>HG996510.1:1341785-2683571 GCA_905340225.1 Abrostola tripartita | reverse complement strand
TACAGTATATATTAGTGTTCATCAATAAGGCTGATTTGGTTGATAATGAGGTGAGACAAATGTTTTGGTTTTTATCTTAAACTACAATATTGTTCTAACCAAATTTCGGCCACGGCAGCCTATCTCAGTTGAGTCTAACCAACCTAAGATTATCATTACATGGAATCAGAAACTCAAAAGTCTTACATATCTTAAAATAGAAAGTACTTATTGGTAAAGTTACATTAAATCAAAAGTGTAAAAAGCCATAACCTGTCATAAATACAGAATGTAAATAAAATCTATCAGTTTCTTGCGTCACTTGAACTTTTTAAGGCTCAATCTCCAAGTTAGCTTGTCGGAAATTGCCAACTAAAACTTCTTCCTTATCAAAAAATCTTCTGCTTATCCTTAGTCATAGTCATAAGGTTTTATAGGCTACATAAAAAAGGCAATTACAAAGATCAAGTTGATTGGTTTTAAAGTGTTGTTTCTATTGAGAAGGACCAGCAAGAAACTCCATACTTCATAGTTATCCTTATTTGCCTTGCATAAAAACACATAAATCAAATCCACTCTTGAAGATTCAGATTATATTCCATGTTTGTAACATTAACATTATGTTATTTCAGTTGCTAGAGCTTGTGGAAATTGAAATGAGAGAGCTGCTGACAGACTTTGGGTTTGATGGGAACACAGTGCCTATGATTTGTGGATCAGCACTGAAGGCGTTAAATGGCGACGAATCAGAATATGGTATGTCTGGCTAATATTTAAGTATAAGGTAGACTTTGACGACCTGATTGGCGCAATGGCTACGCAATTGGACTGCTGCGCTAAGGGTTGCGGGTTCGATTCTCGCACGGGGCAAAAATTTGTGCGAACCGCAGACGTTTGTCCCGAGTCTGGGTGTTTGTGTAGGCGACATTTCATGTTTGTGATACGCACCCACGACACAGGAAAAATTGCTAGTGTGGGGCGACGTTTCTTTAAAAAACAAAAATTTCTCCAGTAATATTGTGCCATATACAGATATAAAATAAGAGGTAAATAGATTTCATAATATCTGCTAACTACCCATTTGTGTTGTCTGTTCTAATATCGAATTGCATCCCTTATTATTTTATCTATTTGGCTACCTCATATTTTATCTATTTAGCTATCTCATTTAACTTCATTCATGCTGCCTTATCACACAGTATGGGAACAATAACACAACCTAAAAAGAGTAGATTAAAATTTTATTTATCAATGTGCAGTGTTGAATTTAACAATTACCTATTTTACAGGGGCGCCATCAATACGCAAGCTTCTAGCCACAATGGACGATTACATACCTCAAATAGTCCGGGACCTCTCTTCTCCATTCTTGATGCCCATAGACAATGCGTTCACAGTGCCCGGCCGGGGTACTGTGGTTGTAGGTACAATAAAAAGAGGAATAATGAAGAAAAACGCCGAGGCTGATTTGTTGGGATTTGGATACAATATCAAAACTACGATTTCTGATGTGCAGATATTTAAGGAGAGTGTACCTGAGGTTCGTATTTGTTTCTATAAAATAATGACATTTACAATGAATATCAAGATGGCGTGAAAACATTGTCACCAGAAGTACCTACTTACTAAATTTGATAGGCAAATAGTCCCTTAATGTTAATGATATTTAGTAAAAAAAACCCCCCATTTCGACAGCAGTAGGTTGAGGGCCTGTTTCACAATCGACAAGTAAAGTGTCAAGTACACGACAACTACACAAACCACCACTTAAAGTCACCCGTAACTACTCATACATATTTCACAATGTCTGTGTAGTATTAATCAGCAGATAAACTGGCCTGTCACATAACATACTCGTAATTTTTATTTGCCGATTAGTGTTAATTAAAGTGTAACTATTTAACACTACTTGTAGATGGTGAAACAGGCTCTAACCGTCCTATATACATATTTTTAGGCATTAGCAGGTGACAACGTGGGAGTCTTACTACGTGGCATGAAACTAAAATCAGTTGAAACTGGCATGCTCCTAACAGCTGCAAAGAGTTGTTTCTTGAGTAACCATTATAAAGCGAAGATATATTTCTTGACGAGGAACGAGGGTGGAAGGAAAAAACCGATATTCTCAAAGTATTCACAGCAAATGTTTAGTGGAACGTGGAATATTGCGTGTAGGATTGATTTAGGTAAGTTCTTCCTTAGCCGCCTAGTGCGGTTTACCCTTATCTGCGAGATGTCTTCTTCAGCCTGGTTACATTTTATCTATCAAATTCTTGCTCTTGGGTTATGGAGCGACGATGTTTCTAACGCGATCTGTTTTCTCAGCACCCACTTCTTACTACGGCCAATACTCTGCGCTCTATTGCTCTTATATATATTATAATAATTAAGTTAAAATATTGATTTGTGGTGTCAAAAATATGATTAATTTGATTTTAAACTAAGGTGGTGTTGTTGTTTTATTATATGGGTTATTTTGACACAGCCCACATTCCCTTTGCCCTTATTTTGATTAATTCAAAGATCAATGGTTAGTAGGAAGACAAGCATTTTTTGTCCTCTGCACTGTCTCAAAAACACCCATGCAAGCCCTTTACCTTACCTTTCTTTTTCCAGACCAATCAATGCAAATGATGATGCCTGGCGACCACGGAGAAGTGTACCTCACCTTACTAGAAGACATGGTAATGACACAAGGCCAGCCATTCACCATTAGAGAGAACAACGTTACCGTAGCAACAGGAATTATAACAGAAACACTAAAATCTATTGATGTTCCCAAAGGAAAGTTAGGCAAAGTTGTTATGAAGTTTGAAGAATAAGTGATAATATTATGTATTTTTAGTTGTAGATATTGTTAATAAAATATATTATTTATATTAGTGAAGTTTTAATCAATGCCTTACACAGTTCACCTGTATCATATATTATACATAGTGCATAGTACCGGCATGAAATTAATAATTATAATCACATTCACAAACTCGAGGCCAATATAGCCTGATTACACAAGTATTTATCTCGTGCGGCGATCGAACCCGCAGCAAAAGTCCACTCGAGAAGTTAATAAATAACCAATGATCCTTCCATCTTAAAGTTCACAAATCACGTTCGTCGTTAAAAAACAGTCGAAATAGGTGTCAATTTCGATCTTACGATTGAAAATACAGTACTCAGTTAACAAAAAATGCTTCAGAGTTCGTCAGGCAGGGTTAAGTAGGAACTGTAATAAAACTTATCAGTCTCCTAAAACACTAACAATAAGGAATAAAAATAAAACTGCACAAAACATTTTATTCATTATATATTTTTTGTCAGAAGGTAATTAATACAGTGCCAAAACAGTAACAAAACATTAGTAAGAAAAAATCAAGAATGCATCTAGCATCAACTACTCAATATTCAGATAAACAATATCCTATGGTTTATAGGAGGACAACATTTAACACTTATATTTTCACAACATTTGAACAAGACAGTTGGCATAGTAGACTATTATTTATTTTTTAATAATATATAAATTGTGAACTAGATTAATAACACCGATACGCCTAATGGATATTTTATTTTCTCTACATTATTATCCGGTAGGTAGTCGTGTGCAATAATAATTATTACTATATATTAATTAGGGGTTAAGCTAAATAATTAGACGTTAACGCGCTGTCGATAGTTTTATTATTAAATTAAATAAAATTCGATTGATTAATTCATAAGTGCAGTTCCTTTAAATAATTGCCGCCCAACGTGGGGCATGGTAATTAAAGCTTACACGGTAGTGTTTGTGCTTTTTTTATTGCAAAACATTCGTAATAATTCATCTAATACATAAAAAATTGATACTCATAGCTTGTAACGAACCAAATAATTTGTCCAATTCATTCATTCAATCAAAATCTGGTATTACTATGTAAAGATATGCTTTGGTCAATAATACGAAGATCCATTTCATTCCATTTCCATCTAACTTCACTTTCGTGTCTTTTCCACACATTATCAATATTCAGTATACACGAGGATTCCACCTCCACCCTTTAGCCATCAACGACACAAGTGTCTTGCACACAACTACCCACATTATAATACTGCGCAAGAGCAGATCTTGCGACAAACGCCGCGCCCTAAAACCTGCCCTAAAATCAGTCTGTCGCTTGATCATCATGCCGCGTTAATCTAACATTTAATCACAAAATTACTGTATACACGGTTCTAACATGAAGAGAGACAGAGGACATCTTCAAAATATTTTATTTAAACCATCTATGTAAAATGTTTTACCGTCAGCAAGTGATGTGAGCTAATCTTATTATATCCTTGGTCCAATGCGAGCTAAACTTGGCATCTTATGTAATACAATAGCTTCGTTTACAATCTTTTTTTTGAAAAATTAGTTTTCCCCGCTTTTCGATAATGCGCGTCTCTACTATTCTAGTAATAAGAAGCGGCCATTTTATAAAAAAATAAAATTATATTTGTAAACCATTCGACATTACTTTTTGGGGGAAACGTTGAATGATTCTTACAAGCAAGTTTAGTATAAAAATTAGCCAATCATAAAATAGTTTACAATTTTTCAGGACATTTATATAGATAACAATGGACATCAAATATTAATTACGTGGATACTAAATTTACCATGGGAAAAATATTATGCAATCCTTAAGAGTCTTACTCGTATATCCTTGTATTTCCGTCTCAGATTTTTCCATGATAAATTCTTACAAAATCTCAACGTTACAGTGCATTCTTCTATAAGACAAAGCTAACATCTTGATAAACATACATTGATTTCGTATTCCCTTAAATCTATTGAGTTTTACATTCAAAATGTGCTTACAAATACTACCGACATTACCATGAGAAACAGTGGAAGATACATCGAATTATTCGTTTAAAATTGGACTGTGTTTTAAGTATTTTTAGACTTTTCCACGTTAACTCTGGTACATTAGGTGTCGTCCTAAGGGAGACGTGCATTATCAAAGTGTACATCAGCACACCACATAACGACTTACATCGCATTACCAATACCACGGAATTAAGTTTTAATAAGCTCATAAAATTCGATATTCACCACAGACAGTAATATTTTGTATTCATTTATATATTTATTAAGTATCTTAAAAACACCTATTTTTTTCATACGGACAGATCCAAAGTTATACATGAGATAAGGACTAGCGATCATCAATCTATGTTTTATTACAATAATAGTGTGGCGCCTACAAAGCTTTGCTAAAAACAACAAAAATATAACAAGAAACAATGATAATAAAAACAGAATGCAGTTAATAATGGGCACGTCAACTGTGGCAGTGTTTATAGAAATGCTTAATAAAAATAGTTGCATTGAATATCTCGAACAACCTCGTTTGTGTTGTCGTAAGCTCCAGTTTTGGTACTACTAACATTGTTATGGCAAATCATTTGACAATCAACATTCACTGTATTCGGACTTAATGTAGTGAGATTTCAAACACTGAACAAATAATGACATACAAACATCCCATTACATTTGTCTTGTTTAACTGAATAAAACACTGTCACTTAAAACTTAAATTATAATAAAATATACTTATTGGTGTCGACGAGTAGTGAGTAGCACCACAATGATATAACTATACTGTTACGTATGCCCTAACAAATCCAAGTGGCGCTTCAATTCCTCAGAGAAAAAAAGGAAATAGAAAATAATAATCAATTTTTCCCCCTGTGCTCAAAAACCTGCGTTTAATACATGTGTACGCACACCAGTTACCTAAAATATGTAAAAAATTAATTCACCAACACTTATCAACTAGAAAAATATTTTAGAAATTCTCACTTACATTTAAGAGGAACTGGCAAAATAAATCCTGTATTTTCCCGTTTAATA
Source organism: Abrostola tripartita (assembly GCA_905340225.1). NCBI lineage: Eukaryota > Metazoa > Arthropoda > Insecta > Lepidoptera > Noctuidae > Abrostola > Abrostola tripartita. Next base: position 2,677,717 of record HG996510.1, on the reverse strand, counting down.
TTTTTTTATTTATTTTTTTATCATTATTCAAATCACAATTGAATACAAAAAAACCAGATTTGGTCCTCAAGTATAAAATTCATGATGCCATTCCTATAAATTGGACAGAACTATTCACGGTACGCGTATTGACGAGTAGCAAAAATATTAGTAGACTATGCACACTAAACAATGGCTCAAAATATTAAATCCACTAAATACCCAATAGAAAAAAAAACAATCTGCCTACGTGTTACGCAAAACCTCGTAGAAGCAATGTTAAACTTAAGAATCTAGTAGAGTAAGATTAAAATGGTGGTAGACCGTACGCATCCCTTCGGACGACTGGCTCGAGCATATCACAATAAACTACCTAATAGGACTAACCACCGTTATTGTCCACACTCATTCAACTATAAAATACTATCATTTGCAACTAATATTAAAAAGAAACATCCCATATAGCTTCACAAACCACGGAACTACGGATCCACAGTATCAAAAAGTGATTAAAATTCCTTTAATAAGAATTGTTTTATTTTAATTAGAGTATTTTGTGCACACGATGCGTTTGCCCCCCGGAGCGCGGACACAGTGGCGACTATAAACGTCCATACAAACTATCCGTCACCTAAGAAAGGACACGTCAATATTATGCTAAATAGTTACATTCTCTTCTAAACGAGGATTCTTTATACGGTTATATTTAAAAACATGTAACTATTAGATTCGTACTATAAGCTTTAGGACCGTATCCACCTATATTACTATCTTCACCTAAAGGCAAAGGCTCATCAATTTCGTCCACTACACAACTAGCATCATTTAAAATAGATATAAAACCAACTACAATACACAATTTTGCAGGAATAACTATCTAAACAGTGAGTTTACGTTTTTTACTATCAACTTTTTTCTTGTTCAGTATTTTATTTTTTATAAATATTCATCCGTAAATTATTATCAAATTCGATAAAGCTCTAAGATTGATCCACATTCACATAAATTACTCGGAGATAACAAGATACACTGAAGAATATTTGAACGTCAAACAATTGAGTCTGACTACAACCAAAACAACCAAATAAATATGTATGGAACCCACTGTCAAATAAATGCGACCAATATACAACCGTCGCAAGTATGTGACACGGCGTTCAAATTCGAGGAACATTAAGTTAAAAACTAAATATAAAACATGGGAATAATAATTATTTAAGGTAACGACAGAGTCGAGACGTAACCGCGAAGCTATAGAATTAAATAATAAGAGAACCATTATCCAGTCTTGCTAATGGTGCGTTACCATGACTACACATTCCTAACAAAATAAAATATCTAGCTGAATTCACTAGCGTGATGTATCACGTTTTTGTACATTCAGGATTTTAGGAGCAAACCTTTTTGTGTGTGGGATATCTTTGAATACCTTAAACTAGAAACACTTAGACTGGAACACAGCTGTATACAGCTTTCTATTTTCTTTTCTACTAATCTTACGTCCTTCTACAGTTTGATAAGAGCAAAATATTTGCACACGAACACTGCTCATTACAAATATACCAGATGTATCTGCTAAAACTGTAATGATCAATGTTTTAGAAATATTCGCACATTCATCAAACTTGTCAATTTCTAACTTATATTATAGGAATCACGGATATGTTTAGGCCATACAAAATGCAGGAAACTTTATTATAAATGCTAAAAACAATTTTCCCAACATTAAAAGGACTTGAGCAACCGAGCAACTGACAATCCAAGTGTTTCTACGTAAATTTAACTTTTTACGTACCACATTGCCTTTTAAAACATGCCAATATGCATGTTTGTAATTTGAAATTAATATATCAGTTTTATTTCTTTTAAAAGCCAATATGTGCGCAAAGAGCATAATGTAAGGAGCCCGCTGTCATCACAACATCGATATCATAGTACGAAAATATTTGCGAACATGTCTATCCACTAAAATCTCAATTCATCTAAACATTGACTAATAATAAACAAAACAAAATAAAAAATAACAATCGCTATTATGATTATTCATGCATTTAACTACCTACAAAATCTAGCGTTTGTAAGGTATCTTAGGTTTAATAATGCGTACATTGGCTGGCCGGGAATTGTAGGACAGATGTATAGAACTTAGACTCAAAATTTATTATTAGGAATAAAAACTATCATGATTTCAGATCATATTATTTTGAAAAGGGTATTTTTACTCAAATCTAGTCACTACTCTACGGGTTGAGCATGACCTTAAAACTATTTTAATGCGAGACCAACCAAATAAGTAGTATTTGGACTTCATAAGACCAAGTCAGGCTAACAACTGTCCTCAAGCCAGGCCACATAGCAGAATACTCAAAATTTACGTATACTTAATTAAAATTATTTGAAGCGACAGTTTTGAGTACAATACTAGCTATGGTGCAACCCGCTATTTATATTCAGTCAACCACAATTCATCGAGCTTGCATTAGCACCGTTTTGTATACTCCACAGATTAAATATACCTAGCGGATCACAACCGGGTCAGCTGCAGGACGAATCACTGATACAATTTAGGATTTCCTCATTTCAGAGTCATTCTTACTTATCATAATTCCATATAAGCGTTCAAAATTGGCTTTAAATTAAGTACTGAAGAGATTTGGTATTTTTTTTTAATTTTTCACGTATTAAGGACTAAGGACATTATTATTTTTTAATTATAATTAGGTTATATCACACAATATTCTTAAAGATATGCTGTTATAAGCGTTGGTCATTGAAATTCAGAAATCATATTTTATATGTTATCATTTTTTATAATTAATTAGCGTACAACATTTACCCTTAAAGGAGGACTAACTAAAAATAGGAAAATAAAAAATGGATGAAAAAGCATGTATGGAAATTGGTTCAAAAATGCATTAGGGAAGCTTATGCTATGAAAATTCCAATATTGTATGGACGGAAGGAAACGTTTATTGAGCTAAAACAAATTCGGGCTTTTAGCTAAAGCCGGTCGTTTGGTTGGGGCATTGTGTATATACTTTATCACAGCCGTCAAACATTAAAGCTGATACACTGGGTATATCTTTGTTTGTAGTAGGCCAATTTTATGTAATAAGCTATAATATAATAATTAATTTGAGGTATATCAAAGTTGAAATGCAATTTGGCTACAAATAAATTATGTTTGCCACTTCAGCCAGGCACTCCACTCCCAGACAATTAAATTCTCGAAGAATTCAATTCCGATATTTCATCACGAAATGCAATAATGTCATCCAAATATTTCGTGATTCTTTACACAATACAAAGTTCATATTTTTAAATGTACAAGCCACATAGTTAAAATATCTTTAGTTATTTACGTATACAAGTCAATTTAGTTGTACATACTAACTTCAATCGAATATGTACAATACCCCAAACGTAACGACATAATTTTAAAAGAAGCTAGTTGTGGCACTTTAAGGTTCCCCATTCTTAAGAATATTCTAGAAGGTATATTAGAAGCAAGCAACTCATAGCCATTTCGTATGGTCTATATAAATAATATGTAAATAAATTCATCTGCGTCCAAAGGAAACTTAAATAAATATAAGTGTCGGCTACAGTGAATATGCGAAGCGAAGCGATAGATACGACTTTTATTCGTACTTTAGAATATTCGAAAGGCAGTATTGCACTTATAAATTTTAATAAATTATGTAAATTTCATTTATTTAAATTTCACTCAAACGATAAGCTATTTGCTCAGTCTAATGTACACTATTTTAAGCAGCAACTTCACTATCATTTAAGCATTTGGTTTAATATGCTGCCTCTAAAAATATTTTATCTTATATTTATAAATAATAATTTTCTAAATAACGAAGCCCATTTCATTTTCTATTACAATTTAAATCTTATTTTTTTATAGCGTCGCGTATTATGAGCATCGCATTTCAGTGTAGCCAAGACCTAACGAATTCATCTAACAATTAATAAACTTTTTAAACAGCAATGACACTTAGTACCTTTATTTTGCGCACGAAAAAAGAAAAAGTATATAAAATTTTCTACTTTGCAAGACAGTGATTTGAGGTAAATAGTTACTATATGGCAACATCGGAAAACAGTGAAGTAAAAAATCTTTCTTTCTCAGTAATAAATATAGTCAGCTTTCAATAGGACGAGAAATAATTTTCTACCTACTAGCTAAAAAACTAAACATTTTTTTAAATATTGTGCTAAATATTTTTCTTTAAGAACAAGAATATCTTTGACTACACGCTATATACGCTAGGTGCGAATTGATTGTACTAATATCCGTTTAATATATCAATTATTGGAAGCATTTATGCTTGGGGTTGGTAAGACTCCTATATTTTTATCTAAATCACTTGGGTAAAGCATTGCATCGGTTGCATAGCGCGAACCTCCTAAAACTTGTTCAGACAACATTATTTTCATCACAGGACTAAGTTAAACAGAGCCAATATAGACATTATAGGGAAAATCTTGTCTCTGCATCACTGTATTCAATATTTTTCTAAATAATTTCCTTAATTTAAACTATACTTTCCAGCCAACCCCATGGCTTTACGTTCAGCACTACAAGTGCGTTTAAAAAATAAATAAAGCTTATTGCACACGGAAATGCATCACAAGTAAGGTATAACTTAAAAAAAAAAACTATGAAAAAATCAACGGTTATTCAAACAACTTGTCGAATGCTTGTACAAAACTGCATAGGGCTTAAAATGCATGCACATTTTATATCGAAAGGCACTACAATCAACGAATACTAATAAAAAATCTATAGCCATTTGTAATTGATTAAATAAATCTTTAAGTAACTACCGGTTTCTGTTATTACACACAAAGATACATTGATGCTTAACAACCCTATTACTGATTTAATAATCATCTTATGATTGTAGTATACTTATTAATTACAAGTATTTAAAACACCGAATACCTCTACGCGAACATTAAACACGGGAACACACATATACTCACACAGAAACCGGCATTACTACATACTTTAAACAAATAATAATGTGAAAAATATTTAAATAACTAATATTTGTTCTTACAAACTAACAAACTAAACATGGAAGATTTCATTTTACCCTATCGTTTTGGTTACGATCTGCCGCTGGCAGTTTGTGCACTGTACGAAAAATTACTTTTATTGAAAATCCCTTTACGTATGGGACAATAATACGTTGTTACACAAATGATTCTGACGTCCATGCAAAAAATTTATAAGGGCCTGTTTCACCATCTACAAGTAAAGTGTTGAATAGTTACGTCTTGATTAACGCTAATCAGCAAGTAAAAGTTACGAGTATCCTCTATCGTATCTCAGTTACAGGCCGGTTTATCCCCTGATTATTGCTACTCAGATAATGTGAAATTCGTACGAGTAGTTACGGGTGACTTTAAGTGTCGGTTAGTCTACTAGATAATTTACTTGTAGATGATGAAACAGGCCCTAAGTAATGAAAATACATAAAACTAACATTTTACTGAAATGACTGTTAGCAAGTCATTTCATTTTGGCCGTACATTTATAAGAACACACGTGCATATACTTGTTTCTAATAAAACCGTCCCTGCACCGTAGCGGTAAGGGTTGAAAATGCTACAGTACAAATTAAAGTTTTTAAAGAATTGACGAAAACTAGCCGACCCGACTTCGAAGCATCCAACCTTACACAAATAGGGTGGATACACCAATATTCAACTAACAAAAATTATAATCTACACCCGTTACATTGTTAAGCAATTATTAAATAACGAAGCTGTAAGGGGCACATATTATATATATCTTTAAAGTTGACATTGTGATCCTACCCCAAATATCGATTCAGTACGTTCCATCATTCGAATAAGCACTAACTATCAACTATACAAATTCATTCGAATTTAAATTCATTGTTTTTTAATTTTTTTCTCAATTAAATAAATAAAAAGTGGTACACTTATACTCTAATAGTTTATAACTTCATTTCATATACTTTTTGTTATTCGAACGTGATATATTAAAATAGTGTCAACTAGTAATAACGTAGAAACATCACATTTTTAAAGGGTTTTTTCGAGGTCGGTGTGAGCGAACAACTACACATTATTTTCAATTCATTCATAAAAATACTTTGTTAAATGTGTGACTAGAAACTGGTTTATGTATATTGTAAATATTGGAAACAACGAAAACCTAGAGAGGCTTTATGAAAAAACCTTAATTGCATTTTTATATTGCATCAACGATATCCAATCAACTTTGAATAAATACGACTATTATATTCGATAACTTGAATCATCAATGTATCCTCACACGATCTAAATCTATTCTAATGCATCTAAAACATTTAATTCAAAAAGCGTTCTACCCTCTCTTGACCCAAAACAGCTGACTTCACTTTTCAAATCAAGTGTTCACACGGACATCAACCGGCACTTTCACCTTTCGCTCACACCGAATATTTTGGCAAGTAACACCACAGCGGCCAATAATACGTCCCTTTATAATACTTTAAACATTAATCCAGCTAAGCACGATGAATAAATAACACAAATCTGATACTGGCAATTATCTAACCTACACACAGAGTAAATGTAATATATTATCTTCATATAATATTCGTGGTCTCTGTTATACCTGTGTTAGTCTTAGTCGGAGTGCACTTTTTAGAATTGTGTACGCCTTGGACTATATCAAGCGATATATTGTTAAAGATATGAACATTTGTGTGTAACATTTACCGCCTAGTATATATAAATAGTAAGCTTCTAGAAAAGACTAGAAATATCCGAAATCTATGAAAGTACAAAAGCTTTGTGTAACAGTTAAATGTAATAAATATTATCTGGTTTTTGAAATATTAATAATCTAAACAATATACCACAATAGTTACTAGGCGTACATAAATGCACATTGTTAGGTCAATCATAAAAAGTGCATCCCCATTCACTATAATATTTGTATGTTGATATGATATTTTTATGATTGCAACGATCCCTTGCAAAGTATCGCCAATTACTTGATGATTAAAGTATGGAATATGGTCGATCTAACTAACATTTAAAATATTATATTTGTGCTATATAGGTAAACAACAATTATATTTTTTGTTTAAACAAATTATTTTTAGAGCTAGTAGGTATATTCGTGTGACCTAGTTACATCAAAATGACCTAGTATTCTGAGTAGGTATTTTAAATTGCACTCAGAACATTAATTACAATTTTATCTAAACATTGATCAACGACCTATATTAAAATTTCATATAGAGTAAATATAATTCATATGTAACCATATTTCATACTTTAACAACACGGATTATAATAATTCCATTTGTCAATATTATTCATGATAAAATGCTTTATGCTGAGGCTACATTGGCTAGTGTTGCTTTAAAATGGTTAAAACCTCATAACAAACGACATAGAAAACCTTTCGCATAACTCTGTGTATGCCTGAACAATAATTGAGCACGACATGTGAGACGCTGAGCATTCCAGACTTGAGCATAATGTAGGATACTCAACTCACTGGCAATCTATCGATTAAGGTATAAAAAGTGTTAAAATAGACATTAAAATGGCGACGTTCTATTAATTATTAGGTTGAGCGAAGCGTGTGTACGAAAATATATGCTCAACTTGACATGTTCTGCTCAACTTTTGTTTCGACGCATTAAAAACGTTTCTCGACTATAGACGTATTGCATTCTCAATTTGTGATGCATTTGTTAACATTAAACATCTCCCTGTTTAATATTGTAAGCGTATATCATGGCAGTTTTATTAGAGATACGATCTAAGCTATATTTGGATATTAATACCTAAACGATAGTTATTGCACCTGTAATTGTAATCATGGAATATAATATGTCCACAGTGATTCACGTTTTTATGCGTTATCAGGCTGTTTGTGAAATTATATTGTCTTTATCACACCTGGGCGAGTACTTAGCACTATATTGAACCTTATCTGTGACTTGTTTTTCTTTCTTTTATTAATATTAAGCATCATTTAAGTCCTAGATGAGTGGTACGTTTTAGAACCGGTTATTTCGTAAGTAGTATAAGAAATTGATGTGTTTAAGTAGCAGGGTCACCTAACAGTCATAAAGAACAGAAAATTCAGAAATATACAGAAATGTCTAACTACTACCTGACAAAGGTATCTTAATTTTCCATTATAAGTTGTTAGGCCTACATTATTGCACTTAACCTGGCATCCAATATTATAAGCAAAATACTTTTAATCAGTCATTTAAAAAAACCTGAAACCGCCGAAATCTTTATTTTCACTGCAATTAATTAAAACGTACAGACAGTAGCGATAACTAGTCACAAATCAATTAGTTTCTAGAAAGTATGCGTCTCAAATAAGGTTCAATATTCGCTGGTCACAATTTAATTAATAGGTCCTGTAGCGAGGTAGTGGTAGGGATGTCGGTTGTGCATGAACCTGCTATCGTACCTCTGGTTCTTCTGGTAGAAGTCGCTCCGCTGGTTCACTTTCCTATAGTTCTGTGTGCGGCGCTGCGGATTCTTGTCTTGTTTATCAGTCTGTTTGTTGGCTGCCGTTTTGGGCGCGTCGTTTTTGGTTTCGGTCTTTGTTTGCGCTTCGGCGGGAGGTTTCTCCTGGAAAGATGGTGGTATCTTACAACATTATTATAAAAAATATCGTGAGGAAACTGGCACACCTGAGATATTTTTCAACGGTGTGTCAAGACATTCCAGAGGTCTACAGGGGGTTTAAGCTCTGAAACCAGGTTGTTCATCGACCATACCTTAAGAAAACGAAGAAGAAGTAACATACCTCTTTAGCATCGGTAGCGGGCTTCGCATTACTCTGTGCGTTAGTGCTCGTTGCGTTTTCTTGTGGAGGTTGCGTCTTAGGTGCTGGCGACTGCGGTGATTTTGGAGAGGCAGTGTCACTCTAGAATTAAAAGGAATAATTCAAGACTACGAATATACCTATGTTTGAATATAAAATAAAAACAACAGTCTAAAAGCGATTTCATGTAATAAAGTTTACCACCTCTGTATTTTTATTACACTGTACTCAATTGTAGTGTAAAGAGTAATGAAAATACAGAGGTGACAATTTTTTTTAGCTTAAACTGTTTTTTTTAACATTATTCTGGTGTGTGTATTGCTTTCCTCTTAAACGGCTTGACCAGTTGGATGGTTTTGGTATCTTGGTAAAAAAAATTCGCCCTATTTTTTATGAGCGTTAAGTTCGCCTCACAGACGTCACCATAGATCGTCTGTAATAGACGTAATTTTGTTAAAGGTCCTCTTGTATGTAGTACATTATAGTACATACCGCAACGTCGACGTTAGTAGCAGGGGGCGGTTCTTGCGTGTTATGCGCAGGCGCAAGCGCTACTGTGAGCGTGAGGTCGCACCACATCGCACAGCGCGCGCGACGGGCACATATAGTCAGCTGCTTCACGGCCTCCGCCAGCTGTAGGATGGCTGTGGGAGACGAGAATTATTAATGCCAATTATAACAACTTTCAGTAATAATTAAAATGATAAAATGTTCTAAGGCGATCCTTATAAGCTAGGAAAAGGCTACAGGGGTAATGATGACTATAGATGACCATCATTTGTAAAGACGTTCTATTTCAAGAAGTCTGTTTGATGCGCATGTGCACGCCTGACAACACTCATAGTCAAACGGACTTCGTGAGAGACAACATCATAAACAAACACTCTGATGTAGAGACTCGAGGTTAGTACTTGACAAGTACAAGTTACCTTATTGGCAACGATAGGGTCTGGAAATTACACACATACATGCAAATTAACTGCGAGGTAGAGTAACGCCTGTTGCGGTGTGCCTTTGGATACCCATCCAAAGTATTAAAGCTTCATGTCGCAGATCATCAAATTAGTGTAGGAGGTAAATCAAGTCCTGCCGCAGTCAGTATTGAGACGGGTGGGTTTTAATGGGGTACTTGGTAATAAGTACGGTCAGGTCGCGTAGGGCGGTGCGCGTGGTGCGGGGCGTGGTGCGGCGCGTGGTGCGGGGCCAGCTTGGTAATACGTACGGTCAGGTCGCGGAGGGCGGTGCGCGTGGTGCGGGGCGTGGTGCGGGGCGTGGTGCGGGGCCAGCTTGGTAATACGTACGGTCAGGTCGCGGAGGGCGGTGCGCGTGGTGCGGGGCGTGGTGCGGGGCCAGCTTGGTAATACGTACGGTCAGGTCGCGGAGGGCGGTGCGCGTGGTGCGGGGCGTGGTGCGGGGCCAGCTTGGTAATACGTACGGTCAGGTCGCGGAGGGCGGTGCGCGTGGTGCGGGGCGTGGTGCGGGGCCAGCTTGGTAATACGTACGGTCAGGTCGCGGAGGGCGGTGCGCGTGGTGCGGGGCGTGGTGCGGGGCCAGCTTGGTAATACGTACGGTCAGGTCGCGGAGGGCGGTGCGCGTGGTGCGGGGCCAGCTTGGTAATACGTACGGTCAGGTCGCGGAGGGCGGTGCGCGTGGTGCGGGGCGTGGTGCGGCGCGTGGTGCGGGGCCAGCTTGGTAATACGTACGGTCAGGTCGCGGAGGGCGGTGCGCGTGGTGCGGGGCGTGGTGCGGGGCCAGCTTGGTAATACGTACGGTCAGGTCGCGGAGGGCGGTGCGCGTGGTGCGGCGCGTGGTGCGGGGCCAGCTTGGTAATACGTACGGTCAGGTCGCGGAGGGCGGTGCGCGTGGTGCGGGGCGTGGTGCGGGGCCAGCTTGGTAATACGTACGGTCAGGTCGCGGAGGGCGGTGCGCGTGGTGCGGGGCGTGGTGCGGCGCGTGGTGCGGGGCCAGCTTGGTAATACGTACGGTCAGGTCGCGTAGGGCGGTGCGCGTGGTGCGGGGCGTGGTGCGGGGCCAGCTTGGTAATACGTACGGTCAGGTCGCGGAGGGCGGTGCGCGTGGTGCGGGGCGTGGTGCGGGGCCAGCTTGGTAATACGTACGGTCAGGTCGCGGAGGGCGGTGCGCGTGGTGCGGGGCGTGGTGCGGGGCCAGCTTGGTAATACGTACGGTCAGGTCGCGGAGGGCGGTGCGCGTGGTGCGGGGCGTGGTGCGGGGCCAGCTTGGTAATACGTACGGTCAGGTCGCGGAGGGCGGTGCGCGTGGTGCGGGGCGTGGTGCGGGGCCAGCTTGGTAATACGTACGGTCAGGTCGCGGAGGGCGGTGCGCGTGGTGCGGGGCGTGGTGCGGGGCCAGCTTGGTAATACGTACGGTCAGGTCGCGGAGGGCGGTGCGCGTGGTGCGGGGCGTGGTGCGGCGCGTGGTGCGGGGCCAGCTTGGTAATACGTACGGTCAGGTCGCGGAGGGCGGTGCGCGTGGTGCGGGGCGTGGTGCGGGGCCAGCTTGGTAATACGTACGGTCAGGTCGCGGAGGGCGGTGCGCGTGGTGCGGGGCGTGGTGCGGGGCCAGCTTGGTAATACGTACGGTCAGGTCGCGGAGGGCGGTGCGCGTGGTGCGGGGCGTGGTGCGGGGCCAGCTTGGTAATACGTACGGTCAGGTCGCGGAGGGCGGTGCGCGTGGTGCGGGGCGTGGTGCGGCGCGTGGTGCGGGGCCAGCTTGGTAATACGTACGGTCAGGTCGCGGAGGGCGGTGCGCGTGGTGCGGGGCCAGCTTGGTAATACGTACGGTCAGGTCGCGGAGGGCGGTGCGCGTGGTGCGGGGCGTGGTGCGGCGCGTGGTGCGGGGCCAGCTTGGTAATACGTACGGTCAGGTCGCGGAGGGCGGTGCGCGTGGTGCGGGGCGTGGTGCGGGGCCAGCTTGGTAATACGTACGGTCAGGTCGCGGAGGGCGGTGCGCGTGGTGCGGGGCGTGGTGCGGGGCCAGCTTGGTAATACGTACGGTCAGGTCGCGGAGGGCGGTGCGCGTGGTGCGGGGCGTGGTGCGGGGCGTGGTGCGGGGCCAGCTTGGTAATACGTACGGTCAGGTCGCGGAGGGCGGTGCGCGTGGTGCGGGGCGTGGTGCGGGGCCAGCTTGGTAATACGTACGGTCAGGTCGCGGAGGGCGGTGCGCGTGGTGCGGGGCGTGGTGCGGGGCGTGGTGCGGGGCCAGCTTGGTAATACGTACGGTCAGGTCGCGGAGGGCGGTGCGCGTGGTGCGGGGCCAGCTTGGTAATACGTACGGTCAGGTCGCGGAGGGCGGTGCGCGTGGTGCGGGGCGTGGTGCGGGGCCAGCTTGGTAATACGTACGGTCAGGTCGCGGAGGGCGGTGCGCGTGGTGCGGGGCGTGGTGCGGGGCCAGCTTGGTAATACGTACGGTCAGGTCGCGGAGGGCGGTGCGCGTGGTGCGGGGCGTGGTGCGGGGCCAGCTTGGTAATACGTACGGTCAGGTCGCGGAGGGCGGTGCGCGTGGTGCGGGGCGTGGTGCGGGGCGTGGTGCGGGGCCAGCTTGGTAATACGTACGGTCAGGTCGCGGAGGGCGGTGCGCGTGGTGCGGGGCGTGGTGCGGGGCCAGCTTGGTAATACGTACGGTCAGGTCGCGGAGGGCGGTGCGCGTGGTGCGGGGCGTGGTGCGGGGCCAGCTTGGTAATACGTACGGTCAGGTCGCGGAGGGCGGTGCGCGTGGTGCGGGGCGTGGTGCGGGGCCAGCTTGGTAATACGTACGGTCAGGTCGCGGAGGGCGGTGCGCGTGGTGCGGGCGTGGTGCGGGGCCAGCTTGGTAATACGTACGGTCAGGTCGCGGAGGGCGGTGCGCGTGGTGCGGGGCGTGGTGCGGGGCCAGCTTGGTAATACGTACGGTCAGGTCGCGGAGGGCGGTGCGCGTGGTGCGGGGCGTGGTGCGGGGCCAGCTTGGTAATACGTACGGTCAGGTCGCGGAGGGCGGTGCGCGTGGTGCGGGGCGTGGTGCGGGGCCAGCTTGGTAATACGTACGGTCAGGTCGCGGAGGGCGGTGCGCGTGGTGCGGGGCGTGGTGCGGGGCCAGCTTGGTAATACGTACGGTCAGGTCGCGGAGGGCGGTGCGCGTGGTGCGGGGCGTGGTGCGGGGCCAGCTTGGTAATACGTACGGTCAGGTCGCGGAGGGCGGTGCGCGTGGTGCGGGGCGTGGTGCGGGGCCAGCTTGGTAATACGTACGGTCAGGTCGCGGAGGGCGGTGCGCGTGGTGCGGGGCCAGCTTGGTAATACGTACGGTCAGGTCGCGGAGGGCGGTGTGCGTGGTGCGGCGCGTGGTGCGGGGCCAGCTTGGTAATACGTACGGTCAGGTCGCGGAGGGCGGTGCGCGTGGTGCGGGGCGTGGTGCGGGGCCAGCTTGGTAATACGTACGGTCAGGTCGCGGAGGGCGGTGCGCGTGGTGCGGGGCGTGGTGCGGGGCCAGCTTGGTAATACGTACGGTCAGGTCGCGGAGGGCGGTGCGCGTGGTGCGGGGCGTGGTGCGGGGCCAGCTTGGTAATACGTACGGTCAGGTCGCGGAGGGCGGTGCGCGTGGTGCGGGGCGTGGTGCGGGGCCAGCTTGGTAATACGTACGGTCAGGTCGCGGAGGGCGGTGCGCGTGGTGCGGGGCCAGCTTGGTAATACGTACGGTCAGGTCGCGGAGGGCGGTGTGCGTGGTGCGGCGCGTGGTGCGGGGCCAGCTTGGTAATACGTACGGTCAGGTCGCGGAGGGCGGTGCGCGTGGTGCGGGGCGTGGTGCGGGGCCAGCTTGGTAATACGTACGGTCAGGTCGCGGAGGGCGGTGCGCGTGGTGCGGGGCGTGGTGCGGGGCCAGCTTGGTAATACGTACGGTCAGGTCGCGGAGGGCGGTGCGCGTGGTGCGGCGCGTGGTGCGGGGCCAGCTTGGTAATACGTACGGTCAGGTCGCGGAGGGCGGTGCGCGTGGTGCGGGGCGTGGTGCGGGGCCAGCTTGGTAATACGTACGGTCAGGTCGCGGAGGGCGGTGCGCGTGGTGCGGGGCGTGGTGCGGGGCCAGCTTGGTAATACGTACGGTCAGGTCGCGGAGGGCGGTGCGCGTGGTGCGGGGCGTGGTGCGGGGCCAGCTTGGTAATACGTACGGTCAGGTCGCGGAGGGCGGTGCGCGTGGTGCGGGGCGTGGTGCGGGGCCAGCTTGGTAATACGTACGGTCAGGTCGCGGAGGGCGGTGCGCGTGGTGCGGGGCGTGGTGCGGGGCCAGCTTGGTAATACGTACGGTCAGGTCGCGGAGGGCGGTGCGCGTGGTGCGGGGCGTGGCGCGGGGCCAGCTTGGTAATACGTACGGTCAGGTCGCGGAGGGCGGTGCGCGTGGTGCGGGGCGTGGTGCGGGGCCAGCTTGGTAATACGTACGGTCAGGTCGCGGAGGGCGGTGCGCGTGGTGCGGCGCGTGGTGCGGGGCCAGCTTGGTAATACGTACGGTCAGGTCGCGGAGGGCGGTGCGCGTGGTGCGGGGCGTGGTGCGGGGCCAGCTTGGTAATACGTACGGTCAGGTCGCGGAGGGCGGTGCGCGTGGTGCGGGGCGTGGTGCGGGGCCAGCTTGGTAATACGTACGGTCAGGTCGCGGAGGGCGGTGCGCGTGGTGCGGGGCGTGGTGCGGGGCCAGCTTGGTAATACGTACGGTCAGGTCGCGGAGGGCGGTGCGCGTGGTGCGGGGCGTGGTGCGGGGCCAGCTTGGTAATACGTACGGTCAGGTCGCGGAGGGCGGTGCGCGTGGTGCGGGGCGTGGTGCGGGGCCAGCTTGGTAATACGTACGGTCAGGTCGCGGAGGGCGGTGCGCGTGGTGCGGGGCGTGGTGCGGGGCCAGCTTGGTAATACGTACGGTCAGGTCGCGGAGGGCGGTGCGCGTGGTGCGGGGCGTGGTGCGGGGCCAGCTTGGTAATACGTACGGTCAGGTCGCGGAGGGCGGTGCGCGTGGTGCGGGGCGTGGTGCGGCGCGTGGTGCGGGGCCAGCTTGGTAATACGTACGGTCAGGTCGCGGAGGGCGGTGCGCGTGGTGCGGGGCGTGGTGCGGGGCCAGCTTGGTAATACGTACGGTCAGGTCGCGGAGGGCGGTGCGCGTGGTGCGGGGCGTGGTGCGGGGCCAGCTTGGTAATACGTACGGTCAGGTCGCGGAGGGCGGTGCGCGTGGTGCGGGGCGTGGTGCGGGGCCAGCTTGGTAATACGTACGGTCAGGTCGCGGAGGGCGGTGCGCGTGGTGCGGGGCGTGGTGCGGGGCCAGCTTGGTAATACGTACGGTCAGGTCGCGGAGGGCGGTGCGCGTGGTGCGGGGCGTGGTGCGGGGCCAGCTTGGTAATACGTACGGTCAGGTCGCGGAGGGCGGTGCGCGTGGTGCGGGGCGTGGTGCGGGGCCAGCTTGGTAATACGTACGGTCAGGTCGCGGAGGGCGGTGCGCGTGGTGCGGGGCGTGGTGCGGCGCGTGGTGCGGGGCCAGCTTGGTAATACGTACGGTCAGGTCGCGGAGGGCGGTGCGCGTGGTGCGGGGCGTGGTGCGGGGCCAGCTCGCGGCGCCGCGCGGCCTGCACGCCCCCCACCGCGCTGCGCCACGCCAGCATGGCGCTCTCCACCTCGCTGTGGGGCGCACTGGAACAGCCACCGAGGCATTCACATATATATAATACCAAAAACCACATTCAACGAATCATAAACATCCCGAACAAATGAACGCAGAATCTCGGAATTGTGCGTTTATTACATTTAGGGCCTGTTTCACCATCGAGAAGTAAACTATCAAGCAGCCTAACCACCACTTAAAGTCACCCGTACCTACATACGAATTTCACAATATCTGAGTAGCATTAATCAGCGTGTAAACTGGACTGCAACTAAGATACGATAGAAGATACTAGGCTATACTAGGCAAGTAAAAGTTACCACTTTTACTTGCCGATTAGTGTTAATCAAGAACTATTCAACAATTTACATGTAGATGGTGAAACGTGCCCTTAGCCTACCGCAACTCGCGACACCGAGCAGACAGTAAAATGCTTCTGTAATGATCATAAATTTGTTATGTTTTTCGTAGGTTGCATTTAAAAAACGACTTTATGAGGAGGGTATAAGTTGTATAATGGAATGTGATATTGTAAGGAAATGTGCATTTCAGTCTATTACATCAATACATGTATATTTATTCTAAGCTTATGTTATCCTCCTTGGAAATGCGGAGGACGAATTTCTACAACGAAAAGGGAAGATTTTCCAACCAGGCGCCGGTGTATAGTTCCCGTCACGTAAGAAAAACATTGAACGACGGTCAGCGACTATTTGCAGTCGGATATCGCGTATCTGGTTCTTATAACGCGATATAGACCTATATTTCTGACTGCTAACAGCAAAGAACTTTCCAGAACAACTTACATTTCAGCCAGATTCTTGACGTCATCCTTCCACGAGGCAGGGTCCAAGGTCGTCGGGTCCACCTCGTCCTTCTCCTTCTCAGCCACATCCTGCCCTCGCTTCAGCACCGTGATCTTACTCTCTTCTGGTTTGTTCGGCTTCTTGTTTTGAGCCACGCAGACGCTTGCTCGTAGTGTCTCCATCTTGCCCATTAGTGTTAACACCTGATTTATAAGAATTGTTTATTAAGAACAGATATTTAAGCTGTTGCTCTAAGATACTGGTATCCGGCTGCATATGATAATATTGAAAGCCGATCCTGATATTTTTGGAAAAAGACTTGGCAGAAAACAATTCAGGGTTGTTAAATAGTATATTGCCCCCGTACGGAAGCGAGACGTCGCATTACACTGCACGTAGCGGCGTCTCACTTCCACATCGGAGAATGTCCTGCTTTAAGATTTCATGGTAAGGGGGCACGCACTAAATATTTGTTTGAAGATTTTTTACTCCGGTATTACTACAGACATCCCACCTCACATTAGAATTTTCTCGTCTATTATGGGTGCGTTTGGCATATAATTAATATTACATACACAAAGATCCAGAACCGGGAGAAACATCTGCAGATCACACAATTTTTTGTCCCACGGGAATTAACCCTTTAGCGCAACAGCCCAATCGCGTAGCCACTGCGCTAATCAGGTCCTTAATATCATAATTTCCTACCTTAGTGTGTTCCCTGAGCATATCGACGGTCAGTCTATCAACCCTGGTCGGGCAGGGAGGCAGTCTTGGCACGGGTATGGAGTTGGACGACGACACCGCCCTGCCCGGGTAGGCGAGGGCCAGTCTCGCTTCAGTGCGTTTACGTTCGCGTTCCAGTTGCCGCCATTGTTCGTAGCAGGCGTCGAGCCGCGCGTGGAGGATGCCCGAAGACGTCGCCGCACTTTAATGCAAATTGGTCTTGTTAATATAAGGAATGCGAAAATTTGTGTTGTGTGTTGTGAGTTTCAATTTAGTTAAACTGTTAAGGGCTATTTCGAATTTGCCTGCGAGTTATGCGGCTGTCGTTTGGTTCATACAAATATAAGGCGACCGTTTAGTAATTTGTATGAACCGTACAGCCGCACGACTTTCGTAGGCAAATATGGAAGAGCCCTTATTGTGGTTTTATCAGAAAATGTTTAAGCTGATGGTAGATACTCTCTCCCTTACTTATAAAAAATGTCATTGTTGAACCTTTGGTTAAATTATACCTGTCACCGTCGTTTGCATGTCAAAAAATAGAGATGCCAATAGTCTTAACAAGTGGTCATCTTGAAACACATTTTAGCATAATTTATAACTAAGAGGGTCTGTGTTTTATAGTGCAAATAACTTATGACTGAGACGGTCACTCTCAAAAGAAGTAGAAACTATCCCAATTAATGTATCCCCGTGACCACAAATCCAATAAAAGATTTTGCTTTGGGAAATAAATACCTATCAAAAATCCGAAGATAATGTATTCCATTACCTTATGGAAATGAACGCTTACCTCATGTTCCTCATTGCGTAAAACGGCGCCAAAAGAGGTAGATCCAGCATCGGTGATGGCATCACAGGCGGAGGGACCGGCGGACTTGGACCAAGTAGCGCGCCTAGACCTAAATATGTCACAATTTATAAATATACAGAGTAAAAAAAATACCATACATTTATATTAACAAAATATATGCTACAACTGATGTATTTGAGATTTCACAGTTGGGATGTTAATAAACGTTCTTCATTATGATGAGTTCAATGGTTTTAGTTATTCCGATTTTACCCTGTACACCTGTAAGTGGCGTCACTAAATGGTACGAAAAGTCTATAAGATATTGGCTGTTATTGAAATCCCATTTAAAAATGAAAACTCTTTAGCCTTGAATTTTACCTAATTCAAAATTGATTGACTTTGATTGTTGTCCTGATTGTTGAATATAAAAATTATTCACAAATGCAAGTCTTTGAATAATTAGTTTTAGGTCAAAACATATGCATATTATGTAAATATTTGTTTATTTAAATACATATCTACATGCAAAAAATACAATGCCTCTGTTTATGATACAAATATTTCTTCTAAAGATATTATTTTACGCATAAAGTTAGCAGGGCGAAATCTATAAATACTTTGCCGATATTCATAATTATTAATGTCCATTAAGACTTTTTTTTAACACTAACTGTCCGCGTAGCAGACACAATAGGAAAACAATCGACAAGTACGGTTTATGGCTCATCGGACTGTTAAAGGGTTAATCTTACAACTGGATAGACATTTCCGGGAAAAAAAGAGGTATTGTCAAAGACTTGACTTACCTAGGTTGAAGGGATTATTCTCGTGCAGAAACGACACGTCGACGTTCAATTGGTTCGGTGGTGGTCGGCTTCTCATCAACAGAGTCATCTGCCGAGCCAGTTCCTGATTCTGCCGCAAAGCTGCCTGCTGCATGTTCTCCCTACCAAGATTTTCAAAGTTCGTCCTCTCATTCATATTACCGTTCCCTTGATAATTCTCCCGTTG
Organism: Abrostola tripartita; assembly: GCA_905340225.1. Lineage (NCBI taxonomy): Eukaryota > Metazoa > Arthropoda > Insecta > Lepidoptera > Noctuidae > Abrostola > Abrostola tripartita. The sequence goes on along the minus strand of HG996510.1, from coordinate 2,658,942 downwards.
CATCATCTGATTAATATCACGTCTCTGCATATATTCGTTCTGGTTGTACCCATTCGGCTTGTAATTAATAGAATTAGCTGCCGAAACGGGCGTCGTTTGGTTCGAGAAGTCGAAATTCTGGCCCATTGGACTTCTATCGTTCATCTGAGTCATCATATCATAGAAGTTATTCTCACCAAAGCTTTTGTTCGGCGGCATCTGTTGGAAGTTTCTGTTGTAGAACGCTTTGTTCCTATCCTCTTGCATCTTGTTGAAGTCTTCGTTGGGGTAATGGCCATTTAAATCCATTGGCATCTTGAAATCTATATTGTTGATGCCATTTTCTTCACGACTCCTTTCGGAAGACATGTTTAGTTGATTTAAATAAGACAATATCTCTGTCTCCTGATTATCTTTCATGTAATTATCGTATTTGTTAGGGAACCTTTGTGTGTTGTTGAACTGGTTCTCGTAATTCGAGTTGTAGTTCATGTCAAGATTTAAACTGTTCGGTCTGCTGAAGTTGTTCACTGAGAACATGTTAGCTTCAGGCAGTGAATTTCTTTGGTTCGGTTCGAAGAAGTTGTAGCTGAATTTCTCGTCGTATTTATTCGGTGTTGAGAATTGAGCGCCACCGATTTCCTGGGCAGCCAATCTAAGTAGATTCAATTGTTCTGGGGTCACAGTATCGGTGGTAGTATCGGGTACTGGATCGATCCCGAGTAACGCGTTTACATCGCTCTCGTTATAATTGACAAAACCGTTGGAGTTACCAAACCCGTTTTGCATGTTAAAGTTGAACCCATTTTGGTCGTTTTGGTTGAAGTTGTACAGTGTGTTGTTTTGATACGAGTTGTATGACGGTGGTATGAATGAGTTTCCTGAATCACTTTTAGGATATTGGCTGTTCGTTTGTATACTGTTTATTGTTTTGTCCGGTGGTTGTATAGAGCTGGAAGAGAAACAAAATAAGGTAAAATAATTATCGAGTTACCTAAGATTTTTATCGGGTTACCTAATTGGATGGATTTTCAATGATAAATCATGTGTAGGTAATCATTTATTTGTGAGGTATTGCTGTAAAGCCGAATTTCGCTTATTTAGTAAACAACATTTATTTTAATGTTGGAAGCAGCTTTTATAATTCAATTATTACGCACTACGCAGTGAAACGCTCTTCAAAGTCAACATACACTGCAACAAGTTATGATATCATGTCTACAACAACTAACAGTTGTAATCGTGTCCATTAATCAGCATGACACTTTTATTATAATAAAGCTTAAGCACGAAACACTGGTTCGACGCTATTAGGTTGTTTTACATAACTTTTATTTCAATGTTATAATGTCTGGTTGCAAGTAAAGAGCCTCCACGAGTGATCATAAGTGCGTTTAGTGCACCTTGCGGTCCTCGCTACTATCTTAGATGACTTGCCAATCTCTACACTAAGGCATGACCCATTTTTAAACGACTTCAAAAAGTATGTTAATTTTTTAATGTGACAATTATTAGCTCATACTAAAAATAATCATCTATTATGTCATTTATAAACAACGTTTTCTTTTTCCTGAGTGAACGCACTTGTGACGTAACCCGGCCAGTTCATCGACAGTTGTCATGTCTTAAAATATTACGCCTAATTTGAAGTTTGATAATGGAAAATTAAAGGTCGCGGCGCCCTTAGAATGTCGTTCTTTTAAAAGAACGTTATGTAAATAATTTGGCATTGTGTACTTTTCAATAGTATCTCAAAATTGTTGTTTACGTGAACGAATTGAGAGAAGACGTTGTTTGTTTAAATATGGTAGGTATGTTTGACCAAATGTGGAGTAATTGCGCAGTAGGTAATAAGTCAACTATGTTTTTAATAAAAACGTTGTGGTTTAGGTAGAACCTAACAGGTTTGTTGGGTAAAACCTTATTCTATCGTACCTAAAATAAAGGTACGTATCGTTTTAGTTTTAAAAGCTATCACGGTGTCAGATATCTAGATCACAACTCCAATGCAACAAAATTCTAACGGATTTTACAATAAAATTAGGTCAGACTTTTATTATGCAGTATAATATATTCTTTGTTACACATCACATTGTTTACGCTTAAATCATAATATGCTCAAATGCACGAGATAGTCCAGAAATACAATATTATTATATCCCGATATTAAATACATGCATTTCCGATCTTGTTATGTTTTCAATATTGAAAACATTGCCAATTTCCTTTGTTTTAAATGAAACATTTTGACAAACACGTCGATCAAACCGACGTCATTTGTGAAATAACTACATATTATATCCATGTTCATCGTGTAAATTTTAATATTCGCCGCATGAAATACAGTGGCGAAAACAGACTACGTCAATCAGTGGTCGCATTTCCCGGTCTATTGTTAGGGCCGGAGTTGCATAAACGAATTTATTGTGCCTTCGTTAACAAACAACATTATTTTGTTCCCTAGTAACTAACTCTTGCATAGTTCTGAATACGTAACATCACGCTTGTCACGTTAGAGTAGGGTACGTAGACCACGGCTTCCCAAATGAAAAATGCTACGCTCCTAACACACCCTTCGAGTTACCTATTCTCATCATAATATTCTTTGATTTAATGTACTCTTAATCTGGAATTTTGTCATAAAATGTCTGGTCTGTTCAGAAAGTGTGACATCGATAGAGACCCGTGGTAAAAAAGACAATGACTAAGTAATAACATAATATGGGTTTTAGATTATTCTCAGTAGCAGCATGGAGTCTGGATGCCCGGTTAATGGCTATAGGCTCGCCCCTATACCTGACATATTTATATAGCGAAATGTGGGTGAATCTACTACCATTACCTATCCACCTCCGCCTACCACTTTGGCGAATACAGGCGTGATCTTATGTAATACACAACTATATTCTATATGAGATAGGTAGACTAGGCGGAGGACCGGGTGCTATGGCCCAATCTGGGAGAGGCCTATGTCCAGTAGTGAACCGCGATAGGCTGTGAGATGATGATGAGGTACACTAGCGCATAAATCGTGTCTATGGCTATGAATACCCATATTAAATAAAATGTGCACGCGACACGTGGTCAGTTTGTTGGTGGTTGCTTGATTGCCGTTATGAAACTCAATTCTCCCGATAATATTTCCAATACTCCTACGGCATCGACAGGAAGATTGAGTAGTGCTATTTGAAGTCCCGATAATGATATTTATGGCAGACTTTTTATAAAAAGGTGTACCTACATAGGTATGATATAATTGATTGATGTGTAATAAAAAGTATTTCTACTAACCTGCTCAAATCTGAAGGTCCAGTCTCGTCGAGAATTTTTGTGATGAGATCTCGGACGATCGAATTTTCTTCCATAATGCGTTCCGACTGTGAACAGAAGTAGTGATGTTAAAATTACAGGTGCAAATCCTGAGCATCAAATACCAAATAGAAGGCCTATATCTGAGACTAGCCAACAACGCAGGAGATATTATAGTGCACAAGTATGCGCGCAAACACAGGTGCACTCTCTCTCTCAAAGTCCGATGGGACGGTAGACCGACACGACTGGAGAGAGATCAGGCGCAGGACCAACGGCTTAACCTGCCTTCCGAAGCACGGAGGGGTCTCGACATGTGAAAACGGTCACCCAAAACAAGACTGACCGCGGCGAGCACGGCTTAACCTCGCAAATCGACTGATCTGCGCGGTAGCCACGTTGCTACGAGCCCCTCAACCATGCCTATACCTGCAGTAGAAGTACCAAATCCCGTCGGTCTTCTTTAGACTCGTGTCTCCACTCAAAGTCCAAACATGGGGATATCATAAAGTGTCATTTATCTACTAGGCATGATTTTGTAATGCCTATAAAACTTCTCAGTTACACTATAAATACAAATAAATGCTACAAATAATATTCCCTGATACCTAATACGATGTTACTATATCTACGACCTTAGGTTATACTCTTTGTCTTCATTCCTTTGGGAAATACAGACTACAATGCATGTTTAATATCGTAGACAACAATCTGACTTATATCAAAATGCCAACCTATCTATGATTCTCTGCGCTTCTTTTACGAAGCTTAATCAAATAAGTTTGAAGCTTTATACCTCAAATGCTTTTATATACAAGGCTGCTGAAAAGGGTATTTTATAAATTAGAAATCGATTATTTCTTCCAATTTTCTGGTAGTATCTACCCAGTGATAACTGATTAGGAACCATTTACCTATTGTTTGCTCCACCTAAACCAAAGTGCGCCTCAGGAAGTCCATTAAACGAACAATGATAGTATGAAGTAACCAGAAAATCCGAAGAGGATGTCTAGGTCTAAGTACATAATAATCTAGTCTATTTTTATCTAAAGAAGCACAAATATATATAACAGACATCTACCTATTATAAACTGTAAACGCAGGTATAGGTGCAAAGTAAGCTTAAAGCTCGTTATGATAATGCGCTTTACGCCAAAAAAATCAGTTTCATTTTAATATCTTTCGTGATCGTATGAGTAATGTATTATGCTCATGTCATGTAACAAAATAGGAAGTAATAGTTCAGAATGCACAGGGTGCACCGACATACGTAGGTCGACATTTTAATATTTTAAGAAGTAAAAGGTGAATGTAAGTATTTTACTGTTAAAATTATAAATTAAGTTAGTGACTTCAGTTCCTACAGTCAAACCGTTCAAACGGTTCTGTAGGGCATTTATTTGTAACTCCAATATTTGTAAACGTTTCAATAAAGACCATACCATACATTTGTATAAATGTTGGATGGTGTGGAGTGGTGGTGGTGAATCTATTTGTGCTGCTTGGTAGTTTGTTGCGCCGTTTCTTCTACCCAGCTATAGCACTAGGAAGCAGTGACGAGCGGGCGTTTTGGGGACTGTCATGATGTAATTTGACGTTCAAAAAGTACTTTTTAAGTCTATTTTGAATAAACGATCATAATCTTTTCGATAGTTTATCTATTCTTGATTTGCTTGGTGCTCCTGAAGTTCTAGCCCCATAAACAAGTGGTACAAACATATTATGGATGTGTTGAAATGTATAGTCAACTAATTGCAATAGTCGTACTTCGTCTAATAAAAATCGATGTCGAGATTTTCCTCTCCACTGTGTTTGTGCATGTGATATACCTACCTATCATGATCATAAAACACAGCAAAGATGCAAGAGATATTCCTTGTACGCAACATTTAAACTAAGAGAGGTTACTAATAATATAGCACAAAAGCTTTGAAATAAGAAATTTAAATAAACTTTAGTAGTCAGTCTAACACTGCTAGCTCAAAAGCTTTTCTACGTTTGACGCAATTTAAATATGCCATATATTATACGCGTGACTTCATCCGAATTTTAAAAGCTTTGTCTGGACCAGACTATAAAGGGTGTACTTACATTACGTATTATAAACGACAAATAAAAGTATTTGTTGTCATAAAAGTGTATTTATCTGCCTATCAACTGTTACCATATGGGAAACAGGCGTGTCTATTAAAAAAAAACTATATTATTTGTTTCTTTCATAATAAATTTTCTTAAAGTTCGTTTGTGGAGCCTCCTTAAGTATTAATGCCTCTTACGAAGCTCCTAACTACAATGTATAGTATGTAGACATTCTTATTTATGTAATACATTAAAAAAGAATAGTCTCAGGATACACATTGAGGCCTTATGTTTCAAATATTTACTATACTACCTACTCCTAATGTATTGATATAGTAAATATGTAGGTGGGTACTTAATGTGCCTATAATTGTACATCATCTCACAAGAATTCAATGTCAACAATTCCACACCCACTTATTATGGAAAGAGTTTAAGTAAATTGTGAATATTTCAAACTACCACATGTATAGTTCTTTTAGGAATTTCAATAATATACCAATTTTTATGTCAAATAAATACTTTCATGAATAACAAATTTGTATAAAGAATATTAATAGAGAAGAAGACTATATTGATAATAACTGGTTGTAAGTATACACACAAATGATAATCAAATAAAAAAATAATATTGGCTTCATCAAATTGACATGAAGGCTAAGTCCCCTACTTCCCTCTTTTCACTTTATTTATAGCAATTAGGCTTGAATCTTTTACTGAATGGAAAGTATAAATGCCAATAGGGCCTTCAGATTACCATATTAAAAAATTAAATAATAAGAATACACATTTATTATGATGGTGTATGATTTACAACTCACCTTATTAGGTGAGTTATAACGGTATGTTGAATCTTATTAGATTCAACATTATTCAATAGAAAACAATATTTTTATGTACTATACAATATGTTGATGGTTAAGTTAGCGTCTTCACCATCTGACTTAATTAAAAACATAGTATTAGTAGTAGTATTTAGTTAATAAGTATTTTAATAGAAGCATGTAAGAACACCTGGACAAGAGACACTCAAGATGGAGAGGATTGGCAGAGAAAAAGGGAGGACTATACCCAACAATGGGTGATACCAGGTACAACAATGATGATGTAAGAATACTTCTAAATATTGTTTATGTTTGTATCAAATTTAATTAAAACTGATCATAGAGCTGAATGTATTTGAAAACAGTTTATTTAGTCACTGCTAACTCTACAACTCCTTAACCACTAAGTAAAGTAAAAATTATGTTTTAAGTTGTGGTTGGTTTTTAAATTAAAGCTGACCATAGAGTTGAATGTACCTATTTAAAAACAGTTTTAATCACTGTTAACCTACAATTCATTTATATTAACCACTGTAGTAAAAGTGATGTTTTTAAATTGAGGTTGGTTTTACACACAAGCATTAAGATTATTAACCAGGTGTAGAAACTATAACCTCTAATCACTCATCAAACCACAGACAAAATAAAAAGAATCTGAATCAAAAGTATGTTAAGTTTTATATTCTCTTAGCAAATACAAATCAGAATATGAGTAAGGATGAGTAAGCAAATATGACATCATACTAATATTCAAAACAGTAAACACAAAAAAGATTTAGTGTGTTTATGTTGAAACATAAATAAACAAGTACTTAAGTATTGCATCATACATTATGACCAGCTGTGTATGAATAAGAATTATCTGATTAAATTAAGTCTCTAGTAATAGATTGCTTTCTACAAATGCATGTTAAATTATCATACATATTTCCTTATAGGTTTGCATTTGACTTAAATTGCAGACATATCAATTTTAATGTATAACTGATATAATGATTTTTATAATTGAAAATGTTGTACTTTTTTATAACAACAATGCAAAACCTGTACATTAACTACACCATACTTTTTAGTGTTGACAAAATTTAAGATTATTTCGTTTGATCTAGATGCAATATCAAGATGTAGCATGTTATCGTACATAGTCTATTTTCTAGCTCCATCTGATTGTATGAACCACATAAAAATGTAAAGGAACCCAATTATAATAAGGTTGTGGATTCTCACGGCAAGACAACGCACAAATATACAATTATTACTTCTTAATTTTTTGCTGTTGTGTAGAAATAATCTTCTATGACAACTGCAAATTAATGACCACTGTGTAATAAGTATCGCCATTATCAATTTAATTGTGTCAACTCTGTGATGGTGTATTTGAACCAAATTTAATTGCTGAAATACTGATGATAGTGTTATCATCAACTTTTAGTATTGTGCATATTTATATATGTTATGTGCATGAATATTTGCTAAATATCCTTGTATTTCACAATCATATACAATTATAATACAAAAAAGGTCAATATCTTTCAATTCATATAAGTCTTATATGGACATATTGCTTACAATAATAAATAGACTGTTATTTAGGAAAAGTTTCATCAAGGACATTCTGATTGTTGTCTTAATAGAATCTAATATGCCTAAGTATATTTGATAATTCTATGGTATTAATTAAACTTAATACAAAATAGTTTTCAAGTAGTATAATTGGTATATGAGTTATTATATAGTAATGAAGCATGAAATAATACGAAATACATAGCTGTTTAGCTAAAAACTAAGAACTATAGAAAGTGGGTAGGTGTAAGCATATTGTTCATTGAATTATCACTTCATACTAAAAATCTCTCATAACAGTTCAATGTCGTCATTAAAATAGTATATTTATAATGTGTTACCTTGTTATTTTGTCCTCTAACGTACAAACTACATAATTCTAAAAATATTATGTGCATTCCCCGATGTCATTACCTACACTTCATGAAAAGTATCGAAACACGACACAAAATATATCACAACAATTGTTCACTAAACCCATATTTAGCACTCATAATAGTCCACATTAGTAAAATAATGCACTTTAAACAAATATTTCGTGTAATATCACCCGGATTTCAGGTCAGATTGACAGTCCAAGACATTTACAACACCCATTGAAAAATGGCACTATACGAAAACACTCACTTACCTGATCTGTTTCATTTTCGACGGTTTTGTACGCATTTCCTATGTGACATAAATCACTGAAGGCCATTTAAATTATAAAATTATTTCTTGCCACGATACATATGAGCTTACTTCGGTGCTAAGCCATTTTTTCCATTGACCTACATGTGTATAAAATTATACGTGCTTACTCGCAAACGGTGTTGCTGTCACGAAGCGACTATTTAGTCGGAAAATAACGTTGGATTCGTCAAATATTAAGTTAAAAAACATTTTTGCTGTAGAACTTACGTGTTAGATCGTCAGTTTTCAGTTAAAATATATATTTTCTCAAGTAAGATTATTTTTTATTTTGTGAATTTCCCGCCCTTTCAAATAATTTAGACTTTTTTTAATATTTTTGCAGTATCGACTATCGAGTATGATCCGACTTTTTTTTCAAAATGGTTAAGACAATTAATGAAATGCTAAATGACGTGGATCAAAATGAATCATCAAGTAACAATCAAGTTTATTTTCTGAAGATACCTTATTTTCTGTGTCTTATTTTAAAAATTGGTACTGGTTTTTGTTACATTTCAATAAAATGTTCAATCGAAGGATGGCAACACTCCTTAAACCATTACACAATAATGAAATAATTTTAAAGTTAAACAAAACATCATAAACCATTCTATTCGAACTGTGATGATGATGAGTGTTCAGTCATTAATAAAAAAAAATAACGATAAAAAATAACATTGCTATTATCAGTTAATCATTGTATATCTTAAGTTACCGCCATCTACATAAAGATGTTCTAACAAATGTGTCATCAACTACAGAATTTGGTGTTCAGTTTAGACAATAGATGGCGTACCTAAATGGTTAGGCTTTCAATCTTACTTTATTTCTTCACAATAGATGTCGCTTAAAATGTCAAAAAGACTATTTTTAATACTTGGAAAAAAAAGTGTGTGATTCTATAAAATTAATAGTACCTAATCTGTGCTTATACATATAAATTTATGGGCCCTAGCTCGATACATCCAAACAATACTGCCTCAATCGAATAATTCCGTAAGTGAATTACATCCGAGCAAGCTGAATCGGAGTGTGACAAATCCCTTTGTGATCAGCACCTACACAGTGCAATTGCATTAGTCCATTTGTCTGTTTATGAACATTGGTCAACGCTATGTAATGCACTTAGTAGTCACCTACAAGCTTCAAGGCTTGCATTCAAATTGAGAGATTTTGGGGAATGGGTCGAAACTTTTTTTTGTTTGGAAGCATTTCGCTTGAGCATTTTAAATGTTAGTACGGTCAGCATCATAAGTAGATTAACATATTACGAAACCTTATGTCAAATAATGGAAAGAAACAAAAACCAATTCAAGTTTTTGTTTCAAATTATAGGAGCGTCCAATGGATGATCTTAAAATATTTAAGACTTCTTAGTGTGTAATTAGTTGTTCTTCAATTAATGGTATGTTTATAAAATTAAATGTTCAGCTACTTATGATGCTGACTGTACCTACGAAGCAACCTTTGTACTTAGTTACTTGGGCATGTTTAGAGTTATAACTAGCTAGGATACTGATTTTCATAATAAATGTTGTTGCAAGCGTGAAACATGTCGTCGTGGCTAGTCTGGCCTAATGGTTAGGTACATTCTGGATTTGTATGGACAAACCCAGGCATCAATGTACCTTTTTCAATGTCATAAATACTTTCTACAAAATATTATAATATTTAAATGTGTCATAATTATTATGGTAGGTAGGTACGTCGATTATATTATGTATATGATATATCTTTATAGTATTTCTTTATCAATGTCCAGTTATTAGCGAACTTTATTAGAACAATTTACATTATAGACACACACGATTGTTTTTATACTACCTATTCTATTATTAAAACTAAAAATATATACAAACAAAAAACATCAAAAAATTATGCATCAAAATATTCCTCCTCATCACTGTCGACTGGCAGGGTTCCCAAAAGGCTGGCGGCATTGCCACGTTGAATGGCAATGCTAATTCTTTGGCCGAAAAACAAACCAGCCCGTTGGTCACGTGAAGAGTCGACCAACCGTTTAGATATGTCTCTAAATAAGAGACGCGCACTCGGACCCCATGGCCCGAGTGTTTCGACCCCAAACGGCTCAAAAATATAATAATTAATTATATAGATATTCTAAGACACCACTGATTAATGGTGACGGAAAATGTCTTGAGGAATCGCCAACCCTCAGTGAGCTATGAGCGTGTTGATCAGTGCTCAATCTCTATACGAGAAGAGGCCTTTGTCCTGCAATGCGACAGTTATAGCACAGTTATAAGCGTAAAATAATCCATGTGTTCATAAGTAGTTCTACCATTGTATCCCTTTGAGGTGTATACTTACATGTAAGATACTTTACAAATTACCATTTAGCCTAATTAGGCCATTAACATACATTAAAAACAGTTGAAAGTTATGCTGGCATACAGGGCGATGGACCGCAGCGATCGATCGCTTCAAAATTGCCCCTCACACACGTCGGCGATCTGCCATATTCTTGGTTGGAACGGAACAAAAGGGACGGCTATTGAAGATTGCATAGGATTTTGTTGCAATCTGCTTTTTCTTAAAACGTGTCCTCACACTGGAGTACCTATACTCCTGTAACGAGGGTTTCATATGACACAACATGAAATATCACCACACAAACTCCCAGACTCGGGACGAACATCTGCAGATCACACAATTTTTGTCCCGTGTGGGATCATCATCATCATCATCAGCCGTAAGGCGTCCACTGCTGAACGAAGGCCTCCTCCTTTTAGAAGGGGGGTTTTGCCATAATCCCCACGCTGGGCAAGCGGCTTGGGGATCGCAGTGTTGGTGGTCAAGTTACAGAAGACGCTGCTGCCCATCTTCTGGGTTTTCCCTTAGTCGCCTCTTACGACACCCACGGGAGGAAAGGGGGTGGTCAATTCTAGGCCGGATACCACACGGCTTGTACCGGGCACCACACCCGTGTGGGATACGAACCCGCAATCTTTAGCGCAGCAGTCCATTTGCTTAGCCACTGCGCCAATCAGGGTCGTCAATCGCCAATCAATATCGCTTGCGATGAATTTAATCGTATGTTGACATACGATACACATGTACGATCCGTCTCTGTTAAACCAGCTCTGTTAAATCTAAAAAAAAGCCGGTATCTACCTAATCGTGTACCAATCTCTACACCACGGCATGACCTGTTGCCATTAGGCAATTGACTGACCCCAAATCGAAGAAGAAGAAGCTGTACCTATCTACCTATTAGGGATGTTACTGAAGTGGTTTTACCGGAACCGGAATCAAATGTTTAACTTATTTTGTCAGAACCGGAATCGGAACCGATACCGGAGTCGAAATCGGATCAGTCGGATTGTTAAGGACGGTAAGTTGTACGTCATAAAAAACATTACCTACCTACTTAGTAAAAATGTGATAAAGGATGTTTCTTCCTGCTGTATCTTCTCGCTTGACGTTTGTAGTCACTGCGTATCGCTTTCAAGCTCCGATAGAACATCTAAATGAAAACTTTCAGGACCGAAAGTGGATCAATCGGAAATTCCGACCTTTCGGAATCGGAAGCGAAGCTCCGTAACATCCCTACTATCTATACCCAATATTTGCAAAACTACCAACCTACTAACAAAACCATTTCAATAGCATAACAATGAACAATACAAGAGCATACCTTTTATTAAAGGAACGTCAGTAACAGTGTTTATTTTAATCATCGCATTTTGAGCCGAGATAAATTGGATAATGAGCGCAGCGGGGTAGCCCGACGGGAGGCCGGTGTCACAGACAGACACTGCTGTAAATTATAGATATGTCTAGCGATTCGTGTTTTGACGTACAGTTGGCAGCCCAGTTTATTAAAAAAAAATGGGCAATGGATCGTGATCATGAAATCGACACAAGGCTCTTCTAGAGTAGGTAAGTAATATTTATTATAGCAATTATTATTAATTGTGTAAGACTGATGTATTGGTTATTCTGAAGTCCAAACGCTTGACGAATAGAAATAGAATAGAATGATAAATGTATGGGGATGACATAATGTTTCGACTATGTTGTCGATGGCATATAATATCATCCCCATATATTTATCATTCTATACCATTTCTATTCGTCAAGCGTTTTGCCACTTGTCTAAGGGGTCTGAGTTGACTGAGAATGCCTCGTTGGTCTAGTGATAGCTAAGCGTGACTGCTAAGCAATGAGTGTGGGATCCTGAAATCCAGATCATCCGATTTGCGGGTCGGGCCAATTTTTTTGGGTTTTAGGTAATTTTCAGTAGCAGCACCGAGTCTGGATTTGTGCCCATCATCAGCTGGGGAAGACGTCCACTGTTGCACAGAGGCCTCCCCCTTTAAGAAGGGGGGGTTGCCATATCCCCAAGCTTTGCAAGTGGCTTGGGGATCGCATTGTTGGTGGTCAAGTTACAGAAGACGCTGCTGCCCATCTTCTTGATTTTCCCTTAGTCGCCTCTTACGATACCCACGGGAAGAAAGGGGGCGGTCAATTCTAGGCCGGATACTACACGGCATAACGGATTTGTGCCCGGTTGATCGCAATTGGCTTGCCCCCCATACCTACATTGTTGCCTGTAACATAACTGGTGTCATGTGTACTGAGTGTACTGTATGTACACCTCGGCCTACCCCTATGAGGAATAAAGGCGTGATGTTATGTAGTCTCTTAGACTTGGTTCACTGGAAAACACTCCGACCACTAGGCCAAGGAGGCAGTCAACTAACGAGTCTAAGTAAACGCATAAGTTCTTATTCGAATTCATATTATGCTCCCCGAGGGGCTCGTAGCTACGTGGCTGCCGCGCAGATCAGTCGATCTGCTAGGTTAAGACCGCTCACTGCGGTCAGTCTTCTGATGGGTGACCGCTGTCACAAGTCGAGACCGCTCCGTGCTTCGGAAGGCACGTTAATCGATTGGTCCTGTACCTGATCTCTCTCTGGTCGTATCGGTCTACCGTGCTATCGGACTATGAGAGGGAGGGAATAGGGAGTGCACCAGTGTTTGCGCGCTAGTCTCAGCTGAGAAAGGCTACTGTGACTGCTGCCTGAGAGTTGCGCTAATGTAACGATGTGGAAGTCAGAAGATGGGCGCTTGCATCGTGATGGAATCTTCGCAAATGTTTTTTAAAGGGCAAGACGACATACGAGCTTCAGAACGTATGGCCAGAACTTGCCAAACACATGGAAATATGGAATCATCGACGTGTGACCGATCACTAGTAGTGGGACATTATAGACATCAGCCCCTTTACCATGAACTCTTAAAGCAGGACAGTTTCCGTTGTAGAAGCGAGACGCCGCATTACACTGCACGTAGCGGCGTCTCGCTTCCATATCTTAAACTGTACTGCTGTAAGAGTTCATGGTAAGGAGGCAGATGAAAAAAAATACTTACTTTGTTCTCTATAAAAGTCGTGATCGCTCAGACGTTCTATTGATTCTCTTCAAATAATTCCCTCCTGATTGAATTTCGGTCACACCCTGGCAAATCTCTTTTTGACCTGCAGAAGAGCAAATTATCTATGGTAAACAGGCAGGTAGTATCTAGGTATCTTCTTGTTCTATTTTTTCTCTCTTGTAAGAATCTTTATTGTTTTTTAGATGCTGAGTTTTTTAAAACTACATGCCGGTCTAAATTAAGTGTCTAATAAATAATATGATGAAACCAGAGTGAATACCTACTTGAATTTAATAACACTACCTACATAGTCTGTTGATCTGTCTATTATCTACGAGCTAGAAATAATAAAATATAATTATAGGTATCTATACGTGGCTACTATAATAAATAACTTAGGTACAGATTTTACTTCATACACGACGGAAATGTTATTTTAGGCAGCTATTTGTAACGACGATGCTTATGCAATAAATGAGATTAAAAAGAACTACAATCCACCGTATATTCTTTACATCTTTGCCCCTAAATAATCTTGGCTCAATATCCAAAGCCCTACATTTTATTTAAAAAAGAAAAAACAAGCAGTTAATATTAACAGAGACATGCCTTTTCAACAGAGTGAAAAACAAAAGAAAATTCGTATAAAGAATTCAATCGAAATCGAATCAAGAATCCGTCTACCGTGCGTTAAAGCGAGACGGATGTATATAATATCATGTGAGTTAGAGAAAGACGTGGATAGCGTTAATCCTATTGGCTTATACCGGGCGACGTTTGCCGCGATTGGTCGCTGTGCCTTATTGAACTGTCACTGAAGACCGCGGTTTAGGGGGCGACCGGTAATTCGGGGGCAAACGCAGGGTGGCGAGGGGGTAGGGTGGCGGGAGAGGGGTCGCAGTTTGGCAATTGACTTGTGGGTAGTTTTCGGGGTTCCTTTCGCATGGATTTTCAGTGAATTGAATGTTGAAATTTTATTTTGTTTGATGTGGGCTGTAGTTTTTGGGTAGCGGCCAGGTTTCTATTGTAGATTACAAATTAGATTTGAAAGTAGTAAGGGGGTCGCCCAACTAACGAGTAAAATAGTGTTTTAGTCCGTGATCCTAGGCAAAAAAGAACTAAAGGAGGAATTAAAACTTAAACTCAATTACAAAATTAGTTAATATGTACACAGGACAAACTTCCGTTGCTTCAAGGGTTTCTGTGATATCCAAGTATCATTATCTTAATAAATAAATAATTAACACATACATATATCAAAAGTTTTTGATACATTTTTCATAATTTTTAAAGAAGATATTTTATATTCTACTGTCAAGTTTAATTTAGTAAAAACCTAGTAGGCAAGTACCTACCTCTCTGTATTTTCTAGATGAGCTTTAGGTATTCCCACATTTTCCAACTCAACATCTTAATATTATCATAGAGCACCCAATCTTGACGTTACCTTTCGCGCCAAAATCACCGCGCGCCCAATGAAAACGCGGGAATCGTTGACTTTTCGTCTATGACGGTTGTTTTCTGGCGGCACGGACAACACGCCACGCCCTGTCAAATGTGCGAATTCTTATTGGGTGATATCAAATGTCATTGCCTCAATATATGTATCCTATTTAAAATACCTTTACCTAAATAAATAAAAAGATATGTAGGTACCTACTTAGGTATAAGGAATATGCCTTAGACTCTTTCTCTATTAATTTATTTTGTTGACAATGACTACTATAAAATCTAATGGACAGTGTAGGTACTAGGTAGGTAGGTACCTACACCACGAACAGTTGGCAAGATTGGAGAGGCATGTAAGCAGTCTTAGTGATATTATCAAAGCCATAGCCTGAGGGTATGCATAGACTGTAGAAGACTAGGTACACTAGAGTAGCCTCAATTGCTAAGGACACTTAGGTCTCTTATATTACTCTTAAAGCTCATACTAAGGTATTGGATCCTAGTTTACATTCTGCATTTTGGATTCAAAATCTACTATAAAAAAAAACTAATTAAATTGACTGCCTCGTTGGTCTAGTGGTCGCTAAGCGCCACTGCTGAGCAAGAGGTCCTGGGTTCAAATCCCGGGTCGGGCAAAGTGTTACTGAGTTTTCCATTAGGTAATTCTCAGTAGCAGCACGGAGTCTGGATTTGTGCCCGGTTGATGGCAATAGGTCCGCCCCCTATTACATTGGGACTTACAACATAACTGGCGAAATGTGGGTGTAGGTACTGTATGTTCACCTCTGCCTACCCCTTCGGGGAATACAGGCGTGATGTTTATGTTAATTAATTGCTTCGGATTTAACTATAATCTGTCAAATGAAATAGTCTTTGAGCAAGTAATAGGTACGACATTTCAGTTTAACTGAAGATAGATCGAATGGGTTGATTGATCGCTACGTGTTAAATAAACCAAAAATAACAAAATACAAGAAAAAGACACGGTAATTATCTCGGAAAACGTTTGTATTTCAGAGTACCATTAGGATATGGCAGATAATGGGTATTTTAATTCCTATGCATTTAAAGATAGATCCCTATCAACCAGATGGAGAAATTAACGAAATCTTCTCAAAATACTGCGACAAAAAGAGGCCACAAGAAACAATAGCTGTTCAAACGTACCGATATCTAATTGTTTCTATTTAAATTCGAACAAGCATTCCACGGTGTTATTGGAAAACGGAACGTTCAATTCGCGCTAAAATGTACGACGTCATTATTCTAAACGACAGGGCCGACGCAACAGCGGCGTAATGCCACAAATTAAAGCTTAAAACGGACGGTTAACAGCTGACCCAAAATCGAAGTGTCCCCCCGTCTGGGGGACAGAGTCAGACGCGAAAAGCAACGGGGCGGAGCCTTGCCACGCCTTCAAGCTCACAGGCAATACCGCGTCAAAAGTTCCCCGGCCGTGGCATAACGCGCGCGGCTCTTGCCCGCCGGAGCTCAAAAAAATATAAACGTCAAAAGTGAAACGTCACGTGTTTAACTGTCAAATTTTTGGAGGGAAACGGTTGGGTTTTTACAGTGAGAATTGATTGAATTTATTATTCCCAATTCTATAATTTGATTTTTATTTTCGTAGAGATCACAAAAAAAATTGCTTGAAGGACCTACCTATAGCTTAAGTTCTAGTTATTTATAAAATAAGCCTTTAGGAAGTCTTCTATAAAATTCTAGGTGAGCATGATCAAGATAGACGATAATAATCTCATTAAAAGTTAAGTTCAAATGTTTCAAATTAGAACTACTTGTTACAAGGAGCAATTTCGCAGTCCTTAACTTATGTGTGTGACTGTGCCTCCTTTCTGTAAACCTGTCCTACAGGATAGGAACCTTTTCAATCTATTTGGATCCATCTACATAATTATATTCGGCATTTACAATCTCAGGTACTTTTTTCTGTTTTACACCCCGTGTACCTTGCCATACTAGAGGGTTTAATTCTTCTTATCGTATGGTTGATGAACAACCTGGTGTCAGAGTTTAAACCGCCTGTAGGCCTCTGACATGGCTTTACACACCGTTGAAAAATCTCTCAGGTATGCCGGTTTCCTGACGATGTTTTCCTTCACCGTTTTTAGCAACTGATAACTAATTTTTAGTATGCACATGAATTCGAAAAGACATTGGTGCGTGCCGGGATTTGAACTTGCGACCTTTGACTTGGCAGTCCAACGGTCATACCACTCGGCTATCAGTGCTGTCGCGTTTAATTCATAAAATACCATGAATCCCTTGAGACAAAAATGCGTTACAGAAGCCTTTCAGATTTTCAATTACTATTTCATGTGGATATTATAAAAGTAAGCCATCTTTGGCTTTTTTTGAGCTCGCAAAGTTTTGTTGGGTTTTACAGTATCGAAATCCTTTGTCATCCCAGATTTTGAAATTATGGCTGTTACATTATATGGCAAAAATCTCACTTTATTACACCACATTACTTGGGATTTATACTACCATTGGTGAAATGTGTTCCTGGCGATCACTGTGTACCTCTAGATTATACACAGGAAAATTTCTTGGTATATCATTCCTATATTGAATTTCCACGAAGCATTAATCTGCACACTAAAACACGCTTCCTTTCTCTATGCAATAACTACACGTTCCTACTCTTCTATCCCATCCTTTGCTTAACTTTCTCCCATCTCAACAATACTATGTACCTATTAAACTTATGGTTTCATTAAATAATAGGTTTATTAATTTACTTTTATGGTTAGATTTCCTAAGATCTTACTCAGAGGTATGCTGGAAAATAAGAAAGTGTACACTTGGCCTCTTATTCAAGAGCTTATACTACTTGATAGCATCTACGATTTTGCTTATTTAATCAAAATTGTAGTGGTAATGCTTGGAGGCAAACATCAATTAGCTCATAATTTTTAACATTTAATGTCGCTTTTTGTAGTACACAACTGTACAAATAAGTATAATCCAATAGTATTATCATTACCCTTTGAAATACAAGAGGCGAATAATTTCGTTTGACGCAAATGGTTCCTTACCAATCGTCGGCAAATAAGAGAGATTGTTTTAACTATTAAAACGTTTTCTGTAAGTACAAGGTTTAGTTGAATCTCAAATGCAACTGAATCTTAAAAAAATCAGAAATTTGGAACATTACGTGAGTAGGCAAGGTAATCAATGCTTGAGTCTTATTAGCATACCATTATTGGTAAGTCCTGTAAAAGTAGTTTCTTGGAACAGAATCTCAAAAGTAGCTCGTGACCGAGCTTAGAAAGAAGAAC
The DNA here is from genome assembly GCA_905340225.1 of Abrostola tripartita. Classification (NCBI taxonomy): domain Eukaryota; kingdom Metazoa; phylum Arthropoda; class Insecta; order Lepidoptera; family Noctuidae; genus Abrostola; species Abrostola tripartita. The sequence continues at coordinate 2,640,368 of HG996510.1, read as the reverse complement.
TAAGAAATAAGGTAGATACTATAGGTAGATCCTGAAATGCAATAAATTAATCACCTTCCTGTAACTTCAGGTGAATATTAAATTAAATTTAGTGAAAATTATGAAACCGATTGCCTAATAGCAATAGTAACTAGTGTAAGAAAAGTTATTAATAAAGACGGTACGATGGAAGTAGCTCAAACACCTTTGCAGTTGACTCAAGACCATTCTGATGGACGGATCACAGGTGAGCTAAATTCATAATCTTTGAACTTTTGTTCTGTATTTTTGGTTCATTTTGAAGCTTCGTTAAAATATTTTGGGGATTATGGTACCAACCTTTATCAAGCCAGCGTCAGCACTTTCTGACAATATTTTGAAGTTATACCAATGGCATGAACAAATTACCGTCTTTAAGGAATCCCGACGAGATCCCAAATATATAGCGACCAGATTATTAACTAGCTTCATGCTATTCTTTTGCAGGATTGAGATGAATATACTTTCTCATATATGATTATCATGCAAGCTCTCCTTCTCAGGTGCGGAAAAGAATGCTTTGTCGACTTTCATGGAGCTGCTAAGATTTATTTGATCCTCCATAATAATCAATTCCTTGATTGAATTAATGACGTTATCAGATTTTTTGATCACTTAGTGACTGGTATTTATAGATATATTCGTCTATAAACTGTAGAACAATTTTGATAATGCAACAAATAACTTAGCAGCATATAACTCTCCTACTGCAGGGCAAAGGCCTCTTCTCTTATAGAGAAGGATTGAGCGTTGATCACCACGCTAGCTCACTGCGGGATGATGGCAACTAAAGACAAGTAAATAGGCAAATAATGTGAAGTAGGTATGCACTGATAAAAGTGATGGAAGAAATTATGGATGCATTAGGCAATGTAAATAAACTAATGATTGCAAACTAACTTACTCTACATAAAAAATAAGTTTTACCAACTGCTTTACGATGATTTATAAAATTAGGATAACGTTACGAATGTATCTAAAGATCCCGTAGGTTGGTCATAGATAATTTATTTGCACTAAGCATGTCCGACGCCGACGGCAAAGGCACGCTGCAAAGACTCAACGGAGACTCAACGATTCAAGATATTTCTCCATCAGTATAAGTTTGCAGTTGGCCATACAGGTCTAGATTAATAAAATATAAATTAGGTAGGTCCTTAATTCTATATGCTTCATTATTTAAATATTTGCTACGAAAAATATAAATCCTTTTTAACAAACAAGCACTCGCCATATTTATTCACTCCACAGTCCACAGGCATGTCACAACAGATAATATTTATTTTTACGCCATTTCCCGCGCGGCGGCCATACTTCTAGTTTTTTAGCGGGCAAAGGCAACATTAGTATTCAGGCCCCGACAGCCAGTAACTCGGGGGTCTATTTGACTGATTTTCAGCCTCTCCATGATTTGCCACTTTACCCGGTCAGAGTGCACGCTGAATACAAAATAACCAATAGTACGAAGGGGGATTTGAAATTTCATTTTCGCATAATGGCGTCGCGTTTTGAATATTTGGTATTTTATTAACACTGTGTGTAGGTGCGGGAATAATTTTGTTGCTCGATAAATGTAATGGACTTAGCGATTTCGTTTGTACATTTATCAATTTGCGTTTGTTGTTGGTATTGGTTAGTTTGTACCAGTGATTGTACTTATTACTTTATACGGAGTTCTTACTCATTGAATGCCTTATTACGATTATTAAATAAACTTTGTATTTTTTACAAACAAAGAAATTAGTTTTATTTCTAGCCAGTAAGGCCTCGTCCTTTTGGCCTCGAATAGAACTTCATTTATTCCTAAGAGTTAACCATACTTTTCGACCAGTATGGACGGTATTTGCTACTCTAGTGTTTACTATCGCTTCAATAGTTCGTACCTAACAATACCTGAATCGGTGGGACAGACTGACTGACTAACTCAAAAAAGATTGACTTGAGATGGCACAATTCTCTATCAAAATACCTTTAAACTATTCTTATATTTGTAACTAGCGTCGAGAACTAGAAATCAATATCTTGAGCTGAGCCTAAGGTCTTTGGTTGGATTCATTTTTCGTATGAAATTCTCAATAAAAATTTACGAAAAGGCAATAAAAGCAGCAATCAATAATGGGGACTGCTCTATCTATATCCAAATGAAATTAAAGAGCTCATCTCTGTTCGATAACTTACATAGAAACCAATGATTCAACAGTTAATACACATGATGCTGTAGAAGAAGATGACGAAATACAGGATCAATTACTATCAGATGCCATGAAAACGGGTCCTAAAAAAAGAGTTCTGAAGATCGTATTGACACGAACACGGCTCCTAAGAAGTAAAAAGAGTTCTTTAGATTCTTGTTTGCTGATAAGCCATCCCAATCCGATCAACCAATCCTATCATCAGAACAAAATCAAAGGTTTCCCATCTACACCACAAAAAAGGCCAAGGACCAAAATCCGATATTCCGTAGGCGCGAGTACTTCTGAACGCGACCCTAGTGGGTGGGGGTGAAATTAATCAGACCGGCTCAAGGGCTGCGCGTCAAAAGAAAACCAAATAAAATGGCAAGCGACAAAGTTTCTACTGTGAAGAGATTTGGAATTGAGTGGAGACGCCTCTGAATCACGATTGAACATTCAAATGGGATTTTTCGATTTTGTGATAGGTATCTTTTGTTTTATTGACTTTATTGTCATGGTTTTATTCCTGCAGTCGGTTTTACAAGTTTGTTTTTTTTATGCACCCATTTTTCTCGAGACTTTTAATAATTATTTTCTTCCTAAACTTATCTTGATATTATTGGTATCAAAAATGCGGCGAGATGTGGCTTATATCACTATTTCAAACCTCAGAACCACCAAGGAAATATAAACCGAACCCACGTTACGACCAGTAAACAAATTTTGGGTTCCACGTTCAGAAGGTACTATTATAGAAACACTATCGTTATTCGTCAAATCATGAACTTCTAAAAGTTCAACAGTCATTGCAATATGCTCACCTGATGTGAGGTATATGGCACCAAATAACGAACACAGTTGACTCATCTACAATGCAACTAAAATCTAATCAATACAAACTTGTATCGCAGAAGCAAAAGCGTCTATCTTAATTTTTTTTACATTGAAATCCTGACGCAACTCAACATCTTCCTTTAGCCCCAGTAAGTGGCGCTCTAACACAAACAAACATTGATTTATCCTGATACCAGGGATTTAGGCGACGCTTCACCCATCCTGCTGACTTCCAATTTCGGCCCGGGAACTTTTTATGTGTCTTATAAAATTTTCTTTTATGCCCTCTCTCGCGTTTCGTGTTGGCAAATGTATTGTGACATAAATCGGGGTATTACTTGCGGAACATGGCTGTATGTATCGTTTTACGTTAGAGTGTTTGAGAACAAGAAATATGGAATGGGTGTGATTGGTCGTTGGGATGTTCTAGATTAATTTAGGCCGATTTGAAGATCCCTCGGTAGTTCACCTCGGTGGTTCTGTACATTTTGTCAAGAAAGTCATGGTTTCACCTCAATATAATGTTGCTTATTCTCTCATCAAGTGGATCTTTTTATACGGGCCATCGTCTTATCTTGCAACCGCGACCAACGGCGGACGGAGAAGGCCTCAAGTCAGCCATCATCCAACGTTCTCTGGGTGTGTTTTTGTATTATAAGATCTTACTACTAGTTAATGTGCCTTAGAAAGGTATGCGTATATTTTTTTATTGTAAAATGCTGAAACAAACACCTAATAATATTATTAAAAAGGATTAAATTTTCGGTATATGAGAATTGAGAAGTGGTATATCAATGGCAAACGAACTTATCAGTCCAAATAAAGACTTCAGTTGCTTCTACTATCCATGAGTCAATTTAACCCTATCTTCATATACACTCTTTCCAAACGGACAGGAACCAAAAACCTCGATTTCCACATTATATGTTCACTCACCCAAAAGTCCCGCTTCCACCCAAATCATAATATCAATATACCGTTTTAACCCGCCTAATGTCAGGTCCCATGTGCGGCGATCCTCGAGGGACCAATCTCCTCTCATATTGATTTTATATTGCTCACATATTGTAGGGATCGTGCCGTGTCTCGGTTGTGGGTGGCCGTGTGAATTTAAAGGTTAAAGGATTTGTTTTTAATGAAATTGAGTTGTTGGAATACTGATAGAGAAAGGTTGTAATTTAGACGTATTTGGCGTTTTTAATGCCAGTGTCTCAAAGACTTTATGTTGGTCGATACATGAAGACCGGTGAATGAAGGCTGAGCAGAGAGCGTATTTTGACATAGCTATTAGAAAATTTATATTATCTTCAGCAAACAATTTATTAAAAAAATACAACATCGTTCTCTTTTTGAAGCCATTTGAAAATAGACCAAAATCGATTTGAATCTCCATATTTTTTCTGTTTAAGACTATAAAGCTTTTTTTAAACAAAATTGCTGACCAGCAATATGATTCATGTAAATTGACAACTAAATCACAGAGTTGATTATTAAAAGAGCATAGACAAGATAACGAGAGATGGAGGAAAATTGAATTAGCTTTCGCTCAGCACCCGCTGGTGGTGCGAATATAGTTACTGCGTGTGTGTGACGTTGGCCCGACGTATTATCTTGTTTGGCACAGAGTTTTGAACGTGTAGAGAGGACCCCTGCACTAGTATTTGTAAATTTATGTATAGGTTATTTAGAAACCATTTGCATCAATGATGTACAGACGAATTTATAAGTATTGATATTTTTGGTCGCTTTCTATTTCAAGATTACACAAATACGTAAGGACTATACTAGATTTAAACGATAACGTGGATCGCCATTGCAGTTCAACGATTGGTCACTCAATCATCAGTTCCACATAAAAATTGACAAAAATAATCTGATTTCCTTCTTCTGTCAAGCAGCCTTCTAAATGCCGGTGGCCATTGTTTTACTATTGTGTCTGCAATGTGACAAGAGAAAGCAGTGCAATTGTTATTTTTAAGTATACATACATGTAAAAGTAACTCTGTTTCTTCTGTTATCACAAGTAAACCAATCATAAAACTATTAAGGCAGCTGGAACGCTCAGCAGGACCCTACTACCAACAAAAAGACCTCTATTCAGCCCATAACTCTACCGCACGTAGCTCCGACTGTCCCCCACACCCAGTAGGTGAATATATAGACACAATGCACTTCAATTGCATTTCACCAATTAACTGTAACTACTACTTCTGTTGCCATTGATTGGTAATTGGATTTTCGTTGTTTAAGGGGTGATTTTTCGTCAATTGTTTCTACGTCTTGCTTGACGCTGTCTAAGTGTACGGATTGTGTTTTAGTATCATCTAGAAAAGCAGCAGCGTGTCCAGCCAAGTAAAAAAAGGAACTGGCCATGCAGCTGCTGTGTGTAATATTACACGAACCATTTCGACTACTTTTGACCCCTTTTGTCTTGAATCTGTTTAATAAATCATGTTATCTAACAACAATCTAGGTAACAAGTGATGTAGACGTTGGAGAATATTTATATCAAAATAAAATTTGCAACTTTTCCATATTTTAAAATCGAATTCTTGTGTCACATCGCGTATGATCTTCTACCAGGGTTGCATTCTTCTCCTTCTTGCATTAGCAAGAAGTCTACTACTACTAGTCTACTTACTTATCATGTTCCACAACATTGGTTACTTCATGTAAACCTTGGCAAAATTCCTTTAAATTCTCACCCTGCAATCAATTTGTACGTCTGGTCTCCAATCACTTAATTGATTCGACACATTTGGTCTTAATCTATGCATTATACTTCTAAATCGCCACCCTTGATGCTTATGTAATAAAGTTCAAAGTTGCTTACTCTTAGATTAGATTTAGGGGTCAATCCCCTCATGCGAAAGTGGAAATCTATTAAAATGAAAGGGTGTGATTTGCAATGGTTATTTTATTAGCTTTATCGAGATTAAATATTGAGGGTAGACTGATACTATTATAGTATTGTGTTCACACAGCTATTCTGATATTGGTACGGTTAGGATTGAAGCAGTAATTTTAATACCTATCAGTGCTATTTCAAAAGTTTGTTCAAAATTGTTCATTCTTAAATTAATCTGTGCTATTTTCCATAAGGTCATTTTAATTTTTTGACTTTATCATATCTTTGACACAGTCGATTACATTGTGATCTTGAAGTCTCTTTAAACTAAATGTAAGTCTTTAATATCGAACTATACAAATAATCACGCCTGTAAACCCCAAAACAGTAAGAAATCCGGTTCTCCAGGTCTAGTTTTATAAAATGACATATTATATATAATTTTGGTTTACAAATCTTTGAACACCATAAGCAATATGTACTTAGCAAGTTAATGGCCAATATTTCTTCATCAGGCGACGGAAATACGTCACCTCTGCGCTGGTCACCACCCTCATCTGCAGCGCTGGTAGCTGCTGCGCTGGCCCCACCAGCACTCAGACCCTGGCTGCCAGATCCTCCCACCAAGAAGACCAACCATTTGGGTAAGACAGGTTGGCATCCGACCTTCAGTTTATACGTTGTATGTAATGTAGTCCTTACTATGTGACTAGCCATATCCTTACAAGGTCAAATGATGGCTTGTATCTGAATATCATTGATAGACCCGAAGCTTTTTAAGTGCAACAATGGATGTAGACGAGCATAAAAACGGTTCAAGCCATTATTGTCTGGCCTGTGTGAGTGTGAACTCGATAAACGATCATGGGCTCAACTATAACACTTATGATGACGGCAAAATGAAGATGTATTTTATACTCCTGATAAAGTAACGCATCTAACTACACCTTTTGGGATTATAGCTGCTATTATTAGTGTTGAAATATCAGACCTAAAAAGGCTGGATTCTCAATTCACAGCTGTAACAATAGATAGTGGCTCCACAAACGTAACATTTTTTTATATCTTTCCCACTCCTTTTGCACTAGCCACACAAATAGCACAAAAATACACTATTCGTGCGCCTTCAGTTCAGAAGCTTTTGATCAAAACTCTTTCTGACTTAAGTGTATCTTATTTTAAGTCTCTCTTTGTGCTGCTTCAATACCAAAGTTTTGGATCAAGGTTCTTTTTGATTTTGTAAGATTTTAATTACCATGATTTTCCCAGGTCTCATCTGCGTGGTCTGCGGCGACACTAGCTCCGGCAAGCACTACGGTATCCTTGCGTGCAACGGCTGCAGTGGTTTCTTCAAGAGATCTGTTAGAAGGAAACTTATTTACAGGTCAGTAACCCTCACTAACACTCATGACAATATGTGATGGTGAAGTGTTATTATCTATTGGTACTTACTAAGTGATGGGGTATTTCTGATATGTTGACAATTTGGGAAAATATAATATGTCTTTCAATGTGACAGTACTATAAGTATAACTTTTAAACCAATAATGAACATAACTTAGCTTAACAAATGAGCTTGACTAGAATTATATAAGAGAGTCTTAGCAATTCAATGCAACCAGTTGACTTTGAACCAGTTACCTTAATGACCTGTTAAGACGATGGTAAGCTCGAACTTGGTCGCACTGATAGCTGAGTGGTATGATCGTTGGACTGCCAAGTCAAAGATCGCGAGTACAAACCCCGACACGCACCAATGTCTTTTCGAATTCATGTGCGTACTATAAATTAGTTATCAGTTGCTAAAAACGGTTAAGGAAAACATCGTGAGGTATCCGGCACATCTGAGAGATTTTTCAACGGTGGGTAAAGCCATGTCAGAGGCCTACAGGCGGTTTAAACTCTGACACCAGGTTGTTCATCAACCATACGATAAGAAGAAGAAGCGCTAACTTGACCAATAAATGCTTATTTATTGTTCACTACCTAACCCGCCGAATTTCGTACCACCTTCTCACCTTCCCTCCCTTAAACCTTTCCTGGACTTTCAAAAATATTTCAACACAAAAATTAGCTAAATCGGTCCAGCCATTCTGAAGTTATGGGGTGACCAAGGGAAACAGGGACATAGATTAACAATTCCTAAATAACTAAAAGTATTTGTAGGCGTAATTAAATACTGCAATCAAAATAAGGCGCAATATACCACATGAAACAAGTGAAAATTTAAGTTACCACAGAATTAGATCGAGTCAATATTATTTGTAATATTTGAACAATTGTATTAGCTGTACGAATTGCAATAGCGGCTATAACAAGTGAAACTTCTGTTTCGCCACAAATTTGTGTTACAGTTTGTCTTTTATATTGATCCGCGTGAACTGGTTTTAGGAAACAGTTGATTGCTCAAGTGTTGAACAAATGTTTTGTGATGTATCGGTCTTTTTCACTGTTAGCGGATTTTTTGGATCAGTTATACCGTGTATAATTTTGATAGCGGTTTTATGAAACTCATCCAACGGTTCAATCTGCTATTACTAGAATAAAATCACCTTCTATCTTCTATATCTATTCTAATCTTGAAGGGATTTGTAGTTAAATAACTCAGATTCATAGAAAAAGGCATTATATTTGAGACAATAAAAATAGTCTGATCATAAAGCTTTTTAACCAAATAAGATAAATCACAAAGTTTTCGCCATGAGACGTCGTATTGTAAATGTCTGCATGGCTGCATTTTATCGAATCTAAAATCAATATTGTATTATTATTTATTTTTAAATTCGTAAATATTAATAATAAATTACTTAAAATTGCTAAACACCAATAACCACACTTTAGCATAATAATACTGAAAAATTAATTTCATAAAATGATTCCTGTTGATTATTAAAACATAACAATCGCGAAGAGAAAGTCAACGGCCAACCATGGGTCACATCTGTGACATACATCAACAGAGCGGATACGTATCACCTGAAATAACAAGCAAAACCTATGGTGACACAGTAATACAGATAAATGATTCAGGTGTTTGCACTGTTGACTAACCTGAAACCTGTAATTTGGGACGTCTGAGTAATGAAACAAAAGAAAAATGAGTTCGAATGTCATTTATGAATGAAATGCGTTTCTGAGAATTTTTGAGTGGAAAAATTCTAGTTGGATACTCGACGTTCATTTGTTCATATTTATATTCTTTATTTGCATTCTACAATGTACAGAAGGTGTTAAACATAAATGGCTTAGAGCTAGATATATTATGGACCTTGTAAGAACAGTTCTTAAAATTAATTAGTTAATTTATAAAATTTGTAATAATAACCCTATTATGTTTTGTCATTGTGTGTGAAAAATATATATTAAGATTGCTTATAAAAATAACGTGCATATAGGTGATTTTATCTCTTGAAATATTAATAATAATTAACAATTAGGTAAAATACTTATGTAAGCACAATTCAATTAACATTTACTTAACTGTTCTTTTATTTGATCAACCTCAGTACGAAAATAATTGATTAAAACTCAATAATATAGACAAAAATACAGCTTATCAATTTTGCAATGATAATATTACTTTATTTAGTATGGTTATAAAATGTATAATTACTTAAAACATTGTTAAACATTGACTTACTGACAAGACAAGATTCTAAATTGTTGACGTAACAGAAAATTTCTTCCACATCATTTCAGACAAAAATCAAAACAAACATGCATAATCTTTAAATCCCAACCAAAAATTGCAACATGTTAAAACATACAATGGCTCATCTGTGGCTCCTACCAAAAATGACAATAGAAAGAATGGGGATGCTTGAGCACTTGAACCCACTTAATCCATCGTAGAACAGAATGCTTCTGTAATTTTTGGTACATCTGTGACCCGGGTTTGGTTGTGAGCACTGTGAAGAGAGGAGCGAGTGAAACATGTCTGATCATGTTTGTTATTCAAATTCTCACTTGTTTTTTTGATGTCTCTACCTGGTGGTTCGTAATCAATGTTTTATAGGGATGCAAGTAGACTCCACAGGTAATGATACCCACTGGTTCGGGTCTAGTCTAGCGGTATAATAATAATAATGTTCTCCTGACCGAATTTCGGTCACGGCGGCCTGTCTCAGCTGAGACTAGCCATCTGCGCAGGAGATATTATAGTGCCCAAGTGTGCGCGCAGACATAAGTGCACTCCCTATTCCCTTCCTCTCATAATCCGATGGGACGGTAGACCGACACGACCGGAGAGAGATCAGGCGCAGGATCTAGCGGTATAGTATTTTAGGCAATCTCACAGTGTTTTCATAATTATCATGATCAAAGTAATATGGGGATGCAAGTAGAATCTCCATGTGCGGGCGTTTTGGGGGCTGTCTTGATGTAATTTGACGTTCAAAAAGTACTGAATTAGTCTAACGCTGTGATGTAGAGATTGAAGCAAAAAGAAAAAAAAATGAATTTTTTATTCTCTTAGCTTCAATCTCTGCACCATGGCAAAAACTGTTTCCATCTGACAATTAGCTCATAACCATACAAAACACATAAAAACCTTTTTAGGTACCCCTACTACTCCTACTATTGTAATCGCTATCGCATGTATAATGTGCCCTCTCTCTATAACATCGTCATTCGAGGGGTATTTAAATCCGATGTAAATTTTATTTATTTTAAGGTGACTGAGTTTTCTTTGAGTGATGTGATTTATAAAAATGTTACAGAAAATTATTATTTAAATAACTTTAGCAGTTCTTTTCGGTCAATTTCTCTGTGATTTAGCTGCATTCTCAATACTCACTGTTTACTCACATATGCACACTTCAGTTTTTACGAACTATATTTTTTTCTTATTGATCAACGTAATTTGTAAGCATTCGGTTTCCTCTAGGAAGTTCATAGGTCCAATCTAATAAAGAACGATTGAAAAAAATCTATAGGCGTATACCCCAAATATTAGTTAACATTTTACTGACCTTTTCTCATTACGTATCTGAATTCAAATATAATAATAATATAATAATGACTGGCCTGTTGGTCTAGTGGTTAGTGACGCTGACTTCTAAACCGGAGGTCGTGGGTTCGATTCTCACCCAGGACAAATCTTTGTGTGATGAGCATAATGATTTGTTCTGTGTCTGGGTGTAAATTATCTATATTATGTATGTATTTAGAAATATTTAAGTATGTTTATCAGTTGTCTGGTTGCCATAATACAGGCTCTGCCTAGTTTGGGATCAGATGACCGTGTGTGGGCTGTCCCAAGATATTATTATTATTATTATTATTATCCATACCAAAACCTACTCTACAATCTCCAAAACTCCATAAAAAATAAGGGCCGATCGCACAGATAGCATTAAAAACTGTTTAACATTTGGCCCTCTCCCCTGCTTAAGTGGCGTTTCAATTAATTCGCTACCCGTCCTAATGTTATTAATATTGTGTGCGCACCCTTATGATAGATGGTCAAGTGTGACATGTGTACCGGCTTTATGATTCACAAATTGATTTTCTGAAGCGTTTTTGTGGATAGAAAGTGATTTTTGTTATCTTTTGTTGAGCTCAGATGTTTTATCGATTTTTATTGATTATAATTCTATTAGATATTGTATTACATTATTAAGCTCCAGAATCTTCTAGAAGTATTTGCTAGTCGTTGGAAATAGATGAACAAATAATGTTTTTATCTTTAGCCTTTTAACAGCTTTATCAGATACTTAAAGTAGACTTAAAAAGTTTTAACAATAACTATACAGTACCTAATCCTATGACTTAAAGACGGTGAATGTTTGTAAGGTTTTTTTGAGGTAAAGACAAAAAAATCCTTGATTAGGACTTAAATGAGGTAAGTTTTTCAGTTCCCAGAAGTTTACAATCCACTACTGCAGAACCTACACATTTCTTATCCATAATTGAAGGTACTATTCACATGTCATATGCATATGTAACCAGGCACCCACCGCCTAAATTTAGAGCATCAAAAATGGGATCTAACGTCCAAACCGCCATTACAATTCAAAAGCTTAAGTGGCGTGAAACAGGGCGCCATATTCGGCCCACAAGTTCCCTTTTATATAGAATTGCAACAAATGTCAACGTAGCCGTAAGCCTATTACAGAAGGGATTATCAGTAATGAAATATCTTTAATCTGTATTAGTTTCTGTGGCAGCAGATTTTTGTTCGACATAAAGGCGAGGTTGTAATGCGTAGGAGCGTAGAAATATTTTTCTACCAGCAGTAGCTTATCATGCTCTATCATTTGCACCTTTGAACAGACAGGTATCTTAAAACAAGTGTTTAAAATTAATTATTATATTAGGGATATAAAATAAAAAATGTTAGCGCTATTCATGTAAGACTAGTAGCCTTATATTTTTGCGTTCGACGTATTTTTCAACTTATATTTTTATATCTTTCATTTCATGTTTTAAAAAGCTTAGGTTTCAATTTTGACTATTGTTCTTTCATAATATTTGAAACTTAGAATTTCTGCTTCAAATTATATAAAGCCATCTTTTAGTAAAGCTAAGCGATGTTACAGATATCTGTAGCTGCTCGTGTAGTCTCATCATAAGTAACATCCATTCGTATTGATTGAAAAGCTTCTTCGGTGGTACGAGGATATTTATTTGATTCGGATTTGATTGCTTAGTTGTAATCATCATTGGTAGTTTTGTTTAGGAAGGTTTGTTTCCTTATTTCTTATCTACCTTATTATACCTCTATTTCCGATCATTAATAACTTATCTGAGTGGTCTTTTTGTTTTAAGTTTATATAATCAAGCCGTTTTAACATACACACAGTATCGCGTGACTACTTCTGACAAAATAGTGTCATTTAACTTTAAAATAAGCAGGCATAAAACGTGTTCAAAATATTGGTTTTATAATCATACAGAACTTACTACAGTTCTTTGATTAAAAATATCTAACTAGTATGTTACCTTCTATATCTGCTCCCAACCACATCTCCATTAAATAACATCGTATTTTGTCGACAGGTGTCAAGCCGGCACAGGGCGCTGCGTAGTTGACAAGGCGCACAGGAACCAATGTCAAGCGTGCAGATTGAAGAAATGCCTCGCCATGGGAATGAACAAAGACGGTGAGTTGCTTTTAAATGACAGCTCTAGAGGTATATAAGGACTAGTAAGCAGTGGCCTTTTGATAACATTTTTGTTTGATCCAAAATGTATCGTGGAGCGTGGATTATACTTATTGCGGGTGGTACGGACTTCTTCTTATCGTATGGTTGATGATCAACCTGGTGTCAGGGTTTAAACCGCCTGTAACCCTCTGTATAGACTAATTATAAACAAGAAAGCTTTCCGAAAAAGTTACATTTAGGTATTTTAGATGACTGACTTATAAACGATTTTTCTATAGGAGAGAACACTTATTCGAAAAATATGGTTTGAAAGGATACGGCTATCGTTCTGAAATAGTAGACGATTATTATTATTGTATAGCAAAACAAACAAATGAATGAAGTAATTCATGAAAAGATATGGCAATGCTGCCAGTCTTTTAGTCAAGTTATGATGCTTCTTAACTATTATTTTTAATTTATGTTAGTTTTGAAGCATAAATTATTTGTGTAAAATTTGTCAAAAATATATTTTGAATATCCTAGAAAAGTTACTTATAAAGGCTACAACTGCAACTTTGATTACACGCCAAAAATCATCTTATGAATGATTGACATAAGCTTCATGATAACATCATATATATCAGATATACCTCTATAATAATTATTTAGGTAACATTGTCTTCCTCATCCACGCTTCCGCGTTGCGATTACATCATGCTTCATCAAGCATTGATCACTTAGAAGCATTCAATAGTGTTAACTCCATCAGGTACAAATTATACACGTGATCTAATTAATGCTTGGTCATAATTATCAGTTTCAAGACTATCGGGAAGATTTCAGTGAAATATGGATTTGTGTAAAGATGAAAATTCCTACTGGAATGGAATGGAAAACAGTTTACGATTATTGAATCCGTAGAAATATTACCTATATTATAGGTAATATTTCCTTTACCTATATATTTAGTTGACATACAATATTATCATTTACCCATTTTATGTTTGCAAGTTTTTTTTTACTAAGATTGTTTATACCTGAACCAAATCCATCATAATGTCCATAATACAGTAAACTATGATCAACACGTATAACAATGTTAGGTTAATTATTTTATACAACGTTAAAACATACAAAGCATAAAATTATAGCTATTCGAATATTAGATAAACATATATCAGGCTCGTATAAAGAACGAATTAAATATCAAAATCATTTAGTGGAACATAAACGAGTTTACAATATTAACTATGCGTTAACAGTTACATTAGTTAGGAAAACTGTTGCAACTGTTAGCGCCCACCTCCAAGATGGGACAGTGTTCCAACATAATTATGTTCTAAAAAGGAAATAAATTACTAACAATAATTATTAAGGAAATTAGAAAATATTGAGATCAATTACTTATGTGTGTGCGTGTGTGTGTGTGTGTGCGTGTGCTGAACTCGAATGGACTTTTACAAAATTTTCTAGTTCTTCATAATTAAGGGTACCTACTGAGCCAGTTATTAATTACGAAAAGATAGAGAATAAATGTTTAGTTTTTTATTTAATTTATTGTACAAAATACAGCGAATTAAATGGTGTTGTTGTATATATATATTATGACCATTTAAGTAAGGTAATGGAAAACCAAATAATTTCTAAACGAAAACAAAAGATAAAACAGCAGCTTCCCACACACAATTCAATAGCGAAATCAAAACAATATTTGCCAAAGAAGATTACACAAAGTAAACACTAGTTCCCACGTTCCACGGCCCAGGTCCCAGTCCAAACATGTCAAAACATTTCATATTGCTATAAAAAGCTAACAGATCTGTTGTACGGGCCCTGTCGCACGCATGCTACAAGTCAATTAGCCGTGAACATATTCATATAGACAGCCAACCCTCTTTATGTATTGACATTCGAAATTGGGCTCTATTTTAGGGAGGTATGATTTGTTTTGGCGTGTTACGGTTGTGCGCAAATAATTTGATGAGGTTATACTTTAGGTATGGTTAATTTGGAGGAAATGTGTGAGCATTATTGTGACATTTGCAGCTGAATTGAATTTGATTACTTGAATGATAATGTGAATGTAATTATAATAGAGACTACGATTGATGATTCTTATAATAAACGAGATAATATCTTAGCAAAGAAAATAAAAAAAGAAATAATGAAAATCCTACTTATCAACTATCATGATATTACAATGAAAATAAAGATAACACCAACGCTTAAACCGAAGAAATTGCAACAAAAAATTCGCGCATCACAATCTCTTTCACATGAGCAACGAAAAAGATTTAAAAATCCAAATCTATGCCATTACCAGAACAAACTTTTAACACTACAGACAGAAGGGTTGGATAATAGATACAAGGGTCTATTAGACCACGTGTCGCCACGTGCCAATACCGCCTCGTATACAAATTATGGCTTAGAGAACACTAAAAAGTTTATTTTTTATTTCACTAGCTAAGTCGTGCATACGTTTGTTAGTTTAGTACTTGATTGGTTCCGGGAGAATGGATGTGGTGTAAAAATTTAAATGCTCCGCTTTTTTGGGGGAGGATATGATGTTTAAGGAATTGACAAGTGTAAGGACGAGGGATACACTTATAATATTCACTGACTATTCGCTTCATAGGATTAAAACTATTTTGCAAAGAAATGCGGCAATTGTTTATTTAGAACGTCATGTAGACTGAACCGTGTGATTATAATTAGAAACAATATATTTCCCCGAAATGAGACTTTAGGAAATGAAAAGAAATACAGATTTATATTCACATTTGTTGGAGATCACATACTTGCTGAAATTACAATACCAAACTCGTAAAATAACATTATTAACTCCAGGGTTCTCAATTTAATTGACGACAGACGCATTCTCAACCTATCATTCTCTCAAAGAATTAGTTCACACATCATTGTACCAACCCTCTACCCTGCGGCGATTCTTTCTATTGTTACGTCTGCTACACATTACTACATAATAGACCCGGTTACTATTACATTCTGTTTGCTGTTATTATTAGGGAAAGTATTGACAGTAATGATTTGGTCGATAGTATTCCTCTTAACAAGACTATTAAAACAATATAGATATTGTTTAAAAGTGACAAATCAAAGAGAACATAATGATAATTGAATAATCTTATAGTCTGGATTAAGATTCCACATGCTCGAATATAATGTCATGAAAAGCTGGCAAATTTTGCCTAAAACTATGTTATATTTTCGTCTGTCAGTCTAATACATATATAGTAAGTTATCCCACGCATTTGTTTCTTCCCTCTTTTAAACAACGCAATTATGCAAAAATTCACACAATAACAACCACAAAACTAAATGTACCGCAGAATCAAAACCATTCACAGATCACGTAATGCCCTAAAGCTGGATCTAATAAGGCGAAACTCAGTCCACACCCACATTATAATGAGTGGGAATCCGCAAACAGATAATTAAGCAAAAACTACAAAGCGATGGCCCTCAGGCGCTCGCACATTCAAATGAGCACCCTTCGTTATAAAGTGGGATGTTTAACCGCGCGCAATGCAACTAGATTTAATAATAATTAGAACAGTTGATGCAATAGAGTTTTACAAATGATGGGTATCAACAAAATCTTGGTATGGCGTATAGAATATAATATTGAAGATTCAGTGAAAAATAAAAAAACATACAGGTACCTTTTTAATAACCTAGTGTAGAAATAAGTAAACGCTTGTTAATTAAATTTGTTTATGTAGACTACTTTAAAACATACACAAAAGTAGTATAAAAAAACCATGCAAAGAGAACATAAAGTCATCTCCTTAACTTTAAAAACTTGCGCAAATAAATGAGCAACTGATACATACTGTTTTTTCTTTTATTCCCAGATCTGCATGGCATCTACTCAAGATACAGTTCGTATAAAATATATTAATTCATTATAAATAGTAGATAGAATAGTAGGAACAACCTATCATATAAACGGTACATCAATATTTAAATACATTTTAAAATTAAGCCACCACTCATTAATTAAACCAGGCCTCTGAACACCGCAAGGCTTTTGACAAGGTGAACCTACCACACCATCCGAAAATAATTAGATTGTCGCGTCGACATCTCAAAGCGTAACGAAATTACACTTTCCTTTTCATACCGGGGGTCCCAAAGACCAAAATAATACAAAGCTTAAAGTGATAAAGGCGTCCCCGTCTGGCGTGCCGCAGGGCACGATGCCGGGCCCTCGTTACTACCTTTATCTTTTTGACACTTTCTTTTCTCGCGCAAATTGGATCACATTTTCATTGTTCGTTGTTCATGCGTTATGGTAATTTTGTAATGGATGTTTCTCGGTTTTATTAAGTTTATGTACTGGAGTAGTGATTGTTTTTGTTTTGTTAATTTTATTTTGACTCCTAAGCAATTTGTGTGCTTAATTGGTTGATTGTATCTTAGTAAGGCACGGAATGTTACATTATACGTAAATTATTAAGGTTCAGTAGGAGTTAATTAATGTTATTTCCTTTATCAATTCAGATTCAAGCTTAGCATGGGCAACATGCTAAAATGACAACAAAAGTGATATAAGGTTTAATAACTTTTAAGACATAGATTTACATTATTCTCAATATTTTAGGTACAGTACTGTTAATAAGTTAATTAGTGCATTTTTCTGCGTTGAAATAACATTCTGAAATTCGACAGCTCGTAAATACTTTACATGAATAGCATTCATTGAAACCTAGGTATACACTAAATTATTTCCATAGCAGAGAGATAGCTCACGATAGAGTGAGCTCTCTAGCTTCGGTTATTACAAAAGAGAAAGAAGATTCTTTTCACAAATTAAATATTTTTACTCAACAATATCTTCGACGTAGTGACTCTAAATACAGAAGAGAGTAGAAGGCAGAGAATTAAAGGTTCATTTGTAAAATTAAATGCTAATGGCGGTGATTCTGTGTTTTAATCCCCGACTGTACCTACTCCGTGAGATTGTAAGCTCGGTCTTATGCTGTAACGTCGTGGTCAAAGGTGCTTCGTTATTTAAGAATTCAATTTCTGGTTATGTATATAATTTCTGGTTAAAACTAAGGACTACTATATATCTATGGGTGTCTAGTGTTTTCCTACTAAAATAGATGTTTTCGACTTTTTTATTGACTGATTCTTACGTTAATTATATTTTTCCATCATTTAAATCACCACTTTCTTCACAAGAAAAATCTTCATTGTATAATTATTTTATAAACCTTCTCTCTCGTTTATATTAACTAACTCTTTTTGGCTACCTTCCTGTACCCGTGTTATGGAATCCTCCTTGATGTTTCGTGCTTAACGCTGACGATTGTCTTATCTGTATTGAAGGTTCTAAAGGAGAGGTACTCTTCTCCAATGGCACTCCTTTGCCTACACCTTCAGGGATTATAGGCCTAATGATATACAATACTAATGCCATATATAACGGTGAACCGAGTGTAGATACCTATATGACGTAAGCACATGATTTATCTCTGACAGTTAAACATCGCTGCACACACCAGTACTCACAATCCAGAGCCGTACCCTAACACTTAACTGTTTATACCGTGAGTTAAATCTGCAGTAACAGACACTGATTAATGCGATTTTAATCCGTCCATAAAACCCTAAATCCAACCCTGTATTAATATTCCACTGAACTCACAAGGTCACAAGTCCTCGTTATTTAACGAACAAATTCCAACTGTATTCGTGAGGCGTAAGGTTGCTTTTGAAATGAAAGAATATTTGGTTTGAATTTCTAACTTTTAAAGTGGGAGTCCAAATTCAAAAGGCTCTAGTTGTGGCCTTGAAAACAGCGGTGATTGTATAAGGCGAGGTTTCATAGCACAAGCTACTTTCAAATTATTATCTATTTCTGATAAATCTTCCAATATCATCACCTATATAACTCCTTAGGATAAATAGAGGTATGTTATAAGTAAAACACTTATATACGTAGTACATGCAGAACCAAAACCATATTGACCTTAGGAAAAAGCTTGAGGCGAATCTACTGCCGAGAATTTCTAAATAGAAAAATTCGATAACATTTAAACCAGGCAATCAAACTCAAGACCTCATGGTCAACTACGAGAACAAGAGCAAACTCATCATTATTGTGGGCGTAGCGTATTCCCAGCTATGTTAAGTAGGTTTGCAGTCCTATCGCGTTTGGCAGAATACTAGACTTCTCTATGGACTGCACTAGATGGCACATCTTCTTCTTTTTTTATATACAAAAATGAATTGCTATTAGTTAGCCTCGCTAAAACTCGAGAACGGCTAGACCGATTCGGATAATTATTTTTCTGTTAGGTTCCTTATTGTGAGGACAAGGTTTAGACGTATGGTAATTTTTCGGAAATCTTACACCACCCGTGCAAAGCCGGGTTGGGCAGCTTGTACGTAATATATTTTAACAAAGACTGTTCTTATAATTGTAAAAAAGTCACGTTTTCAAAGTATCGCTGTATTACGGACCACAGCCTTACCAGTCTATATCGTATTCGCTAAATAAAGAATATTCAAACGAAATTCATCCTACTCTTCATAAAGATACAGTTCAAATCCCTTCGCCATTAAATCGAAATCAATAACCATTAAGTCGCCGGTTTGACAGAAGTCGTTTATAAGTGAAATGGTAATATATGACGTTGTGCGCGTGGGAGGGAGACAGAGATGTTTTTATTAGTTCGTTTCTCTTTAGGGTTGTTGCTGCACCTGATCCACATGATTTTGTTTTCAAATTATGATTGTATTGTGTAAATGTGTAGTGGATTATTGTTTAATAATTTTTTCTTGTGTAAGTATTTATTTATTTAATATTTAGTTTAGAGTTTTTGAAAAAAATACAGGATTTGTTTCTAGGCCCACGATTGCGAGTTCAAAGCTCGACAGGTGTCAATGCGAAGTTTTCAATATACCTACGTAAATCGCTTCATCGTATAAGTTTTTAAGCCGACGCCGCCGTCGTAACTAGTTTAAAAAAAAAGTGACGTGTAAAATTGTTTTATAAAACCAATATGCAGAAATAAAATTTATCATTTCACGAGTGAGAACGAGACACCCTTATGAAAAGACACGATTTGTAGATAATTTTGATATCTACAAATTGTTTAGTCACAGCCATAAGGTGTTTATTTCATATAGGCTACCGAAAGCGCACTTACTAAACGTCAAATCAAGTTTCTTGGTTCAAGTGTCGTATCTATGGAGAAGAACCAGCAAGAAACTCCATAGTTCCTCTTTTAAGAATAGTAGATATGTACCTACTTATATTTAACAATTCGTTTAAGTATAGGAGAATAATGAGCTACACAATATAAAGTAAGAAAAATATTAGCAGCATAAACCTAAGTCAAAACAATAAGAGTTTTCATCAGTAGGTAACTAATAATTTAAAACATATCATAATTAACTAATAAGTATAGTCTTGACTTCATGCATAGATTACATGCATTAGCTACCTAGTTGTTAAACAAAAACGAACTGTTACAATTTAAAAGAAAAGCCACGGAAAAAAGCTTGTTTAAAATTAAATACACCGTGATGTATTAGTTACGAAATACCTACATACGGATACACGGACAGGATATAAATACTCCGTCTAATTTATAAACATTAGCTTCACTAAAAACGAGAATTTTGTCCATTGATTCCATTCACTGCACCATTCAACAAGCTCGCTAAAGCTCTTCAAAGGTATTTGAAAATAAATCAAGAATCACAAACATATATCTGTCCCACTTCTTCGAAAACTATGGTGGCTATTCACGTCTCGTTCACTCACACCGGAAGTGAGATCTCAAAGATGGCTGCGGCCGGAAGTGGGAGGGGCGATTTGATTTATAGTGGAGATGTAGTAGGGGTAACTATCTGTAGGTGTGTGTGTGTGTGTGTTTTACTGTGTGTGTGTGCACATTAATTTGTGTTCAAGTTTCAGTTAGTTGGACAGGCGTCAGTAGCAACGATTCGGTTGTACCTTCAAGCTTCTAATTGAGGAGAGATAGGTAGAGATGTATGCGTTTCGTTAAAGATTGTAGATTACAGAGCGAAATATCTTGATTTCATGATGTAAGGATACTTTGAATACATTTTAGATTATGCAAGTTACTTCTGTTTTCTAAACGGATAGGTATGCAGAGACCACGGGCATCCTGATACACCTACGCCTTTCTCCTCACTACCATCTATCTTGGACGCTAAGCGCGATTACTCACGATGTCCTAGGTTTGAACCCCGGGTCGGGCAAAGTATTAGTGGGTTTTTACATCAGGTTATCCTGAGTTACAGCACGAAGTCTGGATTTTTGCCTGGTTGATGGCAATAGTCTCGCCCTTTATAACGAATATGTTGCTGGCGAAATGTTGGTGTTCTACACAGCTCTACCTACCCATTTGGGATATACAGGCGTGATGTTATGTTATTAATCATATCAGGTACCCTTAGCTAAATAATGAACCATGTTAATAACATAGCTCTGATTTTATCGGCAGCCGAATGAATCAATCGTGACGAATAGTCACTTCTCAATAATTTATAATCGGAAAAACACGACCGTGACCTATCGTTAAAGGTTACGCAATTACTGTTTTTCTTTATACATATCGTCGTTGAAAAACCCCGGCAAGAACATGTACCTAACTATATTGCTACAAGCCATGTTTTATTATTAAGCATGTATAGTGCGTTTATTTAAAATGTTTGTTTATTTTGCTGTTTTATATGAGGCCTTTTCCCTGCAGCGGAACAGTTATAGGCTTGTATTATTCTTATATTTTTCAAAGAGTTCAATAATAAACAAATTGCAGGTTCAAAGTCAAACCCAGGCAAGTATCAATGTGACTTTTTCAATGTCATAAATACTTTCTTAGATATTCTAAGACACCACTGACTAACGGTGACGGAAAACATCGTAAGGAAACCTGGATTTAATTATCTGAAATCGCCAACCCGCAGTGAGCTAGCGTGGTGATCAGTGCTCAATCCTTCTCTATACGAGAAGAGGCCTTTGCCCTGCAGTGGGACAGTTATAGGCTGTTATTATTATTATTATCATCAATAATAAACAGTGAAATCTCGATCCCTATTAGTATTACTTTTCAACCTCAATGTTGTCGGTACAATTAAGCCATTGAAAACAGTCGGCTAGTCGGCCCATCTCTTTTAAGCACACTTAACCAAAACTGTAATTAAATAAAAACATTCCTTTGACTAAGTCCTAAAGCTGCTCCCTTACCTAGAGCATTCGCGTGTAATGTAACATTTCAGATTCGATTGTGAACATTACATCACAATACTGCCTCCCTGACTAGACGAGCATTCGCCTGAAATTTTATATTTCAGATTCGACTTTGCATCAATAATATTAAATAGTAATTGTACCTACTTATCAAGTTGCTCACTGTAATGCTCGGTTCTCTTCCCTCACCAATGTAATGCTCGAATCTGTATCATGACAGGTTGCGCACTGTAATGGTCGGTTCTCTTTCCTCACCAATGTAATGCTCGAATCTGTATCATGACAGGTTGCGCACTGTAATGCTTTGTTCTCTTCCCTCACCAATGAAATGCTCGAATCTGTATCATGACAGGTTGCGCACTGTAATGGTCGGTTCTCTTCACCAATGTTATGCTCGAATCTGCATCATGACAGGTTGCGCACTGTAATGGTCGGTTCTCTTTCCTCACCAATGTAATGCTCGAATCTGTATCATGACAGGTTGCGCACTGTAATGGTCGGTTCTCTTTCCTCACCAATGTTATGCTCGAATCTGTATCATGACAGGTTGCGCACAGTAATGGTCGATCTCCTCCCTCACTAATAGAATGTTCGACTTTGTAACGTTAAATTTATCATATAGTCCTCAAATCAATCAGACGCCGCGCGCCGCTACGTTTACTACAGCTTGTATAGATTCTCAGGAATCACAAAGACAGATAACACGAGCAAACCCACTGGATATACCTAGCTACTTATACCTATGTTTATGTAGTAACTGTAGGTGAAGTATAGAGTAAAGGTGTGGGGGCAATAAAATCAAACGAAGACCCCTCTAGGGTGGCAGAAGACGGTATGTGTCATTTTTATTGGAGTTCTTTTTTATTACAATTTATTCGCTTATTGCCGAGGGGAGGTTAAGTATAGAGAAGTGGGTAATATGAATTGTGTGTTTCGTTAGGATATGGGTATTTAGACTGTAATCAGTAGATGGATAGTCTTAGATTGGATTTTTCTTGAAGGAATGTTACAGGTAATATGACTAAATTTGTGTCCTTTTTATTTTTAGGTTTATTTAGCTGTCTTCCAAGTATTTTAAATAAATAACTATTCAATTGTTTCAAAAAATTGTTGGCCAGAGAATCAGCATTGTCATTGCGCTGCCAGTCTTTTGAGCACGTTTCCAGTTGACATCCATGGGGATGAATATTATGATGCTTTGAAATGTTTTTTTTTTTAATATATTTGTGGATCGCACAATTTTTTGTCCCGTGCGGGAATCGAACTTCTAAGCGCAGCAGTCCAATCTCGCCAGTTAGGTCGTTAAATCAATGTTTTGTGTTTGATTTAATCTGGGTTAGATTTAAATTTTTCGAGAGCAATTAGAATGCTGATAATGATCGTCTCTGGTTATGTTAGTCACTATAAGATTCATAAATAACAAAATTGTTACATCTGCAATTATTATTTCCTTGTTTTCAGTTAGCTATTGCATAATGCACAAATGTCTCATCTCGTTTATCCTAAGCCCAACCTATATTTGTTTATTTATTTCACAAAAACAAGGAGCTAGGTAACTTCTGACGGAACAGCCTGATAATCTTCTTAAGATAACTTTCGACAGAACAGCCTGATAATCTTCTTAAGATAACTTTCGACAGAACCGCCTAATATTCGTCTTATGCCTACTACCTACATCTACTATGCAAAAGTAAGTCTGTCTGTTAGTAATCCTTAAATAAAATTTGACAATCCAATCGTAGTGAAGTAGGCGTTAAATAATTACGACAAAATTAACACTCACGACAAAATAGTCGCAACAAATGATATAACACGTTACTGTGTTCTTTTCTGCAGTTACCGTAGCGTTATACGGAAATGTAGGGATGGCACACCGCACAGCATACAATATAGGTATAATACATTTATTACAAAATGTACCTAACGATCAATAATATTGTAGTGGTGACCCTGTAGTTGACAAACCGGTATAAATTCACAATGTTACGAATACATACCCATTACCCAAGATAATTAATCATCTATCCACGTGACTTATCATATAGTGCAGGCGCCAGAGATACTCGAAAATATGCAAAATATGAGGACCGCATTTTGTTCAGTTCTAAGGGCGAGGCTTTTGTTCAACAGTGGACGTATTTCAGCTGATGATGATGATGATTCTGCTCAGAAAAGCGTGCAGATTAAGTCTTTGGATGTTGCTAGTGCGATTTTTGGTGCAATTTTCTTATGCGCCATCCAAGGTATAAGGAAATATCAAGTATTTCGATCGAACAAATGCTCTGCAAGCTTTTCTGAGCTTAAAACAATTTACAGAATGCGTTCCTCATATTTTGCACCCTTCAGCACCCGGTCTTAATGTCTTGCGTACATTCTAAGTTAAACTAAAACAGAGCGTCTACGAGTGACGATACTTAATTTATCAAACTGCACAGCCCCGTCAATAAGTCCTGCTAATTCTTTACCACGGTGTTAACTATATGTATAGTCTTTAATATCGCTCATCTCGACACTATAGAAAAATAAATGTATGTGCATCGACTAATAAAAAATGCCTAAGACGTTTTTTTGTTTTATAAATTACTCATTAAGTCCGCCTTGTACATCACGGTTTTTAAAATACATAAGAAACTAGCGTATCCGGCAGACGTCCTGCTCGGAAAAGCTGCGTCACCTACCGGGACCAACTGTGCTTTTAAACCATCCAGGAACGTATTGAAATATACACAATTTTTTTTTATTCAAATGGCTTTAGCCCTTTAGGAAGAGTTCGGTGACAAACACACGCACAAAAAATTATCCAATATATTAGGATATTAATAGTCTGAGATATGGTGACCCTCCTTACTTTAAAAGCTACATTGTCTTTCCACACACCTCTGTTTATCTCTTCAGGGAACATACACGTTACAATATACATAAACGACACATAATAAATCAATAACGTGACAACCCTACACTAGAGGCGACCGTCGCGTCGCAAACACTTTTATTTTGCAGACCATACGTGCCGGAGCTTTGTCCTATCAATCATAAGATGGAGTACGAACATGACGTTATCCTTTAAAACTAAAAGCTAGTATTGGTAAATGTATATCATTCATCCCTTGTACCTTTTGTAACAACACGACACCTGTACCTACTCCGTAAAAGTGTGTAATACCTCTACCCACATTTCGCCAGTTATGTGATAGGTCCCAATGTAATAGGGGACGAGCCTATTGCCATCAACCGGGCACAAATTCCTTCTACTTTCGAGAATTGCGTAATGGTCAAAACCCTGTAGTAATAATGTCCTCTAGGCCGATTTTCGGCGTCCTGTCTTGAGACTAGCCATCTACACAGAACTCCGTGTTTACGAAGGCACGTTAAGCCGTTGGTCCGTCGCCTGATCTCTCTCCGGTCGTGTCGGTCTACCGTCCCATCGGACTATGAGAGTGAGGGAAAGCGAGTGCACCTGTGTTTGCGTACCTGTGTATGCTTACTATAATATCTCCTGAGTTGGCTTGCCTTAGCTGAAAAAGGCGGCCGTGACCGAAATTCGGGCAGGAGAATATTACACAGAGCACAGATGATGTTTCTGTTCCCTCACTTCTTCGATCAAACGGTAAATCACAAGACGTGTGAATCATTAACGTGTGTCTAGACACGGAAGGGTGTGTAATGTGTCGATGGGAGAAAACCGGTCACCAATCACAAGACTAACCGCGGCTAGCATAGACAGCACGTCGTACATCGAATGGCCTACGCCGTAGCTACAAACGAGCCCCTGATTTTTAACTACATACTGTAGAGGTCAGCGTCAATTCTAAACGGATGCATCTAGATATCAATATACTACACGGAGCGACTGCCTATCTGACCTCTACAACCCAGTTACTTGGCCATAATACGATTCCTCATTAGACTGGTTGTTGAATTATAACTACTCCTACTCGTACGTAGGTAACGACTGTCAAAGATCATCAAATGACAAGAGACCGACGGTATATCATGCTGTTAGAGTCTATAAATTCATTGTGTTTAATACTAATACCTACTGTATTGATAATATTATGACTTCAGGAAAAACATGGAGAAATAAGTAGCGTGTTTGTAAATTATGTTGCACCAATTAATTAATTATCCTACTTATAAATACACTAGCGGCCCGCTCCGGCTTTGCATGGGTATAAAATATATATTATAAGTATTTCTCCACTATTTAATGGATGTTATTATACCTATAAACCTTCCTCTTCAATCACTTTATCTATTAAAAAAAACCGCATCAAAATCCGTGGCGTAGTTTTAAAGATTTAAGCATACATAGGGATATAGGGACAGAGAAAGCGACTTTGTTTTATACTATGTAGTGATTTCAATTGTGGCGTTTAGAATCATTATGCAACCTAAAACTTTATACTAGCATAGCGTAAAATAATGGGTAAATTTTTTGTTTGTTTGTTTTGTTTCGTTTTTTTTTAAAAAAACGTCGCCCCACACTAGGAATTTCTCCTGTGTCGTGGGTGCGTTTCACAAACATGAAATATCACATACCCATACTCGGGACAAACATCTGCGGATCGCACAAATTTTTGCCCCGTGCGGGAATCGAACCCGCAACCCTTAGCGCAGCAGTCCAATCGCATAGCCACTGCGCCAATCAGGTCGTCAAAATTTTACATATTTAAATATTGTTTCTTATACATAACAGTAGACAGAGCTAGTATTTGTAACAACACGACGTAATGTTTTAGAATTTATCATATTCTGTCACAGCGTTATTTTGTGTGATCCGGCGATCAATCACTCGTATTACAGTAGATTGTATAGGTGGACCTAATGTTTTAAGGTTTCGTAATTTTATTTATTGGAATGGCGAATAGAATTCTCTTTTATGTTTGTGTTTTAACGAAATTAAGGTGTGCGTGTCGTCCGTATCAGCTGTCCTGGGTCTTTCTTATGCATTATGATACACCCATTGTCAAAAACAGAATAGACCAAGTATTTCTGTACATCTAAATAAGGCCCGAATATGCTTAAGAAGGAAAGATATGTAAATTAGATATTTCAAAAGATTAGCTTGGATTCCCTTTATCCTAACGTACCCAGGTTAAATCGCCAATTAGGTTATAGATTAGGGGGCGAGCCTATTGCCATTAACCGGGCACAAATCCAGACTCCGTGCTGCTACTGAGAATCACCTAATGGAAATACCATGTAACACTTTGCCCAACTTGGGATTCGAACCCAGGACCTCATGCTCACCAGTCGCACTTAGCGATTACTATACCAACAAGACAATGAAGAGAATGTTTTAAATTTGGTAATATCTGTTCAGTTATCATGAGATCATCACTCTTGTGGTAACAGGTATATGGAACTGTTACTAACCCTAGTTCTCTTCCACAGCGGTACAGAACGAGCGCCAGCCCCGCAACACAGCCACCATAAGACCGGAAGCCCTCCGAGACATGGACCAGGAAAGAGCGCTCAGGGAAGCTGCTGTAGCTGTAGGAGTGTTTGGGTGAGTCCTACATACACTTATATTATAACTATCTGCGCCCCGCGGTGTTGCCCGCTACATTTTTACGGAATAAAAAGTTTATAACCTATTTATTAATCCAGGGTGTCAGCTACCTCTAGACCAAATTTTAGCAAAATCGGTCCAGCCGTTTGAGCGTGAAGAGGTAACAAACACACTCACAAACTTTCGTCTTTATAATATTAATGTGATAGGAATTTTACGCACAACTTTACTCAAGAATAAAAAAAGTAGCCTAAAGCATACGAAAGACATTTTTGCTCTATCAAAATCAGTAGTTATCGAAGAGGACTCCTTCTCTTCGTATTCACATTGGTAAGTTTCTCCTGATGAGTCAATACTGAAACAGCAGAACTTTTAAGCAGAAGCTCTCGAAACTTTGTAGGCTAAATATACTTGAACTGCACACGGCTTAATTTAAACACCATACTATAGAAATACGTCGAGGTGGCCTAGTGGTTGACATACCGGATTTGTATGCACAAGGTTGCAGAGTCGAACCCAGGCAAGTATCAATGTGACTTTTTCAATGTCACAAATACTTTCTTAGATATTCTAAGACACCACTGACTAACGGTGAAGGAAAACATCGTGAGGAAACCTGGATTTTATTATTCGAAATCGCCAACCCGTAGTGAGCTAGCATGGTGACCAATGCTCAATCGCTCTTAATGAGAGAAGAGGCCTTTGCCCGGCAGAGGGATAGTTATAGGCTGTTATAATTTTAATTATTTATACAAAAGAAATCGCTTGACAAAATAGCGAAGCCAACACAGGGATAACAGATACCTTCATAGTCATTTTTCTAACACAAAGTGACTCTACACATCGATGCTCTTGCTCGCTCGCAATGAACACAGTTTCCGAGAGACAAGTCAAAGACTGACAATGTTTGAAAAGTGATGTGCGTTTGTTTCAGAATGTATTCAGCAGCTCATATTGTTACGTTCACTGAATGGCTTAGCAAAAACAAAAGACGCTTGGTTTATACTTAATGTGAAAATGCGTTCAAAGCAAACTAAGGACTTGGAAGTACAATTTTAATTAGGCTGTTTCCGAATAAGATTGGCTTTTAAAAGTACCTAAAAATGCATATTCTTCTATGATATCTACATAAAATATTTCTCAAGAACTGTTTATATCCTGGTAAATAATTTAAAGCGGCTTTAACTTTATTATGGAAGCCAGTCAATAATTACGTTGGTAGTGGAGCTTACTGTCCAGGCAATTGTGTGTCGTCACTTTTGGAGTACCTGATTAATTTAATAACGTTAAGATTTGTTTTTTTATGCTTGCCAACTATTACAGGAGCTCATTTGCAGTGTCAGAGAATAGACTTCTGATCAGGGAGAAGACCTTCGTCTACCCTAAAGAGGTTTACAGGCGAATCTATATCATTACTTTTTATAGACCGAAGATTTCACAATGAATGGACCCTTTACTTGTTTGTGACGACATCAAGTTAATTATGTGGTCAGGGTTTATTATTAGCTTAGGATACGGCATTATGCCTATTACGTGTATAAGCCATATATCATCCTATAAATAAACCAGTGACGTCAACACTCAGTGGTCGTATTAAAATAGTTATACCATAATAGATCCAAATGAAAGTTTTACTTCTAATTATAGCAGATGATCTTTAAAATGTGTGGTACGTTGATGTAGAGTTGAAATATAAATGCTAAAACTATTCTTATTCCTTAGGTAGCTACTTAATAGTTAATTAATAGACTGTTGGCTTTTTAACTTCACCACTTTGAAAAGAATTTAGACGAATTATAAAACACCTTTTTATGGATCTAGAACATAGATTTTTTAGGTCCTAGAACATGTTCTTATCTGTCAGTTAACATAATTATATATTTTTGACTAGTCATCCTCAACGAAAACAGCATTTAGAAATTACAAGAAGGTATGTCATATATCCATATCGTATAGCTTATAAGGATATTTTCTTCTCGTTCTTTACTTTTCTAAAATCAAAACATCCTTACTTTTTAAGCTTACATTAGAATTTGTCAGTTGAAGTTCCTTCAAACGTGCCAAAGAACCCACCACTTCAGAATCGACACAAAAGTATATTCATTCAGATGTTCGAAAACATTAAACACTGAACATTCATGGCTCAAATCAAACTATAAATAACTGAGACGTCAAGCCGTAGCCGGCGAGCCGTGTCGATCAAGCCTCACAATATGATCAAAGGTTGTAAAGCTGACCGGCGTCGCTTGATGTTCCCAGATAGGTGAATGGTTTACAAGCTCCAGTTTCAGCCATGCTTGATTAGGTACGAAATAGGCCGTCTTGTGGAGCGACGAGACTTTTTGATTTAAATGGAGAGGGTGGAAGAAGCAGTTAATAGATCTATTCTGTTAAGAGTCAGAAAAGGATGTGCTGTGACTGAGAGACAAAACGGTGAAGCTAAAGCTATAGGAAAGTTGGGGCATGCTTCGATCGTTTTAAGCAGTCAAAGTTAAAATAGATTTTGAGAATTATGTCAGGAGTGCCTATCTGTCTTTGTAGAGTTCTAGTCGAATCGCAACTGTTAGCGAAAATGTTTACAGTTTTTCACCCTCACCTCCATGTTATGGATACTTAATAGGCAATCAAATTGTTGAGACACAAGATTAACAGTAGAAAAAACTTGTAAAGGCTGTCTGCCCGGCGTCGCTTGATGTTGCCAAACAGGTGAATGGTTTGCAAGCTGCAGTTTCAGTCATGCTTGATTAGGTACGATATAGGCTATTATATATAATTATCGTCTTTCTCACCATCTATATCATCGTACATCCGGCACCGGCAACCGGCACAATTGAGAGATTTTTCAACGGTGTGTAAAGCCATATCAAAGGCTTACAGGCGGTTTAAACTCTAACATCAGGTTGTTTATCAACCATACGATAAGAAGAAGACCATTCCGTCTTTGCAGTAAAGACATAATTCTCCTCCAGAGAGTACCTAATAAGAAAGAAAACAATCACTTTGCACTCGTCATTTTGTTTGTCAAAAGAAAAAAGTAATCAACACAGGCAACATAAATCTAATCCACAAAGTACTTTCTCCAATAAAGACCCTGAAACTCTCACCTTTATCCCCCCTTTCCCATAAAAACCCCATGAATATAACATGTAATAAATGTATTATCATACACACATATTTGGTGGTACACTGTAATGCACTAAGCGAGATTGTGAATTGAATGGGAAAGCTATTTGCTTTTATTGACATGAATATGTGTGATAGTTTTTAGGAGTTCTGTTATTATTATAGTTTTTTGATGGGGTTATGAATGATACGGATTTTATTCATTTGGATTTGATAATTATGTGGGTATAGTAGTAGATTGAAGAGTGCTTTGTTTATTACACGTCAGCTTAAGTAGATACCTAAACTTATTTTTTTGTATGTATGTATTTTCTTTTTTTGATTTTAGCAGCGGATTACTATAATTATTTATTTGTGTAGGTTACTAAGTTACTATAGTATGTAGTAGCTTGTATGTGTGTTATACGTAGGTTTACCTAAGTCTTTAATTCATGATTTGTAACATGCAGTTTACTTTGTTTTCTTAACATAACATAACATCACGCCTGTATTCCCCGAAGGGGTAGGCAGAGGTGAACATATAGTACACCAACATTTCGCCAGTTATGTTGTAAGTCCCAATGTAATAGGGGGCGAGCCTATTGCCATGCACCGGGCACAAACCCAGACTCCGTGCTGCTACTGAGAATTACCTAATGGAAATCTCAGTAACACATTGCCCGACCCGGGATTTGAACCCAGGACCCCTTGCTCAGCAGTCGCGCTTAGCGACCACTAGACCAACGAGGCAGTCTTTGATTTCTAGACTTTGTTTTCTTGTCATAATATAATTGTGTATTTTCTGGTTTGATTATTATGTTACCAACGGTCGCTGCTATAGGTAGTGTTAACTAATCTACTCTATGCTCGTAATCATAATATTTCAGAGCAAAGGCTTTATTTGCATTGCATTATAAAATTAAATTACAAACTGAAGGAATTTCCTCACCAACACCCATTACGATTAAGAAACAAATGACAGCTCCTAAATTAACAATATTTTGTCCACAGTCCGCCTGTCTCACTGGCTATGGCTCTATCGCCAGCCCGCTATCCATTGCTGTCTCCTCACTACGCGCCGCTACCACCGCCCCAGCCGACGCAGCAAGCACAGCCGGACTCCTCACACGATCACAATGAAGATGGGAACGCACATACTGACAGTGATGGTGAGTAAAACTTTCAGGTATTAGGTACCTCCTCTTCATTTATACATTTCAGCAGTAAACGTGAATTATAAATTAATAAAAAATGCGTTTTCTTGATTGCCAAAAAAATTTAAAAGTTTTGGCCAAATTCCGTGCTGATGAGTATTTAAAGTACCTAATTCATCCTCATTGTTATAAGGTGTTGGTTTTTAAAAATCAACAGATTTTCTAAACTCGTGTAATACTTACCGACTGCCAAAAGAACTCGTTATTCATCTTCTCCTGGTTATTATTCTAATCTTTCTTTTGATTGTGACGAAACATTATTTTATTAATAACATACATTGATTTTATCGTACACCTTTCTATCTATCAAAATAGCCTTGGTCCAAGTCAAACGAAATAGCTGATTTGTAATACAAAACAGGATATAAAATATTGGAACATTATTTTTTGTAGATGACAGCATCGATGTGACAAATGAAGAAGACTCCACGTCCTATTCTCCACCAGCCGCCATGAACTACCAACAGAACTGTGCGTCTTACAGGTAAGAAATAAACTCCACAATCTAGGTATACTAATATTCGTAAGCTTGGATAAAAGGTATCACCTTCAAAACCATCCATCCAATTTTCAAAATTCACCATTAATTAGGAGCTTTAGGGACTTCTTCTTTTCAAGTCAACGGTACTCTTATATATTTTGTGCCCAGTATGTTGCCACGTCGATACCTGCATCAGAGGCTCTGGTTAGGTCATCCAGTGTACAGGTGAAGAGACATTTGGGACACACAAGTGCGGTATACCTTAGGGTAGACATAGGCTACTGAAACTCCAAATAAGACAAGAATCTTATATAAATTGCTAAATGTACAAACCTTGCAGCAGGATCCTTAGAAGAAATGAAGAATCTATAGAATATTAGTTCCTACAAAAAATCTTTGTATGATTTTAGGCCGTTAGGTGTTGAAAGTGCCGCAGAGTCAGCCGCTCGCTTACTATTTATGGCGGTCAAATGGGCGAAGAATCTTCCTTCCTTTGCAAGCCTCGCTTTCAGAGATCAGGTACCTATATTATACACAATCTCCTAACATTGGTTTCATCATCATCACATCACATCAGCCTATTGCAGTCCACTGCTGGACGTAGTCCCCCAGGGCACACCACAAGGCCCGCTCTCCCGTTTTCGCCAGTCACTACCAGTTACCTGGAATAGTTAGGCGCCCGGGAACTGGGGCCTATTGGCTACTTTTTATGGGGGATTTTGCCCATAGTCACCACGCTGGGCAGGCGGGATGGCAACCGCAGTATGGGGATCGATACCTACATCAGGGACGCAGCTGCCCATCCCCCCGGAAATATCCCTTAGTCGCCTCTTACGACACCCACGGGAGGAAACGGGATGGTCTATTCTAGGCCGAAAACCACACCGCTTGCATAAACAACTTAACAACTCACTCCTAATCCGTAATTATTTGTAATTTTTTTTTTATTATTTCTTTAATTTTAGGTCATTTTACTTGAAGAAGCGTGGTCGGAGCTGTTCCTGTTGAATGCTATACAGTGGTGCTTGCCACTGGATGCTGCGTGCGCCGCGTTGTTTGGCAGCGATCAGATGGAGCAAGGTAAATATTGAATTCTACTGATAAAATGTGGTGTATAACTTTGCAACTTTACTAATTGAAAGTCTACAAATGCCAATGGATTTGAGATCGGAGTTTAGTTCTACGTGCACAGACCGACAGACAATCTTAATGCTGATAATATGCAGCTTACAATCATTCGTAGACATTAATCTAAAAAGGAAAAAGTCATTGGTGCTTATTTATAACTCTGCAGTCCCACTTATTTTTATGAAATTTTGTTTTGTGCACAGAAAGAATTCTCCTACAACTACATTGCATCACAATAAATGGTTTTGCAGAGAACGGCGTGGACTCGGCGACTCTCCGTCGTCTGCGTGAAGTGCTCGCCCGTTACAGGACAGTGCTCGTTGATCCTGCTGAGTTCGCTTGTATGAAAGCTATCGTGTTATTCAAATCTGGTGAGTTATGGAAACAGGGGTGATGAAATGAATTTCTAAGTAGGGTAACGTCTAGTCATGGATAAAATGAACAAAACTACGATTTTAATAACGGAAAACTTACGAATTGAAAGTTTACATTTAGATAAGTGGAAAAAAATACTAGACTACTGTGCCAGCTGTTCCAAACGGGACAAGTGTATTATGTATGTAGTGTCTTTGTGTGATGTGCAAATATTTATCTGAAGCCTGGCTGTTTTTTGTAACAAAGTAGCAAATTATGGTAAATGATACATGAAAAAAAACATAAATATTAATCATTCTTACAGAAACCCGAGGCCTCAAAGACCCCCTCCAGATCGAAAACCTTCAGGACCAGGCTCAAGTGATGCTGATGACTCACGCGCGCACTGCTCACGGTACTGCCCCCGCCAGGTTCGGTAGACTCCTGCTTCTGCTGCCATTACTGCGTCTAGTCACTCCCCAGCAATTAGAAAGAGAATTCTTCGCCAAAACCATTGGACAAACGCCCATGGAGAAAGTACTAGCTGATATGTATAAGAATTGAAATATAACTCTGCATTTGCATTTATAATCGGTTGGTTCTTTTGAACTCTGTTGACTCTGCAGATTCACGTATTATAACATTTTTATAAGAACTAAAATATATGTCAAATTTAAAACTCTGCAATGTCACTTAAATAGCAATTTAATTAAAACTGCAGAGTTGTGATGTAATATGTAGGTATGATTAAAACGCTGCATTTCCACTTATAGATAGAGTTAAAAATATGTTATTGTTTTCTTTTAAGTGTTATGTAAATAGCTTATTACGTCTAACTAAACTTAAGAATTCTGTATTTTAATTACCTACTAAAGATTTTAATATTATCTGTAGGTTAGACAGACCTTTTAAATAGGCTCCTATAACTAATTTAACTGTTAAATCTATCAATATTTAGGTACAATACTATTTTACCAGCCTCTGTGAGAACATGTTTTTTACCTAATTACCTTGATCTATCTGGTCATTATCTAGTCTTGCACAAAAACGAAACGGGTCCTATAAAATATCTTGATTTACCTCCCTGTACGTAATTATTTTTTATTTTATCCTATAGCCCTATCGCTCAAATATTCTGTAAATAAATATTAATATAAAAATATATACCTACAACGTGTACCAAATATGTCAAAAAAAGTTATGGTACAGATCAAATACCTGAACCCCTTCGCTATAGAATCTACATCGTAACAAATCGAAATAAGCAAATAAATTAACCAATTATCCCATACATATGAATCGAGTAGATATTATTGAAATGTTGTATGGAGCTGATTGCTTTTTCTCGATTACATTCCATAGAAAAAGTTGGTCAGTTTGATCATTTGTACCACACCTTTTTTACTATGGATTTATGATACATATTGCTTATGAAATCTAGTCTGCAAACCCACTTAATTTAATCAGCAATCCTAAATAAACTCTGCACCATCACTTAACAAAATTACACTCCAAAGAATAAAATAAATAAATACACTAAGTTGTTTATAAAAATGTATAGTAAATTGATCTGCATATAACTGGAACTAGTGTTTCAACTTAGAAGTGTAAATATACTTTGATTATTTTATATTTAAAACGAATAGCGAAGGCCTCGATTTTAAGGAATCTGAGATACATGGAATATTTTAATATAAATAATAATAATAATAGATCGGAGATGTTCTACAAAAGGGTCAAGTGAGGAGTACCCTTAACCGACGAGCGTGTATGAGGAATGTGATGCGAGTCAATGAGGCGAAAGAAGTATGTCAGGATTGTAGCAAATGGAAATCCGTGGTCTCTGCCTACCCCTCGTGGAAATAGGCGTGACTTTATGTATGTATGTATGTAAATAATAATATAATTTTTAAGTAAAATAAGGTTAGTTGCTTGTCTAGCTACCTGAGTCCTTACCGTCACCTCTTTGAGCAATTACATCACGACATTATTCTTGTAAATACCTAAATCCAGGTTAAAATCTTTCACCTAGCTTCACTCTCCCTAAACTTTGGTTTTCTAATAACATTATGCGCAGTGGCAAGTGTCTCGCTCGCTTTCACGTTCGATCGCCGTACGGAGATTATTATGAGTGTGATGTGCAGATATTTGACTCTAGCTTGTGTTTTATTCGTGAAATAAAATGTCCGTTGAATAAACCTACAGGAGAATTTTCAGTCGTGATGCAACTACACACAAATTTTCATTAGCGCCTATAAATAGTGTTTGTAAAATAAAGACATTTTGACTCGGTCACTGACATCATTAACCAATCACCATAAAAGTAGGTACGGTTATCACACAAAAGGCATCGCTGTAACAGTGACGTCAGAGACGACAAAGCAGCTGATGCGTGACGGTTACAATATTTAATTAGGTACTTAAACCCGGAAAACAAATAACGTATTGTTTCTTACATTTACCTCAACAATGACGTGTTTTCTGAATAATTATTTACCGTCGTAACCGTGTTGTCATTATGGTGACTTAATTATGAATATGGCGTATAAAGATTGTGATGCATTGTTATGGTGCAATCTTTTGACATACGCGCAGTATTGCGCAGCTGTGCTCGGCGGTGTAACCTGCTAAATTTTATCAGGATAAAAATAGTAGCATATTAATTGTTGATCCAGGGAGTCAGCTATCTCCATACCACATTATAACAAAATCGGTCCAGCCGTTTGAGCGTGAAGAGGTAGCAAACACACTCACAAACTTACGCCTTCATAATGTTAGTGTGATTTTCTCTTCCGTATACACTAAAGGGGTAGGCAGAGGTGTGCTAGCAAATCGTGCATAGGTACAGATCCACAATTGGCTTGACAAATGTCAATAACCGGTCTCATATTCCGGACTAAATAGTCCGGAATATGAGATGAATGGGAGATTATTAAGTGTTATAACGTCATAAGGTCTTTTCGACTACTAGAAAGCGTACAAAAATATTTCCAATTTGTAAAAAGTCTATATTATGTTGCTTGTTATGCTTGATCTAGATTTCTGTAAATAAATGTCCTAAGTAGACATTTCAATCATTTATGTATATAAGTACCTATGTAAGTACCTAGATCCAGTAATATTTAATTATTTATAGCCCCTAATATGTACCTAATACCTATCTTAAATACGAAGATTTTCTAGTACCTATCTGTAAGATGTCAAAGATTCTATTAGGTACCTATGTACCAACACTTGATAGATTCAGTATCACTTTGCTATAAAATAAGTAGATATTATTATTAATTATACCTACATATATTATAATAACTTACATGTTCAATTCGCTGACGTAAAGATACCTATTTTATAGAATTATTCGTGTTGGTCACACTGGTATTTTTAGTCTATGACAACAAACATTGTAATAATTATCACTTTAGTCAAGCCAACGAAAACTGTCTAAGATACGCCACATCTGTATTCGCAGGCATAGACAGAGGTAGGTACCTACCTACCTATGATTATCGGGACTCATTTTTCGCCAGTTATGTTATAGGTCCCAATGTAGGAACTAAGAAGGTGGTTTACTCGACTGTAGGTAGTCTGAAATCACCAGTAGATTACTTAACCGTCTATATATCAAGAACCATTATGGTATGGTTGATGAACAACCTGGTGTCAGAGTTTAAACGACCTGTAGGCCTCTGACAAGGCTTTACACACCGTTGAAAAATCTCTCAGGTGTTCCGGTTTCCTCACGATGTTTTCCTTTACCGTTTTTAGCAACTTACAGTGATAACTAGTTTATAGTACGCACATGAATTCGAAAAGACATTGGTGCGTGCCGGGGCTTAAACTTGCGACGTTGGACATGGCAGTCTAACGGGCATACCACTTGGCTGTCACTGCTGTCAAATCAGTATGGTAAACCTATTTGATAGATACTGCACTACGCAAAAAGTGATACTTATTGTTTAATCACAAAGATTGGCAAACCAAAGTGCGACATACAGAAATATAAGTTTGGTACATTAAACTACAATACCGAGTTGCATCCGTCGTAGTCACAAGCAGACTGGAGTGTGTCTGCTTGTGACTACGACCGATGCAACTCGGTCGAAACGACAAGCAGAAATTAAAAAGCTTGTGTTGTCGCGTTAATTCCCTTATTGTAGTTTAATCATCATGGAACGCGTTAGTTTAAAAGTTAGTTTGGTAAATTCCACGTAGTTCAGTCATTCACTCAATTAGTTCAGTATATCCTTAGAATACGGTTGTATATATAGCGCTTGTAGTACTATATGTTGTTATTAGTATATAAGTGTGTTATTATAATACTGCCAACTATAACCGGTGTAGCCACATGTAATTATAATTAGGTAACAATAAATGTGATGTCCGAAATAAATATCTACCTATTTTTATTCAACCCTTTGACCGCCTAAATTGGATTTCTCCAACAAATACTTAAACATAACATCACACCTGTATTCCCCGAAGGGGTAGGCAGAGCTGTATAGTATACCTACCCACATTTCCCCAGGGTCCCAATGTAAAAGGGGTTGAGCCTATTGCCGTAAACCTAATGGAAAAACCCAGCAGCACTTCCCGATCCGGGATTCAAACCCAGGACCTCATGCTCAGCATTGGCACTCAGAGACCACTAGACCGAGGCAGTCCAATAAATACTTTGGTTAATTATAAGAAACTGTTTTACACTAGCAGTTTGGCCTACTTAAAAACCTTGGCGTTGGACAAATTTTTTAAGAATCTATTTACCTATGAATAAAATACTATATTTTATTTTATTTGTTTCTTCTAATTATTTGAAATTGGAACCCATTCCTCGCACCTCAGAATACAGAAAGACCCTCGCACTCCTAATGCAACTAATTTTATTTGATTCAAAATGGTTGCTATGACCGTTTGTACCTTTTGATTCGTATTCCAAAGGCTTTTAGAATTATTAGGTGTATTTAAGTTAACAATAGGAAGGTGTCAGTTGCTCAGTGTCGGGTAATGATAAATCTTTACAATTAGAAGCTACCTGCCGCCATCTATATCTTTACGATACAACCAAAAAAATCCTGCCTACTGACCGTATCACTTACTTTCACATTTCACTACTAGATGGCGCTGTTCGGCGATAACTCGCATCACAGTTCCCACTTCGTACAAAAAATCTAAACACATACCACATCAAAAGAACATTAATTTAAACATGATCATGACGTCAGGAGTTATTAAACTCCCATATAAGTAACACGTTTAATTTGTACTTTGACTTTACGTATATCGATAACGTTAATAAAGTAAGCAAATATTAATTTATAAGTTGATGTTCGTTCGAAAATGAATCATACGTAGAGCTAATAAAGTTTGGTATTGCGTAATATTGGTGGTTGAGGGTCGGCGGGTTTTCCCGGTCTATGCGCTGCAAGTATAGTTATGTCGACGTTTATTAACCTGTAAAGGGTTATCACATCATACATTTACGATGACGTAATTATATTGTTGATCGTTCTGGAATGTTCTACATTTTTCGAATGCGTCTAATACCTTAAAGCAGCGTAGGCAGTAGGCTAAATGAATTTTATAGTAATTTGGGTGAAACTAATTAAAGTTAACATGAATAATTATTTGATGTTCTTTGTTTGTATATATTTTCAGTTTTAATAATAGAAGTATAGTATAGAAGGTAGTATAAAAACAATCGTGTGTGTATATAATGTAAATTGTTCTTTTAACTAAATAAATGAAATATGAATAATAATTACAGGGTTAATTACAATGACACACAATAAACTTAATTGTTAAGCCCATCACCTATTCCAAATAACTAGATACCTACAATGTATAACTTTATGTGTTTGAAAGGTAACGCAGGTCACACGTCACAAACGTGAGAGAGTATGTTATAAATATTTCAATCAGATACTCAGAAACTATATTGGTGAGACCAGTTTCACAGTAAAAAGGCCATCTGTACCAATATCAAAAATACCCTGCTAATGGGACTTAAAAACCTTTTATGTGATCATATAAGGCTTCCAAAAATAATTACTGTCTTTCCAGTTTTAGGATCAGCGCAGACCGAAAGGAGCGCAGTGGAGAGGATTTTTTCAAGACACTCGATATTAAACTTAAAATCTATTGCTATAAAGTGCATATCTTTGAACATGACAAAAAATGCTCGCTACCCACGTTGCTACATAGGTATTTTATTAAGTACGCGAGCATGCCCGAGACCGCGCGAGCATTATTCCTCTCTGTCTGCGCTGAGTGAAGTGAAGGCAAAAGAAATGTTATTAATAATCCATGAGGTAAAACAAAATCGTCACGCAATTTGTAATTATAACGATTAGGTATAAATGACCTATCTAAGTATGCACGTGTTCCACTTCACGACTAATTTGTTTTTAATTAAGTTTTAATAACCTTACCGTTCGCATTATACGGATGTAACTGATAAATTCTCAACAAGATTTGAATTATTTCAATAAAAAATTGTATTGTTTACCAATCCAAGCTTCATCAGCATCATTAGCCTATCTCAGTCCACTGCTGGACATAAGACTCTCATCTCAAACCCAAGCTTGGGTTGGTCTTCAATAAATTTCAAAATAACATAATCTGATGGACTTCTTCATATCGATATTGGTCGATAGTCAAATGGAATCAGATCATGCCGTGGTGTTGAGATTGGCTAGTCCACGAGGACGGTAGCGTGATTGGTCGATAAGGATACCCCAGACAGGTATCATCACTCGTGGAAGCTCTACTTGCATCATCGAGATGTAATAAGTCGAAACGTCTTATGCAGCTAAGGAAAGGAAACTTTTGGACTGATATCTAGGTGTAGCTGATGCATCAGACCTGCATCTGATGCGTGAGACCACAATCTGACATTAAAGACAAAGCTCCAGAATATCAAGCATTGAGAGTTCAAATACCAATATTCGTTGTTACAAGTTCTTTGGGTAACACAAAAATATATCCATGGAATTGTGGCCAAGAGCTAATATTTTTGTCAGGATCTTAGCAGGTCTGTCTGGCGGAATGTATTCTGTATTCCCCGAAGAGGGTTGACCGACTGCAACTTCGAAGAATGAACTGGGGAAGACGTATTTTGGAATTCTAAATGCCAAAATCAGCCTGTCTCATGTCGCAATTGCCAGTTTTTAATGATTAATAACTATCATACACAATGTTAGTAATCTAGCAACCGGTTTCCGATCTGCTAATCAACTGAGCATCAATAGAGTTGCTAAAAGCATCGTCTACTACTTCAAATTGATAATTTTGCGAGTCAATAAGGCTGTCATATTTGGTCAGATAAGTGATCGAGTGTCAAACGCTATTTTGGGTTGCTGGAAACTTAACCCATATTATCCTTCCAGAAACCTAAATTGCTATTCAATGATATGTTAGTTGATTTATATTTCGACCAGACTTCCCATAAACTGGGCGTTAGTCTAATAAAAACTAATCCTAAGAGACGGTTGAAATTGCGCTATGAGAAAATAAATTTAACCCATCAATTTCGATTCTACACACATGCATACGGTGTAGACGACCTCTCGCTCCAAGATTGGATTATTTTGCCACCAAAAAAGTGCCTCCCCCGCCCCCCTACATGATACAAAGAGTCGACTAAAGCAACCAAAGGAGACGTAGTAGATACGCATGGCTGATGACGATTTGGCAAGGGTTGCTAATTGAGCCGTAACTTATCGTTATCACAAAACTCATTCGATGCACGTTAAATGTGATACGTGTTAAATTATAATCAATTATGTGCATGTACATTTACCTATTAAAAATTACGCTTCCTATTTCTCCTGTTGCATTGATGATTGAACTCATCTGAAACTCTATCTTATCTTACACAACACTGGCTGAAATCTTTAATTATAAAGAAACTGTATCCAATCTTACTCGACACTCAAATCTTGAAATATACAAATTCGAGCGCAAATTCTTTGGTTTCTTGGATTATGAGTAAACCAAATCAGTATTATTTATCGTGAAAAAACACGCACAAACTAAACATCATGAATTAAGTACAGTAGCAGTAATAATAGTCCATGTCGTGGGAAAATTCTGAGATAGGTAACGTGGTAGCGGGACTAACGATCGAATGAACCGGACGATAATTTGGGTTTACAGAAATCTAGGTAGACCCAATAACGTAATGTTAAAATTTCTTTAATGGTCAGTAGCTACCCGTGGAGACCATTATTACACCTATGATGCATCAGATGGGTGCCAGAGCCCAAGTGCCAATAATATTATTTAAATAACAGCTGCTTAAACAAAACGTTCAACCAAACTTTGCTATTTCCCCTAGTCGTAGCTCTTGAAGAACTGTTCATAAACAGAAGCAGAAGAAGAAGGTCTGGAACAGCAAATTTTATATTCAGAGATTACCACATAATTGTATTTGGTATCAGTAAATCAGCGCTGCAGCTTTCCAGCAGCAGCATTATGTTGAGGGGACCACCTTTTTTCCGCACCTCCTTGCTATTTTTTACTAAGTATAATTTTTTTTTATAACTTATTTTAAAACCTGTTATTTTGTTTTACTATCTTCTTTTGTTTCTATGTGTTGGGTATAAAATATTTTTTCTTTCTTATTTTACTTGTTTTTGTATGTTGTTATTGTCTCTGAATAAATGTTTTTCTGTTTCTATCAAATCTGGAAGTGATTTTGAGATCATTATCTTTAAGCCCCAGTTCGTATAAAGAATGTGATAAGAGTTAATAAGGTAAAAGAGGTAGGCTAGTAATGCCAGAATCGTAGCAAATGGAAATCCGTGGTATTTGCTTACCACTCTGGGAAACCTAAGTGCATAAATAAAAGCTTGTATTTTTACATGCCGACGTACAAGCATCGATCCTTAG
Organism: Abrostola tripartita; assembly: GCA_905340225.1. Taxonomy (NCBI): domain Eukaryota; kingdom Metazoa; phylum Arthropoda; class Insecta; order Lepidoptera; family Noctuidae; genus Abrostola; species Abrostola tripartita. Next base: position 2,597,473 of record HG996510.1, on the reverse strand, counting down.
ATCAATAACGAAAGCTCCATCCAAATCCGATCAGTAGTTTTTGAGAAAATCGCGTACATACAAACTTACATATGGGTGGAATACACAACCTCCTTTTTTAGAAGTCGGTAAAATAACAGGATACGCCCGAATACTTAACCTTCTCCTTTTTTTGAAGGTTAAAGCGACTAAGAAGCGGCGGCAACTTGTTTGGGATTACCCATTCAACCGTACCTACGTATTTACTGCACAAATTGTGAATCTTGATTGAAAGTGTTATTTTAATTTGAGGTTTTCCCCTTTTATGGATGATGTAATCGCGAATTATATATCGATTATTATCATTATGATTTTACTTTGATAATAATCAATACATAATTCTAAGGGCTAAAGGACAGCGAGATTAAACTGCCCCCTTACCATAACCTCATAAAGCAGGACTTTTCCGTTCCGTCCTTCCACAACGGAAAATGTCCTGCTTTATAAGTTCATGGTAAAGGGGCTGGTTCTTTTACATTCTAGTGGTCGTAAAGCGATACTGCTTAGCGCGAAGTTTTGAGTTAGCATCCCAGGTTCGGCATGATTTAACGTTTAGTCATAGTCATACCTAATGGTCAAAATTTTTCAAATTTCCTTTATTAATTTACATAGTCATAATGTTTTTATTTCATATAGGCTACAAAAGAGCACTTACAAAACGTCAAACTAGTTGCACGGTTCCAAAAAGTCGTTTCTATGGAGAAGAACCGGCAAGAAACTCCATAGTTACTCTTTTAAAAATATGGTTTAACAATCATTTCAAGTATGAGAGAATAATGAGCTACACAATATACCTAAAATGAGAATACGAGTAGCATCAAAGTCGTGTAAGTAGTTAATTATTATTACCGTTTATACAGGTCGACTGGTAGAGAATGCCTTAGGCATTAAGTCCGCCTTTGTACAGTAACAGTGCATAAAGTATTAAATAAATAGTAACAGCACGGAGCCTAAATTTGTACTAGACATATGGCAATAACACGCCCTTATTACTAGTGCCGGAACTAGCAGGGTGCCAGGAATGCCCAAGCATGGGGCGCAGACCCTAGAGGGGCGCAGAAATGACCTGACAAGGACCACAAACAATAAAGAAAGGACGCTAAAGACGCTCGTACAAGGCGCATAACATACGGCACTGCTTATTACATGGGATAATATTGTAGCTTTACCTGTGTGACTTGGTGCATAAGAGGTCTTTGTTAAACAGTGGACGTCTTCCGGCTGATGATGATGTATACAAAATGGTATCTATAACGTAACATACCAATCTGCGAAATGCTGGTAGGTACTACAGTTGGTTCTTCTAGAAAGTGATATCTTGTCGTGAAGTTGATACAGTAAATCCGGCGCACCCTGGCAATCTCGCTACTATCCTTATTCACTGGCCAATCTCTTCAGCACGACCTGTTTTCAATTTGTAACGATTGGATACGAAGAAGTAGAATAGCAGCAAGTTTTTTGGGTATTTCCCTCAAAGGAGCACGCATAAAGTCAACAAAAAAGATTCAGACAAAAGTAAATATAAAAGGAGCTTATAGAGATAACATTAAGATACAAATTTGAATACCCAATGCAAAAACTTTTTTCAATGCTCGACCAAAATGTATTGCTACTAAATAACATTTATAGCTTTGACAACCCTATACTCAAGGTGTTTTCCTCTTAATAACTTATAATGTAAGAAAAAAAATATTTATAGAAACAAGTCGACGACATACGAACATGAATCATTTTTGCAGCATACGTACTTTACAAACCGGAATGATTTATGTAATGTAACAAAAGGAATAACACGAAATAAAACTTAAGATATTAATGTTTGGACACGTTTTGAAATAATAATATTGTAGCTATACCTGTTATAATAATTTTCAGTAAATAAACGACGTTGTTTTATAAAAGTTACCTACCTAGTACATGTATAATCCTGTTTCAGCTATGATTGACCAAAATACTGCTTACATAAGTCAAAGTAAAAAAATAAATAATGGATGTTATAAAATTTTTGCCTTGGTAGGTACTCTACTTAATTAAATTGGTATAGATAATAAATATCTTTTTATATCCTCTAGTATCAGCAATAAGAACAGCTATCGAATAAAAGCTTTTTACATAATTTATTCTTACTTTAATTATTATGATTATCGTGACTGGACCGTGATATGTATCAATGGCGCGTCTTTTAAATGTCGACCTTCCACTGCGCATGCGTTACGGACTTCAATCTAATAAAGAATCTAATGTGTTAGCGGAGGTACCTACATAATAATTAGATATGTTTTTACAAAACTGTTTATTTTAAACTAACCACAACTAGTTACGGTACGTAGTAACAACAGGCAAATGAATGACCATTTAATGCGTTTAGTTTTATTTTATAACTTGAGTTTGTGGTTAATTATAACACAGAATAAACCAGAAAGTTATGTGTATAGTTGATAATAGCTTAATGAAATTGAAGCACAAGTAATATTTCCTTTTCATATTGTTTTTATCTATACTCATAGCTTTTTCTGATTAATTATTTTTTAATTTAAATAATATGCCAAGGTCAGCTTCTTGTCTCACTAGATGCAACTTATGATTATATAAAAATAACGACATCGTCTGACCTCTACGATAAGAGGGGATACAGAGCCGAGAATAAGAAAACAAATAATTCAATATACGAATCTATAGAGGTACCTACTAAGAAGTACCTACTTGTTAACTCAATAATGTTCAAGTCGTTTCTAACATAACTAAGGTAGGTACTTATTTTAGGCTTAGGTTAGGTAAACTTCGATTAGGCTAAAGGAGTTCCTTAATTTAATATATTGGTTATAATAAATAATATAAAATAATTGCATACCTGATTGGCGCAGTGGCTAAGCGGTTGGACTGCTGCGCTAAGGGTGATCCGCAGATGTTTGTCCCGAGTCTGGGTGTTAGTGTATGTTATGTTTTATGTTTGTGAAACGCACCCACTACAGGAGAAATTCCTAGTGGGGCGAAGATTTTTTACTAAAAAAAAACAACAGCCTATAACTGTTCCACTGGGCACACGAGGGCAAAGGTCTTTGTTTAAAATTGCAAAATTCTCATGTTAAATTTAATTTATCATTTGAAATAAGGAAGGTAATTGCGCCGTATTCCCTTTTCCAGGTTATTGTAGCTTGTTTATGGGGAAGTCTATGAGGAAGTCTATAGGGAAGACCTGCTTATAGTTTGTTTTTTTCCTACGTGGTATTAGTAGAGGCATTATAGTTTGAATCGTCAGGATTTAGATTTGATGTGGTTGTTTCCTGGATAGGAAACTTTTTGTCCAAAGAATTACATATATTATTTTATTATTATTTAAACTGACAATGTTCTGGAGGAACGTGCAATAATAAACAGAAGTAAGTATAGTTGTTTTCATCTATTTAATTCACTATCATTTAGTTTCAATACTTAAAACAAATTGCAGGGTAATGCAGATATGTTTTTCTTTTAAAACAATGCACAAGTTAAGTTATCACAGATTATATTTTAATATCACAGATAAAACAGTAAAAAAATACAAATGTGTACCAAAAAGATTTTAATATTTTTTATATTTTCAAATTAAAATTTTAGATCTATCACAAGAAATGTTCATGATGTCATAGAATTTTAGACTGCCTTCATGGAGATCATAACTATTATATTTAATTACTACAATGTGTACAAATCACAATTATTTAAATTTGCTGGATAAACAACGCTCAATGGCTGTGCTGCAAGCAAAATTAATTACCAACTTGTAATAATATAGTCGGCTAGTAATTAATAGTAGGAATATTTACTGCTACTTGTGATAACTAATATTGTTTAAGTAGTAAAATACTAGTATTTGATTGGATAAATTCCAAGCTTGACCTTTGAGTGTTGTTTCATTTTACAATAAATAAATAAATGTGTCAGCATTATTTCTATTGAAAGGATTTTTGTATAAATTTCATAAATAATAAATTGTACACTATACCAAATGTTAAATTATAAAACAGGCTATAATTTATGCTGATGGACTTGCTCAAAGAACTAGTTATCTCCAAACAAGAATCCTTTCAAAATTAATAAAGCTGTTTTTACTATTATTAAGACTAGGTACCTACACAAATGGTATTTATACAAGTAGTGATTTAATACAAAACATATCCTGTTTAAAACATAATATAAATAATCAAGAAAACAAATATTTACAAAAATGAGTTTACATAATACTTATTACAAAATCAATTTATAGTAGATTACAAGGTTTTAATGAGGACAATTAGTATTGTAAAATCCCACATGAGGGCAGTCCAATGATTTTATTTCAAGCTAATAAATATTTCCATTTAATTATATCTGTAACTATACTGCAGTCATTTAAGGAAAATACACATTTTCCATTTAAAATTAATCATATTTTGTAAAACAACATTGTTAGGTTACTTAGGATATTTACATTTCATTAAGAGAGCATTACATTTCTATTACCAAGTTAATAGACATTCTATTTTGTAGTAAAAACTTTTTGAATACCAAGGATGTACAAATAATTCTTAAACTTATTTTGTAGTCTTTAGTGAGAAATTGGTTTTGTGACCATACCTATTCATAAAAATATCTTCAACATCTAACAATTTACAAATAGAATAGTTATTTAAATATCACTTTGTACTACCCAAGCCATGATTTTATTCCGTACAGTTAAGTTGTGTGTGACTTACAATAATATGGCGATTAAGGTCACTATCACTGTAACTAATAACACAGAATTTATAAAAACAAGTCAACTATTATTAACTGTGATAACAGAAATATGAGAATACACAATTCAAGTCATGGAATAATATTTTATTCTTTTTAATGGAAATTTAGAGAGCTGTTCAAAAAGGTTTAAATTGATATTAATTAAAAATACCTTTTGAATAAAGAATGCACTAAACTTTTTTCTATACAATAGAGTAACCAATTGAATGAGTTTAGTAGTAGGTATTGCAGACTTTATATTTTCAATTTTGTTTTAATTATATTCAATACACTGATGGTTGTCTGTAAAATCCTCCAAATACAATGGAATTAGTTACTTTTTCTACAATAACATATGTGAATGGCCTGTTAGCTAGGAACTGTACAACTCCTATACGGTTGCTAAATTCAGCCACTGTTACACCAGCGGCTTCTGTGCCATCCTCTGTAACTTCAATTTCAGCCTTGTGGACCACCTTTGACACAAACATGGGTGTCCTGGCCATATGCGGTAACCTAGCCCTTGCTGAGTCAAACAGATCTACAATACCTAAACGAGATCTTAACACATCGGTGAGTTCTAAATCCGATTGGATTTTGAAACGAGGAATCAAGCAATCCACTTCATCGTCAGAGTACTGTTCTTTCGATACTCTTAATTCTTCAAAGATTGCATCTAGGTTAATATTCTTGAAGTTTAAGAACATATCTTCTAGAGAAACTCCTGGGTTCGGCAACATGATGAGCATAGACAGCCGGTTTTCTTTACCATATGGTAATTCTATTACTCTAGCTTGCAGTGCCCTTATGTTTGCAAATGGATAAGTGTATCTATTAGACATCATGTTTACTTCTCCAATCTGTTTTCCATTGCTGTCATAGAATGGCATCCTTCCTGTTGATGATGCATTAAAGGGCACTGACCACTGTCCTTTGAAATACAGAGCACTAGTCAACACCATCTGAGTACCTTCAAAGTAACTAGGGTCAACCATGTTTGTTATTTTTCCATTGGTGATGTTTGAAATAGCATTGTTGAGCAGATTAGCAGCATTGACACTGTTTTTGAAGTCCAATGACACCATTTCGGTTTGGTAGTAATCTTTAGATGTTTCTTGGAATTCCTGAAGCGGAAGGCGGTCTTTGTCCACGAATATAGCGTTTACTTTAGATAGTTTCACAGTCCCCGTGTTTACTTGCAGCCACTGGGTTATATTTCTGAAGCCAATGCGCGTGATTTCTTTACGTGCTGGCAGCCTCAACGCGTTGTTTATCTCATTCTTCGTGTTTCCCGAGGCACCTTCAGCGATCACAGCCAGCACACTCCACACTGTGATGGGCGACATGATAAAATTCTCCCCATTCTGTAAAGTTTTCGATGTGTGGAATAACACTTCAATGGAAAAGTTCCCTATTCTCTCCGACAATCCATTGTGAAGGCCTGTATTATTTTCGATAGGTGCTTGTGTATTAAAATTTTGTCCGTAGCACAATGCCACACAAAACACTAATTTCACTAGTAAATGCATTTTGTTTTGTAATACACTAACACTTATTACACCGTCTTGCATGAATTTCAATCTAAATTCTAAAATACCGAACACTAAAGCACGGTCAGTAAGCGACTGGCATTTTTTTAAATAAATTTATAATGCCTACACTACACGACTTGTTTACTACCTCGATTTAAGGAAAACGATCTCGGACTGACCGGTTTTATGATTTTGCGCAACGTTTATATACCTAATGACTTACAAAGCCAGTTTTGTAGGAATATAGTAGGTATGTTGGTGTTTATAATATTGTATGTACCTCTTTTTGCATAATTAATATTAGTTTACATTTACAATGCAAGTTATAAGTCGGTGCTGAGTGCACAGATTAGATTTTTACTTTGACGTTTTGTTTGTTCCATGTAATTTGTAAAGTTAGATCCAGATGCTTAGTCGGTAAAAAGTTGCAAGTTAATAATGATAAGGATTAATGTCATCAGAGCTTCTAATATCGATAATCAAGTTAGTTTATTCATCTTTTTATGTTAAATCATATTTTAATTGAATATTGTTCATACCTAGTCGCGCAAGTTTTTAATCAAGAAAACATTTTATATACTTGTATTTACCAATTGCTGTTACTTATGAATTGCTACAGTAAATAAGACAAGAAAACAATAACGACGTAACGTATGTAATAATGCGCATAAAAAATGCGTGGGATTTCGACCAACGAAAGAAATATTACCAATTCTTTTTTTTTGGAAAACTAAAACAGTTGCACCACTTGCATAAAGGGAGCATTTCGTTTCATTTAAATACCATAAGGACAAGAAAAAGAAATTCTTATTTTTATAAATATTATTTGGATGAAGTGATATTTACAGAGTTTGTACAATTAAGAAGAAAAATATACTTAGGTATTTAAAAGCTTATTTTAATTAGTCGGATAATGCAAATAATAATACGGCGTATCAAGAAGATGGTATTCCCTGCTAAGTTTATCAGAAATTAAAAATGACGTATGGATAGCGTTATATTGACCCGATACGATTTCGTGGAACCAAATTATAGGTAATTACATTAAGATAACTTAGATATTACTAGTTTTTCCTTATTTACATATGCGTATAAGTATATAAGGCAGTGAAATAAGTACTTTTATAAATTCACGCCTGTCACAAGGATAGGTAATGTCTTCTTCTTATCGTATGGTTGATGAACAACCTGGTGTCAGAGTTTAAACCGCCCTTAGACCGCAGACATGGGTACGGCACATCTGAGATGTGCCGTTTACCTAACTCACGATGTTTTCCTTCACTGTTTTTAGCAACTCATAACTTATTTATAATACGCATATGAATTCGAAAAGACATTGGTGCGTGCCGGGGTTTGAACTTGCGACCTTTGACTTGGCAGTCCAACGGTCATACCACTCGGCTATTAGTGCTGTTCAGGGAAGGTAAGAAGGGACTACGGAATTCGATGCTACGATCTTAACCTAGATAAACTACCTACTTCGTATTCTTACCTAACATATTATATCCCAAGTCGCTTAATTCATTATCATCATCAGCCAAAAGACATCCATTGTTGAACATAGACCTCCCCGTTTAGGGGGGGGGGGGGGGGCATAATACCCACGCTTGGCAAGCGGCTTGGGGATCGCAGTATTGGTGGTGGAGTTACAAAAGACTCTGCTGCCCATCTTCTGGATTTTCCCTTAGTCGCCTCTTAAGACACACACATAAAATTAAAATAAGCTCGGTAAAGAAAGGTTACTTTCGCAAATTATGTCCGAACAGCCCAGGTAAAGTTGTTAAAAATTAAACTCATAAGTAATAAATTTTACCCAATAATATAATATTTTGTTTCGTGCTGAGAAGAGCAAACAAGCAGGTTTGCGAATCAAGACGAGTCGAATAATCCGGTTTTTTTTTGCTAGTTCAAAATGAAATAATAGCTATTTGAAATTAGATCACAGCATCACGACTTCTAACGATCACTAGTATTTCCCCGCAAAGATGATGTTGTTTTATCAACATTTTTAGTAGGTCGAGAGTACCGTCTTCGCTTACGGACAACTCTTTTTTACTTTTTGTAGGTATTTACCCATAGCCTGATATAACGGGCTTGCTCATTCTGATATTCAATGTCAGTTTGTACTCAGAATGACGTCATTTGACGGAAGCAGTTTAACTGCAGGCATCAGCATCACACAAAACTAACTGTCAATTTTAAAATGTGACATCACTTTGACGTAATCGGGAGCAGTCTTCGAGCAAGTAGGTTTAAGGATTCATGCATGATATCATACCTTCCTCCATCATGATGTTTACACTCTCCAACTCAAACCGGTGTCAATAATGGCGAAAAATTATATATCCGTAGGTACTTACTAACTACAAAATATTTGTTCAGCCCTTACCATGAACTCTTAAAGTAGCACAGTGTACGTCGAGGAAGCGAGACACCGCATTATACTGCACATAGCGGCGTCTCGTTTTCACATCGTAAACTGTCTTGTTTTAAGGGTTCATGGTAAGGGGGCTGATTGGAGATCTAAAACTTGGTGTCAATATTTAACTAAGACGTGCCGTCATGGCCGCGCGGATGCAACCCCGCGATGTGCTCTCATCAGACTTCAGACCTATAACTATTACACATCCGTCAATTCGGCATAACGAAATTATACATACGACATTCCCACAAGTTATCGCCGCCACGCCGCCGTGCAATACTAAGTCTGACGTGAATTTGACGATGAGTATAAGGCTTGCCGAACCAATGACTCTTACAGGTTAAACTCCACTACCACCATACGTCGAAGGGGGGAGGGATGGCGATCTGCTTACAAGGCATACAGTGTCCTGCAAGTGGTCAAGAGGCTTGATGTCTTCTTTTATGTGCCTCTGTGGGTGTCGCCAGGCCGTGAGAAAAAAATTTTTTTACTACACAAGCAGTAGCTGTATTATCACATCTATTTTTTAAATATAATTTGACATTAGCTTTTTTATTTAAATAGGTACCTATTATAAATAGTAATTAATGTTCGTTGAACTGACTTTAGAATGAAGAAGTGTGTTTCATGTTTCATTCATTATTAAAATATTTAGTTATAATTTGATACTGGTGGTATTTCAGGGATTATATCATTATAAACATTTTTGTTTTTATTTCAAATAAATAATGGCTAGTGTACACTTTAAACTCTCATCCAGTCTCTCACTCAAGACAGCAACAAGTTCATGGCCTAGAACTACAGCTGTTTACTGCATATTGTCACATACCAAAAGCAGCTGCAAAGGAAAAACTTTCTCAAAAACCCTTGAGATAATTATTGCATTAACATTTTTTGGGGTTTGGGGTTACATTTTTATACTTTCACAATTGTTAATCTATGACATGCCAAATTGACAGTTGACGAAATGTCATTGCTAAAAAATGGCGGTTCAAAAAATAGGAACGCAGGAGTAAATTATACTATGTAGTTGCCGCCTTATAATCATATTAAAGCTTTTATTACAATAAACCTTTGATTACAAATAAATAGTATAATCAAAGACGTAAACAATGAGTTGAATACATTATGGGACTAAATAGGATTGGTAACGATTTAATTAAAAAAATGATAAAAAAAATTAATTATGAGTATACATACTTAGGAATGGTATGACTATGAATACAACTCTTAAAAGTAAATTGTATTTTTAACTTAATTAAACCTGTTTTTATTTAAATGCCAACTACATATAATTAATTATATGATTACAATTATGAGTTTTTATTTTGTTACAGACTTCGTACATTTTGCAATATTTTTAGTACAATGATGGTTGTCTGTAAAATCCACCAAATAGTATCGAATTTGTTACTTTTTCCACAATCATATAAGTAAAAGGTCTGTCAGCTTGGAACTTCACCACTCCCATCCGGTCTTTGAAATCAGAAGCTGTCACACCAGCAGCCTCTGTACCGTCTTCGGTGACTTCTATCTCCGCTTTGTGAATCACCTTCGATGCGTATATAGGAAACCTCGCCAAAAATGGCAACTGAGCCCTTGCTGGGTCAAACATTTCATTAATACCCAAACGATTCCTTAACACGTCTGTGAGATCCAAATTCGACTGAACTTTGAAACGAGGAATGAAGCAATCCACTTCATTATCTGGGTGCTGTTCCTTAGATACTCTTAATTTCTCAAATAATGTTTGTAAGTTGATATTTTGGAAATTGAAGAACATATCTTCAATAGACACTTCATGATTTGGCAGTAATATGACCATGGACCACCTGTTTCCCTCACCATATGGTAATTCTATTGCTCTAGCTTGTAGTTCCTTAACGTTCGCGAATGGATAAGTGTGTCTATTATTCATCATGTTTACTTCGCCGATTTGTCCGTAGCTGTCAAAGAATGGCATCCTTGCTGTTGATGATGCATTAAATCGCATTGACCACTGTCCTTTGAAATACAGAGCACTTGTCAACACCATCTGAGTACCCTCAAAGTAACTAGGGTCAACCATGTTCGAAATTTTTCCGTTGGTGGCGGTAGATATGGCTTTGTTTAGCGCGTTTGCTGAATTAACACTGTCTGTGAAATCTAATGCCACAACTTCCGTTTGGTAGTATTCTTTTGATATTTCTTGAAAGTCTCTAAGCGGAAGGCGGTGTTTGTCGACGAATATAGCGTTTACTTTAGCTAGTGTTACGGGCCCTGTGTTTACTTGCAGCCACAGGGCTAAGTTTTTGTAGCCAACGCGATCCATGTCTCTATTACGTAATGTAAGCCTCAACGCATTGCTTATCTCGACCCTTGTCTTTCCCGAGGCACCTTCAGCGATCACAGCCAGCACACTCCACACTGTGATTGGCGACATGATGAAATTCTGTCCATTCTGCAACGTTTTCGATGTATGGAATAACACTTCAATGGAAAAGTTTCCTATTTTCTCTGATATTTCTTTGCCAACTGTATCGATTGATGCATTATAGATTTGTCCGTAGCACAATGCCACACAGAATACTAAATACACTATTATATTCATGTTCAGTAAAACTTGTAACACTGTCTTGCATGAATTTGAGTGAGTACCTCGCTAGTCAGCGAGCGCCTGGCATTTTCGAAATAATTTTGAATCTGTTGCGCTTCTTTTTTATATTGTTACTTGTTTACCACCACGGTTTAAGGAAAACGATCTCTGACTGACCGGTTTTATGAATTTGCGCAACGTTTATATAGGTACTATTGTCTTACAGAGCCAGTTTTGTAGTATTTAGTTGACTATGTGCATTGGTCTGTAACCTGTATACAATTACCCATTTAATATAATTTACCGTTGCTACCTGTTTAAGCTTAAAAATGCCGTGTACGTGTTCGAATTTCAGATACCTTAGTACCTATAGGAATAGACACTGAATCGTATAATTAAAAATAAACAAGTTTTATTTATTTATTTCAGCCATGATCGTAAATTATTTTTCGAAATCATCGGTGACAGTGCATATGTACCTATAACATACCAGTATTTCCTTGTTAGGTTAGCCTTAGCCAGAGGTGATAATGTTTCCATAACTTGTTATACCCCTTAATGAATTATACCAACACGTCTGTCGCACAAAATAATTAAGTAAATAAAATGAGATTAACGAAAATGCGCCAAAATACAAATGGATGCTAATCATTAATTCAGCTACCTACTAAGATGATTAATATAAACGAATTGCGGAAGTCTAGTCCTAGCTTTTGCAGCCTTAAGAGCGATCCAGCCTATCAATAAGTAGGTACCAGGTACTTTCCTCAAATAAATATCTATTCCAGTAATTACATTAGTATATCAATTGAATACCTAGGTACCTACGTCAGACAGAGATAAATGCCATATTCCCGTTAAATAATTATTATTATTATAATTCGCGGTAATTAATTCTGTAAAATGTTAATCCCCTAAATGAGCTTTTGTAACATTCCCCAATTACCTACTTAGGCAATAGGTAATCATAATTCGAGAAAAGGATGATACGGCCGTGCCGCTTTTTTGCTTGACTTGGCGGATACTAATTTTATTTTGCCAAAGAGTACAAAAAAAGAAAAAAATATATATTACAGAATAGAATTCACATTAATTGTAGTGTTTATGGTAATTGTACAGAGGCTTTCAAGAAGTGAGTCAACGACCCCTAAACTGAGCAATGCTCGTAGGTACCAACACTATCTCATTATAATTGCCATAGACTAGTTATTAGAGATATGAAAAATCACTGTGAACGCGATTCTAAGTACGTAACAGTAACTTTCCTTGAAAAACCCAAATGATAAAAAAGGATTTTAATATTATACGCTCATAAATGGGAAACCGCATTAAATAGGTATTACAGTGGCTTTGATTTCCGTTTTTTATTGCGTAAACAAATGACAGCGTTTTCCCGCGTAAATTTGGTTTAGAATACCACAGAGTAGAGTGAATTAACGTCAGCTGACTCATCGTGGACAAGAATAGAAGAGTAAATTTTCGAATACATGTGTGACGTGTAGTGATCGATCCTCTTTATATATTACGTGATGTATTGCACGTATGCAACACGCCTTTTTCTGTGAAAAATTCCTTACGCACCTTAGGGTATACCCACTAAAACATACATGCATGCCTGCTAGCACCTTGATGGCGGAGAATGTGAGAGTATGTTACACGTGTTCTCTAAAGGCTGATCTGTAATATGGAACAGACAACATAATTGATGGTCCGTGTAAAAGAGCGTATTAGCTGCTTTTGGCCAAATGTTGCAAAACCACTGCCTTACCTACTGTTCGAGGGATACCAGCGTATACTGTATTTCGAGTACGCTTTATTACTTTTGTAAGGAGAAATGTTTTGTAACAAGAAAAACATTTGGGTTCTTAAATCAACTTATTGTTTTTTTTATATTAGTACCTACAGTATGAAAATTCGAATCCGGAAGAGGCTAAGGATCATTCTTTACAAGGACTTTAATTTAGTCGTCACAGTTAATATTTTTAAAACTAATTAATTTAAGACAATAAAGAAATTGTAGTATCACATCTAATATTATAAAGACGAAAGTTTGTGAGTGTTTCGTATGGTTGTTACCCCTTCACGCTCAAATACCTGGACCGATTTTGATAACATTTGGTATGGAGGTAGCTGACACCCTGAATTAAGATATAGGTAGGCTACTTTTTATCCCGAAAAAATGTAGCGGTAACACCGCGGGGCGCAGCTAGTATACATATGCGTAAAAATACAATAGTAGGTATATATCGTTGTTATTATAGTTATCTCATTGTTCTAAATTAGGTACCTAATATTAGTCATAGCGTCTAAATTCAGTTGTCACTTGATTTTACATAATACCTATATTATGATAAGGATATTACGAAATAGATACATAATGTTTGTACATGTTGTAGAACACGTGATTATATTTAAATAGCTGTGTTTGTTTATTAGTATGAGGAGTACACAGGTGTTATTCACTGCTAAAAACCTAACATAATATTATTAAGGGTGGGTTGCACCAATCGTCTGTTAACGTTAAGTCCGTACGTCAACGTTAAGTTATTAGGAAATTCTCATACAAGCGGCCATATTTAACGCTAACTAATTTGTCAAAGTTGTTGGTGCAACACACCCTAAGTAAGTGAAAAATATCGACTACATTAGATATTCAATCAATAATTTTTTCCGCAAAAATCGTACTTTTCAGTGACCATTGACAGCTAGAGGTCATTTTGTCCCACAGAAATACATAATAATATAATAGGTAGGTTAACCTAAAAACCATTTTTTTATTATTTCAAGTTAAGTTTGATTGAAACTGTCAATCGATTAGGTACTTGCGTTTTGTTAAGATTGCATGCGAACTGACAATTAGGTAACAGCATTTAACTGAAAATCCGTACCCCGAACAATATAAAATCCTACTTAGATATATTATGAACGCGAAAGTTTGTGAAAATGGATGGATGTTTGTTACTCCTTATCGCAAAAACTACTGGACGGAAATTGATGACAGGATAACACATAGGCTACAATTTATAAAGATACATAACATAGCTCCTGTAGGATGCGAATAAAAATAATAGCTAGTACACAATATGCCTAGGTATGACGTAAAAATTCGGGTGAGTTGCACCAACAAGCAACAACTTTGACTGGTTAGCGTAAATATTGACGTACGGACTGAACGTTAACAGACGATTGGTGCAACCCTCCCTTAATCTTTATATATTAAAATTTGTAGAAGTTTTAACTGACCCAAGCAGATTTTTTAATTCAGCGGCACATATTCGATTCTATGATCGAAAAGTTGCAACATAACGTACCTATTTGCTCGGTACTTACTTTAAGACCGTAAGAAGTTATCGACCTTTTAGCTGCATTAAGAAGGCCAGGGATGACGAAGACCTAGCGCCATACAGTCTGTCACAATGGAAAGGTACCTACAAATATAATATTGACGCAATTATTTAACACGAAACGAGAGCCACAATGTAGGTAAATTACTTATTAGGGAGTACAGTACATTTCATGTATTTTTAAGGATTTGTGGTAAAAATTTAATAATTTAATTTATTGTTTGTCACACCTAAATAAATTTTCCTTGAGTTTCGAGTGATAAATATGTATTATTTTGAGTTTCCTAACAGTTTTGACCTACCTACTTACCTAAAATCCTTTTGTAACATATGACAATCAAATAAAATTTTATGCGCTATACCGCTAGACGTGGTGGCCTAGTGGTTGACATACCGGATTTCTATGCACGAGGTTGCAGGTTCAAACCCAGGGAAGTATCAATGTGACTTTTTCAATGTCATAAATACTTTCTTAGATATTCTAAGACACCACTGACTGACGATGACGGAAAACATCGTAAGGAAACCTGGATTTAATTATCTGAAACCGCCAACCCGCAGTGAGCTAGCGTGGTGATCAGTGCTCAATCCTTCTCTATACGAGAAGAGGCCTTTGCCTTGCAGTGGGACAGTTATAGGCTGTTATTATTATTATTATACCTACTGAAATTTTCCGTTATGTTATAGGTCCCATGTTTTAAGGGGCTCTTACACTTTGCAAGTATACCATAATGAGTGGCTAGTGGAACAGCTCTGATAGCCGAGTGGTATGACCGTTTAAATGCCAAGTCAAAGACCACAAGTTCAAACCCCGGCACGCATTAATGTCTTATCGAATTCATGTACCTACTATATCAGTTGCTAAAAACGGTGAAGGAAAACATCGTGAGGGAACCGGCACACCTGAGAGATTTTTCAACGGTGTGTAAAGCCATGTCAGAGGCCTACAGGTGGTTTAAACTCTGACACCAGGTTGTTAATCAACCATACAATAAGAAGGTTTAGAAAAATAAAGGTAACTAGAAAAATAAAATACAAAATCTTACTTCTATCTTTTTATTCCAATATGGCTCCTAGATTTTTCTTCTTCCTTACTGGCCTCTACTAGGATCCTTCCAATAGCTTTCACCAGCCTGACTTTGAATTTGGAAACGTTTTCGTTGTCATCATAATCAAGGGTTTTGATATCCCTCTTTATGTAGTAGTCAAATGTCTTCCAAAGCATTTCGCGCGCTCTCACAATGTATTCGGCTTGGCTGGAAATAAAAAAATAATATATTTCTTAACACCCTACTTTTTTTGCCGCGGTCAGTCTTGTGATGGGTGACCGTTTTCACATGTCGAGACCCCTCCGTGCTTCGGAAGGCACGTTAAGCTGTTGGTCCTGCGCCTTATCTCTCTCTGGTCTTGTCGGTCTACCGTCCCATCGGATTATGAGAGTAAGGGAATAGGGAGTGCACCTGTGTCTGCGCGCATACTTGTGCACTATAATATCTCCTGCGCAGATGGCTAGTCTCAGCTGAGACAGGCCGCCGTGACCGAAAATCGGTCAGGAGGACATTTTATTACTTTTTTTTTAAAAACCTCACCTTCTTAGTAATTTCTCCTGTATCGTGAGTGCGTTTCATAAACATGAAATATCACATACACAAACACTCAGACTCGGGACAAACATTTGCGGATCGCTCAAATTTTTCGCCAACTGGTTTGACACTTGGCTACCAATTATCTATCGCTTTCGACTAAGCGTGTACGTTTCTCGAAATAGAAACGTTACCGAGCGTTTGACACTTGTCTATTGTCTAAGCCCTCGGAAATGTAACATTACAGGCGAATGCTCATCAAGTCGGGGAGGCGGAGGTTTAACGACCCGATTAGCGCAGTGGCTAAGCGATTGGACTGCTGCGTTAAGGGTTGCGAGTTCGATACCCGCACGGGACAAAAATTTGTGCGATCCACAGATCCTCTCTCCACTTTTGCTGTGCCCGACAGGGTCCATAATGATCTGTAATATTGTAAGTCCACCTATGTACTATTATGGAATGCAATAAAGTATTGAGATATTTGTCCCGAGTCTGGGTGTTTGTGTAGGTATGTGATATTACATGTTTGTGAAACGCACCCACGATACAGGAGAAATTCCTAGTGTAGGGCGACGTTTTTTTTTTAATAAAAAAAAGGCAGTATTTATTGATTCTTTATACAAGAGGTGTACAAGGCGGATGATTACAATCGAATCTAAAATGTTACATTACAGGCAAATGCTCTAGCTGAGGGAGCACCTTTAGGTTATCACGTGTTTCAACAAGGAAAACGTTTGGGATTATCCAATTAGTTATCGCGGTCTTTTTTTGAGATTTGTCTGAACAGTTACGTTCTCGGAACTCGTTGGTTTACCCCGGAGATACGTTCTAATACACACGTAGGCATACTGTCCTAAAACAGATGCTGAATCACACAAAAAGAAAGAATCGAACATGACTATAAAAGGTGAAATATTAAAATATCTTTATATCCAATTAATACGTCACTAAGTCTTACGTCTTAATAACAATATTGTCACAAGTGGAGACTATTTGTGCCCGGTTAATGGCAGTAGGCTCGCCCCCTATTACATTGGGTAAACTGGCGAAATGTGTGTGCCTCATCGTAGAATACCGGCGTAATGTTATGTTTCTACACAAAAGTTTTTAAAAGCACATTATATTTAGTAACCCGGCAATCGAACCGGAAACGGCAAGGTCGCCAAGAAGCTAACACAATTATTATGTTTAGTAAGTGACGTCACATCATCACATGTCATGACGTACATATATTTACTTTAATATACATACGCAAACAGTTACCTCAGACTTTAATCAACGCATAGTAAATAAAATACGTAAATAAACATTTGTGTTGGTTTATATTGTATCGTATTTAGGTATAAGTTTTTCGTACATGAATTATCATGTACGAAAAGCGTATACCTACGATACAAAGATATTGCTCGTAGGGAAATGATTTTAACAAAATTGTCAATAAAAAAATATCATTAAGAAACACGACTGCCATGACAAAAAACGAACTAAAAAGTGAAAAAACAAGTTCCATCGCAGTCGGGGGACCGTTCTGTGGAACACTGTCTTATCTAAGAGGTACCCAGACTACGATGGAACTTGTTCTTTTCAGTTTTTAGTTCGTTTTTGTCATGGCAGTTTTTTAATTATATTTTTAAAAAATTTCATTTTTTTTTATAGCCTAACGACACTCCATACATCACAATCGGTGTAGGCATTCAGAAGTTATGGTGGAATAAAGAAACTAACATACATACATGAACCCTGAAAACATTACACTCCTTTTTTGTGCAGTCGTGTAAAAAGACTGACTTAGTTACTAAGTAATTAGACGGCTGCGCTAAGGGTAGCGTGCTTAATTCCCGCACGAGACAAATATTTATGTGTCCGTCAAATTATCGTCCCGAGTCTGACAGTCCAATACTTATTTCATGTTTCTCCACGATACAGGATTAGTGAAGGGCGACATTTAAAAAAAAGTTTTTGTTCACAGTGCCGTAATAAGTGCGGTGCCAGCGGTGCCCAGGCACAGGGCACAGACTCTAGGGGGGCGCAGAAATGTCCAGAACAGGACCACAAACAATAAAAAGAAGCCGCTGTTAAAAACCTCGCACCGGGCGCATAGAAGGCAGTCACAGCACCGTATGTTTAAATTAATATAATATTTACCTGGTCGGCACATGAATTTTTAAACGATGCTTTGGCAGGCTCAGTACAGTGGTTTCACCTTGCTCCTCCTAAAACAAAGATTCAATTTAACGCATGCTCTATTCTGTCTACTAAAGGGAAGTTTAGGTATTTAAGTACCAATTTATGTATTTGGATTTAACTGTAGTCTAATGGAATTATTAACAAGAAACATCTTGTGCTTATTTTACAAATTGCATCCTTCAAATGAAAGTGACCTAATTCGTATAACTTATAACGTTGCTAAAATAATAATAACAAAGGCAAAAAGACAGACCAACAGACAAGCTACGCCTTTAAGTCAATTCAGAAGGGACAGGAATTTTTAATTCGGTCACTTTCATTCTAAGGGTGCGAGATGATGTAATGTTGAAACATGAAATAAGACAGTCTACAATGTTGCTGACTGTACCAAGAAATTTTAGTATATTGATTAAACTCTTTGGAGTATTAATATACT
Organism: Abrostola tripartita; assembly: GCA_905340225.1. Lineage (NCBI taxonomy): Eukaryota > Metazoa > Arthropoda > Insecta > Lepidoptera > Noctuidae > Abrostola > Abrostola tripartita. The sequence continues at coordinate 2,578,639 of HG996510.1, read as the reverse complement.
TATTCATATTGAAGTACACATATTTTATAATCAAGTCTTTGCCCACCAAATAGGTAGGTTCATTAAAAGTCTACAAACCTACATTTTGGCCTACGTATACGTAGGTTTTTCTATAACGTGTTTATTTTACGTAAAACCATCAATAAATATAGACGCTTTGCGGTCAATAACCACATTGAATCGACCTTTGTAAAGCTTAGATAATATATTCGATGCCTATACTAGCCATCTGCTATTTCTAAGTTAGATATTACGTGCACTATGACATGTGGTCTTCCTGTTGTGTTACCTAGTTTAAGTCAGCGAAATTCTTTCTACATTATTTCATTATTATTATTTTTAGCGATACGCTGCTACTTGCAGTGTAGTGCGGCATCTTGCTTCCACAACGAAAAATATCCTGCTTTAAGAGTTCAGAGTAAGGGGGATATCGGAGATGTCTTGGAGAGTCTGGTGACGGTAATAAGGGGTTATCGGCCATAAAATCCCGAAAAATGCTGGTTACGCTAAGCTGACGTCGAGTATCTATGAAGTCTGTCGAGACATGAAACGCACTGTTATTCGCAGTTCTGGTGAGGATTGCGCGGGCTGCTTGCTGATGCCGTGGTTGACGCTCGCCTGCACTGGGGAGGAACTCAACCCTCACCTTGTTCAGTCGCCCCCTACAGAACAGCACGGCGGCGTGCGGCGTGACCCGCGCCGTGCTGTACACGAGCAGCGCGCGCCGCTCCGCGCTGTGCAGGCCGCCGCCGTGAGCCAGCAGGGAGGGCGCGGGCTGCTTGCTGATGCCGTGGTTCACGCTCGCCTGCACTGGGGAGGAACTCAACCCTCACCTTGTTCAGTCGCCCCCTACAGAACAGCACGGCGGCGTGCGGCGTGACCCGCGCCGTGCTGTACACGAGCAGCGCGCGCCGCTCCGCGCTGTGCAGGCCGCCGCCGTGAGCCAGCAGGGAGGGCGCGGGCTGCTTGCTGATGCCGTGGTTGACGCTCGCCTGCACTGGGGAGGAACTCAACCCTCACCTTGTTCAGTCGCCCCCTACAGAACAGCACGGCGGCGTGCGGCGTGACCCGCGCCGTGCTGTACACGAGCAGCGCGCGCCGCTCCGCGCTGTGCAGGCCGCCGCCGTGAGCCAGCAGGGAGGGCGCGGGCTGCTTGCTGATGCCGTGGTTCACGCTCGCACTACCCACGTGGGCTCGCTCACCCGCACTACGGGAAGGGGAAGAGTTCATTCAAAGTATTAGCGGAGAAAGCGCCTGGATGTAGGGTAGTGAACCCCGGCAGGTAGGGTGGAGGAGCTCCATGAGGTGGGATGGGGGAACCGCAGGAGGAAGCATAGGAAAGCCCCGAGATATAAGGTGGGATGGAGCCCCGGGTGGAAGAATAGGGGAAATCCGGGACGTAGGGTTCGAGAGCCCCGGGAGAAAGGATAGGGAGCCCGGAGATATAAGGTGGGATGGAGCCCCAGGTGGAAGAATAGGGGAACTCCGGGACGTAGGGTTCAAGAGCCCCGGTAGGTAGGATGGCGAACTCCGGGAGATAAGTTGGGAGAGCCCCGGGAGGAAGGATGGGGAGTACCGGTACATAGGGTGGAAGAGCCCCGGTAAGTAGGATGGGGAGCCTCGGGAGATAAAGTGGAAGTGTCTCGTGAGATGAGGTGGGAGAGCCCCGGGAAATAAGGTGGGAGGGTCCCGGGAAAAAGGATGGGGAGTCCCAGTACAAAAGGTGGGAGAGCCCCGGTACATAGGGTGGGGGAGCCCCGAGAGGTAGGTTGGGGGAGCCCCGGGATATTAGGTGGAAGAGCCCCGGGAGATAGGAACAGGAGCACGCTTATTATTAGGGAGTTATTATAATGCAGAGTCTACACAAAAACAGATTGTATAATTTATTTATTGAGATGCTGATCTGATGATACCTAAGTATTTCCGACACACTCTTGGCGGACAACTTCGCTACTATTCTTCTTAACCTCCACAGCACAGCATAACCTGTATTTACGACGAAAGGGGTGTTGACACCATTCATCAATATTTCTAAGATACTATTTCACTAAAATAATTGATTGCATTCCTGAAAGCCCAATAAATATTCACGTAACTGTAAAGCTAAATATAAAATCTATGGAGGTATAACGTTTTGACAGCTCCTAAAAATTATGTCAATTGATTGGTGGTGTCAAATACCCAATTAGCTCATGACGATTAAAATAATCAATTACCTGGTCATAACAGCCACAACAGTCTTCATCTTGCCTTTAGTCTTGACGCGGCTCCGCGTCATCAACAAGGAGTCCGTCCCCGACAACAGCACTCCGCTCATCAACTCTTCAATGTCAGAGAACTGGTTCAACTCCTCAACTTCTGTTGTTGGTGCTACCATCTTTGACTTCAGGAGCTGTTCCAAGTGTAAGTTTGTGATGGCTGGATGAGGATAAATGGATTTTTAGGGTCTTAATGTTGATTGGTGGACTGTTCTTTGCGCTAGAGGTCCGGTTAAATTAGAATAGGGAGACGTATATAAAAATAGAATTGTCAGTACAAAAAAGTGACGTCACTCCTTTGTAGTTGTAGTAGGTACATTTCACACCAGATAAAGTTAATTTCTTAAAATGTATTTTTTTTTCTTTTCTTTCCTTTTAATTGTTTCCTGGTTATTATTGAATGTAGGGCTTTTTAAATTTTCGCCAATTAAACTTCCTAGTTTAACTTAGAAAGGAAGACATTTTTTTATGAAATCATCATCCCTACTAATACACTTTTACTTACATAGATGCATACATAAAGTCAAGCCCGTTTCCCAGAGGGGTAGGCAGAGACTACAGATTTCCATTTGCTACGATCCTGGGATTTCTTTCCCTCATTCACTCATCACATTCCTCATACACACTTATACTTACACCGTATATAAGCCAGCCTCTCCCCCCTCAGCCCCCTCTGCCCGCAGTACCGGTCGGCGTGCTCCCTCCCCTCCCGCGAGTGTCTCTCGAACTCCCCCTGTATGTAGTACAGTGCCGCGTGGTCCGAAGTCTGGCTGTAGTTGCGTTTTATTTCACGGATTTCTGTGGGAAGTAGTAGTAGTGGTGATTTTGAGAAGTGGGTAGTTGAAGCATAATAAAGACAATTACAAAGACGTTTCGACCGGGTTGCACCGGCCAAGCAGTCTGCTTGCGACCACGGCAGGTGCGATCCGGTCGAAACATCAAATCAAAATTAAAAACATGTGTTCGCGTTAATTCCCGTGTCGTAATGTAATTTTGCTATAATTATGCAACGATAGTTTATAAAAGTTAGTAGTTGAATCATGCTTTATTATAGCTCCGAATACACGATTTATTTTTATGAACTGTTAATTAGATTTTTATTGCTTTATAATCAATAAATTGTTAGTCAATCGAGTAGGCAAATAAGTGACGTCATAAAATGCTATTGCCATACAAAGATCATAAAAAGTATGACGAATTGTCGATTGATTGGAGGTATCAAATACCTAATTATCGTGATAGATAAATGTTATGTTGATTAGATTTGGGACACGGGTTATATGATATTTACCAAAAGGTGAGTATCATCATCATCATCATCAGCCAAAGACGTCCACTGTTGAACATAGGCCTCCCCATTTAAGCGGGGGGGTTTGTCATAATCCCCACGCTTGGCAAGCGGCTTGGGGATCGCAGTATTGGTGGTGAAGTTACAGAAGACGCTGCTGCCCATCTTCTGAATTTTCCCTTAGTCGCCTCTTACGACACCCACGGGAGGAAAGGGGGTGGTCAATTCTAGGCCGGATACCACACAGCTAATAAAGGAGAACACCTTTTTCTACACCTTTGTGGAGTTACATACGAGGTCAATTTGTTTCTTCAGTCTTCATATTAATTCTATACCATATTTCAGAATATCATCATCATCATCATCAGCTTGAAAACGTCCACTGTTGAACGAAGGCCTCCCCCTTTTAGAAGGGGGGAAGTTGCCATAATCCCATCCATCATCCATCCATCCATCAGAATATATAATAAAACAATTCGTAGTCTATGATAACTACGAATTGTCTATGTCTATTGTAAGTGTATTTATGTATATGTTGTATGTACATTATTATATATATTAGTACCATACCATCCCTCCTGTCGGCCGCGTTGCTGAACAGCTCGGTGCCGGTGCAGCAGAGCGCGGCCACGTGCGCCACAGCCAGCACGTTGCCCAGCGCCGCCGCGTGCAGCGCGCACAGCGACAGGCGCGGGGGCAGGGTTAGGCTGCACAGGAGCGAGCCTAGCTGAGTCAGCTGCTGCTGGGGGGTTAGGGCCCCTGAAACAAAGGTTGTACAGTTCAAAATCACCATCCCCATCACCCACTATATCAGGGGTACCCAAACTATTTTGTCTACTGCCCACTTTAAATGCACACTTTCATTTATATAAAGTTCTCCACAGTCGACAGTTTGGTTTCACGAAAGGAAGTTCTACTATTGATGCAGGCACCCAACTTACAACTCATATTCTAGATTCTTGGGAGGACTCGCAGGACGCTATTGGAATCTTCTGTGATCTTTCCAAAGCCTTCGACTGCGTCGACCACAATACACTTATCCGTAAGCTACACACACTACGGAATTCGTGAACGGGCAGCTGACCTTATCTCATCTTATCTCTCGCAGAGAACGCAAAAAGTTAACGTAAATGGCGCTACCTCTGCGGGGGCTTTGGCCAAAATGGGTGTTCCACAAGGATCAATTCTTGGTCCTTTCCTATTTCTGGCTTACATTAATGACCTTCCGTACGCGATGGCCGAGTTGTCGAAAATAATCTTATTTGCTGACGATACGTCACTTATTTTTAAAATAAATAGGAGGGATAGTGAAATTTTACACATTAATGATAACCTTAAAGTCCTATGCAAATGGTTCGCGGCTCATAATCTCTTACTTAACTCTAACAAAACTTACCGCCGCACTCAGATGTTAATGATTACTTAAATTGACACTAAGTAAAGATTTCACATAGTAAATCTTTACTTAGTGACAGTTTAAGTAGTCATTAAATGTCTCTGAGTTCGGCGGTAAATGCCTTAAGTTTTCCTTGCCTAATGTAACGCATGTTGATCGAAATGTAATTCTTAACGAGAGTCGACTTGATTTTGTAAATGAAACAACTTTTCTAAGGATTATTATTGACTCCAAATTGCAATGGAGTGCTCACATCACTGCACTGTCTGGCAAGTTAAGTTCTGCGGCATTTGCGGTTAGGAAAATTAGACAATTAACTGATATACCAACAGCCAGACTGGTATACTTCGCATATTTTCACAGTCTAATGTCTTATGGCATTCTGCTGTAGGGATCGGCAGCTGACGTTGGCTCGATATTTATTCTACAAAAAAAGAGCCGTACGCGCGATCTACAACCTAGGCCCTCGTGAATCTCTTAGAGAATTTTTCAAAGAGATCAATATATTAACGCTGCCGTCACTTTAGATTTTTGAAAATATTATGTATACCTACTTGGAAAAATCTGCAGAAGTTTAAAATAAGAAGCGATCGCCATGATAAAAATACTAGAAACAAACATAAGATAGTTGTACCGAGATTTAAAGTAACAAAAAGCAACAAGTCGTTCTTAGGAAACTGTGTTCGGTTTTATAATAAAATTCCAAATTCTATAACTGACCTTACAGAAGGCAAGTTTAAATCCTATGTGAAATGAGTACTAATTGAGAAAGCCTACTATAGTATTAATAGTGACATTGACGATAGCGACGTGTGGCACTGATTTTTCCTGCATTTGTGGCTTCCCTGGCATACTGCCAATCAACCATAATTTGATATTTAATATTATTTTACTGATTATATTAAACCTTTTTACCGTCATGTATTTTACTCAAATTGTAAATGAGAGAATAACCGATCTATATTAATTTTTTTATTTGACTTAGATGCTACTCGTATTTTCATTTTAGGTATATTGTGTAGCTCATTATTCTCTCATACTTGAAATGATTGTGAAACATAACTACAACATACTTTTAAAAGAGTAACTATGGAGTTTCTTTCCGGTTCTTCTCCATAGAAACGACTTTTTGGAACCGAGCAACTAGTTTTGACGTTTTGTAAGTGCTCTTTTGTATAGCCTATATGAAATAATGCATATAAAAAATAGAGTTAAAAAGAAGTTATCTTAAAACACGTGTTAGCATCGTTTATAAGTAGGAGGGTAATTCTAAACGAGACTTTTACTATAACCTGCAAGAGTTAACTTGAAACCCGAGTGCAGTAGGTCTCCTAGATGAAATTAAAAATCGCCCCCTAAGGCTCTACACAACGCCCCCATGTTTTTCCTGGGTCTCTTACTGCCCCCCTTTAGGCCTGCAGCGCCCACAAAGAGGCGTTATCGCCCACTTTGAGAAAGGCTAATCTATATGAATATTATAAATAGAAGAGTATTTTTTTTTATTTGGATGAACTACTGCTCTCCTAGACAAGTGGCAAAACGCTTGACGACTAGAAATCGAATAGAATGGAAAAATGTATAGGTTTGTATCATCGATAACATAGTCGAAACATATTTTTTTATGAGTATTTAAAATGTATCTTCTATATGTTATCCTTGTAACGTAATTAGTAATTTTGAAAATGTTGTATGCCATAATTGGCAAGACATGCAGATGACAGCAGACATCTTTTAAATTATTTTAAGATACACTTTATACATATACATACACTTTATAGATGTACTCATGTTTTACAAAAAAGAAATATCCTATTCTATTTAAAAAGCTTTTCTAGGTATTTTGATTTATTAGATCTTCGCTCTGAATCTAGTAAGTTTCCATTGTTAGACGTTTAACACTTACCTATGTCTATCAGATCGTTGACAGCAAAGTTGATAGATTTCTCGGTCGGCGGCTCGGGTAGTTGTGACAGAAAGCTGGTCACATTCTCATTGGGTGCATACGACTTGCAGTCCAATACTGTTTGTTCGAGCGGTATTCTGAAAAACCAAGGATTTATTATTAGTACTAGCTGCGCCCCACGGTGTTACATTTGTTCTGAATAAAAAGTAGCCTTTAATTATGTTAACCCAGGGTGTCAGCTACCTCAATACCAAATTTTAGCAAAATCCGTCCAGCTGTTGAGCTTATAAAGGTAACAAACATACTTACGCTTAAACACACTCACAAACTTTCGCTCGTGGTCGCTAAGCGCGACTGCTAAGCATTACGTCCTGGGTTCGAAACCCAGGTCAAGCAGTGTAACTGGGTTTTTCCATTAGGTTATTTTCGGTAGCAGCATGAAGTCTGGATTTGTGCTCGGTCGATGGCAATTGGCTCGCCCCCTATTACATTGGAACCTATAACTGGCTAAATGTGGGTGTAGTATATGCGCCTTTTGCCTTTTTCGCCTTTGCTGTATCGATACTTATATATGAATTTTGATTAAAATTGAAAAAATTGTTAAAATGTAACTATAAATGTAACTAAAACTATATATAAATTTATTAACCTTATCGCAACAAGCTAAAACGGTGATTATATTTAGTTTTAAGATATTTTGAAAATCTCATTTTAAATGAACTAGGTTCTTATGAGAAATTAAGTTCTTTAAACCTAATGACTACAAAATACGATTTTAAACTGCAAATCTAGTTGCAAGGTTCCAAAGTAATAGTCCTATAGAAACGAACTGAATACATTCTAATGTTTGACGTGGTGAATATCACATCAGTATCATGATATTTACCTTAAAATTTCCGGAGTGGCGTGCGGAGCGAATTCAGCCTCCTTTTCGGTCGTGTACATTCTGTAACAGCGGCCTGAAACAAAACAATTATTATTTAAGGTTAATAAAAACAAAACATTATAACAAGTAAAGGCAAACGCAGGGCCCATGTAAATAGTCTTTGGTTATGGTTGGCTTTTACAAGAACGAACTATATATAATTATTATTAAATATTTATTTGACACAAAACGCTATACCGCCAAATCTTTTAATTGAAAGACTTAATTATATTTTCATGACTCAAAACTGAATTCATTTATGACAACTTGATTGGTGCAGTGGCTAAGCGATTGGACTTCTGCTCTAAGGGTTGCGATCCGCAGATATTTGTCCCGAGTCTGGGTGTTTGTGTATGTGATATTACAAGTTTCTGAAACGCACCCACGATACAGGAGAAATTCCTAGTGAGGGACGACGGGTTTATAAAAAAAAAATTGTGTCATGACTAAAACTTGGGGGTAAATACTAAAAATGAATTATAGACCTTTTGAAATAGGATAATATAATAATAATAAGTTACCTGGCTGTACTCTCCCCGCGCGACCCGTCCGTTGCTTAGCACTAGCGAGCGACACCCAAACTGTCTCCAGACTAGCCGTACCTGGAATTAGGATACAAATATTGTAACAAGTCTCCTCATACAGATCTGTCTATTTCACGTAGGAAGAAATTAGTTATCAGTTGCTAAGAACGGTGAAGGAAAACATTGTGAGGAAATCGGCACACCTGAGCTGACCAGATTTTGCAACGGTGTGTAAAGCCATGTCAGAGGCCTACAGGTGGTTATACTCTGACACCAGGTTCATCAACCATACGATAAGAATAACCTAGGGATAAAAATACTTTACTTTTTAAATAAAACATTTAAAAAGTAAACTATTTTTATTTTTTCCCCAAGACACCCCAATGGCCGCCGCGGGCTTATATGAAAGACAAACGTTTTCGTGCCCTCCACGCCACAATTGTATCATTCATCATCATCATATTAACATCTGCGTATCACACAAATTTCTGTCCTATGCGGGAATCGAGCCCCTAACCTCTAGCGCAGCAGTCTAATTGCTTAGCCACTGCGCCAATGAGGACGTCATTAGCGCAGTGTATAAAATTATTTATTTACTTTAATTACACGGTGTACACCAATTATATAATTAAAGGACACAGATAATTTGACAATGTTACATACACAATATGACATATACTAACCATTATCGCCTGAAACACAGGACTACCTAGTTCAGGCAAGTTACCCCTGTTAAGATACGTGTATTTATTTTAAGTAAGGTGCTAAATATATGTTACTTTGTGAATAAGTTTTGGAAATAAACATTATTATTATTTATTTATACCTTCTTCTCACAATACTTCAGACATACTGACAATATCTTCGTCCATTCATCATCTAGCAGATCGTGGGTCGGATTGTTATCCAAGACCTCATTAAATGCGGCAAGTGAGCGAGGTATAGGTGACATAGCACGCGCGACGGTACGGCGGTAAGGCAATGCGCGAGAAACAGTTTGTGTTTCCTATTACGGCATATAGAATTATAGATATATTTCCAATTATAGAACTTATTACGATTGAATAAGTATTAAATTCAATTGATACATTTTAAAGCGTCTGTGTGGGCTAGAAGTTTTAGGCGTACGCTACAAATAATACACACCAGTTCCTTCCTTAATCCTGTTCTCCTTGTGCGCGCCGGAGTCTATAACGTACACCACGTCGGGGATGGTGATGGAGGTCTCCGCCACGTTGGTCGCTAGAACTATCTTACGGATGCCTGGGGACGGGCTCGCGAACATTTTAGCTTGGTCTGTAGGTGATAACCTAAAAAAAACAAAAAAAAATGTATGTGTGTATGTATTTTGAGGCCATTATTTTGAGATGATTTTTTTTATAAAACGTCGCCCCACACTCGGAATGTGTCCTGTATCGTGGGTGCGTTTTACAATCATGAAATATAACACACACACCCAGACTCGAGACAAACATCTAAATATGTTATGATTAGATATTGTCTTTTAATAAAATCGTAACGTGGAGGGCACGAAAACTTTATTTTCTATCTATGGCCGTGGCGCTTAGAAGGTTAATAAATTAGGTATCGGACATGATCTTTGGGCCCGGATAATTGTTAGGAGTAACAGTAAAAGTGATAATAACCTATATCCACTTACCTAGAATGTACCGGTAATATCACGTGCACACCTGATTGGCCGTAGTGTTCATCTAATATTTTCTTCGTCGATTTGATCTCGGACCAACCCGGAAGAAATACTAATATAGCTCCATCTTTCTCTTTCCTGTCAACTGCTTTTATTACCTCTGCTACCTAGAAAGAGATGAGTAGATTTTGAGAATAGTGTAATGAGTTTTGTATATTATTTTAATTAGGGTATTCTTTTACGGGACAAGCCACCACTTTTGCCTGTAATTGTGACTCCTGTAAGCCAGGATCTACAATGATAACCATTGAGAACCATCGAGGTAATGAAGCTCGAGTCGTCCCAGAGAAATAACTCGCCTGTCTTGGAACGCGCATCGAAATTAATCATAAAAGAATATATAGGAGAAGTAGGAATATAACATTAGTTTTTTAGTTTAGTTACTTACATACATAATGTATGTACGTCTGTATTCCCCGAAGGGACAAAGGTATCGTACACTCATATTTCATTAGCTATGTTATAGGTCTCCGTGCTTCGGAAGGCACGTTAAGCCGTTGGTCCTGCGCCTGATCTCTCTCCGGTCGTGTCGGTCTACCGTCCCATCGGACTTTGAGAGTGAGGGAATAGGGAGTGCACCTGTGTCTGCGCGCATACTTGTGCACTATAATATCTCCGGCGTAGTTGGCTAGTCTCAGCTTAGACAGGCCGCCGTGAACGAAATTCGGTCAGGAGAACATTATAAGTCCCGATTTAATAGGGGGCGAGTCTATTGCCTTAACTTGGTCAAAAATTCAGACTCAGTAATGCTACTAAAAATTATCTATCGGGAATACCCAATAACACAGCTCGACTCAGGAATCAAACCCGGGACCTCACTCAGCGCTTTGGGACTACTCGACCAACGAGGCAGTCTTTACACTACTAAGTCAAACAGTACTTTCTGTATGACTTTTGGTGCCATTTTAGCATGTCGCCCATGCTAAGCTTGAATCTAAATTGAAAGGAAATTTAGAGTACTTTCTGTGTTCAGAAACCAAATAACTGTATAAACCTACCCAATCAAACACAATAAAGATGACTGTACTTCACTACACTAATTAACACTCATACGACAAGTTAATTAATTATTTAAACTAATAATGACCTCCTGACAGTTAACTTGAGGCCTCCGATCTTCCTTCTGGCAGTTTTCTAGAGTGAGAGGCAGCTTCAATCTGAATTTCTTCTGTATATCCTCTAAGTGAGATATTTCTACAGGAAACGTTCTTCCTGGCACATCTATTATTGGGCATTCGTCGAAATATCTGAAAAAGAAGAAGAAAAGAGATATTACTAACTAATTTTGGCTCTAAACGTTTAAGTTACGTTTTTTTCGGGATCAAACGTTTAATCAAATGGGCTTTCCCTATGTCCAAGCAATATCCATATAAAATATTCTTGTAATCAGTCAAGTGATTTAGTACCACGACACATCGAAGTATAAATAACGGTGACTCATTATGATCTGACTGACTGACTGCAAGCGCAATAGCAAGCGCTGCTAAATTGTCCACACCAACTGACATAGCTACTATTATGTCACATACATTTCTAACTAAAATACATTTCGTGAGACGATTTATTTGAGGTCGAAACAAAATGGCATACTTAAATGGCAACATTTAAGTGCACACACACAAACACACACTCGCACATACACAAACACACACTCGCCCACACCCACAAACACACACTCGCACACACAGGAATGTGTGTGTATTACTCGCGACAGAGCAGACAATATGCTTTTACACACAAATTCACACATGACTGTGTGTGTGTAAAAGCATCTTGTGCGCAGATAATCACATAGGTACCTAGTAAACACATCAGTATCCAACGTAGCGCTCATGATAACGATCTTCAGCTCAGGGTTGATATCGAGCGCCCTTTTCAGCAGTAACAGTGTGACGTCAGTGTTGACGTCACGCTCGTGAGCCTCATCTATTATCACGTGACTGCAGCCGTCGAGACCTGAAGAAGTACATATAGATTGAATTTTTTTTTGCCTACCCGCATATAAAAATTGGTTTTAAGAAACAACTTGGCGCAGTGGCTGATCAATTGGACTGCTGCGCTAAGGAAAGACGTCCACTGTTGAACAAAGGCCCTATGCTTGGCAAGCGGCTTGGGGATTACAGTATTGGTGTTCACCATCCAGAAGGAAGAGCGGTTCTTGGCTGGATACCACACGGCCAGTTCAGTGGTGAACTTGGCAGAAGTGAAGACTAATAAATTAGTTTGATTTCTTATGAGAAGTCAAGAAGGGATACTCACCAGGATTAGTCTGTAGCCGCCGTAATAGGACACCCGACGTGCAGTACAGTATGGACCCACCAGGTGGCTTCGGCGGCTTTGAGTGAAGCCTAACTTGATAACCTACTGACTCTCCCACCTGGAAATAAAATTAATATTCAATCACACACTTGTACACTATAAAATCTACTGCATAATATATACATGTATTCCCCGAAAGGATAGGCAGAACTTGGCGAAATGTGGATGTAATACATGTGTATTACACCCAAATTTCGCCAATTATGTTATACGTCCCGAGGTAATAGGGGGTTGGACAGTTGCCATTAACCGGGCGCAAATTCACTCTCCACTCTGTGCTGCTACTGAGAATTACCTAATGGAAAAACACGGAAACACTGCCGGTCATTAAGCGCGACAGCTGAGCATGAGGTCCTGCCCCCCCCAAACAAGTGGCAAACCTTTGACGAATATAATGAAAAATAGGTTTGACATAAGTCATCAAAAAATAGTCGAAACATTATGTCATTGGGATACATTTATCATTCTATTCGTCAAGCGTTTTGCCACTTGTCTAAGGGGGCTGAATCCAAAACCTGGGTTGGGCAGTGTTACTGGTAAGTAAGTGGTTTTTCCGTTAGGTAATTCTTAGTAGCAGTACGGAGTCTGGATTGGTGCTCGGTTAACAATAGGCTCGCCCCCTATTACATTATATATATTATAAAGACTAGCAATCTACCTCTTCACCGAGCTCACTGGCGACCCTCTCAGCTAACCCTATCGCAGCCACTCTCCGCGGCTCAGAAACGATTGCACAGGTCTTAGCGCCGCAGTGCCGGAGTATTGCGGCCGGCGCGCGTGTGGATTTGCCGCAGCCAGCCGCACCCACTATGACCGCAACTCGAGAGTTTTGGAGGGTTGATATTATTTGATTGCTGGAAAAGAAATGAATGTTTTTTGTGATAAAGCCTAGCAGTCATGGGCTTTCTACTAAGTTATAACCTACTTGGGATGTCTCAAGTATCAAACCTCAATTATACAGATAGACAGACATAGATTAAAATTCTTAAATTCCGGCTACCGGATTGGCGCAGTGGCTAAGCGATTGGACTGCTGTGTGTGTAAGGGTTGCGGGTTAAATTCCCACAAGGGACAAACATTTGTGCGATCCGCAGATGTTTGTCCCGAGTCTGGGTGTTTGAGTATGTGACATGTCGTGTTTGTGAAACGCACCCACGATATAGGAGAAACGGCTAGTGTGGAGCGACATTTTTTATTTTAAATGCATAAAATGAATTACTTTCTAGTCTATCCTAGAATAGTAATTTTAAACCTTAATTATTATATTTACTACGTCACGGGTAGCTCTGTAAGGTAAAACTATGCTTGCCGCAGTCAGTCTTATGATGGCTGACCGTTTTTACATGTCGAGATACTTCCGTGCTTCGGAAGGCACATTAAGCCGTTGGTCCTACGCCTGATCTCTCTCCAGTCGTGTCGGTCAACCGTCCCATCGGACTGTGAGAGTCCATGTTTGTGCTTTATAATATCTCCTGCGTAGTTTGCTAATCTCGGTCATTCGGTAATTCAAATTCGGTCAGGAGAAAATTATTATATTTTAATAGAGCTAAACATCAGCACAGCAGTCAGCATCGTGATATCACCTATAGCAAAAGTGCAAGTAAAAAAAAAAGTAAAAGTGAAAACCCACTTTCGAACGCCAAAACACAGTCTAAAGAGGTCACAAAACACTTTTACTGATGCCATACGTCATCACAACGTATACGCGAAAGTTTGGCAGAAATCGAGAGTGATCGTGAAACCGTCATCGTGACGTGAACTACGTCATACCACGTAGACAGATCTACGTCGCGGTCTGACGTAGTCACAGCTGGCAATCGAGAGTGAAACTTTCGATTTCATTCGCTTTCGTTTTCGCGCGTGACGTAGTTTGTGATCTTTCGTGTTTGTGAGATGTGACGTTGTATGCGTCACGTTGTATGATTTTGCTGATCTAGAAAACTTTTGTCTCTATCAATCGTCCGAATTTCTAATTATGTGAGAGGGGAGGAGTTATGTTTATAAAAGAAATCGCTACAAAAATGCCTCTGAATCTAAATATGTTGGTACATATAAAATAAAATAAAATGAGGACAAGATTTCATCTTGAAGCCGCTAGTTTTGCATCTTCAGTTTAGACATGAAAACACAACACCCTGCCCTACTTTAAGCTCAAAACAAATCGTCTATTACTCATACAAACAGAAAATGAGGTCAAAGATCTGATTTTAAACCATCTAGCTAATTCATACTGCATTTCTAACCTAGAAACTCAATAAATTTCCCTACTTTGAGCTCAAAAATCTCATTTTATCGTCACACACTGCAGTTTTGATATGAAAACGCAATGCAATCTTCTACTACAGCTCTCCATTCGACAAATTGCATCGAGTTTGTATCGAAAGTGACACAGAAACGCGTCGTTTGATCTAGTTTCTGTTGGAACGAGGTCGCGGTGTCTCTTTGGGCTAGTATTGAGGTTCTAATGCCGCTCACTTTCTGCACCCGCTTTCGACAGCCTTGGAGATGTTTTGAAGAGAGTTAAGTGTTCATCTGGTAATGTTTGCGGAATTACGATTAGATTTTAATGTTTTAAAATAAAAACAAAATGTATTTTATATAACGCCTAAAAGTGGTGTTAAAAGATTATACTATCCATGAGATGGCATGGAGAAATAAGGCAGGTTCATATATTGTCTAACGATGAAAGATCATTACGAGTTAGGTAACTTTGAGGTAGGTTTGTTTGAGTTCGGTTTCCCTTAGTTAAGTTTGTTCGAGTTATGTTAAATCCTAACCTAATATTTCTAAACCTAACTGTGCAAAACCTTCTTGAATACTTTAGTCTAAAATCGACAACCAAACAGTGGAGAAGCGTGATTAATTTATTAATGCTAGTTTTGTCTCTGTTCTTCACTTCTTATGAAGAGGTTTTTGCTATAATGCGGAATATTTTTTTTATAGGTTTACAATTATTATCATCTTCATCAGAGGGAAACGCCCACTGTTGAGCAAAGATCTTTTAGAACGCCACAATGCACGGTAACTTGTCATTTGCATCCACCGGCATCCACAAACTCCGAGATAACTAACATAAATCATTTACTAACCTAGACCAACAAATTATTCTAGTTCAGCCTCAGCCGACCTACACTGACACGTGTGACCTACATAACACGTAATTCTGTACAGACTCCTGAAAGGTCGCTACTCAAGGTCAGTTTCGTTTCTAGGTCGCATTATGAGGACGCGCCCGCGAATGTAGGACTCAAGGTCACGAATTGGTAGTAATGGGACAATGAAGCTACAAACTGGGGCTATAAGGATGCACGAATCAGGACGTTAAAAACACTGATAGCCGAATGGTATGACCGTTGGACTGCCAAGTCAAAGTTCACATGTTTAAGCCCCGGCACGCACCAATGTCTTTTCGAATTCATGTGCGTAGGTACTTTAAATTATGAATCAGTATTTGCTAAAAACGGTGAAGGAAAACATCGTGTGGAAACCGGCACACCTGAGAGATTTTTCAACGTCGTGTAAAGCCATGTCAGTGGCCTACAGGCGGTTTAAACTCTGACACCAGGTTGTTCATCAACTATACGATAAGGAGAAGGACGATGTTGACTGGTCGAGGTCGAATGGATGTGGCATGTATGCCTGTGTTAGTGATGTAATTCTGTGTGTTTGTGCGGTTTGACATTAAAATGATATCGGTTAAGAATAATTTATTTTTTGTTTACAGTTTTGCAGGAAGTAATTTTAGTTTATGGTAAGACAAGTATGTTCTTTAGCCATATTTAATGTTATTGGCCGATTTAATAATACCTAATATAGCCTTTTGTGTGGGTGGCGTGATTTATTAAATACAAAAATTTTTTTATTGGTTTAGGATGTTTTTAATTTTTTCTTCCGTGTCAATCATATGTGCCAAACGTACAAAATCAAGCGGTGTTTTTTCTAAAGGCAGAGGCGTATTGTTACCCGACTGCGAAGTAAGGGTTATATTTTTGCATATTCCTGTCAGAGGCTTTTTAAGAGAGGTTTTTTTGGTGATGCTAGCAAGAAGGTAGACTGTTGAAGTATTTACCGTCTATCGATAACGATCTCTGTACTTACTAAACCCTGTAGAGTTAGGTTAGGTTAGACAGAACATGTGTTTATGAAATATGAACCTTAACGTAACGTCATAAAATTGAAAATTGTTTACTTTTAAGGTCGTAGCTTACCAATATATAAATATATATGACACTTTAAAGTGACTGCGCGCTGCTTGCTATTTTATATCGTCACTCTAAAGTTAATCTACAGAGTAAGCGCCTAAAGTCCATATTAGAATGGTAGTTCACAGATCTTTTAAAATAAACTCCTTATTAAGGTGACGGGCCATTCTGACATCAGAATGGCTGGTCACCTATCCAGTGAGAGCAAACTGCGCAGATTAATCGAGGGTATTTTTACCAATAATTGCTTCTAGACAGCTACCTTCATATAAATCGTTTCGGACCTCATAGTTTTTAGGGATTAGTAGCAACTAGAAGCAACAAGGTAACTCTCTATAATTATATTAATTTCGATGACAATTAATATGGGTAGTGTTGCCCCTGCTATTACCGCCTATCATTCATATGCCATCGTGAATTGGCTAAGATAAAACGACAAGGCGCATTCAATTTTATCAATTTTTATCAGTCCACCGTCATTTTTACTCACTTGTTTTTTTGTATCTTCGTCGCGAACATTACGCTCCTATTATATTATTGTAAAACGGATAAAGTACCGAATTATATTGTGTTATATCGATACGGGAGTTTCATTGAAGAACACTGAAGTCCCAACATCTGGCGTCCATTGTTTTTTTTTTAAATCGTCGCCCCACACTAGGAATTTCTCCTGCGTCGTGGGTGCGTTTCACAGACATGAAATATCACATACACAAACACCCAGACTTGGGACAATCAAATGTAGATCGCAAAATTTTTTGCCCCGTGCGGGGATCGAACCTGTAACCCTTAGCGCAGCAGTCTAATCGCTTAGCCACTACGCGAATCAGGTCGTCATCAAACAGACAGTCACAAACAAATAAGCAGCCCCCTTAGACAAGTGGGAATGGAATAGAATGATAAATGTATGGGAATGACAATGTTTCGACTATGTTATCGATGACATGTGTCAACCCCATACATTTATCATTCTATTCCATTTCTATTCGTCAAACGTTTTGCCACTTGTCCAAGGGGTCTGAAAAGAAAAGAAGACTCACCTATATTCGTCTATTGGTAGTTGAGTAAGTTCTTCGTCGTACTGTTGGAACTTCTGCTTCAGAAGACGGTGTCTTCTGTCGAGGGTAGATGCTGACGGAGGCTTTATTCTTCTGCCGTAAACTGGGTGCACGAGGTGACTGATTTCTGTATTATAGAGAATAATGTTAGTATTCTTCTAGAAGAATTGTCAAAAAGAAGATTTGATAAAGTTATAGCTTCAGTATTATAAAAAAGAATTCTCGCACTAGGAATTTTTCTTGTGTCGTGGGAGCATTTCACAAACATCCGTACTCGGGACTAACCTCTGCAGTTCGCCTAAAAACATAACACGTGCAGGCATCGAGCCTGCAACCCTTGGCATAGCAGTCCATGAATTAACGCTGCACCTTCCATAAACTACGCACGTCACTGCGCTCCTTTGCCGATCACGCTAAAAACTATTTTAATATACGCTAATTATTGTTTATGGACAATCATAATAAGGATGTTGCCTTGGAAACATTATAATACCGCACAGAAGAATATTGAGCATTCAAATATAGACTTTAAGCTCCTACTCTGTAGATTCACTTTTGCGTGACGGTATAAAATAGCAAACAGCGCTGTCACTGTAAAATGCATCTTAAGTGTACGAGTGTAAGTCGATATTTGAATGCGAATTATTCTGCTGTGCAAGAGCGGTGCGCGAATATTGAGCTACGATCTTAAAAGTAAACATTATGAATCACTTGCCTGATAAATCATTAATACTGTTTAATTCTCCTTCATCTTCAGAAAAGTCATCTGAAATAAAAACAGGGGTTTCAATCGGATCGAAAATTGAAATACACTTCTAACACGCTTTTTGTAGGGAAAGATAAAAATCATATGTTTCTTAAAGATGCTGTGCGTGTACTTTTTAGAATTTACCTTCGTCAATGGTCGAATCTTTGTTTAAGACGGCTGGTGATTGAATGATTTTATGGTTCGCCTCCTTGAATGTAGCCTCGTAGATTTCTCCTGTAAGAAAAAGGCTGCATTAGTTTATCATAGAGGTGATAGATGAAATAAAGTTGATGAATTGACAACCTCAAGTATTGTTTGGCAATCAGCACAATGAAGGTTTTTAGGAAAAATTACGCCGCTAGTTGGCGCCACTGAAATAGATAACAATATATCTATCATACATGACATTTGATGTCATTTCAGCATGTTGCCCATGCTAAGCTTAAGTTAGATAATATTTATATAACATTTATAACATTATCATTATATATATTTATTTTATCAATTTATGCTAAGCTTGAATTCAATTTGATAAAGGGAATTTGTAACGTTATGGACACGAGCGGGATTCGAACCCATGCCGATACGGTGGCTTAGTTGGTACGAGCTGCGCCACGGATCGGCGAAGGTCGCGGTTTCGAATCCTGCTCCAGTCCATCATTTTTCAACTTTATTTTATCAATTTAAATATACCATACAGGTATAAATATGGCCGTCTGTCTAATCATAGGTACAAGTCAATTGAGGTAAGGTAATTCTCAGTAGCAGCACGGAGTCTGGATTTTGTGCCCGGTTAATGGCAATAGGCTCCTATTGCACAGGACCTAAGGCATAACTGGCGAAATGTAGCCTACCTGCCTGTCACCTACCCCAGATACAGGCATTATTATGCAGGTGTTACCCGCTCCATTTTTTCGGGATACAAAGTAGCCTATGTCGTAATCCAGGGTGACAGCTACCTCCATACCAAATTTTATCAAAATTGTTACAGCCGTTTGAGCGTGAAGAAGAAACAAACATACAAACACACACACTCACAAACTCATGTATGACAAGATATTTTTTGTTAAGATTTTTTTTTAAACTCACTCCACTCTAGGAATTTCTCCTGTATCGTGGATGCGTTTCACAAACATGGAATATCACATACACATACTCCCATACGCGGGACAAACATCTGCGGATCACACAAATTTTTGTCCCGTGTGGGAATCGAACCCGCAACCCCTAGCACAGCAGTCCAATCGCTTAGCCACTGCGCCAATCAGGTCAATACCAACAATGTCATCTACAAAACACCAAATAAACCTACTTATTCCATTCTCATATTCGTTCCAGATCTTCTCAATAACTTCCACAGACTTATCACTAATGGTAGCCTGTATTGGATCATTCAAAGTGCTCTTTAGATCTTCTAGAACATTCTTGTCGTATATCGGCTGTCCCTTGCTGTCTATCCTCTTGTTAATATATAGCCAGTGGATAGCTTGAGTCGCTGCTTTTTCGGCCGCCTGACGTTTTGATATTGCTGTGCTGGAAAAATAAATGAGCATGAAATATATATACCAAATAGCTTCCGCCCGCGACTTCGCCCACGTGGATTTCAAATGTTTTATAGCCTTCCTCGATAAATGGGCTATCTAACACTGAAATAATTTTTCAAATCGGACCAGTAGTTCCTGGGATTAGCGCGTTCAAGCAAACAAACTCTTCAGCTTTATAATATTAGTGTAGATTATGAAGTAAATTTAATGGCCTTTTGTATTTATAAGTAAACTAAAACCAAACAAGACATACCTATATATATATTTTTTTTTTAAAAACGTCGCCCCACACTAGGAATTTCTCCTGTATCGTGGCTGCGTTTCACAAACATGAAATATCACATACACAAACACCCAGACTCGGGACAAACATCTGTGGATCACACAAATTTTTGTCCCGTGCGGGAATCGAACCCACAACCCCTAGCGCAGCAGTCCAATCGCTTAGCCACTGCGCCAATCATGTCGTCGTATATATAAATAAACATTTTAAAAAACAATGACTAGTAAAAGAGAGTGAGCTCAGTATATGCTGTACGAGATGCGCATGACCCGGTACACTACTGACATTTAAAATTTCATAGTATACCAGAAACATGCAGCCTAGTGGCCGATCAAATTATACCAAAAATATACCAACAAAAGTAAAGTAAAGATCAGAGAAAATTAGGATTTAGGTTAGGTACAGTCAAACCAAATCTCCCTGGTCAAGAGTACACCTGAAATTCAGTACAAGCTTGTACACTATAAGGCTGTACATTGGATGGCAGCGGCGCACAGTGGTTAGAAATCGCATTTTAGTGGACATTCCCCCAAAATGACAATTTCTTGTCGGAAAAAATTGCAATCGACAGGTTTTTGTTTATCTAACATCATTTGTTCTACGACTTTTTATAGAAATCAGTACTGAAGCCGAAAAAAAATATTTTCGAAAAAAATGTATGGGGAAAGTCTATAACATTTTTTTTCTCGTAGGTTCTAGCAGGTCAAGCCGTCTAACCTTATAGGTGCGTATGTACGTACGAGTGGTGTCTGCGGCCACCGCCCTGCTGCCCGCTGTATCCAGTTTACGGCCTTATAACTTCTGTAGTTTTAGTTGCGATTGAGCTACAAGACTGAAATCCAGTCAGGAAGGCCTTTTACTATGATATTTATTTATGTATGTTAGCAGTTAAAAAATGTACCTTTCAAACTTCGCCTTCTCCGGCCAAACAAACACATAAGTACATGTCCAGTCATTGTTCGGTGTAGTTTTCTTCCTTCCCTTAGGGGCGACAGTGCTTTGTTTATAAACAATATCAAACGCCTTGCTGGGAGTCTTGTTTGACAGCTCATTTAATGTCACCCTCGGTAGTGGAAATATTTCGGTTATCTTTTTCAACACTGGAAAGAAAGATATACTCAATACTCAATCATTTATTGCATTCCACAATGTGTACTTAGGTGGTAAACTTATATCATAGAGATCATTTTGGACCCCGCAGGGCACAGCAAAGTAATATAGTAGGAGAGGGGACACTTAAAATATAAGAAGATGAATTGAGGAACATAAGTATTAATTTGTGAACAATACAATTTAATAATAATTGATAATTTTACTATTTTGTGGCATACATTGGGAGAGGCCTATGTCCAGCAGTGGACCATGGACTGATGATGAATAATTGATCTAGGAACAAATAGTATCTTAAATAATTACTTCTGTTGCTGGGAAAGCAAGTGAAAAGAGGTGATAATTACTATGTGGGCCTGATCCAGGTTATATAACACTCGTTTGGAGTAAGTATTGGGTTATTTGGCAACCAATAAAAGTGCCTTTTCCATGACACTGCATTATTAATTGATGATGATATCAAGAGACATGCAGTAAGTCAAATTTTGGTGTTAATTATAGACCACCGCATCCACCTAAATTAGATCAACTTTTCAGACATTTTACAAAAGTAGCAATCTTTTGATTATATATTGTTCTTTATTTTTACTTACCATTTCCATGTTGTACTTGTAAATCACTGTGATCTTCATTTAATAAACTTTTTGAGCACCATTTTCTGTGTATTGGTAGTAAATATGAGATATTATGAATCCTTTTTGTATTTTCATGATTAAATATATACTTATTTTGGAGACAGACGGCTAAACCTGAAAATGATATAATAAAATTGTGTAAAGAACTTTGATTTAAATTTTTAGTTTCTTTAAGAATGCTATAATCGTTAATGCATGGTACCTGCTTTTTCTTTTTATGTATGAGAAGAGGCCTTTGCAGTGTGACAGTTAAATAGACTTGTTTTATAAGGTGTCACACACACACACACACACACACACACCTGAGAGATTTTTCAATGGTGTTACACACCATTGAAAAATCTCTGTCTCAGTCATGTCAGAAACCTACAGGTGGTTTAAACTCTGACACCAGGTTGTTCATCAACCATGACAACCATACAATAAAAAGAAGGTAAGGTCTTCATCTTCGTTTTGTCTCTATGGTATACACTTATTTTCAATTTATTATAAATTTAACCTTTAGGACACTACTGCAAACAATAGTATATCTACTGTGTTTGCTGTGTGGCAGTCAATATATTAAACTTACTTAAATCATATCTTTTGAGAAGAATATTTATTTATTTACACAACAATATAAGCTTACAGGTCTTAACCAAATTGCTTAGATGCTTTATGTGATTTTCATGAATAACAATACAAACTTAAATCTAAACAATAGAATAGTATTTGTAAAAATATACTATTATTATAATATCAAAACAAACCTAAAAAGGAGTTTTGAGGTTTGATATAGGTACTACAATTGCTTAAGGGCAGAAAAGGGTAGAACACACATTGTAAGACAACCTTTAAATGTATAATGATGAATAACAAAGCAAATCTATCCTAAATAAGAGAAGAGAGAATATCCTTGACTTCTATTTTTAAAATTGCAACCCCTATTCTTCTTTTAACATCACATAAAGTAAAATCAATAGATAAAACACCTTTACTGGACTTTGAGAGGATCCTAACATTATATAAGTTTTAACGACGACCTTGATAAGGCACACAAGTAACCTAAAAGCAGTCAGCTTCACACAGGACTAAAAGTAACTGGCGAGAATCAATTACATTATAGCTAACCTCCTATAGGGAGAAAAAGTTTAATAAATAACTTACCCCTTTGATTGAAGTGTGATGGTATTATACTATTAACTGCATTACTATTTAATAAATATCTTCTCCATATATTAGTCCGAGTAATTAAATTTTTACACACGAACATTTTGTAATGAGTATAGTAAACACAACTTATAGGTTATGTTTTGATTTTTAGTTCAACATTAACATTGCTTAAGGTTGGGGTTTTTGTGTTTACGCGCGTTATGTAATGGAACTTTAATGACTAGTTGCCAATTTAATACAATAAAACTTATAAATACATTTCTTTACTATGCGGTAAATTCCCAACCAGAGTGCATGGAACGTCAACGTCACTGTCAGATCAGCAGTCAATGACAGTTATTGACAAGACAATTAATAGTTGACAGCTATTGTTGACTTTAATATAGAAATTGTTTGGATCCCTGGTCATTCGGGTATTGCAGGCAATGAATGTGCGGATTCGTTGGCTCGATTTGCCTCCTCGAACCAGGTTGAGCAAAAATACTATTTTATTCAGAATAATGACCTTAAAAATGACTCGAAGCCAAAGTTGTTTCTTTCCTGGTCAAAAATGTGGTTAGAAAGTTCGAAACACAAGGGGTTTTATTACGCAGGTGTGCAACCAGACATCCGGACTAAACCGTGGTTCAGCAAGTTTCCATCTGTTCCAAAAAAAATTGTCACAATCCTATGTAGACTGAGATTGGGGCACTGTTGCAGCCCGGTCTTTTTGAACAAAATCAATGTCAGAGACAACTCTCTCTGTGATTGTGGTCTTGACTATGGATCCCTTGATCATATATTTTTCGCCTGTCCATTAAATTGCAAGTCGTTTGACTTGTATTTAAAACTTACGCAAATTAAAATTCCTTTACCTATTAACTTTCGTTCCCTTTTATGTAACTTCTGTCCTTCTATTATTAAAACACTCTCTAAATTTATCAGACAAAATAATATTAAATTGTAGCTCTTTAGGTTTTAATAACGATTAAATAAAAATAGACCCACAAAAATGTCTAACTGCAAACGTTGCAGTCTTAACTCGAATCTGGCAGAATAGTTGGAAGTCCGACTCAATTGCCACAAGAAGAAAAAAAAAAAAAAATAATAGTTGACAGCTGTTGTCAATGGTTTTTTTCTATGCCTTTTATTTTGATATACACATATAGACAAAAATCTAGGAAATTCCAAAATACAATTTTCTGTAGCGAGTATTAAAACAAATCATTTTTTGGAATTGTAGTTATAATAGTATCATTTTTATTGCATGCTTATTAATAATTACTCATAGATGAATAACTAATCTCAGATTTAGTAAAAGCGGGTTTAACTAATATCAAATCAACATTTCTAAACTGACTATTGTGATTAGCCTTAATTGTTTTTTAATTTAATATTTTTTTCTTAATTTAATACAACTATGGCATTTTACGAGAATATTGAATTAAAATAAGTAGGCACTTACTGATAGAGTCATAAATTCTCCGCATAACTTGGAATACTATTAACTTAGTTTGTACATGTGAAAATTATTACGTTGCTATCGTTTAACTTGTGTTGATTACCAGCTGTGTCATGGCGATACGCATCATCATTCATCAGCCTATCTTCGTTCACTGCTGGCATATCTATACTTAGCTGACTCCGACTGCTGAGCATGAGGTTTACGGTTCGAATCCCGGGTCGGGCAGAGGGTTATTGGGTTTTTCTATTAGGAAATTCTTAGAAAGAAATTAGGAAATTAAAAAAAATAAAAATATGGAATTTGGAAATTCCGGTTGATGGCAACAGGTTCACCCCATATTACATAGGGACCTATATCTTATCTGGTGAAATGTGGGTGAACTATAGGTTCACCTCTGCCTACCCCTTTGAAGAATATAGGCGTGATGTTATGTTATCCTGTATGTAATCGCCTTCTACGTTGTTTGTCTAATTGATTTTAAAAACACATTACAGTGTTAACACTAGCTATATTAGTCTACCGATCTCCCTATTATTACATTGTTTAAAGTAAACAATGTAATAATAGGGAGATCGGTAGACTTTAATTAGAAAACCGTTAAACTAATAAGATTTGTATTGAAATGTTATAAGTCTAAGGAAAATAATTAAGATACCAGCGAATAATAGAATTATGAATACAAGTCAAGTTAAGGCTAAGGCCGGCAACATACATTCGGAATTATATTCGGAAGGAGGAACTTAAGGATCCCCTTAGCAATCAATTGCAAAGGACATCTCTCTCGTTACGTATAATATACGCTATTTTAATGGTACAACCATCAACAATATATCTGATCGCTAGATTACATAGATAGTAGTAAAAATATGTGTACAATCGTTGGTTCTCTGTTTTTTAACCGACTTCAAAAAAAGGAGGAGGTTCTCAATTCGTCGGGATCTTTTTTTTTTATGTATGTGCCCTCGTAACTCAGTCATTTATGAATCGATTTGAATTTTTTTTTTACCGAAAATCTTTTCGAAACCTCAGCAAGCAGGTTAAAAACTTGAAACATTGTTTAGCCAACTGTTGTATATTGCACATAAATATCAACTTTAACCTTTACACAGTGTTTTGCTTGTATGCAAATCATATCAAGATTGATCAAGATGCCAAAAAATATGTTTATGATTGATTACAAAAATCGTGACGAAATATAAAACTATTTAATTTTATGACGTGTTTAAAGTAATCTATTTAATACTAAAAAAAAGGGGATTTCACTGGTTTGTTTGTTACGTTGGTTTCAGTAGTGGCTCTGTTTAACCTTTGGAATGATAAATACCAGTAGTCTAACGGTGCTAACATATTTTTTATTACAGTCTTGTCACGCTGCAGAGTTTTACTTTTGTTCCTGTTACTGACCTCGGCTCTTCTGATTGCCATCCAAGGGAACTTATCTTTCGTTTGAAGTCCCATTGGACTGTGAGATGACGTAGAAATCATCGAACATACTAAAAAAAAAAGATAAAAAAAGTACATACAGACGACCATAAAACCTCCTCCTTTTATGAAGTCGGTTAAAAAGAAATGCTCTGTATTTGAGCACTGTGATATCTTGTGTAAGCACTGTTGAGATGCACTATCTCCTGCTCTAACTGAAATTAGGCCAGCAGGACAATGTCACAATACATGATACTTGTGTTGTTTATTTTGCATTACTTAGGCACTTGTCTGTGCAATTAATAATAATTA
The DNA here is from genome assembly GCA_905340225.1 of Abrostola tripartita. Taxonomy (NCBI): domain Eukaryota; kingdom Metazoa; phylum Arthropoda; class Insecta; order Lepidoptera; family Noctuidae; genus Abrostola; species Abrostola tripartita. Next base: position 2,552,408 of record HG996510.1, on the reverse strand, counting down.
ACATGTAATTAACGAGAGTTTCCTTATTTGGGTTCAGCAAATGCTTTTTAAATTAAATTTCCTCTTACAAATAGGATTGTCCCTTCAACGATTTTGGACGGGACAAATATGATTGGTTTTCCAGGTAATTGTGGGAAATTATTGCATTGTCTATTACTTTTATTATTATTAGGCTTTTAGCCTGTGTTTTCCGAAACATTAGGCAGGGTTATCCTTGTACAATGTACACACCCACATTTTGCTAGTCTGTATTCTTCCCACGTAATAGGTGGCGAGCCCATTGCCATTTTTTACTTATTACAAAACAGATACATAGCATTTAGTCGTTTATTCCGCTATTATTGATTATAGTATATGTATAATAGGTATGGTATCTTAAATGCAGAAATAAGAAGAGATGGGAGTTAGCCTTCAACCTTAGCTAGTCGGAGCGGCACTGTATAAAAAAGAAGGTGTGTCATATAAAAAGGCAAACTTATCATAACACGGTCAAGTCGTGGTGGCCTTGTGGTTGACATACCGGATTTCTATGCACGAGGTTGCAGGTTCAAACCCAGGCAAGTATCAATGTGACTTTTTCAATGTCATAAATACTTTCTTAGATATTCTAAGACACCACTGACTGACGGTGACAGAAAACATCGTAAGGAAACCTGGATTTAATTATCTGAAATCGCCAACCCGCAGTGAGCTAGCGTGGTGATCAGTGCTCAATCCTTCTCTATACGAGAAGAGGCCTTTGCCCTGCAGTGGGACAGTTATAGGCTGTTATTATTATTATTATTATCATCATAACACTGCATCAATACGTTGTGTGATGTAGTAGACATACTTAAATCATTTCTAATTGGGTTACGTATGGAATTTAATGAGGTAGTCTTATTGCTTATCGAATCATCATAAAGTAGGTTTACGGTATATTAAAAATGCATTGAACGAAGTGTTATCGGTGTGTCATTTTTATTTTACTGTAAAAATAGGTAAACCGAGGTGCAAGAAGGGCATAAAAGAGGTAAATAGGGGGCAGAAAAAGCGCACATTGTGACATTGGAAAGGTATTGGCGATTCATTGCATTGGCGATCCCAAAGTCCTATCGCACTTCCTGACAGTGATCGTATCGTCACGCCAGTAATCTCTGAAGGAGTAGACAGAGGTGTTCTCTTTATCAAAATTATGTAAATTGTACACCCAGACTGCCTCGTTGGTCTAGTGGTCGCTAAGCGCGACTGCTGAGCAAGAGGTCCTGGGTTCAAATCCCGGGTCGGGCAAAGTGTTACTGAGTTTTCCATTAGGTAATTCTCAGTAGCAGCACGGAGTCTGGATTTGTGCCCGGTTGATGGCAATAGGCTCGCCCCCTATTACATAACTGGCGAAATGTGGGTGCACTATATTATGTACACCTCTGCCTACCCCTTCGGAGAATACAGGCGTTATGTTATGTACACTCATTAATCACCACCATCATAAGACCCTTTTCATAATAGGTGGTGGACCTATTGCCGTATTTCTAGGGCCCTCACAGGGTCCGTCGCCTCTTACCACACGTTTTCCGACGATGCGTAGGAACTGTATTCACATCCTTATCACGGAAAGTGGGGAGTGATACACAATCACATCACAAATTAAGGAAAATAAAAAACATGTAAACATGCTGATACAAAATGAATTATTTTATAATTAGTCTCTCAAACAAAACTGTTGAAAAAAGACAACAATATAGTTTAATTATGTATGTGTGTACCTAGCTGTATAATTAACAACTGTACTCTAAAAATGGCCGTTCGTATTGTAGCTCAAATTAGAGTTTTTTCCATCTAATGTTTATTCAAAAAGATCTAAGCGATGAGCACATCATTCTAAAAAAAGATTGCTATTATGTTAAGTACATAATAGACAATTCTATTCTATTTTTATCTAACTTGTGGGTTATTTAAAAAATGTATGAAAAGGCAGGAAACTTCAAACAAAATAATACACATAAAAACTTATAATTCTCTACACGACTCACAAAATGTCAAGGCAATGCACAATGGTTACATTAGCTGCACTTAAATGTACATGGCTCCATAAAAACACAACGCATCCATCAATGTTTAACTAATCCGTCGATGGACATCAAACAGTAGACAACTATCAATATTATTTAAAGTTGGCTAACAAACCAATAAGCACACTTCTTACAATAATAAATGCTTATGTTTAACGCACACAACGTTTCGGAACTTTCCATTTGATTATTTTAAAGTATCACTTACAGTCTTGATTCTCAGTAAACAGTAGGTTTGGAATAAATACCACTGAATATAACAGTTGTCGTCGTTTTCTCCATTATGAAATATATGAATGGCCTGTTCGCGTGGAAGTAAGGCGCGGATATCCTGTCGGAGAAAGTTGCTGTCGTTACGGCCGACGCAACAGTTCCAGATTCCGTCACTTCTATATCAGCTTTATGTACAATGGCGGACACAAAAATATTGTCCTTCGATACACGCTGGAAACTGGCCAAATCCGGTTGGAAAATATCGTAAACACCCATATCATTCAAAGGCTTGTTCAAAACGAGATTCGTACTAATATGGAATCTCGGTAATTTTACGTCTACATCTTCCATTCCGAACGCATCTACGTCATCTTGCAACCTTTTGAAGATATCCTTTAATGTGACTGTGGTGAAGCTCTTGTACATATCTGCAATTTTCACTGATGGATACGGCAGTATGACAATCATAGAGTATTTCCCATTCGTCCCATAAGGTAGCTCCACAATAAATGATTTCAATGACTGCATATTTGAGAAGGCGAAACTACCTTTTTGGAACATCATGTTGACAGATCCAATTACTTTCTTGTCTTCATCGTAGAACGGTTCCAAAACTGTGTCGGTTTTGTTAAAAGGCGATGCCCATAGTCCTTTGAAGGAGATCACATTTGTAAGAATCATTCGCGATTCACGAAAATCGTCGGACCTCAGAACATTTGAGACACGACCGCCTGATTTTTCTATGTATGTGTTAGCAATTCTGGCCGAGTTCGGGTCGTCGAAATCCAGGATCTTTAATGCAGCTCCAAATTCTTGTAACGAGTTTCTAAACGCTGGGAAAACGGTGAAATCGTTGTCCAAAAACACGAAATTCCTGCTGGTAAGACTGACTCCATTGTTCGCTTCAGCTAATACCGCATTAGTGAGGTCCTTGTATCCTTTTACTAATGTGTTTTGGTTTTTCGGCAGGATGAATGCTCTGCTAAGCTGCTCATAGCTGTTGCCTGTCGCACCGAGGGCGATTCCGGTCATTAAAGTCCATATTCCAAAAGGTGATATCACAACATGTCCGTCAGTTTCTGCTTGTGTGTAGTATAATAGTTCGATACTAAAGTTCCGAGGTCGTTCATTGAAATCAACTTGACAATAACACGTACCGATAAATATGAACACTAGCGCAACCGATCTCATTGTGATCTCGACCATGTCTCGTATAACACTGAACAATTATAATGCGAAACGGGAATGTGACTAATTTATAGACTTGTATATTACGATCACGTTCGAATGAAATACGACTTTGTGAGGCTATATTTAGAGTCTTATTTTCCTGTTTACGAAAGGTTTAACACTAACGAGTTGGGTAGGTATGTGAAGATGAACGAAACCGGTATTCTTGATCATTTTGTATAGTATTTTGTATAGCGGCCGTATGTTGCGGACTTGTAGTCCTTACATATATGCCGAATGACACGAAATTTGTATGTGTGCTGTTAAATTAATCGAATTCATAATAAATATTAGGTATGTTGTAGATAAATAAATAACGAGTTTCTTTATCGGTCCGATTCACTGTTGTAAATCTGGCCTACGACACGAAACAGGATTATTTCATAGATCGTGTTTAACAAGTCATTTTCTAAAATTCCTGCATTCAATCATTATCTTTGCAATTGTATTGTTTTGTGAATGGAGAGGTCCAATTTGCTTCAACACTAGTCCTAGTCTTAATGCATCAATTTGTCATCAAAACGCATAAGATTTTCGCAGTCCCTTCTCGACTATTTTCGATACCTGAAACAAAATAATACAAATTTATCATATTTTGTATTCACAGAACATAAAATATTTCTATCAGAAACTTGTATGAGAAATAAGAGGATCGTCGCAACAGATAAACTGAAGTTTCCATCTACCCCCTCCGGAAATCAGACGTTTTTTTATAAAAAATATAATTATAATATTCGAGCTCTTATATTATCATCCTCCACAACCATGAACAGGCCCACTGCTGGGTATAGGTCCCCCTTACACTATGCTTCAGTTATGCAGTCATGAAATAACTGGCCTGCAAAACAAAGTATCACACTTTTAAAAGTGCAACAACTTTTTAGGTAAATATAAAGGAATCGAAAAATTGTTTAAATTTGTACATAAAAGCTGATAAAATTGATTATAAAACGTTTTTATTTTAAATCTCTTACTTCTATAATTTAGAAAAAAATAAATTTAAAGCAGGGTAGTACTTATTTTACACGAGCACCCAGACCCAGAACAAATATTATCTGCGGGTCACATAAATTACATTGGTTTTAGAACAAAGACTGAACTCCAAAGACTCCTTAAATGATCATCAAGCCTCCCAAGTTTGTATTGTCTTTTAAATAAGTGCAATTGGAGCTTGAGAAATTTGTACTGGATGTTCCAAGGCCTGTCTTCCAACCATTGTATGACAAATAAGGCGTCATGTGGTCATCACGCATAAGGTCTTTGAACTCCAAAGTAATTTGTTACCGTGTCTCCTGTAAAACATTTGTATTGTCAACTATTCTATTGAGTTTCGCCTTTAATCGTCGTACTGGCAGAGTTGGATGACCTGGCATTGAACTGGAAAAATGTATTGTGAGATATTTTAATGTATACAAGAAGGTGCTTTTATGTATAAGTCTTCAAGAGTACAATGGATAGAGGGTCTTCGAAAATGCATTTTTTTTTGTTTAGTTAAAACGCCCCATAGTTGATATTTCTCCTATATCGTGGGTGCGTATCACAAACATGAAATAGCACATACACGGACACCCAGATACGGGAAAAACATCTGCGGATAGCACAGACTTTTGTCCCGTGCGGGAATCGAACCCGCAACCCTTAGCGCCGCTGCGCCTATCAGGTAGGGTGATCAACTTTCAACATTTAATGAGAGAGTGGCACCCCAAGAAGACGTGTCAATTTTATTCTGTTATGAGAAGACTTAATTTAACTCTATTGCACCCGCTATTTCGAACCAATACCTCTGTGAAGTAACGCCACACGCCGGAACATACGCAAAGCAGACAAGTCAACATTTCATATGAAGCTTTGTTTATAACGAAACAGTCATACATAAATCACCAATTTAAACTCAGTCATACAGTCTACATTATTCATAGCTTGAAGTTCCAAGAATACATACAATGCATCGATTAGAACAACACCTACCTAACTGATACTTTTCACTGTATTACGTCAATAGCGTGCTTGAGTCAACATTACGCCAAATGGGGTTACTCGTAGTTGTCTAACCTCAAATTATTCATTCAAAGCCCTCAGAAAACGTATAAGCTTCGTCTGCTATCAGCAGTCGCGTGCGGTTGTTACGTAAAATGGCACCCGTTTGCGGTTAACGGCAAAAACATACGATTAGGCGCTTCCTTTCAACTTTTGTTTAGTTTTACGAAAGGTACGAAGGGTTTTTGTTTGACCTGCAACTAGATAAGCATCATACAGTTTTGGTGAGACCGTCCACTGAGAGACTATAGTTGCCATACCACAGTGCCCACATTTGGTTTTTAAGAGGACTCATGGACTCGGGGCTGGAATGGTGACCACTAGATTAGTGTAGGAAGAATTGTATACTCCCTGGCTGCTATCCCTAGAAGCTGGACACCTTTTTAAGTATTTGAGCTAAAAAGATAAGCTTAAAAAAAAAAAACTAAGTTTTAAATGAGGGCCTAGACTGTCCTGTGCCCAGTCTGTAGTTTCACTCTTCACTTGACGCATACTTTTTTATTACATTTGCTATTCTTCTTCGGATCATCATCATTTTCTCCCTTCAAAATCCCACTACTGGGTATAGTACTTAAGCCATGTGTTTCGGCCTTACATAGGTTTGACTTGCGATCCTTATCGAAAACAGGTTACACCCTAGGCCCAGAATACATGAGCGAGACAGAACTATGTTCCTACTGTAGCTTACTACTTCTGTACTTTGCACACCTTCGTTAACGAGTCGTATAATTTTAATTTTCTTTACAAGTGTGTAAACCACTTTATTACCTTTACCAGGTTAGTTACCTTGCGGGTTTTCCTAGGTTTTGTCATTAACTTGCCTTTGAAAAACACGTACCTAATGTAGTTGCATAGTTCAGACTAAAACTTTCGCTAGTTATACATAATTCGGAGACTGAAACCTTCTTATTCTTATCGTATGGTTGATGAACACCCTGGTGTCAGAGTTTAAACTGCCTGTAGGCTTCTGACGTGGCTTTACACACTGTTGAAAAATCTCTCAGGTGTGCCGGTTTCCTCACGATGTTTTCCTTCACCGGTTTTAGCAACTGATAACTAATTTATTGTATGCACATGAATTTGAAAAGCATTGGTGCATTGGCTTTGAACTTGCGATCTTTTACTTGGCAGTCCAAGGGTCATACCACTCGGCTATCAGTGCTATCTGTGTCTGAAAGTGAATAGTAAAAGTAGAATAACAACTATTTTAAGTGCTATCTATATCCATTGGTTTTATATTACGGTACCAAAGTAGTGTCATAGGATTGGATAAAAATCTGCATTACTGAAAAAGAGTGTTATGCGTTTGGCACCTATTATTCATAAATATTTACCAAAAATGATTTAAGGGCAACTTTTAAGAAGATTTAAAAAGCACCCTAAAAAATTACTTGGTCGGAAATGCTATAACTCTGTATCAGTTTTTTTTAATGACAAGTTTATTTAGTTTACAATGTTCATATTATAATAAGCAATTAAATATCTTTAAGTACATATATAGAATAATTAAACTATATTATGTTAATAAAATTTTGCATGCCATGAGGCAAAATGTATAAGGATTCAAAAATATTGTAACACCTAATTGTATTAACCTACAATCTATGCAAATAAATAAATCTATCTATGGGAGATCGAAATGCAAGAGATGCACTCGAATGCTTTGTTACGGTAACCAAGGAATGATCGTTAAAATGTTACAAGTGTGGACGCGCCTTTAGGTATTTTTTGTAAAATGCCTAATACTAATGCTACTAACTTACGGGTTTTACCGACAGATTTAAATGTCACAATGCTTATTGTATGCTAATGATATCCGAGTTTGGTGGCACTATGTGGATATGCGGTCCATGCATTTGGGTGACGTATTGTTGCGGATGAAAAAATACGAGATGGTTCAGTGCTTTTAACTTGAATGGAGTTGCTACAACTCCATGATCTCATAAAGTGTGAATTTTGTGCTAATTATTGGCGAGGCATAGCGAGATATATACCTAATTTAAGAACATAAGTTATCATACAAAATATTTTATTTTAGGATTTGATTTAAATGTAAAAACTAAGCATAGAAATTACGCCTGTGTTTCCCGACTGCCTAGTAGTGGTACACCCACATTTTGCCAGCTATCACTCTGTCTTAATGTACCTAATAGGAGGTAAGTAAGGTAAGGTAGGATAATAGGTATACCATTATCCGTGCACAAATCCAGGTTGGCTGCTACTGAGAATTACTTTATAGTAAAACCCTCTAAAATTTTTCGTTGATTTTAGAATCAACCCCAAGAGCGCCGATCAGTAGCCTAGACTATTACTAGATCACCAAGGCAACGAGTGGTCTTCTCCTTCTTATCGTATGGTTGATGAACAACCTGGTGTCAGAGTTTAAACCGCCTGTAGGCCTCTGACATGGCTTTAAACACCGTGGAAAAATGTCTCAGGTCAGCCGATTTCCTCACGTTCTTATCCTTTACCGTTTTTAGCAACTGATAACATTTACAAAATTATAGTACGCACATGAATTCGAAAATACAGTGAGACCGAGGTTTGTACTTGCGACCTTTGACTTGGCAGTCTATCGGTCATACCACTCGACTATCAAAGTTTATGGTTCAAGAGTTATTTGGCTTGTCTCAAAGACATTTGAAATCGGCAATCTTCGGTATCATCGAGGAAGTTATGAAGTCAATTAAGTATACATTTAGAAATACAGCAATTGATGATGATTTTGCGGAAAATAATAAAGTACGTTTGCCGTTTTATGTGTTCATAAATTCCAATTGCTTAGAATCTTCCTTCTGATTAGGTTGATTACAACAACTTTTATCAATAAAATAATAATAACGTATAAGTTATAAATTATTATTATTATTATTATTGCAAGCCTGTAATGTCCCACTGCAGGGCAAAGGCCTCCCCACTCTCTCTCCACACTACTCTGTCAGTTATAAATACAATAAAATAATTATTATTATCCTTTGACATAAAAAGATGGTTGATTTGTTGATTTTAATGGTTGATTGACTGCCTCGTTGGTCTAGTGGTCGCTAAGCGCGACTGCTGAGCAAGAGGTCCTGGGTTCAAATCCCGGGTCGGGCAAAGTGTTACTAAGTTTTCCATTAGGTAATTCTCAGTGGCAGCATGGAGTCTGGAACTGTGCCCGGTTGATGGCAATAGGCTCGCCCCCTATTACATTGGGACTTACAACATAACTAGCGAAATGTGGGTGTACTATATGTTCACCTCTGCCTACCCTTCGGGGAATACAGGCGTTATGTTATGTTATAAAAAGATGCAAAAATGAAACATTAATTAGAATCCAAATGCAGATCTAAGAATATTTATATTCTACATCTACATATATTCTTATTGAGGATCTAATTTAATTATTTACGGACTGTAATTGCAGTCCACGTAGCTACGGTCGGCAAAAACAGTATCTGTTAATGGGATAATGTTCGAGGATTCGTCAAACAATACAATTCCTATAAGTAAGGTACTTAGAAGAATAATTATAATGACTTGAATACTGAGAAGCTGTAATTATTGATATGATATCATTAGAGCATCATCGACCACAGGTTACCCTTTGATATAATAAACACCTGGATTAAATCGATAAAGGATTGTGAACATTCCTCTAGCAGGGATGGCAAACCTTTTTGTAATGTTATTTTTATCAGCGGAATAAATTTATTAAATTAGCACTGATAGCCGAGTGGTATGACCGTTGGACTGCCAAGTCAAAGGTCGCAAGTTCAAATCCCGGCACGCACCAATGTATTATCGAATTCATGTGCGTACTAAAAATTAGTTATCAGTTGCTAAAAACGGTGAAGGAAAACATCGTGGGGAAACCGGCACACCTGAGAGATTTTTCAACGGTGTGTCAAGCCATGTAAGACGCCTACAGGCGGTTTAAACTCTGACACCAGGTTGTTCATCAACCATACGATAAGAAGAAGAAGCGGAATAAATTTGACGTGTTGACATATTATGACAATTTTATCCTTCAAAGATAATCTAAGCTTCAAATATATTTATCTGAAAATTGAAAAATCGGTCCTAAGTCATTTTAAAACAACGTAATTTTTAGATGGTTAATAAATTCAATATACTGAACCCATATATCACAAATTAAGATAAATTGAATAACTTAAAAAAATTTGTTAAGTTTCTGGTTTCCTATCATTTATTTTTTAGCAATAAAACTGATAAACCTAAATGGATTGCTGTTTTTTTACCAATGGTATTATAAATGTTAAGCTTTTTTCTATGGCAGGGGTTCCCAGCCTTTGGATTATAAAAATCTAACATAAAAACTGTTTTGTCGGAACCTCTGGCTAATATAAATGTTACCAGTTACAACAGAATACGTAATCTACCAAATTAATGGTAACACTTTTTAAACATTCCTAATTTGGTAGATTATGTCATTATATAAAGAACCCGTATTCTGTACGATTGACTAGCAACTAGAAAAACACAATTTATTTTTATGGTTATGGATTTCCCAGACATGGTTCCTAACCTACGTTGCGCGGATTGGGGCAGTCTTTTGCCCGACTCATTATTATCATTTGCCGGACTAGACAAACCCGAGACGGCATAGCGCCATCCCCACACGACTTTAATACAACAACAAACTATAACAGACTTGGGGAAAAAGTTACTAGGAAATCATGCGGCTGGGTTTTGGGCATGCGCAGAACGCGCGAGTGGAAAGACCGAATGGTTTTAGCCGTTAAACTTATTGCTAACTTATGTAACTCTTTTTTTTTGCCTTATTTATGATTCTTTCCTTGGGAATGAATGAATGATAATTTGATTGAAGGCAAGTCAAAGTCTATAATGCGTTCATGTGTATGCATTGTGTGTAGTCTTGTCATGAGCGCCGATACAAGTAGGCTTTCAAAAATAATACTTTCTATCTTTGTGGCCTACAAGATTACGTCGAGTGCAAATACACACAGTAAATAATAACAGCCTATAACTGTCCCACTGCAGGGCAAAGGCCTCTTCTCGTATAGAGAAGGATTGAGCACTGATCACCACGCTAGCTCACTGCGGGTTGGCGATTTCAGATAATTAAATCCAGGTTTCCTTACGATGTTTTCCGTCACCGTTAGTCAGTGGTGTCTTAGAATATCTAAGAATGTATTTATATTGAAAAAGTCACATTGATATTTGCCTGGGTTTGAACCTGCAACCACGACATTTTCAACACACAGGACTGCTTGTTAATTATAACTTAAGTACTTTTATGGATATTTTAGGAAAATACAGACATAATAATTATGGCTGCGTCTAAACGTCAATAGAAATGGGCCAAATGTACATCCCAATAGACCCCTCAACTAGGTAAACGTCAGCGAAGCAGACCCAAACGGAGATGGCAAGATGAACTGGACTCCTTGATGGAGGACATCGGCAGACATTGACAGAGACGTATGGAAAGAGTGTAGGGAGGCCTTTGCCCTGCAGTGGGACATTACAGGCTCAAAATAAATAATAATAAATGGCAATAGGCTCGCTATTTATTACAATGTACTAGATCGTCCTATTATGTGATATATGCCTGCAAAAATCCAAAATCAAACTTTAGGACATTCCTTCGTGAAAAACGAAAACAAATAACTGTATGTAAATGGGCACTCCGTGCTCCGGAAGGCACGTTAAGCCGTTAGTCCTGCACCTGATCTGTCTCCGGTCGTGTCGGTCTACCATCCCATCGGACTATGAGAGTGACGGAATAGGGAGTGCACCTGTGTTTAGGCGCATACTTGTGTACTATATCTCCTGCGTATTTGGGTAGCCTCAGCTGAGACAGGCTGCCGTGACCGGTCTTCGGTCAGGAGAACATTATTATACGTGACGTGATTTTAAAGTCCGGTACCTTCATAATTATAATAAACAAACAATAACACACGTGATAACCCTAGCGTAAAAACAATCGTGATCTTCGATCGATCGTACTCTATACCTTCTGGGTTTGCCCAAGAATTTAACAGTCGTGATCTTACTCACTGTATGCGTCATAATAAGATAAGCATTTCAAATGAACAGTAAAATTCTAGTTGTTGACTATGCAAAAAGTAATTGTTTTTACGTGATTATCTGTGGTTTTTACACTAATAAGTCGGTACAAAGTTTGGAGTGTTATCCATAGATTTAATGCATGTGGTTTATGGTTGAAAGGATGCCATTTAAAAAAAAAAAACCGCTTCTTAGTTTGAATTAGTGCGTACATGTTACGTCGTATCTTTGGAGTTTAAAATGAGTTTGAATTCTGTTTTTTATTCATAAAACCCGTACCGTATTCTTTTATTAGTTTAGTTCATATGGGGCTAGTAGTTCTTTAGCTACCGCGCAGTTTAGCCGATCTTTAGTTTCGCGTCACGTTAAAACGCTGAACGACTGTCAGCGACCGTGTTTGGAGTACGTAACAATTTGGAATGGTCTGGAATTAAAAAAAAAAGTAAACGACCAGCGATCTTTTCACGTGACGGGAACTATACCAGGTTAAACATCACTTGCTACTTAGATATCTGACCATTCTCAACACATCAAGACCTCTTTGCCTCGTACACCATATTAAACCGTCTGCCCCGGCTATATGGAGTAGGTACCTACATCTTATACAGTCGTTACAGGTAGTTAAGAAGCCGAGAAGTTGATTTGATTAACTATTAAGTGATATCGTGTGTGTTGGTTGGTTGAATGGTTAATCCAGGAGTTTCTATAACCTTAAAGATTTTTTGAATAAAAGCCCATGCCGATTTGGTGCCCACTAAGATACAGGCTCTTCCTTCTATCTTCTATTTCCTGTGAAGTAGTATAAAATTATATTTCAATAATTTAAGTTATTGTAATCACTGTAATTTGAATATTTCTAATAATTGCTATTTAAATAATTTGTAACTCAGATAGATCTAATAATAATTGTAACCCTAATTCAAATAATTGTGATACAAACGATTGTTGTAAATTAACTACTGAGGTATAATTTTGCATGCCCGTAATGAGGGTGAAACATGTCCTGTGCTATAACTTAATATAACATCTTGTATACCCACCATGATCCAGGCAAATAAATGATTTATTATTATTATTGGTGGGTAGTCGCTCCATATGAAATACTAGCAGTGCCCGCGACTCCGTCCGTGTGGATATTCGGAAACAGCAACATTGGATTCTATTTAGTAGTCTTAACGCCAAGCCCTACTGTTTTATTACATGTATGTAATGTAATGTAATGTAATATGTAAAGATGGACGTTACTTTTTTGTTTGTGAACCGATTTAAATGAAATAAACATTAATGTTATGGTAAGCTTACCACAATACATCAATGAAAACCGCATTCAAATCGGTTCAGTCGTTTCTGAGATTAGCGCGTTCAAACGTACAGACAAACAGACAAACCGACAAATAGACAAAAATTTTAAAAACTCTATTTTTGGTTTCGGTAACATAAATACAGAGTGTATAAATTGTCTTTCTTTTTTAATATTGAATGTACAGACACGGGTCGTTTACGATTTTATTATATGTATAGATATAGATAGATATAGATATAGAATATAGACTAGTATAGTTCCCGACACGTAAAAATAACGCTGACTGTTAACTTATTATTAAAATTTCCCGTCTATTTTAATGTAAGTAACTACAATTGAACTTAATTATAAAGCAAAATAGGACCTAGGACTACAGAAAATCTGTATCCGAGGGCAAACACAGTCGCTGACAGTCACCCAGCATTCTTATTACGTGACAGGAATTATATCCAGCAAAATAATAAGAAGAAGCCTCCGCTATAGAGACAACGCTTGTCTGATAATGCGATGTTTCCTTACAGCGTATTTATGATACTGGTATATTACCTTACGATGTTTTCCTTTACCGTAAATCAGCGATGAAAAAACACCGAATCCACTTACGTAATAATGATCAATGACATTGAAAAGTTAACTGGCACTTTTGTTTACCGAGCATCGAAACCGCGACCTCTATGTTAAGGAACCAGCCCCCTTACAGTTTACGTTGTGGAAGCGAGACGCCGCATTACACTGCACGTAGCGGCGTCCCGCTTCCACATGTTAAACTGTCCTGCTTTAAGAGTTCATGGTAAGGGGGCTGTAGTTATCCTCTGGGCCATCTCGACTTTTCTGATTATCATGAAACCGCAAAGGTTTTTACTTATACCAAATCTCTGAAGGAGATTGAGGTATGACAAAAATTTTTGTCATACGATTATAAAAATAAACCCCAAAGCCTACAGGTAAAAATAATTACTATATTTTATTTAACACTTTGGCTGTGCGCAGATTAGACACGATAGTTAATCAGCAGATATCATTAACTTGCCTCAAATATGGGTCATTACTCTGGGAAGGAGTAAGATTTTTTTTATAAACACCTCGCCTAGGACCTTTCTTCTGGGCCGTGGGGGCATTTTGCAAACATGAAATATCACATACACAAACACCCAGACTCGGGACAAACGTCTGCGGTTCGCACATATTTTTGCCCCGTGCCGGAATCGAACCTACACTACTAACTACTGCGCCAATCAGTCAAGAAAGAAATGTATTACTATATGGTAAGTAACCCCCGAACATATTCAATATTAGACCTATCTGAGGTTTCAGACGCGATTGGAATTGGAAACCTTCCTAAGTTCTAATTATATTACAATACAGTAACGAGTACCTAATTTAATCTTAGACGACATTAACTAAAATTGTGTCATATTAATTAGAAATCCATTTAGGGTAGAATATAGACACCAAGAAGACTAAAAGAAGAATGATTATAACAACATTACGACATAAAATCGCAATGTAGGTCGAAACAGGAGCAAATAAAGTATATTTTCGACCACGATGTCCTTGACCTTCAGGCAAGGTATTATACAAATGTCTGAAGGTCATACAAATCTGATTGTTTCATGCAATTTAACACCCTAATAACTGATACTGTGAAGATGATGCGCAAGTTAGTTTGTTCCATTTTGAAGCAGATTAAAGCAGCTGTGAAAAGTTTAAAAGTAACTTTAGTAGTTGTTAGTTCCCGATTAATATTTTAGGGTTGGCAAGTATTTGAAGTTTCAATCCAAAACTGTTAAGAGGTAACGCGATCGGCAAAACATTTGACGAGTAGGTTTCTAAGAAATAATTAGTAATTTGTTGTAAAGACGTTCAAACACAGCTATAGAAAATAGGCGTCTAGAATCATTTTCAAAAATACACGAGAATTCGTTTGTATAGAAAAAGGGGCGCCTACGTTTCCTCACATTCCTAGTCCTTATTATGTTTTTCATATTTTGATATAGGTACTACTAAGGACGACTGGAGTGGAGACCACGACTCGGTTAACGTAGTGTAGGACGTCCTCCAGCTAGGTGGGGCGACGATGTAAGCAAAATGGCTGGCAGCGGTTGAAAGCGGAAGGCGGAAGATCGGGCTCAGTGGCGTGCCATAGGAGAGGCCTATGTCCAGCTGTGGACTGAGATAGGCTGATGATGATGATGATGAAGGAGCACTCACGATACGTTTTTTAGCAAAAATCGGAATATAGATCTTCCTGTATTAATGACTGTGTCTCTCATATTCTTAATCAAACATCTTCGTAACCAAATTTCGGACAAAGTGGCCTACTCGTGGCAATCTTAGGAAGAAGCCTAATAGGTACACCTAGGAGATAATATAGAACAGTAATGCTGCGTCAAACACAGGTGCACTCTCTATTCGCTCACACTCATAGTCCAATGGGACACCAATCCGACTCAGACATTCAGCCTGCGACTTTATCTGTGTTTTTCCTGAAGGTCCATTCTAAATATTGTTTAAAGAATTTTGGAAATCGAATGAATGGTTTTGGAGATTACGCCTACCATCTAAACTTTTTCTTTTTTATTATAATAGAAGATATTTATCATTTCCCGTGCTTCGGAAGTCACGTTAAGCAGTTCGCCCTACGCCTGATCTCTCTCCGGTCGTGTCGGTCTGCTGTCCCATCGGACTATGAGAGAGAGGGAATAGGGAGTGCACCTGTGTTTGCGCGTACACTTGTGCACTATAATATTTCCTGTGTAGTTGGCTAGTCTCAAAAGAGATAGGCCGCCGTGAACGAAATTCGGTAAGGAGAACATTAGAAGATATTTAGATATTTGGCTCGGCAAACCAGCGGTGTACACAAGCTAGTCGCTGAGACACAAGGTCCGAAAACAATGCCTTATAATTATCTTCCCATCCTTTTTGTTCGTAGTCTTCTTTGTTCCGATATTATTACCATTGTGTTGTAGTTACTAATGATCGATTATCAACAAATTGTGTCGTCGCTTTAATTGATTGGTGGATCTCATTAATGTTTTTACTCTGAATATACGCGTCAGTTGAACTATGTAAAAAAAAATGTAAGTAATAAAGATTTTTTTCTCTTATGCTTAATTTGTCTTCAACATCGCTCCTATGTCATTTAAATGGTAGGCAAACGCCTTGAAGTTTTGAAACAATTGCTGTCTCTGATCGCTTGCTGATTTAAATCACGTGAGTGCTGGCTCGCCTATTATTTTATGTGATCATGGTACGAAATAAGATGGCAGTTCATTTTATGTCGGAAACAGACCTGGTATAAGGATTCATGGTAAACCTCCAGACCGACAGACTATGGGTGACTAAGGGTGGGGTTATATTTAAAAAATACAGCATACAAGTATTTTTATGACTTGGAACACCTGTGACCTGACAAGTAGCAGGAGCATTGGCTATAGCGAGACGAGAAAACGCGGTTCAAACATTTTTAATCCCAGTTTTTTGGAAAGACGTAGGACTAGACCACCTTAAAGCGTATCAGGTCCCTGAAGACGAGGTTCTGGAGTGCAAGTGGAGGAGAAAAGTAAGTAAAGCTGGCCCCATAACAATATGGGAATTTTGATTAGGAAGAGAGTCGTATGGACGGGCAAGAAGGCGTAACTAAGCCAACCTGAGCTATTTCCATGAAGGGAAAATCCTAACATATTTTATTTAACACATTGAGGAAAACAATAAATTATTTCGGCATTTCTTCTGTCTAACCTACGTCAATTGCCCGCGAATTTATACCAAAAACTGGTTTTGATATGACCAATTTACGCACATTCAAAAGTTACACGTTCACTATAATATAACTGTCTCACTGCAGGGCAAGCCTCTTCTCATACAAAGAAGGTATTACCACGCATGCGCGCTGCGGATTACCAATTAGATAAGGTTATCCTTCATGTCGGAGATTTCTTAGAATATACTATAGAAAATACTTTAGATTAAAAGTGTCTCATGGATATTTTCTAGATTTGAGCTAGCAGCCTTGTGGACGTCTGCAAGTTTTTAAGACCACCTTGATGATATTGACTATATTATAACTAGTTACTGTCTCGTTGGTCTAGTAGACGCTAAACATAACTGGGCATGAGCTCCAAACTCCAAGGTTCGAATCTAGAAATCTAGCAAAGTTTTATTGAATTTGAGGTGATTCTCAGTAGCACGGAGTGTAGATTTGGCTCGGTTAAAGGCAGAAGAGGTCCTCAATATATTACGAAATATGGGTGTAACATACACTCAGCCTACTTTTTCGGAAAATGGCCCTGATGATTATGCTTAACGATTTGTTTGCGTTTACCATTTTTTTTGTACCAAATCTATTCACGTGTCTTTGAGATCACTATTTGTCCTGCGTGTGCTATCAGAGTGCATTTGTGTTTGCACACACTTGTGTACTTACTTCCTGCGTAGTTGGCTAATACCCCGTAGCAGGCGGGTATCCATTTGGATTTCCCACGGAATAAAAAGGTCATCGTGTGCGATATCCGATAATATATTTAACAAGCGCAACGGTATTTTTTCTAGGTCTTATTACAAACAAGTAACCTATTACACTTACACTTTACCATGCACTCTTATTTATTTTATTTACTCGATATTTCCCGCTGTGGAAGTAAGACGCCGCTACGTACAGTGCACGGCAGTGTCTCGCTACCACAAGGGAAAATGTCCTGCTTTAAGAGTTGATGGTAGAGCTGGTATTTTTTGCATAAAATCGTGCAGTTTTCTACTTACCGCTGTGAAAACCCCGTACTTTAATCCTTTTGTATACCGATACCAGACTAAGCGGCTAGTCATGTCAAAATTAAGCGCGAAGGCTATGCGGGCTGTTCGCATTAGTCTTGACATGTATCGATTATATTTTCATTTTCACACAATTACGTGTGAATACCCTCATTACATGACTTGTAATCGGAGTTGGTGTATCGCAGTGACTATAATTTAAAAAGCACTGATAGCCGAGTGGTATGATTGTTGGACTGCCAAGTCCAAGATCGCAAGTTTAAGCCCCGGCACGCACCAATGTATTTTCGAATTCATGTGCTTACTATAAATTAGTTATCAGTTGCTAAAAACGGTGATGGAAAACATCGTGAGGATACCGGCACATCTGATTTTTCAACGGTGTGTAAAGCCATGTCAGAAGCCTACAGATGGTTTAAACTCTGACACCAGGTTGTTTATCAACCATACAATAAGAAGAACAAGTGACTATAATAATATACCTAACTTATCCCCTTATAAAAGTTTGACATATTTAATAAATAATTTATACCCTTCACGGACTGGCTCGTAGGACTAGTGGTCGCTTGGCACAGTCAGGTCCTGGGTTGGAATCCTTGGGCAAAGTGTAACTGGGTTTTGCCATAAGGTAATTCTCAGTAGCAGCGCGGAGTCTGGAGTTATGCCCGAGAGGCAATAGGCTTGCCCCCTATTACATTGGGTCCCATAAAATAACTGGCGAAATATGGGTGTGCTTCTGCCTACCCCTTCGGGAAATACAGGAGTGATGTTATGTGATCTGTAAGTTTGTACCTGGCTAGTATCATTATAAGTATGATGATATTTTTTTCTTATTTCGAAAAAATGATTTCGTTTGTCTAATAAGTAAGACGAGTTTTATTAAATTTTGAGACTTTAAAAACGGGCAAGTTTGGAATCCAGAAAACGAATGAATTTACATTTGACATCATATTGCCAAAACGTATATTAAAGCTGTTTGCTCGCTATATTTGATTTCTAATACATTAACCTTCAAAATTTAAACGAGTTTTTAAAACCAGACTTATTATCTTCACGTATTGGTTGTTTCATAAAATAACATAGTAATAATATTGAATGGATTTGCATATGTAGAGTAACATTGCTGTGTGGTATCCGGCCTAGAATTGACCACCCCCTTTCTTCCCGTGGGTGTCGTAAGAGGCGACTAAGGGAAAATACAGGAGATGGGCAGCAGCGTCTTCTGTAACTTGACTACCAACACTGCGATCCCCAAGCCGCTTGCCAAGCGTGGAGATTATGGCGAACCCCTTCTAAAAGGGGGAGGCCTTTGTTCAACAGAGGACGTCTTTTGGCTGATGATGATGATGAAGAATAACATGATATTTGGTATTGTAGTATCTTCCGTTCTTCGGAAGGCACGTTAAGCCGTTGGTCCTGCGCCTGATCTCTCTCCGGTCGTGTCTTACTGTCCCATCGGATTATGAGAGTGAGGGAATAGGGAGTGCACCTGTATTTCCGCGCATACTTGTGCACTATAATATCTCCTGCGTAGTTGGCTAGTCTGCGCTCGGATATAGGCCGCAATTCGGAACATTATTGTATGTGGTATTTTACTTGTCATCCTTGACAAACAGACCTCTATCTATGTTTGTACTTTATTTATTTTTTGCTTTATGTATTACCAAATAGGTGTACAAAGGCGGACTGTATGTACGTATGTATCTTTAGTACCTTTGTTTCTGTGTAGAGAAGTGTGTAAGTTTTTTTACAGAAAGGTACGAAGCTTGGTTCCTTCAGGGCCCTTACCATGAACTCTTAAAACGGAACAGTTTCCGTTGTGCAAATGAAACGCCGCTACATGCAGTGAAGTGCGGCGTCTCGCTTGCACAATGTAAAATGTCCTGCTTTAAGAGTTCATGGTTAAAACCCTGTAGGTACGGTCAGCATCATAAGTAGATTAACATATTACGAAACCTTATGTCAAATAATGGAAAGAAACAAAAACCAATTCAAGTTTTTGTTTCGAATTATAGGAGCGTCCAATGGATGATCTTAAAATATTTAAGACTTTTTAGTGTGTAATTAGTTGTTCTTCAATTAATGGTATGTTTATAAAATTAAATGTTCAGCTACTTATGATGCTGACTGTACTAAAGTCCGTACTTAACTATCTGTCACAAAAAAACTTACACATGGCTCTGTTCCAAATCTGGGTGTTTGTGAATGTAATATTTAATTTCATATATGTCATACGTACTCACGAGGCAGGAGAAAGTCCTTGTGGACACTTTATAGAGAGTTAAGAAAAAAAAAAGTCAATAACCGTTATCCGAATTTTGGCTTAAGTGGATAAGCCATAATTGGGAGTATAGGGGCTTTTAACCGTCATGCTGTCAAATGTTTTGGTTTTACCCCATAAGCTTGGTGACACTGCATGACGTGCTATATTTTCCTTCTACTTTTCTATTAAATTGTGACATCACACTCAAAATTACGCATGTATCGTGGGTGTATTTAATGGACATAAAATTATCTCATAGACCAACGTCCAACACCCAACTCGAAGGAAACCTCTGCAGATTATACAATTTGTCCCTGGTGGGAATTTTTATTATGCAATTGCCAACATACGGAGTCTGGCTTATTATATGCCCGCTTATTGACAATAGGTTAGCCCCCTATTGCATGGAACCTGCTGACTATAAATGTGACCGCATTATTCACCGCTGCGTGCCTTTTAGGGAATACACGCGTGATGTCATTTAAAAAGGTTTTCTAGTTTTCCTAGAACTGAATTCCAGCAAATCTACAAAAAGAATTAAGGTCACTGGACAGAAATATTCGTAAGTATATTTCTTTTTTATATTTGAAGTCTAAGAGAAGAATTTTAGATGTTGGCATTCTGACCTCAAACATTTAGTATCTTTGTTGTGTAGCCTGTTCTATTAGGTATTTTACTTTTTTGTTGACGTCAGCGAGGCAGACCCAAACGGAGATGGCGAGATGAACTAGACTCCTTTATGGAGGCCTGGGTATCGACAACCCTTGTCGGAGTCATGTGGAGGCCTTTGCCCTGCAGTGGGACATTACAGGCTTGTAATAATTGTATTTCTATGCTTTAGGATTCGGTGCTTTGTTCGCATTAGTTTCGCTTCGTTCGGGTGGTGTTTAGCATCGCTTTCGGTGTAATTCGGTCACAAGAAGGTGAAAGTTGCATCACGGTGCAACGGACTGGCTCAAAAAAACAATCGTGACTTCCAGCATGTGTTTTATATTTATTTATACGTAACGTAGTTAATGGTAAGTATAGAACGTATGCTTGTAAGTATAGGTACGTATATTTAGGTACATTTTATATTTTATGTACGTACATCATACAATTATAATATCAGCCGATTCTGACCTGCTGCCAGCCCAGACTGTCTCGTTCATCTAGTGGTCGCTAAGCGCGACTGCTGACCATGAGGTCCTGGGTATGAATCCCGGGGCAGGCAAAGTGTTACCTACTGGGTTTTTCCATATGGTAATTCTCAGTAGCAGCACGGAGTCTGGAACGCTGGATATGTGCCCGGTTGATGGCAATAGGCTTGCCGGTCGCCCTCTTTAACATTCGGAGCAACACACAACTGGCAAAATTGGGGTAAACTATTAGATACACCGTCGCCTATTAAAGACGAATTTATCACGCACGCGCTGTATTCAATTCATGATACGTGATAGGCCGCGAGCCTATTACACTGCCATTTACCGAACATATAGCCAGACTATATGCTGTTGAAAATTAATAACAAATGGAATACCCAAAAATCACTTGGAAATAAAGCCCAACCTCGAAATCGTACGCAGGACCTCATAGTCAGCTGTGGCGCTTACAGCCATTGGACGAACGAGTAATTTATCGTTTGAATAGAAAAAATCCGTAGAATCTTTTTACAGTAAGGTTTTTGTAAAGTTACCTACCTACTATTAAAATTTGTAATTTCCTAAATGATAAATGATAAATGATTTTATTTCTGTAAATAGGTCTTAAAAAAAACACTTTTACACGTCATTTTTTTTAAAACTAGATAGATGGCGTCGGCATTTCCTAAATGACTACCTCTTAGAAGAAACGCCGAAACAAACTCAGGGGTCAATGTCTCTTTTAAAGTCCAGACAGGTAAAAAATAAAGTATGTGAGAACCACAGAGAACAGTGTAGGTAATTCTTCATAACATTTTGGGTTTTCCGCATCCGTATTTTTATTTGTCGACTCTTTGGTATTTAATATTACAAAGTAATTAAAATAATTATTAATAAAAAATACGTAAGTAATTTGATAATTCGATTTTCTGTTTTTTGACTCAGTTTATTAGAAAATCCTGTGGTGTAATAATAAATATTAGGGTTGATGATAACGTTCTTTTCGTAGCGATTTTACTTAGGTAATATATTTAAATACTTTATTAAAGATTATTTTTATAGATGCTATCAGCGAGATGAGTACCTATATAGTTTAGAAGAAAAAAGTTTTTTTTTAAATATTTGGCTGTAAATATTACACGGCTTTATAAAAAAGCAATAATACCGAACCTCAACTATTAAGAAATTCAGACATATCGTTACCTGCGCCAATGCAACCTAGTTCGCTTATTACGTACAGCGCCATCTGTTATTTTTTGTCAACACTATTACAGTTCATAGTCTAGTGGAATTATATTGAACTACATACCAATTCACAGTAACAAAAAGATTCAGTATTTACTCCATAGATGCCGCTTACCGAAAAACCCAATAACATTTTGCCCGACCTGGGAATCGAACCCACTCACCCAGGACCTCACGCTCAGTAGTCGCACTTTTTTTCTTCTAAACAATGGGTAAGCGAAATTCTAGTACCTATGAGCATAATATTTTGAGGAAAAACGGAATCTTTGTTCGGGCTTTCCCTATTTCAAAATGTACTATTCTGGAGCAGGCTGTATGCCACAGATAATATCTGGAGCCTTAAGAGTATTAGGCTTCCGGTTCTCGTCGCTATACGTGCGAAATGGTACATCACAATGGACACACACTACATTTGTACTCTTATTTAAATGTAGGACAGAGGAAGAGCTTCGCTCGCTAGTGATTTGAATCAACAAATCTAAGAGGCATAGTATTACCCAATGCGACAAAGGCTAGTATGTAGATCCCGTGTTCTTCGACCTAAGATAGTTAGAAGGACACTCTAGATTTTTGGCCGGTAAGAATACGGCATACCCGTCCTCTCCAGGACGGAAGACGTCCATAAGGATTTCCCAAGTGATAGAAAAAAGGGTTGTGGAATGACATAGAAAGTAGCTCCATAATTTTGTCCTGATGGTGGTATCCATCTGGTAACACTGGAAGCCGATATAGCCCACCCTAACAAGGCCTTTGCAAATCGTAAAGGTATGACCGACCAACCGACGTCAGCTCGCAGTAGTGCTAGTAGGTAGTGAAAACTGCCTTCCTCGAAATTAGCGGCATGCAATAGTGCTGCTCAGCACTGTAGCGGCAGCACTGCTGCGGCATCATACCTTTAGGCCCAAAAGATTTCCCCCGCAACAATTAAAGAGCCAATTACGACAAAATCCAAATACGAAGCTAGGCAAATGGCATCATTCATCAAAAATGATGGATAATCTCATACAGGTTGTGTCCCACACATTTCTAAAACGCCAGCCATAAACCAAGGCGTTTATCTTGCTTTAACAAATTGGAGCCGTTCCCTTTCGTTTGGCCTCAGCTGTCGCAACAACTAACAATTGAGAGAGAATGCCCCGCGGTATCCCATGGCTTTTGTTTTAAAGATAAATGTTTCTATAGATTCCTTTGTGTTTTGTACAATTGGAGTACATATGTGATGTTGGTACTATAATATGTAGATAGGCATGTTATGTATCCGTGGTCCTTGGCATCTAAGCTTACTTATCCCATGTACAGTCAGCATCATAAGTATCATAACATGTTAGGAAACCTTTTGTCGAATAATTGAAAGAAATAAACATCAATTTATAATATAATTATATATTTAAAAACCACATGATGATCTGAGAATAATAAGATAGTTTACTATAATATAAGAAGTTGTTCTTTAAATTAATGGTTTGTTATAGAAATTAAATGTTCAGCTACTTATGATACTGACTGTACACCACCTATATATTAAGCTTATGTCGTATTTTTTTGTCTTCCACTTGCTATTTAAAAACTCAAACCTCGCCCACGACAAATTTCTCCTGTATCGTTGGTGCGTCTGACACAAAATTTACACATAGAATATTACACAACATCACGCCTGTATTCCCAAAGAGGTAGGCAGAGGTGTGCATTGTATACCCACATTTCGCCAGTTATGTTGTAAGTCCCAATGTAATAGGGGGCGAGCCTATTGCCATCAACCGGGCACAAATCCAGACTCCGTGCTGCTACTGAGAATTACCTAATGGAAAACTCAGTAACACTTTGCCCGACCCGGGATTTGAACCCAGGACCTCTTGCTCAGCAGTCGCGCTTAGCGACCACTAGACCAACGAGGTAGTATTGTAGAATATTGTCTACAGGATCTACAAAAGGCACGAGTGGTAGGCTTGTTTCAATATTTAATATAGTACCTACCTAGTGCAATTGAATGGTTTATGTCCGGTTTTACCCACTTATATGTCACCGTCCATTAATGTAAGCGACATGATTAGATTGTTGATTGCGTTATTAACATGTAACAACTGCAGGCTGAACCAAGGAAACTGTTCATAACAACGTGGGTACCTACAGTTCGCCTATTATTTAGGTAATTTACTAATGAAAAGACTATTTTTAGATCGTCATTTGTTTTCAAGTACATTATTATTACAGCTTGCAATACGGAACGGAATGGACATGTCTGACATGATTGTGTGAACGATGCGAAATGCGATTATGTAAAGTTAGAAAATTGGCACAGAGATAGGTTATTTTGCCAACCTGATTGGCGCACTGGCTAAGCGATTGGATTGCTCCGCCAAGGGTTGTGGGTTCGATTCCCGCATGGGATAAATTGTGCGATTCGCAGATGTTTGTGATTTGTTTGCAGATGTTTTTGATTCTACCGAAAATTTGGGTGCGCACACTTGCGAACAAGATTAAAAACTCGATTTACTGATGCATTCTTCATACCTATTTCGCCTTTTCCAGGCAGCTTGCTTGCTCGGTAGGTAGCTAGTAAGAAAGAGCATAGGATTAAATTTTAAGATAGGTAAGGAGCACAGTCGATATTTTCTACCGAATCTTTTAGTTTGCATCCTATTGTAACAAGTGAATACCTCGGAAACAACTGGTTTAACAAATACAGGAAGTATTTAAACGTGTTATAATGTGTGCTAAATGCTTCTGAGTCATCGATCCTGTTGCATGGTCTATATGACGTAAGGAGTCTGACTGCTACGTCATTTAATGTGACAATTATATTGCACGCTTTACCTTTCAATAAGAACAGAGGGAGCGAGCCTGTTACCATCAACCGAGCACAAATCTAGAGTCGCAAAAAATGCAATAACAATTTGGTCGACCCAGGATTCGAAGGACTTCGTGCTCAGCAGCTACCGATCATCACACGACCGACCACTAGAGCAACGAGGCAATCTAATTTATAAATATTCCATACAAAACGTACCCAAACTTCCTTATTTAATAAAAATATGTTAAAAAGACCAGATATTGAACTCACAACCTTGTGCTTAACCTTACGTGAGGACCAATTGTTACTTCGGGTACATAAATTCGTACCTAAGGACCACAATGCGATCGTCACAGGTCGTTGGTTTCTTTGCAAACTTCTAATTACATAACAACTAATATAATCCGGCTTTCAAGGTACACTGATTTTTGTTAAAAACAGTCACGACTATACTAATGACGTCATAACATAATTGGCGTGCGAAGTGAAAAAGACAATTACATAGCTTTGTGTTCAACGGTGCTGTTATCGTCAATAAAATTTTGTAATACCTACATTTTTGGGTTTATTTTCCGGATGTGTTACATACAAGCTGTTATGCGCGGTTTTTCTCGGAAGGTATTTGCAGGTATCATACATTTTTTTGGGATGGAAAAGGATTATAATATATCTTGCTTGTAAGCAGTATCACTACATAGTATAAAATAAAGTCGCTTTCCCTGTCCCTATATCCCTATGTATGCTTAAATCTTTAAAACTACGCAACAGATTTTGATGCGGTTTTTTTTAATAGATAGAGTGATTGAAGAGGAATGTTTATATGTATAATAAAATCCATTATGTAAATAGTGGAGAAATACTTATTATATATATTTTATACCCGTGCGAAGCCGGTGCGGGCCGCTAGTAGGAAATATTATGCAAAAGCAGAAACATCCAATGATTTCTCGCTATGTAAAAGAAGGACGATCCAACAAAGATATATTTGAATTAGTAATATTAGTAGGATATCTGAATTGTATTAAAACACCGTAATGAAAAAAATTAAAATATGGCACCCAAATTTCTAAGAACAAAGTAGCAAGGGGAACATTTATTAACCCCAGACGCAAAAAGAGGGGTGTTATAAGTTTGACGTGTCTGTCTGTGGCATCGTATCTGCTAAACGAATGGACCGATTATGATGTGGTTTCTTTATGTATGAAAGCTGACCTGGTCAAAATGGTTACTAGCTATAATTTATGTTGTGTTGGGGGTTACTTACATTTTTTACATTAGCTATCATAAACGATACGTCTCTCAAATATTTATCAGATTCTTTGACATTTAAGCTGCTTCTACACTCTTTATAGTTTTTATGAAAACTTATATTGAAAAGGTTAAATGGCGTCTTTTTTTATAAGTCTAAGCTAAAAATTAGAAAAAAATTACCTACTCACAACGTTTGCATTCCATTATTTAAACTGACATTATCATCTTATCATTATTAATTTATATCAGATATTGACATAACACTATTAAAAACGTAGCATTTGACCTAGGTGCAATCTTGACATTATAAAAACCTAATTAAATTCGGTACCTCTAGCAGTAGTCTGCGCAAGAGGTTATAATATTTTATCAAGAGTCTATCAAAATATTTTGTAAATTATTTGATTACTTTAACAGCAAAGTTGCATCAAAAGCGTCATCTAGGCAAGGACATACATAGTTTTTTTTAAATAAAAAATATCTTTTATCAGTTACTTTCGTTATTTTAAGACACTATAACTTGATTGTTCCCAAAAAAAGCGTGTTAAAATAGCAGTGGGCGTGCTGTAGCAAAGATAAAAAAATATTTAATCAACATAGGTAGTTTATTTATAATGTAACCTTCAACTATTATAATATTATTTATAAATAAATTGTAATTGTACTTCTGAAACTTATAATAAATAAAAAAATTAAAATAAATGGTACTTTCTGAACGACATACATAAGACAGCCCCCAAAACGGCCACCTTTTGTCGCGTCATTTTGCTTTAGATGGAAAGAAGAAACGGCGCAAAAAATCCGAAAATACCCCCACGTTTGCGTTTCTTTCATGAGAATACAAAGATGATGATATTACACCGTAAATTCAAAATACTGACTGCCTCGTTGGCCTAGTCGTCGGTAAGTGCGAGTGCTAAGCACGAGATCCTTGGTTCGAATCCCAGGTCGGGAACAGTGTTATTAGATTTTTACGTTAGGTAATTTTCAAGAGCAGGAAGAAGTCTGGAACTGTGCCCGGTTGATGGCAATAGGCTCACCCCCTATTAAATTGGGTCCTATAACACAACTGGTGAAATGTGGGTGTACTCTACAGTCACCTCTACCTACCCCTTCGCAGAATACAGGCGTGATTTAAGTAAGTATGTATGTGAATCCAAAATAAACATCTCCTTACTAGTCATAAGAATACAGGACATCTTTAACGTTTCTTATTTTAATATTTTTATTGTTTTTTGCACACCGTCATTATACAAACATATTTTTTGCACGTAATATAGATATTAATATTTCATCTTGGCATTGAAAATAACAATGCGCGTTGCATAATTTTTTAACCTCTACAAGGGCAGTTAAATTACCATCAAGTAATATAGGTAGACAAAAAATCAAGACAGGGTTCAATCTATTCAAGATTGCGTCTGACCCTAAAACAAATGCGGGTCTTAAATATTAGTCCTTTGCGGCGATCGAACTTATAACCCAAAGCTTAGCAGTCAAAGACCTAGGAATCCAAAAAGGGCTACAAAGGCTACTGGCTCCAATTTTCTGCAATTCAAAAAATTGGTCCTTAGATCTTTGATCGATTAAAAGAGACCTCAATTATGTTTAGATAAAATACATAAAACAAGGGAATTAGATACGCAATAATTTGCATTTTATAATAATTAAGATTTTGGCTACTGTTTATGTCAAACAAAGGTAAAAATTAATTCCTTATTTAAGACGGTATAATATTTAAGTTAAGATTCATATTTAATGACGGCCCTGATTATAATATGGTTATAGATCATTTGATCCGCGAGGTTGAACCGATTATATGATTGATTGAAATCTTATTAGTCGTATAGCGTATTAAAATTAATTAGTTTTAGAAGATGTGCAATGTAATCAAGGCCATTTTTTATTTAAAGATATGTAAATGATATGGACGATGAATGATTCATCTCCTAAGTGCTGATGGCATTCATAATAATTTGCAACGATGAAGAAGGCATTCAAAAATTTCACTTTCTTTGAATAGGAAGTTAAGTTTCCTAAAAAATAAAGTCAAAACATAGTTACATCGTAGTGTACGCAATCTTTCATCATGGTACCATAATTCAATGTTCGTTAGACAAATACTATTTTAAAAACACTTTTATAATTACCACCAGAAACCAAATCCGTATCGAAGGACCAATTAGGAAATAACAAAAGTCATACATTATAAAACATTTAATAACTTAATGACATACAATTAAAATTAACTAAGAATATTATTCACAGTCATTGTGCCCATCGGATACCGTGTAACAGGGCAATTTATTAATTTATGGTGTTTTAAAGTCATGGCTGAAATTTGCATAAGATTGTTTAATAGATTCAATTCGCGATTTATCTTTTAAAGCACATCGTTGGCATCAGTAGCATTGAAATTATGATATTATAATCAAACATACATTTTTTTTAAGGTATTTTAGTATCATGATATTACGTTTAAGTATTACATAAGTTGTCCTCAGAATAGTGATTATGGATAATTATGGTTTACACTCTAATCAACTCAGATGCAGTGTTTATAAATATTACCTATTTAACAAGTTACCCAGACATGGTATATAAAAATCATTAATAGTACTAATATAATAGGCGATACTAATAACATTAAAATAACACAAAATATACTATACACGTGAAAGGAAAACAAATAATTTCACGCAAAAAACAATGTTCGGCTCAAAGGACCAATATTTTTATCGGTACTACAAATTTAATAATAATTGTAAATGCCTGAGCATAAAATAACATAGCAGTCGATTGTTGTCAAATTTTTGTACATAACCGCTTTAATTTGTAGTTATACATAAATCAGGTTTAACTTGATTGTTACTTGTTAAGTAAAAATATAATAATGTAAAAATACGCCTAAAATAACTTTGTATGTTATATACGTTCAGGTCATTTAAATTACTTGTTGTTCACATAATTAATACATTTTTTAAATATTGCCTACATAACTAATTCTCTGTATAAAATTTATTTAAACACAAGATTTCGCATAGATTTGCATTTAATCAATTGGTTTAAAACTTAAAATATTTACACACCTATGAATTATTTCTTTCAATAGTCCACTAATTCGATCAAACAAATTTGTTTTTTTTTTGCTATGGCAGACTCTCTTTAAAAGTAAAATTTTTCACTATATTGTCACTTTATCTCACACTACAGACGGTTCCCCGTACACTCCCGCAAAAAGAATTAAATTGCAGGTTCTCTGCATGATTAAAAATACAAATTCCTTGTTCGCTTCAAACCTCTGTCCAAGAATTCTATCTTCTAATCCAACCACCGTTGCAGCGGCCGCCACCGTACCTTCTTCAGTCACTTCTATATCCACATTCTGCATTGATGACGTTACATAAAGAGGATTATCAGCAATGCCAGGTAACTTAGCCCGTTCCTTGTCGAATATAGAGTGTATCCCTGTATACATCATCGGTGGTATCAGATCTAATTTTGATGACAATCTGAATCTAGGTATGTAAGTGTCTATCGCTGGTAAGCCACCCTCTATCCTAAAGTCTGTCATCCAATTATGGGACTTTGTTGCTAGGTTGTTCAGTAAGGTCTTTATAGATATGTCGTTGTATGGCAGAAGTATCATCATTGAGAACTCCTCGTTTTTTCCGTAAGTCATTTCAAGGATTTCGGCGCCGATTTCATCTGAGTCTCCGATGTAATGAGGAGCTTTATGGTACATCATGTTCACAGACCCTATAGACTTTCCTTGTGAGTTATAAAACGTTTCAACTTTAGTTTGGGTTGGATCAAAAGGATGAGTCCAGTTTGCTTTGAAATATAGAGCATCTATCAAAACCATTCGTAAGTTATCCAAATCCTGTGGCTTCACTGCATTTAGGATTCTGCCATCAGTAGCAAAGCATATGAATAAGTTAATGTCGTGCGCTAGCTCAGTAGTGTTTTTAGTTTCAGCGGAATATATTGACATATCATAACGCAGCGCAGACTGGCAGAACTCGTCATGCACTTTAGTTGAGCATTCAGTGAACATAGTCGACTGTCCTTTAACAATGATATCCTGATATTGAGACTTCAATACGTCGTTGGCTGCTGAATGCAAGCATTGTGTTTTCCTTAAATCCTTTGGCAATCGCAACGCGCTCACCAATTCAGAAAACGTTTCCCCAGAAGAGCCTTCAGCGAGTAGGGAAAATATGCTCCAAACAGATAACGGAGAAATAGCGATATTTTTAGTACCGAAATTTTCTTCGAACGCGTAGGTGTTTTCTAGTAGTTGAAAAGTAAACTCGTTGACTGGTGTGAAGTCGATTGACGCGGACCTCGCGGCTGCGGCGCCTACAAAGGCCAACAACGTCCATATAGCGAGCATCGCGGTGACTTTAACGCAACACTGATCACCGGCGAGTCTCACGTGCGTGCACCACAATGAATATAATTTAACTGGTTAGGTAACGTTTGTTTGTGCCTTTAAGTATAGTATATGAGATGTTCGGTAGAGGGATGCCGCTGATTTATCAAGTTAGAGACAGCACGCGGCGTTACGTGCCTGGGAGCTTGGAGATTTCAAGTGCACTTTGTTTGGTAAACAGTGACCGTGAAAAGATTTATGTTCAACGAACGAGCGTGTAGTCTCAGCTATTTATTACACCTATGGTTAAAGTGACGTAATCCATGTGATCAAACTATAAAAAATAACAACTTTTTTGAAAAGGTTACTAGGAAAAGGATGCCTTTTTTTCGAAAAGTGCTCGTCAATACATTTGTTTTTTTACGCTAATTACTCTGCACTATTTACAATTTTGTTCAACTGTGGACGTCTTCCGGCTAATGAGGATGATTTTAAATTATCGAACTGAACAACAGAAAATTATTGGTTTCCTAGTGTTTAAAACATTGGCGTTCTAAAAGAATTAAGTTATGTTTTCTCAAGATGTTATTTGCAAATGGTGAGTTCGATCCAAAAGTGCAAACGCCATTGAATAAAATATTTCAGAATTTTGGTAAACCTTTTGGCCATCGTGAATTATGTTTAAGTGCTCTGTTGTTTGTGCAAGTGATTTAAGAATAGAATAACAACGATAATAGGAATGCTGGCGTGGGACTATGAATTTGAAGCGTTTATTTATTTTTACAAACCTACCATGCAAATAACGATTACCGATTTGAGCGACATACTAGGTCAAATTTGTTGACGTTTGCAAAACGCTAGGTATTAAATGATAAGGCATGTCTGTTTGTCCTCGCATATATGTGCATAGCAAATATTGTGATAAAAATTGGATTAGGCTTATATATAGGGATTATTACTTGATCGATAATGGTTAAACAAAGTTTGTTTGCAATCAATTAGGATTTAAAGAACTTTCAAGTGTTTTTCATAATTCCAATTAATTTATTTACATTGACCCATTATTATTTAAAAGAAATAAGTTTATGCAAAGATGTATGTAATTTCTAAGTTTGTTCTGCCTTCTATAAACAATTTACGGTATCGTTTAGTTCTAGTCTCAAAATAAATATTGTTGCAACTTCATGTATCATAGATTTCGGGCGTTTTCAAAACTCCAACCCCATCTAAGAGAGTAGTGTAACAACATTTCTATTTAAAATAAATAACTTAACTAATAAATTTTTACGGGCTTTAGAAATAGGACGATTCGCAATTAACTGGGCGTTTCATGATCAGCCCCCTTACCATAAACTCTTAAAGCAGGACAGCTTAAGTTGTAAAAACGAGACGCCGCATTACACTGCACGTAGCGGTGTCTTGCTTCCACAACTCTACAAGGGAGCAGCATATAGTATTGGACCAATGTGCAAATCGACTTTACTATCTATTTTTTAAGTTCCTTAGTGTCAATCTCCTGCGGTTGCTGAAATTGCAAGTATTTACTATATATGTCTTTTCGTAAATCCAGATTTGATACGCAGTAATCGACTTTACTATGAATGGAATATTAAAATGAAGACAATTTCTTACGATTATGTAATCAAACAAAAATAATAATTTTATTGTATATAATCACGATGACGGATCTCGGTAAACGATTGATTTGAAGTTTTTGTCTAAAGATGATGGCATTATTAAAATATTTAACAACGAATCAATGTTTAGTTTTTTAGTATCGAAATCGATATTCTTCAATATATATATGTTTGTTATTCATAGCTAATAATATAATTATAGGCGTGGTTATTTGAATGCTGGGATTTAGTTGTAAATTGCTAAATCTGGCGGTTTTTTAAGACTTTATACCGTCATAGTTAAATTTAAATATAATTGTAATCACACTATTACCTCAGTCTATAAGGCAACAGTTTTAAAAACCAAATTCTTTTTACCAACGGTAAGCTGTTCTTTAGAGGCGACTTTTGGATTTTCCCTTAGTCGCCTCTTACGACACCCACGGGAAGGGTGGGGGTGGTATATTCTAGGCCGGATACTACACGGCAAAGAAGATAGTATTAGCCTATCTAAGGGCAATAGGCTCGCTTTAACATGGAATTTGATGCAATTGTAATGAGTAGATAAATGTGAGTGTAGATTGCTGATAAAAAATAAAGCCTTTGCTCCGGGTATAAAAGAAGTGATTGTAATAGTGTATCAAATAAATACCAAAATAATGACAACAAGATGACTTTGTATATATGGTATTTATATTTATGATATCAAAGCGTACCATGTCTTAGATGAAGACATTTAATCTAAAAACTTAGATCATGTAACTTCGAATCTCGATTTCAGAAAGAAATTTTATTTGAAATCTGCTCCCTCGGTCCACGAAGGACTGTTTTCTTAGAAATCTCAATCGAAAATAAAATTTGGTAACAGGTAAATATTTTGTGGATCCAAGTGTTTCTACAGCCTACAGCTTGTTAGTTTATGTTTAAGTAAATAGCCCTAATTTTAGCTAATTAATGCAAATTATAAGCCTACATAGTTCGAAATTATTAAAATGTTATTCAAATTGCACGAAAATTCAAGCCCGATCAAGGAACCAATGAATTCCTTCGATACAAAAGGTTTCCGATTCTCAACACCCTATTATTTTAAGTAAGGAAGCTCCGTTTACCTATATGAGGCCGTCCATGACATACAGAGCTGTATTTGATGACATTATAGGTTCCTTTCTACACACAGCCTTGAACAACCCACATACATTCACCGATCACGAATCCATTCGATTATTTTTAGATCTACGTACTTTTTATATAAATATAATTCGCGAAAAGTACCTTAGCACGAACGCAAGACGATTCAAAAGTAACTTCGTGATAGTATTCGCATTTTATCGATTTTATATTGTAATAAAGGTTTGTGAGCATTTAAATATCGATAAATGACATTATGTATGTTTTTTTATACGATGGTGGATGTGAAGTGATCAAATAATTATTTAATTTATCAATTTCGTTGAGTTTATAGGAAACTGGAGTGCAAATGCTGAACCTGTTTTTAATTTATTGTGACTAGTCGGTGCCCTTTAGTGATTTTATTCTTTTCCTTACGCAAAAAAAAGATTTGACACTACCGTAGTTTGGGTTCGTTTACTTATTATCGTAACTATAATTTAACTTAAGATTTATTAAATTAAGAATTAATGGTTTTTGAAGCTGAATTATCTGCATTGAACCTACTCACACTCAGAAAAACTTGCTTATGTAATTGGTGACCAAAAGAAAGGTCCGTTTCACATTCCTTAAACCAAAGCATTAAATTTGAGATTCATTTGTGTTTTCCTTTTCCCGTAAAACATGACACCTACTTATAATAACAGCCTTAAACTGTCCCACTGCAGGGCAAAGGCCTCTTCTCGTATAGAGAAGGATTGAGCACTGATCACCACGCTAGCTCACTGCGGGTTGGCGATTTCAGATAATTAAATCCAGGTTTCCTTACGATGTTTTCCGTCACCATCAGTCAGTGGTGTCTTAGAATATCTAAGAAAGTATTTATGACATTGAAAAAGTCACATTGATACTTGCCTGGGTTTGAACCTGCAACCTCGTGCATAGAAATCCGGTATGTCAACCACTAGGCCACCACGACACCTACTTAAGTTCCATAAATTAATATTCGTAAGTCCCTTATATTACCTTATACCTGACAAATGAAATTTTATGGCAAAATAAATTTTACTTATTTTTTTATCTTTTCTACCAACGTCAGCTGCAAGGCCTCTACCATCTCATTTTCCTGTAGTAAAGGAAAATGCTATAAATATATGTCTTGTCTCCTTACTTATTCATCATTATCACACTTACGTATTAAAAATAATTGTTTATTGTGCGTATGTCTGTTTGTTTTTAACTCTGCTATTAATAAACAATCTCACGGGTTCGGCACATTTGGTATTAGTAAGGAGACGATCTGTGTTGGAACATTAATAAAACCTGTTATTACTTGTGAATGAACGAGTAAACCCATTACAACCAGCGTAAAGTACCAAGCTTGTACTATTTACTTTGTTTCGTATGGTGCAATAGGTACATACTTAGAGGAATCCTCAAGTAACGCTGGCCTTTTAGAACTTTTGATTGTGAAATAGTTTAAGGAACTTTCCGACTAAAAGGACCACAATAATGTGGTCCTTCGTATTGAGACTAGAGGATTTATGTCAATTAGCTTGCGTACTGAATACTAATTTTAGATTAGATCCCGAATTATTCTGAACCACAAGCAAGCTAGGGCAGCTTATAATTATTACATAAATATATTGTGGAGTGGCATGCTTCATAGACCAGTGGTTAATGAAGTCGTCGGAGTGGCCCAGAAATTCAACATCTTGTGAGAAGTCTAACAAACGTCAAAGCAAACAAAACCACAAGTTATTTTATAATTGCATACGTAATTAATTTAATAAGGATACGTTTATAATAAATGTTTGTTTTCCGTGATTGTCAAAGGTTTCCGACAGGAAAATGAGAAGTAAGGAAATAATCATCATTTAAGGTGATAAACTTCTTAATTAAATACTTAGTATAGTATTTATACTGTATATTTCATGTCATGCATTTTATACTTAGGAATAGTCGTTCTTATAAAAGGACATCAGATCACAGTCCTTATACATAAACATAGGATCACACCTGTATTCCCCAAAGGAGTAGGCAGAGGTATACCTATAGTACACCCATATTTCGCCAGTTATGATAAAGATCTCAATGTAATAGGTGGCAAGCCTATTGCCATCTACCGGGCAATCTACCTAATCGCCGTGCTGCTACTGAGAATAACTTAATAAAAACCAAATAACACTGTCCGACTCCGGATTCGAACCTAGGACCTCATGCTCAGTAGTTGCGCTGAACGACAACTAAACCAACGAGGCAGTCATATATCTAGACCATAATGATTGTTTGGAAAAAAAATAATTTTATCATCTGCCAATTTTTGAAAAACGGTGCAAACCCGACAACAACCAAATAATATGAATCAGATAAGACACTATGGATTGTCAGAAATGGATAGCTTGTATAGCGTGATATCACAGCGGTAATTCCTACTATAGTTAGTAATTTTTCCTCCCAAATAGAAACAGGTGACCAATCAGGCCTTGAATTTCAATACATTTTGAAAGCGGAGCACTAAACAGAAATATCCGTTAGGGATTTTCTCAGGTGTTAACAATGTGACGCACATTGAAAACCCACTTTGCGATGTCAGGGTCGAACATTCCCACATTCGTAAGTTTTAATAGCAAATTAATGGTTTTCTGTACCTACTGCTATGCTTCCGAACCTTAAATAGGGTTTACGACAAAAGTATTTATAGACCGGAATAGGTTTGTCAGCCGTTTTTATTTAATTTACATCATCATCTGATGTCAACCGATGTTAGGTTAGTTATACTTTTATAGCACTCATGGGTTTTAAGTCGTAGAAAATGCCTGGACTACCATATGCGACAAAAATACTGACTACATGTACTACAGTATCGATTTACAGTGTCCTAACCATACCCAACATACATCCTTCATTGCTACGCTTCGAGTTTCTGTGCGACTAACCCCCTTACCATTAATTCCTAAAGCAGGACGGTTTCTGTTGTGGAAGCCGGACCCTGCACTACGCTGCAAATAACGGCGTCTCGCTTCCACATCGGAAAGAGTCCCGCTTTAAGATTTCATGGTATGGGGGCACGGTCCTTACTATGAGCTCTTAAAGCGATATTGTTAGTAGTGGAAGCGAGACGCCTGCCGCTACGTGTAGCGCAGTGCGGTGTCTCGCTCCCACACCAGACAACGTCCTGCTTTAAGAGCTCATAGTAAAGTACATCCAGGTGTCAGGTTTTCCAGCTATTTGGGGATATCGACAGTCCAACGCATTTTTGAAAGTCCCAATCATAAGCTTTGGAACCTATGGGCAAATTAAACAAAATGGCAGTAGTGGCTCGATATATATTTTAAAAAAAATTGAATACTGAATGATAATACTACACGTAAATAAATATTTGGATTCATCACGTCACTGTCACATACTTCATTTTATATTGACTTACTCAATTCGCGCAATAGTTCGATACATCTAATGAACTTTCATTGTCAACGCTTGAGATTCAAGTATGCGTTTCCATATTTAAGCGGAAGGCCGAAGATCGAGCTCAGTGGCGCGCTATAGATGAGGCCTATGTCTAGCATTGGACTGAGATAGGCTAGTGATGATGTAATTAAATGTATTCCGTTGTATAAAGTGTCCTTATCGTAGAATATTTTAGGATAGGATATTATTAACAGATAATTTTTGGACGCTACCCACCA
Organism: Abrostola tripartita; assembly: GCA_905340225.1. Taxonomy (NCBI): domain Eukaryota; kingdom Metazoa; phylum Arthropoda; class Insecta; order Lepidoptera; family Noctuidae; genus Abrostola; species Abrostola tripartita. Next base: position 2,515,316 of record HG996510.1, on the reverse strand, counting down.
ATATACTCTAAAATTCATAAGCTTCTCATGTCTAAATCTACAAAAAAACTAGAATAATAAACACGTATCTTAAATTTTCCATAATAATTATGTATGTATAATGTTTTAAATCTAAATTCCCAAAAACGATTAGGTAGATACGCAATGTGCAGTCTAATTTAACCAGATTGTATTAAAATATAATGCTAGCTCATTGCCATAAATCGGGCACACTGCGACGTACAACTTTGTTATTTTCTAAATTGGTCCTTTGATACGGATTATTGTTATTTATAAATTGTGGTGTCTAGCACTATTTTTATTAACTTTTCATACCTATCAAAGAGTACTATTATACTATGTATATCGTGTGGCAATATACTATACTATATAGTCCTCCTTGTCGATTTCGACAACGGCGACCCCTGAAATTACCTACCTTCTTTGATGAGCCCTAATGTGGCTCGCTAGACCGAACTTAGTTTTAAATGTACGGTCGCATGTACTGCAATAGAGTTGGCCTGAAGAGTTGTATGTATACGTGGCAATATATCAGCGTCTATGAAGCAATGTTTGGCAATCTAACTATTGAAGTCAAAGTTACTGAGTAATGTATTCGGGTGAATCAATAGTGCTGACCTTACGATCTTTCCAAACATGTGTATAGTTTATAGGTGTGTTTGTGTACTAAATGTCTTAATCTTTACTCTCCTCGTAGTTGCCTGTGTTCTTCTGTATCTTTTGGGATCCCACGCATGAATATAGGCTGCGTATGAGGCCTAAACTAGTCGGGCATTCTTGAAAAAAAAACTCGTTGGTAGTATCACTAGATTAAATTGAACTTATCTGTATTTATTATTTAAAGATATAACGGCCGAGATTCATTACAGTATATTTCATTATTTGTTAATTTCAACCTAGTTCATAATCTTAAATCTTCCCATTTGTAGATCCTGCATAAAGTATCACACAAAAATAATTTATGTAAAACCCTCGCTGAAGCTAAACGTTCAGCCAACGTCAATCATATATGCAGCATAAACTAGGAAATACAACACAATCTAAAAACCAGCAGTTGTCAGGTACTTTAACGTGCAAAAATAAACAATAACATGACGTCTTCAATTAGATGTTGATGCAGGAAATAAAACAACAAAGATGCACGCTTTACAAGTATAAATTCGATTACACACACTTGTCACGCCTGTTTCCCAGAAGGGTAGGCTGAGTTTGTAATTGTTTATAGTTACAAAATTAAATGCTACATCAAGAAATAATTGAATCACGGACACTCACGTGATAAACGTTGTAACTTTGTAAGGGCCAACGGTAGGGAACTTTGCAAGAACTCGGTTTCCAGTTAGATCTCACATCTATTATTACCAAAGCCATTATCCGACTGTTTTTCTTTCAAATATTTTTTTGTAAAAACGTGATATTTCACATTTTTGTTTTGGTGAAATAGCTATCTTATATTACATTATATACCTATTATAAATTAAAGGAGAATGGGCAAATTAGTATGGGCGCTACAAATCGTCCAGATAAATCAAAATGATCAAAATGCACAAGTGTTAATTTTATAAAATGAAGGTATTATTATAACCTTTAAAATGACATACTATGTCACAACTTGATACAACAGCTAAAACGCATATTCTCCTTTGTCTGCAACTACTGCCTCGTTGGTTTAGTACAAGCGCGACTGCCGAGCTTAAGGTACAGTGTTCGATTCCCGGTCGGGCGAAGTTTTATTCAGTTTTTCCATTTTCCCATTAGGTAATTCTTAGTAGCAGCACTGAGTCGGGATATGTGCCCAGTGAATAGTCAAAGGTAACCCCTTATTACGTTGGGACCTATAACATCATCATCATCAGCTTTTATGTGACCTACTGCTGGGTATAACCCTCCTACCTTGAACGCTGTCCTGTTCTGGGCCTTTTGCATCCAGGTCTTTCCCTGTCAGTCCATCTGGCTGAAGGTCTGCCATCGCAATATTTCAAATAACCGATTCACCTAAATCTGTAGTAAATTAATAAAGGAAATTTGAAAAATGATAGACACCGGCAGGACTTGAACCTGCGACCTTCGCAGTTCCGTGGCGCTGCTCTAACCAATTGAGTCATCGTGTCACTGCTCGCACCTATCAATTTCAAGTTCCCTTTCAGTATTTACCCTATAGAAGAATCCTTTTAGTATTATACCTTTTAGTATTTTATCAAATTTCCTTTATCAATTTAGATTCAAGCTTAGCATGGGCAACATGCAAAAATGTCACCAAAAGTCATATAAACTATAGTAAGTTAATATAACTTGAGTGTTGCTGGCTTTACGGTGTTGCGAAAGTATAATGGTCTAGGCAGGACTAGTAGGTATGTTTGGATTTGAGTATTTACCTTTATCATACCAAGTAAAAAGAGGCTGTGGGCTTCTTCATCAAAAAGTTCAGAAGGTCAATGACTTTTCGCCTTGACAGACTGCGTGGGGTTCCTCCACATACCCTGAAACACCATTTTGAGTTTGTCCAAAGAGGTTTTATTAGTTTTTTTGCTATTCAGATCCGGCAATCATTATAAAAGTGAGTCAATCAGCTCCTTTATAGTGTTGATTGTAATTTATGATTTTGTCGGCTTCAGCTTAGTACCAAATAAGGTCTAAGCGATAAGGATAACTCTATTATATAGGTTTTTGATCGGAATCTATTAGGTGTTGACTCATTAGCTTATTGATCATAGTGTGAAGCCATTTTAGCCAGATAAGGTATTAGATACCACAAATGATTTATTTGTATTGTTAATTATGCCACGTAGGTTCTAGTGAAGAGACTACTAGTCACCGCCCTTGACGGTCAACTTCGCTATTATCCTTGTTGACTGACCAATTTTTACAAGCGCGGATCCACCGTTCTAGGCACGATGGGCATGCCCACTACCAGACTTGTGACGACACACTTTCACGGTTTATTGAGGTCGATAGGCTGTTAATATTATATCCAATGCCTTAATAAAATGAAAGGTTCAGAAGTTTAGAGACTAATTTGGAGTCTAGATGTGCAAGCAATACACATTTACGGGTTGAGCGATTCAAGCGAGTTCATACTCTGACTCGCATTTGGCCAATCTTGAAGTTGCAGTGACCACAACCCTTTTTGAGGGCTGGATTCACGCTTGTAGGCAAGAACTGATCCTATGTGACGTCATCGGTTTCTACTTCTCATCGTATGGTTGATGAACAACCTGGTGTCAGAGTTTAAACCGCCTGTAGGCCTCTGACATGGCTTTACACACTGTTGAAAAATCTCTCAGGTATGCCGGTTCCCTTACGATGTTTTCCCTTCACCGTTTTAAGCAACTGATAACTAATTTATAATACGCATATGAATTGAAAAAGTCATTGGTGCGTGCCGAAAAAGGATACAAAAGTTATTTTTGCGATGTTTGACGACCTGATTGGCGCAGTGGCTAAGCGATTAGACTGTTGCGCTAAGAGTTGCGGGTTCGATTCCTGTATGGGAAAAAATTGTGCGATCGACATTTGATTGTCCCGAATCTGGGTGTTTATGTATGTGATATTTCAAGTTTGTGAAACGCACCCACGACACAGGAGAAACTCCTAGTGTGGGGTGACGTTTTATAAGAAAAAAAAATAACCTATGGATGACATAGCTTGGATTAATAAGCTTAATTATTAATCACAGATATTACAATATTTATCAGTTTTATTAGACTAAAGTGAGATGAGGATTGAACCATTTCTAAATTTTTACATTATCTTTAGTTTGCCTTTGTCGAATTCAATTGATGAGAAATTATAATGTAAGTATGTTTATATTTTAACTGCCAATTGCATTGATAAAGTCATGCCCTGAGAGCGTTCATTGACCTAACACTTGACCGCTACGGTATCTTACGTAAATCAATTAATCAATGTTTTCCATTTAGTAACAACTCCAACATAAGTATGACTCAACCTATATTTACATAAAACATAACATCACGCCTTTATTCCCCGAAGGGGTAGGCAGAGGTGAACATATAGTAGACCCACATTTCGCCAGTTATGTTGTAAGTCCCAATGTAATAGGGGGCGAGCCTATTGCCATCAACCGGGCACAAATCCAGACTCCGTGCTGCTACTGAGAATTACCTAATGGAAAACTCAGTAACCTTTTGCCCGACTCGGGATTTGAACCCAGGACCTCTTGCTCAGCAGTCGCGCTTAGCGACCACTAGACCAACGAGGCAGTCTCAACCTTTATTTGTTTAACATTAATCTTTATTTGTGTTTATTTTAGAGCTTCACATAACTAATTGATATTTGTGAGAGCCCAGAGGATTCAGTATCCCTGGCAGACATCCAGCCAGGTGGACTGACGATATTGCTGCTGTACAGGGAAAGACCTGGTTGCAAAAGGCCCAGAACAGGATAGAGTGGCGTCGAAGGGAAGAGGGTTATGCACAGCAGTGGGTCACCTAAAAGCTGATGATGCTGGTGTGATGTTGTCAATGTTATCGTTGTACTTGCGATGTATAACGATGTCTAAACCGAGTGTTGGACTAGTGCTGAGCGGTTTTGGACATGTCGTCGAAAAATAACGAAAATTTTTGTCACTCCGTATAAGATAAACAAGCTCTCTCACTCCATCGAAAAAATACACGTGATTTTAGGTACTGAAGGAGGCGTTAGTCTGAAACCTCACCAAGTATCACAAGAGGGGAAAGGGGGCTTAAAATGTTGTTGAAAAACAGCACGTGATAAATGGACGACCCATAAGATAAATTGGCGATGTGTGTGTCTTTATAAAACACATGAGATTTATAGAGAAGGTTCTTAAAGATGAATACATCATCATCATCAGCCGGAAGACATCAAGACATCCACTGTTGAACAAAGCCCCCCCCCTTAGAACGCCACAATGAACGACAACTTGCCATTTGCATCCACTGGTTGCCCGCAACTGTGACGATATCGTCGGTCCACCTGGTGGGAGACCTGCCAACGCTAGTCTGCACTCGAGAATCTGTCTTTCCCAGCAATATGAATACGTAGATCTTTTATTCTGCCTCTAATATCGAAAATAACCACGCAGTGGGTCCCAAACAGCAGGAAACGACTTCGTGTCAGGCCGAGGAAAAGATGGCGCTACGAACTAGACGCCTACCGTAAGGACTGACGTCGAGTGGCAGCAGACAGAGACAAGTGGAAGGAGGCAAGGCAGGCCTTTGCCCTGCAGTTGGATAATACGGGCTTATAATAATAATATCGGCGTAATACATGCAGTAAATTAACAATTTGTATCCGTCGGTTCTGCAATAGGCATCGAATTAACATATGTCAGTCCTAAATACCTTATATCACGAGTGTGATTACCAAATGACGTTAAAAAATATAAAGTTATTTATGAAAATTCGTTATTATACGGGTGCGTTTGTGTTTCGGATTGCAGTGATTTGCATCGGTATTTTCATAAAAATGTATTTAGGGTTGTGTAGTTACTTTAGAATATAACATAGTAATTAATATGAACTTTATTTAAACAAATATGAAAAAGTTAAAGGTAGATAGACCTTTTTAGTTTGAAAAAGAAACAATTGACTGTAGTTTTAAAGAAACTTGTATCTGGTTTATTAAACTGCAATAAATAATTATTAAGTAAAAACAGAAAGATGATTTACCTTATCGATTCTAAGGGTTTTATTTTTATTTATTTATTTATTAAGTATATATATATATGTAAAACTTATATACTAATACAATGCCCCACAAAACCGTTTACACAGTTTGTCTGTGGGTATGTAGGGTTATACAATCAAATTAGAAACTTAAATACTAAATACGTACTACCGTACAGTACAGGTGGGTAAGCTATACAATTCATTGTTCTAAATGAATTGTATTGGTATGTCTATATTACCTATGTTTTATAGGCTGATAATTAAATGTCGTTTTAGTATTTTACAAAATTTAGTTCTATTTTTTATATTTCTTATATTTGGAGGTAAACTATTACCTTCAATAACTCACATAATATTTAATTAATTAAAAAAATACCACATAATTTAAATTGATTCTTGAAAACGCTGTAGCAGTGCCATCTATGCAATCAAGTAGGAACTAGCTGCACAGCTTAACAACAGAAGCCTATTACAATAGGTCTAGCAAAAAAACATAGGTGGCGCTGATTTAATCTTAGTGTAGTCTCTATTATTTTTTAACTCATGTTAATCGATGAAGTTTGTGTTTAAAATCACTCTGTAACTATTTATTTTGTAGGCCCTTATCGATGTACGGCCCTAAAGATAGCTCCAAAAATAGTGGTTATTTCTATGTCTAAGCAAAACATGTCCAATTGTCCATGCTCTGTTAATAAGTAAACATTTAAATATAAATTACAGAACCTCGCACACGGAGTATTTTGTATAATGCACAAAACAGTTGGCTTTTGGTGTGCGTGCGAGTTGATTATGGTAAATATTGTCTAACTATCATAAATTCTCATGATTTAGCACGAAGTCGATGTCTAGTTGTATAGCCCCTGATGACTTTGCGAAGCAATGACGCATAAACTCAACAAATTCAATGCTTCTGCAGAAATAATAAATAATCATTACAACAACATTCCTGTATCTGCCGAAGGGGTAGGCAAAATTGTGTAATAGTACACCAAACATCGCCAGCTGTGTTATAGGTCCTAATGTAATAGGGGGCGAGCCTATTGCCATTAACCGGGCACAGATATAGACTCCATGCTACTACTGAATTACCGAATATAAAAATGTAATAACACTTTGCTAGACCTGTGAATTGCACTCGGGTCTTTACGGTCAGCAGTCGAGGATTGCGACCACAGGACCAACGTGGCAGTCTCGCGTTGATATTCTTGGAAATCTACAATCTTCGGGAAATGCGACATGAGACACATACCTACCTACAATAAATAGATTAGAAGGGTATTAACCTCTTGACATTAACAAAACCGCCAACCTAATAACGCCAACTATTACGCAACTTTACGACGTCAAACTTAAATTGATAAAGGTTTGAAAAATGATGGACCGGGACTCGGTCTAACCAACTGAGCCACTGTGTCGCTGCTCGCACCCATCGAGACGTCAAACTTATCATTATAGTACACAATCAAATTATGCGCGAGCACATACGAGTCTGTATGTTATCAATGCGTCATATGATAACACCCGCGGTTAATTAAACCTACAACATGGTTACGACAGCTAGTTACGTTCGTAAACATGCGGGGGGATAGTGGTGAAAGCTTGCTATCGAGCCGCTGTTTTATAAGCTTAACTTAGATTTCTTTTTTGATCTAATTTTGTTGAGGGGCTTTTATCAAAGCTTAACTAAGATATAAGCTTATCTTGAGCAGTGGTTAAGTGATTGGACTGCTGCGCTAAGGGTTGAGGGTTCGATGCCCGCATGGAACCGAAAATTGTGCGATCCGCAGATGTTTGTGCCGAGTCGGGGTGTTTGTAGTCATATTTCATGTTCGTGAAACGCATCTACTACACAGGAGAAATAGGTAGTGTGGGGCGACGTTTTGAAAAACCCTTAGAGTAGTTTTAAATCGAATTACGCCTAGAATCGCCAAAAGAATACACCGATATTTTCCTATAACAAAAGTCTAAACTGCATCCACATAATTTTATCGCCATCATCGGATCCAAATCTGATTTTGTCGCCTGTTTCGTCTAGGGAATGTAATCTCACGTTTTACGATTTTTAATTAGATTTATGAATTTATTAATTACCTAGATGAGAGCGATCATTGTGGCGTTTTAAGGGGGGCCTTTGTCCAACAGTGGACGTCTTCCAGCTGATGATGATGAATATGATAAGAGACGATCAAAAAGAGAAGAATGGCAGAGAAAAGGGAGGCCTTTACCAGAAGTTTGTGATACCGGGTGATACCGAATTAAATTTCGACTAAATTCTATTTTCGAGAATTTGACCATCATTTGTGCGGCACTTGCGAAACTATCACCGTATATTACTAAGTATATAACATACATATTGTATCGACCGCCCGTAGACCGCAGTCGTTAATTAAACCATAACAACATTGCACACACTTACAATATGGATGCTGCGACATTATTGTAGTAATAAGAAGCTTCTAGAAGGAGCAATTTGCAGCCAAACGATAAGCCTATACGAGCCTATTACAAGAAATGATAAAGGAGGTGTGAAAACTGGTCCTTTTGGGTCAAAACTTTGAATATCTTAACCGGGCTTAAATCGTCATGATCAAGAAAAAAACTTCGGGAATAAGCGAATTAACATCACAGGAGGTCAAGTTAGATTCTGTTGCTTTCCTAAGGACCACAAGCCGTAGGCTATGCTTTCTGGTCTTTTGAGACGCAGTGCAGAGAGCTCTTCAACCATTAATTAATCTATAGCAGCACGAATTGGCATAAAATAAATGACAGAATCTAAAACTGAATTTTTGGTCATCTTAAATTCATAAGATTGAGTACTATGCTTTCTTATGGAACTAAATAAAAATCACTAAAACAACCCAAGTCTGTACTGCAAAATAGATGCGATGTTACGTAAACGTTTCCGTCGCGTACAATTAATTATGCCGGCGCTATAATAACTCGCGGCTCATTAAAACTGAAACGCAAACCCCGTAATACTGACACTTTAAAATTGTTTGCAATTATTTATTTATGAATTATGGTTTGTTGTGAAAATGGTGTTATTCTGAATCTATGTCATAATGAATTAATGTTTCAGCGTGTTTTGCTATCTCTGTGTGGATTTAGGATCTTGAAAATGGAGTATATTTTGCCGCTATTTCAACTGAGTTTCATAGGAGACTTTACGAGCGGGGCGTCACTTTAGATTTTTAGTTCAATTGACAACCTGATTGGCGCAGTGGCTAAGTGAACGTACTGCTGCGCCACGGGTTGCGGGTTCGATTCTTGCACTGCACAATTTTTTTTGTGATCCCCAGATGTTTGTCCGGAATTTGGGTGTTTGTGTATGTGATATTTCATGTTTGTGAAACGCCGACGATACAGGAAAAAATCCTAGTGTGGGGCGAAGTATTTTTTTAAATCTATTAGAATTTTTTTAAATGCGATAAGACTGAATGAAAGGGCTATGACAGAATCTTAGCAAGTGGAAATCGTGGTTATTTACTAACCCTCTGCAAAAAGCGTAATTTTACAAGTCTACAGTATATTAAGAGTAATCATCAGCCGGAAGACGTCCACTGTTTAACAAAGGCCTTCCCCTAAGGGGAGGGGGTTGCAATTACCCCTCGCTTGGAAAGCGGCTTGGGGGAGGTACAGAAGACGCTGCTGCCCATTCTGCATTATTAAGAGTATTGCAAGAACATTGTCCAATCGATACAACCGTGAAGCGCAATTCTCCCTTATCCATGCTTAAATTATCTAATAAAATATTTATGACAACATAAAAAACATTACATAACAGTCAAACAAGTACCGAATATAACACATAACAAACAATTACACGTTTTACCAAATACAACACATTTTCAAGTTAAAGTTCACAAGAGTAAGAAGCAGTAAGATAATAACACCATTGTCACAAGAGCAAGTTTAATTCGCAACACACCTGAAAGGTTCGCACGGGCGATAAAGAAAACTCGTACCATTTGCTCGCGTGAGTTGAGGGTAAGTTGCAAGTGAGATGAGTGTGAGTTACGAGTGAGGTGAGTTTTTATAAAACGGGGCACTCTCACAGACTTTTCTCTTGCATCGTAAGTGTGTGTGATGATATGAATTTATTAAGAAAAATAATTGTCCTGTAAGTTATCTTAGATTTATTTGACTAATTGGCATATTATATCGGTGGTTGTTTAGAATCGTGATGGGCCATCGGTAGAATTAAAAACTTATGAAATAGATGACTATCTATGTCTTATATACTTAAACGAAACAAAAAAAATATCCACGATATATATAAAGGCTGCATGCAGTCAAAAATAATTATACATTTTGTTTTATAAAAGACGAGTTATACACTAAAGTTGCATAAAATACATTAGCACCATTAGTAATTTGTATCTAGGGAAGTTAATTTATCTCGTACGAATTTCAATTTGCCCCAAAACCGTGTGATTTGATTACTTTGAGGTGTAGGAGTACTAATTCTAACATACAGCGGGATGCAACATTCTCTTCTATGTGCATGCGTGTACATACATAACTGCATGTTTATGTAGTGTGCAGTAGATGTGTGTATTTCTTTGTGTATTACATTTATCACGATGACTAATAATCCTAAAATATAATTCGACAAATATAAGATTACCCGATTAGTGGAGAAGCTAAGCGATGGGACTGCTGCGCTAAGGGTTGCGGGTTTGTTTGCCGCATGGGACAAAAAATTGTGCGAACCGCAAATATTTGTCCCGAGTCTGAGTGTTTGTGTATGTGATATTACATGTTTGTGAAAAGCACCCACGATACAGGAGAAATTGCTAGTGTGGGGCGACGTTTAAATAAAGAAATTCAGGAACTATTGTTAGATGGTAATATCTTTGAATATCTCATACCCGAACACTGTTCGTTTGCTCAAGGTTAAACTACGCTTGATGCAGCCGGTTTATGGATTGATGGGTACGATAAAATTAAAGTAATGTATCTGGTTAGTGCACGAAATCTGTAAACTAATTTGAACAAACCTTTGGCTTGATATAGCAAGATTGATTGTTTCTGAATAGTTTTACAATGAAGAAATTAATTGTCTGGTTGAGTCCATCATTTTTCAAATTTCTTTTATCAATTTAGATTCAAGCTTAACATGGGCAACATGCTAAAATGACACCAAAAGACTTATAAATTAATATTGATCACCCAGTGGCAACCAAATTAATAGTTAGGCCAAAGGACCAGGTTTCATAATTTAAAATCTTGGAGCCGCAGAAACAATTTGAAACTATATGACTTTTGATGCGTTTGGTGAATTTTAAACTAATTCAAAGATATACTACACATAGTTAAATCAAAAGTATTGGTGGTAGAATCCAATTGTCTGTCACAAGTGTCATGAGCTAGACTGACGTTTAATCTCACCCAAAACTCACTAGCAACTCACTGGTCTTGCTGTTCAGTAGTAAAGGCATGGAATGTTAAAGCGAGTTACTTCCTATAAAACGATAAGCTCAATTTCGGAGAAACGGTGAACTTGTTAATGCCTCGTATTTACTTCATGTGTTAAGTATTATGAGTCTTTATATTAATTTGTGTGTTTATACCGTTTATTTTAAAAGCTTGTAATCATATTATAATAATTAAATTAATGCTGTAAATAATAATATTGCGGTGGCATAAGACCCGCGTTTTTGAAAACGAATAACGTGAACGTAATTTACTTTTGTTACTGTAGATAAGGTCTGTAAATCTAATCAGACCCTGCCACTATTAGGGCCTGTTTCACCATCTACAAGTAAAGTGTTAAATAGGTACGTCTTGATTAACGCTAATCGGCAAGTAAAAGTTACGAGTATCTTCAATCGTATCTCACTTACATGCCAGTTTATCCCCTGATTAATGCTGAGATATTGTGAAATTCGTATGAGTAGTTATGGGTGACTTTAAGTCGATGTTAGTCTACTTGACACGTTACTTGTCGATGGTGAAACAGGTCCCTATTCTAATAAATACAGAGGAAAACCCAAATGTTTCGTACAAGATTTATCCTTCAATCTTTTGCGACCAAAATATCTTTATAGATACAATTTTCAACGTTCACAGGCGTGGGAAAGCGTCCAACTGTCCTTTCCTCTTTTATCCTTTCATCCCTTTTTACTTTTTAATGGACAATGGATGATAAATGATGGGAATACATAAATACAGCTTAGACGACACTTGCTTGGAGTAAATCAGGATAACTACAAGTTGCTTACTGATATTAAAATAACATAATATCACGCCTGTAATCCCCAAAGGATTAGGCAGAGGTGCATATATACATCTACATTTCACCAGTTATGTTATAAGTCGTAATGTAATAAGGGATTAGCCTATTGCCATCAACTAGGCCATGGAGCACAAATCCAGTGATCTCCGTGTTACTACTAAGAATTATTTTTGTCCCACTCTGCCTTTGTTGTCCCACTACAAGGCAAAGGCCACCTTTTCATTCTTCCACTTTATTCCGTCCTGTGCTAAGAAATGCCTAAAGGAAAACCCAGTAACACTTTGCCCGACTAATTCAAACTCAAGATCTCATGCTCAATAGTTGCGCGTAGCGACCACTCACGACATCGAGGCAGTCAGTAAAATTTAAATGAATAAAGAAAATTTTAAGCATACTTGACAAGACACGACATGATGGACATATATTATGTATATTCACGGATCCATTTAACAGGTCAATCTATAAGCGGCTATATTATCTAGACCACATCAACCTACTACAGGAAAATCGTGCGAAGATACTCACTCGTTCACAAAGTGAAGTGAAGCGTGGAGGTCTACAGGATGCGATGAATTGCGTTCACTACATTGACTCCACTGATCAATATGTACGCCGTACAATGTATAAGCCAAGTGAGCTCGCAAGATGATATTGAACTGATTTTGAACTAAGATTGCATGACGAGGGGTCGATTACGTTTTCTTATACATTAACTCGGTATGATATAGTCCGGAAGTGATGATATGAATCTATTTAGGATGGACAGAGTTTGATAAAAACAACATAACGCCGCAAACAGGTATCTTGGATAGGAGGTGTATACTGTATAGTCACAGTAGTACACCTTAGCCAGTTATGTTATAGGTCCCAATGTAATAGGGGGCGAGCCTATTGCCATTAACCGGACACAAATCCAGACTGCGTTCTGCTACTGAGAATTACCTAACAGGAATACCAGTAACACTGCCCGACTCGGGGCTCGAACACGAGACCTCGATTGAACCCAAATAGTTGGCCGCTGTATCTAACAGAACTTTTGGTATAAGAATAATTTAATATTTTATCATACTTTAATATTATTAAGGTGAAAGTTTGTGGGTGTGTGTGTACGTTTGTTACTTCTTAACCCTCAAACGGCTAGACCGATTTTACTAAAATGTTGTATGGAGGCAGCTGAAACCCTGGATTAACACATAGGCTAGTTTTTATCCCGAAAAAATGCGGTTAACCTTGCGTGGCGCAGCTAGTTTCTTTATAAAAATGCTTAACATCAAAACAAACTATTCTTAAAAACCTAGTTACATTTTCTGTGGTCGCTCATACAAACATAAGAAAAACTCTTACTGTTAAAGGAGCAACAGAAATATAATCCTTACAAAACCACAGTACAAAGAGTCTCACAGATGCGACACAGTGAATTTTATTCGCTACATTAGTCGTCGGCTGCAATATATCAGCGTTGCATACAACACCGTAACTAGAGACGTGAACGGTTGGACGAAATCCGAATACGATTCGGCCTTCAATTATTTTGACGAATTTATTTTTGAGGTTATTGTTTTGAGGTTACATTGCTTAGCTTTTCGTTGCTATGGTAACTATACATCTCAAGTAAGTTATAAATTAACTAAAGGTATATTTTGTTTCAGTAACTTTTGCTAATGATTTTATGATCATCACATCACACAGCCTATCTATATATCCTATAGCAGTCCACTGCTGGACGTAGGCGTCCCCCAGGGTTCACCACAAGGCCCGCTCTCTTACTGGTAGTGACAGGATGGCGAAAACCGGAAAGCTAAAGATTTATGTTTGAAAAATTGGGGATAAGATTTTTGTCATATCTTTATACCAAGTAATTAACTTTTAATTTCGACCAGACTTATAAACATTGAAAATTGAATAAAATACCTCACACTCATTAACACATTCAGAATCAAGGCTCAAAATGTTTACAAATACTTCTTGTATAAACGATAGGTACTATTGAAATGTTTATAAACATTTCTAACTTCTAGGTATCGAAGGAAAAATATTATGTTACAAAATAGCCTTTAATTAACTTCATCAAAAGCTAACAGAATTAGCATTTTACAAAATAATTTGAGTCGGTGTTTCTCAAATTTAAGTGAAATTGCTTGGTTTCTATTTTATGGCCGAATTAATTAATTGTTTTCATTCTAGATTTTTCTGGTGTCTTGTTATTTAATCATTTAGCTGTGACTCTGTGTACCTGATTAATTTACAAAAGAGTTTTGACGACATGAGTTGCAATAGGTTATTATTGACACCTGATGCAAATAGAGGTGTGTGTATCGCCATCGCCGTCGAGGTCGACCGCGGCGAAGGTGGTGCGGTCTGGCCAGATATGCGGGACGCAGGTGGCCAGAAACTGCAAAGGAAAGATAGAGAGTGGTTTGGAAGAAGAAAGGAGGGGCATTTGCCCCGCAATGGTAAACAAACTATGCATACAAAAAATATATGTGTACGGAAAGCTCCTAAACAGATAGACCGATTTAGATTAAGTTTCTTTTGTTTGAAAGGTAACTGGAGTGTGAGTGCGCTTAGATATGATTTAAGAAAAACTATTCAGCCGTATGCAGTTAATTTTTTTTGTTTAAAATTAAAAAAAAATGATGAAGGGATGTGATCAAAAACATACATTTGTAACGTACTTCAATGATACAAGAATATGGAAAAAATGACATGAACTGAGGATTTATTATCGTTCGAAAAATTCGGCCTCGGCTTTAAGTTTGCCGTATCCAATATTTTGCACATCTCTAGTATATCCGCCTTTTGTCCACAAACCCAACCAGGCGGTGCGATCGACTACGTAATGTGTTTCGGTAATACTAAGATCATTTACTGTGAAGTTTTTAACGTTTCAGTGTTATAAACGTTCAAAATTCTATAAGAGCAATATTGTTATGATTTAATTCGTTTTAAAAAGCCCTTTTGTATATAGCAAGTCTCTTTTTCATTTTGCTTCCTATATTTATATAATTACGACTGTATTCCTTGATGTGGAAGGCAGAGGTACTTCTATAAATTAGCGGTCGAGTTTATAAGCACGGGAAAATGCGCACAATATTTTATATTGATCAGTAGTGTCTTAAGAATTAGGTGCTTTAATAAGAGCATGCATTGCAGGTCAATTCCCGTTGTTAAAGCGAGACGCCGCTATGTGCAGTGTAGTGCAGCTTCACGCTCCCAGCCCCCTTAGACAAGTGGCAAAACGTTTAACGAATAAAAAGCGAATAGAATGATAAATGTATGGGGATGACATAATATTTTGACGTTGTTATCGATGACATATTGTCAGACTCATATTTTTTTCATTCTATTCGATTTCTATTCGTCAAGCGTTTTGCCACTTGTCTAGGGGGGTAAAAATGTCCTGCAGTGCAAGCTCATAGCTCATAGTACCCCGCTTCGCAGTCAAAAGTTTTTGGACTCTCGTCCTTATGAATTTTATGATTCGTTCGTAAACCTTCCACAAAGGCTGTTTACATAAAAAAATAATGTGTCAACAACCCTATTTATGTTTTTTGTTTACTGTTATATACCAGATTCTAACCGTTCTTTAATAACTCGAACATTTAATTTCCACGTCAGCACAGTTAATTAAACATTTTCAAAATAAAATGTCCTGCACAAAACTAAAGCTAGCCGTCAAGAATAATTTCTCGTAGGTATTTCTAGAGTGTATTCCGCAAAGTTTATATTAAAATACTGAAAAAATAAGGTTTGAAATGAAAACTTGCGATTTCGCAACGGTTTCTTTTTGCTAATTATAAGATCTGCGATGCTTAATAAGTTCACTGAAAGATGTTTATAAAATGTTTTAGTTACTTTTACAGGCTTAGTATGTATTAAGACCCTCAGTACGTAGGTACAGTATCTTCTTCTTCTTCTTATCGTATAGTTGATGAGCAACCTGGTGTCAGAGTTTAAACCGCCTGTATGCCTCTGACATGGCTTTACACACCGTTGAAAAATCTCTCAGGTGTGCCAGTTTCCTCACGATGTTTTCCTTCGCCGTTTTAAGCAACTGATAACTAATTTATAGTACGCCCATGATTCGAAAAGACATTGGTGTGTGCCGCGGATTGAACTTGCGATCGTTGACTAGGCTGTCCAACGGTTATACAAATCGGCTATCATCGTTGTGTTTAATCAATAGTAAGTATAACAACAAATACGCACATTTCGCCAGTCAAAATTTAGTACTTGTCGCGGTTAGTCTTGCAATTAGTTGCAATAGTTAGAGGCGTTGTTTAAATATCGAGATCGCATCTGATGTCTACGTGATCGTGGCCGCTTACAGTCTCCTTGGAAAGTAGAAAATGCACGATGCATGAATATGTTGAGCGCAACTAAGTTAGGCCATACGTTTGTGCACTAATAATGTTCTCCTGACTAAATTTCGGTCACCGCGGCCGATCGTATCTGGGACTAGCCAACTATGCAGGATATTATAGTGCACAAGTATGCGCGCAAATACAGGTGCACTCCCTATGGAGTGCACCTGTGTTTGCACGCATACTTATTACTACTGCTACGCATACCGTCCCATCGGACTATGAGAGTGAGGGAATAGTCCCTCACTCTCATAGTCCGATGGGACGGTAGACCGACACGACCGGTCAGAGATCAGGTGCAGGATCACCGGCTGAACGTGCCTTCCGAAGCACGGAGGGGTCTCGTTTGTGCACTAATGTCATATATAAATAGGTAAGGTAGGTTTTTTTTTTGGTTGCATCCTGCAACGTTTGAAAATAGAATAGGCCGCAGAGTTGTCATCACTCCCAGTACTTCAGACTTCAGCTGTACTAGACAGAGTGTAATGTCATTATGGTGAATGGATTAGCCAATCAGCTTCGAGACTGATTGCGGATACGTCAAACGTAATTAAGTCAGCAACAGTGACAAAAACGTTAAGAGGGAATCGTTCGTCATAGTATGGACGTGGTGATGTAAGGAGAGGGACATTTTCGGCTTCATGGGTGTTTATAAACTAAGTCTTTATAAAATCACACTCGTATTATTTAAATTGGCAGATGAGTGATATTGCTTGTTGTAAATGAGAAATATAATCATATTTGAGGCTTAAATGAATTGTTGGAAACTGAGTTGACAGTCAACAATGTTTGGTTCCGAATAAAAATACTACCAGCCTTTATTGATTTTATTCGTATTTTATACAGAAGATAAACAGTATACACTGTGTATCCATATGTATGTATGTAAATACATTATGTAAACACAAATAGTGCTGTCATTTTCAAGCTGAACATTGTAAACGCTGCTCTTAATATTTCGTCATGTAAAATACGCGGCGAATTTGTTGCTAGCACAGATAAGCGTGCCTCTTCCTGTGTGTGCTACTGCTGGCGGCGCGTTACACAGATTAATGAGTGATTACAGAGATAACGAGATTTAAATTAACAGTGTTACAAAATATGGAGGTTATGACTTTGTCTTCTTCGTATTAAGTTCAGTGTCCTATGGTAACTGAAGTCGTGGTGTCAATATTGATGGTAGAGAGGTTGAGCTTGTTTTGTACCTAAACTTAAAATTATTTAATATTATTTGGATCGTTGCATCGTAAACAATATTTTGTTTATACTTGTTCTTCTTCTTATCGTATGGTTGATGAACAACCTGGTGTCAGAGTTTAAACCGCCTGTAGGCCTCGGACATGGCTTTACACACCGTTGAAAAATCTCTCAGGTGTGCCGGTTTCCACACGATGTTTTCCTTTACCGTTTTTAGCAACTGATTTTTAATTTATAATACGCACATGAATGCGAAAAGACATTGGTGCGTGCTGGGGTTTGAACTTGCGACCTTTGACTTAGCAGTCCAATGGTCATACCACTCGGCTACCAGTGCTACGTTTTATACTTGTAGTAGGACCTAAAATCCCGTGGGGTGCCGGGCTAGAATAGAACCTTTTCGTCCCTCCATTTCGTCCTGTGGGTGTCGTAGGAGGGGACCAAGGGAAATCCAGAAGACGGGCGGCAGCTTCTTGTGTAACCACACCATCAATACTGCCATCCACAAGCTGCTGACCAAGCGTGGGGATTATGGCAACCCCCCCCCCCGCCCATCATGTAAGAAATTATAAAGAAAAGGGAACAATTGAAATACTGTTACTTTGTTCTAGTAACTTGCTAAGATCATAATAAAATTATTTAGCATTTTACTATCACTTTTAAAAATACCTACTGTATCTGTCTTCATACTACTCTATGGCCGCTTGTACCGCTGTGTATCCAGCGTGATATATCGCGCATAAAACGCTCCGCGCTGATTATAACACAATTCGCTTTAAGAATATGCTGTGAAAAGACATTTTTGCTTGGAGTTTCAGGATTTTTTGATGGTTAATTGTGGTATTGTAACCAGTAGAGTTATACCCTTACACTTTACGTTTTAAACACAGTTTCGGTATTTATCATTTTCTATCAGGACTCAGGACTGCCTCGTTGGTCTAGTGGTTGCTGAGTGCGCCTGCTGAGCGCAAGGTCCTGGGTCAAAACCCGGGTCGGATAATATGCAATTGTGTTTTTCTATTAGGTAATTCTCAGTAGCAGCACGGAGTCTGGATTGCTGCACTGTACACAAATACAGACTACGTGCTTTTACTGAGAATCAAATAATGTAAAAATCCAGTTACACTTTTCTCGACCCGGGATTCGAACTCAGGACCGTGATCAGCAGTCAAGCTTAGTGATCACTAGACCAACGAGTCACAAAGTAAATATTAATAAAAATTTCATATTTAACTTTTATATAAAAGCAATATTACCGATGTCCAAATAGGTCACACAATTTAAGCTGCGACAGATGTTGGCTCGCCCATATTCTGTGATATATTCCTCAAAGAATGTATTTTAATATGAGCACTAAATATTATCTTTGTGGGCTTAAAAACACATGTATATGCGTACTAGCTGCACCCTGTGTTACCTGCTAAATTATTCGCAATAAAAATAACCTATTTGTTAATCCAGTTAGCTATCTCCGTACCAAATTTTTTGTCCAGCCGTTTGCGCGTGAAGAAGTAACAAACATACAAACACACACACTCACAAACTTTAGCTTTTACAATATTAGTGTGATAGTTAAATAAACTTTATCATCACCATAGTATTCAGATATCACATAATTGTATAGGTACTTCTTATCGTATGGTTGATGAACAACCTGGTGTCAGAGTTTAAACCGCCTGTAGGCCTCTGACATGGCTTTACACATCGTTGAAAAATCTCTCAGGTGTGCCGGTTTCCTCACGATGTTTTCCTTAACCGTTTTTAGCAACTGATAACTAATTTATAGTACGCACATGAATGCGAAAAGACATTGGTGCGTGCCGGGATTTCTACTTGCGACCTTTGGCTTGGCAGTCCAACGGTCATACCAATCGGCTATCAGTGCTGTAGGTAATTGTAAATTGTATACTAGAAACTCATAATTGCTATTCATGTGGCAAAAAAACTTAACGACTTTATTTTGAAATTGTGCCCTAGAGATGTAGCACGAACGCAAGACGAATAGAACAATAGATGTAGTAAATAGAACAGAATGTATAAGTTTAACAATGGAATGCTACGACTACGACATTAGGTTAACCCTACAAATTTACCATTTTATTCTATTCGTCTAGCGTATGCGCTCGTTGTCTAACAGCGCTGTAATTTATGAATAGCCTGGGTAACACAAGCACGATGATATGTGCAAAAAAAACCACTCTAACAGCGCAACGGTTACCAACATCTAGTTCCACTACTACCAATATGACAAAACAAACTAACCCTATCAATGCGAGCCCAACTTTTAACGTTGCGGCAAAATCCTAGCCATGTTCCAACCATGCAGTTTCCACATTTTTTCACAGAGACACCGCTTATGACACAAGCGAAGCGAATGCTTGCTTATTAGAGCATTCATTCACACTCGAGCATTACGGCTTTGGTCGCGTCTAACCCCTTTTGAACTCATTTGAATATGATTTTGAAAACGTCCAGGGTTTTCGTCGGTTGGTTAAAGACTTGAGGTAATGAATTTTTGTTAAAAGGTAGTCAAAGATGGGTTTGAAGTATAGATGAGCTATTTTGCGGTTAAAATTAGGAAATTGCATTTTATGAAATTTCAAGACAGCCTTGTTGATCTGGGTCCTGGGTAGGTGGAAAAAAGTATTATTGAGTATTCCGCCAGTTATGTTTTAGGTCCTAATGTAATTTATCAAAGCGGGGGATTCAAGCTTGCGGGCGAGCCTATGCGCATTAACTGGACACAATTCCAGACTCCGTGCTGCTTATAAGAATTACCTTATAGAAAAACCCAGTAACACTGTGCCGGCCCGGGATTCGAACCCAGGACCTCATGCTTAGCAGTCACACTTAGCAACCACTACTAGATCAACGAACCAGTCATTGATATTGAGTTTTTTCATGTACTATATCGACAGCAACACGTCCGTGGCATCTGGATTAGCTTCCAGATAGGGACAATTGAGTCGCCTTTTATTACATACTAAATTCGTGATGCTATTTAAGTAAGTTATTATTATTATTTCCTATATTTAAATTATTTTTCGTATAAATTACATTTTTAAATATCTATATAAAAATACAATATTAAAAAAAAAAAAAAATAGGGCCCAATTAGCGGTGGGAACAGGGTCCAAGCTACCGGTGGTTAGGGCTCCAGAGAGAGGAACCTCCTTACAGTTATTATTACAAGCCTGTAATGTCCCACTGCAGGGCAAAGGCCTCCCCACTCTCCCTCCACACGACTCTGTCAAGGGCTGTCGATGCCCAGTCCTCTATAAAGGAGTCCAGGTCATCTCGCCATCTCCGTTTGGGTCTGTCTCGCTGACGTCTACCTTGTGTAGGGGTCCATTGGGATGTACGTTTGGCCCATTGATCGTCTGTCATGCGGTAGATGTGACCACTGTGACCAGCCCAGTTCCATTTTAATTTAATTAAGTATCATAAAATAATGTTGACTTCTTCATTAACTTGATAATTGAAGGCAGTAGAAGCTACTGACGTGACAAAAATCCATATTAGAAGTATCGCTTCTATAAAATCAACAATAACAATTAGCGGGCCGGTTCGTTCGCCCTCAATACGTCAATCTCGTACGAATTACACGCCATCTACCGACAGACAGCTCGTTACTAGCCATATTACAGAGTCCTCGAGGTACTACCAATATAGATAGCAAATTGACACAGGTATACACAGATACCGTTACTAAAAGCATGGATTTTTGAACGACGGGAGTTCAGATAGGACAGTATAATAATTGACGACCGGATTGGCGCAGTAGTTAAGCGATTGGACTGCTGCGCTAAGGGTTGCGGGTTCGATTCCCGCACGGGGCAGCAATTTGTGTTAACCGCAGATGTTTGTCCCGAGTCTGGGTGTTTGTGTATGTGATATTTCATGTTTTTGAAACGCACCCACGACACAGGAGAAAGTCCTAGTGTGAGGGCGACGTTTTTTTTCTTTTTTTTTATATATGATGATCTTAACGAATTTATTTCACGATGGCCAATCTCATCTGAGACTAACGAATGCAAGAGACTCCATTGTCTATGCTTATTAAATAACTCTGTCAGTACAATCCCTTTATACAGCGCACAAGTTAGTGTGTGCAAAAAATGCACTCTCTATTCTCTTACTCTTACTGTGCGACATGTATGTATGTGATGGTAGATCGACACGACCGGAGAGAGAACAGCCAGCAGCTTAAAGTGCTTTCCGAGGCTTGTATTTTATGGTTCTTGACGTGACTACCCATCATAAGCTAAACCTTAGCGAGCGCAGCTTACCAACAAACGAATCAACAAAAGTATTTGAATAATCAAAACGAATATTCGAAAGACAAGAATATTCAAGTAAATTGAGATACACATGCTTATAACAGCGTAAGACAGTATAATAATGATCATTATTGAAATCCCTCAAAGGTTCACAGACGTAACAATCTTTCAGCTTATTATCTCGATGTTAACTCTCAAGTTGTTAGAGGTACTTGAGTTACAACGAGACGTCGTTATGAAAGCCCTTGGGAGACGATCCTTGCGGTTTTGGGTTCGATAACATCTTGTGAAACTAAGCCTAGAGAAATAACAGTAATTGTAGTAACATCTGTCCTGTTTCAAGTTTCTGATGTGGGTTTAGTTGATTCGTTTTCTGTACAAGAGATTTTTGTGGTAAACTTTAAATTCAGTTTGGAGGATACCCTCTTACTTATAAACGACGCTAAAACGTTGTTATCTTAACCATTTCTTGAGTGTATTTAAAACTCTATTTTTTGACACTTAAACGACAAAGTGACAGTTATAATTTAATCAATGGTTGAACACTCACAATTTTTATAAGTAAAGGGGATTGGGTAAAGTGTAATTGTGAATTAAGGTCACAAATTTCTTACTCATAAATGAAATGTCAACACTAGTTCAATCGTATGAAGAAGAATGGAAAAATTTACAAAAAAAAACGAGTTATACCAAAACTGAGACTGGTAAATTAAGTTTGTTACACACAAACAAAAATCAAGGTTGACCAGTAGGTATTAGCTTTTAAAAATAAATCATTTGCTTAGATAAGTGTTGATTTTTATAAAAAAACAGCCAATTTGAGAGCCTAGATTTTAAATGCTTGTAGCAAAGTCAGCAGTATATGGAAATTCAGTGCTACTTGCTTACTTCATTCACGTCTTAGTTTAGTTTAATTAGTCCAATACCATATACCAATTAAAGCCTGACCACACCCGAATGCCCTCAACACTAACCACAGCTCAAATCAAATCAGTACCACTGAAAACCACGCGTACCGAAACAATATAAAGTTAAACACCATCTGTCCCGTCACGTTACCGTCACGTCGCCGAAACACAAACACTTTAAAAATACTACCGTTGTATCGCAAACTAGGAAATTGAATATCGAGTCCCGGAGTCACGTTCGAGATATATAGAGGCACCACGCGTTTGAAATGATCGGGATTTTTGGAATTCTGGAGTTGATGAAACTTATTTGGATGGGAGCCATGATTATACGAATAGAAGAAAGAATGGAATATGGAGATGAATTATATCATAGAGAAATGAAGAATAAAATAAAGTAAAGCAAAATGAGTAACGTAATAGTTTATACATAGAAAAGTAATAACTTTTGGTGCTAGACTAATCGGTGATCTGATGTAACCAATTCGTTTTTTTCGTATTCGTTTATCAAAAGTCAGGAGTATCACAGTTCATCTAATAGAAATCATAACCCTTTGATGTATACTTCGATACATGATCAAATTTGTGAAGCCTAAATCGAGTTCAAATTCACAGCTGTATTGTCTCGTAAACTAAATGTTTTATTTTGACTATTTTAATACAAATATAGGCCATTTTGGACACTTAAGAATTGAAGATCAACAAGTAACCATTCCTTTTCTATCCGTCAGACATTCTGTAAAATATTTCCAAATATTTTTGGCCTCCTTCCTCATTCACTTTCTGGTTGCGAAACTTTATAAATTTTGTATTTGGAGCAAGAAAATGGCGGTCAAGCATCGTTTTTGACCTCCGTACTCTTTGCAATATGTTTTTCTGTGTCTATAGCAGAATTATTTTTGTTCGTACTGTTTAGTACAGAATGTAGCTTCTTCTGTCTTTTGTAGAAATGAAACCTTAATTATTGTGTTGGTAGGTCTCGCTTTGAAGAGATTCTTGGAAGGCTTGTTGATTAAAATCTCTGTCTATCTGTCTTTTTGTACTGCTGCAGTCGGGGCACTAGAACATCATATTACCGTAAAATTAAATATGTACTACTAATTACTAACAGCGATACTACAAACACATTGGTTATATTTCAAAGAGTTTATTTTTTGAGCAATATATAGAGATAAAAACTAAAATTAAAGATGTTGACATAATATACTCTGACTATATTTACTCCGTGCCGTTTTGTGGAAATAAACTACTTTAAATAAATCATCTAGGTATCAAAAAGTCTTTCAATCATGTTGGTCACGTAAATGACCTACTAGGACTCCAAGTATTACGTAGCCACAATCTTGTTCCGACAATAATAATAATAATCCTTGCTAAACATTTCAACTCAATAGAACAAATTAATCATTTTAGTATCTATATATTTTACAATAGTCGTCCACCGCTTGGAGACTTTACATGGCTGTTTTTTGTAAAGCAGCTTTTATTCCCTTTAAGGTTAAAGTTTTCAACGGGCCTCTGCGTGTTCGACCTGTTTCCCCACGTAAGCCTTTTAAAAGACCGGCTATCTTCCGCCTGAGTACAAAAGAAAAATCTTTGCTTAAAATTCTATAAACGAAGTATCCCATTTTACAATGACATCACACAACCCCTACCCGTTGAAAATTGGTTGCGGTGCACAACAACACGACATTGCCGCTTGTGTGGCTTTAAAATATAGATATTGGTATGAATAACATTCTGAAGGTATAAACATGGGCTATAACTTGAAATTAGTTGAACATCTTCTAGTTGTGTTGTTTGACGACCTGATTGGCGCAGTGGCTAAGCGATTAGACTGCAGCGCTAAGGGTTGCGGGTTCGATTCCCGCACGGGGCAAAAATTTGTGCGATCCACATTTGATTGTCCCGAGTCTGGGTGTTTGTGTATGTGATATTTCATGTTTGTGGAACGCACCTACGATACAGGAGAAATTCCTAGTGTGGGGCGACGTTTTTTTTAAAACAAAAAAAAAACCTTTTTTTTGGATGTTAGTTATAAGGAATTATTACTTCGTTATTTCTTTTTTGGTGCAAGTAGAAAGCTCTTACAATCGCCAGAGCGCACCTCACCACCCTTATTGACTATTTATTCTATATACTACGACATAACTTCACGTGTAATAGTGTTATTGAATTATGTTCAGCAGTTTTATAGTAATGGGCACAATGAGATGTGATGAAAATGGCAGCGAATCAATCTTTATATAAAATACTTTAAAAGTAATATGAGTATGCAACTGTATTTTAGTTAAGCTCGCCTTTGTACATCCACGTTATAGTAATTTAATTTATTTGTGTAAAATAAAGAATATCTTTATGCCTTCTACGATTTAACAGCCATTAAAAGGTTATATTGGCTTTCCAGACTATCCAAAATAAGAATAACCTCATACAAACCCTACAGATATTGAAATTGTTGTGGTACCGAGAGAAGATGGCTGCTACAGGCTTCAGTAAAGATACTGTGGCTTAACCAACACTTCGAGATTGGATCATGCGCCGTGCTTCGGAATATATAATGCCTTAATGAACTCCAGAAGTTTGGCTGCATTCACGAACCGATTTTAAAACCGTTTTCCTTTGGGAAGCTTTGAAAACAAGGCCTTTATCGACTTAAAAGCTTTAAAATAAGTTTGTTTAAGATATCACCATCATGAACGACCGCGACGAAATGGTGTGATGATCTGACCAAATATGCGGACGTGGTGCAAAACTGTGAAACATAGGTGAAAGAAAGGGTACCTAGGTATTTGCCCAACAGTGGGAAACAAAATAGGCTATTGGAAAAATAGTAATTGAAGCTTTAAAGAAGTCATATTCAACGGCTTAGAATATTATGTTTGTGTGATTATTGTTTAGGTTTACAAAATCATAAATGATAATTTAGTTATAAGCTAGATTTAGATTCAGCGCCACAATTGCTATCATTTTTTAAATCGTTGCAAGCTTTTCACGTGCCGGTTGACTGCCGAGCTCTCCTTGAGATCGTTTTTAAACGATGGCCACACATAAGTGTTGCTAATCAATACAAAACCTAACCTACATATAAAATAACTTGCTTTCGCCCGCGACTTCGCCCGCGTGGATTTGGAATGTTTTATAGCCTATCGCCTTCCTCAATAAATGGGCTATCTAACACTGAAATAATTTTTCAAATCGGACCAGTAGTTCCTGAGATTAGCGCGTTCAAGCAAACAAACAATTTCTTCACCTTTATAATATTAAGTATAGACTTCACACCGTGCCCTAATATATCACACTAATACCAGATCACACTGCTTGTTACTTCTACAAGAACGGCTAGATAAATGTTCTTAAAATTTGTTATGGTGGTAGCTTACACCCTTTAATTAACACATATATGCACTGATAGCCGAGTGGTATGACCGTTGGACTGCCAAGTCAAAGGTCGCAAATTCAAATCCCGGCACGCACCAATGTCTTTTCGAATTCATGTGCGTACTATAAATTAGTTATCAGTTGCTAAAAACGGTGAAGGAAAACATCGTGAGGAAACCGGCATACCTGAGAGATTTTTCAACGGTGTGTAAAGCCGTGCCGTGTGGTATCCGGCCTAGAATTGACCACCCCCTTTCCTCCCGTGGGTGTCGTAAGAGGCGACTAAGGGAAAATCCAGAAGATGGGCAGCAGCGTCTTCTGTAACTTAACCACCAAAACTGCGATCCCCAAGCCGCTTGCCAAGCGTGGGGATTATGGCAACACCCCCCTTCTAAAAGGAGGAGGCCTTCGTTCAACAGTGGACGTCTTCCGGCTGATGATGTGTAAAGCCATGTCAGAGGCCTACAGGCGGTTTAAGCTCTGACACCAGGTTGTTCATCAAACATACGATAAGAAGAAATTAACACATAGGCTTTCTGTCCCGAAACCATGTAGCGGGTAACGCAGGGTTCAGCTAGTTAGTTATATAAACGAACTGGCCAACTAAGCATAGTATTCTATACTAACAGTGACCCGCTTCAGGTAATCCGTACAACATAGTGGGCACTGGGCAGACCTCCCCGGAGAAATTATATGCGACCTAGTCTTCGTACGTTACGTCACACATCTATATGAATATATAGAGGTTAGTTACGATGTTCGTCCGATCCAGTTTTAGATATTAATACTGGTCTGTACACGGCGGGTCTATGGATCTGCTGTACCAAAAGATCGCTGGACGCCCTGCGTGTCCAATATAATAATATCTTTAGGATGATGTTGGGACTACCCCGCTTTTGTAGTGCGTCGCTAATGTTTGCGGAAAATCAAACCGACGACTTTCACGCCTTAATTAGAAAGAAAATGGCATCAATAATAACTAGGATTCGGGCGAGTAACAACAACATCCTAAAAACAGTGGCGGAGAATCTCTCCTAATTTTAGACATTTTGTGAAGTCGGTAGTGTGAAGGTCAAATTGTGTGTACTAACAATAATTATAAGATTGTGTTTTACTAACAAAATGGACTGTAATATTGTCTGAAAAATAAAGATTATTATTATTATTATTGTATAAGGTAAATCATTTGTAACTCGAGCATGGAGTATGAAAAATGCGATTTGTCTGAATGTAAACCTCTGAATTGAACCGAACTAACATAACTTGTGAACCGGTGGATAGAAATGGCTAGTTGTCGTTCATTGTGGTGCTCTAAGGGGCTTTGTCCAGCAGTGGACGTCTTCTGGCTGATGATGCTGAAACTTCTGAAGTCCCTGAATTTCCAGCAATTCTTTTAGTTGAATTATACAAATTCTATTACTTAACACAATCTAAATGGGAATTCTGTGATCGACATGTAGGCAAGTCACATTATGACTTGTGATGATTTTGTGAACATACAATATGATTAATAATAATTATCTTGATAAATTATTGATTGTGGCGTTCTAAGGGGGAGGCCTTTGTTCAACAATGGACGTCTTCCGGCTGATGATGATGATAATAATGAAAAAAAAAAGCCGCTTTTGTAGAATCATTTTACTATCACCTTTCAACATCCTTAGTATGTCAACCGATTCTTCGTTCCCTCTCTCTTAGTTTTCTAATAGCAAAACCAAAACAAATTAGATTTACTATCAAATACGAAGCACATAAAACGAGCCACCCGCACCCGTTCGATTCCCGCGCGGTGCACGTGGCCTGAATATTATTGACGTATTCCGATTATTGTGATGTGACGCTGTGTGTACTCATGTGTGCTCTGAATACGAATAAAGGGAACTGCGAAGATTTCTTTGTTTTGTTTATTTTATTAATGTGAAAATGTGGTATATTTACCCTTCAGATATGATTCATTATCTTCTTCTTATCGTATGGCTCATGAACAACCTGGTGTCAGAGTTTAAACCGTGTAGGCCTCTGACATGGCTTTAAACACCATTGAAAAATGTCTCAGGTGTGCCGGATTCCTCATGTTGATATTTTCCTTCAGCGTTTTTAACTGATAACTAATATAGTACGCAGATGAATTCGAAATGACATTGGTGCGTGATGAGGTTTTAACTTGCGACCTTTGGCTTGGCAGTTCAACGGTCATCGAACATACAATAAGAAGAAGAATGGAGGACACAGTTCAGAGATTTTCACAAAGCAAATTATAATCCATATCATCGTATATTGTCAGACACAATTTATTCGTCAGACACTTAGATTTGAACATGCTACTTTTCGCAAATTATACATTCAGAAAAATCTAAAATGTATCTAGTTTAACACATTACATATTTTATTAAAAACATCCTTTATCTTCAAAGTCGGTTAATAAAATAACAAACATCCAGTTTGGGCACCATGTTCGGGCTAAATCGCTTAACTTATGATTTATGGATTAAGTTGCCTTGCTAATGTTGCTTGCACACTAAATTATGTGGGCTACTTAGGAAATTAGTCTAGGTTGTGTTAGCTTGCTGTGTGTTTATGTTTATGCCAATTTTAGAAGAAAATATATATATATATATGGAACCTGCTAGATGCGCCCAGCGGTGTGGTGGTGAAGAAAATAGCCTATACGTTAATCCAGGGTGTCAGCTACCTCCGTACCAAATTTTGGCAAACTCGGTCCAGCCGTTTGAGCGTGAAGAGGTAACAAACATACAAACACATACACAAAAACATTCACAAACCTTTATAGTATTTATTATTTATTACCTTTATAATATTAGTGTGATGACAAGCGAGCAGTGTTTCCAGTAAAGATCTGAAACTAAGAGAAAATTGGAAAGACAAATGCTTCTTCGTATCGGCATTAGCCAATAGCCGCATGGATAGGCAGCATAGCATAGGTCATACCGTGGTGTAGAGATTGGTCAGTCAACAAGGATGGTAGCGAGGTTGACCGTCCAGGGTGCGCCGGACGTAAGTATCGTCACTCGTGGAGGGTCTCTACTACTCTCTGTGTATTAAGAAACACATAATATAAGAAGATTGGCTAATTTTGGTATTTGGTTTTAATAGTCCTAATCTAACTGGCCCAAATTAGGATAACTCCTGGCTGCATTTTGGTTTCAGTAACCAATCGAAATTTACACTGACTAGTCTGACTGCCGCACTCAGAAACGTTAACGATTACTCAAACTGACACTAAGTAAAGACTTCACGAACAAAACCTTTACTTAGTGATAGGTAGTTTAGGTAACCATTAAAGTCTCTAACTGCGGCGGTTAGAGTACGAAGAAGAACATAAGTTTACGCGTAAATACAGGTTCTCTCTCTATTCCCACATACTCATAGTACGGTGGAACGTCATAACAATGATCGAAGAGACATCAATTGCAGGACAGACGGATTTGCGCGCTTTGGGAGACGCGACAAACTACCCATAACGACTGTCAAAGAGCCGCAAATGACGTCAGAGGTGACGGTATGACATGCTATACGAAGCAAGGAGAATGGATCGTCCCTCATCCACTGACCAACCGCGATAGGCGTAGCTTAACCTAAATCCATTGATCTGTACCGCTGTTATAAGAATTAGA
The DNA here is from genome assembly GCA_905340225.1 of Abrostola tripartita. NCBI lineage: Eukaryota > Metazoa > Arthropoda > Insecta > Lepidoptera > Noctuidae > Abrostola > Abrostola tripartita. Next base: position 2,485,659 of record HG996510.1, on the reverse strand, counting down.
ACATAATTAACATAACATAACATCACGCCTGTATTCCCCGAAGGGGAAGGCAGAGGTGAACATATAGTACACCCACATTTCGCCAGTTATGTTGTAAGTCCCAATGTAATAGGGGGCGAACCTATTGCCATCAACCGGGCACAAATCCAGACTCCGACTCAGACAGAGAGAATTACCTAATGGAAAACTCAGTACCACTTTGCCCGACCCGGGATTTAAACCCAGGACCTCTTGCTCAGCAGTCGCGCTTAGCGACCACTAGACCAACGAGGCAGTTAGAACATAATTACAAATTCAAAATGATAAAACCTCAAAACAAACATTTGTACACCATAATTTCCGAACTAAAATCATATTTCACCTAATTTTAAAGTAATTTCGCCCAAAAATTACCCCAGTTTCCATTAAAATGCCAATAAACCCACAGAACAGCTAATACAAAATAGAAATGCTTCCACAAATCTTGTTCCTTTAAATACAAACAGAATCATTATAACATTGATTAATACGGAGATCGGGCTCGTTAAAATTAATGATATTCAAAAACTCTGTCCGTATTCAAAGTTTGTAATTTATTGGTGAACAGTGAAAACTTAATAATATCGTGGAATAAGCTTGTTCTGTTGTTAGAATACAATTTGTTGCTTCTTATTACACAGGGTTGGTGAGGGTGGTACGAATCGTTTCGGAAGAATTGTTTTGTCGCATTTGGAGCAGGAGTTTTGGTTTTGAAGCTTTGACCTTAGCTTCCTGTTAGCATGTCGATAAATAAATAGAATAAAATAGATAAAAATACATAATTATACTAGCTGCGCCCCGCGGTGTTACCCGCTACATTGTTTCGGGATAAAAAGCCTATATTATGTTAATCCAGGGTTTCAGCTACCTCCATACCAAATTTTATCAAAATTGGTCCACCCGTTTGAGCGTGAAGAGGTAACAAACATACAACCACAAACTTTGGCCTTTATAATATTTATGTGAAGTCTTCTTCTTCTTTCTTATTGTATGGTTGATGAACAACCTCGTGTCAGAGTTTAAACCGCCTGTAGGCCTCTGACATGGCTTTACACACTGTTGAAACATCTCTCAGGTGTGCCGGTTCCCTCACAATGTTTTCCTTCACCGTTTTTAGCAACTGATGATTAATTTATAATACGCACATAATATAAGACATTTGTGCGTGCCGGGATTTGAACTTGCGACCTTTGACTTGGCAGTCCAATGGTCATACCACTCGGCTATCAGTGCTTGAAAGAAAGAAGAAGAAAAAAGTGTGTGAAGTGTAATAGTAAAAAAAACAGAAGATACTTATATGGATAATTTTTTTCCAAGGCTACAAAATCACACTGTTGGCACAGACAGTCGGCCTAAAGTGAATCTGTGAAATATCCTGTTACCCTTATAAACATCTATTGTCCTTACGGAGTTAACCAAGTACCATTTTTTCAACTTCAGGGTGCAAATCAGATGTCATATTGATATGACTGTTCCTTTCGTAGCTCTGTGTTCTTTTTACAGTTTAACAGTCACCTCTGACTATGAAAATATGAGGCTGCACTTATAGATCTAAAATCACTAAAACACGAAGTGATGAAAGCTGTGCTTGTTCTTCCCCTACACGTAAAATCCTTTGCAATTTGTATTCAGATATGAAAAAGTCCCAGCCTCGTATTATTTAATGTAGTTTCTTCAACAATGTAATGTTGTAAGGGAACGTTATTCTCTACGTACAGTCAGCATCATAAGAAGCTTAACATGTTAAGAAACCTTATGTCAATTAATTGAAAGAAATAAACATCAATTCAAGGTATTGTTTCAAATTATAGGAGCGTTCAAATCGACACCAGCAATTTATACTACGCTAACTCGATTTTTAGGTAAATTCACTTTTTTACGCCAAGTAGCTTAAAATATGGTGTTTTATAAGTAATAAAAAAATCACGAAGAAATATACAAAAATAACGAAGTTACAAATGTCATACAAAGCTAAGTATAGGTATTTTGTGGATTCACTCGATCTAAATGACGCTAAGTTATGTTAGCGGCGTGTGCGCGGGGAGGGGACGCGCCGCTTGTTTGTTTACTTTAGTCTAAACTCACTTGGCGCACTGTTTGATGTAATTGCGCGGTGTGTGATTGATTATTATAAAATCGTAATCGATAGCGTCATTGTCATAAGTTATTGAAAGCTTTGTTAGTGTTATATTATTATTATAATAATGTCACGAGAACGAGCCAAATATTTAGTGGATTTAATCAGAAAGGAAGAATATTCTTTGAGGAGTGTCGATGAAAATAATGAGATACCGTTTCATACTGTCCAGAGAGGTAAGTTTATTGTTTTATTAAAGATTTTAATGTAAATTTAAGTGTATAAATATGTTAAATAATTATAAGCTGTGTGTTTTTTTAAATAATAGTCGTTCTGTTCAAATTCCGTGCAACAATACGCTAACTCATAGTTAGCTTACTTTAGTGCGTTCGTGTACATACTTGTTCGTTTAAAAGGCTCTAGTTAGCGGCATTTAGGTTTTAAATAATGATGTGCAATACTTATAATAAATATTTTATTGATGCCACCTTGATTATTGTTTGTTTTTATTTACATTATTATATAATTTTAATAATATTTTAATAATAAATTATACCTTTTGTTATAGAATCGTCGCCATTACCTGCTGAAATAAATAATCCTGATTTCGTGGCTTTATATAATCACGTCATGTTGGATGAGCCTAATGAGGAGCATAATAATTATTCTATATCCAGTTCTGCAAGCCGATATACAGATAACAATGGTATGGTACTACAAGATATAAATTTAAACGACTTGAGAGTTCCGGGTGTTGAACTGAATATTAATTCACCCAAGGTATTGACTGCTATCCAAACACCTTCTCCATTACCATTTACTCCACCAAGTATCCCATCTTTATTTTCGGTGATCACTAATTATGACTCTTCTGATAGCATCAAAGATGATACCCCCGTACCGTCACCGTATTTAGATTTTTCGGAATCTCCACAAAGTTTAGATGATACTTTGGTGCCAAATACTTGTAAGGATACCGAAGATAGAACACTTACACCTGAAGTCGGTACGTCCGCTCCGGCAAGTTTTCTCGATTCGCGTATGGATAACGATCACTTAGATTCAATATCAGCAATATCTACTCCCTGTAATTCAATTTCCTCGCCTGCAACGTTTAATGACAGTGACTATTCTGCTGTATCGACTCGAAAGACAAATAAACGTAGATCTAATAAAAGGAATGATGTGGGTCTCAAAAGGCTTAAACGTGAAGATGAGTGGATAGTTAGAAAGAGAAAACGTTTATGTAACAAAGGATTAGAGTATATCACGGCAAAAGGAAAAACTAAAATAGCTAGAAAAATCAAAGCCAGTTGTGTCAACTGTCGTATGAAATGCTATAATAAAATAAGCCAAGAGGTTCGTATTGACCTGTTTGATAAGTTTTGGAATACTGGCCATCACGTGAAGCAATGGGAAATCATCGCCAAATATGTGATACAAAAAAATAAAAAGACGGCCACTAACATTGAAAGCGAAACTAGTCGTCGATCACACACTTTACATTATCACCTTCCCATCAATGCCGATGATGGAATCACTTTACAAAAAGTTTGTAAAACAATGTTCTTAAACACTTTTGATATTAGTAAAGATTTTGTTTATACTGCCATACGAAAAAATCAAGAGAACACTGACTTTACTGATGTCACTGATGACAGAGGTCGGCATAAAAATCATAACTATATCATTTCTAATGAGATGAAACAGAGTGTCTTAGATCACGTTAATTCTTTCACCCCTGTCGAGTCACACTACGTTAGAAAACGTACGAGCAAAAAATACTTAGATCCTTCTTTATCTTTTTCAAAAATGTTTAATTTGTATATTGAGTGGTGTGACGATAACAATTTTAATTTAAGAGCACAGACAGTGAGACAGTATAGAGATATTATTAATTCTAATTTGAAGATAGGCTTTTATTTACCAAAAAAAGATCAATGCGACCTCTGTCATCAGTACAAAAATACATCTAGCCCTACTGATGAATTAAAAGAAAAATTTTCTAAGCATCAAATAGAAAAAGAAATTTCTCGTAAGTTAAAATTAGAATATAAAGTATTAGCTGTCTCTAATGATAAAATAGCTTGTATCGTATTTGATTTCCAGAAAGTTTTGAGCTCACCTCATGGTAATATAAGTGTATATTATTATAGGCGGAAACTAAATGTCTATAATTTTACTATTTATGATATGGCATCCAAAGAAGCATTTTGTTATATGTGGGATGAGCAAACGGCTAGGAGGGGGGCTAATGAAGTCGCTAGTTGTTTATATGATTTTTTTAATAAATTAGCATTTAAGGGTATCAAAGAAGTTAAGTTATGGTCAGACAACTGTGGGGGACAAAATCGTAACCGTATTGTTTACTATATGTATCTATTAGCTGCCAAAAAATTCAACTTGAAGATAAGCCACCATTTTATGGAAAAAGGACATACACAAAATGAAGGAGATTCAGTTCATGCTTTAATAGAAAAGACTGCTAGAGGTAGGGAGGTTTATATACCAGATGAATGGTATTCACTGGTGCGATGGGCAAAGGTTAATGGGAATCCTTATAATGTTATTGAGGTCAATCAAAACATGATTTTTGATTTTAAAACTAATATAAGTAAGAAAAATTGGACGAAAAATTTAAGTAACGATAAAGTTATGTGGAACAAAGTTAAGGAAATCGGGGTTTCGCCTGATAATTATGGATTGTTAGAATATAAGTATAGTTTAGGTGATACCGAAAGCAATCAAATACAATGTTTTAAAAAGACATCTACTAGATTATCCCACTCGGAGCCTTTCCCTGAAAAAGCATACAAAAGGATGTTAGCAATTAATGTAGCAAAATATAAAGACTTAACATATTATTGTGATAACAATATTATACCCGAAAAATATCATATGTTTTATACAAGTTTATTAACAACTGTTCAAGATGAGGAAAATGCAAGTGATGACGAAGTTTGAATGGTTTACTTAATTATTACTGATTAATATTGCTGTTTTAATAATTATGTTTATTGTGATTAATATTACCAATTGGATTTTATTTTATTTTACGTAACAATTATAATACTAGCAATGTGTCATAATAAGTGCAATGTTGATTAAAATAATTATAATGTAAGATATCCAACTGTGATTGATTCTGATCTCATTGTTAATTATTAAATAAGTACTTACCTATAATTTGATTAAAGTCTTGTTATATACGTATTATTTTTGTTTTAATTATGTGTATATTTACTTTTTTTACACAATTTAAGCTAGAATTTATATAATTTTATCTAGAAATCAACGTGTTTTAGTTCAACAGAAATTTAAAATAATACGCTAACTTGTGTCACAAGTTGATGTACATGCCGCTATCTTTAATTTAACTGCCTTTAATACGTTATCCGCCCGTGACGCATGCTCCGGTTAAATAAAGCTAACTTTAATAACTTGTTATTTACGGTATAAAGCTACCATAATATATCTTGTATGTATATAGATTTACGTAAGGCTAAAACCTATGCATAATATATTTTAGAAATAGTATTGCAACACAATAAAAACCACACTTAATTAATACCATGCTCGCCCGTAACACACCACGCTAACATTAGTTAGACGTGTGTTGCATGTTAAACCTTATAGAGGAAATTCGTTTATATACGGCTAACTTATGCTAAATCAAAAGAAATAATTAATTAGGACTTAATAAATATGAACAATTATAAAACATAAATTAACTATTACTTGTGCCAAATTTCATATCAGTATCTTAATTAGTATAAAAGTTATCACTATATTCCCTTTAAAAGTGTCTCCTGTAAAGTACACTTTTATAAATTAGCGTAGTATAAATTGCTGGTGTCGAAATGATGATCTGAGAATATTTAAGACTTTTTACTATGTAAGAAGTGTAAAATTTAATGTTCACCTAGTTATGTTGCTGACTGTACCAAGTTATTAAAGTCTACGTAGAAACAAGCATATTTCATTTATGTAACAGAAACTGTAAACAGACTAGGTGAACAGTTGGCAAGTTCTAACTAAACCGCGAAACTACAACACTTGACAATAACTTAATAGTAATAAGTTTGAAATGTTACGCCACACTAGGGTGATGTCCTACGCGAGTGGTGTTAGCAAGGCGATGCTTGTAAAGCTATAGCTCTTTCCAGATGAGTAAGATCAGTAAGAGGGAACTTGAGATCACTGGTCTTTTTGAAATCGTTTTTTTGCGACCGTACAAGCCTGATACAGTTGGAAGATAGTCTTTCAAATCAACTTCTTTTGATAATGACTTTAAGACTGAAAATGCGAAGAATCAGGCTGAAATAATTTAAAAACTTATGCGGACAGCATGGAGGCCTTTTTTAACAGTGGACATTTTCCGGCTGATGACGATGATGCGAAGTAACGAGCAAAACGTAAATAAGAAGAAGTAGGCCGAGACTTCTCTATACGACAAAGGTTGGTTAAAGATGGCAACCATCTTATATATAGCTGGTAGCTGGTTAAAAACGCTTAAGCAACTACCGTCTACTTCTAAAGATAATTACAGCAATGAATTTACTACAAATACCACTTCAAAAAGAAACGAAGTCAAAGATGACTCCGTTTGTTCAGGTAGGTAAATTCTGCGTGAAATTTGGAGCGACAGTCACAGAAATGTGTAAGTAACCTATTTAGATGCCATTCAATTCCCTAAATCTCAGTGGAGGTGCTGACATGATTAATGCTCAAGTTCCTGAATTACATGAGGAGACTCAACGAAGCGTTGGAGAACTATTCTTATTACATCGCATCGCACAGCTCACGTAGGACGATAGCTACAAGATGTATATCTAAGAGTTTCGTGTCGAGAATGTGGCACAAATAATTTCTGTTTCAAAGAGACGAGCGTTGTTACAAGTCGTAATAGTACAGTTGATGGTGACAGGACAAATGTTCAGTGAAAATTATTCAGAATTGATTTTAGTTTTCCTGGACGTAATTTATATTACTGCTTATCACTTTATAAGTGAAGAAACGAAACCAGCTCTCTTATACTATTTTGGTTGGTATGGGTTTTCTTCTTTTTGTATCGGCATGAGCAATGTCCAAGAAAACAAGTCATGCCATGGTGTAGAGATTGTCTAGTCAATAATGATGGTAGGGAGGTTGACCGCCCAGAATGCGCTGGACGTACTTAGGTGCTATCACTCGTAGAGGCTCTACTTGCATCCCTATTTATGGTGGACAGTAGCCAGAGATAAGCCATTATTATTTTGTTTAATCTTTTTATTTACCTAAGCTACCAACAGTAAAAGATTTCTCAAGTTATTTCATAATATATAAACACATTTTTTTTAATAAAGTAAGCCAGTCGTAATACACAGAGCATAATACAGTTCCATACTTGTTTCACAATCTTGCTTGAATGTACATGAGACACTTTGATTGGATGCCACAAACATCACAACAGCGCCTTGAGCCCACAAAGTAGATTAACCCGTCAAAAATCAGAGGCGTCTTTACCAAGTTTCTACTTTACACAAACGATAGTATCTGAAGGGTTAAAAGGGGGTGAGAGGGGTGGGGGACGTGACATCGACGTCATTAGCGGTACCAATACAGCCCTCCAATTAACTTGTCTATCATCAATAGGCTGGTTTTTGCAACTTGTTTCGACTTGTCTCTTTTGTGCTTTGATTTCAGTAGTAGTCAATACTACTTGATCTTAATTAATGATAAGGTGATTAATGTTAAAATAATTGAAGGGATGATTAAACTTAGTTATATGAATGAAGACTGCCTCGTTGGTCTAGAGGTCGCTAAGCGCGACTGCTGAGCAAGAGGTCCTGGGTTCAAATCCCGGGTCGGGCAAAGTGTTACTGAGTTTTTCATCAGGTAATTCTCAGTAGCAGCACGGAGTCTGGATTTGTGCCCGGTTGATGGCAATAGGCTCGCCCCCTATAACATTGGGACTTACAACATAACAGGCGAAATGTGGGTGTGCTACATGTTCACCTCTGCCTACCCCTTCGGGGAATACAGGCGTGAAGTTATGTTATGTTATATTAATGAAGTATACGAATTTCAATACTTCTTCTACGTATCGGCATGGGCCAATAGCTATATGGAATAGGTCATGCCGTGGTGTAGAGATTGGTCAGTCAACAAGGATGGTAGCGAGGTTGACCGTCCAGGGTGCGCCGGACGTCATTAGGTATTGTCACTCGTGGAGACACTACTTGCAATTTCAATACTGAGTTTCTTGTCGTTAGACTAATGTTAAAATGTGAAAATCGTAAACCTTATGTTTGATCAATTCGTTGATTAGAAAACAATGTATTAAATCAAAGAACTCAATTGACAAGATAATTTTGAACTGAATTGTAAATTAATAATTATATAAATCTTGGGACAACTCACACACGGTGATATGATCCCAAACTAGGCAGAGCCTGTATTATGGTAACCAGACAATTGATAAACATACTTGTATATTTCGAAACACATACGTAATATAGATAACAGGCGTGATCTATGTATGTATTTATATATTTTAGTAGTGGGGTATTTATAGTACCTACCATCCGCTTCTACATATATGCCATTACTACCGTAAAAAACTAGGCTGCTACATTTTTTTGGGATAAAAAACCTATGTGCTAATCAAGGGTGCCAGCTACCTCCATACCAAATTTTATCAAAATCGGGCCATCCGTTTTAGGGTGAAGAAGTAACAAATACACACACAAATTTTCGCCTTTATAATATTTTGTGTGATTACTACCGCTAGTAACTAGGCATAGGCATTTCATAACAGATTCGAAAATGCATACATTTCCCCCCCAAATATGTATGTATCAGCAATTCACTCAGAGTAAGTTCATGACCCATTTCCTGGCATTAATTGTCATCTACAGCCGGGATGTATTGTGCTGTGGCCAGAAATAATTATGTGTGGAATTCAACCAGACACAATATGTACAATGAGTAAGATTTTATGGATGTGGCAGGGTGTTTATAAAGGTATTGCTGATGGCAGTTCAGATAAATGACGACCTAATAGGCGCAGTGGCTAAGCGAGTGGGTTGGATTACCGCACGGGACAAAAGTTTGTGCGATCCGTCCGATATTTGTCCCTTTTATACATAAAAAGTTTGTGAGTGTTGGTATGTTTGTTACCTCGTCACACTCAAACGACTGGACCGATTTTGATAAAAGTTAGTGTGGAGGTAGCTGAGATCCTGGATTAACAAGGTTCTATGCAATAGGTTCATTTGCTTTTTGAAGGACCTAGGCTTGGGTTCTACGATGTTTTATATAAAACCTTTTTCTTTCTGGGATATATTACCAAATAGACGTGCCTTGTCACTTCCATGCCCAGAGAGTCCATGTTATGAAAATGTCTGTGTGTGACATCGCAAATTGTCCCCTATTCAGTTTGGAGATTACGGGCGGCGACGCGTGCCGAACTAATTTCAGGAAAATTTCCACTCACACCACATTTTACGAGTAATTTGGTGTTACGGTGGCAATTATAGGTTTTCTATTACTAAGAATTCGTCAAAACACCGTCCACGAACACGTCCAAGAGTCCTGGGAACTAATTAAGAATTCAATTCCATATCATTGGCAGAAAACAAAGTCGTAAGAGATGATAAACTTGGTGTCATCATCATTATCTTTATCATTTCAATCCATTATCACCCACTGCTAGGTATTGACTTTCCTTTTTCTCTGCCAAGTGCCATCCCTCTCTGCTTAAACCTGATCTAAACCTAATAAATAGTAGTAGGAAAGAAAAAGAAAGAAATATTTATAAGCTCGCTACATATGACGAAGGAAAATTGGGAGTACAAACTGGTAAAGGGGGACACTCTTAGCTATGCCTTCGGAGTTCAGGTGTGACGTTATGCCATATTGAGGATAATTGATAGGTAGTACTTTTATGGTTGGAGCAGGTGCGTGGTGCTGACAATAATGTAATGAAATGGGGGTTGAAACTTTTTTTTTTAATAAAAAACGTCGCCCCACACTAGGAATTTCTCCTGTATCAAGGGTGCGTTTCACAAACATGAAATATCACATACACAAACACCCATAATCGGGCCAAACATCTGTGGATCGCAAAAATTATTGTCCCGTGCGGGAATCGAACCCGCAACCCTTAGCGCAGCAGTTCAATCGCTTAGCCGCCGCGCCAATCAGGTCGTCAGTTGAAGATGTCAATGATAGTTTTTCAAATATTATGCTGTAAAGTGCAAAGATCGTCGGAACAAAGGTCACCAATGAGGAAACATACAATGTTTATAACTTTATGAGGAATACGGATATTTTTTAATCAGATCTGATATATATTGACATTTGACAACCTGATTGGCGCAGTGGCTAAGCGATTAGACTGCTGCGCTAAGGGTTGCGGGTTCGATTCCCGCACGGGGCAAAAATTTGTGCGATCCACATTTGATTGTCCCGAGTCTGGGTGTTTGTGTATGTGATATTTCATGTTTGTGAAACGCACCCACGATACAGGAGAAATTCCTAGTGTGGGGCGACGTTTTTAAAAAAAAAATAAAAAAAAAAATATATATATTGAGGTGCCATTAGAGAGCCTCCATGAGTGGTGATACCAAATTATCATTCGGCGCACTGCACTGTGCTGTCCACCTTGTCCTGGTCAATCAACCATTCTTATTGGCTAGACTATCTCTTCGATTACGATTAGCTAACCCCCAATACGAACAAAGAAACTGTCTAGCAATAAGTTGGTGTACAACTAATACCTAAACCGTCTTGTTCATAAACGAGGATCATACCGGCATTAACTAAACCCCGTATTAAGTCTATTGACTACTCTATTCAATGCAAACGACAGTCCATGTTTAAAACTCTTTTTTTTTTAATTAAGGGGCTCAAGTTTTGAACGATTAAAATGAATGCTACTCTTCATGTAACAAAAACTACAAAACAAGTAAACAGTGTTTCATGTTTAGTGCTAAAACATTTTTTTAAACTTTCCCATTGCTAGTAACTGCTATTTTCCCGCTGCAAACCATTTTGTTACCAGTTATAAAACACAATACGTCATTCCAACGGACTGGGGAGAGATAAGGGCGGCGCACTATTTTCCTGTGACATTTCACTGAATAACTTGGACTAAACTGGTAGCTGGATGGTTTTTAGTTATGTTCATTTTCAAGTAATACCTTTATGTTCAGCGCGTCTATATGTGTGACTTGTCTGTATTTAAAGTGGGCAAGGGGTGAGTTTAAAAGGGAGTCTTTTGTTAACAGTGGACGTTTTCCGACTGATAGTGATGGCGAATAGACGAGTTCTGAATAACTTCTGATGCACTTCAAAATTGTCTAATACTATATTAAAATTGAAAAAGACTGTTTTGGTTCCTCGTCAAAAAAACTTTTTAGCATTTGAACGGTTCTATATCTTAGACCCTAGGCTGCTAGTGATAATTGTCTTTACGTTTCTGGGTTTAAGTTAAAGCGTGACGTATGCTAAAATATGATGTATTAGTCAATAATCTTAGTAACTATTGAGAGACTTACGTAAAACCACACTGGATAAATTCGCCATTTAACATCAACTTGCTTCAAATACTACAAAAAATCGCACACAAACAAAAAAGAATCGAAAGCAAAATTCTCCATAAAGAAAAGCCGTAGAAACGGTAACTGTCTCCTAACATTCAGAGAGACTGCAAAATATAGTTTGTGGCGTATCAAAACGAATCAAACGCGAACTGTACCTCAACCATGGGTTTTCTCACGTGAACTCACTAGCGAACGCGTTTTGTATACACATCAGCCTATTGCAGTCCATTGCTGGACGTAGGCCTTCCTCAGGGTACTCCACAAGGTCCGCTCTCCCGTGGTTGTCACTCAGACCTGGAATAGTAGGGCGACCGGGAGCTGGGAGCCGTCTTGGCTGCTCTTCATGGGGAGTTTTGCCTATAATCACCACGCTGAGCAGGCGGGTTAGCAACCGCATTATGGTGAACGATAGCTACACAAGGGAACGCTACCCATCTTCCCGGAATATTCTCTTAGTCACCTCTTACGACACCCACGGGAGGAAAGGAGGTGGTCTACTCTAGGCTGCAAACCACACAGTATGAAATGTTTGTATGGCAATCTATAAATTCCTCCGTAACTGCTAGAGGCGCTGTGCAGTTGGCTTGACAAATATTTTACGCGGTTGCTAGCAAGTTAACTAAAGTGACGTGAGGAAACTCATAGTTGGGGTACTGGGGAAGGAATCGTTCGTTCGATCCGACAAGACAAGCAGACGTCTAATCTACATAATGCCAACGTTGCCTGCGGTCGTAGGTTCGGTGGTAGGCGGAGCGTGAAAGCGATTTTTAAGTAAAGAAACTTACGTACTACTTTCGATAATTGCACGGATAACCATGGAAATTAGGATGATCGTGGCTTTTATAGTGTAAATATATTAAAACAACTGTAATTCACAGATGTTATTTCTTAGCAGTCTAAATTCCAGATTACTGTCATTAGACCTTAACCCTGAAAATTTTTTTGGTGATTCAATGTATTTTCCTATAGTTTTTTTTAATGCCCAATAAATAGTAACAGACTAACGTACTTTTAAAAAGCTATAATTGTACAGTATTTTGCAGAAATATAAATGTAGAATAGAGCTTGTTTACTTCTTCAGTAAATATACACGATCCTACATTATTTAATTCTGCTTACTACACAAAAAAAAGATCCCGGCGAATTGAGAACCTCCTCCTTTTTTTTGAAGTCGGTTAATTATACAAAAACATACGGAACAGTAAACAAAACAAAAGAACACAGCTTCCCCGTCAAACATAAGCACCTACGTATTAACGTGTTAATTTCGTTAGATTTTAGTATTCATAATTTCGTTTTCGCATCTGACACAAAGCCTAAAGCATTACTACTCGTCCGCTTCATCCCTTTTAGTATGCTCCCACCCAAAGCCACACAGACATCTGTAATCCTCATAATGGATGAATATTCCGTCTTCTGTTAAATTGTAACTGATTTTTCTTCAATTACCATGATCATTATCGATGTGATTTATTAGTTTTGTGTTTAAGTCGCTCGTTAAGTTAAATATTACGCTTGTGAAGCTGTTACCTAATGAATGAAATGATAATTGATTTTATTTCTGCAAATGGTATTTATACACGTCTTTTTTTCACTAGATGGCGTCGGAGTTTCCTAATTGACTACCTCTGTGAAGAACTACCGTACCAAACACAGGGGTCAAGGTCTCTTTTAAAGTCCAGACAAGATCAATCATTTATGTTTGAACAGTGTAGTGGGTCTCATCATCATCATCAGCCGGAAGACGTCCACTGCTGGACAAGGACCTATTATGGCATAATATTGTTCAATGGCAATGCAATTATGGTACAAATACTGACTAATGAAACATGGATGTGTAGTACAATTCTGCTTACCTCTTTAGCGACTACAGTCGTTATAACTAGCACAGCGAAAACGCATAAGGTTTTAAGAGAGTATGTTTTATCTTTCGCTTCAAGCTGTGGTAATGGCCAGCTTATTTAATCTCTAGCCATGCAGCTGTTGGCAACAGCTCGTTTTATAGCTGACTTTTACAGCTGCATATGCTAAACATAACTTCACGCTTATAGTCCCCGAAAGGGTGGGTAGAGTTGTACAGTACCATATTTCGCCAGTTATGACCGTGGGGATTAGGTGGGTAATCAAAGAACCTGATAGCTCTTTGCCCGACCCTACAATCGTAATTAGGACATAACCTGATTGGGGCAGTGGCTAAGCAATTGGACTGCTGCGCTAAGGGTTGCGGGCTCGATTCCCGCACCAGGCAAAAATTTGTGCGATCCGCAGATGTTTGTCCTGAGTCTAGGTGTTTGTGTATGTAATACTAGCTTTCGCCCGCGACTTCGTCTGCGTGGATTTTGAATGTTTTATGACCTATAGCCTTAATCGATAAATGGGCTATCTAACACTGAAAGAATATTTCAAATCGGACCAGAAGTTCCTGAGATTAGCGCGTTCAAGCAAACAAACAAACAAACTCTTCAGCTTTATAATATTAGGTATATGGTATAGAAGTATAGATAGTATAGATTTCATGTATGTGAAACGCACCCACGATACAGAAGAAACTGCTAGTGTGGGGCGACGGTTTTTTTTAATTATATAACTGTAGCGAGCATTTGCGCTTGCGACTACTAAACCTACGTCAATTCAAGCCGAGACAGTCATTTATTTATCTCATAAACACATTATTTATTTACCTAGTTCTAGTTCGGCGCGATTTAATAAGAATTCAAAATCTGATGTCGTACTAAACGTTTTGGTATTCAGTATGCAGCGACGGAACGAAATAGGACAGGAATATCGATGAGCCAGCGGTTTTTGTCGTAATATCTACGATGTTGTAGGCATGCCTTGATTTCAGCCTGTTTCCGAAGAATGAGCCTAGGTGCTGCCTTTGGGAATAACTTTAGGTGATGCTATGTTTCGGAATGTGATATATTTCGTTTTATTTTAGATCAGAAATATAAATAACATCTTGAATTTATTCCTTGAAAAATGCGGTCATGCTATCCCTCTATAGCGCAATCACGGGCGAACCTATTGCTATCAACCTGGCAAAACCAGACTCCGTACTGCTACTGAGAATGATGGGATGGAAAAGCCCAGTTACACTTTGTCCGACCCAGGATTCGAACCCAGGAGCTCATGCTCAGTAGTCGCGGTTAGCGACCACTAGACCATTAAGGCAGTTATTGGCCTTTATGTAATAGTTATAGGTATAGTTATAATGTGTTCTTTGTTTTTGCATGCCGAAAAGGTAGGCGAAATATGTGAAAGCTACTATTACTTATCTCCATCTGTATACACCATTATTTCGAGCAAATAAACGATTCTTATTCTTATTCTTTCCCTATTTGGTATAAAGTAGTGAATAATAATAATGTTTCTTTATTTCTCCACACAAAAACAGGACTGCCTCGTTGGTCTAGTGGTCGCTAAGCGCGACTGCCGAGCAAGAGGTCCTGGGTTCAAATCCCGGGACAGGCAAAGTGTTACTGAGTTTTCCATTAGGTTTTTCTCAGTAGCAGCACGGAGTCTGGATTTGTGCCCGGTTGATGGCAATAGGCTCGCCCCTCTATTACATTGGGACTTACAACATAACTGGCGAAATGTGGGTGTACTATATGTTCACCTCCGCCTACCCCTTCGGGGAATACAGGCGTGATGTTATGTTATGTTAAAAACAGGACTTAATAATAAGACACATTTATGAAAAATTAAGGATTAACTAGTCTGTGAAATGTGCGGAGCTGGTGTCTATTATAGGTAAAATACCTGTAAAACAGATCACCAGTTGGTTTTATTAGGTATACCAGAAAATATTTCATGCTGGATTGAACAGCGGTTCAGTCAAGGTCAGAGAGTAACAGAATACGCTTGTGTTCATAGCAATAAGGGAAAAGCATTCCCTTATTACATGTTAGTGAAGACGTAACGATAGGGTGACCACATGTACATTGGAAATTGAGATTTTATGCAACTGAATATTTTTAAGCTTGTTTTCGTACAGGTATGTTCATCTGCTACACACATAAAAGCTACGGAAATTATTTTGTTTGACTCACTAATAGCTTTTTTTTTGTCTAAAAAACGTCGCCCCACACTAGTAATTTCTCCTGTATCGTGGGTGCGTTTCACAAACATGAAATATCACATACACAAATACCCAGACTCGGGACAAACATCTGTGGATCACACAAATTTTTGTCCCGTGCGGGAATCGAGCCCACAACCCCTAGCGCAGCAGTCCAATCGCTTAGCCACTGCGCCAATCAGGGCAGACGTTATTCAGATTTTTTATTCAGTATTTATAATTATATTTGTATTATTACATTTTATTCACAACAGTTTAAAAGGCGTATCGGGACTAGCCCACCACTCGTGCCCATCATTGTGACTCCTGTAAGCCAGGATCTACAATGATAACCATTGAGAACCATCGAGGCAATGAAGCTCGAGGCGTCCCAGAGAAATGACTCGACTGTCTTGGAACCCGCAACGAAATTAATCATAAAAGAATATATAGGAGGAGTAGGAATAAATGTTTAGTACCCACTTCCCTCCATAGCAAGCGGGAGACATAAAGAGTAATATGCCAAAAGCATAATAAGGGATCCACAACTGAGATAAGCCCAGTCGCCAAGCACCACGGGTAACAAAGTTAAAAACTAATGGGTCCTAGCTGTTATTTTGATTCCAATAGTAGGTATGGCAAAAACGTCTGAAAGCACGGAAGTTTGTTCTGGTCGCAACAAGGTCCTCATAATAAATTACACCGGATGTAGCATGTATGCTGTCTAACAAAGTATTACGTTCATTCTGCCATAGACCACACTCCCACAGGACATGATGTGCAGTTTGCTCGTATTCACTACCTGGCGTTGAGCAGTGGCACAGAGGTGAAGTAACAAGCTTAAAAGAGAAAAGCTTACCTTTAAAGTTACCATGACCCGTCAAGAACTGAGCCACGCAATGATCCACCTCCAACCATGTCTTCTCCAGCCGGTCACGAACGGATGGAAAATACTGGTAAAGGTGGCGGCCCTTAATAGAAGTATCCCATCTAGATTGCCATTCGTCTAGCAGCTCGTTATAGACATCGGTTTGGGATTTAAATAACCTGATAATTTTAACGCGGTCCCGGTTTGTTAGAAATTCGGTGTTAATACCCTCTCGAGTAGAGAAGTACATCGCGGCACGTCGTTGTATTTCGAGATCGACAGGTAGCACGCCTGCTAGTACCGGCAGAGCTTCGGTACTGACCGTCCGATAGGCTTTACATAAGAATATCAACGCTAACCGTTGACTTTGAAGCAATTTGCGTCGCGCCGCGCCTATTGTGGCTCTATCAGCCCAAACTGGTGATCCGTAGCATATGCATCCTAGGTAAGTTGCCCCATAGATGGTTTTTAAAGTGTTAAATGAAAGACCCCAAGTTGACGTTGATATTCGTGTTAAGGCATAAAAGTTATTTTTTGCTTTTTCACCGACCGTTTTAATATGTTCGACAAAAGTAAAATTTCTCTCTAACACAAGACCAAGATAACACACGGATTCCCTTTTTTTAACGGTTATATTATTAAACTTTATTGAGGGTGAAGATTTAAGATTTCCTTTTAAAAGTAATTGAAAGGTTTTGTGTGGAGCAAACTTAAGGCGGTTTCGTTCACCCCATTGGGAAATTAATCGTAAACACGTATCGGCTAGATTTTCAAGTCCGGCTCTTGTATTAGACTGTATGAGCAGAAGGCCATCGTCCGCATAGCCAGTAAGTGAACAACCGCACGGAAGAGGTATCGCGAGAAAGTCATCAAATCCCATATTCCATAGATATGGACCTAGAACCGACCCTTGTGGACATCCGATCGTCAGTTCCTTCGACAGTGAATGATGACCAAGTTTCAGTTTAGCTGATCCATGTAAAAAGTACGAGTGAATAATACTATAGATGTTGTTGTAGCACCCACGCGCCTTTAACTTGAGTAGTAGCATTGGCCACCATGCATTATCGAAGGCACCGGAAATGTCTAGAAAGATACCTAAAACGTACTTGAGTTCAGACGAATGTACTAACTTTCTAACTGAGATGGCAGCGTCAGTAGTAGATTTGCCTACTGTGAAACCGAATTGGTTGTTGTGAAATTTTGGACCACCCGGCAATAAGCGTGGAACAATAAGCCGCTCGAGTAGTTTACCTAGCGATGGAAGTAGTGTAATTGGCCGATAGGACTTAGGGTCATCCGGAGGCTTATCGCCGCTTTTAGGTATTATACGTAAAAATCCGCGACGCCAAGCACGAGGGAAAATACCCTCTGCAATACATCGATTAAACACCGTTAATATAGAATCACCGGATAACTTACACGCTTCCTTAATCATCTTATTGGAAATTTTGTCCTCTCCTGATGCCTTATTAAGAGTCAGTGATTTCACAGCTTTGATGAACTCGTCAGTAGATGGAAGGTCTGATGCTGGAGATGCAGGTGGTTCGGAAGCAAACGCTCTTACCTGCTGATGGTAGTCGTTGTCACTGTTTGGTAAATCGTCAGGAATGAGAGAGTTTAAGAGAGCTTCCGTGGTATCCTCAATACTCGCGGTGTGTTTATTATTAAATTTGATATTTGGGATAAAAGCCAGGTTAACTGATCTATTAGCTTTGAACTCGTGGTATAGAGGAGACCACGGACCCTCCTTGTCTAATCTTTGTACCACTTTACGCAATAGATTGCCCTTCGCTTTTTCAATAGCAGCCCTATAACGTGACCTGGCGACTCTAAACGTAGTTAAAGCGTCGTTGAATGTATCTCCTGTCACTTGTTGTTTTTTAAGCTTATTAAGCTTTTTACGCGCTTTACGAAAACTTTTGCGCTGTTCAGTGAGATAGTTACTCCACCAATCACATCGGCGTATATTGGTAATAGATCCGCGACCAATGGCAACATCAGCACAGTAAGTGAAAGTATCTGACATAATATCAGCACTTTCTTCAGCTGACAGGCCCTCTCGAGTGAAGTCCTTGACATGAATAGCAAAAAATGAACCAAAAAATTCCCAATTCGCTCCCTTAGATTTATATCTATAACCGTTTATATTATGAGAACCTTGCGTTAACCTAGATACAAATTTGTACACAATCAGGCGGTGATCACTACAAGACGCGTCAGGTAGGACGCGCCAACTGTCTAAGCGAACGTCGGCACTAGATAGTGTGACGTCAATAGAAGACTCGCCCATTTGGCTGCAATAAGTAGGTGGTGCATCAGGGGTGTTATGAATACATAGGTTCATCTCGGCGATGAAGTCTTCGACAGCGCAGCGTCGATCTGAATCGGTAGCCCTAACCTTGCCATACCACAATGATGAGGACGCATTTACGTCAGCGCCAATTATAATTTTACAGCCTGCAAGAGACTGCAAAACGTGGCGAAGATGGTGAATGTGAGGAGCAACAGGGTCTGAGTATTGAAAGTAACAGCTCACTACATATACTTTAAAGGACGTAGATGAAACCTCCGCGACTGCACAGTGTGACGTCATAAGATTTTGTAAAGCTGTGACAGTTAAGCTATTAGAACGCGAGACGTAAATTCCAGCTCGTGCTTTGCCGTCCAGTTGAACTACTCTATTTCGCAAACTAGCGTTCTGATACTGTTCTTGGATAAGGACAATGTGTAACCTATGTTCTAAAATCAGTTTGTCTAGCTTGGACGTCGCCACCCTATCGTTGTGAAGATTTAACTGTCCTATAAGAAGACTATCCATATTAATAATTAGTATTTAGAATCAGCTGTTCGAGTTTGGCCTTGTAAGATGGACAGTCCTGAGACCCGCACCGATGGTCGCACGGTTTCTTGTAACGCTTACACGCTGCACAAGTTGGTTTAAATTCAGAGTTATCCTTATGAGGGCACTGCCTAGTCTCATGTGCTTCGGCGCAGTTAGCGCAGGCGGGAGATTTATTTTCGCAATACTTTTTAACGTGACCGAATTGTTGACAATGTATGCACCGGACTACTTCGATGTCATCAATAAAACGGCAGGTGGCCCAATCGATGAATAATTTGTCCTTTGTAGAAACGAGATGCTTACGTACCGAGGAATCGATTTCAATACCTATCCATTTCCGCCCGTTATCTAATGCGCGCCTACGGATGATTTTAGTGTTTTTAATGAAATCGTCTTCCGTTAAATTTATTTCGTCCTTGATGTTTTGACGATAAAGCGCGGTCAGAAAAGCACGATCTTCCATTGACGAGGGAACGTCCTTAACTAAAATACGAGGCTGGCGCCCTTTAGGTGTTTCCAGCCTTAAACCGGCAGATCTAATTGCATCGACAGACTTAATTTTCTGCATCTGTTTTTCGTTGGCAACGCGGAGTACGACACCCGACTTGGTAACTTTTTTTAGGCCTACGATTTGAAAACCGTCGTCGCTAGGTTTAATAGCATTCATTAACGCCTGTTTTGTAGCGGACGATGTTGCATACTCCGCCGAACGCTCAGTCGTTGGATATGCAACAACGCACGGCAGTGGGGCGCGCGACGGCGGCGCCGGGACGGCTTGCGGCAAACGGAGTTTAAGTTTATTGGCGTATGACTCATTATTATTTACTTTAGTGGCACTAGAACATGTATTCGCCTTTAATTTTTCCAATTCGCGCTCATTGTTTGCTAATTTGGTCTCATTACATGACGACTTAATAGCTAGCAAAGAAACAATAGCCGTAATTCGCTGAGTCATATCCATTATTGCGGATTTATTTGCAATATTTATACGCGAACCCTGATCATTCACAAGATCGTTAATTTTCGAGAGGTAGGTTGATGCCTCGGATACTAAATCACAATAATCTGCGCGGCTCGCGTCGCTAGTGTTTAAAATTGACGGGGTCTTGCTGACCGATTCGGATAGTTGCTGCCGCTTCGATGCTTCGGGTGAAATATATGTCGGAGATATTTCACTAAATAAACGTTTAGTCGTCGCGGAAGGTGGTGATCTTGACGTCATTTGACTTCTACAAAACATGTCCCTGCCCCGGTCGGGCGGTTCATCGCTAAACACCGACATAATATAACTACCTCTATGTGGTTGAACTCAATACAAATTACTATTATAACAAAAATAACACCGATATAACGCAAATATCACTAGCACAACAAAAGATAATAATTTAAACGAGCCGACAAAGTTATTTCGCGATACCCCCAACCAAAATAAAAAAATAAAAGACTTACCGAAAGATTAATGAGCGTATTTACCACTAAAAACAGAATAATTATATCAAACTTTACTACAAACCATGCACGTAACACTATACCACACAACTATGAACAATTCACGAGCTGGGAATCGATCGCGGAACGGGACAAAAAGTATTATAACCGAGGAGCGTAATTAACCTCCACTGCACCGTACGGACGCGCGGAGGGAAGTGGGGCGTATGGTAAGCAGAGGTAAAAAACATATATATTTTACCAGATATATCACAATATAATGGGCACCTTTAGCTATTAATACGGCAATAAGTCCGGACTTCATGTTGCTATTAAGAACTTCCTGGAGAAAAACCCTGGAACACTTTGCCTGATCTGGAAATCAAACTCAGGATCCCACGCTCAGCCGTCACCCTTTGCGATCATAAGACACATGAGGCAATTAACACCGAGAATACCTGACAGAAAAGGTCGATTTGTTTACTTTTTTT
The DNA here is from genome assembly GCA_905340225.1 of Abrostola tripartita. NCBI lineage: Eukaryota > Metazoa > Arthropoda > Insecta > Lepidoptera > Noctuidae > Abrostola > Abrostola tripartita. Next base: position 2,464,288 of record HG996510.1, on the reverse strand, counting down.
CCAGTTTTTGCTAAAACAAATTCCTTTTTAAAAATGTTCTTATTTCTAACTAAATCATGGCGCCCTTACACCTTTGTGAAAGGCAGTGCACTTCGCTACATGAAACGAATGGCCCAGAAACTGCACTCTCGATATAAACCGTGAACGTTCCCAGAATATATCTTACTTTACTTATGTTTGTAAGTAAACAAATCATAGGGAGTCAAGCCAATTGACAGCTGATTTATTACCGTCCATTGAGGACGCATCGTCTGCGTTGAATTCGTTTTTATTTTTTTACTTAAGGATCTCTAACGAAGCTTACACAAGATACATAAATAGACCATAGTATAATACATGTAAATAATAAAATAATAACAGCCTATACCTGTCCCACTGCAGGGCAAAGGCCTCTTCTCGTATAGAGAAGGATTGAGCACTGATCACCACGCTAGCTCACTGCGGGTTGGCGATTACAGATAATTAAATCCAGGTTTCCTTACGATGTTTTCCGTCACCGTCAGTCAGTGGTGTCTTAGAATATCTAAGAAAGTATTTATGACATTGAAAAAGTCACATTGATACTTGCCTGGGTTTGAACCTCCAAACTCGTGCATAGAAATCCGGTATGTCAACCACTAGGCCACCACGACACTTAATACATGTATTCGTCTCTATTTAATCTTACAAAGAGGTAAAATTTGTGATTATTGTTATACTTAGATATACTTAGTTTAGATACATTTTCACAAGCGAAGAGAACACTACAAGATATTACATAAAGAAAAATATAAATAGGTATTAAACAAATGACGACCCAATTGGCGCCGTGGCTAAGCGATTGGACTGCTGCGCTAAGGGTTGCGGGTTCGATTCCCGCACGGGACAAAAATTTGTGCGATCCGCAGATGTTTGTCCCGAGTCTGAGTGTTTGTGAATGTGATATTTCATGTTTGTGAAACGCACCATACAGGAGAAATTCCTAGGGCGACGTTTTTATAAAAAAAAAAATAGGAACTACAACTTACTTCTTATTCTAAATTGATAAGGAAATTTGAAAAATGATGGACACGAGCGGGACTTGAACCCGCGACCTTCGCCGTACCGTGGCGCTGCTCTAACCAACTGAGTTACTTACTTCTTACTGTCAACATTCTCTTACGTTGACTTAGAAACTGCTTGTAATTCCTTATTTTAATTCGTATCGTCGATTTAAGAAGTTAAAACCAATCAATGTAACACATTTGTATTATCAAAAGATTATGATATTATGTAAACAGATAATAACGGACACATCATCCATTTCGGTTATTACGTTCGTAGATAAGATTAAATATCAATTTTATTTAGTTTAATTGTTGTAGTCACAAGTGTGGGACGCGAAATGGGGAAAAAGGATAAAAAGAAAGAAATAAAGAACAGTAAAAGTATAAAAACAGTGAACAAAACAAGCAATGATTTCAATGTAAGTTTTTTTAATAATTTCTTTAAACAACATAGTGTCTTTTTAGCCGACCTTAAAAAAGGAGGAGGTTCTCTGTTCGTCTGTATGTATTCTTTTAATTTTAGCCTTAATTTTGGTCACGGCTATGCACAATATTTAGCAGTAGGTACACTAGACATCTGTGTGCAAACACAGGAGCTCTCTCTATTCCCTCACACTCGTAGTCCGACAGGACGGTAAGACACCGGAGAAAGATCAGCCCCCCTACCATGAACATGAAGCACCGCGCCGTGTCGCTTTCACATCGTAAACTGTCCTGTAAGAGTTCATGGTAAGGGGGCACGTGAAAGACCTAAACTTGCTAGGTTTTTCCAAATTAACTCGACTATCATCAACATTGATAAATTACCTAATATTTCTGTTAACGTGTTAAATGTCTTATTATAAAGTATTGACAATGTGACCGCGCAGTTGTCAGAAGAGTAGCAATAGAGTTTGCGGTTCGATTCCCGTACGGAACAGATTTATTACCATGCGGTTGGTTCAGAACAATAACTAATATCACAACGCCTGGACTTAGGAAAGATGGCGTAGACTACACTTAAAAAAAATCTTTAGCGCATTAGTTAAATTATTAATTAATTAACTAAATATAGGCATACGCCTACAATCCTAAAAGTGGTAGACAGAGGTGTTCTCCTTTATTAGCCTGAACAGACGTATTCCACCTTTTATCATTAGTCCCATGTAATATGGCGAACCTATCGCCGTTTATTGCTCCCACATTTATTTTTTAATCGACTTAAAAAAAAGGTGGGTCTCCATTCGTTGGAATATTTTTTTATGTATGTTCCATCATTTATGAACAGATTTGAAAAAATATTTTTTCATGTGAAAGGATTTTCTTCCCAATAGATCCCATTGAACTATTTTTTATTTTTCAGATAGCATCCATAATAACCTCTTTGGTATTACTAGGCTTGGCAATATTAGCTTACACAGTATATCAAGATGTGATCAGTATACCTGATATGCCTGAACTGGATTTGAACAAATCATGGGGTCCCAATACTACGGAACCGAAAGATACGCCTATAAGACCATATAGAGTACTGTTTACTGATGCGGTGAGTTTTTAACCTATCACAGACAATGAATTTTTAATTATACCTGTTACTGTTGTTGGCATGTCGAGGAATGAAGATGACAATAGATTGAAGAGGAAGACGAAGACGTAAGAGGCGGTCAATTTTGTAGGCGTTCATTTAATAATCGTTTATAAGTAGGGAAGGGTATAAAATCTAGCAAGTAACAATGTGCATTTTTATATTTTGCACAAATTATCTAAGACACCAATGGACGAAGAAAAAGTAATCGTGCTTTATACCTAATATTGTTCGCCGGTAAAACGCAAAAGGTAAAATCACTGAAAAAAGCACATACAATCATGCTTATAATTTTCAAAAAGATAGACAGAGTTCCATTTAATCCAGTCTAAACACCCACGTTCTAAAATTAATATAGGCGACCAGAATTAATTGAATTCAAATCCATTGCGTTCTTCTGATGTTCTTCTTCGGCATTCCAGATGAATGCCGAAATCCGATGGCTCTTCGAGATGTACCGTCGTGTCCCAAGGATGAAGAGTTTCGAGGACACTGCCTGGACTTACGGCGTCCATTCTGATGCCTTCGCCAAGATATTCTCTTACTGGATCTTCAAGTACAGCTTTAGAGAACGGGAGAGATTCTTCAACCAGTTTCAGCAATATAAAACAAATGTTCAAGGGTTGGATGTACATTATATTCATGTGAAACCTAAAGTGGATGAAAACGTTATGGTGAGAACATGAGGTTATTAGGAAGCTTCTCATCATCTGCGTGGTCTTTTTGGAACTATGTAGGTTGGCTTCCAGTCTAACCCGATGCTGCTGGATACAAGTATACCACATGGGACGACTGTCTATTTAGACTTATTTTAAACCTCAGTTTTAGCCTAGTCTAATTGTTAATGAATTTTCATTTAGTTCATTAAATCGTGTGTAAAGCCATGTCAGATAGAGGTGGTTAAAACTCTGACACCAGTTGTTCATCAACCATACGATTAGAATAATTAAATAGATGAAACTAGACTATAAGTTTAACATTCGCATCATAATTTAAAACATTTAAAAAGAACGCAAATAGTTTAAAGTCTACTATTTGAAAAATGAAATCAACTAAAAATAAAACAGTAACGCCTTTGAGTATTCCATAAATGTACAGTCATAAACTCCGATTCAATTTCAATCTCCGATTACATTTTGATCCAGTTACACGGACGGAATTTTTAAAGATGGTTCCTAGTACCCTGCCCCAAATGTTTCCCTCGATGAGAGCTAGACGTCGATGGCTAACGATTTTAGTCGTGCAATCTGACGTTCTGTTAGAATCTAGTTGGATTGCTCCAGCTAAAGCTGATTACTCCTTTAACTGTTTTAAATGACTTCATAGTTCGTTATAAGGTTCATGTTGTTGGAAATTTGGTCCATATTGAGGACGAAATAAGGAAAAGAAAGATAGATAAGTATATAGCGTAAAAAAGTACGGTGTAGTAAAGAAGAGGTGTGATATAGCCTGCCTATTTTTTGTTTTATTACATGGATGCCTATAACTTTCAGGCGAACTTTTTGCCATAAACCGAAAACAAAGTAATACTGAAAATTAACAGTAATTTTGGCTTTCCACGGTGCGTTACCCGGCCGCGCTGCCCGGAGCCGATTTTTATTGACCGGCAAGTACAACGAACGGGTCCACGCCAACCCTTCTCATAGCGCGTTGTTCGGCGGAGCTCCATGGTAATGCTACCACTTAACCATTTTCTTTTTGCAGGTTCTACCATTGCTTCTTCTACATGGCTGGCCAGGGTCAGTTAGGGAGTTCTATGAAGCGATACCCTTACTCACCACCGTGAGACCAGGACATAACTTCGTGTTCGAGGTCATTGTGCCGAGTTTGCCTGGATTCGGATTCTCAGATGTAATCGGATTTTTTTCTTATTAGAACTGATTTGAGTTTTTAGGGTTAAGATACTGCATTTTATGCAACGTTTACCGTTTGTCTATTTTGCAGTCAAAAAATTTAAATAAATTAGGATCAGACGAATTTATACGTAAATACTATGTAATTGTTATCGTTGATTTCAAAATATTTTTTCATCAGGGTTTACCCATATTTAAGCACTTTATTTCTGAAACTTATAATTACCCGAAAAATATTTGCAACCTTTTTTCAGGCACCAGTTCGTCAAGGTTTATCCCCGCACCAAATAGCGATAGTCATGAGAAACCTGATGCAAAGACTCGGGCACAAATATTACTATGTGCATGGTAACGACATTGGCCACACAATTGGCTCCAACATGGCCACAATATTCCCTAAAGAAGTGCTTGGTTTCCATACAAGTTGGCCAGTCAACTTTTCTAAGCAAGCATATTTAACGTGGGTATTTGGAGCTGTATGGCCAACGTTTGTCGTGAATGGAGACGTTGATAAGATGTATCCATTGACAGACAAAGTCAAATTCTTCTTAGAGGAGTCTGGATATTTACATTTGCAGGGAACGAAGCCCGACTCTATAGGTGAGCTTTATATAGATTTATGTTAACTGGTGGAAAAAAAGAAATGAAAAGCTACAGTTTTCCTTTGTTTGTTAACTTGTTTTAAACTAGAGCTACGATTGAATAGTTTGCAGTAGCTACGCCGTAGTACTTCGTATCAATGCTACGAGAGTTACATTACCGTAGCTCATAACCAAGTCAAAGAATACCGAATGATTGAATTGGGTAGTTGACACCACCAATCAATTGACATACCATCCATAGATTTAGTGATGCAATAGGAACATGTGACGTAACTAGTTTGCAAACTCAATCGACTTACTACCTATTGATTTTAAAGCCAATAAAAATCGAATTTTACAGTTAGCTAAATATGTATAGGGTATTTGGGGCTTAAAGCATCTTTTTTAGAGAAGTAGTGTCTTGGTATTATTGGTTAGTGGTATCTACTACCTACTACTACCAAACTTTTGTCTTTATAGGACTTCGTATGTAATTCTTCTTCTAATCGTATGGATGATGAACAACCTGGAGGCAGAGTTTAGACATGGCTTTACACACCGTTGAAAAATCTCGCAGGTGTGCCGGTTTCCTCACGATGTTTTCCTTCATCGTTTTTAGCACCTGAAATAGTAGGCACATGAATTCGAAAAGACATTACTGCGTGCCGGGGTTTGAACTTGCGACCTTAGAGTTGGCAGTCCAACGGCCATACCACTCGGCTATCAGTACTGCTGTATGTTAATTACATCGAATATATTTTATTAATCATTCTCATTAGTTTAGTTTTTCCATATGACTTTCAGGCATTGCTCTCCAGGATTCTCCGGAGGGTCTAGCCAGCTACCTTCTAGACAGGTTCATGATCCTCACCGACCCCGCCAATAAACTGGACCCTGATGAAGGTCTGGAGAAATACTTCTCTTACGACAAACTCCTGGACAATATCATGCTGTACTGGATCAGTGGAAGTATTACGACGTCATTGAGGTCATTTAAAGAGGCTGTTCTTGATTATGAAGTGGAACAGGCTTTTGCACGGTGAGTTAAACCTATTTCTTTTATAATCATCTTTCTCAGATGAAAAGGGTAGGTGGAAAAAAAGACTGACGAAGTTGGTTATAGAACCAGGGTACAGAGGTCTAAAGTTGCCATGCTTCTTGGAATCTGCCAATGCTTTTTCTTTAACTGTATGAAAAGAAGCAATGAGACAGTTGCTACCTATCAGTCAAATTCATAATTCCCTCCTAACCATTTTCGGTCTAGGCACATAATCATGTGCAGCCACAGAAAAAAATGGTTCACCGGAGACTAGAAAAGATCAGGCTTAGTCGTAAAATTAAGGCTTGATCCACTAACCAGAACTCTTACTTAGAAAAAAATTCATGAGCTGTGGTAACCTGCCATGCAAGCACATAGTCTTCAACTCATCATCAGCTGGAAGACGTCCACTGTTGAACAAAGGCCTCCCCCTTAGAGAGGAGGGGGGGGGGGTTGCCATAATCCCCACGGTAAGCGTCTTGGGAATCGCAGTATGGGTGGTGAAGTTACAGAAGACACTGCTGCCCATCTTCAGGATTTTCCCTTAGTCGTCTCTTACGACACCTATGGGAGGAAAGGGGGTGGTCAATTCTAGGCTGGATACCACACGGCACAGTATAGATAGTCATCAACTATCCTGACCTAAACTAACCTTCATAATTTCTCTTCTAGAATTCCAACAGATGTTCCAACGTGGGGTCTTCGCTTCAAGCATGCTCTGTCATACAGTCCCGACTTTGTTCTTCGCTGGAAGTATCCTAATCTTGTCGGCACCACTAACTACGACTTTGGAGGACAATTCGGTGCATTTGAAAGACCCGAGGAGTTCAGTGACGATGTTTTTAAGGCTGTTAAAGCATTTTTGGAGTTCCATAAGTGAAGATATTAAAGTTGCTCGTTTCGTAATTTTTGTAGTTTCTTTACTCTATGGAAATATTTAAAATCTTTTACTGTTGTCGTTGGTTGGATTTACATTTTGAATTAAAAATATTTCCTAATAATTGACACGAATTTACAAGTTTAGTACAGTCAGAGGCCTGAAAGTCTGATAGCCAGTAAATAGTAATGGAACCCGTAAAAATAACTGGGCTGTCGGTCTAGTGGTTAGTGACCTTGACTGCTAAACCAGTGGTCGTGGGTTCGATTCCCACCCAGGACCAATCTTTGTGTTATGAGCATAATCATTTGTTCTTTATCTGGGTGTAATTAATTTATCTATGTTATGTATGTATTTAGAAATATATAAGTTTGTTAATCAGTTGTCTAGTTACCATAATACAGGCTTTGTCAAGTTTGGGATCAGATGACCACGTGTGAGTTGTTCCAAGATATTATTATTATTATAACTAGTTAATGGGGTGTAGATATCAGATAGGCAGTTGTTTTATGTTGAATATCGGACTCAAACTTTTACTTTAAATTAGAGGCAACCGAAACCTGCAAGCCATACTTTACGAATTACAAAATATTGACTGTACCTTCACTTTATATATTAGAAGTAGCCTTATTTGTGAAATGTAACCAAAAGCTATTTCCACGACTATCGGAGGTTACCATTCGTAGCAGACGCGATGATACTGTTCTCTGTCTACATCAGTCAAAAACTGCATTACTGAGAAAGAGCATCTTTTGTATGGCTCCCATAATATATAATAAGCTTCCAAAAGTTTGGAAGGACCTAAATGTCCACGGGTTTAAAAATAAGGTTAAACGACATTTAGAAGGAAAGGCATATTATGACATACAGGAATTTCTAAATGATAAATTTATTAGCCAATAATAGTAATTGTTAAATTGTGTGTAATTTTGAAAATGACTGCCAATTATGTATAATTTAGCTTTTTGTGTTTTAGTTTACTTGGACGTCGTTGATTATCATTATTTTGTGTATGTCCTATATAATAAGACTGTATATTGCACAGACTGTATATTTGTACGCCTAAAAGGCCAAACGTGACGATATTTTTTGTTTATTGACCATCTTGCATGCTTTATATGTATACTCATGTTTGCACAAATAAAAAAAAAAAAAAAAAACTGCATCCAGTGTCACTGTCACACACCTGAGTCACTGGAAGTGACCCTAACATATTTTGATGAAGGCCAAGCAGACGATGACACAACATCACGTAGGCAGAGGCAGGCAGTGTATAATACACCGACATTTTACCAGTTATGTTATAAGTCCCAATATAATAGGGGGCGAACCAATTGCCATCAACCGTGCACAAATCCAGACTCCGTGCTGCTACTGAAAATTACCTAATGGAAAAACCCGATATTGTTTTGCTCGACCCGGGATTTGAATCAGGACCTCTTATTTAGCAGTCGCGCTTAGCGACCACTAGACCAACAAGGCAAGCGATGACAATATAATATAATTTTAGATAATATTGCCACTAGTGCTGTCTTTCCCTTCTACCGTTAGGCGCATAAAAACTATGATAAAAAATTACAAGCGAACGCATCAGCTAAAAACAAGACAGTCGAAATTCACCATGCTGGCCAGCTACACCATGTTTTCTAAAAAGAACACGGAGAAAAAGTTGTAAAAAAAAACCGGCACAGGCGAAGTTGCGGACGGACGACGGAACGCAAATAATTCGATTTAGCGACGCTGACTCGATTGAAAACGATTACAGCGAGCATCGAGTTGAAGTTGTTTATTATTTTGTTTTGCGTTGTACCGAATTCGATGATTGAAGTGTAATGTGGTTATGTCCCGAGACGCGTTTTTGTTTGTATTTTCGTATTAGGCCGTTAGCGTAGATGTTTATTGCCAATGTTTTGGGTGAACGACCATGGTGGAGGGATTCATCCTCGTTGATAGAGATTGGCATTTGTTTTTCCAAATTTGCCTACAACTGGCCTACAGAAACATAACAGTTTGGAGCTTAAGAACTATGTACTTGGTACTTAAAATCTAAAGATGTCCTTAAGACCCATTATTTTATGCGTGTATTTCTTGAAAGGTAGAAGAAATAGAACTAGGTAGGGGAAGCGAACACTACGAGCTTTTCAATAAATTTTAAAAGAGGCTTTTACTTAAGAGATGCTTCAAAGTTTATTAGAGAAGATTATCAAATAAAAATATATAACAACGATGTCTGAGTAAATGGAAAACTAAAAAAGATAGTATGAGCAATAAAAAGAAAACTGACGCTTCCCGAGTTAAACTCGTTTCCGCTACGCTGACTATCTACGTAGTAAATGAATGTTTCTTACAGCATCTTGTAGTAAGTAAACAACATTATAATAAGCTATAATAATTAATAAAGAGTGTGGTGTGCAAGGTGGTGCAAGGAGAGAGCCTCCGCGAGTGACGATACTTAAGTATGTCCGGTGCACTCTGGACGGTCAACCTCGCTACCATCCTTGTTGACTGACCAATCTCTACACCACGGCATGACCTCTTTTCCAGCCGGAAGACGTCCACTGTTGGACAAAGGCAATTGGCTGATGCCAACATGAAGAAGTAGATTAAAAAAGAAGGTATATAACATACTTATCATGTCTCCTGTATTTCTCGAATGGGTAGCAGAGGTGTGTGTGTTTATGTATAGTACACCCACATTTTGCGAGTTATATGTGGTCTCATTTATTAGGCCTATTGGCAAAGGCCTCCCCACTCTCTTTCCACATCTCCCTGTCACCAGCTGCCAACGACCAGTCTTGCATATACAAGTCAAGTTCGTCTCACCATCTCCGTCGTAAAGTCATTAGCCGGGCACAAATTTAGACTGCGTTCTGTCACTGAGGATTTCCTAATGGATAACCCCAATGATACTTTGCCCGGCCTGTAAATCAAACCGAGATTTTACTCTCAGCAGTTACGCTTGCGACCGCTAGATCAACAAGGCTTTGTGTTTATAAACAAACTCTTTTTCTTATCTTAAAAGCCAGGCTCTTGTTGGTAAAGCAATTTCCATCTCATTACGTCCAATATAAACAAACTAACAATAAAAAATAAAGCCACTCTGTTTAATGTCTTAAAAGCTACTACGATAGATGTATACCTAAATTATATTAGGTATATAGTATACTGCGATCCCCAAGCCGCACCCCTCCTACTAAGGGGGAGGCCATTGTTCAACAGTGGACTTCTTTCGGCTGATGACGATGATGATGATGACAGTATACCCGTATGGTTCGGAAGGCACGTTCACCCGTTGGTCCAGCGCCTGTTCTCCCTCCGGTCGTGTCGGCCTGCCGACCCATCGGACTATGAGAGTGAGGGAATAGGGAGTACACCAGTGTTTGCACGCATACTTGTGCACTATTATATCTCATGCGCAGTCTCAGATGAGACAGGCCGCCGTGACCGAAATTCGGTCAGGAGGACACGTCATGGTCTACTATGAGTTACAAAAGTAAGTAACGTGAGGTTTTACATAATGCTGGTGAGCTGACAACATAATTATCGACATTTATTCGTCTCGTTTTCTGCATACTACCGATTTTAGATTATCGCGTCCCAACCCGGACATTACTCAGTAAATTATGACGTCATAATGTTTTGACTATGTAATCTTTTTATGTCAAAAAACAAATTATGTCGATCCCATATATATATAATTCTATTCGATTTCTATTTTCCTTTTTTGCCACTTGTCTAGGGCGCCTTTTCTATATACATACATATAATAAAATCGTAAACGACCCGTGTCTGTACATTCAATATTAAAAAAGAAAACCAATTTATACACTCTGTATTTATGTAACCGAAGCCAAAAATATAGTTTTTAAAATTTTTGTCTGTTTGTCGGTTTGTCTGTTTGTCGGTTTGTCTGTTTGTCTGTGCGGTTGAACGCGCTAATCTCAGAAACGACTGAACCGATTTGAATGCGGTTTTCACTGATGTAATGTGGCAAGCTTCCTATAACATTTAGTGTTTGTTTCATTTAAATCGGTTCACAAACAAAAAAGTTGCGTCAATCTTTACATTACATACAAGTAATAAAACAGTACGGCTTGACGTAAGTACTAATAGAATCTGCTCAAACTTGGCAAATATATTCTTTAAGGGCCGGCGGGTAACATAGGCTATATATTATCACGGTATTTGCAAAAGGGGATGAGCAATATTGCATTGTATCTTTGTTCGTCTACTATTCACTGCAGGATTAATAAAAGACAAAACCAATAGTAGAAATATGTAGATTAGTTACAGATGAACCTCTGAATTGGAAATCATCACGCTATCACAAGGAACTCAGCAGTAAATCATGACATGTATAGAAACGTCTATTTTGAATCAATTGTCAAATATTATCGTAGCGTGGCGGTTCAGCGATCGCCCTGCGTGTGATTAGTATAGTGTTCGATCCGTGGCAAAGGTTTTTCTTTTTGCATTAGCTTTCATTTCTTTTTGCATGTTTTTGCACTTTAATAATTATAATAGACCTTTATTTATACTTTTCACATAACATTTCGGACTATTTACTATGTTTTAATTAATTTCAATTTTTAATTAGTTTTTCTACAAAATACATACGATAAGGTATTCGGAAACTAAATTTGCATTTGGATAGTAACTATAGGCCCCCATCACAAAGAATTTATACGAACGCATTAAGGGGGTACTAAATATGTTGCTGCCTTCCTCCGAAGAATATAGGCGTTGATATAACTAATAGTATGGAGTGGAATGACGATAAGGATGACATAAATCAGATTAATATTTTTTATTGCGATTACGCCAAAGAATTGTCGACTTATACGTAGGCACGGCAAACGGTGAAGAGTTTTCAGGAAACATTAAGGCCATTGAATGTATGATTGTCTAAAGTGTTCTTCTAAATAATCGCAACTAACAATCACCTATACCACGCAAAACAGGGTCCAACGTCTGCCTCCTTATGAACTGTACGCTTTCTTACTAAATTTCAGGACGAAGTTATTTAAATTGGCAACACCGCAGTCGTTTTTAGGCTGCAGGCTCTACTATTTTGAATAATTAATGCTGTAGGCAACTATTTAAAATAAAGGCGCAAAGCCTACCATCGTTAAAGACTACATAACTATGATGATGAGGTGATAATAAAATCGGCCTTAATAGCGCTGGGCTTGCTCAACGTCAATAATTGGTTTTCTCAGATGCTCTTGGAATGCACTTATGCCCACTGGCATTCTTCCTGGAGGCTGAAACAAGGAGGTGAATGAAAGAAGGAATGAAAATAGTACCTTCCCTCTGCTCTTTGATGTATGTAACGTGACGACGAATGTATGTATGGAAATGTGACACTTGCTTAGAGAAAATTCGTCTTTAATTGTATGGGATTAATGTACGATGACAGATAAATAGCCATTCAAGGTTTTAGACAGAACTCGGCAGGTTACCATGATATGTAACATGTATGGATTTTTTCTCATTACCTCATAGACAATTGTAAATTTCGCAGCAAGTGACACATAAGGTAATTACCGTTCAAATTTTGCGGTTTTGTTAAAAAAATACCAGAAAGTATTCGTAGATAAATAAGTGTTTTCAAGATCTTTAACCTACTTCAAAAAGCTAGCCTGGTAGGTATTTTTTTCAGTTAAAAGTTCAATGGGCTACTGGTGTTTTATCGCAATAATATAACTATATCTTTACATATACAAATAATAAAATCGTGAATGACCCGTGTCTGTACAATCAATATTAAAAAAGAAAAACAATTTATACACTTTGTATTTATGTTACCGAAGCCAATAATATAGTTTTTAAAATTTTTGTCTGTTTGTCTGTGCGTTTGAACGCGCTAATCTCAGAAACGGCTGAACCGCTTTGAATGCGGTTTTCACTGATGTATTCTGGCAAACTTTCCATAACATTGAGTGTGTGTTTCATTTAAATCGGTTCACAAACAAAGAAGTTACGTCAATCTTTACATACATGTAATAAAACAGTAGGGCTTGGCGTAAAAACTACTAAATAGAATCCAATTTTGCTGTTTCCGAATGTCCACGCGGACGGAGTCGCGGGCACCGCTAGTTCGATAATAAGTTAGAAACGCAAAAACTGATGGTAGAGACGCTGTAAAAGTTGGAACCACAGAAACTCGAGTCAAACTAGAATCTTGTCGAGACTACTTTTCCGTTGCAGACAGTTGGTGTTTTTTTTCACCACGGAGCTAGTTTCCTTCGAATATATTACTAGTTTCGTTTTCCTTCATTATATATTCTTGAGTTCTGTTAAATTAATGCTAGGGAAGTATTAAAGAATACAAGTATCACACTATTGATATAAAGGCAAAAATTTGTGAGTGTGTTTGTATGTTTGTTACCTCTTCACGCTCAAACGGCTGGACCGATTTTGCTAAAATTTAATGTGGAGGTAGCTTGCACCCTGGATTAAAATATAAGCTAATTTTGTCCCAAAAAAAAAAATGAAGCGGGTAACCTCGTGGGGCGCGCTTGTCGTACATAAACCTGAGTGGTTTTTATGTACCATCCCTACCATGAAAACTACTTACACTATGAAAACAGGTTTCCAATAAAAAATATTTAATTTAATAAATACGAGATAGAGGATACGATGCGGGCTATCAGCACAAATCGCTAAGGACTTAGTCGCCACTCCAATCGGGGTGTCGAGTGTGGAGTAGAGCGCTTTAAGTAATACACTTTATAGGGATTTCAGATAATAAATGGCCCGCAATCATAATTATTTCTTTTGTGTTTCAGAATATGATTGTGTAGAAACTTAGAAAGTGGATTACTGCATTTTTTTGCAAATAATACAAAAGTAAGAATAGCAATCGATGTGTAGAAAGTGGATCGATCTTTTGTGTATTTTCATTTATCATCATTAGCCGGAGGACGTCCACTGTTGAACAAAGGCCTCTCCCTTTTAGGGGGCCAGGGGTGCCAGAATCCCGACGCTTGGCAAGCGGCTTGGGGATCGCAGTGTTGGTGGTCAAGTTACAGAAGACGCTGCTGCCCATCTTCTGGATTTTCCCTTAGTCGCTTCTTACGACACCCACGGGAGGAAAGGGGGTGGTCAATTCTAGATCGGATACCACACGGCACACAATTGTGTATATGGGTCGGTATTTTTAATTAGAACCCACGACTTTTTAATTTAATTAAGTTCATAATCAAATCCTAGTCTTACGCGCGCTATATTCTTAGTCCAGCCCAGGGGCAGGTCAGTTATCCACAGTCTGCTTTTATCCAATAAAAGGGGCAGGTACATAGCTTTATTCTTACAACATTAAGGGCGGGTTGCTTCATACAGTATGTTAACGTAACATACGTACGTCAAAAATAACGATTGCAGAACATGTATAACGCACGTAAAATATAAAACGTTGTTTCGTGGCATAAATAACCCAGTTATCAACGTTATTAGTGCTGCAAGTAGAAACAAAACATTCTCGTTATTAAGGCTGCTAGAAGAAAAAAAAAATTGGTATCGCCTGATTAACATTTACGTGTGCGTCAAGTGAAGTTGAAGAAACCGGACCTGAATGTCCTTCTAAACAAATTTCGGTCACGGCGGTCAGTCTACTGAAGCTAATTAACTACGCAAGAAATATTATATTAAAGTACCCACTCAAGTTTATTCGCAAACACAGGTAGACTGTTCCCTCAATCCCACTGTCCGGAGGGAGGGAAACCGGCGCGACTGTTAAAAGATTAGTCGCGAGCACGACTTCTCATTCTCACTATGACACGGAGCTTTCAATGTGTGAAAAACGGTCACCCATCCCAGATTTAACCACAGAAAATTCAGATAAACCTTGCAGATTTATTGATCTGTGGGTAGCAATGTAGCTACTAGAACCTTAGTTCGTTAAAAGTGAGATATATAATAAAAACATTACACTCCTTTTTTGGGCAGTCGTGTAAAAAGTAGGTAAGAACCTAGTTACCATTTTCAACCCACATTAAAGTCGTAAGACCTAGAAATATCTGAAATCATCACAAACAGTGATTACAGCGAGGACTATGCAGAAACATACATTTACAATTCAAAAGTAGCTCCACCCACTCCGCGCTTTGCGGATGCAAAACAATCCGTGTAGGGTTGTCACAATGAAAATCACGCTATTACCTACAAAGACGAAAGTTTGAAAGTGTATTTGTTACCTCTTCACGGTCAAACGGCTGGACCGATTCTGATAAGATTTGGTATGGGGGTAGCTGATATCCTGGATTAACAAATAGGCATAACTTTTTTCCAGAAAAAAATTATTTATTTATTTATACTCAACAACATCGCTATCCTTACAGACTAACCTAATACAAAAGCGTGGTCCTTAAATTCTATCTAAAATAAATATACTTAAACAATTAAATTTATAACATAAAAACCATCCCTTAGTAACATAAAATCAACAATGTTATCTTTGTGAATTCATTCAACGAACATGCAAAGATATCTATCCTCTCGGATACACCATTAAGTGTAGCGGATAACACCGCGGAGCGCAGCTAGTGTCCTTATATTGCTGGTTAGGTATACATATATAAAGCTACGCCTATTTCCCTGAGTTTTACCTAGGCAGATAATATTATCACCGAAATCATTCATCATCAGATCCATTTGATAGATAACATATCGCCTGTTTTCCCCAAAGGAGTAGGCAGGGGTGCTCGTATAGCACGCCTACATTTCGCCAGTTATGTTGTAAGTTCCAATGTTATAGGGAGCGAGCCTATTGCTATCAATCGTGAATAAATCCAGACTTCGTGCTGCTACTGATAATTAATTAATGGAAAAACCCAGTAACACTTTCCTGACCCGGGATTTGAACTCAGGATCTCATGCTCAGCGGTCGTGCTTAGCGACCACTAGAACAACGAGGCAGTCGATTGATACAATTCTGGTACACCCCTTTCTTCTCGTTCAATCTATTCAATGTTTTACATACGCTTGTTGGTAGTCAGGTATGCGACTTCGCGTGTTCTCATGGAAAGGAAATCTGTTCTGGAACATGTACAGCGCATCTCTGTGTGATTAAAAAAATAACTGATACAGCAAATAAAAAATACTACATAAATATTTTTGAAAGGAATCGTCAACAAAAATATATCGCTGATATAGTGATCATAAAATTTTAGAAGCCCATTGAAATTCGTAAACGCGACAACCCTAAGCACGGCTCATTTGTTTAACAAATATGTACTTCGGGACAAGACCCGCTATACCGTTCTTGTTGAAATAACAAGAAGTTTTCTCCGATTGATCGCTTGCAAATTACTTTTTTTTGAGTTTGAATAATTTGTTGGATTTCTGTTAACAAAGCTTGAGGCTATTTATAAAAATTGCTTCAACACGTATATCTTCTGTGTCGTGAGTATCAGAAGCTTAACCAATATCTGCGAGCATTCATAATAATTTTCTATGATAATTTTCGTGAGTATGAACCTTAATATTATTTACTGTATGCCGGTTTTACTCACGTGATGTTCGGGAATGCCTGACAAGTTACCGACTCGAACGAAGCCCCTATTCATGAGCAGGTGATGCGGCGGATTCGCCAGCCAATCTGACTGGCCTGCGATCCTGCCGCGGCACCGAACTAGTCGGGCACTCCTAAATATTCACCTGAGTAAAACGGCATATATAGTAAATAATTGACGACCTGATTGGCGCAGTGGCTAAGCGATTGGAGTGCTGCGCCAAGGGTTGCGGGTTCGATTCCCGCACGTGGCAAAAAATTGTGCGAACCGCAGATATTTGTCCCGAGTCTGAGTATTTGTATATGTGAAATTTCATGTTTGTGAAACGCACCCACGATACAGGAGAGATTCCTAGTGTGGGGCGACGTTTAAAAAAAAAATATTCATAAGAATATTTATAAGGGAATAAATTAAAACCTCCGATCACTTTTCAACGATGGTTTAAAGACTCTTCACTCAAGCGCCTATTAAATGTTCAGACATCTCTCATTTATTGACAATATTAACATGCCAACAACAGTCATGGGACCTAACAGAAAGGCCTAAGGACCTATATTGTTCACGGTGACCAATAAAACCTGAGACTACGCGGGATATATTAAAGAGCACAAGTGTGTGCCCAAATACAGGTGAAGACTATTTTCTGAAGGCGTGAAACATTTTAATTTAGTCTACGTTGTGTAATTATAAATAAATCCTTTATAAAATGCCATTCTGAGGGCTCAA
Source organism: Abrostola tripartita (assembly GCA_905340225.1). Classification (NCBI taxonomy): domain Eukaryota; kingdom Metazoa; phylum Arthropoda; class Insecta; order Lepidoptera; family Noctuidae; genus Abrostola; species Abrostola tripartita. Next base: position 2,447,108 of record HG996510.1, on the reverse strand, counting down.
TCGACTCTTCTCCACATGGCTCATATTCTTTCCTCGTTCTTCCTTTACAGTACACAGCAATTAATGAAATAAATAAAGAGATACGAATAAGGATCGGTTTCAAAACTCCATCGTTGGTAGCTCCATAAATTTAAATAAACCTAGCTCCGTATAAAAATGATACTGTAATCCGTCTGCGCCGAGTTCTGTAGCGGTTATAATTTTACTTAGATTGTTAATGACAGGATATGTAATGAAAATATCAGTAAATTCCTTCTCATACCATTCTTAATCCTTTATCGTAATCCTTGAATGTAAAACTAGAAAATATATTGTAATCAACATAAGTTAAATAAGCATGTTCTAAGCAGCCTACGAGTCTATTGTCATAACCTATTACTTCTTACCATTCGCTTTCATTTCTTACTCGTTAGTATATTTAAATTACTTTTATAATAACATTGAAAACGGCCGTATAACTTTGGTTGGATAAACAAAAACGGTTACATAAATCAAGGGTTATCCAGCTGTTTTAACGTAATAAAACTATATGACTTTTGGTGCCATTTTAGCATGTTGCCCATGCTAAGCTTGAATCTAAATTGATAAAGGAAATTTGAAAAATGATGGACACGAGCGGGATTCGAACCCGCGACCTTCGCCGATCCGTGGCGCTGCTCTAACCTTTTCTTTTTTTTTTTCCTTTATCAATTTAGATTCAAGCTTAGCATGGGCAACATGCTAAAATGGCACCAAAAGTCATATAAATTTGGGTTGGTATTATCGTTTCAGTGATTTATAGCTGTAAAGGTATAACACTGAGTTGGTAATCATAGATTCCAACAGATAATACCTGACGTCACCCTTAAGACGTAAATACTAAAAGGGAACTTGAAATTCGATGGATGCGAGCAGCGACACGGTGGCTCAGTTGGTTAGAGCAGCGCCACGGATCGGCGAAGGTCGCGGGTTCGAATCCCGCTCGTGTCCATCATTTTTCAAATTTCCTTTATCAATTTAGTAATAAAACTACTTCAAAATGATCTATTCTTATCCAGTCATATCATATTCCACGTAATTCTGTCTTCCAGCGTCGCAGCCGAGTTCTCGTTGAAAAATGAATACGAATTAATTCGGGAAAATTAAAATTCTTTAATGTTCCCCACTTTTGGGGATTATACTTAGCCGTTTTAATAAGGGCTTAGAATCTATACATATAAAATACATGCTCATTGTCTTGTGGCTTTGTGGTGTAGCTTATTATTATTTATTTAGTATATTGGTGGCCTAGTGGTTGACATACCGGATTTCTATGCACGAGGTTGCAGGTTCAAACCCAGGCAAGTATCAATGTGATGTTTTCAATGTCATAAATACTTTCTTCGATATTCTAAGACGCCACTGACTGACGGTGACGGAAAAAATCGTAAGCCTATTGCCATTAACCGGAAGCAAATCCAGACGCCAAGCTGCTACTTTATCTTCTCATAGTATGGTTGATGAACAACCTGGTGTTAGAGTTTAAATATTATTAGTTTATATTATTATTAAACCGCCTAGGTGTAGGCTATGTGTGTGAGAATTAAATAATATTATAAATATAAAATATAATATAAAATAATATATAAAATATAAATATAATAATTTAAATACTAATAAAAAAACTCGATAACACTTTGCCCGACCTGGTTTTGAACCCTGACCTCATGCTCAGCATCCGCGCATAGCGACCACTAAACCAACGAAGCAATGATTTCAGTATAAAAGTCATTTCATGCATATTTCGTTTATATTCGAGAACAGTTGCGTTCGGTTAGCGATTCGGCTACGTGATGGCCTCGTTAGCGTGTGGCTCTTGTGTCATGCTGAAATTATACCCGGAATATAATGTTAACGTGAGAAGGGGCCTTATACATTTTGACTATGTACCTACAGTTAATACGATGAATATATCTTATAATATAATCGTGTATAACTTTAGTTTTTTGGTTTATATAGTATAATTGTTTATGTATAGTATTTTATATTTTGTTATTTTTTGTATAGTATTATTGTATATTTTAATATAGCCTTTGTTACCTGAATCCAATAAATAAAAAATATATAAATATATGTATATCTCTCAAAAATATTAAAATATGTGTGACGTATAAAATGAAGATAATTTATCATTTTAAACACATATAAATGTGAATACGAATCATGTAAAAACAGTTATATTTAAACTAAATTGATATTTTGAATGGTTCGCATTGATAGCGGAGTGAATAGCATTGATAGCCGAGTAGTATGACCGTAGGCCATACGATGCGATTCTAGTGCCTTTAATAGGGCACAAATCTGGACAGGCGGCCAGCTAATGGAAAAATCTAACAACACTTTGCCCGACCCGGGAATCGAACCCACACACCTCACACTCGAAATTCGCTTTCTGCAACCACTACACCAACGATGCAATTAAATTAGAAAACGCGACGATGCCTCATAAAGTCAGTGTACACACTCAGTTGATGTGAAAACCAACGCAGTTATGTAAATCGAACTATCAGAGTATCATATTCAGAGTTCAGTCAAGTGCTATCAATGTTCGATGTACCCACATCTACATGTAGTCAAAACAACACTTAAGTCTCATGCGGAGAGCTCATGAATAATCTGTATAATTCGCATCGCTTAATGACGAGCCGTCGTAATTCACCGAGATATAGCCGCGCTTGGGAATCGCGGTAAGGATGTGGATATAGATGCTTATAGGAGTTGTGGTGGTATAAATTAAGGGCACCCTTGCAGTATTGTGGATTTATTGACTTCTTCACAATGTTTACAAAAGTTGTACTTGCACTTTATTTATGTAACTACAATCCTACAGTGAGAGTTAAGAAGGACACGTGGTATCGCAACTTAGTCTCCCTAGACACACTCTTAAAGACTGCTAGGCTATCGAATAAGAGGTGCTTACTGAATACGAGTGGACTGCGGGGCTATCGCACTCGGATCCGTCTAGTTAGCGAATGGTTTTGGTAGGCCTCCGCTGGCCTTTATATAGTCGCTGCGTGACGTCATTGTCGTTGCTGTACGGAGACTCGAGGACTCGCTCGCTGTATGTGTGCGTGCGCTGGCGGTGATGCGTCATTGTATTGAGTTGTATCTTGGTACGTTACATGCTTAAAATAATATACCTTAATTTTTTTGGGCTCAAAATCATACGGCGTCCCACACTAGGAATTTCTTCTATATCGTAGGTGCGTTTTACAGACAGCAATATGACATACACTAACACTTAGACTCGGGACAAACATCTGCGGATCGCACAAAGTTTTGTCCTGTACGGGAATCAAGCCTGCAACCCTTAACGCAGTAGTCTAATCACCACTGCGCAAAACATTGATGTGGAGAGCTTATCTGTGAGGGGACGGATTAAGAATATTATTTCGTCTCTTCTTTAGAACAGATGACTCCAGTGTGTTCCTATGGTCTCGCAATCGGACTTACAATGAGCAGCAAAATATGGGTGTACCGTACAGACTACTGGTGAAGATAAACTATCTCCTATACAGTATAGGTATAACCTTTGTAACTCTATCGGAGATTATAAACGTGATTGTATGTACTGATTTAGGAAATTATTTAATGTCGGATCCAGTAGTACATTGGCAAGATCTAGTCTATAATAAAGCTTAATAAGGCAAAAAGCATAAAGTATAGACCTACATACATAGCTAATGCTTACCACCAAATTAAGCACACGCTGGTTTTCAACATATCAAATTAAATACACTTCGGCTAGCATCAAACACATTGACTTTAACAGGACTACACTGAAGCCATGACACCGCCGCATTACATATTCGATGTCGTTCAATATTAATGCCAATACTCCATATGTAAATTGATTGATAAACGGATATTACGATGTGTACAGTAAGCAAAACTGACTTACAATGGCATCATATCAGATCCCTTTTAATTATGGATTCGGAAAAATACTGTGAATTTTCGATTGAAGTCTTAGCACGATTGCAGGAGCTGGATTTGATTCATTACGTAATGCCTGAATTGCTCGATGGCGCAACCGGTAGAATCAACCCACATTCGGACAGTATTGTCAGGTCTCATGTTATAGAAGGTAAGCCTATTGCCACTAATCGAACACAAATCTAGACTCTGTGCTGCTACTGAGACTGAAAAACTTATTTTTATAAAACGTCGCTCCACACTAGGAATTTTTCCTATATCGTGGGTGTATTTCACAAACATGTAAAATCACATACATAAACACCCAGTCTTGGGACAAATATCTGCGGATCGCACAAACTTTTGTCCCGTGCGGGAATCGAACCTGCAACCCTTAGCGCAGCAGTCCAATCGCTAAGCCACTGCGCAAATCGGGTCATCGATTAAAGTCAATTATTATTTATATTATCAACAGGATTAGCAACCTGACGTGACAGGGCAGGTCACGTGTATCGTTGATTCGACAACCGTTGGAGAAAACGTGTTCTAAGATGGTGAACTCGACTCGGTAAACGTAGTGTAGGACGTCCTCCAGCTAGGTGGGGCGACGATATACGCAAAATGGCTGGCGGTGGTTGGAAGCGGAAGGTTGAAGATCGAGCTCAGTGGCGTGCCATAGGAGAGGCCTATGTCCAGTGGACTGAGATAGGCTGATGATGATGGTGGTTAATATTATTAAATCGATTGTTTAACACTGCTATTGAGGATGGAATCCTTAACTTAGTGGATGTCGGTTGAAAACCCAGGACTATATAAAACGTTGTTGTGCATATCAAAGACTGTGTTATACTTCCTATGATCCTTGGCGGGATTATGTCAAAGATTTTCTTTTAACCAATACTTGCTTGGACGAGGGAAGGAACAGATCCGTCTACCTTAGGAAATTGCAGGCGTGTATGTCACACACATCACCGGTTCGAGATGAGAAATACTGAATGTTGATTGGGAGATGAGGTGAGCTCTAATCAGATCTAATCAGGGCGCTTTACACGTGAGGTGAGCTCATCAACAGCGGCGTGAATTAGGGAGTGCGTGGTACATACAGTTACAGGTGAATCTGAGACTTGTATTTTATAGAGAAATTTATTATAGAAGCTTACGGCCAGCGCTCTTGAGTTTCTTTGTTCTGGTACCTCTTTTTGACAACCTAATTTTGGCGACGAAAATTATTGCCTTTATGACCAGTTGTTAACCAAAACCAAAGACCACAAAGAAAACCAGGGTAAAGCGCTATAGAGAAACTTGACTTGACGAGTTGGTCTAGTGGTCGCTAAGCGCGACTGCTGAGCATAAGGTCCTGGGTTTGAATCCCGGGTCTGGCAATGTGTGATTGGGTTTTTCCATTAGTTAATTCTCAGTAGCAGCATGGAGTCTGGATTGATTCCGGTCCGGCTGAAGGCTCGCCGCTTATTACATTGGGACTTATAACATAACTGGCAAAATGTGGGTGTACTATACACCGCTGGTTACTATGTTTTGGATCCCGATCTCATAATTTCTTGTATTCATTTATGATAGGTATAATTATCAAATTGTTACAGAAATCTCGCTTTGTGTTCTCGACTGTATCAAACATTGGTATGTATGACGTCACACAACCTAAGTTAACGAATGTCACACAACTTGAGACTCGAAGTGTTTAAGTTACCTTTTGACACGGCAATTGGTACCTTGGAGTTAGGCATTGCGACAATTGGGACTAAACAAGAATTTGTATTTATCAGCAAGTTTTGAGCAGTTACGTACCGAATTCTTCACTTTTCCTGTATGTATGTATATCAGCATACCTAGTAACATTTCCTACAGGTGTAGACGAAAATATGTCCACTTACACTCCTACATTTACCAACCGTATCCTTGGAAAAGCGTGTCCTAAAAGGCGATGACTCAGGAGACCCAATTAATGGCATTGTTCCCGCCATAGCACTTGTGTGATGACTGTAACTTGTCTTACTTATCCTAAGACCTTAAATTGACTTTCCACTGTCGAGCTGGTGTGGTATGGCTCATTAAAAAATAAACGAAGGGAAATATTTGTACGAACATTGCGACGCGACAGCTGCGCGATTTTTGCATGCCAATTTGAAAGACCTCTTAGTTTCGAGTTAACAATTTATGGTAATCTGGGACGGGTTCACGAGTATTTTTTATGTCAAAATCTACAATTACCGCGAAAAACGCTTCTATGCATCTCTTCTTCTTCATCATATCTTGCATTCTTCTTCTTATCTTGCATTAAAAACTTGATTGTTCACCCAAAAAATTTGCAATATTCGTTTGTTTTTCTCTTAACTCCACAAAATGTTTACATTTTAACAAATTGAATTGGATGATTGCTAAAACGTTTTATTGTTCAGTCTGTCTTATAAGGGTCCCATGTACAAGGCGATGAATCGAAACGATCGATCGAAAATCGTACGGTCGATCGCTCCAAAATTGCTGTCGACTCACGTTACGATCGGTCGCTGCGATCTGTCATCCTATAAAGGTTTTGAACGGAACAAAAGAGACGAGTATTGCACATAGCATAGTATTTAGTTGCGATCTGCGACATTGTTTGCGATGAAGTAAAAAATAATGTTCTCCTGACCGAATTTCGGTCACAGCGACCTGTCTCAGCTGAGGCTAACCAACTACGCAAGAGATATTAAAGTATTGTAAACATTTGAATGTCCTGTTATAAATAAATTAAGAAGTCTTCATGTACTAACATTAATATATGTAAGTATTTTTGTATACTAACCACTTATGGATGAATATCGGATGTTTCATCATCATCATCATCAGCCTTAAGACGTCCACTGCTGGACAAGCGCCTCCCCCTTAGAACCGGATGTTTATTATTATTATTATAAACAAACATGCGCAAAACACAGGTGCACTCCCAATTCCCTCACTCTCGTAGTCCGATAGGACGGTAGACCGGCACGACCGGAGAGAGATCAGGCGCAGGACCAACGGCTTAACGTGCCTTCCGAACGTGGAGGGGTCTCAAAATATTAAAACGGTCACCCATGACAAGACTGACCGCGGCAAGTACGGCTAAGCCACGTAGATACGAGCCCAAATCATTTGCAATGTTAACATGCATGTGCGATCTGACGTTGTGGTCGGTTTGTTGCGATCCAACGCTACGTGTATGGGGCCATTTCGTCTGTAGAGCTCTAGACAGTTTTCCATACATAGTACTGAAACGGATTCAGACATCTGGCTCTAGAACCTTTTATCTGGATTGAATAGCTACCGCGCATTTGATAACTCTTTTTACATTCTTCCGCGCTTAAATTCCACTCGTACTTAAATAGATTTTTTTTGTTTGCACTTTGTAACACACGATTGTGTCTATGTGATATGTAAAGTATTCTTATGTGTCCCTTAAGAATTAATGGATAACATCACGACCGCAATCTGCCAGAGGGTGAACAGAGGAAGTAGATTATCTAATTTTATTACCATTGATTAGGTTAAAATTGCCAACGATTAAAAATTGCAATATTGCACCTACATTATTTCATGCCTTTTCTTATTGAAGGTAGGCAGATTACAGATGCGAACCAGCTGACGCTTGACTTAGATTTTGTTAAGGATTTTAATTAAATAGTGTTTTCTATATTGAAGAGTTGTGTATCTAAAAAAGTTATGTTACTCTTTCAATTTTACATTTATATACCAAATTAAGTATCTAGCTAACGTTAAGAGAGATCTCAAAAGTTTACTTAATTATAGCATCGTTTCTTGTTAATCAAAAGCCGAAACAAAACAAAAGCAAGTCCAAGTATCCATCAAAATAATTAAACCGAACTTTACTAGTCAAGCAAACTTGGATTGGCTTCACCAAATCTCAGGAAATTAGGGCGAACAGGTTCAGCGTACCACACAAGTTTCGCTCCTAAGTATATTAGTTTCTGTACTGTTACATCGATACTTTAGACCTGGAGGGTACAGCTGCATTTATAGGATAAGAGATTAAGATTTATTTGAAATACCTATGTACTTAGTTTTGGTTCACAATTTTATTAATGGTTTTTTTATTAATAAAAAAAACATATTTTATGTTATCACTAGATGCGCCCCTCGGTGTTAACCGCTACATTTTGTCGGGATAAAAGTAGCCTATGTGTTAATCCAGGGTGTCAAATTTTATCAAAATCGGTCCAGCCGTTTCAGCAGGAAGAGGTAACAAACATACAAACGCACAAACACAGTCATTAACTTCTGAATTTAAAATATTAGTGTGTTAAAAATATTAAGCTACAAATATTGTTATCTTAGATTAACTAGATGGAGTCTTGCGCTATTAAGAAACAAAAATCAACGTGCCAACCAAACGACAAGAATAAATTATAAAATCATGCTGAAGTCAATGTACTACAATACACTTGGTGATCGGTAGAAAACTGTAAATCCAATAACCACCATACCATTAATAATATCGCCCTACCAGCATACCGGCCTCATGGTGTAAATGTGGGAAATTTGGTTTTCACAAACTTGCCACACTTGCAAAATGGCGAATTTTATTTTCCAATATTTTCAATAATTCATTCTGCCGAAACTAATGATAATTTATTTAACATACCGGTCATAGGATACATATTTATTAATAGTCAATTGGCCTCTGTAATTTCTACACACTTTAATAGTTCATTTCGCCATTTTTATTACGTTATTTTATGATTGAAAAACAAGCGTCTCCATTGACAACATGCATTGGCGCTTAAAATCTGTAGGGCGTCACAGTTGGCGCTAAAAAATCCCGACGCTGTCAGGGCCTTGACACTCCATCTAGACATACATATATGTAATCAAAGGTTGTTATATTCCTGAATTAAATACCACATAGGCTTATCTTCAAAGTCAACAAACAGGAGTTGGATAAAGCATGCCCTAAAAGTCTAAAACTGTACGTGTAAAGCAAGGGTTCATTGGAAATTAAAGTGCAGAATCTTTATGGACATCATATGTTTCCAAATATGCCTAGATCAGTCATGACATCACTAAGCCTAATTTAATTTAAGGCATCTGTGACAGGCGACTGACAGAGCCACAAACTTTACCAAATTACATTCCAAAACGAATGAATTGAAACAAATCCATTAACACACAAAAACTGTGCCAAAATTCCATAAAAAAAAAACAAAAAAAGCCCCTTCTGCATTCAAATTACGACTACAATGCTTTCGTAGCATCCACGCGACTAATTGAACATGCACAAGGATGATTAAATAAAAGGCACAGGTTCAAAGTATAAACAAAAGAAAGAATAATAAAGAGATATAAAAATAAACCTCCTTTTCCATATTTGTTGCGACGAGAACAACACTTGAATCCCTAATAAACCGTCTAATTAACGAGGTGCATTCATACTGCTTGGTTATTGTGGCTGTGTTTGTGGAAAAGTGATGGATAATCCTGGAAATTCAACGATTTTCTGCTTATCGCATGGTTGATGAACAACCTGGTGTCAGAGTTTAAACCGCCTGTAGGCCTCAGAAATGGCTTTACACACCGTTGAAAAATCTCTCAGGTGTGCCGGTTTCCTCACGATATTTTTTCTTACCGTTTTTAGCAACTGATAACTAATTTATAGTACGTACATAAATAACGATGAGTAAATGTAAATTATTCATATTATCCAGCCTGTTTCCCTTAACCCAAGGAATTTACTAGACTTTAAAAAATAATGTGATTCATTATCGGCTATGAAGGCAAAACATAGAGACTAGCTAACCATGTAGAAAAAAATATAGACTACGGAGGATCTCAATCATGTGTGAAAAAACCGGCCACCCATCTAAGGACATACTGCAGCGAGCGCTGCTTAACCTCTCGGATTGATTGACATGTGGTTATGTCGTCATATCAGTAAAAATAAAGACATTTTAGCGAAAAGCTTTGATACAATAGCTTACCTAAAAAATGGTAAAATTCGTTACGTTGACGAATAATGGGGTTAATAATATGTACATATACTTATTAAATTAAGATACCAATTTTAATATGAAACAGACTATCCTCTTTTACACCGAACTTTATGCATAACCTACAATACAACCCGAGTGTGCAATTAGCGTGTACTTGTTGACAGATTATGAACACCATCCGTCCCGCTTCCTCGCAGCTTCGTGCGTACGTTGGAGCGAGACAAACGTATTGTTAAAGGATGCGTCATTGCACGTCTATACGTTTCTGCAAACTCGTGCAGTGGATGAAATTAGAGGAGTTTTCTTTTGATGTCGTTCAAAAATAAATTGTATTTTTGCTGGTATTAAAAACAACCTTGTATATTGACTAGTTGTACCCCGTGGTTTAACCCGCGTTAAATTTGACACGTAGCATCGTCTAGCGGCCGAAAGCAATTCAGGTTCATCAGCCCGTTGCAGTCCACTGCTGGACATAGGCCTCTCCCAATGTACGCCACAAAGCCTGGTCTGCAATTGTGACCGTCGAATGATATTGTTTTTTCCCTTCTCGGAAACATTACATATTCTAGATAAAAGGTACTTAGGTGTTTTTTTGTACTTCTGACAACGTATATACAAAATATCATGATGATCGGCGAAGGTCGCGGGTTCGAATCCCGCTCGTGTCCATCATACATACATACATAAAGTCACGCCTATTTCCACGAGGGGTAGGCAGAGACCACGGATTTCCATTTGCTACGATCCTGACATACTTCTTTCGCCTCATTCACTCGCATCACATTCCTCATACACGCTCGTCGGTTAAGGGTACTCCTCACTTGACCCTTTTGTAGAACATCTCCGATCTGGTCCAAGTATATCGTGTCCATCATTTTTCAAATTTCCTTTATCAATTTAGATTCAAACTTATATATCTTACTTGAATATATAAACGAAATTTTGAATAGGCAGATCATAAACGAAATAAGGACATACATGCAAATACATGACACATTTAATTGGTATTCAAGTCACAGATTTTTCATTTTTCATTTTCACATGAACAAAAAAAAATGGTTACTTTAAATTATTTTTGAAATTTTAAACCAACTGAAATACTGTAGCCTCGTGACCCCGCTGCCTTACCAGTATGACGTAGGAATCATGAATAAGGGCTCCATTTGAGTCAAGAACTATCGAAAATTTCAGCAAAACATGAATACAATTGGTAGTTGGTTTATGATATCCGTTATTACTGCAGTCAATGTTATTGGCAGGTTCATCTACAGATAAACTATCAATTAGTATGTACAGTTGTTCATAAGTTCTAAGTTCACTTTCGTCTGAATCTAGTTGGGAGTCAGTTCTATTCAATAGTTCTCCCGGGAGAGGATTTTGTTCAATACCATTGAGTTACGAAGATGAATTTTGGATGTAGTCGCTGCCGAAATCTTAAGCCACAGTATCATGCCTATAATTCACAGATAGTGACAAAAGGCAGTGGCGTATTATCACTGCAAGCTTACTTTTTGTTACACGTAGTAGGGATTTCCCATGACACTTAGATGATTGAGCCGCAGTTTCTAATACATAAACACTTTTGAACAAAAAAGACTCAAATTTTACACTGACAGCTGTCAAAGAATAACATGCAACAGTATCTTATGCAATCATCCTCTACCTATTAACTTTCGTTCCCTTTTATGTAATTTCTGTCCTTCTATTATTAAAACTCTCTCTAAATATATCAGAGAAAATAATATTAAATTGTAGCGGCCATCGGTTATTTCAATCTTTAGTTTTCATTCTAACGATTAAATAAAAATAGACCCACAAAAATTTCTGACGTCAAACGTTGCAGTCTTAACTCGAATCTGGCAGAATAGTTGGAAGCCTGAGTCATTGCCACAAGAAGAAAAAAAAACTTATTCAATCACGTCGAAATGAAATAGCTTTCGTGTAAAAAATGCAATAAAATGCCTCGTCCATTCCAGTTTAGACGTTGGGCATCCCAGGGTCTTACAAACTCAAATCTCGTACTGGCAACAAATCGAATAAGCGGCAGGCGTCTCATCCGAATACAGAGACGCTCCAATGCGAATTCAATTCCGATTTAAAAGCGAACTACCTAGCCTCTGGGCGTAGTTGGATTCGTGGTTAGTAAAACCTAACTTCAGTATTAGGAAGTAACTTGATTTAATTGAAAATGGAGCAGATATTTCTGATAATATTAATTTATTTTTTAAGTATATGTAGGTTTACGTTAAAATTATTATCAGCGTATCGGTATTCAGCCTTGTAAATGAGACGTTTAATAAATATTGTTCCATACGTATAACACTATTCGGGGCTCGTAGCTATGTGGCTACCCCGCAGATCAGTCGATTTGCGAGGTTAAGCCGTGCTCGCCGCGGTCAGTCTTGTGATGGGTGACCTTTTTCACATTTCGAGACTCCACCGTGCTTCGGAAGGCACGTTAAGCCTATGGACCTGCGCCTGATCTCTTTCAGAGTGAGGGAATAGGGAGTGCACCTCTGTCTGCGCGCATACTTGTGCACTATAATATCTCCTGCGTAGTTGGCTAGTCTCAGCTGAGACAGGCCGCCGTGACCGAAATTCGGTCAGGAGGAAATTATTATTATAACACTATTGCAAGTAAGATTTCATGTCTATAATAAACAACAAGGGACATTAATTCTAGAAAAGCACAACGTCGAAAAGAAATTTAAAATCTCAAGTTTAGTGACGTTTTTTCATGATTTCCTTTTACCCTAGGTTGTGTCAATGCAGCATGGGGGCCATGTCTAAACAACCTTATGGTAATAGATAGAAATGACATAATAGCACACCAGGATATAGTTTTATATCAGAACCTTATTAGTGCAGTGTCTTAGCGATTTGGACTGCTGCGCTAGGAGTTGGATTCCCGCACGGAACAAAATTTTGTGTGATCCGTAGATGTTTATTCTGAGTCTGGGTGTTTGTGTATTCGACATGATTTCATGTTTGTGAAACGCACCTACAATACAGAAGAAAGCCATAGTGTGGGGCGTAAAAAGACGTAAAAATTCAATCCTTGTCCAAAATAACAAAGAAATAGCTTTCCCAACAGACAAATACCTAAACGTAGGTAACAAAAAGAAAATGTTGATACAGAACAGTTTTAAAAACAATTGAAAGTGAACATGGAGTTGCACAAAAGTTCCTGAACCGGGTTAGCGTGTTCGATTTTGTTTCACAACAGTTTAAAGTTGTGGTTGAAAGTTGAAGCGGCTGTCGAGTTTGTTAGCGGAAAATTATCCAGTCGAACACTGTGTGCTTTGTTGGAATACGTGTGGGAATTCGTGTTTGGATGAGCTTGAATTTATATTCATATTTCAAACGTTTGGTTCGCTGTGTCGTGGGTAAAAGCCGTAAGATTGACATACCAGTGCTATGGGTTTTTGTTTTGGGGTTCAAATCTAGGTAAGGGATTTATTGAATGATGCATTTTGAAATTGTCCTGTTTGTGTGTACAAATTGTCGTGGTTATTGAGCCATATATAACCCTTTCGACATATGTCTCTTTTCCCTTATTTTCGTCCATTTATATATTTTGTAGCTGTCCCGGCGAACTTTGTACCGCTTTCTCACCAAATAAATTTTCCCTGGACTTCTAAAAATATTTGAAGATCAAAATAAGCCAAATCGGTCTAGCCGTTCTCGAGTTTTAGCGAAACTAACAAACGTCAATTCATATATAATATATATTTATATCACGAATTTTATTTTTATTTTTGCGTATTGGTTTACCGTGTTGACTAAGCATTTCATCAGAACCTTTGTTATTGGATAAGAATATCATGCCAATAAGCTTGCCTTACGTTGCCTTATGATATCTGCCAAGGTATAAAATAAATTCTTCTAAAATCTTTACAGCCAAATTATCTACTTTCTGTTATGTACACTCTTCAATACTATGGAATAAAAACGGTTCTTTACTAACGAACAAGCACATGCATCAGAAACTTTGCGAACTCCACAAAATTCACACAATATGTCACATTGAAGTTTTAATCGCGTTAATTGTTCAAAGGGAAACGCGTAGACCTCACAAATACATTTCTTTCATCTTCCAAACTTCAGCATTCAATAGCAACATTCGTATGGCGACGGTGTGATTTTCTGTCTCTTGCTGGCTCATCTTTTTTCATATCGCTGTCTCATTTCTCGTTTCGTTTGATATCACGTGACTATAGGTGTAAATCTGCTGATTCTCGACAATTTTTTTGTAAAAGAGTTTTTATTGCGACGTGTTTTTTTTCTTTTGTGAGAAGAACAAGGATCACGCAGATCTGATGTATGTGCAAATCTATCTACATCATCAACTTTGTATTTTTTTGTCGTTCTATCCTACAATGAATTTACTTTATTTATTTAGTTTTTGATGAGCATTCAGTTTTATTTTTATTTTAACAGTTTAATTTAAAATGCTAGTGATTCTTAGGAGCTTTGTATAAAATGATTTAAATATTTCCTTTCATAGTCAAAATTCAAGTTATTTTTGTGAAAATATTATAACATACTGCCTCGTTGGTCTAGTGGTCGCTAAGCGCGACTGCTGAGCAAGAGGTCCTGGCTTCAAATCCCGGGTCGGGCGAAGTGTTACTGAGTTTTCCATTAGGTAATTCTCAGTAGCAGCACGGAGTCTGGAATTGTGCCCGGTTGATGGCAATAGACTCGCCCCTATTACATTGGGACTTACAACATAACTGGCGAAATGTGGGTGCACTATATGTTCACCTCTGCCTACCCCTTCGGGGACAGGCGTGATGTTATGTTATGTTATTATAACAAGATGCATCTAATACTTCCAGCTGTTCAGACAAAATGATAACACCAATTCTACCTTTATTCAAAAAATTATATTCTTTGCTTAATAATTTCACAATCATACGCGACTTCGCCATTATTCCTTGCATAATAAAGCCCTCGGACAGATCAACAAAGTAATCACTCCAAACGATATCCGGCTACAAGTACTGCCTACCCTGTTTGTCAAAGCAAGTGATCCAATATAAGGTAGCCGCAACAACAACAAAAGCCATTGTCTCATCTCTGATACCTCTTAATGCATCACCGTTTATAGGACGCACTACTAAAAACAGTGCAATGTTTAGTTTTAGTGTTAGAGAAAGATATGCTTCGAATATAATAGAAACATATAGAAACTAAAATGTAAATGGTTTTAGTTTGTTTTTGTAATTTTGTGTTTTTATTTTATTTTGTGTTTTATTATAGTTTATTATTTAGGGTAACTAGTTTATTTTATAACATCGCATTCCTACACGGGACAAAAAATTGTGTTATCCGCAGATGTTTATCCCGAGTCTGACTGGGTGTTTGTGTGTATGATTTTTCACGTATTTAAAACGCACCTACAATACAGGAGAAATTTCTACCATGGGGCGACGTTTTTTTTTTTAAACCCAAAAATGCAGTTCGAGGTAATTAGTATTGAACGTATTGCCGGGCTTTATATGCTAAAATCAAACAAAAAAGTACACTTTAACATAGCGAATGAACTAAAGAGCTTACCGCTAAGGGGGTTGAATGAATGAGTGAATGAACGAACGAACGCAGTAAGAGCTATATTGTGTAAGGGATGAAACTTGGGCTTGCAAACAAATAACTATTGTTTTGTCCCCTCTTGTACGACTAATAGCGGAGTGCTAAGAAAAATAGTATGAAAAATGACCGTATTTAAAAATGCTTTTGTATTTAAAGATTAAAAGGAATAGGTATGCTTTTGAGAGACTCTAATTTAAATACGAATACTTTCAGCTTTGCTATCAATAAAATACCTGAAATTAGGTGAATACAAAAATCGATGTATTTTCCTATATCAAACTGAAAGCATCGTGAGGAAACCGGCACACCTGAGAAATTTTTCAACGGTGTGTGAAGCCATGTCAGAAGCCTACAGGCGGTTTAAACTCTGACACCAGGTTGTTCATCAACCATACGATGAGAAGAAGAAGATATATAAAACTGTACAAAAGCACTGATAGCTGAGTGGTGTGACCGTTAGACTGCCAAGTTAAAGGTCGCAAGTTGAAGCCCCAGAACGCACATTGGTGCGAATTGGTCATTTCGAATTTATATGCGTATTATAAATTAATTATCAGTTGCTAAGAACGGTGAAAGAAAACATGGTGAAGAATCCGGCACACCTGAAAGCTTTTTCGACGGTGTTTAAAGCACTGTCAGAGGCCTACAGGCGGTTTAAACTCTGTCACCAGGTTGTTCATCAACCATACGATAAGAAGAAGAAGACTCTACAACTCTCGTTGTAAGAAAAAATTATAAGCAGTCTAATACATTTGAGCCGAGAAGGCATTGCATTTTGTATGGGACAGGTGAATATGTTTTCGTGAATACGATGTTGGTTTAATATAGAAAGTTGGTCAGTGTGGTCGTCTGCAACACCACGGATTGTTGATACACGTTGTATAAATAGTGCCGTGTCGGATCCGGCCTAGAATTGACCACCCCCTTTCCTCCCGTGGGTGTCGTAAGAGGCGACTGAGGGCAAAAATATCTTACCATCAGGCGAATTGTAGGCAAACGCACACCTATCACGTATAAAAAAAACCAAATCATGGGCAGCAGCGTCCTCTGTAACTTCACCACCAATACTGCGTTCCCAAGCCGCTTGCCAAGCGTGGGGATTATAGCAACCTTCCCGCTTCTGAAGGGGAGGCCTTTGTCCAACAGTGGACGTCTTCCGGCTGATGATGAAGTTGTATAAATATCAGCTAACAATAAAATATATTATTAACTATGTTATTGATGACGTGTCGAATTCGAGTTATAAATTAGAGTGTGCACATTGTAAATATGTTTAATTATAAACTTACTTGAATATCTATAACATAACATAACATAACATCACGCCTGTATTCCCCGAAGGGGTAGGCAGAGGTGTACATATAGTACCCCCACATTTCGCCAGTTATGTTGTAAGTCCCAATGTAATCGGGGGCTAGCCTATTGCCATCAACCGGGCACATATCCAGACTCCGTGCTGCTACTGAAAATTACCTAATGGAAAACTCAGTAACACTTTGCCGACCCGGGATTTGAACCCAGGACCTTTTGCTCAGCAGTCACGCTTAGCGACCACTAGACCAACGAGGCAGTCAGTTGAATATCTATACTTTTGTGTAATACATATCACTCTACACGTTTAAAATTGTACACTTGTTTCCTTTTACCAGTTACCTTTTATATACGTTCCTTATGTTTAGAGGTCTATAAAATGTAACTTTGCTTTCGGACAGTTTAGGGTTAACTTTAGCCATATCCTTATAATTATGTCTCCGTCATAAAGGATGACTAAGGGGTTATATTACCCCGTGGTGGGTAGCAACTCCCATTGGTGTACAAATAAGGTAATTATTTTAATTAATTAATTAGGATATCGTGTTGTTTATAAAATTTTGGGACAGAATTAATGTTTAATAAATATTACATGGCTGGCAGCGGTATAAAGCGAAAGCGCCCACTACATTTTTTCGGGATAAAAAGTCTATGTGTTAATCCAAGGTGTCAGCTACCTTCATACCAAATTTTATCAAAATCAGTCCAGCCGTTTGAGTGATAAGAGGTAATAAACACACAAACACACTCACAAACTTTCGCCTCTATAATATTAGTGAGATTCATCCTTGTTCAGTGTTTGAAAGTACGTGTTGTTCGATGATTATGATGATATTTGAGAAATTAACGAGAGGAATATAAAAATGCTTGCAAAACACTTTTTTTTTTTAAATTCGTCGCCCCACACTAGGAATTACTCCTGTATCGTAGGTGCGTTTCACAAACATGAAATATCATAACCCTTAGCGCAGCAGTCTAATCGCTTAGCCACTGCGCCAATCAGGTCGTCATTCATAGTTTTCACGGCATTATAATATTATTTCCTACTATGATAGAAGACCACCGCCTATAGCTCCTTTGGAGAAAACAGGTGAAATAACAATTTCATCATTTTATCAATTCCATACATATCGGTAAAACGGGGTGAATCGGAACTCAAGGGTGAATAGAAACAAATCTTTAGAACTGATTTTATAGTAAAAAGAGTACATATTGTTACCATTAAGGACCCTATACTTTAAATTGTATTATAGACAGCAATCTAGAGTAATTTTTGACAACTCTCTGTAATAATTTATTATTAAAATCAGTTCCAAAGTTGTGTTTCTATTCACCCTTGAGTTTTGATTCACCCCGTTTTACGGTACTCAATTATGCTCGCCGCGGTCAGTCTTGTGATGGATGACCGTTTTCACATGTCGAGATCCCTCCGTGCTTCGGAAGGCACGTTAAGCCGTTGGTCCTGCGCCTGATGTCTCTCCGGTCGTGTCAGTCTGCCGTACCATCGGTCTATGTGAGTTAGGGAATAGGTAGTGCACCTGTGTTTGCGCGCATGCTTGTGCACTATAATATCTTCTGCGTAGTTGGCTATTCTTAGATGAGATAGGCCGCCGTGACCGAAATTCGGTCAGGAGCACATTATTTTATATTCAAGGATGAGTCTAGACGAATTCTACTTTCCACAAACAAGCACTAACAAATCCATCCCTGTCTAGGCCTTAAAACATTAGAAACATTCTATCCTCAGAAAACGACAAGATATTCCTCTTAAACGCGAAGACTTGCTAAAACTACGAGAAGCTTTACAGTTTTACGTCCAAATACATTTAAATTTCAACCCTAAACTTTGAAGATAAAGTTGAAATTCCAATGGCATGTGTCTTTACTATCATAAACGGTTACAGCGGGCCTTAGAATGCCTTCAGTCCTTCCCACTTAGTGCAAATCGCACACAATTTAGTTAAAAAGGATCCGCGTTTGTCTCTGGCCTGCTCCCTTTAAATTGTTGGTTTATCGTCGCTTAGGTTTTAATGTAAATGAATAGTTTCAGCTTTAATGTTACGTGTTGTAACTTGGGTGGCGTTTTTGGAAGATTCATGTGATTGACGATTAGGTATTTGTCTATGCTGTCGTGTAGTTTGTGTGGTGCTTTTTGGCTACGCACATGTTTGGTTTCTACTTGTAATTTACCTTCTATTTGTATTTTTTCTAATCTTTTCTGATATTTGTCCTAAGTTTGTGCATGAAATACTTGTTATATTTCATGCGTGAGGAACATAATAATACCATCAATGAAAATAAAGAAATCGCACAATGAATTTATAGAAAAACATAATGTTTTTGTACCAAAAAGCCAAATTCGAGACAAAATAACTGCACTATCCTTATAATCAAAAAACCATGAAAACAAATTATACAACGACGCAACAAAAGTTGAACGAACGAAACTAGTTGACGCATTTTCCAATAATATCGATGGCTGTAGACGTCGGGCCCAACTTTAGACAGTTGAAAACGTCCAGATAACTCTGCAGACAGCCTTCAAAGCGGAGCTTTATCTTCAGTATTCAATAGTAGCTATGCTTGGTGAGCAACTACTCTGCTCAGTACACTGTTACTGTACAAGCACTGATAGCCGAGTGGTATGACTGTAGGACTGCCAAGTCAAAGCTCGCAAGTTCAAACCCCGACACGCATCAATGTCTTTTCGAATGTGCGTATTATAAATTAGTTACCGGTTACTAAAAACGGAGGGAAAACATCTGAGGAAACCGGCACACCTGAGAGATTTTTCAACGGTGTGTAAAGCCATGTCAGAGGCCTACAGCCGGTTTAAACTCTGACACCAGGTTGTTCATCAACCGTACGATAAGAAGAACTACACTGTTAAAGGTATCATCTTGGACGTATAGCTAAATGGCAGTCGATCTTGAGGAAGCAATTGGCTGAGAGCTGATAAGGTTTGTAAGGATTTTATGACCAACATTTGCAGTTTTAAGTCAAAACTTGGCTCCTTTCCAGAACTTTCCCTTGAACTACTTTTTTATTGTAACCACGACGTTTTGCTTTCAAAACTTCGTCGACGCTAATGTATGTTTTCTAGTGTAAGAATGTGTGAGGGTGGCAGGTCTGGTAAAATCTTAGTTTTGATCTCTAAAGACCATCAAAAAATTCACGTTTAAGCTTCAAGCTTCTTCAATAAATAGACAGAAAGTCTTGGCTAAATGTTTATTAAATTAAAGCGCAAATGTTTATTACACAAAACTAAGTTGTTGATTTTTAATAAAAAAATGTTCACAGACTACCCCAATAATCTTTGAAGAACAAATTAAACTGGGCAAATTACCTAGCATAGTTGTAACGTGGACTCAGAATGGGGTTATTACTATAGAAATTATTGATGTTATTTTACAACCATAGCAAATATACAAAGACAGGGAATTTTCAAATACCAACCAAATGGAAAATCGATAATAAATGGCATTAACAAATTTTGTTTTATTTCAAACACATAATATTTGAATACGAAACAATTGAAATTGTTGCACCAGAACCTACAAAATGGCGAACCATTAATTTTCAATTTGCACTCCAGTGCGACATAGATGTTGAGATTTCAGAAGTGATATTTTAAATTGTTGATTGGGTAATCCATTATCACATGCTGTAATCGCATTACAATTTCTTGTACTATATCCGTGGTGCTATGGTAATACATATTGTGGATCAGATAACCATAACTACAAATTGCTAACGTGCAATGGTAACGACCGACTCAGCTGGATTATATGGAACACGGTCTCCATATAGAGTGACCTTTAGATGATCACAATCATCAATATCATTATCTTGTTGGATAGTTATTTATATGTAGATGATATCAATTTCTCATTAAATAATAGCTTTACAAATGTACGCATCATGTTTAAAGACCAGCTCTATAAGTATATATGAGTCCAGAAAAATTGGTACTTGGTAGTCAATTGCTATAGTGCCTCTTATTGACAGAGACTCGAAATAGCCTGATCTTTTTCATCGTATCTGCATGAGCCTATTACCACATAAAATCATACCGTGACGTAGAGATTGGTCAGTCAACAAGGATGTACTGGACATGGTGTCATTATTCGTAGAGCCCCTCTACAAGTCTACATCCACCCAATGTCTGATGATGACATCACACGCTCAACTCCAATTATTCAGCAAGTTTCCATGCTATTTATTTCATGTGCTTAACCTACAACCGCTGGACCACAAAGACATACAAAATCTTGACATATAAACCTATCGTCATTACAAAGTATAAGTGTATGGGCTATTCCGACGATAACGTGGCAATTTATATTTTGTTGTGCCCCCAAACCTTATTATTATGCCCACCATGACTCAGTTTTCAAACTTCCTACAAGCTAGGTAAACTTAGAGCTAAACCAAGCCCCGAGGTCATAATAAACGACCTGTATGAGGTGAATTTTTAGAGAATATCAATTTGTGACATTGGATATTAGACTGTATGCTCCTTGTTTTAAGGTTTATTGACGATGTGGATTGATAGAAAATTCGAAGTAAAACAGATTTGTTTAGCGTTTGGCATTAATCTATGAAAAGAGTTAAGGATTGCCAAATAGTGTTTAGTTAAGAAGTTTAGGTATATTTTAAAATAGAATAAAGAATAAGAATAAATTTATTTGTTCCACAGATGTTACAATATAACAAACAATTAGTAATTAAACCTAAATTAATATTATAGATAATAATTGTAACAGGCATTAAAAAACATTGTCAGTGGTCTCCAAACTAAGCATAGCTTGTATCTTGGAAACCAGAGTTGGGTAAACATTAAACATAGTCTCGTTAAATCGGTGAAAGTAACAGTGAGGTCTTAGTTTAGGTTTTTTTACATATATTATATTACAGAGATCATAATAAAATGAAATTATATTAACTTATTATAAAATGGAACATAAAAACAGTTTTGAGATCAGTGTGCGTAGGTGAGTTAGTATATTAGTAATAGTTTTTAGTATATTCATATTATTGGTTATTTGGTAGCGCCTTGTTGATCTTATGAGCTCAGAACTAACTGGCAACCATGATGGTAAGACTCCTAGATCGATCCACTGACAGTAAGAGATAATAACCGCCTAAAACATTTCAATAACCTTTTGAATAGAAATGATTATAATTATTTAGTACATCTCGTCTACGTTCCAGTTTACAATACAGTTGTGACAACTCATACAAACAATTTTCAGGACGATTCCCTTCCATCAATTCAGCATCAGTGTATAATCGAAATAACAGTAATCGTCATAATTTTCGTCGCGAATCGGAATTTGGGTAAATAGGCGACTGTGTGCGAGCATTGCTGGTCGAGTAATTCGATGTTAAATTGCGACAATTTATCGCGATTCGCATTAGAGGTGTATTGAAATTGGGGATTTATTCCATCACCGTTCTGACGTGGGGTTGGCCCGTGGCTTTGTGGGTTCACTCGTCATCCACCTATTTGCGGTTATCCCCAAATGGGAGACAATCTGAAAGAGTAAAGTGATTCAATTTTGTAACTGACTGATAAGCTTTCTGTCTGGTAGTCTAATTCTGATACAAATGTACTGCATTTTTACATAATTAACTCTTTTTTCTCGCCTGTATTCCCCGAAGGAGGACGCATAGATGTAAATTATACCTAAATTTTGCCGGTTATATTAAAGGTCTCAATGTAATAGGGGGCTAGCCTATTGCCATCAATCGGGCTCAAATCCAGACTCCGTGCTGCTACTGAGAATTGCCTAAAAGAAAAATCCAGTAACACTTTGCCCGACCTGGAATTTGAAACCAGGACCTCATGCTCAGCAGTGGGGCTTAGCGACCACTAGACCAAAGAGGCAGCTTACCACTATCCTTTTCAAAAACGCATCCACAATAACAACAATTCTGATAATTCCAACGTATTATTAATTACAATTATGCAGCAGGCAAGCTTTCATTTCAGCCTGTCAATAACCAGACAGGCACTTCAGCCGCAGGTGAATATCATTTTAAATATTTAACTAAAACCAAAATATTACATTAGTTTATGTATTTTTTGGGAATATATCCAATTAATGTAAAACTAAAGTAATTTGAGGGGCTCGTAGCTACGTAACTATCGCGCAGATCGACTGATCTGCGAGGTTAAGCTGTGCTCGCTGCGGTCAGGCTTTAGATGGGTGACCTTTTACAAGTCGAGATCGATCCTTGCTTCGGACGACACGATAAGCCGTTGGTCCTGCGCCTAATCTCTTTATAGTCGGGTTGGTCCGCCGTCCTTTTGGACTATGAGAGTGAGGGAATAGGGAGTGTACCTGTGTCTGCGCGCAAACTCGTACACTATAATATCTCCTGCGTTCTTGGCTCGTCTCTAATGTAAGCTATAAAGAACAGATATACTAACATATTACTACTCTTTTCGCCCGTTATGTTATAGTTACCAGCGTAATAGGGGGTAAGCCTATTGCCTTCAACTGGATACAAATCCAGCCTCTCTGCTGCTACTGAGGATTACAATAAAGAAAAACCCAATAATATTTCGCCCTACTCCAGAATTAAACCCTCCTCAATCTGAGCAGTCGTGCTTTGCGAATACTAGACCTACGAGGCAGGATCTATTAATAAAGATCTATTATAACAACAGAATTCCTCTAAGAGATTTTTCAACGGTGTGTCTATCAGAGGCCATGTCAGAGGCCCATAGGCAGTAAATTCGTAAATTCTCACACCAGCCCCCGTATACAAGTGGCAAAACGCTTGACGAATAGAAATCAAATATATTGAATAATATGGATTTGACATACATCATCGATGATATATTCGGAACATTATGTCTTCCCCATAAATGTATCATTCTATTTTCGATTTCTATTCGTCAAGCGTTTTGCCACTTGTAAAGAGGTTATTCAACAACCATACGATAAGGAGATAAGTGAATTATATTTTCTCAACAGACCATTTGTATTAATGTTTTTACAAATAATTACAATAATAAATATTACTCAGTAATATACATAATTATGAAGTCTTAATTTGAATGTTAATTTCTGCTTTTTTTGGCACATTGGGTGCTTCTATTCATGATTTTAGTTTGGGTTCCGTTGATATTCTGATAAGAAGAGGTGGTTAGTGGGGCTCGGAGCTATGCGGCTACCCCGCAGATCAGTCGATCTGCGAGGTTAAGCCGTGCTCGCCGCGGTCAGTCTTGTGATGGGTGACCGTTTTCACATGTCGAGACACCACCGTGCTTAGGAAGGCACGTTAAGCGGTTGGTCCTGCGCCTGATCTCTCTCCGGTCGTGTCGGTCTACCGTCCCATCGGATTATGAGAGTAAGGGAATAGGGAGTGCACCTGTGTCTGCGCGCATACTTGTGCAATATAATATCTCCTGCGCAGATGGCTAGTCTCAGCTGAGACAGGCCGCCGTGTCCGAAAATCGGTCAGGAGGACATTTTTTTTTTAAGAAGAGGTATATACATGAACAATTACTTTGGAATCAATTGAAATCTGATGAAAGTTTTAAAATGAATACGAAAACTGGTAAATAAATTAAATCCAAAAAGAAACGGAGGATTTACAACGTTTTTATGTTTGTGGATTGAGCATTCTCCATCTCTCTCACGCAAAACGCTTATTGTACGAGGCGATGCGAAAATTATTATGCAAATATAGACCATTACGTCACCATACTATAGTTTCATCTCTGTCTTGCAATAAAATTTAAAATGCTTATAACTTAGAATTTTTTTGTCGTATTTTGTTTGTGTTTACAGATATTACATAAATTTAAAAACCTTTTTTTTAATAATTTGCAGTAAACACTCATTGTTTTAGGACATAGAACTTATTCGCTTTGGTATCGGTATGAGCTTATAGTTACAAAAAACAGTAAACAACAAGAATGGTAGCGAGGTTGACTGTCCAGGGTGCACTGGATGTACGTTGGTATCATACTAAACGTGTTTGTATGTTTGTAACCTCTTCACGCTTAAACGGCTGAATCGATTTTGCTAAAGGTATGGAGGTAGCTGACACCCGGGACTGCAATGAGACATATATTTTTAAACATTTTACTTCGTTTTTGAGAAGTTTGAATTTTTTAATTTTAATGTTTTTATTTGCTTCATTTTTTATAGCCTCTGTTACTTGCGTTGGTACAAGAATTCTAACGACACTATATATACATCAAAGTCGGTTCAGGCATTAAGAAGTTATGGAGGGAAATCACATACTTACATACTTGAATCCTGAAAACATAATACTTCTTTTTATGGGCAGTCGTGTAATAATAAAGAGACTTTTATATTCACTTTTATGCCTCGTTGGTCTAGTGGTCGCTAAGCGCGACTGCTGACCAAGAGGTCCTGGGTTCAAATCCCGGGTCGGGCAAAGTGTTACTGAGTTTTCCATTAGGTAATTCTCAGTAGCAGCATGGAGTCTGGATTTGTGCCCGGTTGATGGCAATAGGCTCGCCCCCTATTACATTGGGACTTACAACATAACTGGCGAAATGTGGGTGTACTATATGTTCACCTCTGCCTACCCCTTCGGGGAATACAGGCGTGATGTTATGTTATGTTATGTTTATATTCAATATTATATGAGGTGTAAAAATGTAGGTATCTCTTAGCTATTATTGTTTAAAATGTAATTATATAAAAATGAAATAATTAATTATGTGAATTGTAATTGTTAATATTTACGAAGATAAGGACCGCTTGAACAGGTTTATGATAATATTTTAACGACTTTAATTAACAATGTAGGTGAATTATTTTACACAGCACATCAGAAAATTTAGCTACGATTGAACCGAGAAAAATATTTATTAACCAGTTGAATATTGGCTTTATTGCGAGGAACTCTTAATTTCCTTTGTATTTATTATAGACTAAAACAAGCATATCAATTAAATGCTTCTTCTTCTTATCGTATGGTTGATGAACAACCTGGTGTCAGAGTTTAAACCGCCTGTAGGCCTCTCACGTGGCTTTAATTTAATGCTGAACAGTGTCCTTTCTCTGTCATTTAGATGTCAATAGAAAAAGACGTCGATAGATTTAAAAGTCGTGTTGGTTTGATAATTTGAATTAGGTACCTGTTATACAAATAATATTGGCAAGGAAAATGTGAATTTTATTATTTTGATTGCATAGCTTATTGTTAATTCGCGAAGAAAACGTTACTATGGCTGTTTCACCTTTTGTAAAGCAGGTAAGTTTTTAAGATAATTACAGTAGATTTTTGTTGAGCGCTGAGCACAAGGTCCTGGGTTCGAAGTTCGGGTCGTGCAGAGTGCTTTTCCATTTGGTAATTCTCAGTAGCAGGACGAAGTGTTATAACATAACTGGTAAAATGTGGGTGTACTACATACATTTGCCTACCCCATAAGAATATATAGGTGTGGCACAGTTTTAGAACAAAATATGATGTGTCAAATCCCATTAAAAGATTGTCATTATTTTAACAAGAGATAAATATTTGTTAGACTAAGGGTGTTTTTAATATCGTACGGGTTTCATCACGCATGCGGGATTGTCCCGCATCCAGAAAATTTATTGTGCATATTCCACGCATTACAATAAATACTTGTATGAAAAGGACATTTGCGGGGTTACGCAGGCGGGGCAATCCCGCATGCGTGATGAAACCCGTACGATATTAAAAACACCCTTACAGATGTTTTCTTCACGTCAGTGTATCTGAAATTTATGGTTGTACATTTTAAAAGGTTGAAAGGTAAGTTTACAATATTTAAACTCTGATACTTAAACTGCGGATAACTGTGCTAGTACGCTTACAATTTATTGGTCAGACTTTACTTTTACAATCCTCAGCTACAAATGTGCAAACTTGTATTTGATTTAGCGCCTGTTTTACCATCGACAAGTAAAGTGTCAAGTATACTAACCACCACTTAAAGTCACCCGTAACTATTCATACGAATTTCACAATATCTGAGTAGCATTAAACAGTAAACTGGCCTGTAGCTAAGATACGATAGAAGATACTCGTAATTTTTACTTATCCGATTAGCGTTAATCAAGAAGTAATCATTCAACACTTTACTTGTAGATGGTGAAACAGGCCCTGAAATTGTTAGGGTTAAAAGGAGAACAGCCATACCATGAACTCGTAAAGCAGGACATTTTTCGGTGTGTAAGTGAGCCGTCACTGTACACGTAGAATCATCAGCTGGAAAACGTCCACTGATGAACAAAAGCCTCCCCCTTAAGGTGGTAGGAAGGGGGTTGCCCTAATACCCACGATAGGCAAGCGGCTTAGGGATCGCAGTATTGGTGGTGAAGTTACAGAAGACGCTGCCGCCCATCTTCTAGATTATTCTTTAGTGGCCTCCTACGACACCCACGGGACGAAATGGGATCGTGCTATTCAGGCCCGGCACTTTACACACGTAACAGCGTCTCGCTTCCACATCGGAAAATGTCCTACTTTAAGAGTTCGTGGTATCGGGACAGATTGGTGATTTTCTGGAGAAGGGAATGTTTAGGAGTATGTGATGAGAGTGAATGTGGCAAAAGAGGTTTTCAGACAGAATTTCGTATGGACTGACGTATGACTTCTTCGTTGGTCTAGACTCGAAACTTTTTTAATGTGGTTAAATGTTTTTTGAAAATGTCTTTTCAGGCGTTCGTGGCAACAGCCCCTTTTCTAGCCGCTATGTCCATGGGAGGGTCTTTGGGTTATCCTTGCGTTATGTTGCTACAGTTGACGTCCAAAGAAAGTACAATAAAAACGGACTATGAAACGCTTACATGGATCGGTGAGAATTTGTATTAACATACTTGTGGGTGCAATATACATATATCTATCGAAGCCTAATGGTGATTTTAGAATTCTTGACTGACTTTACGCTAAGCGCGACTGCTGATTATGAAGTCTTGGTTTCAAATCCCGCGTTGGGCAAAGTGTTGGTTATTACCAATAGGTAATTCTCGCAGTAACAGCACGGATTCTGGATTTGTGCCCGGTTATTGGCAATAGGCTCACTCCCTATTACATTGGCACCTATTTCATAAATGGCGGAATGTGGGTGTAATTTATCAACCGGGAAATACAGGTGTGATGTTACGTATGTATGTATATCATGTATAATATTAGTCTGGTTTTAGTATCTGTCATATCTTGTGACATGAACACAAACAAAGGTTTGGACACTACCATAAAACATTTTAACTCTTTTACATTACGGATTAACAGGTATATATTTACTATGGCTTCTCGTTTGTTCATCGTGATTATTGAATAATTGAAAATTTTAATTTAAGTCATCACTTTTCAGCATCAATGCATGGTCTCGCCGGTTTCGGAAGCACACTAATGCCAACGATAATGCAGCTGAAAGGAAGAAAATTTACTTTCATTGCCAGCGCCGTTCTTCTGCTCATTGGATGGATTTTAGCATTGTTAGCAATGGATATAAACACTCTTGTTTTGTCGTCAGTATTTCTTGGTTTGAGCAGTAATGGCGTTGCAATTATCAACTTAGTAACAATCAGTGAAATGTTGGCTCCTAAATTCAGGCCAGCGTGTATGATACTCATCAATGTTAATCAAACTTTAGGAATGGTACTTGTTTCTATTTTAGGCGTATGGCTTAATTGGAGAACTATTGCTTTCGTCATGTGTGGACCTATAGCACTAGCGATAATTTTGGTTGTGCCATGGCCGGAATCACCTTCGTGGTTGGCTTGTAAAGGGAAATTTGAGGAGTCAAATCAAGCATTTACTTGGCTAAGAGGAACTGATGATGAAACAGCGAAAGAATTACATGCACTCATTGCTGCTCAGATGGAGGCAAGAAAAACAAAATCTGATGTGAATAAAATCAAACAGTTGTATCAGCAATTGAAAAGAAAAGATTTTTATTTACCAGCGCTACACATGTTTTTAATACTTTTAAATTTTTATATTGGTGGTGGAATAGCATTCTTTATATACAGTAAAGATATATTAGATACAGCGATTGGAGATTCTAAAATAGTCGTTACTGGGTTCGTCCTTTCTATTTGCTTTTTATTAGCTGGATCTTTTATTTCTTTAATACTTATAAGATATTTCAATACCAAAACTGTGTTATGTGCTGCTTTTGGATGTGTTATTTGTTTAATTCTCTGCTCTTTAGTTATTTATCTACAAAGTATTGGTGTTGTCCAAAAAGACTCTTTGTTGTTCCTATACTTCTTTTCTGCGTTTATGTTGATTAACAATGCAGGATTCAATTCTGTTACTTACACGTTAGCTATTGAGTTGATGCCTGTTAAACACAGAGGCGTAGGAGGATCAATATTTAATGTATTAACTTGTTTATTGTATCTTATAACGGTAAAAACATTACCATTTATTATTTCATGCATAACCATATTATGGACGTTCTTAATATGTGCTATTTCCAGTTTGATTTGTACTACATTAATTTGGATTTACGTACCAGAGACCAAGAATAGGACTTTGCAGGAAATTGAAGATTATTATAACTATGGTAGGTTTGTGAAGAGACGAGATTTAGACGAAATTGAAGCAAATATGCCAATGGTAATAAAATCATGAATTATCGCTCAAACGGCTAGACCAATTTTGATAAAATTTGGTATGAAGGTAGCTGACACCCTGGGATAACACATAAGCTTTTTATCCCGAAAAATGTAGCGAGTAACGCCGCATCGCGCAGCTAAATATCGATTTATCAATCGAAAATGAATAGGTATAGAGCTCAACAACAAGTTCTTGTTATGGTCGAGTTAAGGTCGTTTGTCTGTTAGGAATACAAAATCTTTAGACGTGTAACAATGTATGTTAATTAGTTGTATAACTGAACAGAAACTTTGTTTGTTGGTATTAAATACAGCTCCTTTACCGTGAACTCCTAAAGCAGGACAGTTAACGTTGTGAAAGCGAGACGCCGCATTAAACTGCACGTAGCGGCGTCTCGCTTCCACATCGTAAACTGTCCTGCTTTAAGAGTTCATTGTAAGGGAGCAGGTCCTTTATTACGTTGTTTTATTTGAGCAACAACTCATTCAGTTTAAATTATAGCTACGATGTTATCGTTGTGATTGCATACATTGATAGCTGAGATGTATGGCATCCGATAACAGTGTCCAATTGGCGCAACGTCATCGCAGCGAATTGAATGTCTACTATTGAAAAACATGCTATTAATGGGCAACGATCGAACAGAACTCACTCTAATTTCACCATTACAATAATGTTCTTCTGACCTAATTTCGTTCACGGCGGCCTGCGTCTTAACGTGCCGTCTCGATTCGTCTCATTGAGTCGTCTCGACATGTGAAAACGGACACCCATCACAAGACTGACCGCGGTGAGCACGGCTACCGCGAAGATCGACTGATCACGAGCCACTCTAATTACACCATTAAATAGGATGTTAAGGAAGTAAATTTCGTAACCCATTTATAAGGCACCTCTTAATTTTTATTCTTCACCTAACAAAGACAAAGAACCGCAAAAAAAATATAATGTTCAAAATTAAAGAACAATGAAAGAAGACGAAATTCGATGGGTGCGAGCAGCGAC
Organism: Abrostola tripartita; assembly: GCA_905340225.1. Taxonomy (NCBI): domain Eukaryota; kingdom Metazoa; phylum Arthropoda; class Insecta; order Lepidoptera; family Noctuidae; genus Abrostola; species Abrostola tripartita. The sequence continues at coordinate 2,416,695 of HG996510.1, read as the reverse complement.
ACTGGCTCAGTTGGTTAGAGCAGCGCCACGGTACGGCGAAGGTCGCGGTTTCAAGGCCATCATTTTTCAAATTTCCTTTATCATTTTAGGAACAATGAAAGAGTTGAATTAGATATATTTAGGTGTAGTACAAATGGAGCAAAAAGTTTCCCAAGTGGTGACCATGAACAGGAAGATGCGTTGGCAGGCCTCCCACTAGGTGGACCGACGATATCGTCAGAGTTGCAATTGGCAATCGGGTGGATGCAAATAGCAAGTTGCCGTTCATTGTGGCGTTTAAGTGGAGGCATTTGTTCAACAGTAGACGTCTTCCGGGTGAAGATGATAAAGCAGTCCTTATTGATTTACAATAAAAACTATTTTCAGATATCTATGAGGACCTACTTACCTTTCTCATCGACCATGCAAATTCCCCTATCCCCGATCGATAAAACGAATGGTCAGCAGAATAAGGAGACGTAAATATATTACAAATAAGCTACTTATAGCAACAAATTCAAAGCATTCGGAGGATAAAAGCCTTCTTTGTGGTCCCCGATATCATTAGATGCTTTGATATTTCGAGATGGAACTTGCAAAGCGTTATCTAGGCAACGTCGCGGCCCATGATCTACGAAATAGAGTAGTCTATATATTATTATCAAAAAAAAAATGTTTGGTACAGAATTTCTTGTAGGGGGCCCTATATTGATTTTAAGTAACAGTCTGTCATTCAAATGCAGCAGAACGACCTAGTTGGTGCAGTGAGTAAGCAATTGGACTGCTGCGCTAAAGGTTGCGGGTTCGATTCTCGCACGGGACAAAAATATTTGTGATCCGCAGATGTTTGTCCCTAGTCTGGGTGTTTATGTATGTGATATTTTATGTTTATGAAATGCACCCACAAATTTCTAGTGCCTATAAAAAAGGAAAAATGTTTAAATGAACCATAAAAGACGGACAATGATGGAATAAAAGAAACCGTCAATATTTGAGAATTTCCTTTCCCAGTAGATATGCTTATTGCTTACTGAAGACTCTTTTATAGAGGCACGTTGTCTAATAAAGAAAAAAAGTTTAATCAAAACCACCTCCTTTACAGTGTGGTATAATTCTAACCATATCAGTCTACATTCAGAAAAGTTCCCATGATACAATTCTCTACAATAATTTCGCCAGTTATGTTATATGTCTCAATGTTATAGAGGGCGAGCCTATTGTCATCAACCAGGCATGAATCTAGATTCGAGCTGCTGCTGAAAATTACCTAATGGAAAAACCTAGTAAAACTTTGCCTGACCCGGGATTCAAAACCAAGACACTCAGCAATCGCGCATAGTGACCACTAGTCCAATGAGGCAGTCAAAATGGTAGGGTATTTTATGTAAAAGGGTTAACATGTCCACCAAACTTCTATGATCAGAGTAAAAAGGATCCTACGTCCGATTCAAGAGATAATCTGAAAACGTTTGCTTTAATACCTCCTGATAACGTTTGTGCTTGAGAAATCAGAACTATCTTACAATTTTATTCGAAATCTGTTTTAGTGTTTAGAAATGCTAATTTACCTAGATTTTTTATGAACGTAAATTCAACAGGCTTTTTTCCAAAAAGTCTTTTTAGTGTTCCGTTTTACATCTTTTCTTGGTTTTATTTATTGGGTACTAGATGTGCCCGCGACTCCGTCCGCGTGGACATTCGGAAACAGCAAAAGTATTTTTAAATTGTTTTTAATATATTAGCATTAGCTAAGATTGAGCGAATTCGATTTAGTAGTTTTTACGCCATGCCGTACTATTTTATTACATGTATAGCTGTTGCCCGCGACTTCGTCCGCGTGTATTTCGGATAAAACACCAGTAGTAAATTGAACTTTTAACAGAAAAAAATACCTACCAGGCAGGCTTTTTTAAGTAGGTTAAATTTAAACCACTTATTTAAATAAGAATACTTTCCGGTATGTAAAAAAAATCCGCAAAAATTGAATTACGGAAGTTACAGAAAGTCTATTGAAAATAATATATAACTGAAGAAGAGAACATAAATAAATCCGTTTTGTGCGTTTCTGAGTTCCTGAACATTGAAACTACTGTAGAAAAAAAATGCCAAGGATAAAAGACAACCGTGACGACCTGATTGGCGCAGTGGCTAAGCGATTGGTTGTGGGTTCGATTCCCGCAAAAAAAGTGTGATCCGTAGATGTTTGTCCCGAGTCTGGGTGTTTGTGTAAGTGAAATTTCAAGTTTGTGAAACGCACCCACGATACAGGAGAAATTCCTAGTGTGGGGCGACGTTTTAGAAACCTATACAATACAACCCATTTCTATTATTTTGGATATTTTGTCTGTTTGTCGGTTTATTCGTAATTAAGTTAAAATAGGGAATCATTGCAGTTGACTCTTATAAAAAGTATTGTTATAAAACATACGACAACGACACGCTTGTATTCCGCGAAGGCGTAGGCAGAGGTGCACATATTGTACCTACTCCCACAATTTCGCTAGGTTTGGTGTAGATCCCAATGTATCAGTATCTCAACAGACAAAATTTATAGAGAACTCGTGACCTAAGAGTAAGCGTCGTACGATTGTGTGTGCGTGTAAGAAGCAGCTAAGGATTCGTAAGATTAAAGGCTACTTTATGACTGTGTGCATTTATGAATGGTAATGGTTGATTTTGATGGTCATGGCGAAGCATAAGGCTGTACACTCAGCCGAAATCGTTATACACAGGATAGAAAATCTATCTTGCTGCTAGAATGTCCGCCTCAATGATGTTACAGCTGAAGGATGCCTTTGAGCTAGAAGTCGTTAAATTACTTTGACAGAAATAAGTTCCGGAGAACCGTATGTGTTACTTGCTGCGAGAATTACAATTGTCTATGAGGTAATGAGAAAAAATCTATATCTATACATATAATAAAATCGTAAACGACCCGTGCCTGTACATTCAATTTAAAAAAATAAAAACAATTTTTACGCTCTGTATTTATGTCACCGACGCCAAGAATATAGTTTTTAAAATTTTTGTCTGTTTGTCGGTTTGTCTGTGCGTTTGAACGCTAGTGCGTTCTCAGAAACGACTGAACCGATTTGAATGCAGTTTTCATTGATGTATTGTGGCAGCTTCCCATAACATCTAGTATTTGTTTCATATTAATCGGTTCATAAAAAAAAGTTACGTCAATCTTTACATACATGTAAATTGTCTTTACATAATTATGTACATGTCACTCTTTACATAGTAGTACGACTGTCAAGTCAGATGTCGCAAGTTCAATTCCCGGCACGCACCAATGTCTTTTCGAATTCATGTGCGTACTATAAATTAGTTATCATTAGCTAAAAACGGTGAAGGAAAACATCGTGAGGAAACCGGTACACCTGAGAGATGTTTCAACGGTGTGTAAAGCCATGTAAAGTCCTACAGGCGGTTTAAACTCTGACACCAGGTTATTCATCAACCATACGATAAGAAGAAGATTCCAAAGAGTCAATAAGAACCACGTCTGTTTGCATTAACAGTGACAATGTGAGTGAAGGTGGCGCGTTTTTTTTTTTTCGAAAATTTCTCTCGCAGTTAGCTCTGAGGGAGCTGTTACTGCTTAACCGGACGATAAGGTGGCGCGTGAATGCCCCCGCCTTTATTTCATTTATATCTTATATACCGATTTTTTTTTTTTTATAAAATAGATATTAAAGTGTTCTTTTTGAATATTGGAGTTTGATAACGATATATCTATGTAAAATACAATATATTTATATATTTTATTAATACACTTGAAGAAGTGCCTAACGATTAAACACGTTATTGTGGCTAATTTATAAAAGATAGATATATACTATTGAAGACTTTTTTGTAGATCTTTTAGAGACCATCATTTTTGTAATACATACTTTTGGTGTATGATCGACGTATGCGAGGATAAGAGCTCGAAAGCGCATTTTCATCCGACTTGCTTCAAATTTATCGTTACTGCTCAGCTCCTATGTGTATTAGCGTTATATTATATAGCCTATAACCTGCCCAGGAGTATGGACTACAATCGTACCAAGTTTGGTTAAAATCCTTTCAGTAGTTTTTGACCCATGCGTGCACATACAGACAGACAGACAGACAGACAGACGGACAGACAGACAGACAGACAAAAAATTTACTGATTGCATTTTTGGCATCAGTATCGATCACCAGTCATCCTCCAATAATAATTTTGAATATATATTGAATGTACAGAATTGACCTCTCTACAGTTTTATTATAAGTATAGATGAAATAAATAGTAAGTTTACTGCACCTATGTAAATCAGATGTCGTTGTTAATTTAATGCCAAGCCAATAACTTATATTAAGTTAAAAAGTTAGTTCTCGACAGCTACTGCAGTGATCGTATAGTTTTAGCCAATAAGGTACACACAATTACAAAATATATCAGTTTCATATAATGTTCGTATGAGGATCGAACACAAAAATTGCTTTGTAGGCACTTTAAATCTTACCAACAGATTATTGACAAGACTGTCTAATAAGGCAGTTTCACCAATAAGGCACTTAGAACTGAACATTAAACAATCTTCTAAAACCCCACGATTAATCCAGACCAATTCTCCTTCGTCCGTGTACTTTATTTTTCTTGGCACGCCAACGAAACAAACTTTGATTTGTAATTCATGAATTTTAATAACAAGATCATGGCGAAGTTAAATTGAGTTTTCTTGTCGCCTTATTACTGGGTGTCCGGTCCTGAGTCTTCGCGTTTGTGCCACTTCCATGATTCTCAGATTTTTAGTTCGTGAACGCAATTGCAAAAATATAAAAGCTTTTGGGAAGTATTTCCCAGAAATATTTAATCAGCATCATCATCATCATCATCATCATCAGCCGGAAGACGTCCACTGTTGGACAAAGGCCTCCTCCTTGTAGAAGGGGGGAGGTTGCCATAATCCCCACGCTTGGCAAGCGGCTTGGGGATCGCAGTGTTGGTGGTCAAGTTACAGAAGACGCTGCTGCCCATCTTCTGGATTTTCCCTTAGTCGCCTCTTACGACACCTACGGGAAGAAAGGGGGTGGTCAATTCTAGGCCGGATACCACACGGCAATACTAATCAGCATGCAATAACTTAATTGTGTGAAAGCTATACAGCATCATAATAATATACCACGATGATTCGGAATGTATTCGAGTCGTATCGACAGTGAAACTTTTTCTTCTTCCTTATTTTTCAGGCAGGAATTTACAAAAGTAAAGTAAACTGCTATGTCATAATCGCTATGAGCTACTTTTTAGTATTTGTGATAAACCATCGAAAACAAAGGACTGATTTGATCCAGCAATGCCAGTAACAAAGCGTTTAAATTTCAGTATTGGAACGATAATGCCCTAGAACCTGGTTCACAAATGTATTCAAAAGTCATTACGCCTGTATTCCCCAAAAGGGTAGCCAGTTATAACACACAGTACACTCATGTTTCCCCAGACAGTATAGGTTGCATTATGGAATATGGGCGAGCGTATAAGCATAATTTCAGGACAGCTACTTAGATGACATATTTATTAAATTTGAATTTAAAATCGTTAGTAATATCGGTCGTGGTGGCCTAGTGGTTGACATACCGGATTTATATGCACAAGGTTGCAGGTTCAAGCCCAAGCAAGTGTCAACGTGATTTTTTCAATGTCATAAAAACTTTCTCGGATATTTTAAAACACCACTGACTAACAGTGACGGAGAACATCCTAAGGAAATCTGGATTTAATTCTCTGCAATCGTGAACCAGCAGTGATCTGGCGTAGTGATCAATGCTTTAATCCTTCTCAATACGAGAAGAAGCCTTTGACCTGCATTGGGACAGTTATAGGCTGTTATTATTAATATCTGGGAAACAGGTGTGACTTTATGTAGGTTTATTATGTATTATGGTATCAGCCGATTGCATAGCGTTTGCAATTTCATTCGCAGCGTTGCAGTTTATCAAATAATGTACCAATACCTCGTAATATGCAGATATGTATTTAATAACGTGTATCGTGCAAATTAAGCAGACGACGGCAAATCAAACTAAAATTTGTCGTGTCTCGATCTCCTAAAATTGGAAATGTAATAATGTTACGTCTACGCTGAAATTTTAAGAGGCATCTACACTTGTGTGAGACAACGAGGAAGAAAACTGCATTTTGATATTTTATTTTTCTTTCGCTTATCAAATTCGGTAAAACTTTTTCGTTTGTAAATTTTTGTAGTAGTTCAGGCGTGTTGAATAGCAAAATATTTAATCACTTTTCATTTAAGCTTTTATTTAAACTTCAACAACACCCTAAATACAAACCTGTTTTTGACGTTTGCTTGTTTAAGCTAAAACTAGTCGAGAATTAAGTAAATACACTGATGTATAAAAGAAAAGGAGATTGTAATGATCGTAAAATTTTCTCGGCGAAAAAATAGAAATCATACAAAGATTGGTCTTTAACATTAATAAATGTATAGTCTTTATTTGTTACCATTTTATCTTACAAAACAATTTGCCCAATTTCGGGTTAATAATTGGATTTTAATCGTTCAGATGACGTTGTTCATTGAGACCGCACTTCTGAATGGCGGTAATAAAGTTCTCCACCGAAAAATACCTCCTACAATGTTTTATCAAATGAATGTCTGTGTTAAATGAATTATTAGTTTTAACTACAACTAGCGGACCCGGAGGACGTCTTCCTGTCTTTTGTTCTGTGTCATACCGTTCTTGAGTTATCATCATCATCATCAGCCTATCTCCGTCCACTGCTGGATATAGGCCTCTCCTATGGCACACCATTGGGCTCGTGAGTTATAAATGGTTTAATTCTTCTTCTCTTTCGTATCGTATGGTTGATGAACAACCTGGTGTCAAAGTTTAAACCGCCTAGCCTGTAGGCCTGACATGGCTTTACACACCGTTGAAAATCTCTCAGGTGTGCCGGTTTCCTCACGATATTTCTTCACCGTTTTCAGCAACTAATAACTTATTTATAGTACGCACATGAATTCGAGAAGACATTGGTGCGTGCCGGTGTTTGAACTTACGACCTTTGACTTGGCAGTCCAACGGTTATACCACTCGGCTAGCACAGCTATAATAGTGTAATTTATTTATATCATCATCATCATCAGCCGGAAGACGTCTACTGTTGAACAAAGGCCTCCTTAGAACGCCACAATGAAAGACAACTTAATTTATTTATATGCATTTATATAATCATCAATTGATGTAAAGCATGCACACCTCTTTATCAAGACCACATGAGTGTACCAGACTCTAATAATTTGAGAGCGAGTTAAATCTCATCTCGACACAAATCAAATATTTAGCTAAGTCGGAGGCATCTCGATGCGGCGGCTCACGTACAAACAGACACGTACCTACATCCAGAATTATTACGTGTAGTGAACAAATAAATACATGAAAGTGGTTCCGATATTAATTTTGGGCATATTTCGGGTTTGGTCTTTAATAAGATGAATGAAAGATTTTAGCATGTTCTATGTGCAAAAGTGTTAAATAGCTGGAATACCTTGGTGAAGATATTCTGATTGAAACAGAGAGTTCTGAATAAAAGCCAGGTTAAGAGTACCCTGGAATAACGAGTATGAATTATAGAGGAAGAAATATAAAAACTGTCTGACTGAAGTCAAAAGATAGGTTTTCACTGGTTACACACATCGATAATTTTGAATTGCAAACCAGATATGGAGTTTTTAAACGCTACAATATTGGACGAAGTACTAGACTATACAAGTTGCATTATCCGATATAAACGAAAACTTTATAATCGAAGTCATCTAACAAAATTAATCACCACTCTAAAAGGTAGATAGCATACTGATGTTCAGACCAACTTTACAAGCGTAAAACTCACTACAAATCTATCGCACAACTATAACGAGCAGACATGTCAGCGAAACGCTGCGCCCTCAACTTTGATTTGTAATTCATGAAATCATTATGAACTTCCCGCCAAACTTAAATCGACTTCCCTTGTAGTTTCATCCAAAGTTCTATTTACTGTTTACAAACTATTCGCACACTCAATTTTAGCTTCTATCTCTTCAGTTATACAGTCCATTTAATTTGTTATGTAAGCTTACTTGAGTGTAGTATTAAGTTTGCTTGTAATCTGACATTCACCAACTTTGGGCCCAATGACAATTTGTTAAACGTCTTTTAAGGTTTTTTTGTCTGTTTTAAGTGGAAAGATTTATTAGCCAAGACGCGAAAAGAATTACTTTCCTTTGCTGGATACTTAAGATTCTTTTTGTTTTTGTTTAAAAACCGAGACGTTAGTCAAAAGATTCTTTCTAACAATGAGTTGGTTGCACGTCATTCGTTCACGAATTAGAATATTCCGTTACCAAATTATCTAATACAGCAGGATTTTTTCCGCTGACTCGAAAAGAGAGGACGTTAAAAGTTTAAACTGTGTATTTGTGGCTACGTAGCTCCAAAACAGATGAACCGATTTTTTTTTTAAATATCCTATATTGTTTCCCACTGCTGGGCAAAGGCCTCTCCCCTGATTTTCCAATTCCCCCTATCCTTGGCCAGCTCTGGCCAGCCGCTTTGAAAGGCGTCCAAATCGTCTCGCCATCTCCGTCTGGGTCTTCCGCGTCTCCGGCTCCCGTCTTGTGGCAACCATTTGGTGGCGATGTTAGCCCACTTTTCGGGGTGCATACGACAGATGTGGCCGGCCCAGTTCCACTTCAGCCTGGCAGTTGTTGTTCCTACGTCGGCTATGCGTGTTTTGGAGCGCAGCGTGGTGTTCCGGACGTGATCCGTCCTTTTCATTTAATTTTTATTTTTTTGAATGGGTTTCTTATCGACCGTGTGTTTAGCTGTAAAAAAAAACTGGTTCAGCTATAAAGCTTATTAGATCTTTTCTAGTCTTGTAATACAGTTTAATTCTGAAAAGCGGGATTAACTAGCAAGGTATTGGGTACGTCAATCGATCAAAGGTAACGATGAAATTGAAGTTTGCGAAGATATTCGAGATTGCTACCCTAAAACCTCAGAAAGCTGGTAGTAGTTTGCTCCCACAGACTAGATTCGTATTTATAAATAGAGTTACTAGTTTCAGCTTCGGAGTTTGCCCGCATGGAACTTGCATTTCTAACTCAGTTTATAGAATTATCACTTCGTTCATATCAGTTGGTTCTTGTGCTTGTAGTACGTATTTACTCTTAATAATTCATCATTTAACATTGGTACTTACATAACTACCTTTGATAACACCTATTATCCTCGTAGGGGTAGGCAGAGATGAATCTATTAGGAACCTTCGTTTTCGCAGTTAGTAGCTCATCACTAATTATAATAGACAGATATGTTGCTTTTTAAAGCCGGGTACGAAACCGAATAATCATCATCAGCCGAAAGACGCCAACTGCTGAACAAAGGCCTCGTCCTTAAGGAGAAGAGGTTGCTATATTTCCCAGGCTTGGCAAGCGGCTCGGGGATCGCAGTATTGTGTATGGTGGTGAAGTTAAGTAGACGCTTCTGCTCATTTCCTGGACGAGATGGGAAGGTGATATTCTGGCCTGGCACTCCACTACCGGCACAATGCTGAATACCGTGTTACTAAGAAATATCAAATGGAAAAACCTTGTAACAGTTTAATCGAAAATCGAACCCAGGACATTACGCTCAGCAGTCGCCCTATCAGCCACGAGACCAATGAAGCAGAATAAATAAGAATATTAATGTTCTATCTTTAGTGTGGATGTCAGCCAATCCTATGACCTATATTAACGACCGGATTGGCGCTGTGGCAGTGGCAGTGGGTTCGATCTCCACACGGGACTAAAATTTGTGCAATCCACAGATGTTTGTCACGCGTCTTAGTGTTTGTGTACCTATGTGATATTCCATGTATGTGAAACGCACCCACGATACAGGAGAAAATATTAGCGAGGGGCAACGTTTATTTAAAAAAAAATACAGACTAAAATAATCGGTACAAAAATGTTTTTACTGTTTCTATTTTCTTTAATTTCACCTCTTTTACGTTATCCAAAAGATATTGCTTCTAGAATTTGAGAGATCAAATTCATGGAATCGTTGTACCGACGGATTTGAATTGACAGTTATTTCGCTGTAAGTGGTATTTGCGTTTGTTATCCCAATTATTTAGGTACAGTCAACCACAAAAGTAGCTAAACATTTAAATTAAACATTAACTTAAATATTCTCAGACCATTTGGACTATTATATAGATATGTACCATGTGTCTTTACGCAATCTTCGTAAAATTATTACGGACAAAATTCGAGTAAATGAGTCCTAAATAAGCTCTGTATTACATTGTCGCGTAGAATAGAATACAATAGATTATATTTTAATCATTTAATGTATTTTTAAGTTCCTTTTTATTATAATTCACGCTAGGTTTGCTACACTAAGCATGCGGTGTTTGCCTGTAACGGGTTATGCATTTAACTTGTATAATTTTAGATGTAATCTGTATTAAATATATGTAATGTAATAACTATTGGCAATCCAAATAAATAAATAAATTATAATTTGAGACTATAACTTGAATTAATCGATATATTTTCTTTTAATTAGTGCACTTTATCTCGTGCGTCGTCGTGGTGGCCTAGTGGTTGACATACCGGATTTCTATGCACGAGGTTGCAGGTTCAAACCCAGGCAAGTATCAATGTGACTTTTTCAATGTCATAAATACTTTCTTAGATATTCTAAGACACCACTAACTGACGGTGACGGAAAACATCGTAAGGAAACCTGTGTGTGATCAATGCTCAATCCTTCTCTATACGAGAAGAGGCCTTTGCCCTGCAGTGGGACAGTTATAGGCTGTTATTATTATTATTATGGATAAATATAATGATTTAATCTACGATTCCAGAAGGAGATGAATTACATAGTCAAGTTTCAATCTTGAATAAAAAACTTTCGAATAAAATATTGCCATTACTGTACTTTATTAACAATTTGATTTTGACAGACAACAATTTAAGGAATTTTTGTAGCAAATATCAGAATTAAAAAAAATCTGTTACGCTACTAATTTAAATGGAAAACAAAAATATTAAAAAAAATAATACAATAATAGGTAGACATTTTAGGAACTCTAGGATTTTTTTTTATTGGAAACTGTTCAATAAAATTTGAATAAATGAAATATTTGATTGGACTACTGCGCTAAGGGTTACGGGTTCGATTTCCGCACGGCACAAAAGTTTGTGATCCGCAAATGTTTGTCCCGACTCTGGGTGTTTGTGTATATGATATTTCATGTTTGTAAAACGTACCCACGATACGCGAGAAATTCCTAGTGTGGGGCGACGTTCTTTATATAAGATAATAATAATAATTTGTACTTATTACTGTTTTTAACCTACTCCATTCCGCATGCCGAGTGGTATCCGGCCTAGAATTGACCACCCCCTTTCCTCCCGTGGGTGTCGTAAGAGGCGACTAAGGGAAAATCCTGAAGATGGCCAGTAGTGTCTTCTGTAACTTGACCACCAACACTGCGATCCACAAGCCGCTTGCCAAGCGTGGGGATTATGGCACATTATTACAAATATTAAATTTATATACAGTATACAATAATCATGGGAATCGAGAATAAATTGTGTCCAAAATTCGTAACTCAATGAACGATCGCGCGCGCGAAACGCGGTCACGTGGTGTAAGGGTGCGGTCACACTGACAAAATGAAGCGAGGAATATTATTAAGCAATTCATTTATTATGCTGTTGTTTTTTATTGCTAAGTCAGATATTATTGAGGCTTTACAAACTTGCCTGCTTTATTAATTCATTTAGGACCCTAAAGGTACGCATTTTTGTACTGTTTTTTTTCTCGAAGAATATGACTTTTAGGGAATCATTGTTAATTCGAAGACTTTTATTTTAAGCAAGATAAATAATGCTTTAATGACGGAAAGAAAATGCTAGTTATCTTTCTTCAGCGTAGATAAAATTGGTTGTTTGTGCATTATTAATAAACTTTTTGTCGTAGGTACGTGTCCTTTTTACAAAACAACCTCTCTTTCTCGTTTTTAGAAAAATAAGGTAATCTCCCTGGCAGCTGCCAGCAATGCGAAGCTGAGGTCTAAACCCTGCTTTATAACAGTGCCCTAAACTGAGCTAATGTACAGCTCAATTTAAGTCCCGGTTTGACTGGATTAAAGTCCGGTAAAGCGTTCAATAAATTAAAGTTAGTTTCTTTAATGAATCTAGCTGAGAGAAATCAACACATTTGCTCTAAAGACAACACAATTACTTTGAATTAGGAACTATGTGAAGCGAGGTAACAATATTATCGTCTAAATATGTCACGTCAATGCTGGCTGGTTCAATTTCGCTCACACTCCCTCCGCACCCGACACGAAGCATCCACCCTAACTTTTCAAACTCCGAACATCATTTGCAGCGCCCGACCGCCCTGCCAGTAGCTCTCGAACGACGGAAGGGGGAGGTCGCGTCCTTCCCTTATCTTGGCGGGAAAATTGTGACACTTCTTTTTTCGAACGTCCGAAAAAAGTATTTTTATTTCCGCTGTTTTTTTTCTGTATCGGACTTTTGTGTGTTCAGCCATTCATTGGAGATGACAGTTGGAGTTTAAAACGATTTGGTGAGTATTTTGAGGTTATAAGACTGTAATTTAAGTTAGTTGAGCGGCAATCTAAGTTTCTTCGTGGCTTTTATTGTTCTTTGTGCTTGTCGACAACTTTTGTTTGCATGAAATAATATAATTACTTGATAACGATCTATTTATTTTCATTAAGAGTTGAGTTTGTTCCTAAATTTATAAAGTAGGTAAAAATTATTATTATCAAAGAAAATATGATGAATATTTTGTTAAAGCATGACTTATTTAGTATAAAACCTTTAGAACGAATTTAGAATAAGTTAATTTATTTATTTTGTGTTTCGTAAGCCTATTTACAAAGTTAAACGAAAACACTTTAAATTAAGTTACGTTTGAAACAAAAGAATGAAGTTTGGAACTCGCTGTGACACATTAAAAAATTAAGCGAAAAATTTCGTTCAAAACCCGACTCCATCGCGCGATTCTGGTTGAGACCGAAACTAGTCAGGCATTGACTGACTGAATACGTGTGTTCATTCACTTCTTTTCTGCTCCTTGTTTATTTAAAACAAACAAATTAAGGAAACGTTCGTACGTTACTGTAATTAGAGCCTTGAGGGGTAACTGTAAACAGGCAGAATAAACTGAGAATACTTCCCAAATCCCTATTACATGGACTGCCTCGTTGGTCTAGTGGTCACTAAGTGCGACTGCTCAGCACGAGATCCTGGGTTAGAATCTCAGGTCGGGCAACGTGTTCATCATAAATCAAAATAATCCCCACGCTTGGCAAGCGGCTTGGGGATCGCAGTATTAGTGGTGAAGTTACAGAAGATGCTGCTGCCCATCTTCTGAATTTTCCCTTAGTCGCCTCTTACGACACCCACGGGAGAAAAGGGGGTGGTCAATTCTAGGCCGGATACCACACGGCTTACGGGCAAGGTGTTACTACTGGTCAACTAGGACCTGATGTTCTCTCCTGACCGAATTTCGGTCTCGGCGGCCCTTCTCAGCTGAGACTAGCCAACTACGCAGGAGATATTATAGTGCACAAGTATGCGCGCAGACACAGGTGCACTCCCTATTCCCTCACTCTCATAGTCCGATGGGACAGTAGACCGACACGACCGGAGAGAGATCAGGCGCAGGACCAACGTCTTAACGTGCCTTCCGAAGCACGGTAGCACTAGGACCTATAACAACCCCGGCGGCATGTGGATGTTGTCAGTTATGTTATAGGATAGGTCAGGATACATCTCTGAATACCCCTTCGGAGAATACAAGCGTCATGAAATGTTTACATATTTCCATCGGCCATAATCCTGGCTATGACAGTGGTGTTTAAGGAGGGAGGGTTACGCCCAGCAGTAGGTCTCATAAAAGCTGATGATGATGATACTGGCTACCTTCTCCGCCTAATTCGCTCTCACCACAATTTTAATAGCCTATAGATTTTGAGTGTAATTGTGCCTACCATTTATGGGAATAGATACAAGAATTATAATATACAAAGTTTAGTAAAATAAAGAAGTATGTCAGGATCGTAGCAAATGGAAATCCGTGGTATTCCCATTTGCCGCCACCACTGGTGACGGCACCACTGGTGGCAAATGGGACATTTTATGGAGAGAAATCCCATTTGTCACCAGTGGTGGCGTTGACAGTGGGGACAACTGGGAATAACCCGTATCTGCCTACCCGGAATAGGCGTGACTTTATGTATGTATGTATGTAAAGTTAAGTAAGAACTTATAGTAACTTTAAAACTATCGCGTTGTAGGATAATCAAAACTACGACACGGGAATTAACGCGAACACAATTTTTTTATGTATAAGTACGGTAAAGTAAGTATAAATACATGGGACATGACACCGCAGTCGCAGCCTGGCTGGAGGCCTTGTATTAGGCCTCGCCAATCGTCCGGTTAAGCAGTAACAGCTCCCACAGAGCTTACTGCGAGAGACAGAATCGAAAGAAAAATTTAAAAAAACCGCAGTCGCAGACCACGGCCGATGCAACTCGGTCAAAAAGTCAAGCGAAAATTAAAAAAATATGTTCGCCTTAATTCCCGTGTTATAATTAAGTACTTATGGTATTACTGTTGTTTCAAATTCATAAAGATGAATAAATAAATGGGTACTGTACAATGTACATAATGCGTAGAACGATAATTGAATTCAATTATTCCCACTCGACTTTTTGGAGGATTATGTAAAAATAAAACAATGACCCACTTACTGTCATAAATCTCTAATTCAAATCAGGCTTTATAAAAGGAATGTCAACAGACTCATCTTTTATTATTTCTTTAAAAGAACCACACACATAAAACTCTTCAATTTCTTGCAACGTTCTGTTTCTCGTCTCTGGCACAAATTTCCATATAAACAAAATGGAGAATATACCATAAAGAGCGTAAATTAAAAACACTCCACTGATACCAATGTACATACTTAAGTAAGGGTACGCTTTCAGTGAAGAAGAATGGAGAACACACGTAAATATTACGTATAAACAGCCGCCTACGCCCCTGTGTTTCACAGGCATGATCTCACTCGCGATTGAAAACCCTATACAGCTCGACCCCAAACTCAAAAACATGACAAAGCCCACTAAACAATACGTACCCAATTCAAAGTCCTTTGACAGCGACCCCAAGCCCTGTAAATATGTCACAATGGCCGCTAACGTCATAAAAACAGCTGATCCGGACATACTGAATAACATAACCTTTTTGCTGCTACAATACCGGACTAAGACAGCTGCGATGCAGAAGCCAACGAAAAGTGAAATGTCCATTATAAGTTTTATGTGTTCGTTTGGTCGGCCCGACGATTTGAGGGTCATGTCATTTGAGTATATAATGACTGGCATCCCCCCACCCCAGTACAGCACATTAATCAATACAAACGTATGCAGCGTTGGCACGTAAAACTCCCTACTTGCAAATGTATTACGCAGGTCTCTTATCGTCTTCCCCGATTTGGATTTCAATATTTCCTTCTGAGAATTGAGCAAAGCTTTCAGTTCTTTCTTAGATTCCTCGTCAGTTCCTCTGAGGAGTTCAAAATTCTGTTCACATTCTTTAAACCTCCCTTTATAGGCCAGCCATGAGGGTGATTCAGGCCACGCACACCCTATGGGTAGGACCAAAAAAACTGGACAACACATAATCAATCCTACAGTTCTCCAATGCAGGTATCTTCCTAAAATGCCAACTGAAGATATGCCAAAAGCTTGAACTGTGCCATATAGCAACAGGCATACGTTTCTATACTTAGGTCGAATCATTTCGGAGACGCTTAGAAAGCTGACGGCTAATAGACTGTTGGTGCCTAAACCGTGAAAGCACTCCCCAATTATAAGAGTAGTGATATTTTGGGCTACATACGTCAACGCCCAACCAGTGATCATGAAGATGCAGCTCAATATAAAGGCAATTTTACGACCTCTGTACTGCATCAAAAGTGGCAGAAGTATGCTTGGTATTCCAGCTATGCCGTGCACTGAACCTAAAAAAAAATTATTCATCAGTTATTTTATACAAAAAAATCGTTAAAACTAAAGATACTAGGTTAAGCGGATTTTTTATGTCATTTCCGGAATTAAAATACTCCTTAAAGGCGCACTCTAAATATTTATAAAAAACATCGGATCGATAGCTTTTAAGATAATCTCTTTTATCCAAAAACACAAACTTTAGCTCTATATAATACTTGCTCCGCCCAGCGGTGTTACCCGCTACATTTTTACGGGTTAAAAGCCTATGCGTTTATCCAGGGTGCCAGCTACCTCCATACCAAATTTTAGCAAAATCGGTCCAGCCGTTTGAGCGTGAAGAGGTAACAAATATACAAACACACTCACAAACTTTCGCATTTAAATATTAGTGTGAAGTGTGATGTGATTATGTAGATGTTGAAGAATCGATTTTACCAGATACATACCGATCCAAGACCCGCTGTGCAAGTCAAGTTGTACAATGGAATCGTTGGACTGCAACTGTTGCAGCAACACGCTCGGGTACGCGATTACCCCGCCAGCTGACAGCGCCGCCAGGTGCGTTGATCCCGCCACGAACAGCTGGAAACAGTGACGTCAGAAATAAATGAGTAAGAGTGAAGACCAAGCAGCAGCTGTGCAAATATTCAATGATAAAAATAATCCTTGTTAATAGTTAGAACAGTCAAAGAATTTTGATAGACATTGTTGTGGCTACGAAAGTGCTTGTCGACTTAAAATAAAATCGAAAGATAAACAAAGGCAATCAAAAACTTGGATTAAAATTCCGACAACCTAACCCTAACTAACTTAAACAACCGAGAATCACCTAATGGAAAATCCAATAATACTTTACCCGACCCGGTATCTTTTTTAAAAACGTCGCCCCATATTAAAAATTTCTCCTGCATCGTGGGTGCGCTTCACAAACACCGAAACTCGGAACAAACATCTGCGGATCGCACAAATTGTCGTCCCTTGCGGCAATTGAACCCGCAACCCTAAGTGCAGCAGTCCAATCGCTTGGCTAATGCGCCAATCAGTCGGGGATTAGAACTCAGGATCTCATGATCAGCAGTCGCACTTAGCGACCGCTAGACCAACGAGGCAGTCAACAAAAATGCCTATTTTATTCAAATTTCTTATACAGTTAGGTTTCCTGTAAGTACGTATGCAGCTTAATCATCACACATTACTTTTTCCATTACTTTGGTTTACGTTGCTACGTAATCAGATCGGCTGTGATTCCGTTCTTTATGAGCAGCCTTCGTCCTCTTTATCTTTTCTTTCTTGTTCCAACAAAAGTTAGCAACAGATTGCTATTGCCGATAGGACCAAACTTGTTTAACATTAAAGGAATTGAATAGCAAATGCCTAATAATGTGACTGATGTTTCCTGTCAAGGTTTTGGCCTAGTAAATGGAAAAAAAGCTTGAATTCTCATCTTTAAGATAATAATTTCCTTTTGTTCTAATTCTTCTTATTGTATGGTTGATGAACAACCTGGTGTCAGAGCCTAAACGGTTTTACGGTAAATGGTTTTACACACCGTTGAAAATCTCTCAGGTGTACCGGTTTCCTTACGATGTTTTCCTTTACCGTTTTTAGCAACTGATAACTAATGTACAGTACGCACATGAATTCGAAAAGACATTGGTGCGTGCCGGGGTTTGAACTTGCGACCTTTGACTTGGCAGTCCAACGGTCATACCACTCGGCTATCAGTACTTGTTCTAATAACTTTCGTGAATAAAACCAAAAAAGCCTATTGCCAGTAACCTACACATCCAGGACACAAAACCACTCCGTGCAGCTATTGAGAATTACCTGATGAGAATCAGAATACCTAATAACACTTCGCCCGACCCAGAGTTTGAACTCAGGACCTCGTGCTCAGCAGTGCATAGCGACAACTAAACAAACCAGGCTGTGGAAGCATAAAATAAAATGTTAAAGAGGAGGTGACGCAATGACATTAAATAACCTTCTGGGTGTCATTATCTTGATCGCAATTGGATTATAGCTAATCCTGGTTGGAATTCGAATCGGGTTTCCATCTTTTACGGGACGCCTAAGAAGCGGTTCCCTTATCGCAACAGATGTTTAAGCCTCGTAAGATATTTGCTGTAATTCCTATACCACCCTTTGTAATTCAAGCGAAACTCAAGATCCATCAGATAATGCCTTCCAAAATGTTTTGTCAGCGTTGAATTCTTCGTTTATTTTAAGGTTACTGTATTAATGTGTGTCAGTTTGTAAGTAATCTTGCTTTTCATCCGAGGGCTCTTCGTGAATTTGAAGTTTAGGTTTCTCTGGGTTTAGGCTTTTTAAATTCTTTATTGACTACAGCATAATTGTTGGCAAATTTTATGGTGACGTTAGTAAGGTCTTAACTTTCTAATCTATATTATCTATACTAATATTATAAAGCTGAAGTGTTTGTTTGGTTGAACGCACTTAACTCAGGAACACCTCCAATTTTCCTTCGAATTAAAAAAAGGTGATAAGGCATTCAAAATCCACGCGGATGAAGTGGCGGGCGGAAGCAAGTAGAGTAAGTGTAATTTCAAACTGATGCTTAAAAAGTAAATTAAAATTAAAAAACTTACTTGCCGTGCCAACGGAGAAATCGTCATTGTTCGATGATAAGTTTATCACTTTACGTCTCCTTTATGTTTGATGTACTAAACAGATTAAGCACTACCCATTGTTGCAAATGATCTATAAACAATAATATCTATATAGCTCAAAACGTATTTTTTTTAGCATGTTCAATGTCCCACTACTGCAAAGGCCTTCCTTTTACTTTTCCACAAAACGCAACGTAAATTCTTTGGAATATTAAAACACCAAATATATAAGCTAGGCTAGTAGGTAAGTACAGTAAATATTTATAAAAGGCAAAACTTGATTGATGTTTTAGTTTTTATCAGTTTAATAAAACACCTGAACAAATATTATTGTGTTGTCTACTTATAGCATTTAAATTTGAATGGACTCAAGATGTGCAGTGTGTGTTGTTTAATGGACTCCAAGTCAAATAGTTTGATACCGCGGACAAAAAAAATGATGGTCCTACGACCCTTGATGCAGTAAAATAACAACGTTTAATATTAGAACTATTTTATAGGTTCCGCAAAATCAATAGACAACACATTATTTAAAAATAAGGTACTATAACTGTCACAATTTTTAAATTTTTGAATGCTTTATTCCCGCGCATTTAAATCAGCAGTACCGTTCTAAACTTAAATTGAAACTGACTAAAAATTGCGCTAGTGAAAATTGATAAACCCAGAAATAGCAACTCCTTGTGTTAAATTTAAACTACCTGTCATAACAAGGTAGTGTTAATTGTAGAAATATTTACATTTGTCCATAATTATTTTAGTATTGACGCAATTGTTTCTTTTGTGTCCTTGTGTTTTGATGAGTTCATTATCTTTTTTACATATCTATATTAAACGTGTGTACAGTTGTACACGTGTATAAATACATACAGTCTACCGATTCAGTCATCCTAGCAGTTGTAGTCATAGACAAGTGGAAGGGTGGAAGGTAGGCCTTTGCCCGGCAGTGGGATAGTGCGGGCTGATAATAATAATAATTACTTTTCTTCTCTCTGGAGCCCTAACCACCGGCAGCTAAGACCCTGTTCTCGATGCCGGTTGGCGACAATTTTGCTATTTTTATACTGTTATTATTTTATAAAGGCAAAAGTTTGCGAGTGTGTTTGTAGCTTTGTAACCTCTCAAGATCAAACGGCTGGACATCGTCGTAGCTGACACCCGAGATTAACACAAAGGCTAATCTTAATTCTCGGCTTTTAATCGCGAAAAATTGTAACGGGTATCACAGCGTGGCGCAGCTAGTGTTAAATAAAATATTTAATAGTAATTTGAGTAGGTAGGTGTAAAAGATTTTCTTTATCAGGAGTACTACCACATTCCGCCTAGTTTTGAGCCTATTGGTATATATGAAGCCCACGCTTGCACTGTCACCTTCAACCCTTTCCCTGTGCAGTGTACGTTGTGCAGTGTGTGTTGTTTCCTTATTCTTAAGTTTTATAATTGGTCTGTGCGACCACTAGACCAACGAGGTCTAAATAAACGACAAAGAACAGTACCAAAACCTATATTGGCGCGAGTATTTGTATACTTTCTTCGTTTGTTAACCCTAATCTGCTGACGGGCGACGTGAAGACGTGAGAGGGAGGGTTGGTCTAGGCTTCTCAGTACCCTCAAATTAATATGCGTGAAAGCCAAGTAAGGGATCTTAGGGTCGCCGGTCGACGGCTGAATTTGATAAGTACGATTTATTTGAATATCTGTGTGAGAAAAACATGTTAGTATTCTGGGAAGAATTTAACACTTTTTGTGAATGTGTGTACTGGCTTTCGAACGACGACAGATATTATGGCTTAAAGCCTGAGCAGACAAAGCAGGGCTTATAGTCTTTTTCTTTTTATCGTATGGTTGGTGAGCAACTTGGTGTCAGAGTTTAAACCGCCTGTAGGCCTCTGACATGGCTTTACACACCGTTGAAAAATCTCTCAGGTTTGCCGGTTTCCTGCACCGTTTTTAGCAACTTATCATTAATTTATAATACGCACATGAATATGAAAATACATTGGTGCGTGCTGGGGTTTGAACTTGCGACCCTCGACTTGGCAGTCCAATGGTCATACCACTCGGCTATCAGTGCTCTAGGGCTTATTCGCAGGCTTAGGGCTTATAGTAATAGATTTAAAACCCGTCACATCATACATGAAGATACTCTATCTGCAAGATAAATGGACTTTTTCATACATCTCAATGTGACTAGAAATAATAATGCCAAAATAAACATAATCATCATCAGCCGGAAGAATTCCGCTGTTGAACAAAGCCCTCCACCTAAAAAAAGGGGGGGGGGCATAAACCCCACGCTTGGTAAGCAGCTTGTGGATCGCAGTATTGGTGGTGAAGACACAGTAGACGCTGCTGCCAATCTTAAATCCATCCATCCAAAAACGAACATAGATTACCAAGCAAAGCAATATAATAATACTTAGCGAAAATCATTTTAGCTGCGAAATAATGTTTATTCATTAATCACGAAATAACGCTAGTCATTTAATTACAGCAAAAACTCCTTTAATTTCATTATTCATAATGATGAGATTATGTAATTATAATGCTATAATAAAATGTAATCGAGATTTATAAGAATAAGAATAAGAATCATTTATTTGCTCGAAATAAATGAAATGAAAATATCATATGCTTGGGTTGGTATTATCGTTTCAGTGATTTATAGCTGTAAAGATATAACACTGAGTTGGCAATCATAGATTCCAACAGATAATACCTGACGTCACCCTTAAGACGTAAATACTAAAAGGGAACTTGAAATTCGATGGGTGCGAGCAGTGACACGATGGCTCAGTTGGTTACAGCAGCGCCACGGTACGGCAAAGGTTGCAGGTTCAAGTCCTGCTCGTGTCCATCATTTTTCAAATTTCCTTTATCAATTTGTATTCGAGATTATTAAAAGCAGTATCCAAGTGCCATGGTTAAAAGTAGGGAGTAACACTTCTACTTACTTCTTTGGACAAACAGGCGACACACTAGGTTAGGTTGGGTTAGAATCTAGTTAGGCACCTAAGAAGAAGGCACCGAGGCTGCGCGTGCCGCGCTCGCCGGCTGTAGTGAATACGCTGGAGCCAGAAGCGGTAGGTCGCGGTCTATCCTACGCCGCCATCTTTTCGACAGCCATGGACAAGGTGCCCCTTGCGGACATCGGTGTCACCGGCCTGCGATACAGGCAGGCGGTGATTGGTGCTGCCGGGGGCGAACAGCGGCGAAAAGGCGGGCGTCAGCCTTTTCGCGCAGAAATTGCGAGAGGCACTGGGTGCCGAAGACGTCTGAGTCTCAAGGCCCATCAAATGCGCAGTGATGCACGTTTCGGGTATATAGGAATAGGCGGCGAGCCCATTGCTCTTAAACCGGGCACAAATCCAAGCTTCTTGCTGCTACTGAGAATAATCCAATGATAATCCCAGTAACAGTTTGCCCGACGCGGGGTTTGAACCCAGGACCTCATGCTCAGCAGTCCGGCTAGTGCGAAGATGCAGTCAAGTTCGATCAGTATGCCACTTGTTCTATTTTTAATTATATTATTATAATGAACAAAAGCACTGATAGCCGAGTGGTAAAACCCCGGCACGCACCAATGACTTTTCGAATTGTGCGTATTGTAAATTAGTTATCAGTTGTTAAAACGGTAAAGGAAAACATCGTGAGGAAACCGGCACACCTGAGAGATATTTCAACGGTGTGTAAAGCCAGGTCAGAGGCCTACAGGTGGTTTAAACACTGATACCAGGTTGTTCATCACCCATACGATAAGAAGAAGAAGTATTATCATTACTGTTACAGGCAACCTCTAAAATAACACTTAAAAATAAGAAAATAATATAAAACAGATATTCTACTATTAAACAAATGAACATATCTTAATGTTCGTCGTTTATCTTTCGACAATACATGATTATAATATTTTTGGCCTGTCACACAGAAATTGCAAGCTATTCAAGGTAACTTGCAAAGTATTTGGTTGTAATTAAATACATCACAGCCATATAAATTCATTGATTACTCAGTTGGCACATTAATTCTTCTTGCTTATCACATACGACATTTAAATTAATAAAATCGGACACATTATGCTGCATTTTCACTTCTCATTTTATTTAAAACTTTTTAAATTTAAAGTACACAGTCTGTAGTTGTCAGTGTGACGTTTAATTTACGAAAGCATTTATATGAAATTACTTTTATTATTTAAAATTAATTAATCCTAGCATTGTTTATTACTAGCTGTACCCACGGACTTGAAACGTTACTCGAAATTTCGTTATTGAAACTAAATAACGTTATCCGAACAAAAAAAAAACGAAATTTAGTAACGTTATTATGTAACGTTAATTAAAAACGTTCTAGGTACTAAATAACGTTATCCGAACTAAAATAACGAAATCTAGGGTAACATTTAAGTCCCTGGCTAACCAGAGTGTTCACCCGCATTTTTCTGCGTTTTTTTTCTCGCGGCATTAAATGCAGCCTAAGTTAGTCCTCATACCACATCAGCTATCAACCAATAAAACGTGCTACTACTCAGAATCACGTGGAAATTCCTCGACACTCAGCAGTCGCCCTTAGCGGCCAAGAGACCAACGATGCAGTCATACAAAGCAAATTAAATCTTAATAGACTATATTATCTACCTTTGTTACCTAGAAAACACTCAACGGTACATTAAAAATTAAATGAAAAGATCAATATTCCCTCTCAACACAAATTCTTGTCGAAAACACAAAGGTCAAAAACTTTTCACAACGTTTGTTGACTGAAATCTTTTTTTCGACAAAACGGAAGTCAATTTCCCCTATGAATATGTAAAGAGAGGGGTCTAGTCTCCCCTGGACCTTTAGGATGTAATTATAGAATTCGGACCTCTGCGTACGGACCCTTCCGGAGGGTCCTATAAAACTGTTGAATAAAATACGCGGGAACAAAATAAAAAATCCTTCTTTTGGATGTCAAAGAAGTTTGTTGCTTTGGCAGTTTGGCTGTTGAACGCTTCGCCTTTGTCTTTGTTGTGTTTTAAAGATTTTTATGTGACGTTATCTCTGATTAACTTAAATTAATTGTCAATTTAGATAAATTATTGAAGGCTCGCTTCCTATTACGTGGGATGTTATGCCATACAGTTCATTTTGCCAAAGAGCAGTATAGCAACATGTCAGCGCACGTCACTGCCCTTGTGAATTATACCTACCTTGGGAATTTGCTAAAACTTTTTCTCATGCAGGTACTATGAATAAAATATTTTACAGCACAATGTGCGCAAACGCAGTTGAACATTTTATTAACATTACATAAATAGTCCGATGATACGGCAAACCGGCAAATCGAAAAAGATTAGTCCCAGAACAAAAAATAACATTTAGGTTTTCTTTGAAGCACGGAAATATAACACCACCAACTAGAAACTTTTGCGCCAAAACAACTCATTTAGCAACACTGCCAATAAGGTTCTCAATAATGCACCGATCAATTGTTTTTAAGCAGAATAAAGGCTAGCACATACTATAAATCATGTGGCATATTTAGTGCTCGACAATAATTTCCCTAGGGCTGGCTTCCAATAAAGCTGTAGTGTGATCCTTTATGTTACTAGCTTTATCTGTAGATAAGATTCTTGCTAACGAGTTAGGTATGACATGTAATTGTAATGCCAGTTTATAAGCCAAAATATGTAATCAAAAGTCGTGGTATGCAAGATCATATTAATCTATCTCGTGATACAAAACAAGATAATAATAATTGAAAATTAGTCCTTAAATCTACAACTCGCATAATAAATGGCTTTTTCGTGACTAACCTAACCAGATCAGACCTCTCACTGTCAATCTATTTGAATTCTACCGTTCATTAAAATGATGAAGTATAAATCTGCGACAAAATGATTTGAAAACAATAGCAAAAGTTTCTAAGGAAAAACTCGTTGCTACAGCTATTTAGCAGGCGCCGAGCATCGTTACAGTGATATAAGATACAAATAATAAGAAATGTGACAGACTATTATTTTGCAGAATGTCAGATGTCATCGTTTTTGACGTGGGTGAAGTCGCTTGTTATACGAATAACTTCGCAGCGCAGCTTCTTGCTTCACGTTTTATGAATAGACAATGAATATTGCGTTTTTGGGACGAATTTGCTAAGAGTTCTGTTTCCCAGAGGAAAGAAAATAGTTCTTTGAATGGTATTTGTGACTTAGTGTGATTGAGAAAGCTGCTTTTGGGAAAATCATTTAGCATAACTAATAACAGCCTAATGTCAAAGGTCTCTTCTATAATAGATAGAGATTTATCAATGATCACCACGCTAGCTCACTGCGGGTTGGCTCATTCAGAAATAACCTATTGATAGCTGCTGTACTTACAAGAAAGATGAAGGTGGACATTTTGAGGCAAAGTCAAAAATAGATGAATTTAGATGAGAAATGGCAGAAAAAAGATTTGAACACAATTTTGAATTTTGAAGACAATTTTTGATACTAACTTAACAGCTACTGATATAACATCCTAACTAAATTTTGAATAAGCATCACACAAATCTCTTAAGCTAACAATGAAGAGAGCTTGTTTTACATGTCTGGAACGTAAGACAAAACTGTCTTCATTTTGACATTGACGCTTCGCTATTAAAGTGTCATGGGTTACTTGAGTTATAAAAACATGATGTATGTTAGTACTACAGCACCAGCCTTAGGCCCATCAAAACGGTAATCATCTAATTAAAATTATCAAGACTGTATTTGGCTCTCTGTATCTATTATGAATGTGGGAGATAGTGGCATTAAGATTTATAGCGCCTAAACTATCACATGTCTCTGGCTAAATATCTGACTAGTAAATATTTTCAATGAAGCAACCGGTGGATGCAAATGGCAAACTGTCGTTCATTGTGTCGTTCTAAGAGCGAGGCCTTTGTCAACTGTGGTCGTCTTATGACTGATGATGATGATGATGAAATAGTTTCACCCGAAATATTCATTTTTAATTTTAAGACTATAACGAATGCTAGTTCTTTCAGTTCTGGATCTAATTGGGACGAGGTCCTAAATCAGACAGGACCTAAGTTAATGGCACCTAACAGAGAGGCTTTTCCCAGCATTGACATAGCAAAAACTGTGGGTGATTATGTATTTTTAAGTGATATTGATTTACAGGTCCGTTGGATATTCTTACACTATCCTCCCACCACAGTTATAAGAAGTCACATTTTCAGTTTAAAATCCTGACTCAATCCCAAAATATTCAAAGAACCTTCTCCTTCTTTAATTTGAATTCCATTGTTTTGAAAACCAAAGGTTCCCAATTAAGGAAACAAAAAAAGTGAAAATGGTTTAAAATCACAACTGCCAAGAAACAATACTTTATATAATCTTAAGCCAGTGCTATCGATGATCCTAATGAAATTATTTCTTCTATCCAATTATGAGAAGCAATAATTAATGATTAGGGCACTGAATCGAATTCACGACTCAAATAATTAGATATACCCTCTGTACAACGTAAATTAACTTCGTTAGAGGTCCATTTGTATAATACAATGGCGCCTTGTAGAATATTACTTCAAGAAAGCCGAAGTTTTTCTTTGTTTTGTAGGAAGAGCGTCTGCTTCGCTGCGATTTTGAACGTTAATAATTTTGCTATTGCTATGTTTTCGCTGAAGAAGTGTATTTATATTTTATTTTACATTCAATGAAGTTTATTAGCTATTATTATGTTAGCTTGGAGTTTGTGTGTTGTTTTCGACTGCATAATGAAGTGAATGAAAATCGATCTAAGAATTTTGCATTGTTAAAGTTTTCTTAACAAAATAGTCGATAGTTATTATAAAATGGTGGTCTATTTAATCTTACTATTTATACCCGTAATAAATTCTTTAACCACTTTATTCCAGTAATTTAATTGATTCCAGAAATATTTATTACTACAATGTAATAAATATTTCGGGGATGCAGCAAGGTATTAGTTTCACCGAAGTAATGCACAAATTAATGTGTAGAGGATATTATCAAAAGTAAATTGATATAAATGAATATAATATCGACGGGGATCAATATTATGATGCTTTTTAAATTTTTATATTTGTATGTGTATGTATTATTTTTAATTTATGTTAGTTTTAAAATGTAAATAATTGTAAAATATATTTCTTTAATTATATGGATACATCTATACATACTAAAAAAAAAAAAGAATATGTTAATACTTGTAGGATCGATCATGATTTTCAAAATAGAAGATATAAGAGGAAGAATATACCTAGTTTATTACAGGAGCCAAATAAAGCCTGAAAAATTTGTTACATGTAAAAAGAACATTTTGTGAAAAGAGCTTGGCTTTAACAGAAAACAAAGAAGGAACTATAGACAAAAAGCTCCAGAGAAAAGGCTTTTCTTAGCTCATTTCTCCTAATACCAAACCTAAATTACTTTAAAACATATTCTATGTATACCAACTAAGGTCCAAAATAAAGATTTTATTATAATTATAAAACATTTAATGCCTCAAGACAATGGCAGCAAGCCTACGACATTCTATCACTTTTCGCTCCTTAAAACGTAGCGCAAATTTATTCAGGAGTCGCTGATCGTGTTTCAGATAGGTCCCTTGTGGTTTTATTACACTGTTTACAGCGGGTATGTACCGAACGTCGCTTGTAAAAACGGTTTGCCGCAGTAAAAGGTTGACTAGATTTAGAGCACAAAATAACAGCTCCCTTTCCCAAAAAATATACTTATTACGTGCTTCAAATAGACGATGGTATGGCGCAATTTATGAGAAAAATATGGAATGTTAGAATTGTCTCTAGTGTCCAAGGAGTCTTTAGGTATTAAGAAATCAGTTTTTTCAGATATGTCCCTACACTTTAAATCTCTCCTTTATCGTAGGTGCGTTTTACAAACATGAAAGATAACATACACAAACACCCAAACTCGGGACAAACATCTCCCGACCATACAAATGATTGTCCCATGTAGAATTCGAACCCGCATCCCTAGCGCAGCAGCCCAATCGCTTAGCCACTGCGTCGCCTGACACAGATACTCAAAATGATTTGATAAAACCATATAAAAACAAGGATCAAATGAAACGCTTATTTATAAAAAAAAAATAGATCTCAATAGTTCCATTAATTTACACGTCTAATAAAAGTAGAAAAAGGAAATGGAGACCCTTGCTCTGCAGTGGGACAACATAAGCTGATAATAATAACGATCCTACCATTTGTTCTGCTGTATTTACTTATTTAGAACAAGTTCGATAAGACTGCCAATCATAGCACGTAGGCTGTACATTTACAAGTACTATACCAATGCTGCTACTTACCTACTGCACCAATCCGATAGATTTTCCTCGCAGTTCCCAGAATAATTTCTTTTAGGTTTGACTCACTAACTTAACTCGGTACGCTGAAAGTAGCGAAGATTTTTCTTATGAATAGGGACGTATTTTTTTTAATTTGCTTGTTCAATGTCCCACTGCTGGGCACGGGCCTCCCCATCACTTTTCCACAAAACCTCGTCCAATGTTATGACGGGCCATGTGCTGTCCCGCATAGATATCCGAATTATCAAGTGTCGTTATTCCATAGAAAATGAAAAATGAGCTATACATTCCAATTGGACCTGCACATAATGATAATATCAAACAAAACGTCGCCAAAGCGTACTAATAATAAATTGTACGTTTTATGTATTTTCAAGCAATAAAATCGATAGAAGGTTTGCCACCACTGTGCTTGTGAAGTTATGACGCTAATATCATTTGTATACGAATTGCCTTTTCAAAAATTCGGGAAAATAATGGTGTGTACGTATATTTAATAATGTAAGTACAACAATAGTGTTAAATAAGTCATGGTGGCCTAAAAATGTTACTGTCTTTACATGATTGTAAAAATATTTGATTTATTAAAATCGTCACTTTCTTTTACAATACCTCGCTGGTCAGTGCGACTGCTGGACTTGAGGTCTGGGGTTCGAATACCGGGTTGAACAAAGTATTATTGGGTTTTCCATTACGAGAATGCAATAGTGTTGTGTGGTGCGTAGTAGGAAGGTATATTTTTTATTAAATCGATTGCCTCAGCCGTAAGCCTTATATCAGTCATAAATGAAACCTCAAATGGAGCTTATGTAGAATAAAAAAATATTTCAGGAACGATTTCGGAATACTGCCTTAATCTATTCAAACGAACGAAACATTCTGTTTATTCCAAAAAATCCTTCAGCGAAACATTTTGATTGAAAACTCAAAGTTGCAAGTTTCGATCCAAATTGATTCTGAATAAAAAAACGCGATGTTCGTAGAGGAAACGCTACAAAGGCTTTCAGATACTTATTAAAGTTATCACAACCGTATTGTGCTTATGACACTTAAAGATAATATTAGAATTGGAATAATAATTAAAATTAAAACTTAATCAATTATAAAAAAAGGAACAAATTATAAAGAAAGAAAAACCACACAACAAATAATAATTAGGAACTTAGCACATACTGTAACGATGTAGGAACTTAACACTTTGGTCAGAAACTGACAAATCATAAAACAACCTGCGTACGCTAATATCACGTAATTTATTCGTTACATCAAATAATATAAGATTTCTGTAAAATAAAAGCTTTTGTAATTATTATTTTTATAATATTAGAGGAATTGCTTGTGATCTGGTGGGAATTCAGATAATTATTTATTTTAGAAGCATTGCTTATGATTTGCTGGGGATGCAAAAAATGATTCAAAAGAGGCAATGCCAAATCTGACCCCTTTATCCCAAGCAACGTTTCAACAAAAAATATCAACTTTTTTCCCTCCTATTTTGGGAGAAACTTTTAGCTGATAACGTTATAACTCAGTTTCCTCGTCCTGAACAACATAGAACAAAGCTTTTAAAAATACGGTTAATTGTTCGTAAGCTATTAAATTTTACGGCCCTTTGATCATTGAACAGGGGACGGATATTTGTTGCTATATTTAGATTCTCTTTCAAACGAGGATATTAAATTATTAACTTTCAATGTGCTTTTAGTGAAAAATGTACCGTTGATGGCAAAGGGAATATGATATTGTGGCTGTTTTACCCTTTTAAAGGATTTCTTGTTTTATTTTGGATATAGGCGATCTATCATTGGTCTGTTAGTCGTAAACTGTGTTTAGCAAGGTTCTTAGGGCGGGTAAAATTTTACAGGATTTAGTATAAAGGAAAATTTTCAGAAACAAAAGTTTAAATTTTGGACTCAATAATTTCAAGAAGCTGTATCTTTAAAATCTGTTTTACAATAAGTAATTCATGCTGACATTTTAGACTAACACTCACAACTCATAAGTTTATGTAACTCATAAGTTGTAGTTTTAAATTCAACGAGAGCGACACACGAAACACACACGACATTAAAAAAAGTACTTACATATTATCATTTTTTTCTTGAAATTATTTTTTTGGTAGTCATCGGGTTTCATACAAAATTTCTACAATGTCCGGCGCACCCTTGGCAATCTGAGCCGGCACCGACGTTCTGACTGGTCAATTTTCGTTCTGAAATAATCAACGGCAGCCGTTACGACAGATCTAATAGTACTTTATATTCGGCGTAAAAGAATTTTACGTCATCTTTTTGATTTTGGATAAATATTTTTGAAGAGGTTATTCATCATCTAGTTTATCATCATATAGTTTATGTATCATAAATCTAGTTCTTTTCCATCTAAGTATATTAATTGGTATCAGTTTCCTGTTTAACCTAATAAAGCTGGATATCATATTTCTAAATGGAGCTAATATTACCTAAATGTCTTCTGCAATACTTTTGGTGCTAAGAACTTAGTCTCATTTCGGGGGCGAGGCTATTGTCATTACTTACCTAATGGAAAAATTCATCACATTGTACGACCTGAGAACTAAATCGACTCCGTACCCAGGTTGGCCGCAGCAGGGACAACCTCCACAAGTGGGGTTTTATAGATGGTTCAGATCTCCGGTGTGTATGTGGCGTCTCTCCGCAAACAATGGCTCACCTCCCATCTTGCGCCTCTTGCCCTGTCACATGCTCACCTGAGGATCTTATGACCGCCTCTGCAAGCGGAATTAGGGCCGCTGAATTTTGGGCCAAGCTATTATAATCTTGGCAAATGAATAATTATTATTGTATAATTATTATTTATAAACATATACATGTATTATAATTATATATTATATAGTTTTTTATACACATATTTTACTTTTTTGCCATCGACACGCTAAGAAGAAGAAGACCTGAGAATTAAACCCAGGACACCCTCATCAGTAGCTCTTTGCGACTACAAGATCAACGAGGCAATCGGATCTACGAATATACTCATATTATGAATTCATATCTTTGTTGCAGGTGGTTGCTGAAGATGTGTAACATCTGGATCTTTATCGCCGCTGCAGCCCTC
Source organism: Abrostola tripartita (assembly GCA_905340225.1). Lineage (NCBI taxonomy): Eukaryota > Metazoa > Arthropoda > Insecta > Lepidoptera > Noctuidae > Abrostola > Abrostola tripartita. The sequence goes on along the minus strand of HG996510.1, from coordinate 2,385,586 downwards.
ATCAATTTATGTAAGTGCTAGTTTAAAACAGGCTGTATTGCCGTTAATTTAAAATTGAATCTTGTGTACACTAGTAAGTTTAATTTATGCTTCTTCATTAATATACATTCAGTGGCTCTTGAAGGCCTTGAATTGAATTTTATAAAGAACGTTTTATTTTTTTTGTTTCTGAAGCTTTCTAAGTACTTACACATCTCATAATTTCAATCTAGAGTTTTCTAAAAGAAAACCTGTAATATCCAACAGATGTTACCTTTTTACATGAAACGGCAAATTCGTTTGTAATTTAGAGAGAGGTGAGGGATGAATGTGTATGTGATGACGTTAATTAAGAAATAAATGATTGGATAGAAAAATTGACAAAGCCGAATTATAAGGACAGCTTATAGCTTTGTTCGAAAAAGAAGACTAGGTTGGAGAGAAGAGAAGAGAAACCGGGTTAATAGAGTCCAAAAACGATGTATGGACAATGTGATGAGAGTGCCTCGGGCGTAAAGAAATATGTACGAAACGTAGCAAATTGAAAACCATATACTCGGCCTCTCCCTCTGGGAAATAGACGTGACCTCGTGTACGTTTGTTTATTTGCATTAGAGCTAAAACTACCCACAGTCCTTCATTCGCAACTAAACTGGACCATGTTGTTGCTGTATTTGCTCATTTAACAACAGATTTGCCTGTTGTCGCCTCTAAAACAATTGACGTTGCACCCGACACACGTCACACAATGCAAACGGAATATCCGAACACAACAAACATATGGAGTTGGTTTATTTCTTCTACACACAAGCCAGCAAAATAATCATGGACACGCTCAGTTACTCCCATTCATTCGTTCATTTATTCATTCTTTTTAAGGCTTTCTCAAATTTTATAATGAGTACGGAAATTTTAGTTACATAACACTGGGGGGTTGAGAATTCGTGCTATGTTGGGATTTGCATGACCCCAAAAGTTAAGAGGAGGATAAATATTTTATAGCATTTTGAGAATATTGATGGACGAGTTTTTAAGTAGGCATTAATGATTGCTTGAAATTGAGTGGTACACAAAAAACAAGTTATGTTATATTTAGCATAATATTTTTATTTAGCAGAATCGCGCTATACACATTCTACTGGTTTCAAAATCATAATGGTTCTCACTATCATTAAACGCTTAAATTAATATCTTCTGCACGCTCGCTTAGTTGTCCCTTTTAGTTTTTCGTCGAAACAAAATCATTTCTTTTTTTTTCAACCATTAGATTTCTCGTTCACTTTTATTTTCATTTAAATAGTTGGATTCCTCATCAATGTGAAAATGAAATTCAGACTTTACCAAAAACCTGAATTAAAAATAGCTAGCGAATTGTAGAAAAGATTGTGGTTAAAATATCAAGTAACCAACCCTACACTTAGAAAAACACGAAAGATTTTGTAACTACTAAAGAAACTTCCATTTTATAGTCGTCTGGAATGAACATCCAATTAAGGAAAAATTCTTTGATTTCGAATATTTTATTCAAGTTTTTATTAGGATTTTATTTTAATCTTATATTGAGGTTATAAGATACGATACTATTGTGTCAGTTAGTCTTGACATTTGCATTAAGCTTGAAGCTTCAGTTATAGGAATGCTACTACTACTGTATTGAGAAAGCATTTTATAGGCACATTGATATACTTATTCGCAACTAAGCTGCGAAACACAAGCATGCAAAGAACGATGGTTCAAGAATCGTAGTTAGCATTTATGAAACATTGATGGTCGACAGATCGTTTTATGAACACACAAATAAGGATCCAATATTGACACATCTAGAAAAAGATTATTCAGTGCTTAAACCCGCGATCCTAACGCAATAGTTGAATAATCTCACCAATCTAGTCGTCATTGATACAACGTAAGAAGAGGAAGTTCAATTTTGAACTGATATTAATCTTGAACAAGACGTTGCCTTACATTGTTGTGACATAACTTCGTATCGAGAGAAATGTCAAGACTTTAAAAGCAACCTTTGAATTTGTTTTGGCGTTTTTTCCCTAAAGGCAGGAAATACCAGAGCCATAAAGGTCTAAAAATGTTGTTAAAAACTCTAAAGGATTTAAAAAATTACTAAAGCTTTTCAAATCAGGAAAAAAAATCAACGTTACACTTCCTTACTATTTATAAATGGGACAGAAATTGCCTGTTTCTTAGTAAACTCAAGACCAAAATCGCTGATCAGATTGAAATCAAATATAGACATACATAGCTTGAAATGAATGACAAAGAAAAACAAGATTCATATTCCGAATAAACTATTTCGGTAGAAAATTCTTGGACAAAGTCGCGAACATTATAATGAATATGAAATAAATGACTGCGAACAATTTCCATTGGTCCGTTTCCCAACTCATTTTCGTGAATGCATCGTTAATTTAAAAAATAATATTAATTATTAAAACTCATGGAATCGTTTGTGTTCTTATAACTCTTTGTCTTTTAAATACGCAGCTTAAAAGACAGACAGTTTTATTTGCGGTCCAATAAAATCAGTGACACAAACAAAGTTCACCAATTCCTCAGATATCTGCAAATTAATATCCTTCGAATTCATCATAGCTGTATCCACAACGCTAAAGGAATTGAAATGTCAATTCTCGTACAAATTACTTTGGAATTTAAAATAAGAATTGGAACTCTTACATTGATTGCAAGACTCATTAATTCCATTCGTTCTTCTCATTTAGTCATTCGTTCTATCGGAGTTAATTCAGTTCAGCTAATATTGTCTGTCCAGTCGTTTTAATTAATTCTGCTTTTTTGTTTTATATTTGTCTTTTTATAATAAAGTCTTTTTGTAGAATTTCTTGTTAGGAACCAAGAATGTTTCTGTACAATACGAATAATTTTGCAAATTGATGGAAAAATGTAGCAAATAAAGTCTCGGTTGAATAAGAAATTCTTTGTTTAGGGTTCCATTTCTGAACATGGACGAGGAATTTTGGAGATTCAGGCTTACCCTTTGTTTTCACGTTTTGATTAGAGATTGGTTATATTTAAGTTATAAAATCTGAAAAAACTGCACAATTAATGTATGCTAAAAGAAAAAGCACGATGTAATAAAAAAGTTTCTCTTTTACTAACAAAATGTCGTAGTACCAATATTATATATTATAAGTTCTGTACGGTAAAATTAGTAGAATTTAACCTATTTTAGTATTCCGTAAAAAAGTAAAAATACAATAATAGAACAATCTGCATTTATTTTCTGTTTTGACTGACATTTATTAACATAATTCAGCCAAAAGACGTACACGAAAGCCTATTACAGGCAACCCATTATTTCGGTTCAGATATAATTCAAAAATTCACTATGCGGCTACAACTTACACAACTTCTGTTATTAAGGTTCCAAAATGAATTTCGTTCGTGTTTCGCCTAGAGCACATGTCAGTGGGATCCAAATACGAAACGACCCTCATATCATGAACATTAAATATTATGTTTCTGATGTCACGTTATTATTGTTTTTTCTTGGAATTCGTGGGGTTATATTAAAATTCAAATCTGGTTGTTATTTATATTATGATACTTTCTTCGGCGTGTTTTAGATGGTTGTAGATGAACTGGCTTAAAACTTTTTTACTTTTTTGTTTAAAGCTGTTTTATGTCGATATAAGAAGGTGTATTCATATGGATATTGGACAAGGGGGCGGGATTAGCACATGCTGACAATCAACTGTACGTACTTTGTTAGTTAGTAGTTCTGTTTGTATGTTCGTTACCTCTTCACGATTAAACAGCTGGACCGATTTTGCTAAAATTTGGTATGGACGTAGCTGATACCCTGGATTAAAACAAAGGCTTTTTATCCCGAAAAAATTAGTAGGTACCATCGCGGGGCGCAGCTAGTTACATTATAAATGAAAGAATCTTTTCTAGATCACGATGAAGGTAACTTGATCAAATCGTGGAGGTAAGTCTAAATTCTACCAGGTATTTATAAATCTGAAGAATCTTTATAATAAATGGACGTTACTCTACTACCAACAAAATGTGTCTGCTTCACTTCTGCCTACCCTTTCAACAATACAGGCCAGACGAGGGACATGAACATATTATCAATCTCATCTAGAATCCCTTTATTACTCTGTTATCTTAATAACGATGCCTTCACCTAACCTTACTCAACAATCTCACTGATGTAATATAACTTCGTCGTCGACCTAAAATGGCGTCGTGTGACAGAATGTTCCTTTAGTACAAAATCAAATTCTAAGAATTATTTGTTTTACTAGCGCTTCATTAAGTTCAACACTACACTAGTACAATTGTTTAATTTAAATGTTTAAGGGCTTCAAATTCAAATTGTTTTTATTTCATATAAACTAATTACAGGCGCTAATGAAACGTTAAGATGCTAATTGCACGGTTCCAAAAATATCATTCTTATGGAGAAGAACCGGCAAGAAACTCCAAAGGTCACACTTTTGAATAATATGAGGTACAATATAGTGAATTCAGATACTGTAATATTTCGTGTTGTTTTAAGACTAGACCTAGTAAGGGTCTGAAGAGCGGAACGCAAGGCGATTAAATGACGACGACTATAGATGACTATAAATGACAATTCTTAGATATCTGGAATGATAAAATTGGTTCGGAAATAAGAGTATAATAAGGAAAGTTTGGAAGTAACACCAGTGTTAGAAATTATGAGAGGTAACCATTTGTTACGATTATGGCTTATAATGAGGAGGAATGAGAAGGAAACCAATACGTAACTAACAGAGTATTTAATATGAGATATGATATGATGATAAGTTTCATGGGAGTGGAAGGCTAAGGAATTATTATGGATGGATAACAACAACAACAGAGTGAACGCTGAGATAGAAAGGGGTAATGTGAAAAACATATTCACTATGCCAAGCCATTCATTTATCACTTTTACTCCATAAATGAATGGTAAGACTAATGTTACGGTCAATACCTTATTCATTTCATTTACCAAAATAGTTAAAATTAAACAATAATATGCACAAACTAGCTCACCAAAATCATTCTATCCACCAACAAAGTTGGTAATCGTTTTGTCTTCATAAACAGTGGAATTCAATTAAGTTTTAACCCTCTCCTGCAGAGCCAAACCAAAGCAGACCAAACAAAAGTCACTCTAACTTCCAACACCATCAAAGTTAAATGCAATCAATGCTCTCATCAAACTTGGATTTGACAAATTCAATATAAAACCGTGTCGAAGAGTAACAAGTTACAAACGAAGTTTGGAGGACGGAGGTTGACTGATGAATATGTATGGGAGTGCCAGAATTGCGTTGAAGAAGAATAAAGGTAAGGATACTGAGGATTAAGTACTTCTGTGACTGCTGAGTAGGTTTTGGATTTTTTTGTTTGGGCGTAACCTATTTTTTTTAAATTAAAATGACGATTTCTAGATGCTTGTGTCAATTGCTCCGCTGCATAGCTGGTTTTTTTCTGTTTGCCTTCGCAGTTATTGGTTTTAGGTAGAGTCTTATTCGGGTAAATTTTTACGTTTGGCTTAATGTTTGTATGATCATAGTTGTTCGATCATGTACAAAAATATCCTAAAATATTAATAGGTCTATAAGTACAATCACAAAATTTTGAACGGCAACTTCAAAAAAATGATAGACAAGTGGGGTTCTATATTTTTTGGAGTTTTTTTTCTTATGGATCCAATTATTTTTTAGGGCCCCTCACCTAACTAATCAGTCCTCAACTTACGCAGCTAAACTAAATCTGTCAAGTAAAACACATAATTATTAACATACTCTTATAACTTTCGATTATAATACTCTATCTCCGTAATATAATCGCCGAGCTCCAAAATTGACAAATTCAATATAAAACCACGTCAAAGTGTAATAACTTGTAGAAGTTTCCCGAACAAACGCCAGCTAATGAAGTGTTCGCGTAACTAGGTAATTATGGCGGTCGCTAGATAGAGCTTCGAATATGTTGGATTAGGAAACGTCGGAGGTCAGACCTTAAATTATTTAAGCAGATTCTCGCGTAACCTTTTTCATTGTTGTGGTAATACTGATAATGTAAATACAGTAATGCGTAAACTTACGCGACCCCAATTTACGCGAATTCGGAATTACGCTACCCCGATATGAGAATTTGGAGATACGCGATTTGTAAATCTTGATTTGTTAATTTTTCGTTTACTATAGGTTAAACTAATGTAGATTGTAGGTGGTACACGTTTGGACGTAACGGACGAGATCGACGCTTTTCTATAACTTGTTTTATGTCATTTACTTCTAATAGACGAATACCCCGACTAACGCGAATTCGACTTACGCTGTTATGTCTTAGTCCCTATCTTGTAAATTCGGGGGTACTGTAAGTCGAAAATTATTTTTTAATTAATCTAAGGGTTGACTTTTATATAAAATGATGGAAGGAGTTTAACTTTCTTTAATCTAAGGGAATTATCAGTTGCATTCTGGATTAGTTTTCAATTAATGGGACTTTAATCGACTAAAGCATCGGTTGAGCATCAGACCATCTCTACTTATGCCTGATCCTTTGAGATATATAGACGTGACTAAACAACAACAGAACACTAATACGGGTATCACGGTGATTGCTTAACACTGCACACATGAATGTAATTCGTATAGAACTGCAATTTGGAACCACACAGGCGAGCGAATGTTCAGTAACAAAGGCGCTAACGAAGCTAGCGCCATCTATGTCGCGCCGTGCAACCGTACGTGGTTACAGATTTATCACTGCCAATGTGACACGCTGAGTTTTAATGCTGGTCCTTTTGGTGCGGAAAAGGACCAAATTGAAAAGTTTGTTACGGTCCGGTTTTATGATGGTGGTGTCAAAAATAAAAAGGTACTTTAAATTATTGTTTATTATTTATTGTATATTAATATTCTCACTCTATTTAAAAATACCTCTACAGAACGAAATTATGAGAAATATGTACTTAAAGTAGGTACTACGATGATATTCCTCGTACAGTGTAATATTTCCTTGTACCATTTCTCGGAAACAATTTATTAAGCATGCTTTCCTGTCCCTTACCTGATTTAAAATTGCGGAGTATTTCATTTCCTATGTCCAATCAAGTGAATTAAGCATAATAATTAAATAGTTAAATCCAACTACCAGGAACCTATATTTAGTACTGTAACATAAGATAACATCACGCCTGTATTACCCAAAGGGGTACGCAGAAGTACATAATTATATAGTACACCCACATTTCTCCAGGTATATTATAGGTCCCAATGTATTAAGGGGCGTGCCTATTGATATCACCGGGCACAAATCCAGACTCCGTGCTGTTACTGAGAATTACCTAATGAAAAAACCCAATAACACCTTGCCCGACCCGGGTCGAATTCCGGGTCTATGGAATACCCAAGACTTACTCAGCACTATTAGACCAACGAGGCAGTCACTTCAGTCAGTTAAATACTGTTAGGTTGTATATTGCATTAGCAAGCACTACAAAAGGGATGTTGTTCTACTAGTAACTATTGTCCTAACCCTATAGTTTGTAGCTTACAATGAGAATAATTACGTATGCAGCCAGCTAACTTCATCAATGCACGACGCATTCAACTTTCATTGCTATTGTGTGCGTAGTAAGTTAATATGCAGTAGATACGCTCAAGCTCCAGCTACTTATCACAATACTGTAACATATGCAGAACAATATAATTCTTAAACTAGAATTCATGATTGTGGATTTAAATCAAACTAATCAGCTATTACTAGCGTCTGGTAAAAATATTTATGTAAACTAAGTATTCGCGGCACTTTTGAGATGGCATTTATTTTGGTCCTTTTGTACCTAACCAATGTTACTCTACTTCAAGTCAAAGATTTCGTCAAATCAAAAGGATTTCTCTCAATCCACCATTTTCAGTAAAAACCTCTGCAGATCACACATATATTCCTTGAGATCTTAGTACCAGGCACTAGAAGCAAACATTTCAAAACCTTGGAATACCTGAAGCGTTAGAATACAGATATACCGTCGTATTTGGCTTACGTCTGTTGACACAAGAATAATAGGGATAAACAGTACGCACTAACTGTGTCAAAGACTAAGCTTGCATTATAGGTTATTTTCGTTCAGGTTAAAATGTCTGAAAATGATGATGATGAGAAAAACCTGGATACTGATCCTACCTTATGAAGTTAGGAAGCTATAAAGAGAGAGAGTGATTTCTTCCACTTTTTCTTTAGTTTATTATAATCGCCAAAAGGAAGAGCCCTTTGGCGATTATAAGGTCTCAGATCTGTAAGGTCTGCTTCCGTCTTTTTGGTCTTCTGCCATAAAATTATAATACCTAACCGTTTATCTCACTACTTGTGGTACAAGTGTGAAAGTTTGTGAGTTTAGATCCACTGCTATACATAGTCCCCCTTATTCATATTTCACTTGTCACTGTCGTTTAAATATCAAAGAATAGAGATGTCAATAGATTTAATACGGGGTTTAGTTAATGCCGGTATGATCCTCATTTATCGGTATGTGCCAAATTTTATCCAAATCCGTTTAACTGTTTGAGTAACAAACATCTAAACTTTCACATTTTATAATAATAATAGGATTAAAATTCAATATTGACTCATATAAATACTATTATGTAGGTAAATAATAGAGTAATCAAGGCTCCGTTATTTAGCAAATATCTCAGTGAAGGCCTGTATAGCTAAATCCTTGTGTGTACATCATTCGTGCTTACATAAACCGCAGTGTGTATACACATTTTTTTTTTTTTTTAATTCATTTATTCAGTTTTCTTAAAATTATTACAAAAAAATACTATCTGCCAAACTGCAAAACAGTTTGTCGGCAGTTATTCTCGCATACCAGGTGGGTCTTACAAATTGTGCTTACATCTTATCTACTTATATAAATATATATTTTTTACAAAATACCGGTCAAAGATTTTTATCCTAGAGATTATGGACACAATGAAAGATAATGGTTTTTTAGAATTTTTTTAAGATTACCTTTACTTTTAACATTTTTTAAAAACTCTGGAGGTAGTTCATTGATTAATGCTGGCACTACGTACTTACGGGTGCGTTTACCAAAATAATTAGCTACTTTCGGAACCTCAAGTGTTTTCTTTTTAGACAAACGAGTCGGGTACATATGTTTACGTTCAATTTTATAATGGGTTTTGTTAAATTGTTCCGTTAGAATATTTAACTTAGTTTTTAAGTGGACCGGTAGTATCTTACATAATTTGAACAATTTGTCATATTCTTTATTAAGGTTTCTCTTTAATTTTTTACTAACTAAAAGTTTAAGTAATCTTGTTTGTATGCTATTAATTTTATTAAGATGTGTAGGAACTGCAAGGCCATATGCACCCAAACCATACTCAATAATTGAGTCAGCTAGTGCGTAATATAAAGTATATAGTACTTTCCTGCTGACAACATATTTAAGACTTTTAAATTTACCCAAAATTGAGCGTAGCTTATTACAAACGTTGTTAACATGCAGATTCCATGTGAATGTGTTATCGATTATTAATCCTAAGTACTTATAAGACGTAACTGTTTCTAGACAAAGACATTGACAGTGCTGCTTGTTGTTATGGAGACATTCGTATGTATGACCTTTCACCTCCATTAACAAATCTTTATATTTATGATATGGCGATCGTATAACCATGCACTTAGTTTTACTTATATTTATAATTATGCCATTATCATGCGCCCATTTTGTTAGACTGTCAAAATCACTTTGCATAGCTTCCTGTATCAGGTCTGTGTTTCTGTGGCTATAAACCAAACAAGTATCATCGGCGTACATAAATGCCTTACAATTTTTTAATACATTAGACATGCTGTTGACGTGAATTATGTATCCTAGTGGACCGTATACTGAGCCAGTTGGAACTCCATATTTAACGGCACCTTGCGAACTTTTTATTCCACTTACACACACTTCCAATGATCTATCTTTTAAGTATTTACTAAACCATTCATTCATGGGTCCTCTTATTCCACATTCATACATAGCCTGCAACAAGCCGTCATGGTCTAATGTGTCAAATGCTTTTTTGAAATCAATATATATAACCATAACGATCTTTTTTTCATTAAGGCTATTATTAACTTCGTCTGTAAATTTTTCCAATGCTGTTGCAGTACTTCTACAAAGTCGAAAACCGTGTTGTACGTCGTTTAAAATATTGTTGTTCTCCAAGAAAGTGGTAAGCTGACTAACTATTATTTTTTCGACTATTTTATTTATCGTATTGAGAATAGCTATAGGTCTATAATTACTATAGTCTTTATGTGAACCCTGTTTATATATGGGCCTAACAATTGACTTTTTGAGTTCCTCAGGATATTGACTCTTTTTAACACAATTATTAATAAAATAAGCTATTACCGGACTAATACTATCTTTAATTTGTTTTAAATCCTGGATTCTTATACCATCTGACCCTGGTGACTTGTTGCAATCCAATTTATCTATAACAGTTTTAACATCTTTTGGTAGTACTTTTTTAAATCTGAAACTCACATTACAGTCTTTAACATAGCTCGTTCTATTCAAAAACTTATGTTGACACTTATGTTTAACAGAGTCAATTTCTTTTGTAAAAGTATCACAAAACTGGTTACAAATAGTTTGTAATGAGTGATTTTTTAACATATGCTTTTCTATAACCGAGTCTACTCCCGTTTTAGTCCTCCCAAACCAGCCATTTATGTTATTCCAGATTTTTCTCATGTCTCCCCTACAGCCAACAATTATTTCACGTCTACTCTTGTTTTTGGCCATATTTATAAGCTTTTGGGTTTTATTTCTGAATCTTGTGTACTGTAATCTCTTATTATTATTCTTAGGATCACTTTTCCATTTTTTAAAGAGACTATCTTTTTCATCTATAAGTATGCGTAACTCATTAGTAACCCAGGACTGTGTTTCGCGCTTATGACTCATTGAGTTGTTATTCATTATCGAACTGTTATAAATATTGCCAAAAACCGCCGACATTTTTAAATATAGTTCGTTTGGTTCTTGTATCTGCAACAATGATGTCCAGTCTATTTCATTCAGTTGGTTTTTTATAAATTTGTTGTCATGTTTTGTTTTATTGCGACAGGTAGTGTCGATTCTTTTATGAATAGCAGCTGACAATCCCGTTAGGTAATGATCCGCTACCTGGCTAGTAAGTGTGTACGCGCTAAAGTCGCACGCCCCGCCATCGCTGCTTGTATTCCGCACAAAGACGTGGTCGATGCATGACGCTACTCGGCGCTGTCCGACAACCGCCTCCCGTGTTATGTCTTGAATGCCGCACTGGAGTCCCAGGCCTGCTAAAGTATCTAAGTACTTGTGTGCCGAAGAATCCATTTCATTTTCCAATAAGTTTATATTGCAATCGCCAAGTAGTATAATATTAGTGTTTGCGGGTAATGCTCGAATTATGTTTTCTAGTTGTTTTGTAAAAGTGCGTTTGTTTGTGTTCGGCGGCCTATAGATTACCATTAAATAAGTTTTATATGCAGTCGTAGCAAGATAACCGTGTATGACTTCAAATGTTGAATGTGTCGAGGTAGCATAGCAGTGTCGTTGACTGAATTGAAGATTATTTTTAACATAAATAAGTATGCCTCCCCCTCGTTTATTTTCTCTGGTCTGTGAGAACATATTGTAACCATCAATTGAGTACATGGAAACTTCATCTTGCCTGATATTTATTTCTGTGAGACACAATACATCCAGGTTATTCATTAGATTTTGTAGGAGTACCGTTAATTGGTTAAAATGTTTTCTAATGGAACAAACATAGCTCTTAATATAGGCTTCGTATATCCATTGACTATAAATTGAGGGACTTAAAAGCAAATACTAAATCACAACATCCATGTAAACAGTAAATCGATGTTCTAGGAGCTAGGTGTATAATGAAAATCAATTTGGTATTTGACTGCCGCATCAGTCTAGTGGTGGCAAAGTGCAACTGCTGAGAATGAGGTTCTAGGTCGAGCAATATGTTATTTTCATCATCATCATCAGCGTATCTTAATCCACTGCTGGACATATGCCTCTCCTATGGCACGCCACTGAGCTTGATCTTCGGCCTTCCGCTCCCAACAGCTGCCAGCCATTTTGCGTATATCGTCGCCCCTCCTAGCTGGAGGACGTCCTACTAGGTTTTGCCATTAGGTAAATCTCAGTAACAGTACGGAGGTTTTATGCCAGGTTAAAGGTAATAGGCTCGCCCGATATTCCATTGGTCTATAAGTGGTGAAATGTGGGTGTACTATATGCGCACCCGTGCCTACAATATTGCTGTACAAGAAAAGACCTGAACTAACAGCACTGATAGCCGAGTGATATGACCGTTGGACTGCCAAGTCAAAAGCCTCAAGTTCAAACCCAATGCACCAATATCTTTTCGAATTCATGTGCCTACAATTAATTAGTTATCAGTCGCTTAAAATGGTGAAGGAAAACATCGTAGGGAACCCGGCACACCTGAGAGATTTTTCAACGGTGTGTAAAGCCATGTCAGAGGCCTACAGGTGGTTTAAACTCCGACACCAGGTTGTTCATCAACCATACGATAAGAAGAAGAAGGGAAAGACCTGGATGATAGAGGCCAAAATAGGGCAGAGCAGCTCTCAAGGGAGGAGGTTTATGCCTAGCAACGGGTCACCTAAGGCTGATGATGATGATGTATTAGTGTGTGCTACATACAGACACCTGTTTCCCAGAGGGGTAGGAAGAGACCACGGATTTCTATTTGCTACGATATGCAAATTTCTTTGATGTTAGTATTTATTTGTAATTGAAACGTTGGTAGGTAATAATATTGCATAATAAATACAAATTTAACGAAATTAAATTTTTAATAAATTATTTACGCCTTTTAATTATGCAACTACCACCACAGCTCACCAACAAAACTTCACCCTTGAGATTTTGAGACGGCAGTTAATAATTTATTCAATAAACTTTCAGAGCAGACAATAAATATTGGAGTATGCCAGGATTTCGTTACTATTGGATGTCCGTTGGTTTCCTGGGATGTGGCCTAACTGCTCCCAGGAAAGCGTCTGTTGTATATCTACGACAAAGAGAACTAACGATGTGGAACCTACATTTCTGTATACATATGTGGCGATTACTGAGAAACAGGCATGGAATTCAGCCAAGTAAATTATTTTGAAGTGTTTTGTGCTTTTGAAATTCGTACCTTAGGACCAAATTTTTCTTTATGGATTTCGTAGATTAGGACCAGGTTTTAGATTAATCAACCAAATTATTTTTTACTTAGGGTGACATACTTTGCACATAAATCTTAAAACTAAGTCATTACTTTCCAAACAGCAGTATTATTAAGTAAGATCTTGTAGATTGAAAACACTATTTATCTTTAAGATCAAACACAAAACACAAAACTAATCTTTCACCAAATTCGTTTAAAATTTCAACAGATGACTCAGAAATGCCAGGTAACATAAGAAAAATATATCTGGCAGACGCGTTGAGTTTCGAGTAGCTTCGGTAACTCAATACCGTCGCAGCACAATATAGGTCTAATGAACGGAGCGGTAACTAGCCGTATTCAGACGCCCGCGAACTGAGTTAGGGATGCTGACTGTACAGAATATATGAGATGTGTTTCAGGTTTCGGGTAATGGAGTGTGAAGAGGGGTTTCGTTTCATCTTTTTAGTGTAATGTATTTGAAATGGCGTAGTTTGCTTTGTCAATTTCATATATTATGGTAGGTGTTAGTTATTGTTTAAATTATATGATTCAGAATGGGAGTTTTCAGGAAATTCGTGTAGGATTAGAAACGTTGAGAATACCGATTAAATGTGTAAAAAGTTAAAGGGCTGTTTTGCTTTTCGGTTAAAGAATTAGCATTGCATTTAACGTGGCAATGCCGTCAGCCTTTTGGGCACCCTACCAGTCGACAGTGATGAGGAGCAATATTTCGATGCATAATTTTTAGATGTATTTTGGTTGTATATATTAGTTTCAATGTAGGTAGAATAAAAAAAATCGAGTATATATATAATGTAAATTGTTTTTGTTAAATAAACTTTTCTCTGTAAAAAGTTATACTCCAATAATGTATAGTGTTTAGAGGTGTTTGGAACTTTTATAATATTATCTGTCTAACCTTTTACCGACAATATTGTGGTCGGCATTTGTTTTAAGCAATTGTCGTTCAATACTAGTATTCTTCATTCAGCGACCGTATATCTAACTTTATCGACCTAGTAACTGGGTATTAGGTTTAATGAAGTCTGTTAATAGTAAAAAAAACGATATTACCTTTTTACTATAGTCTACGAATCTGATTTTATATAACCTCTTCAAACTACCGGAGCATACTTTCAGTTTTGACGTGTAAAACTTTCAAAGAGCTTTCATAATAAATTTATTAGTGCTTTGATTTTGCAGTTCATAAACAGACGCTTTATGGTTGAGTAAGAAGCTTGTTAAAATTCTTTATTTTTTTAAATCTTTTAGTCTTCTTCATATGGTATGGTTGATGAACAACCTGGTGTCAGAGTTTAAACCGCCTTTAGGCCTTTAACCTGGCTTTAAACACCGTTGAAAAATCTCTCAGGTTTGCGGTTTCCTCACGATGTGGTTCTTCAACTTTTTTAGTAGCTGATAACTAATAATATATTGTACGCACATGAACCGAAAACATATTAGTGAACTTGCGACCCTCGACTTGGCGGTCAAACGGTCATACAAATCGGCCAATGTCTTTTAAGACTTGCTTTCCCAAGAATGACAATTATTATTCTTAATTAACCTCAAGGTGCAAAATAACATAACACGACATGAAATTGATTTTTGTTTTGCACTTAACTCAAACAACAAAGCATTGTATTTAAGTCGTTAAGTAAAACAAGTCTTAAGTAGCAAAACCTTTTAAAATCCGCTTTGAATGCCAGCCAGTACAAAATAACTAAGTATGCTTTACATCTTTGTTTGTTTTATAATATAAAAAGTTTTTAAGGAAAACCATCTGGAAGTTAAGGATTGCGGGTCTCAGTTGCGTAAGATTCTCATAACATGATGGTCCTGATTAAGACGTGGCCTTTGCATGAATTTTACGTCCCTAAAGTTTGGGACAAGTTTTTGGTCCTTTTAAATAATAATTATGTTGTGTTTTTTTTTTCTACTGCTTTGTATTATTGTTTTTGACAATAATTTCATAATTACGAGTATACTTTTTTAAAACACAACTTTTTTCCATTTCAACTGACGAGTTCGTAATTTTTTTTGACCCTGTTAAGAATGTTACTGTTTTAAATAGGTTCGGCAAACATTGTAGCATCAGAAATACTAAGCAAAATCCCACATTTTTGTGATAAGAACAACAATACAACTCTATTGTACCGAAGGACCAGTTAATAGGTATACTATCTTTGTTTTTGTCATCATCAGCAGATAAAGTTTATTCTCCTTACATTATTTAAGTATATATATTGCTTTTAATTAAATTGAAAACACCATGTGGACATTACCGTGCATTGTATCGAAAATTCAGACATGATTCGGATTCACAGCTGTCCTTAATTATCTTCAATCGCAATTTATGTTTTGGCCATGACAATTATGTCGACAAAAAACCATTTAATTATAACATTATTGCAACCTATACTTGAAATAATAATTTTTAGAAATTAATGACTTTGTCTCAATTTTGTTGTCACGAAAATTTTGTTAGTCTCGACTTATTGATTTTGTTGTCAAAAGCATGGCTGATTGTTAAGGTCAATTATCGATTCGTCGATTAAAGTGATAATATTTGGTTTTATTCCACGTCTTTCGTTGATAATGTTTAATAATGCCTTTATTTTCCGAAGGGATAAGAAAAAGTGTTTTCCTCCTTCAGGAGGTCTATCTTTACACTCACATTTTCCATCTCATCGTTATTCTATTGTAGGGTGGCAAGCCTTGTGTCATTCATGGGGCCCCCCTACTATCGCCACTTACAACTCCCTTTTCCGTTTTTAGAAGGGAATTATATTCTTAATCAAAGTTTTGCTAATTAATTATTCGTTGAAACAGTGTCTACGGATTGTTTTGCCGTTCTTCTCCATATGAATTCTTCTCCTATTCTTATTTTTACTATAAAATTCTGTCACATTTCTTGCCGTTTTCTATACATTGGAATTCTGCACGGAATTCCTTGCACGATCTTCTGATCTTCTCCAGAATTCTTCATCTTTTTTCACAGTCCATTTTTTGGAATTTCTCTTCCATTTTACTCTAAGTTTTTAATTCCTGGTCGTGACAATATGTCCTTTAACATGGAAAAAAGAAACCTTTGTTTAAATCAAGTACAGCCATTAATAACATAGTATAGTATGCATTAAAAATAAAACTCCCATCTTACAATTTAAAACTAAACAACTGTTTAGAGTATGATAATGAAAAACAGTTTACAAAGTGCTTGGGACTTGAAACGCGCCAACCGCGGCGTCTGGTGCCAGAACTCATAAATATTAATCAGACTACAACACTTGCATATCAAATTGCACGGAAAAGCTTAGCGGGTCTTGTGAATGTATTTCCTTATATTTTTAAAGATTTTTGGAAAGTTTTAATGTTTATTTTTAATTTTGTTGTGCTTTGTTGACGCGTATTTTCTTTTCTCATTTGAAATGCAAAGCAAAGGAAAAAATATAAAAAATCGTGAATAGAAGAAAAGTACTTAAATTACATAATTTCACGCCTTTATTCCCCAAAGGGGTAGGCAGAGGTGTCTAAATACATCAATATTCCAGTTATGTAGTAGGTTTCAATGAATAGAGGGCGAGCTTATTGCCATCAACCGGGTACATGAATATGAATATGTAAGATAATTCTCAGTAGTATGAATACACTACTGAGAATTATCTAATCGAAAAACTCAGTAACACTTTTCCCGACCCGGGATTCGAGCCCAGAACCTCATGCTCAGCAGTCGGGCTTAGCGACCATTAGACCCCTTCGGGGAACGCAGGTATATTATATTAATGTATTAGAGTCTCCTAATTCAAATTTTGAGTTCAGGAATAGTTCGGATGTTTAAATTGTCCCAATATATAGTGATTTTTCAAATTAACTCCATCATGAGAGTACCACTCATCTAAGAATCGATCGCGGTAAGGGTAGCTTAACCTTGATTGTACTACTCGAGAGGTTAATACCTTGCATTACCTTTAGTATCTTTTACCTTTAGTCGAACTCTAGGAACTTGAGTCCAAAATGCTCATTAAAATACATTGCACAACTCATCTTTATTTCATTAATGACTACATAGAAATATATCCCAACGGTACGGACCTACCTGTCTGAAAAGTTTTGGGAGATCAATTGTTCCCCCGTTATCCGATCTTATTAACGCTCCTTCCGAATAGTTTTCGGCCCTTGTTCTAGCCAGATACCTTGTTCTAACCATAATATTTTAATATGCTTCGATAATTCATAACTAGAGTCTCCAGTGTAAAAAAATGTTAATACTAACGCTTGGTTTGTTCATAAATTTATAGAGATGTGCACTTGTGCAGTACTCCAAAATTTCGTCAGTTATGTTATAGGTCCCAGTGTTTCAGGGGGTCAGCTTATTGCCATCAACCGGGCACAGCTCCGACGACCAAGAAATTACAAAGATAAACCAAACATATTAAGCGTTTTTTTTAACAATGTCGCCTAAGAATTTTCTCCTGTATAGTGGATCCGTTTTAAAGAAACGATTTATGATAATTATAAAGAATCATCCAGTTTAGGACAAACATTTGCAGATCACATAATTAAGTATTTTATCCCGTGCGAAGACGGTATGGTAGTGGATTGCAAGGGGCTGATGGTGATGAAGACTGAACCCGCAACCCTAAATCTGGCAAGCGTATTTAGCCACTAAGCTAAGTAGATTATCTGCAGTAGTTGCTTTTACTTTGCTAAACGAGTCATCATTTAGTTCGCTATAAACAAACTTACTATAGAGATTCTGATCTAGTTTCCTAAAAACTCCACAAAATCTATTAAATATAAATTCTGCGAAGCGCTTCACTGAAACCGTATTAATAAATCGAATAGATTCCACCATTTCTGTTTTAAACAAGTATCAAATGAATTTGTTACCAATATTTGAAGTCTGTTGTCATTGGCCAATATTGGCTACAAAATTGTTTCCTTGAAATTCAAAGTATTCAGAAACAGTCAAACTAGTTCATCATCAATGGATATTCAGAAGTTTCTAACCAAAATGTCATAATTTTCTCCAAAACGCTAAAAAGGTCACATAAAATTTTGGGTAAATTAAAAATAAATACTTTTTGTTATCAAGGCCGTATCCTATGACCAATATTTTGAGATCTAAGGAAATTATACTTTTAAACGTACGACAAATTTACTTCATTTTCCTTAGCCCAACAATGTCTTCCAAAATACTGATAATATGTAGCTGAATTTTGTCATCTAGCAACGCAAACTACATTATCATCTACTATTCTACTACTATTTGCTATAAAAATATTTCCTAATCCTATCTTCAGAACCCATCTACCAGATTAATCGAGAAATCTGGCTGAACTACTTCTAATTTCAAAAGGAATGCCCATAGACACAATTCTTCCTTATCTACCCAAACATTTATCCAGCCTAGTCGATAAACGGTCCCTTCCTGATGCTTTTCACTTAGAAGTAAGACCAAACATTGTTTTGGCGTTATCAAAAAAACATAAACACGATACGGAGTGTAGTGACCATGAATTGCGGGATACAAAGCGATTGGCCGGGAGCTATTTACGCCATTACCCGATAGGAGAACCCTCATGCATTTTGCAATGCCTACCGAGACGGGTGGCCATTTGTCGGGTATTTGTAGGACGTTCTTGATACTATTTTCGATTCAGTGTTGTGTAAATTGTATTGAATGTAACAGTTACTGCATATGGCTTTATAAGGTAGTGCATTTCGTTGAGAGTGTTTTCGTGATGTGCTGTTGAAAATTTGTGTTATGGAGTTGAATTATTTGGCTGTATTTCCCAAAGCTTTTTTTATTATGTTTATTTCCGTTTATTTGTAAGCAGCAGACCGGGCTTTGTGGCGTACATTGGAAGAGGCCTATGTCCAGCAGTGGACTGCAACGGGCTGATGATGATGATGATATTTCCATTTAGTGTAACTTTGCAATGAGGGGCATACAAAATGGCCTTTAAATATGACTGCCTCGTTGGTATAGTGGTCGTTTAACACGACTGCTTAGCATGAGGTCTTGGGTTCAAATCCCGGGTCGGGCAAAGTGTTACTGGGTTTTTCCATTGGGTGATTCTCAGTAACAACACGGAGCCTGGATTTGTGCTTGGTTGATGGCAATAGGCCCCTATTACATTGGGACCGAAAAACATACCTAAGTGCCGAAATTTGGGTGTACTATACACATCTGCCTATCCCTTCGGGGAATACAGACGTGATGTTATGTTCTGAATGACTTTTTTTTCTACTACTAACTTTCTACAATACTACTACTAAGTACGACTTCATTTCTGTAAATAGTTAATAACACCTTTATACTCCTAATAAAATTATATTATACAACGTACCAGATTTGTATGCACAAGTTTGGAGCAGGGACTTGAACCGTTACAAATAATTGCGTTATTTTTAAAACTGAATTTAGTAGTACCAAATAACGTTATCTGAACAAAAATAACGAAATTTTGAGTAACGTTTCAAGTTCCTGGTTTGCAGGTACGAATCCAGTCGTTTTTTCCGCATAAACTCTAGATTATAACGGTGAAGTTAAACATCGTGATGAAACTTTTCTTCTTGTTAGGTTTACTATAAGTTAACCTAACTTTTATATCCCATAAACCGTGGGCACCCCAAGCTACCCATTGCACGTCACTCACCCTTTATCAGGCGAAGCTCGCGCACCCCATTCGCCTTTTGTCCCAAGACTTAGGGATTTCGACGGAACTCTGAAAATCGACGAGGAAGATAGAAAAGTTTTTGCCAAATCTCTTTCCTAGTACTTATTGTTCGATGTTTTAGTTGATATAAATTATTTTGCCTTTAAGGGTATTCTGCTTTTGGATTTATGAATATTTATTAAAATTATCGACGTTTTTATTCATAAAAAGTACGTATTCATTGGTAAATTGAACACTTCAATGTGGTTTTTTTTTGTTATTTTTTTTTCTAAAGTCCCCCCGCCCCACACTAGAAATTTCTCCTGAATCGTGGGTGCAGTTCACAAACATGAAACATTACATACACAAACACCCAGACTCGGGACAAACATTTGCGGATCGCAAAAATTATTGTCGGGTGCGGGAACCCGCAACCCCTAGCGTAGCAGTCCAATCGCATAGCCACTGCGCCAATCAGGTCGCCAAATAGGTTTCTTCTTCCTATTGACGCGAGGTTTTGTGTCAGAAACAGCTCATATTGGTACTGTAGAAATTGGCTCGTCAATAAGGATAGTAGCGAGGTTGACCGTCCAAGGTACGCTAGACGTGCTTAGGTATTATCAAATCATGTGTAATTAACCACGCTATTAGCTTTGTAAGCATATTTGTATAAAATTCAGTACGTAAGTAAATTAAGACGTAGATTAGGACATCATTATCCACAGCATTCTTCACTGCTGGGTACATACCTCATAAAATTCAGTACATAATTAAATTAAGACGTAGATTAGGACATCTTCGTCATTCACACAGCTTTCATTCACTGCTGGGTCTTATATATATACCTATTTATTATACCGGTAAATGGGGAAGTGCCTACTACCCACGTACTAACACCTCGACGAAACGAAGTTTCGAAAGAATGCGAGAATAACCAAATGCAACAACTAGTTTACAAAATAAGGCAGCCTTAATAAGAGTTTGGTTATGCAAAGCTTGTTTGAAAGTTCTTTAAAAGTAACAAGCTTGTAGAATGTTTTAATCTTCTTGTCACTTTAATGTAGATATTATATTCCAGGAAATTATTCTCAACCACTTCGCCGGCGTCTATTAGTTTTAATTTGTTAGTTTATTTCGCTTTTCATAATGATGTTCTTTGTATAGGACTTACGTTTTTCTCATTTATGTAATTGCATTTTTTGTACTGCATACTTATTTCCGTTGGATCTCTTACATAAAAAAGATGACAACATACCTTTTTTTTTTCTATAGCCTAATTAATGTCTAAAGGGAAGCACTGATAGCCGAGTGGTATGACCGTTGGACTGCCATGTCAAAGGTCGCAAGTTTAAATCCCGGCACGCACCAATGTCTTTTCGAATTCATGTGCGTACTAAAAATTAGTTATCAGTTGCTAAAAACGGTGAAGGAAAACATCGTGAGGAAACCGGCATACCTGAGAGATTTTTCAACGGTGTGTAAAGCCATGTCAGAGGCCTACAGGCAGTTTAAACTCTGACACCAGGTTGTTCATCAACCATACGATAAGAAGAAGAATGTCTAAGGCAAATGCCTCTCCTCTTAGCTTCCAAATCCCGGAGATCCTCGACCACCTCTAGTCAGTTGCTTTAAAATAACCTACATTTATAATAATTGTCAATTTTTAACTTACCGACGGAGGATGTCCTTCCGGCGGTTGGAAGCGGAAGGCCGAAGATTGAGCTCAGTAGCGTGCCGTAGGAGGGGCCTATGTCCAGCAGTGGACTGAGATAGGCTGATAATGATAAACTTTACCTAACCCAATGTTGCTGGAAAGACGTAATATACAGGTCGGCGGTTGCTAGCATACCTTAACGAAAATGAAAGTATTGTGATTATAGCACGATCACACTATATATCACACCACACTCAAATTACAAAGGAGAAGTTTTTGAGTGTGTTTGTATGTTTGTTACCTCTTCACGCTCAAACGGCTGTACCGATTTTGCAGAGTATCGAGGTAGCTGTCACCCTCGATTAACACATAGGCTACTTTTTTATGCCAAAAATTTTTTCGGGTAACACACCGCGCGCAGCTAGTGACCTAATAAAGACCAAACAATACGTTAATACAATTCTTTTGTTTCTTTACTTATTGCACCTGAATTACTTTCGCAATCCCAATGCGCAGAAGAACAATAAATGCCGACCAGCTCACGTAGGCTTACGTACTTAACTCACTTGTTGAGCATTTATAAAATATTTATAGAACAAACTGTATGGAACTTGGCAGACTGCTAGTTTCGTTCCATTCATATTGGATCTCTCGCTTATTACTTGTGCATATTTTAGTGGAAGTCGATCGACGGCCCGTGGGAGTGCATTTCACTTCAGTTGTAGCTTTGTGTGTTATGGGGTCAACTGGCGGTAGCTTTACAAAAAATATAGGATAATACAGCACGCCTGTATTACCGGAAAATGTAGGCAGGCAGGGGTATAGTACACCAATATTTTGCCAGTTATAGGCATGTATAAGTGTGATGAGCCTATTGCTGAGAATTACGCATTAACTGCCACGCAGCAGACACAATTTAAGAACTATGGTTCGCGGTCACATGGTGATCGCGGTGGCGTTCAAAGGGTTAATCGAAAAACGCATAAAGACTTTGCTAAACCTGGGTTCAATATTCAGACCCTCATGCTTGTATGTTGCGGTCTGCTGCCACTAGTGACTAGACCACCGAGACAGTCGGAAGAGTTATAATTATACATACCAAACATAATAAATAGTCTATGACGTACTTAAGAAACACCATCATTAAATTTCCAACCCTATTCCCAAATAATTAAGGTCGGTTATCACATATTAAAAAAGCGGTTGCACATTAAAATCTGCAACGTAAAACAGAAAAACTGACTTTGTTCAACCGTTCAGTAAAAACTGTTAACAAAAAACTTAACTTACTCGACGCACGTGCTTGTATTGCTGGTAAAACTATACTGTACCACTACCATGAGTTTTGTTTTATAAACTCGCTAGCGACTACAATTTTTTTTGTACTGTGTACAGTGCACCTTTTTTTAAGTGAGGAAAATATGTTAGGCTATCCCCGCCGTTAGGAGAAGACGGACTATTTCTTATGAACCCAATAAGATCCACAGGGGCCTAGCCACTTCTTCTTATTGTATGGTTGATGAACAACCTGGTATCAGAGTTTAAGCCGCCTGTAGGCCTGTGACATGGCTTTATACACCGTTGAAAAATCTCTTAGGTATGCCGGTTTTCTCACGATGTTTTCCTTCACCGTTTTTAGCAACTGGTTTATAATACGCGCACATTGGTGCTTGCTGAGGCTTGAACTTGCGATCTTTGACTTGGCAGTCCAACGGTCATACTCGGCTATCACTGCTTGTTGATAAAGAAGTAAGGATAGTAAACTGTACAGCGCTCTAGCGGTTACGTTGAGGATTATAGTGTGCCATACAAATATTTTGATATTGTGATTTTGACGAGTCGATTGGCACAGTGGCTAAGCGATTGGACTGCTGCTTTAAGGGGTTCGATTCCCGCACGGAACAAAAATTTGTGCGATCCGCAGATGTTTGCCCCGAGTCTGGGTGTTTGTGTATATGATATTATATGTTTGTGAAACGTTCCCACGATACAGGAGCAATTTCAAGTGTGGGGGACATTGGGTTTACATTTTTTTACGTTCTTTTTAAAACATATAAAAAAATAAGCTTGTTTGCTAGCGAGTTTAAAAAGAAAACTCATGGTTGAAGTACTAGAATTTAAAATGAACATACATTTATGATTCGCTCACGAATAAGTTAGATAATTTGTTGTCTCAAGGGAGCTATAAGCTTTTATGAACGAGAACGGCTTACATTTTAATTTTAACGCTTACATGCAAATGTAGCCGGGATTATCAAGGTGTCTCGTATCATAGTTTATTGGAGGCTTTACTCGGTTATTTGTTCGGTAAAACTTAAAAACATAACTAAATCACGCCTATATTTTCAGAAGAGGTTTTTTTCTTTCTTTCTTTCTTTTTTTAATAAAACGTCGCCCCACACTAGGAATTTCTCCTGTATCGTGGGTGCGTTTTACAAACATCAAATATCACATACACAAACACCCAGACTCGGGACAATCAAATGTGGATCGCACAAATTTTTGCCCCGTGCGGGAATCGAACCCGCAACCCTTAGCGCAGCAGTCTAATCGCTTAGCCACTGCGCCAATCAGGTCGTCAAAGGTTGACACAGGTGTGGATCTAGAAGGTACTTCTTGCCAGTTATGTATTTAAGAGACGAGATTTTTGCCATCAACCGGCCACAAATTCAGACTCCGTGCTGCTACTGAGAATGAAGTAATGGAATCCCCATTGTGTAGTTAGATAGAAGTAAAGCAAATATACAAAAAAAAAAACATAACTTCACACCTGTATTATTCGAAGTGGTAGGTAGAGGTGCACATATTGTACACCCACATTATAGCTCCCAATGTTATAGGGGGCGAGCCTATTACCATCACCGGACACAAATTCAGACTCCGTGCTGCTACTGAGAATTACCTGTTGAAAAAACCCAGTAATATTTTGCTTATCCCGGAACTCCAACCCAGGACCTTATTCTAAGCAGTCGCGCTAAACAACCACTAGTCATCAATCAAGACTTATTACATAGTTAGACACAGCACTGATAGCCGAGTGGTATGACTGTTGGACTGCAAAGTCAAAGGTCGCAAGATCAAACCCCGGCACGCACCAATGTCTTTTTAAATTCATGTGCGGACTATAAATTATTTATCAGTTGCTAAAAACGGTGAAAGAAAACATCGTGAGGAAACCGGCACATCTGAGAGATTTTTCAACGGTGTGTAAATCCATGTCAGAGGCCTATAACAGGCGGTTTAAACTCTGACACCAGTTTGTTCATCAACCATACAATAAGAAGAAAGACATAGTTAGTTACAAGTGAAACTTTAAAGCGTGTTAAAAGCAAATTTGTCCATAGTTCAATCCCTGATTGCACAATTACATTCCATTGTGTTGACCGCCAGGTTTTTACCATCATTTAATTATGTAGACTGTGTGGTCTGGGACCGAGTGTGGGTTGAACCGCGTCATCAGCGCGGTGTCAGTTTACACTACAGCGGTCGCATCACGTAATGCTTCAGTATTAACGCATTGATTTTGAATTCAATTTAATTGCATTAATTTTGCTCCTGATTCTTTTGATTTTTTTTTATACTCGTGTTACAGGGGCGAGCTTATTGTCACTTACCGGGCTACTGAGAATTGCCTGGAAAACCTCAATTCTTTGCCAAACCTGGGAATTGAATCCGCAATCTCACGTATAGCAGTCACGCTCTGCGACCACTAGACGAATGATACAGTCGAATAAAATAATTTATACAACTAAGCGCCTCTCAAATGCCTTAATAGCAGGATGAATAATGAAAGCAAAGATTATCTCAAAGCCGTTTCAATCTTCAAGTACTAAGAACTTTCTATGCGGGCAGGACACAGTTAGCGAAACAGTAAAACAAACTACACTGTTATCTCGATCCAAGTTCTCTCATTTCCACAGAATTAAACGCAATAATGAATTCTCGAAATATATCTTTGACTAAACGCCCATTCCGTGTATCCATAAATTTTCGCAAATTAAAGCTTGGCAGACGTTTCGTTTCGATATTGGTGCGAGTTGGTTTTTGTTTGGTTGCGTTTTAGTTTAGTTGCATTTAACATTTATTACACGACTGCCCAAAAAAAGGAATGTAATGTTTTCAGGGTTCATGTATGTGAGTTTCTTCATCCCACCATAACTTCTGAATGGCTGAACCGATTTTGATGTTTGGAGTGTCGTTAGAATCCTTACACTATCGCGAGTAACATAGGCCTAAAAAATATAATAAAAAAAACGACTGCCATGCACGAGTCGGGGGACCGTTTTGTGGAACACTGTCTTATCTAAGAGGTACCCAGACTGCGATGGACCTAGTTTTTCACTTTTTAGTTCGTTTTTCGTCATGGCAGTCGTGTTTTTTTAATTTTTTTAAGTATATTTTTTAATAGCTGTTACTCGCAATAGTGTTTTTGTTTTTATTTTAAATATAGTCGTGACTTTATTTAATCATGAAATTTTTCTCCAGTCTTGAAAGTGTTCCCCCATATACTCCATAGTTTTTTTTTTTTTTTTTAAAACGTCGCCCCACACTAGGAATTTCTCCTGTGTTGTGGGTGCGTTTCACAAACATGAAATATCACATACACAAACACCCAGACTCGGGACAATCAAATGTGGATCGCAAAAATTTTTGCCCCGTGCGGGAATCGAACCCGCAACCCTTAGCGCAGCAGTCTAATCGCTTAGCCACTACGCCAATCAGGTCGTCGCCAGTTTGGCAATCGCTTTGTTTATTTTATGTAATAAACTCACTTTTTTATAATAATGTTCTCCTGACCGTATTTGGTCACGGCGGCCTATCTCATTCGAGACTAGCCAACTACGCAGGAGCTATTATAGTGCTCAATCAGTCCGGTAGGGCGGCAGACCGACACAAACGGAGAGAGATCAGGCGCAGGACGTCGGGCTTAAAGTGCATTCCGAAGCATGAAGGGATCTCGACGAGTGGAAACGGTCATCCACCAAAAGACTGACCATGGTAAGGACGGCTTATTGTCGCAGATCGACTGATATGGTACCACGTAGTCACGAGCCCTTTTCTTATTTATAACTCTTATACGTACCTCTTATTACCCACAATCATCTTAAAATTGTCACAACACCAAATTCGTCTTCAAACTTACGAATAAACGTCACAATCTTCAGATCAACGTCTACCGAACTTATCGCCCCAACTTTGATCGACGGCACGCAGACTAAGGAGCCTGAAACGCAATCGCCAAAAGCAATCTCACTCATTTCCCCGCTCGACAACAACGAAAATTATAAGCACTTTCAGCCATAAATTAAAAAAAAATACCGATATAATACAACATAATAGCGATCCACGAAAACAATTGCCAGCGGGCATCACATTGTTGAATAATTAACGCTTGAATCCTGCTGAGCGCGGTAGTAATTAAAATTTTGGAAACTGCCTCGCTGTATAGTGCATAATTAAGTTTTGTTACTGCAAAAGTGTTGATCGACGCAAAAATTGGTTGCTATGTAAATTTTAGGTGACGTCATAATGTATGTGATAATTATTTAGTATGATGTTATATTGATCAGGTTTTTGTTCTTTTTTAGGGTTCCGTACGCAAAGGGTAAAACGAGACCCTATTACTAAGATTAAGATTTCATTAAAAAACAGAATAAGATAAATATTAATTATGGGGGCTCCCATACAACAGACATGATTTTTTTGCCGTTTTTATAGATAATGGTACGGAACCCTTCGTGCGCGAGTCCGACTCGCACTTAGCTGGTTTTTTTTAAGTGTTATATTTTTCTTGATATTTTGTGATTATTTATGGTAAGCTTCTTGTAGTTCTTAAATACAATATTAATGAGGACTATTTGTGTTAATTTAAATGGTGTTTCATGCCCAACTTCCTTTATTGGATCATTTAAATAAAGAACTTGGCTTTTTATAAATCTCATGAAAATTCAAGTTCTGTGTCATCACACAACTTGAATTTCCATGAGATTTATAAAAAGCCAAGTTATACAAAGACGTCGGTTGCTGTGGATATATAAGTTATTTATATATTTATAATGGGCCTTTATACACAGTTACAAAGGAAGCTTAGTGATAAATAAATACACAGAACATAGAAACACACTCACTTGCTAGCATTTCTTG
The DNA here is from genome assembly GCA_905340225.1 of Abrostola tripartita. Classification (NCBI taxonomy): domain Eukaryota; kingdom Metazoa; phylum Arthropoda; class Insecta; order Lepidoptera; family Noctuidae; genus Abrostola; species Abrostola tripartita. The sequence continues at coordinate 2,357,891 of HG996510.1, read as the reverse complement.
TTCGTGGCAGTCATTAAAGCAATAAATTAGAAACCTCTTTGCTTTACCTAAAATAAACATAAATATACAAACATAAATTTCAAGAAATGTTTCCGTTTTTCATCGTTTCATTTTTATTTACATACATAAAGACGTACTATCACGCTTGGGAAACCCGAGGGAATGGATAGAGGTGTAATGTCTTCCTTTATCGGTAGTCTACCTTCTTTTCGCCACATAATTTGCCACTTGCAATGCCCATTTAATTTTTGTATACCATAAATATATTATATTCAACAAAACGGTCTTTTGAACACCTTTTAAAAAGCCTTTGTGATCAGTGTTTTACTACAATGCTGACGTCCATTTATTGAATACAATTCTTCTTCTTTAAATTTTAAGAGTTTATACAGAGGAGTGCCGTGTGGTATCCGGCCTAGAATTGTCCACCCCCTTTCCTCCCGTGGGTGTCGTAAGAGGCGACTAAGAGAAAATCCAGAAGATGGGCTGCAGCATCTTCTGTAACTTAACCACCAACACTGCGATCCCCAAGCCGCTTGCCAAGCGTGGGGATTATGGCAACACCCCCCTTCTAAAAGGAGGAGGCCTTCGTTCAACAGTGGATGCCTAAAGGCTGATGATGATGACAGAGGAGCGAAAACCATTGTTTTCTGTTTTCTGAATTAGAAACTACACTCATTAACCACACAGACATAACATTTAAACAATTCTTCTTCTTCCAGTCAGTCATCAAATACAAAAACTACAGCAAAATTCTTACATGCAAAATATGTTTCCGTTCATTCATCTCGTCTTTTATTCGTTCAGAGAATCATTACGCTATCTGTTACATCGGAAGCGGGGCAGAGCTTCCCGTCATTACAACATGTCGTTTGAGCCAACCCTTCGCAATGTATTATTAGGGAGCATTCACAATGGCTGTACCTAGGATTCTTTTTCAAAGATTCAAAGAATTATTCGCTAAAATTGTGGTTTTGACGTTTTTACTTCCTATTTGAATTAGGAAGCGATATTTATATCCAAGATTGGAGGGGCTCGTGACTAAACAATAGAGGTGCGGGTCAATCGATATAAGGTTAAGCTGCGTTGGCCTGGGTCGGTTTGTGGAGGGGTGACCATTAAACTTAATACCGAGATACGGTACCTACTATGTTCAAGAAAGCACGCATGTTGTTAGCTATGGCAGTCATTCGTAGATCCCTCAATCCTTACGGGTTGTCAGAACCCCAAAAGTCTGACATTATTGAAATTTTCATAATGCTAAAGTCGCTTTCGGAAGACAGTTAAAAACATTTCACTTAAAAAAAAAATACTAGTTGACTCATCAATTGACAGTAGTTTACTTTTATAAGCGTTTTCCTTCTTTAAGTAAAGATCAACAAAAGAAACTACAACGAGAATCTAAAATAAACATAACATAACATCACGCCTGTATTCCCCGAAGGGGTTGGCAGAGGTGAACATATAGTACACCCACATTTCGCCAGTTATGTTGTAAGTCCCAATGTAATAGGGGGCGAGCCTATTGCCATCAACCGGGCACAAATCCAGACTCCGTGCTGCTACTGAGAATTACCTAATGGAAAACTCAGTAACACTTTGCGCGACCCGGGATTTGAACCCAGGACCTCTTGCTCAGCAGTCGCACTTAGCGACCACTAGACCAACAAGGCAGTCAGAAACTAAAATAAGCTATTTTCAAATACCCTAGAGTCTACTATACAATGTAAATGCTTCCTAACTTCAAAATATGGGTCCGCCTGTCTTTAACACACGTCATAATTGCGCGTTATTTCGTTCTATAGGGCAGGGCACAGTAAGTGCGGGCACAAATGGAACGGTTCGGGTTCTTATTACAATGTAATGCACAGAATAATTATTGCGCGGTATTTAATGAGAATTCTGTATTATTACGGAGATACATTCTACAGGCTATTTGTGTAAGCGTATTGTTTTACTTTGAATTTTATAAATGCAGACTTAGGGTTAAAACTTACAGACTTTTTTATAAAAAACGTCGCCCCACACTTGGAATTTCTCCTGTATCGTGGGTGCGTTTCACAAACATGAAATATCACATATACAAACACCCAGACTCGCGACAAATATATGCGGATCACACAAATTTTTGTCCTGTGCGGAAGTCGAACCCGCAACCCTTAGCGCAGCAGTCCAATCGCTTAGACATTGCGCCAACCAGGTCGTTAAAAACCCGGATAGGGATCGTCACCGTATCAACTCAAGTCGTGCAGTATTCTTCGTATGAAACTCCCAACTGCATCGCACACTTATCGGAATCGTAACGTAATCGCCTCGCCTCGGGACAAGCTTTAACCAATCAGTAAGCGCGGCGTCGCCTAGCCGTAGCGGAGTAGACGTATCGGAGCAGCTGATCCGTTTAAGTTACGTGCTTACGTAAAGTTTATGCTTGTTTCACGGTGAGGCGAAAAGCGATACGGTGACGATCCCTTTCCGATTTGATATGTGTGATATTTGATATTTCCCTTACCTTTAACTACATAAGGTATTATGTTGAGTTGTTTCCCACTTCGGAATTTGTTTGTATTGTAGTAGGTAATAGTCGTATCGTAATAGGTGTCCAGACTATTGCCATAAATATGCCCAGGCCGAGATCTTTGCCTCTCACGACTAGCTTTTCCGACGGATTATATTCTTAGTTTTTTGATGGATTAGCGAAAACACATACGTTCCTATTTACATGTATGTACATAAACAATATAGTGTGCTTAGAAAATAAGGGTGGGATGCCAAAACCAATTTCAACACCAACATTTCCCCAGTTATGTTATAGGTTCCAATGTAATAGGGGGCGAGCGTAATGCCATCAACCGAGCACAAATCCAGACTCCGTGCTGCTGAGAATTACCTAATAGAAAAACCCAGTATCACTTTTCCCGACCCGAGATGCGAAATCAGGACCACATCCTTTGTGACCACTAGACCAATACAGGAGATTTTTTCTAAATAAATAAAATATTTAATGACACACCATCACAATAACGGCTCGTACCTCTATCAAAGTTATCATCTGCCTCTGACAAAGCTATTCATCCTAATCGTGAGAAAGTTAACAAGCTGTTTCCAACGAAACCTACCATAATAAAGGTCTACCATTAATGTTACCATCATTCTGTTATCCTTCAAAATATTGCTGTACTAACAACCCGTCCACTTGAAAGCCAACTTTATGTTCATTGTTATAAAGTCTTATTTACGACTGCGAGATATTAGAGCACCAACTTAGGTTGTAACTTTTGGTATTTGATTTTGAGCTCTAGTGTTTGGGGATAAGGTTTAAGGTTGGTGCATCAGTAAGTTTGTCAGTCTTCGCCACCGAAATTGTAGTCATCATTACTGCTTTACTGAGGTCAGGTTGATTCATTTTGCTGCATTTTGTGCTTTATCTCCAAGTCTCGGTAAAGAGTTGAATTCTTTTTGAGTTTTAAATTAATGATGATTTATTTGCGTCCGGGTTTGTTAAAGGAATTCCACTTTATATTAAACTAGCTGCGCCCTGCGGTTTTACTCGCATTTTTTCGGATAAAAAACTAACCTTTGTTAATCCAGCGTGTCAGCTACCTCCATACCATATTTATTCGAAATTGGTCCAGCCGTTAGAACGTGAAGAAGTAACAAACATATAAACACACATAATTATAATCTCTCGCTTTTATAATATTAGTGTGATACGAAATTCTTAATCGGTTTGTCCTTTTACGTAGCAACGAATCGATTTATTTTTATTTTTTCATTCATACAATCGGGTCTGATCTCCCTAAAGGGATAGGTGCCTCGGTGTTCTCCTTTATCAGGAGTCTACATACCTTCCCACATAAGTCCAGTCAAATAGGTGTCTAGCTTATTGCCATTCTCCAAGCCCACACGAATTACATCGCCTCTTACGACTCGCTTTATCGGCATTAAAAAGGGGCTATTTATAAAAGGCTTTTACATTTGAAATTAAATCTTAACAATTGTAAAAGAACGTAATGCGCGCGCACAATAAATGTATGTCACAACATCACAAAGAGAGAAATTAGGCCGATCTTAGCTGGTTCACACGAATACATTGCTCACAGCGATTCGTATTGTTGTAATTACCATACTTAACCTATTTCATTCACTCACGACTGAAGGTGCATACTTACTTTTACACAACTGACGGGATCGTAGCCACTTCTCTTGAGATGGGTGACTGTTTCCACGTGTCGAGCCAACTACGTGCTTCAGAAGGCACGTTAAGCCGTTGGTCCTGCGCCTGATCTCTCCCCGGTCATGTCGGTCTAACGTCCCATCAAATCAAATCAAATTTATTTGTTAAACATAGGTAGTAGATTTGGGTCTTAAATATAATATGGCACGCAATTTTTTATTATAATGACATACAAATATAAACAACATTAAACCTTAAAACTATTTATAAATATAATTTTAACTTGAAAATATAACATTTTTCTAGAAACTAGTAATACGAATTATAGATTATCATTTAAAAATTCTTCTAGTGCATGATAACATTTTTCCATCGGACTATGAGAGTGAGGAAATAGGGAGTGCACCTGTGTTTCCGCGCATACTTGTGCACTATAGTATCTCCTGCGTCGTTGGCTAGTCTCAGCTGGTTGTAAATAACATCATTACATCACGCCTGACAATAACATCCAGGCAGAGGAGAATAGTATAGCCACATTTCGCCAGTTATGTTCGCAATGTAATAGGGGCAAGCTTATTGCCATCAACCGAGCACAAATCCAGAATCCGTGCTACTACTGATAATTACCTAAAGGAAAAACCTAACAACACTTTGCCCGACCCGGGATTCGAACACAGAACCTCGTGCTCACTAGTCGCTCTTAGCGATCACTTGACAAACGAGGCGGTCAATCAGTGGTATATACAAATGCAAAATTAGAGAATTACCTTATGTAAAAACCCTATAACACTTTGCCCGACTCGGAATTCGAACCCAGGACCTCGTGCTCAGCAGTCACTTAGCGACCACTTTCGGTGGAATTTACAAATGCAAAATTATATGTCCGAACGAACGTCGAACATAAATGATAATTTTAATCATCCTATTTCGGTGCCCGTTAAAATCGATTACCATTCAACACATAAGGCAAACAATGTTATATGACGGTAATTACTATTTGTTAATTGAATTTCAGTCACACGCGTTTGGCTGTCATTTGCAGAAGGCCGTGTAATTAGTAACAACGATGGACCAATGTTCAATGTTTGATTGTATTACGTGTTATTACGCTGCACTGATAGCCGAGTGGTATGACAGTTGGACTGCCAAGTCAAAGGTCGCAAATCCAAACCCCGGAACGCACATGTCTTTTCAAATTCATGTGTGTACTATAAATCAGTTATCAGTTGCTAATAACGGTGAAGGTAAACATCGTGAGTAAACCGGCACACTGGAGAGATTTTGCAACGGTGTGTAAAGCCATTTCAGGGGCCTACAGGCGGTTAAAAGTGACACCAGGTTGTTCATCAACCATACGATAAGAAGACGTGTTATTCACATACAAACGGTCACAATACTGGTTGTTTTCTAAATAAAACATAAAGAATTCACATAAGTTTGTGTTCTTTGAATGGCCCAAGTGTCCTGCAGATACGAGATAGGGCGTCTGTAAAGACAGGTCAAATCAAACCTGCTTTGATTTTTCTTCCAAAAAAAAACACCTACATTGTTGGCACATAAATTTACGTTTGCTGGACTGGACTATAACAGAGACATTGACCCCTCCGTTTGTTCTGGCATTTCTTCTCAGAGGTAGTCAGGAAATGCCGACTCCATTGGATTTCTGGTTTGTATAAAATTGACGTGTAAATGTGTTTGCAATAACCTATTTACAGAAATAAATCATTTATTAATTTAGGCAAAGTTGTATAACTTTAAAATACACACACAATATTGCTTGATGTATAATTTTGATACAAATAAGATGTATTTACAAATACGTATTAGTGACCAACACAAACATTTTTATAGAATCCGTCCCACCACCTGATAATCCAATTCATCATCATCATCATTAGCCGGAAGACGTCCACTGTTGGACAAAGGCCTCCCAAGTTATTGCCATAATCCCCACGCTTGACAAGCGGCTTGGGGATCGCAGTATTGGTGGTCAAGTTACAGAAGACGCTGCTGCCCATCTTCTGGATTTTTCCCTTAGTCACCTCTTACGATACCCACGGGAGGAGAGCGGGTGGTCAATTCTAGGTCGGATACCACACGGCAAATATAGTAACCATTTAATTTCGAAGTCGCAAGCAAATTGGGTCATCGAAATTAAATAGCAATTTACTTCAAGCTCTGCTAACGACTAACTGCGTTACAGTATTGACTTGAACCAAGCACAAGCGTTTTCTTAATTGAAGGCATAGTCTTGTCCAGTCGTAATTAGCGTGTTTTTTTAATGCACTTTCTCAGTCCACGATCAATGCAACGTGATAGAATCATCGAGTTTCGATAATTTTCTTTGACTAGGTACACTGCTTGGCGCAGTAGCTAAATGATTGGACTGCTGCGCTAAGGGTTGCGGGTTCGTATTCCACACGGGTAAAAATTTATCCGATCCGCAGATGTTTGTCCTGATGGTCCCGGTGTTTGATATTTCATTTTTGTGAAACGCACCTACAATACAGGAGAAATTCATAGTGTGTCGACGTCATTTTTTAACAAAAAAAAATACCTAGGCTCTATCTAGATGTTACTTTTTATGCATTCCAATTGCAGGCGAACTTACTGCCTGCATGACTTGCGTTCGGAAGGCACGTTAAGCCGTTGGTCCTGCGCCTGATCTCTCTCTGGTCGTGTCGATCTACCGTCCCATCGGATTATGACAGTGAGGGAATAGGGAGTGCACCTGTGTCTGCGCGCATACTTGTGCACTATAATATCTCCTGCGCAGATGGCTAGTCTCAGTCTGAGACAGGCCGCTGTGACCGAAGTTTGGTCCGGAGGATATTATTATTATTATTATAGGCAGAAATCAGGGAGTGGCCTTTCACTACAACGTAGATACGTACACTATTAAACACTCTTATTTGAGTAAAAAAATTAATAGAATTAAATACGTTTGTAAATAAATCAGTACCTATTACATATAACCACATTTATCAAGCCTCGCTTCTCGCGATTCTGTTTACTTACATGAGTTATGGAGCTAATATTTGACAAACGTGTTTGATATCACTTTGAGACTCAAAAGACCGATTTCATGATTTATTTGTTTTGTAAGTTGGTCTTTTTGTAATTTTTGTATCAATATAATTATGAATTCAAATATTTATACAAGTAATACAAATATTGACAAAAAAAAATCTCTACATATCTTTATTGACTGCCTTCTTGGCCCTCGCAAAGCGCGACTGATGAGAGTAAGGTCTTGGGTTTGATGCACGGGTTGAGCCACATTTTACTGAGCTATCCCATTAGGTAAACCTCAATAGTAGCTCGGGCCTAGATATGTGCCCGGTTAATGGCAATAGGCTGGCCCCGTATTGGCCTCGGTCCTACATAACTGGTGAAATGTGGATGTATCGTACACCTCTGCCTATCCATTCAAGGATAAACATTTGCGGATCATACAAATATTTGTCCTGTCCTGGAATCGAACTCGCAATCCTTAGCTTAGTACTTCAATCACTTAGCCACAGCGCCGATCAAAGGGAGTATGATAGTAGGATTTTTACATCGGAGTTAGGGGCCTCGGACATTTTCATATTTTAACATGTTTAATCAATTAAAATAGTCAAACTGAGTATAATTAAAAATTTAATAAATAACAGTTCTGCTAAAAAAATATTTCATGGCAGTGGTGTTTTTTATTAATTTTTTTTTTTTGTTTGTTTAATTTTTTACAGCCTATGTTACTCGCGATAGTGTAAAAATTCTAACGACACTCCATACATCAAAATCAGGCAGAAATCATACAGGCATTCAGAAGTTATGGCGGAATAAAGAAACTCACATACATACATGAACCCTGAAAACATTACACTCCTTTTTTTGGGCAGTCGTGTAAAAAAAATTGCTAATCCCACAGAAAGGTATAATAAATCCTTAATTTTTAATGTCCTTTCTAGTAATGCTAAAAATACCGCGGAATTAGGTGCTACGTTACAAATTCGCAGCCGACGATGAATGACGCAGCGTTGGCAGGCCTCCCACCAGGTGGACCGACGATATCGTCAGAGTTGCAGTGCACTGATAGCCGAGTGGTATGACCGTTGGACTGCCAAGACAAAGGTCGCAAGTTCAAATCCCGGCACGCACCAAAGTCTTTTCGAATTCATGTGCATACTATAAATTAGTTATCAGTTGCTAAAAACGGTGAAGGAAAACATCGTGAGGAAACCAGCACACCTGAGAGATTTTTCAACGGTGTGTAAAGCCATGTCAGAGGCCTACAGGCGGTTTAAACTCTGACACCAGGTTGTTTCATCAACCATACTTATAGATAAGAAGAAGAAGATCGTCAGAGTTGCGGGCAACCGGTGGATGCAAACGACAAGTTGTCGTTCATTGTGGCGTTCTAATGGGGAGGCTTTTGTCCAGCAGTGGATGTTTTCCGGCTGATGATGATGATGACGTTACAATACAAATATAGCTCATAACCATAGTAAACAGGTGAGATAGTCACGTATCCTAAATTCTATGACGGAACCCTTGGTCAGTAAGCATAGAAACTCAAACATAAGCTCCCTTTTATACGATCTCTATTTTACGACAGACGGAAAAGAAAGTCTGTTTACCGCTGGCTACGGTACCCTAAATCTAATTAAATACCTCTCATTCGTGGCAGTCGGTAAAAAGGGGAGTTTATTCGCTTGTTTATCCGTCTGTTTGTAGACGACTTGCAATGGCTGAAACTAATCAAGTTATTGTTCATTATCTGATGGATAGTTTTGTTGGTGTCTCTGAAATAACTTGTTTACTAGAAAAAATGATAATTTCAATTATTCTTTGTACATAATTATTCAATTAAAAGTTAAAGGTAAAAATAAATACATCTTAAAATTAATCGATACTTATAAATTATATATTATAAAGCTGAAGAGTTTGTTTGTTTGCTTGAGCGCGCTATTTTTAGGAACTACTGGTCCGATTTGAAAAATTCTTTCAGTGTTAGTTTTCTGGGTTAACACATAGGCTTTTTTCCCGAAAAATCGTAGCGTAGAGTCAGGTTATTATTATAAACTGCTATATAAACTTACATACTCAACTGTAATGTGTATAGGTCACGTGTAATAGGGCGCAAGCCTGTTGCCATCAATTGGATACGAATATAGCCTACGTGTTAATGAGAATTACTTAATTTTACAACCCAATCACACTTTGCTCGACCCAGAAATCTAACGACGAGTCTCATGTAAAGCTATTAATGTTATAATATGGTCCCTTGATTATATTTTTGAACTTTAATATGACAAAACGTCTTCTTATGCTTGGTTGCACCATATTAGTGGTTAAAGTTATGATTTATGTCAAATTTGACGATAACAGTAACGCTGACATTAACATTGACTGTGGATTGGGTTGCACGGTCGTATTCCTTGGTATAGTTATCAGGGTTGCTAGTGAAATGAGATCTTTTTTAACACAAATCAGTGGCGAAAAATATTTTTAAATATGGCAATACTAGTAGTATTAATTCTCGAAGCATGGACATGATAATATGTTGGAGCTATTAATCGCTATTTCGGTTCGGAGATTATAATACATTTGACGCATCTGACAGCTAGTTAATTGTAACAATAGCTTTAACCAGCGAAGTTTGGGCGGTTACGGTTACTGTTAAAGTTATGACGCCATCTAACAAATTGTCAAATGGTGCAACTCATTTTTTGCCTAACCGCTACTTTAACATGTTTGTTAATGTTAAAGTAAGTTGGTGCCACCCAGCCTTAGTGTACGGTAACGGTCTTTCATTTAACATGAAACACCGTTTTTCACCTCGATTTCTGCTTACTTCGTAGAGATAATGGAGCGTGCAAATAGTGTGTGTTACTGGGTTCTCAGTAGCAGCACGGAGTCTGGATTTTTGCCCGGTTGATGGCAATAGGCTCGCCTCCTATTACTTTGTGACCTATAACATAACTGGCAGAATGTGGGTGTAATATGGGCACCTCTGCCTACCTGTTATATATGTATTCTTTTATGATTAATATCGTTGTAAATCAACTTCTACTTTAATCAAAACTAAATATTGTATCTCCAAAACACTATAGCTCCATACGGGGAAAATATTTAAATAGTCAGTTGCAAAGAGCACTAAACTGCTACGTTGAAGTTGACGAGCTCAAGGCTGCACCGTAAATGACCCCGGCGCGGCGTCGCACGCGCTTATTTATACCTCTTGGAGGAATGTCGCAAACATCTACACCAGTGTAAAATTAAAAGTTACCATTAATTATTTTAGTATTTGATAAATATTTAAGTATTATTCTTTTATAATATCTATGTATTAATATATTTTAATTTTATTTTGTTTATTTTTTAAGTACGTCCGGTCGTCCGTGTGTCACTGTAGGGTGCCAATTGAAAACCAGCGCTGGGTGTTCTACACTCAGCATATGCTGAGTTGGCGACCTTTTCGGTATTGCATGTTTGATGGTACTACTTATTATATTTACTTGTTGTTTTACCTTTTGTTTGTGCTGTCACATGTGATATCGAATAAATGATCTTTGATTTGATTTGATTTGTGGGTTCAAAAACAGTTGAGACATTTCTCTGGGACGCCTCGAGCTTCATTGCCTCGATGGTTCTTAATGTTTATCATTGTAGATCCTGGCTTACAGGAGTCGCAATGATGGGCACGAGTGGTGGGCTTGTCCTGAAAAATATACCCCTTCTGGGAATACAGGTGAGATGTTATGCTGTATGTTTCATAAACAGGAGAAACATACGTTAGTGCTTTGTATCAACTTCTATACAACTCGTATTATTTGTCGAGTGTGAATACTGAGTCCAGAGTATATTTCATTCGGTTACCAACTTAAATGCAATGCTAACTTTACCACGTGTATTATGTACGCATTTGCATGAACAAGCTTATAGTTTGTAATGGACAAAACTTGATTGCATACCATTCTGACAAATTAATTAGTATGACTTTATGGTGGCATTTTAGTATGTTGCGCATGCTAAGCTTTTATTAAAAAAAAAAATCGTCGCCCCATACTAGGAATTTCTCCTGTATCGTGGGTGCGTTTCACAAACATGAAATATCACATACACAAACACCCAGACTCGGGACAAGCATCTGCGGATCACACAAAAGTGTGATTTGAAGTTTTCCATTAAGTAATTCTCAATACCAGCACGGAGTTGGATAATTATGTTCCTGGTTAATGGCAATAGACTGGCCCCCTATTACATTGGGACCTATAACATAACTGGTATATTATGGGTGTAATTTTAGCACCCACTGCCTAGTTCTTTCGGGAATGCAGGCGTGTAGTTTTGTCATACTGTTGCTGTATAATCTGCGCGTTGAATCCATTTTGTTCTAATGTTTTTTTTAGTAAAACAAACTAGTACTGACTAAACGAAAATGCACGAAAAATGCAGAATTATTGTAAACAGTGCTCTGTTGGTGTATTTTAACTAACATTTTTAGCAAGGCAATGTTTTCTTTCGTATGGACGAGAATTTGGAATATTATTTTTATAGTTTTGGGTAATGGTGCTCTATCATAGATTTGTACATCACTGATCTAGTGGTCGAAGAGTGCGGCTGCTGAACATGAGGTCCTGGGTTCGAATCCTTGATCAGGCAGTGTTACTGGAATTTTCTATTGGGTAATTCTCAGCAGCAGCTCGGAGTCTGGATCAATGTCCGATTGATGGCAATAGGCTCGCCCCTACAATATTCTACTATAAACCTTTTGCCTACCCCGTTTTGTTATTTAGCCTCTTCTTACACATGATTTAGATTTTTACGCTAACATTTACAACATCAATAAAAATCAAAATTAAAAGTTTAAAATATTTTTACTGAATTCTTAAAAAAAACTCCAAACAGTTAAATAAAAGCTAGTTAAAAAATATTACGACAAATAGAGAACCTCCCCCTTTTTTGAAGTTGGTAAAAAATCGATACTGCACGTAGATATACTATAGATTCTAAAACTGTCCCAGAACTTAAAAAGTTAGTGCCATACTTCACGGCGAAGCGTAGCACTACGGCGTAGCTGGTGCTACAAAGCTACGATGTTCGTAGCAAAATATTTTGATCAACAGTATAAGTAATGTAAATTAATGTGGAGGGTAAACATCTTCGAGTCTTCCTTAAATCTTATTTCCATTTGTTTTTGTATAAGTTTGTTGTTTTTGTTCGTAAAATATTTTCAACGTTAAATTTTTGGGATCAGACAAGAAGTCTGATCCCAAAAATTCAACGTTGAAAATATTTCTTCTTTTGCTTCGTATCAGCTGATTATTATCATGCCGTGGTGTAGAGATTGGTCAGTCAACAAGGATGGTAGCGAGGTTAACCGTCCAGGGTGCGTCGGACGTACTTACTGAGGATATCGTCGATCGCTCTGAAGTAAGGAAAAAATCAAAATCAAGATATCATAGAGAACATTATTGCATTCCCCAATAGAGATTTATCATCATCAGCCAAAAGCCGTCCCACTGCCACGTTTAGGCGGGGGGGGGGGGCATAATCCCCACGCTTGGCAAGCGGCTTGGGGATCGCATATATAGGCAAATAGGCCGGACACCACACGGAACTACTATTGCCATTAGTTGGACACAAATCAGACTCAGTGTTGCTACAGAAATAACTAATAAAAAAACCCATTAACACTTTCCTCGACATGGAATTCAAACCCAAGACCTCATGCTCAACAGTCACGCTTACCGACCACTAGACCAACAAGGCAGTTAAGCTAATATATATTTGACTGGATCTACTTTTAATAATTAAACGCCGCAACCAAACGCTATTTTCTCAGAAAGCCATTATCTAAATACGACTGAATGCTCCTACCTATACAGATAGCATTACAGTCGCTTTTTATTGCCGAAACCACTTTGCAAAGGAATCCGAGGCACTTAGAAACATAACGCCTGTCTTCTGTTTAGTGTAATGAGTTTTTTCTGCTAAGAAACCTCTTTGAGACGATTTTAAAGTTCTTTTGTTTTGATTTCTATAAGGAAATGTTTTTTCACATAACTAGCTGCGCCCTACGGTGTTACCCTCTACAATTTTTCGAGATAAAATTCAACCTATGTGTTAATCCAGGGTGTCAGCTACCTCTATACCAAATTTTAGCAAAATCGGTTTAGCCGTTTGAGCGTGAAGAGATAACAAACATACAAACATAGTCACAAACTTTGGCCTTAAAATATTCGTGTGGTTATGAAATACATACTATACATATCTAATGTTAGATTTTAAGCTACGTAAAGTCTCGAAAAATATTACAGAACATAACATCACGCCTGTATTACCCTAAGCGGAAGGCAGAGAACTATAGAACACCCACATTTCGCCAGGTTATGATAATTATAGGTCCTGATGTAACAGGGGCAAGCCTATTGCCATCAACTGGGCACAAATCTAGTCTCCGTGCTGCTACTGAGAATTACATAATGAAAAAACCAAATAACACTTTGAAACCTGAAACGAACCCAGCACCTCATGATGCTCAGACCAAGAGGCACTCAACAATTTGAGTAGATAGACTTATATTTTACTCTTATTAATTTATACTGATAAAAAATTGTTCTGCCCAGTTACCATGAACTCTTAAAGCAGGACAGTTTACGTTGTTGAAGCGAGACGCCGCTACGTGCAGCGCAATGGGGCGTCTCGCTCCCACAACATAAACTGTCCTGCTTTAAAAGTTTATGGCAACGGGGCTGCTTCCTATAGTGCCAGCTATTTACCTGTCTATACCGGCGTTAAGCTTCACGTTATTTCCAGGTCAAAGAAAAGTTTAATAGAAATCATTTTATGACAAGAATTAAAGATTACTCCGGAATTTAACCAATAGCAAAAACTAGTATTTTAAAATTAAAAATATTCATCAGATTTTGGTCAACTGATCTTCTTCTTATTGTATGGTTGATGAACAACCTGGTGTCAGAGTTTAAACCGCCTGTAGGCCTGACATGGCTTTACACACCGTTGAAAAATCTCTCAGGTGTGCCGGTTTCCTCACGATGTTTTCCTTCACTGTTTTTAGCAACTGATAACTAATTTATAGTACGCACATGAGTTTGAAAAGATATTGGTGCGTGCCGGGGTTTGCACTTGCGACCTTTGACTTGTCAGTCCAACGGTCATACCACTCGGCTATCACTGATTGTCGACCCGATTGGCGCAGTAGCTAAGCGATTGGACTGCTGTGCAAAGGGTTGCGGGTTCGATTCCCGCACGGGACAAAAATTTGTGCGATCCGCAGATATTTGTCCCGAGTTTGGGTGTTTGTGTTTGTGATATTTCATGTTTGTGAAACGCACCCACGATACAGGAGAAATTCCTAGTGTGGGGCGAGGTTTTAAAAAAAAAAAAAACAAAAACTGATTACAGTTGTAGTAACAGTTTTATTACTCGTGTAAATCTAAATATAATGTTAAATTAAAACATTGTCACGGACTAACAGCTAAACCAACACGAAACGCAATTAGCAGCATTTAACGTAAATTTAATTATCACGAACGACTCCATATTCCGGGACGTAGCCATTAAACAAAGACTGGATACAGAGAAGAATTATAAACGTATTAAGTTTAAATTTCTATTTCGACTGCACGCCTTGTGTAAGCTCCAGTTTTGGGTAACCGTTACACCGAGGTGAATAATCGAATGTTAATTTTGCTTAAGAAATTAGAAGCGATGGAAAAGGTTTTTGTAGTTCTTATAAAAAGACGTGCCCCACTCTAGAACTTTCTTATGTATTGTGGTGCGTTTCACAAACATGAAATATCACATACACAAACCCAGACTCGGGACAAATATCTGTGGATCGCACACATTTTTGTCCCGTGCGGCAGCACACCCGCACCTTTAACGCAGCAGTCTAAGCCACTACGCCAATCAGGTCTTCAAAGGACCGTTTGTTTTCCTTTGCTTGGCAAAGACCTCCCCTTCCTTCTTCTAAGCCACCCTATCCATCGCATTTAATAGCCACGTGCGTACCGCATATCTGGCCAGATTCTCACACCACCTTCGCCGCAGTCGATCTTAACGGCGATGTTCCCCTCCAACATCCAGTGAGCGATGATCTTAAATTGTTGGAATAGGTTTCATCATCATCCCCCCCTCCCTTAAATGGGGGGGGGGCATAATTTCCACGCTTGGCAAGCGGCTTAGGGATCGCAGTATTGGTGTTCAAGACACAAAAGACGCTGCTGCCCATCTTCTGGATTATCCCTTAGTCGCCTCATACGACACCCACGGGAGGAGAGGGGGTGGTCAATCTAGGCCGGATACCGGCACAGACCAAAAAAAAGATAAAGATAGTAAAATAATTAAATATATACTGTACGATTTATGATGTCTTGTTTACTATATTAAATTTCGTAAGTGTTATTTACACCGGTTTCACTCACGTGAATATTCAGGCAATGCCCGACTAGTTTCGGATTAAAACAGAGCCATTGATTATCAGGTGACGCGGCGGAGTCGCAAGCTGAACTGATGACTGTCTCGTTGGTAGGAGGATATAAAGCAAGAGTTTCATAACTTCCAAAATTAATTATATAATCATTATTTAATGTAATCAATATATGTATAATCGTTTGTAAGAGAATTGGAGAAGCTTCTTTAAGTCTGATACAAATGTTGAAGTTAAAAAATGACTTACTCGATTCGAAATCTTTTATTGTTTAATTAAAATAATAATTATACTATAATTAAAACATTGTTGTACCAAATTTCTCCTCAATACTAATAATAATTAAGTCCGGTCTAGTTTAATTTCTCATGCAAAATTTACGTATGACAATAAAAATGTTAGTAAATTTTGTATTATTACATAACATAACATAACATCACGCCTGTATTCCCCGAAGGGGTAGGCAGAGGTGAACATATAGTACACCCACATTTCGCCAGTTATGTTGTAAGTCCCAATATAATAGGGGGCGAGCCTATTGCCATCAACCGGGCGCAAATCCAGACTCCGTGCTGCTACTGAGAATTACCTAATGGAAAACTCAGTAACACTTTGCCCGACCCGGGATTTGAACCCAGGACCTCTTGCTCAGCAGTCGCGCTTAGTGAATTTCGTATAATTATAATGTTATTTCTCATACAATTTGTATGTAAGTAATCTACTGTAGGTTATGCATTCCTAAAACTGTCAAACTCGACTCTGCGGTAAAATACTGTCATTAGATGTGTTCACTGGATGTGACACGTGTCCAACACATTCAAGCATGTTATGTGGCCGTCAACAGAAACATTTGAAATACACCTGTCAAAGTGTATGATAAAATGAAATGCAAGTATAATTTCATTACACTAAATATCCGACAATAGGGTGTCTAGATGTGCTTCACTGATATTTTTCCACACAAACAGGCGAGCCTATTGTCATTACCAGCCATAATTATTAGACTATGCTATGTTCATTATAACGCCCTTGATTTCTTAATTAAGTAGTATAGTAGTAGTAGTAGTGTAAAATAGTTATACCTAAATTTAAAAGTAAGTTTGTTACATAATCACGTGCAAACCACTGGACAGATAATCATGAAACTTTGCATACGTTGTATGTGTTCATAAAAGGACATATAATAAAGTTCATAGAGAAAACATGGGCTATAAAAAATGGCAGTCGTGTTTTTTAATTTTCTTAATTATATTTTTTTATTTGTTTAATTTTTTATAGCCTATGTTACTCGCGACAGTGTAAGGATTCTAACGGCACTTCACACATCAAAATCGGTTCAGGCATTCAGAAGTTATGGTGGAATAAAGAAACTCTCATACACACATACATGAGCCCTGAAAACATTACACTCCTTTTTTTGGGCAGTCGTGTAAAAAAGTAAAGTTTCTGAGCGAAGCTTTGGCAAAAAGCTAGTATAACACAGTATCTCTAAGTCCCTTGTCTAATAGTGCTAGAGTTCCATAATCTACAGACGGTAGTGACGGACGTGTCGCGGTAATGGACCGCTGGGCCTGACTCGGACGCAGCTTATCTTCACGCTCTAATTCTCTGAAGAATAGACAGTACGAAGGAATAGTTCCAAATAATTATGTTATAACATTGTATGGTATTTTGTGTCATTTTTGCATGTTGCCCATGCTAAGCTTAAATCTAAATTTATAAAGGAAATTTGAAAAATGATGGACACGAGCAGCACTTAAACCTGCGACCTTCGCCGTACCGTGGCGCTGCTCTAACCAACTGAGCCATCGTGTCACTGCTCGCACCCATCGAATGAATATACCTGTCATATGAATTTGGGTTGGTATTATCGTTTCAGTGATTTATAGCTGTAAAGGTATAACACTGAGTTGGCAATCATAGATTCCAACAGATAATACCTGACGTCACCCTTAAGACGTAAATACTAAAAGAGAACTTGAAATTCGATGGGTGCGAGCAGTGACACGATGGCTCAGTTGGTTAGAGCAGCGCCACGGTACGGCGAAGGTCGCAGGTTCAAGTCCTGCTCGTGTCCATAATTTTTCAAATTTCCTGTATCAATTTAGATTATAACATTGTACTTAGTTTTCTATAACATAACATCACGCCTGTATTCCCCGATGGGGTAGGCAGAGGAGTACATGTAGTTCTACCACATTTCGCCAGTTTTATTGTAAGTCCTAATGTAAAAGGGGGCGAGCCTATTGCCATCAACCGGGCACAAATCGAGACTCCGTGCTGCCACTGAGAATCACCTCATAGAAAACTCAGTAACACTTTGCCTGACCCGGGATTTGAACCCAGGACCTCTTGATCAGCAGTCGCGCTTAACGACCACTATGGACTAGTGGTATATGGTAGACAGACAGACCTTGCTTTAAGAATTATAAGTTTTATGCGAAATATTTTTAGTAGATATTTAAATATAGGTAGAGAGATATCCATATTATTTACTTTATATATATAAATTACTCGTGAGTGTATTCGGGTTTTTTTACACGACTGCCCAAAAAAAGGAGTGTAATGTTTTCAGGGTTCATGTATGCGAGTTTCCTTATTCCACCATAACTTCTGAATGCCTGAACTGATTTTAATGTATGGAGTGTCGTTAGAATCCTTACACTATCGCGAGTAACACAGGCTATAAAAAATTAAACAAGTAAAAAATATAATTAAAGAAATTAACTTTTTAGTTCGTTTTTTGTCATGGCAGTCGTGTTTTAATTTTTTTTGTTATAAAAACTAGGAATTTCTCCTGTGTCGTGGGTGCGTTTTACAAACATGAAATATCACATACACAAACACTTAAACTAAATTAAATAAGACATGCAGTGAACAATATAGTGCGCAATTATTTACGCGGTCAGATACATTTTAGACAGCACACTTAGAATATTATTAACACCATAATTTCTTTGTTTTTCATTGTTCACCGAACTAGACCAACAAAAACAAAGAAAGCTCTGGCAATCCAATGTCATAACATTTCAAAGCAACAGCTTTTCAAAGTTCCATAGAGGTCTCAATATGAGAAAAACATACACCCATCCAAAGCCGAACCACAAAAACGGTCGCAATAACTTTGCTGCTACGACAAAAAATCAAATAGCTAAAATTCGTATTGTAGCTAGCCTGGTTGGAGACTTAAGCAGCCTTACCTTTTATCCGGTGATACCCTAAAAGACTTCTCTCGGGGTCTCTGGCCTTAAAATAACTGAAAAAAAAAACAAAATTCGTATCCTATTCCGAGTCATACGTACTCGTAACTATGCCAATATTTTTTTTTGTAAACATCGCCTTTCACAATGAATTCCTCCTGTGTCGTGGGTGCGTTTCACAAACATGAAATATCACATACACAAACACCCAGACTCGGGACAAACATCTGCAGATCGCACAAATTTTTGTCCCGAGTGGGTTCTACTACATCACTTTATAATACTAAGAGAACTGTCCACTCCAAAACAGATATACCGTCGTCATGCCTTTCCACCCTGTCGACTATTAACAATAGTGAAGTCCAAGTGTCTCTTCATTTCCTGACCCTACACGACCTTTTGTCAAACGTATAATTTCGTAGTATAATATACTATACCATACTAGACAGTAACGAATAGTTATGTATATCATTTATTGTATATGAAAAGTTTTCGGATATACATTTTTGGTTGGTAATGTTAAAGAGTAATTTTTTTCGGGGAAAACTCACCACTCTTGACCATGATTGTAACTCCTGACCCCGTACCATGAACTCTAAAGCAGGACAGTCTACGTTGTAGAAGCGAGACGCCGCAATACACTACACGTAGCGGCGTATTGCTAAACATCCACATCGTATACTGTCTTGTTTTAAGAGTTTTTTTTTTTTTTAAAAAAACGTCGCCCCACACTAGGAATTTCTCCTGTATCGTGGGTGCGTTTCACAAACATGAAATATCACATACACAAACACCCAGACTCGGGACAAACATCTGTGGATCACACAAATTTTTGTCCCGTGCGGGAATCGAACCCACAACCCCCAGCGCAGCAGTCTAATCGCTTAGCCACTGCGCCAATCAGGTCGTCAATAAACGAGTTCATGGTAAGGGGGCTGTAAGCCAAGATCTACAATGATACTCATTAAGTACCATGGAGGCAATGAAGCTCGAGGTGTCCCAGAGAAATGATTTGACTGTCTTGGAACCCAGACGTATACACTTGGACAATAAGTTTGTCTTTATTATACGACACAGTAACAACGCTGCTGCCCGTCTTCTGGATTTTCCCTTAGTCGCCTCTTACGACACCCACGTGAGGAAAGGAGGCGGTCAATTCCAAGCCGGCTACTACACGGCACATAGATGCTTCGCTACATCAATCTTAAAATCTTTTATTTTTAAAGAAGGGACATTTTTATCTGTCTGTTTGTGTATATCTAAGGCATTATCCAATCGGGTAGACCCATTTAAGTACAAGTCTAAAAACCAAAATAAGACAAGTTTCTGAACAAGATGTAGCCTAAATCACTCAGAAAACGGGTTAAACTTATCACTACAGATTTGGAAATGGTCTAGAAATCGAATCAAATACCACAAACCTTCACAAAGTAATCTAAGTTGGTAACCACTAAATATCAAGTATAAATCAAACTGCGATTCGTATTGAACCAATAAATAACAATATATACGAAAACCACAAACATGGGTCGAAATATGTTCGCATAAATTGTGTAAATTGACTATTAAAGCTTATGTTATTAGCTTATGTAGATACTGTGTACCTACTTACTGTAATCCGTGTTTGCTCACAACCTGGCACTAATAATAATTTATCCTTGACAATGTTATCTGCCAATGATATTTGTTGCTACATAAGGGCGTTCCCATATGTTGTCAATTCTCTTGTAATCGCGATTGCTATTTTGCAAGTATATGTAGATAAACTGCCACGTTGATCTAGTGGTTGGTAAGTGCAACTGCTGAGCCTGAGGTCCTGGGTTCGAGTCCCGGGTCGAGCAAAGTGTTATTAGGTTTTTAGGTGAGGTAATTCTCAGTAACAGCACGGAGTCTGGATTTTTGCTCGATTGATAGCAATAGTGACTGTCTCGTTGGTCTAGTGGTCGCTAAGCGCAACTGCTGAGCAAGAGGTTCTGGGTTCAAATCCCGGGTCGGGCAGTGTTACTGAGTTTTCCATTAGGTAAAACTCAGTAGCAGCACGGAGTCTGGATTTGTGCCCGGTTGATGGCAATAGGCTCGCCCCCTATTACATTGGCACTTACAACATAACTAGCGAAATGTGGGTGTACTATATGTACACCTCTGCCTACCCCTTCGGGGAATACAGGCGCGATGTTATGTTATGTTATGTTATGATGGCAATAGGCTCGCCCCCTATTACATTAGGACCTTTATCATAACTGAAGAAATGTGGGTATACTATATACTGCCTACCACTTCAGGGAACAAAGGCGTGATGCTGAGTTATGATTTAACAAATATTTGTATTTCTCTAAGATTGCACTAAGCTAGAACGTAAATCCTAGTAAGCTAGATCGAGTACAGGCGGCCTATTTTAACCTTCACATACAATATTTCGTACCTTAAAACCTAGACCTTAACAATGTTTTAAAGGTCAAATAAAATTGTAACACTTTAACCTAGTCCTTAACTAAATGACGACCTCATTCCCGCACGGGGCAAAAATTTGTGCGATCCACATTTGATTGTCCCGAGTCGGGGTGATTGTGTATGTGATATTTCATGTTTGTGAAACGCACCCACGATACAGGAGAAATTCGTAGTGTGGGGCGACGTTTTAAAAAAAATTGGTGTAAAAGAAAAGTAATTACCAATAACATTATCTTTCTTATATAAGCTAGATGCTAAAACGAATACTGCAAAATTTTGATTTCCAAGATTTGATTCATGTTATCAGAATTGAAAAATTCCCAGACAGAATTATGGTCTAAAAGATACGGCAAAATTTATTATTTTCTTTCTTTATGAAAGACCTTGTTAGTACAGTCAGAAACATAAGTAGTTTAACATGTTAAGAAATCTTATCTCGAATAATTAAAAGAAACAAACATCAATTCAAGATATTGTTTCAAATTATAGAAACGTCCAAATGATGATCTTAGAATATTTAAGACATTTTACTATGTAAGAAATAGTTCTTCAATTGATGGTATGTTTAAAAATAAATAAAAATTTAAATGTTCAGCTAATTATGTTGCCGACTGTACCAACCTAACTATTCCAAAGAATAGCAGAAAACTTTAATTAAAAGTTTCATATTTCATTTAACTAACTTCTGCCGGAGTTCGTTCGTTTTCAATTCAGCTAATTAAATAGTTTGACAATTTGGAAAGAGAAAGTTCAACTATGTACTTATAGATTTTTGCAGTAAATGATGACTTGATACGGTTTGATCTATATACAATAACTAGCTGCGCCCCGCGGTGTTACGTACTACATTTTTTCAGGATAAAATAGGATATATATAGGATAGGATAAGATAAAATAGCCTGTGTGTTAATCCAGGGTGTCAA
Source organism: Abrostola tripartita (assembly GCA_905340225.1). NCBI lineage: Eukaryota > Metazoa > Arthropoda > Insecta > Lepidoptera > Noctuidae > Abrostola > Abrostola tripartita. The sequence continues at coordinate 2,335,700 of HG996510.1, read as the reverse complement.
CTACCTCCACACTAAGTTAGATCGGTCCAGCCGTTTGAGAGTGAAGAGGTAACAAACATACAAACACACAAGCGCACAAATACACTCAAACTTTCACCTTTACAATATAAGTGTGATTAACTAATTCCTGTGACGGCTGATGAACGAAAGCCTTAATAACTTACACCACAAATACCCATTCTGAATTTTCTAAAGATACTTGAAATAAATTTAAAGCCGATCCGAGTTTATTTTTGTTTGTAGTTTATGTTTAGACTACTTATACTATAATAATCTTCCTTATAACTTCTTATCGTGCTAAGATAAGTATTTAGAGAATTGTCATAATGTAACTCTTTGTACATTCACTATATTGTACCTGATATTATTTAAAAGAGCGACCTTTGGAGTTTCTTGCCGGTTCTTCTCCATAGGAATGACATTTTTGGAACCGTGCAACTAGCATCTTAACGTTTCATAAGCGCCTGTAATTGGTTTACATGAAATAAAAACAATTTGAATTTGAATTTAAATTATTAGTCTTAGTTTATATCAATATCTTCTCTGTGTGAGTGGGTTAAATGATTTATTTTATTTTTTATTTATTTCTTTACACTCTCACTTACAATCGTCATTACAGGTTTTCAACCTAATGCGACAAAGAAGTGTTTACTTATTATTATTTTATAAACAAGTCTATAATAAACAAATAATTTCCAAATAAGTACTAAAAAAAACGCTGTATAAAACTTTCAATTAAGTATATAAAATTAAATACACAATTGATGGCCCTCGTGAACTCTTTAGTGAACACACAAACAAATCTATATTATCAGCCACTTTGTTGAGCGAGCGGAAGCTCTCTTTAAGCTCCTTTAACTTGAGTCCTATGCAGATCTGGTGGATTCAAACTGATATTTACATCAATTCATACATTCCTATTTTAACCTAAGCATAACATAACTACAGCCTGTATTTCTTTAGGCAGAGGTGCACCCACATTGGCCAGTCATGTTATGGGTCCCAATGTAATATGGGGCGAGCCTACTGCCATCAACCGGGCACAATTAGGAAGCTATGCTGCTACTGAGAATTACATAATAGAAAAACCCAGTACCACTTTTTCCGACCCGAGATTCGAACCCAGGACCTCATGCTCAGCAGTCGCGCAGCAACGAAGCAGTCCTGACCTACAAACAAGGTATTCTATTTGCCACCACTCTATCCTTCTAAAAACAAATTTCCAAATTTTCTTAAAACGTGTCCGTTGACCAACTTAACTTCACAGTAAGAAGCTAACTATAATGAAATAATATCTTACAATTAGATCAAGTACAAAGACACAATAAAGCTCAAAACAAAGAACTCCGAAAAATAAGACATACATATTTCTTCATCAAATTTTTTGTGAGTTCATAAGCATCCCGACCAAATAGCAGGTGGAACATTGTATATATAATTTTACACTCTGAAGATTCTTTTCATAAAGTCTTGATTAAAGGCCAGAGGTAACGAATGAAATACGAACATTCCAAGCTTTATGGTGCCATTATGTAGTCATGAGATATTGTAATCTTTTTGTTGCTGAGAATTTGTCAGATAAGATAAGAAATCTTTTTTTGGGATACACTATTTTACGGCTGTTTAAATTTCTTATTTTAAATTTACTTTGAATGTGAGTTTGACTGTCAGGTTCTTTTTGTGGTGCGATTGTCAGCAATCATCATTGTTGTTAACTTTTGCTCTCATTATAACCTTTTGATGATGCAACTCTAGTTTTCTCCATCCCCTGTAGTAAGAAATTTATTGTCAAATCATCAATCATCATTTCAGTCCGTTACCATTCATCGTCACCAATCGCTATTACTTAAGAGACAGACACATGCACTGATAGCCGAGTGGTATGACCGTTGGACTGCCAAGTCAAAGGTCGCAAGTTCAAATCGCAGCACGCACCAATGTCTTTTCGAATTCATGTGCGTACTATAAATTAGTTATCAGTTGCTAAAAACGGTGAAGGAAAACATCGTGAGGAAACCGGCACACCTGAGAGATTTTTCAACGGTGTGTAAAGCCATGTCAGAGGCCTACAAGCGGTTAAAACTCTGACACCAGGTTGTTCATCAACCATACGATAAGAAGAAGGGAAAGAATCAGAAAGAAACTCCAGAGGTTTCTGAACAAAAGGGTCGCCCTCTATTACAGAACTGGTGGGTGTACTATATGTGCACCTTTGCTTACCCCTCCGGGGAATATAGGCGTGATGTGGTTTTTCCATTCTCATAAAAATGGTTGTGCAGCTAATCACGCTATTAATTACGCTGATTTCCCTTTAGAAGGGAACAAGCGCGATGCTTTTAGGTGGCCTGATGAGCAATATTGCGGAGGTAAGACGATACACTAATTTATCAACAATTAATCTCCCTGTCAAGACAGATGATTGCTGCTTAGTCGATTGTTGCGACTAGTCTTTAAAAAGTGGGGGGTGATTTGAAGCAATTATGATCAATTTAATTCTGGAATTTGTAGAGATGGGCTGATATGGAATTATTGGGAGTACCCCGTAAACCACTTGCGTAAAATTTGCACTGCTAGTGGTATAAATTACAGCCTGTATGTTGTGGTGATAAAAATTTTGATTTGAGCAAATGGGTTTTACAAAACAATTTACACGTATTTTTTAATGTCGGATATAAATTATCATGTATGAGCTATATTATACTAAAGTTTTTTTCAAAACCGATCAAAAAATTTTGCGTTACGGGGTAACAAACATCCATACATCCTTAAAAACTTTCGCGTTTATAATATAAGTATGGAGTAGAATATAGGCCAATATTAGAAAGGGTAGTACCTATTTGACATTTAGCATAAGGATCAGACACTACAATGAATGCCGCAAACAATATGGAAATAGACGTCGGTACTTAGGAAGGTTCCAAAATGGCTATATTGCTGAAAAACTTTCTACAGCAAAAGAAAATTGCGCGAACAAAACCCCAAAACAAGTTCAGCTCCTAAAAGTATAATATGACACGAAAAATCTAATTACATGAAAATAAATTAAATATCTACCGAAAAAACGAAATTTCGTCGCCTGAGACTAAAACGGGCGAAGATAATTGAAATGTAAGAAGAAAACAAACGCGCGTCACGCCTACCTACTTATCCAGAGGTAATAAAACATGGAGAAGGCATTAAAATTCAAATACCATCAGGATTGCAGACTTTGTACAAGCTTATATGATTAAATTCTTGTTAGGGCCCAATATGCCTCTCTTAGGCATCCAAAATAGAAGCCATACCCAACGGTGGGTGAACTCGGGCTGGTGTGTGTGGTGTGGATGATAAAGATAGTGCCAAATAGCTTAAGTCATAAATATGTACTTCCCAAGTCACTTAAAATACCACTGACTAATAAATTGTGTAAATATTGGATGCAATAGCAAGCTTACTTAGCAATAGCTTAATACCTATGGCACTTAAACACACGTGCATTGACGAAAAGTGGGTTATGCAATGGTACATCTCTGTCTCTTCAGAAAAATGAAGCACAATGATAAATATACCTATGTAAAGTTACAGGTTAAAAATTTCAAGAAAAAAACATGAATAATGCCGCATCCAAAATTAAAAGCTTAAGGCGACCACCGTCGGCTCAGATTGCGGCCAAATCCAGGCCAGCTATATTGCTTGCAATCTTGTTTTATCCGGTTAATTCTGGTTAATACCGGTTCACTGGGAGCTCATAATTACACGAACATACTAAGCTACGCAATGTCAGTTAGCTCTAGCCTGCTTAGAGCAAATCCTGGTCTTAGTCCCAAATTGAGCATTAGAAGTTGTAACAGCAAAGTTCAAAACTCATGATATAATAATAATAGAGAGGAAATTCGGGTCTCCAACGCAGGAAAGTGTAAATAATAATAATAATAAATACTAAATACCTGCCGACTCACCCGCAAATTCCTCACCTCATCATCCATCTCATCAGCTTACACGATAACATAGTCTTCGCCTTCTCACGCTTGACTACGGTCCGCTGATAAGGATTTAACCCCTTCAGTAAGGGAGAAATATGGTCAAAAAACATATAATAATAATAACAGCCTATAACTGTCCCACTGCAGTGCGTCTTCTCGTATAGAGAAGGATTGAGCACTGATTACCACGCTAGCTCACTGCGGGTTGGCGATTTCAGATAATTAAATCCAGGTTTCCTTACGATGTTTTTTCGTCACCGTCAGTCAGTGGTGTCTTAGAATATCTAAGAAAGTATTTATGACATTGAAAAAGTCACATTGATACTTGCCTGGGTTTGAACCTGCAACCTCGTGCATAGAAATCCGGTATGTCAACCACTAGGCCACCACCACCACGATAAATGATTTTTATTTTTACACGTCATTCTTTATAATGACTAGATGGCGTTGGCATTTCCTAATTGACTACCTCTAAGAAGAAATACCGAAACAAACTCAGGGGTCAAGGTCTCTTTTAAAGTCCAGACAAGTACAATACATTTCTGTGAAAACAATGTAGGTCGTCTGAGATGTGGTCTTTTGAAAAAGGAATCACAGTGAGTTTGAGTCGACCTGTCCTGACAGACGCCCCGTCTCGTACCATCTGAAGGACATTTGCGTAGGCCGTATTCTAACTGCCAGACAACTACAGGAGAAAATTAAGAGAAAAAAATTACATACATTAATTATTCTCACATTTACAGTTTTTAGTTTGTACAATGTAGGTAGATTTTTAATGTCAGACATGTAATTTTTAAGTTACTCTAATACACCTATGTTGAAGGAAAAACGTGAGGGAAACGTGATGAAACCTGGATTTAATTAAGAATATGGTCCTCAAAGTCTTCTCAAATTTAACGACGGTATCGGAGATAATCAAAAATGTAGAGTAAATTCTTTTTAAAATTTAACACATTTTTTTAAATAAACTGCAAGCCTATCTTAATTTTTAGCCACTTTAACCATGATCACATAGAAGTCTCTCATTCGAACCTTACAAAAGCCTTATAAAAACATCACCTCCCTTCTTCTCATCATAATACTCAGATACTGGTGCTGCACAGGATGTCAATGTTACGTCACTTCCCCTGCCATATTACAAGCCACTCTCGATATTACACGCCAATTTAAAAAATGACATGTCTTAACCTACATTTCTGTTACGACTGAATTGAAGGAACATTATGTTTGGATACCCATATCGGTGATGATATGGTTCGACTGTGTGGAGTTTATAGATATTAATGTTTATGGGTAGTACGAATATCAACTTGTGACCGTGTTTCTGGTCAAGAAATTCTTCTTTTAAATGCTTTGTAGTTATAATTTGTGCGTTCTGTAGAGAAATGACGACAGTTCACCTTGTTAAACACTGCCATTATCTACATCTTTAGGAAATATAGGATGGGGATTTGGTGGCATTTAGTTTAGTAATGAATCGCGTACCTAATATTGTATGCTTACACTCATTTACTATAATAACTTTAGTGAGTGTTATCCATATTATTTATTATATACACCGGTTTTTACTCACGTCAATATTCGGGAATGCCCGACTAGTTTCGGACTCTAACGGATCCCTTATTCATGAGCTGGTGACGCGGCGGGATCACGAGCCAAACACCACATTTTGTCACCATAAAAAAAAAACATCTAAAAATTATTCATCGGATTATTTTTGCTCATTGCTGTTAACTGGTAAGGTGCCCAAAGGCTGGTGGCATTGCTACGTTGAATGGCAATGGTATTTAGAAGTAATTTGTTTCATCATAATATCGGCGCGGTATCACGTGCTCTAGGTATGGGCCCTTTTTTCTTCTGCCATGCTTCTTTGTTCTTGTCCAAAATGTTTTAGTCACTTTAACACAAAGCGACAATCAGGCCGTGTGGCATCCGGCCTAGAATTTAGAAAAACCCTTTTTCCTCCCGTGAGTGTCGTAAGAGGCGACTAAGGCGAAAATGCAGAAGATGGGCAGCAGCGTTTTTTGTAACTTGACCACCGACACTGCGATCCCCAAGCCGCATGTCAAGCGTGAGGATTATGGCACCCCCCCCCCCTTCCAAAAGGGGGAGGTGCCTTTGTTGTTTCGGCCGATGATGATGACACCAAGGCAAATAAGATTTTACAAAATACATCCTAAAGCTCATACTATGTTAGTTGTACGGAATTACGGATGGACCTCATAAATAACTCAGTAGATTTATCCTTCCTACTGGTAAAAAGGCGAAATAATAAACGCGAACCCATAAACCTCCTTTAATAAAAAATATTAATTTCCGGTGTAACAATATAAAGTAAACAAAATGAAAATAGGACTTTGTTTTTGGAAGCGTCTAAAATAAAATGAGACTTGAATATTTTATTTCGCAAATCCGTGGTCACGCAGAATAATCTTCGAGATCTACGTATTTACTGACAGTTGCAAGTAGAGAGTCTCCACGAGTGATACCTTAGTATGAACGTAAACATTGACATATCTACGTAAACTATTGTGACTTAGAATTATATTGTTCTTTTTTATGTTTTTTTTATAATACGTCGCATTTTTCTTTCCCTCGGTCACAGTACACATTTCTGGATGAAAGGTTCCCCAAGTCAGTTTCTGTACTTCTGTTAATGTAAATGAAAAAAATAATGATGATCCGTTCAGTGGTTAAGGCGAGAAAAGGTAACAAACAACCAAAAAAACTTACTTTCGCATTTATAACTTAAAAAATAATATCTAAAGTTGATCAGCCCCCTTGCCATGAACTCTTAAAGCAGGACAGTTTACCATGTGGAAGCGAGACGCTGCATTACACAGCACGTAGCGGCGTCTCGCTCGCGGGGCAGAATAAGAAAGTAAGGATAATATGGATAACACTCACGGTATAATGGTAAAGTATAACCATACTGTTCAAATATCTGTGACTAAGAAAGTTAAAATGATTATCTGCGATAAAACGTCATTCGGAGCCGACGTCTGTGGCTAACGTGGTTTTAATCATCACGTTACCACACATTATAACTTTGGTTAAGGGTTTAGAGAAACGTTTGCGTAATTTTATGCATGTATTCCTTGACATGCATGGCTTTAAAGTCGGCTTACTTGCACCAATATTAATAAATTCTCGAAGTAATGTTAAGCTTGGTTTGAGTATTTTAATTGTTTGGTCGGGCTAACGGTAGTTGGTGCGTGTGAAATTGTAAAACAAGCGAGTTTTATAAATATGCACTATCAATATTATTCGTAAAAATTACAATTTTAACCCAAGAATTAAATTATACCTGTCACTGCCGTTTGCGTAACAAAAAATAGAGATGTCAATAGACTTAATACGGGGTTTAGTTAATCCCGGTATGATCCTCGTTTATGAATAAGATGGTTCGAGGTTTTATATCTAGGTGTGATTTAATGGCATCCACAAGATAAAGAAAAGCGGGTCAATGTAATTTTTTTTAAACTTCGCCCCACGCTAGTAATTTTTCCTGTATCGTGGGTGCGTTTCACAAACATGAAATATCAATTTTTTTTTGCGTCGTGCGGGAATTGAACCCGCAACCCCTAAAGCAGCAGTCAAATAGCTTAGAAAATTGCGCCAAGCAGGTCGTCGTACACACATGCATAGTCACACCTGTTTCCCAGAGGGGTAGGCAGATATCACGGATTTCTATTCCCTGCGATCTTGGCTTACTTCTTTCACCTCATTCACTCACATCACATTCCTCATACACATTGTTAATACATGACATCAATACCTTAGTACAAAAGCCCATCTTTTAGGAGAACAACTGCTTTGGGCCTGCGCCAAAGAACCTCCGAATAGAGAGATTATAGATATAGACTATTAACTATGAAATACAAGTATTTCAAATCTTTCTTCTTATCGTATGGTTGATTAAAAACCTGGTGTCACAGTTTAAACCTCCTGTAGGCCTCTGACATGGATTTACACACCGTTGAAAAATCATATCTTTTAGGTGTGCCGGTTTACTCACGATGTTTCCCTTCATCTTTTTTAGCAGCTGATCACTATCATCACTACATAGTATAAAACAAAGTCGCTTTCTCTGTCCCTATATCCCTATGTATGCTTAAATCTTTAAAACTACGCAACGGATTTTGATGCGGTTTTTTTTAATAGATAGAGTGATTAAAGAGGATGGTTTATATGTATAATAACATCCATTAAATAGTGGAGAAATACTTATAATATATATTTTATACCCGTGCGAAGCCGGAGCGGGCCGCTAGTAATTTATAATACGCATATGAATTCGAAAAGACATTGGTGTGTGCCGCGGTTTGAACTTGATACCTTTGACTTAGCAGTCCAATGGTCATACCACTCGGCTATCAGTGATGTCGCAGTCGTATTTATTATATTTCAAATAACTGTATTTTTTATTTTAATGTTGTATGCAGAGTTCATAGTTTGCGTGAAATCAATCAACCCTGCATTAATATCCAGTAATGGGTTTTCAATTTAATATTTGTTATTTACGATACGATACGTCAAAATTAATCGTGTAAATGACGTTTGTTGGATCAAAGAGTATTTTGATTCCAAATATTTGCAGTGTGTTGGTACAGAATTGGGTTATTTAGATACGTAAAAAACCGGCCTACCTACTACTTACACTACTGGTTACCTTCATGACTCTGCTTTAATATGTAATAAACGGAGAGGGCAAAAAAGATATTTTTATTAAATATACTACGTATAAATACCCATATTATATCTTCTTCTTTTTCTTATCGTATGGTTGATGAACAACCTGATGTCAGAGTTTAAACCACCCGTAGGCTTTTGACACGGCTTTACACACCGTTGAAAAATCTCTCAGGTGTGCCAGTTTCCTCATGACGTTTTCCTTCACCGTTTTAAGCAACTGATAACTAATTTATAGTACGCACATTAATTCGAAAAGTCATCGGACCGTAGTTTGAACTTGCGACCATTGACTTGGCAGTCCAATGATCATAACACTCGGCCATCAGTGCTTTTATGGAATAAAACATATATTACCATTAAATATATATTATAATAATTATTATTATTATTTACCCGATACCCGAAATACAACATTTTTATCACACTAACATAATAAGATATCAAAGAGTGTTGTACCATTGTTTCCTCAGCCGTGCGTAGGGTACAATTAGTGGGGGGTTGTACAAGTTACGGGCAAGATACACAGGCCATAAGGCTAATGGACTAGAAACGCCCATTACGCGGTACAACATTTGGTAGCGAGGCGCGACGCTTAGTGAGCTAGGCCTCGTTGCTTTGTATTGTTTGACTTTTTATCTACATATATACAATATTTGGACGCTTAGCTCTCGTAAGTAAGAACCAAGCTAGTTGTTCTTGTTTTTTAAGTTAAACGCATCGATTTAAGTTTTTACGCTACTACATTTGAATGTTGAATCGTTTATAGTTAGCGATTTTGATGATGTTTGACACCTAGAAAAATATTATCTTAAGCTCTACGGAAAATACTTAATAAGGAGAGACTATTGAAGTAAGCAAAACTTGCGGCTTACAAATGAGGCTTATTACTACCTAACAAGACATGACCGCGGTGATATCAAACAAGCTATTTTAAAGTTATGTGAAGCACTAATATTATAGGGCGGAAGTTTGTGAGTGTGTTTGTATGTTTGTGACCTCTTCACGCTCGAACGGCTGGATTAATTTTGATTAAATTTTGTATGGAGGTAGCTAACACTTTGGATTAACACATAGGCTTCATTTTTCCGAAAAAATGTAGCGGGTAACACCGCACGGCGCAGCTAGTTTTATCGTAAACGCCAAAATTGTTAAGAAGGAATGCTGACTTAAACTCTTATTGGAACCAACTGTTATTTAAGTTAGTTATTTGTAGTAGAATCTCATTGTTCAAGTCGAGGCCTACGATGCGTGTATTCTGTGAGACAAGTTTACTGACTTTGATAGATAATTGGCTAAGTTTCGACCCCATATTTGGAACGACCGCGTCACACAATTGTCTCGTTAGGATTTCTACATATTGGCTCATGTAATCATTACGAAGAACATTTTGATCTTAGCAAAAGTGTTTAAGACCAATATTGTAACGGGTAGATAACGTTTGAAAGCAGCCTATTTGTTAATCTAGGGTGACAGCTACCTCCATACCAAATTTTTGCAAAATCGGTTCAGCCATTTGAGCGTGCAGAGGTAACAAACACACGAACACTCAAACTTTCGCATTTTTAATATTAGTGTGATAAATCGTTGTCATTTCGACAGTTTTTGTATGAATAAATTCTGTCAAAATGTCTAAGTGGCTCCTCCGGAAAAGTTATCTTTAATTATATCATAGGCTTTTACTAATACGTAAGTGCAAGTAGGCAGCTGCAAGAGAGGAATGGCGACGTCTCGTAAAGCGTGCCACCAAGACCTGAAGTGACCACCACGACCACTCTGTCAAGAGTGATAACGAAGAAGAAGAATAAGAAGTGCAAGTAGAGAGCTTAGGGGTGCAAGTAAAAAGCCTCCACGAGACGATACTTAAGTACGTCCGGCGCACCCTGGACCGTCAACCTCGCTATCATCCTTGTTGACTGATCAATCTTTACACCATGCATGTCTTATTCCATGTGGCTGGCTCATTCCGATGCGAAGAAGAATACTATTCGTCTGTAACAATCTTCCTAAAAAATTAGGCTCCTCCACATTGTTATCAGACATATCACTAAGCTTAAGTAAGCTTTCATCATAATCATCAGCCAAAAGACGTCCACTGTTAGACATAGGCCTCCCCGTTTAAGCGGGGGGAGGGGGGGCTTGCCATAATCCCTACGCTTGGCAAGCGGCTTGAAAATTGCAGTTTTGGTGATGAACTTACAGAAGACGCTGCTGCCCATCGTCTGAATTTTCCCTTAGTGGCCTCTTACGACACCCATGGGAGGAAAGGGGGTGGTCAATTCTAGGCCGGATTCCACACGGCTAAGTAAGCTTTGCCTCTTGGCTATTTCAGTTTTCATCACAATATTTCTTTACTACTTGACAATATTAACAAAGAAAAAGTTTTCCAAAAACGTTGAATTTAATATAATTTGCCTTTTTTTTAAGTCCGAAAGCAAAATACACACTATGTAATTTCCATACAGCCGGTGTCCGCATGAAAATAATCTCTTACAGCGTAATTTAGTAGCAATTATAATTTGGTACATATTTAATGTGATGACTTTACACGGAGCGAGTGGCCACAAAATTACACACCCTGTGTGAATGTTATCACGCCAGTGACCTCAAAAGCTGCAGGCAGAAGTGTGCTAAGCTCTGAGGCTTACTTACTTGATGCAAATGCAAAAGTTTCAACCTCCGGCAAGTAAAAAAGATGACATGATGAGTGTATAATCGCGTGCCGTGTGATATCCAGCCTAGAATTGACCACCCCCTTTCCTCCCGTGGGTGTCGTAAGAGGCAACTAAAGGAAAATCCAGAAGATGGGCAGCAGCGTCTTCTGTATCTTAACCACTAACACTGCGATCCCCAAGCCGCTTGCCAAACGCGGGGATTATGGCAACACCCCCCTTTTAAAAGGAGGCGTCCGTCGTTCAACAGTGGACGCCTTCCGACTGATTATGATGAGTGTATAATCTAGTTGCTCTAAATCAGCACTCGCTCGAGTGCCTCAAGCAATAACAATAGTCTTGCTTCTTATTAGATACTCTAGGCAAATTTTAAGAACCAGCTAACTACAATTTGTGACTTGTAATTTTGCGTTTTTCATTAGTACCTACGTCTTAGCAGCAGAACGGAGTCTAGATTTAGACCCGGTTGATGTCAATAGGTTCGCAACCTATTACATTGGGACCTATAACATAACTGATGAAATCTGTGTTTAATTTACACGTCTGTCTACTTCTTTGGAGAATACAGGCATAAGGTCCTGTTTTTTATAGTGTTAAAACATGATTTTCATACAATAAAGTTGGTTAAAAAGTAGTGACACACAGTCATTGTCATAATTTTTTTATTCCACACTAGCCGTCCTGGTAAACATTGTACCACCTTCTCTACACTTCCAAGAATATTTTAAGATCAAAATTTGCTAAATCGGTTCTGCCGTTTTCGAGTTTTAGCAAGACTAACAAACGTCAATTCATTTTTATACATAAACATAGATAGGCTTCAAAAGAGCACTTAAAAAACGTGATATCCAATTACTCGGTTCCAAAGGTCGTTTTTATGGAGAAGAACCGGCAATACACTCCATATGACCGACAAGAAACTCCATAGAACCGCCAAGAAACTCCATAGAAAATAAAAAGAGATGTTTTCTATTATCACGTCGCGCGGGTTCAGTGAGCGTCAAGCCTACAACAACATTTGCTTCTAACGATGTTCTTACATTAGTAATATTATTGCTCGCTGCAATACAACGTGTGCCCTTGTTTTATATAGTTAATTAAGCATTTGTTTATATGTTTGTGTTCCGCGGTATGAACATTTGTGCCCACTTTGTTTTCATAAAGGTATTGTATAACAGTGGAAGTTGGTGTGCTTTTGGATTTAGGGATGTCGGTTTGTTTTCTAATGTTGGTATTGCTTTTACCTCGTTAGGCTAGAGGATAGATATTTTGACTGGAATTCATGAAGTAGCAGATTTAAATTCCGGGATTGTTTTTTTTTTAAGAAACGTCGCCCCACTAAACATTTCTCTTGTATCGTGGGTGCGTTTCATAAAAATGAAATATCACATATACGAACACCCAGACTCGGGACAAACATCTGTGGATCGCACAAATTTTGCTCCGTGAGGAATCGACCCCGCAACCCTTAGCGCAGCAGTCCAATCGCTTAGCCACTGCGCCAATCAGGTGGTTAATAGTTGGTTGTTTTTTTTATGAAACTCTTTATATCCTGAAGTTAGAATGGCAGTATAGATAATGTTTTGCCGTCAGCTCTGCGTCTGATAATCTCTTTGCAACCATGCCGATTGGGAATCCCATCGGTCTGTAATGGTGACAAAATATTAGTTTAAATTAAAGATGAGGCTGATTCGTTGGTTTAGCGCTCGCTAACCGCAACTGCTGGGCATGAGGTCCCGGGTTCGTATCCCGGGTTGAGCAAGATGTGACTCGGTTTTTCCATTAGGCGATTCTCAGTGGCAGTACGGAGTGTGGATTTCTGCTGGGTTAGCGGCAATAGGTTCGCCCCCTATTTGGGACCTAAATCATAACTGGCAGAATTTGGATGTTACTATACACCTCTACCTACCCCTTCGAGCAATACATGCGCGACGTTATGATCCTCTTTTTTAAACGAAATAATATCATCTAACTTTAATTACCTAAATAAAAAACCTTTTAATGATTTTCACAATAACCGACTCAAAAACCAATCACATTGTTATTACTATAGACAGACAACAGAACAGGCATAGTCGCGGGTGAAGCTTGTATTGTGCTTAACGCGCTTTACTTACATAATTACACTGCTCATGTAGTCAAATGGAAAAAGCCTTCGTTCCGCTAACTAGCTGTCGAAGAACGAAGCTATAAATAGTATTCTAGAATGTTCTTGGGTTCCGTATGTAGGTTTTTAGTTTGATATGTCTTTTGGTGTCATTTTAGCATGTTGCCCATGCTGAGCTTGGATCTAAATTGATAAAGGAAATTTGAAAAATGATGGACAGCGGGACTTGAACCCGCGATCTTAGCCGTATCGTGGCGCAGCTCTAACCAACTGAGCTATCGTGTCGCTGCTCGCACCCATCGAATTTGAAGTTCCTTTTTAGTATTTACGTCTTAAGGATGACGTCAGGTATTATCTGTTGAATCTATGATTACGAACACAGTGTTATACCTTTGCAGCTATAAATCACTGAAACGATAATACTAACCCAAAATATGACTTTTGGTGTCATTAAAGGGAAATTGAAATTCGATGGGTGCGAGCAGCGACACGATAGCTCAGTTGGTTAGAGCTGCGCCACGGTACGGCGAAGTTCGCGGGTTCAAGTCCCGGTCGGGTCCATCTTTTTTCAAATTTCCTTTATCATTTTAGGCTTAGTTATGTCTTACTTCAACTTATGGCAACTTAATAACGTAGCACTTATTGCCATTAACCGGGCACAAATTTTAATCTGTGCTGCTAATGGGAATCAAGTAATGGAAAAACCTAATAACATTTTGCCCAACCCTGGAATCGAACCCAGAACCTCAAGCTCAGCAGTCACGGTTTTGCCAAGTCAAAAACGCTTAGATACATAGTAATAGAATCAAGTCATAATTCACGCTTTTGTTTTCCGAACTTTTAAAATTATTCATACATCGCGCCATCTCAAACCAACGCTTTGAAGACTTTCTTCTTATTAATAAATAATGTCCCTAAACAGGGCTTAATAAAATACCCTTTTAAAGCAAAAAGCAGAATATTTCAAAAGAAATAGTCAGTCTACTTTTAAATATTTAGAAGATTTTTCTTATGATGGGAAAAGTAAGCCGTTAGTGGTCTAGGAGTTGAGAGGCTTCTTTTAATTGACTTGACATTAAACAAAAGGGAATTTCATGATCGCTTTATATTTTCATCATAGACAAAATCACGCTCGTATTCCCTGAAGGGATAGGCAGACACACATTTCGCCGAGATGATATACTAGCATCCGCCCGCGACTTCGTGTGGATTTCGAATGTTTTATAACCTAAACCGCCGCACTCAGAGACGTTAATGATTACTTAAACTGACACTAAGTTGAGATTTCACTAGGAAAACCATTACTTAGTGATAGTTTAAGTAATCATTATAATATGTCTCTGAGTTCGGCGGCTAGTCTTTCTAGATAAATGGAGTAACCAATAAAAAAAAAACAATACGATCCAGTAGTTTCTGGGATTAGCGCGTTCAACCAAACAAACAAACTCTTCAGCTTTATAATATTAAGTGTAGATAGGTCCCAATATAATTAGGGGTGGGCCTTGCGATGAATTGGGCACAAATATAGACACAGACAGATTTTGACGACCTGACTGGCACAGTGGCTAAGCGATTAGACTGCTGCGTTAAGGGTTGTGTTCGATTCCCGTACGGGGCAAACATTTGTGCGATCCACATTTGTTTGTCCCGAGTCTGGGAGTTTGGGTATATAATATTTCATGTTTGTGAAACCCATCTACGATACAGGAGAGATTCCTAGTGTGGGGCGACGTTTTTTTTTTTAATAAAAATAATAATTAAAAATAATTGCGACACAACAGTGCAAAATCTTTGCAAAACAATTTAATAAATTTAGTTACTGACAGCAACAACAGCATACAATCGCGCCTGCACACCCCTAGATGTAAGAAGCAGGTTTTCTTCTAGCTACCAGTACTTTACGTTATGCATCTTGCCAGCTAATATGAAACCAAAAAAAAAACAACGACCCGATTGACGCAGAGGCTAAGCGCTTGGATTGCTGCACTGAGAGTCGCGGGTCCGATTCCCGCACGGGACAAAAATTTGTGCGATCCGCAAATATTTGTCCCGAGTCGGGGTGTTGTAAAACGCACCCATGATACAGGAGAAATTTCAAGTGATAGACGACGTTTTTAAATTTAAAAAAGGGGTCCCAAACCAACGGAACCCTAAAAAACTTCCAACAAACACCAGTAAAGCTACAGTGCTTCGTATAGATGTTACATCGAGCGTGCTAATAAGTACGCATCATTAGCTTAATGGCAAGATATGCTCAGTTTGAGGTTTTTTCATTCACTTTTACACGTTCGTTCATTCATCCGTTCATTCGCGTTGAGTGGGAAGGTTTGATGGGTGGGAAGGACGTGGAATTGATAGGGGTTTCGTAAAATGTAATGGTAAATTCGGACTCGTTGTGTCGGTACTTATAAATTCTTTTTTAGCTGTTGATATTATATGAATACGGTCTGGTAAAATATTGCTGTGCAACAACACAGTCATACCTACTGCTAGGTAGAATAAAGGCGTAATAATAATGTTCTTCTGACCGAATTTTGGTCTCATCTGAGACTAGTCAAATACGCAGGAGATATTATAGAGCAAAAGTATGCGCGCAAACACAGGTGCACACCGTATTCCCTCACTCTCATAGTCCGATGGGACAGCAGGCCAAAACGCCTGGAGAGAAATCAGGCACAGGACCAACGGCTTAACGTGCCTTCCGAAGCACGGAAGGGTCTCGACATGTAAAAACGGTCACCTATCACAAGACTGACCGCGGCGAGCACGGCTTAATCTTGCAGATCGACTCATCTACGCGGCAGCCACATAGCTACAAGTCGCTTTTAGATGTGCAACATAACATGGATAACTATGTAGGTTCAGATAAGTCCACCTGCCAGGTTAAGCAACGCTTGATGTCGGTCCTTGAATGAACGAGTCATCCAAAGACATTGCCATACAGCAAGAGCCCTCAATACCTCGGAGAGTACATCAAATTCCTGCGTCTAATCGCTGTCTGATATCGTTGCACCGTTACATCTAACTATGAGAGTGAATCGAGAGTGCACTTGTGTTTGCACACACACTTGCTCACCAGTAGGCTGGTCTCGGTGGCGAATGCACGCACTGGCTGAAATTTGGTCTAAGATTGGACCAGTCTGTGGATGATGATGGCTTAGAAGGGGTCAAAAGTCTCATAGGTTCTCAAGCTTAAAAATAAACTGAAACTCGAATTTCATTTAAGTGAGTTACCATTAATTCTGTATAGTCGATACAGGTCTTCATTGTTCCTTCCGAACGAAAAGTTAAGTTGTGTTAATCGCATCGTTTATATGCGCAACAATGTTCTAGACATTCGTTCTATCCGACTTGATTGTGTGAGCTGTATTCAAGTCGTAAAGCAGCTATTTAGATCGATTGAAATTAACTGGTAATCGATTCTTTTTTTATCGAGTCGACATGACCTTTACAATAGCATGCCGTAGTGAAAATATAAGCTACGAGTAAAAGTCAGGTTAGTAGCGAGATTGACTTACTAGGGTGCGCCGGGCGAAGTGATTTTGGCAAGATTGGAGATGTTCTGAACAAAGGTCAGACTGATTTATTGATTAGGTGTAAACCTTAAATCGACGAGCAAGTATTAAGAATTTTATTGTTCCATGGATCACTTCTTTCATACGCATATTTAATGCATATAAAACGTGTCCGATAAACAAGTGATTTTAGAGTAAGGTTAAATTAAAGAAAAAAATCCAATTTACAGTGTGTTAAGCAAATTAATCTCGTAAAGGATAGGAAACCAATATGGTTTATTTTTTATTATTCCTCTCGTGCGTCGATAATTGCACGCGAGCATAATAATTAGGGTATTACTGCAGCAGTTATCGTAAGCGTCAAACTGTAGGTCATAAATTATATTAGAAAATATATTATCATGAGGAATAGAACGGAGTATTCTGGGCAGACTAGATTCGAAATATCGCAATCCGTTCCAAAACAAAAATCACTGACGTCACTCATAAAGCTGCTACGTTGAAATAATAATATATTATCATCAGAAGAGACAAAATCTTAACCGAATAAAACTACGAAAATATCAGACAGATTAAAAAAGTGAGTTACGTGCAAAGTCTGTTATGACACGATAGCTGAATACGAATTTGATTGGATGATATTCCACCGATCATTCCACATATTCAGGCATCTACAAACAGCACAAACTGAAAAAACAGAGTAACGTGAAAAAATATCGCATCGATAAAAACGAAACACGGGCGTTTAAAACTCTAAAATAGTAGCGAAAATAAAGGCTTTACATAACAAATTTATGTCGTTTCTAGGACAATAAATTGCAATTTGTGGCCTCACCGCCATTTAATGAGGCCTCATTCAGCAGAGATGAAATTTCACACTGAAAATTGAAATTTTCAGTGTGCAGTTAACAAGTAGTATTCAACTTGGTATAAATAGTGTCTTTGCAGCCCCATTTTAATGCTGACTTTAATTTATCGTTGGTTGTTGGACTTGGCTGTTTGTAGATCATTAATATAAAACTATTCTGGACTATTAATGATCTTTTCTGCTTGTTTAAGGAACTTCTCTCAACTTTCTCTTCTTTTAACAAAATTGTTGGATATAAGAAGCCTGATTATGTCACGAGATAAGGTGTATGAAAGACCTGGATTTAGCATAACTTCACCTGTAACTTTCTCATGTTTTAGTTTTTAAGTAAAAAGGCACCATTGATTCCAAACCTTATTGTGGTTGTGTAATGGGTTGGTAGCTACATGGCTACCGCGATCATTCGATCTGCGAGGTTAAGCCGTGCTCACCGTGGTCAGTCATGTGATGATTGCCCGTTTTCACAAGTCGAGACCCCTCCGTGCTTCGGAAGGCACGTTAAGCCATTTGTCCTGCGTCTGGTCTCCCTCCGGTCGTGTCAGTCTACAGTCCCATCGGACTATGAGGGAAGGAAATAGGTAGTGCACCTGTGTTTGCGCACATACTTGTGAACTATAATATCTCTCGTCAGGAGAACATTATTATTGTAGTTGTCATAAGAAGTGTTTTTTTTGCAATTGCCGTGTGGTATCCAGCCCAGAATTGACCACCCCCTCTCCTCCCGTGGGTATCGTAAGAGGCGACTAAGGGCAAATTCAGAAGATGGGCAGCAGCGTCTTCTGTGATTTCACCATCAATACTGCAATCTCCAAGCCGCTTGCCAGCGTGGGGATAATGGCAACCCCCTGCGCTGAAACGAGAGGGTCTATGTTTAATAGTGGTCGTCTTTTGGCTGATGATGATGATGAATAAGAAGTGAATGTAACAGAAGTGGACGTAATCGTAATCGAAACAAGACTTTGATAGGTCGTGGAATAGCTATAGTGGATACCATTTAAAAAAACAATAAACAAGTTCGTTCATCGATATTTATTTCGTAGGTTTAGTTTGATATCGGACAAAATATCCGATACGCACGTCCCAGCTTAGTCCATTTTGAATAAATTTCACTTAGCCTATGCAGCTGTGGTACATTGACCTTTCTTATAATATAGGTCGGACGCTGGACGTTCGGGACTGCTGAGCACAAGTTCCTGGGTTTGAATCCCAGGTCGATCAGTGTTACTAGGTTTTTCCATTAGCTAACTCTCAGTAGCAGCACGGAGACTGGATTTGTACCTCATCATCATCAGCCGTAAGGCGTCCACTGTTGAACGAAGGCCTCCTCCTTTTAGAAGGGGGGTGTTGCCATAATCCCCACGCTTGGCAAGCGGCTTGGGGATCGCAGTGTTGGTGGTCAAGTTACAGAAGACGCTGCTGCCCATCTTCTGGGTTTTCCCTTAGTCGCCTCTTACGACACCCACGGGAGGAAAGGGGGTGGTCAATTCTAGGCCGGATACCACACGGCAATTTGTACCTGGTTGATGGCAATAGGCTCGCCCCCTAACACTGGAACCTATAACATAGCTGGCGAAATGTAGGTGCGATACACGCTTTGAATGTCATGTTTTGAAACATTGTTATAACTCTATGAATACGGACCTATTCTATACGTCAAACAAAACACCTTCGTAACTTAAAGGTGCGTTCACACTCGTAACATTCTGCCGTATCATTTGTCCGTAACATTTTGCCGTACAACCATATCTTTGGGAGTTTTGTATAGACCAGACACGCCCGCGCCACTTTGTTACGAAGGAATGTTCGTTGAAATGTTACAAGTGGGGACGCACCTTAATGTGTCGCAATTAACGACTCGAATTAGAATTCAAAACAATTTCGAATACAAAGGCGCCGTTTGTTTTACACCGAATCGTAAAGGTTTAATTTGTTTTACGCGTAACAAACTTTAATTACGTTACACTAGAGCTTATAATGGGGAAGTGAGGAATTATTACGAGTTATGAGGTTATATTATTTGATGTTTGGTATTTCTGTTTGTTGTTCTCTGTTGTTATTATGTATGTAGGTATTGTACCAAATAGGCGTTGCATAGGGAGGTTCCGGAGTTGGTCTTTTTAGGGGTCCCGGGACTTCCCTTATTCGTGCAGATGGTGACTACCGGGGTGGTTTTAGTGAGGTAGAAATCCCTTACTCCCCGGTCTCTGCCCCACGGTTGCCGGGTGCCTCTGAAGGTTACCCCCCGAAAACAAAAAAATTGGTTTAAAATCATAATTATTTAGCACTGATAGCCGAGTGGTATGACAGTTGGACTGCCAAGTCAAAGGTTCAAACCCCGGCACGCACCCATGTCTTTTCGAATTCATGTGCGCACTATAAATTAGTTATTAGTTGCTAAAACGGTGAAGGAAAACATCGTGAGGAAATCGGCACACTGGAGAGATTTTTCAACGGTTTTAAAGCCATGTCAGGGGCCTACAGGCGGTTTAAACTCTGACACCAGGTTGTTCATCAACCATACGATAAGAAGAATAATTATTTGGATTCCTCTAAAGGAAGAAAGAAAGAAAGCGAAAGGTTTCATTTAGCACAGACACAACACACACGGAAGGATAAAAATATAAATGATTCATACTGATAAGTAGATACAGTACATCCACATTCCGCCTATAAGGTATTTAATAAGTTTCTTATTATAAAAGGCAAATTCATTGTCATTAACCGGTCACAATTCCAGACTCCATGCTGTCATTCGGAATAAGTGGCAGCACGGAATGGAAAATGAAAAGCATAGTGAAACAACACAACAGTTTACCCGACTCTGGAATTGAACCTTACGCTCAGCAGTCGCGCTTCATGAGCAATTTACGATATAACATCGTGACTTAAAACTTTACTGGCCAAAAGTGGGTGAACTAATATAGATATACACGTTATAATTTAGATTTATGTATGTACTCATTTGTCTATTTATGTATAGTAGTTAGTTACTTTTTAGGTTTTTTACCTGTAACTATTAGTTGAGTTTTCAATTGTAAATATCTTTCTGGCATCTACCAAGGTCACATTTCTGCACCCTCCTAAGGTTGACTGGGAGAAAATGCCTATGGCATTAAGTCCGCCTCTGTACACAATTTTAAGTGCATAAAGTAACAATAAATATATAAAAATAAACCTCTGCCTTAGACGCGTTAGTCATAACATCACGCCTGCATTTCACGAAGGGGTCTTCGTGAAATGCAGGAGGAATGAAATGCGTGATGTTATGACTAACGCGGCTATTAAAAACAATATGACGACCCGATTGGCGCAGTGGCTAAGCGATTGGACTGCCGCGCTAAGGATTGCGGGTTTGATTCCCGCACGGGGCAAAAATGTGTGTGTGCAGATGTTTTTCCCGAGTCTGGGTGTTTATGTATGTGATTTTTTATATTTGTGAAACGCACCTATGACACAGGAGAAATTCCAAGTATGAGGGACGTTTATTTATTTTTAAATACAAGTTATTTTTTACTAATTCGAATCATTTTGTTTTAGGTACCGGAATCACAATCTACGTGCATAAGAAGGAGGATCACACGCATATTCTTCGACAATATCAAAGGTATGTTCCCCTTTCTAATACATTCTAACCGTAACTTTTTTCCAAATAGAAGAATATAATATGTTCTATTCTCTGTTCTGCCACTCTTGAAACTCTTGAAGCAGGACATTTTCCGTTGTGTAAGCGAGACGCTGCTATATGCAGTGAAGTGTGACGTCTCGTTTCCACAACGGAAAATGTTCTGCTTAAAGAGTGCATAGTAAAGGGGCAGTTCCATGTTTTAAAGTCTGTGTCCGAAAGAATGGAGGAGCTTATCTATTCGTTTGAATCTTTTTTTAAAGTATTTATATACAGTATTCAGACCGACTGCAGATTCTTAATTCTTTATTGTATACAAAACATATGATTACATAATAGCAATATGACATTTGATCAACACAGGCGAGCTTAACTCAGAATTTAGTTCTCTTACAGCAAACCTTTAAATAAATATTAATAATGTAATTGAAAGATGTTTTTTTTTGTTTAAATTTATATTTTTAAGATGGCTCGCCGGTTCATTCTAGATCTGATATAGAAAATACTTTTAAGATGGTTCCGTGTAAAGTTATAACACTGAAAATACCTATGAAGTCTATTGTTACAATTTTAAAGCATTACAATAAAAGTCTTCAAGAATGGTCTAGCAGTTTAGTCGTAATAACGTAAGAAACGCACAAAATTACCTTAAGATATATAATGTAACCTGATTGGCGCAGTGGCTAAGCGATTGGACTGCTGCGCTAGGGGTTGTGGGTTCGATTCCCGCACGGGACAAAAATTTGTGTGATCCACAGATGTTTGTCCCGAGTCTGGGTGTTTTGTGTATGTGATATTTCATGTTTGTGAAACGCACCCACGATACAGGAGAAATTCCTAGTGTGGGGCGACGTTTTTTATAAAAAAAAAAAAAAAAAAACAAAAAAAAAAAATGTAATTTAAATTGACGACGTGATTGGCGCAGTGGCTAAGCGATTAGACTGCTGCGCTAAGGGTTGCGGGTTCGATTCCCGCACGGGGCAAACATTTGTGCGATCCACATTTGGTTGTCCCGAGTCTGGGTGTTTGTGTATGTGATATTTCATGTTTGTAAAACGCACCCACGATTCAGGAGAAATTTCAAGTGTGGGGCGACGTTTTTATTAAAAAAAATGTCAAATTAAGTATTAAGTTGGTTTTCTAACATGCACTGTCTTTTATAATTACAGTTACAAGTTTTGGTTTGTACTGGCCGGCGGCCATTAAAAAGCACTTACAGAAAGTCAATCTACGACTAGCTACTCAAGTGTGTCGGGTCCTATTCCCAGAAGAAACTCTTAGGCTCTAGACAGACGGATCGCATTTCAACTGCAATCCAACCGCAAATTGCAGTTCCGATGCAGTTTGAATGCAGTTGACACGACTGCAATAGAACTGCAAACCAAACGTGCAATCCGATTGCAGTTCAATTGCAGTCGGCGTGCAATCGTATGAACGTTACGATAGGCCTTACGATAGGGACCAGAAATGTTTTATTAGACATCTCGTACGGAGTATTTAGTAAAACCAGCTCTTTTATGATTATAGAAACAACTATTAATTACTACAATTATATTCAAATTACTCAAGAATACTGTGATTTGAATAATTAGAACAACAACACGGGAATTAACGCTAACACATTTTTTTTTGCCTGACGTTTCGACCGAGTTGCATCGGCCGTGGTCACAAGCAGACTGATCGCGTTAATTCCCGTGTTGTTGTTCTAATTATCATGGAACGCGATAGTTTAAAAGTGAGTACTGTGATTTAAAGTTTTATTTTTATGAAAATATTTTTTTAATATATTATATGGTTGATCAAATGCCATCGATCAATTACCGGTCAGATTTATGTGCATAATATGGTTGTTGGTACCTACCTAGTATTTTAAACCTATGGTTCAAATCAAAGTCACTAATACTGACAAAGGCTGTTACTCTAATCCGCAAGTCACAGCTACATTCTTTGATTTTAAACAATAAATCTAGTAAAAGAAAACATGGTATATCGTTTTTAAGCATATTGTGTGCATAGAGAAGATTAAGATTTCGCACCAACGTTTATATATATTTTTTACATAACATAACATCACGCCTGTATTCCTCGAAGGGGTAGGCAGAGGTCAACATATAGTGCACCCACATTTCGCCAGTTATGTTGTAAGTCCCAATGTAATAGGGGGCAAGCCTATTGCCATCAACCGGGCACAAATCCAGACTCCGTGCTGCTACTGAGAATTACCTAATGGAAAACTCAGTATCACTTTGCCCGACCCGGGATTTGAACCCAGGACCTCTTGCTCAGCAGTCGCGCTTAGCTACCACTAGACCAACGAGGCATATATTTTTTAATAATAATAAAAAGTTTATTTAGCCAAAACACATACAGATTTTTACACTCTGAAATGGATTTCCAGCGAGTATAATTATTATAATAAATAAAATTATGTATATAGAAAAATATTATTGGTAGGTTGGTAGGTACATTTGATTAATAGAATAGAATAGGTACATTAATTTGACATTTTGTGTCATTTTTGCATGTTGCCCATGCTAAGCTTAAATCTAAATTTATAAAGGAAACTTGAAAAATGATGGACACGAGCAGGACTTGAACCTGCGACCTTCGCCGTACCGTGGCGCTGCTCTAACCAACTGACAACCTAACCAAGTGACACGATGGCTCAGTTGGTTAGAGCAGCGCCACGGTACGGCGAAGGTCGCAGGTTCAAGTCCTGCTCGTGTCCATCATTTTTCAAGTTTCATTTAACAATTTAGGTACATTAATTATTATTAATGTTGCAAATATTAATTGGAGGAGTAATGTAAAAATAACATCGAGTTGTGACCTCTGGGCAACGATAACTGTTGTGAAAAAAATAGCCTAATAGCCCCCCTCATTTAGTTTGAATCTCTAAATATGCAGCTATGTATAAAAACTTTTTCACCTAAGACTGTTCGAGTATTCACTTTGCAGTATATCGGTTGAGCGGTACAGTTAAATAAAAAAGTGCTTATCAGCTGTGTCGGAGATGGTACCCGTTTTATTGGCTTTAAAGTTTTATGTCCTCGACTGTACCTATAAAGTTGGGGACGCTATGAGTATTGGAATGTCTATTCGAGTTGAACAAGAATTATTCAAGTGAACCTTTTGAGAATGTAATACGAATCGACGAATCGATTGCTAAGTTTTACTGCCACGGTCGAATGTTCGTGTGATCCGCAGATATTTGTCTCGATTTTGATGTAATTATTTCGAGTCGGTAAAACACCTAATATAAGTATCTACCAACTTACATAGCCATCTTGTTTTTAACTTAGTAATTTACTTGATTTTCTTTGTAATATTTAAGTAGATAGTAGATTGCGTATCTTGAATATTAAGTAGCTCTTTGTGTGTTTTTCAATTATACCTTTCATGAAAACACAAATGGTTTATTACTCCATACAAAGAAAGTAAAAAAGAAAAGTAAAAGAAAGTAAGTTTGTTTGTTACCCTTTCATGCCTTAACTACTGAGCCGAAAATCATGAGATTTTGCATAGACGTTGTTAGGAATACGTAATCGGTCATACGGTAACTTTTATCCAGAAAAATGTAGTTTCCGAGGGAAAGAATAAAAACTTTCGACGGTCACAATTACTATAGGACGCCAAATTACGCTACGCGCTTTGAAAACTATGTATAGTGTATACTATCTATTATTTTTAAACGTCGCCCCTCACAAGGAATTTCGCCTGTGTCGTGGGTGCGTTTCACAAAAATGAAACATCACATACACCAACACCCAGACTCAAGACAAACGCCTGCGGATCACACAATTTTTAGTCCCGTTCGGGAATCAAATCCGCAACCCCTAGCACAGCAGTCCAATCGCTAAGCCGCTGTGCCAATCAGTAGTATTGTATCGAACAACATCTCTCATTGCACACACAGCTTATTTATTTAACGCCGGCAACTGACAAAGTAACAACACTAAAGCGTTGAAATGTTAAATTGGGAGTGAGGTATTAAATTCCAGTATCTTGCCAACCCGCTGTTTATGGCAAATAGAATAGGGATTAAATATATGTGCTACTAGCTGCGCGCGGTGTTACCAGCTACATTTTTTCGGGATAAAAAGCCTATATATTAATCCAAAGCTACAGCTACCTCCACACCAAATTTTAGCAAAATCGGTCCAGCCATTTGAGCGTGAAGAAGTAACAATCATACAAACACACACACAAACTTTCGCTTAAATGATATTAGTGTGATAAAGAGGGAGTACAATATATGTTAAGTACATGCATACATAAATATAAATAATACATACACATAACGTGGCGCTTATATTCTCTAAAGGGTGACTGTATAATACACCCACATTTTACCAGCAATGTTATAGGTCCCAATGTAAAGGGGGCGAGCCTATTGCCATCAAACAGGCACATACAGACTCCGTGCAGTTACAGTGCCTTGTGTCACATTGTCCGACTCGTAATTTGAACCCAGGCCCTCGTGCTCAGCAGTCACGCATAGCGACCACTAGACCAAAACAAGCATAGATACAGCTGTGTGTTTTTGTGGTTTCAGGTTTCATTATGAATCACTTTTACTATGGCATGTATTGTTATAGTATAAGTGGTTTGTAATGATAAATAGAATCATCATCATAAGTCGAAAAACGTCCACTGATGAACGAAGGCCTCCCCGTTCTAGAAGGGGGGGAGGGGTGTTGCAGGATTGGTGGTCAATTTACAGAAAACGCTGCTGCCCATCTTCTGGATTTTCCCTTAGTCACCTCTTACGACACCCACGGGAGGAAAGGGGGTGGTCAATTCTAGGCCGGATACCACACGGCACTAAATATTTCAAGACACCCGGTATAATTTTATGTTATGTCCGAATATTAAAATAAGGTTTCAGGAATATTTTCATGCCCGTAAACTTTAACTTTAACCGTTCTTTCGCTAGAGGCAAAAGAGCCAGTCGATTAGTGATAATTTAAAATACATTTACAGCAACGAAATGTGAACTAAAAATAAAGGCTGAAGTTCGGTCTAAGTAGTCTTAGACAGTTGTAGTTTAAAACGACGATTCGGTGCCAATGTTGCTGCTTTAAACACTCAGAGACGTCGGGAAACTTTTTGTGTTTTGGGAGCAGCCTAAATACAATTATTATAGTGTGTAGACAAGAGACGCTCAACATAGAGAGGATTGGCAAAGAAAAAGGGAGCCCTATACCCAGAAGATGGGCAGCAGCGTCTTCTGTAACTTGACTACCAACACTGCGATCCCCAAGCCGCTTGCCAAGCGTGGGGATTATGGCAACACCCCCCTTCTAAAAGGAGGAGGCCTTCGTTCAACAGTGGACGCCTTACGGCTGATGATGATACCCAGCAGTGGGTGATACCGGGCTGAAATGATGATGATGATACTGTATCTGGCTCTGACCGAGAGACAAAGACTGCCTCGTTGGTCTAGTGGTCGCTAAGCGCGACTGCAGTTCATAAGGTTCTTTGTCCGAATCTGGCTCGGGAAAAGTGCTAGGTACTGCGTTTATCCGTTGAGTAATTCTCAACGTAGCAGCACGGAGTCTGGATTTGTGCCCATTTGATGGCAATAGGCTCGCCTCCTATTAGGTAATGGACCCGTAACATAACTGGCGAAATATGGGTGTACTCCACAGTCACCTCTGCCTACCCCTTTGGGAAATATATGCGTTATGTTATGTTTTATATCACTCTCCTCAGATTAGACACTCAAGGATCCAACTATACCCAAATATATCGTCAATTAACACAACATACGCAGCTTAATTAGTCATTAATTGTAATTTATTTCTAATTAGCAAACCATTGTTCACAGTGATGCGACATCGCAGTCCCGGGCTCGCGGGATTAGCGCCGACACCCCGGAACACCCCGGGAATTATGGTGAGTAATGGACAGTGTTATTAATGCATCCCCCGGGATTGTAGAAATGGCGATTAGAGTGTTAGCGTATTATTATTTTCTTGCTTAAAATAAACACATGCAGTATAAACTGGCTAAAACTAAACTGTCAAATATTTATATAATTAAAGAATCAGTCAAAGATTACGTTGGTAATATTTTCAAAGACACGGGTAAATAGAAACAAGAGTGTGATTAATTTTATAGTAAAAATAACAAGAGTATACATTATGGACCCTTTACTTCAAATTGTATTTGAGACAACAATCTCAAGTAATTTTGGACAACCAACTGTAATAATTTAATATCAGTTCCAATATGCCGTGTGGTATCCGGCCTAGAATTGACCACCCCCTTTCCTCCCGTGGGTGTCGTAAGAGGCGACTAAGGGAAAATAACCAGAAGATGGGCAGCAGCGTCTTCTGTAACTTGACCACCAATACTGCGATCCCCAAGCCGCTTGATAAGCGTGGGGATTATGGCAACCCCCCCCCCCCCCCCCATTAAGGGGAAGGCCTATGTCCAATAGTGGACGTCTTTCGGCTGATGATGATGATGATGATCAGTTCCAAAGTTTGGTTTCACCCTTGAGTTTCGATACAGCCCGTTTTACCGGTATACTCTTCTTTCCGTAAAAGTGTCCAAATGGTCCTTCCATCGCTTTTTCGGACTACCTGGTCATCGGCGGTGGATACCTTTGCGGGATAGACTTGGCTGGATATAGCACTGAATAGAGATTTGTCCGTGTGTTACTGTGGGGTGCAAACTGAAAACCAGCGCTGGGTGCTCTACACTCAGCATATGCTGGGTTGGCGACCTTTTCGGTATTGCATGTTTGACCGTCACGTCAAACTTTAAGAGTTCATCGTAAGTTAGTACTACTTACGATGAACTCTTTAAGATTGACGGTACTACTGCCCCCTTACCATGAAGTCTTAAAGCAAGACAGCTTAAGATATGGAAGCGAGACACCGCTACGTGCAGTGTAATGCGGCGTCTCGCCTTTACAACGTACACTGTCCTGCTTTAAGAGTTCAAGGTAAGGGGGCTGATCAATGATCATTTGCTTGTTGATTTTACCTTTTATTCGAGCTGTCATATGTGCTGTGTCGAATACATGTTTTCTAATCTATTCTATTCGTAATAGACAAAATGTGGCAGACATTTGTTCAGCAGTGGGACATCGAACTTATTGGTTGTGTCTTGATGAGTTAAAAAACAGACAGACAAAATCACTTTCGTATTAAAGTAAATGCCTTCAGTATTTTGTTTCATCATCATCCAGAGGACGTCCACTGTTGCACAAAAGCCTCCCCTTTAGAACGTCATAATAACAACTTGCCATTTGTATCCACCAGTTGCCCGCAATTTAAGTAGTATTTTGTTTACTCGAGGTGAATATTATACTCGGTTAGTCATGTATGTTGTGTACTATATAATTATGTAGAGCTATGCACATAATACGTGAATATATTTACATTACAAGTTTGTCTGGCTAGTCGAAGTTTACACCGCTTGCCCGCGGTTCGTACTGAGCATTAGTACATGTACTTACGTGCAAGAAAATACACCTAATATTTTTTTATTAAAAAAGGTAAATTTCTGCAAATTATGTACAATATTACAGTTATAACATACGTCAAATCTCCATATTAAGGAGTTTATTATACACATCGTTTTTTGACAATCGTCAAATATCACAAAATGTTCACCATAATAATATATTTATACTGAAGGACAGAAAGAAATAATCGAATCAAGTACAATAAATTATATTTATATCTTCTCACAATATTCCAGACATAATCACAATAAATGTTTTAAATATATACAATTTAATGAAAACGTTAAAGTTTGACTCCATTATATTTCAATAATAGTTAGTGTCGGCGCATCATAAACGCACCGAGCAACCGCGGGGAACGCGAGGGGTCGCGGGGACCGAACCGGCTCCGCGCGAGCGCCGCGGCCAGCCCCGCCACCACTCGACCACTCGGCTCTCAGACGCGCTCCGCTACGGGCACTCTTTTGTTATACGGTCGCGTTAACTTTGTAGCAAACAATACAACCATATATACAGTCCACTGCTTTTAATTTATATTATCCCGATTGAGCCTATTCATTGGTCCTTCGAGCCGGATCAATGAATAGGCTCAATCGGGATAATATAAATTAAAAGCAGTGGACTGTATATATGGTTGTATTGTTTGCTACAAAGTTAACGCGACCGTATAACAAAAGAGTGCCCGTAGCGGAGCGCGTCTGAGAGCCGAGTGGTCGAGTGGTGGCGGGGCTGGCCGCGGCGCTCGCGCGGAGCCGGTTCGGTCCCCGCGACCCCTCGCGTTCCCCGCGGTTGCTCGGTGCGTTTATGATGCGCCGACAGTTAGTGTGTAAATAAGGACCGAAGCAACCACTGGTTGTAATTTAAAGATAAAAGTACCTATTATTTGACAAAAGATTCACCCTTTATGAGACTTACGAACCATAGTAATATGACAGAAAGAGGCTACATTTGTGTAGATACTTCTCTGTCTGTCTACCCCTTTGGGGAATTCATGCTTGATGCATACAAGTGACCACAATACAAGGTCACATCACAAAAGAGGACGCTTTAGGGCTCATTAAGGAACATTAAATTGTGGTTAGTGTCATTACTGGCGTTCTGCATACTTTGAGTGCTTTTTACTATAAAACTAAATGGCTTAGACAAAGAGTTGCTTTTCAATGTTGAAGTATAATCTTTCACACGTCATAATTTGATGATTTTGTTGGTGCGAAACTGACTAAACTACGATTTCCAAAGGACATAATATAGGTATTTGTGTTTTATAATATAGGGCTCGTTGCTATACGGCTACCCGGCAGATCAGTCGATCTGCGAGGTTAAGCCATGCTCACCGCGGTCAGTCTTGTGATGGGTGACCGTTTTCACATGTCGAGACCCCACCGTGCTTCGGAAGGCACGTTAAGCCGTTGGTCCTGCGCCT
The DNA here is from genome assembly GCA_905340225.1 of Abrostola tripartita. NCBI lineage: Eukaryota > Metazoa > Arthropoda > Insecta > Lepidoptera > Noctuidae > Abrostola > Abrostola tripartita. Next base: position 2,305,359 of record HG996510.1, on the reverse strand, counting down.
GATCTCTCTCTGGTCGTGTCGGTCTACCGTCCCATCGGATTATGAGAGTGAGGGAATAGGGAGTGCACCTGTGTCTGCGCGCATACTTGTGCACTATAATATGCCCTGCGCAGATGGCTAGTCTCATCTGAGACAGGCCGCTGTGACCGAAATTCGGTCAGGAGGACATTATTTGTGTTTTGTGTCCGCCAGTCCGTGTATTATGTTGTGCGTGTGATTATTCATGTCGGTGAAACGCACCCATGATGCAGGAAAAATTCCTAGTATATGGACTCCAATAAATGGTCATAATTTTATTATATTAAAGCCTATGATCCTCAAATGAGGAAGAAGGGAGTACGGGCGCCCTTCTTCAGTAATACTTTACACGGCTATTTTTGAATTAGTACAATAAAATAAATAAAGCTCTAAGTACCCGTTATTGATCATATATAAACATCCTTACTGTACCAACATGAATTACAATTGCTACTAGAAAATATTACGCGTAATATTTTTCTATTCGTTTACGTACGGCTCTCATTGGTAAATCCCAGCAAACCGGCATCGAAGTTCATACCACGTTCCTTTCCCTGAGCTTTCCCGTGAATAACTGGGCTCTTTATGAATATTTTTTTATCATGACTTCACATAATAATAACAATACCTGTCCCATAACCCCTATAGTTTTTGTACTTTAAAAATTTGCAATTAAAAATAGGGGTGTTTATTCCCACATATACTTATCGGAAGTCTCATGATAACCAGCCTATTATCATTAATCGCGCCCATACAATATAAAAACGAGTAAATCATTAAACTTACAGTACTTACTATAATAGGGCAAAAGTTATGAGTCCACAATATTATCGGTAAATGAGAAAACAATTCAATTTCGCACCAAACCAACTTCATATGTTTAATACACAATTATCCTCCAACATAACATTAACCAAATCAACAATTTCAACGAAAACAGGCTAAAACTGTGTAAATGAAAATATAATTATGTAGGAAGCAATTTTGTACACAAATTACGGACGATAGAATTTTCAGCGTTCAAAAATTGTAAATCATTTCATAATGGCTACTCAGAGACGATAAATATTGAAATAATATATTGCAGTGCTATAAATTTTCTGTTTGTATTTATGTAGAATATTATGGGACAACTCATTAGGGTGTTGGGCTTCCCTAGGCAGTAATAGGCAGAAGCACTGATGGCCGAGTGGTACGACCGTTGGACTGCCAAGTCAAAGGTCGCAAGTAAAATCCCTGGCACGCACCAATGTTCATGTGCGTACTATAAATTAGTTATCAGTTGCTAAAAACGGCGAAGGAAAACATCGTGAGGAAACCGGCACACCTGAGAGATTTTTCAACGGTGTGTAAAGCCATGTCAGAGGCCTACAGACGGTTATAACTCTGACAACAGGTTGTTCATCAACCAAACGATGAGAAGAAGTAATCAGTGTTTGAATTTGTGGTTTTCGGTACCTATATCACCGCAGATGTTTATAAATGAGGATACCAGGACAGCTGAAAATCAGTTCTGTGCCCTTCGCACAGCGTATATCCTAAGTATGATTCCTTGCCACACATGTACCTATATTATGTTATTATTTTGTACGTTTATATCTATATGATGTGTAGCAAAATTAATGGTTTTTATGGTTTATATGCAAATGGCAAGTTGTCGTTAATTGTGGCGTTCTAAGGGGGAGGCCTTTGTTCAACAGTGGACGTCTTTAACGACATTTTATAAAAATATTTACATATAGTATCTTTGAAAACTTTGAAACCAATCGAATCTCCTTCAATAAATTAAATTCAAGGTTTTCTGCTACCTTATTTTGTCCCCCAGTGCACAAAACTTATCCGTTCTCTTCTCCACTAAAACTGTGAAGTAGATTGTCCGGAAACTCCGCTGTGAGCGTTCACGATTTCCGACACTCCTTTTTTTAGTTAATTAATAGATCCAACCGGGATTGTCTGCACTAATTGATGCATAGCACCAATACGAAATGATTGAATTGGATTTTTGTTCCGTGATTACGTTTTGCAGTATTGTTTTCACGAGTTATGTTTATAGAAATAGCTGATCGTTACGATCGAAGGTTAAGCTACGCTTGCCATGGTCAGTCCGTGAATGGAAGACCATTTGACCTGCTATTTTCTGTGAGCTCTCCATTCCTTGTATGCCATGTCTGGTCTCTCTCCAGTCGGGTTATCGGCCTATCGGACAATGAGTTTGCGGGATTAAAGAGTGCGTTTGTGCACACACTTGTGCTCTATAATATCTTCTGCGTATAGTATGACTTGTCTGTGTTGTAATTAGTAGCGGTGACCTTTGGTGTGTTGGTTGGTGGTGTTGACTTTTGTGGTGAAATATGGCACCGATTTTTTTTTCTTACAAAAAAATGTCTCCCTTCTTTAAGAATTTCGTCTGCATCGTGGCGTTTTACAAACAATATATCACCTACACAAAGACTCAGACTCGGGACAAACATCTGCGGTTCGGACAAACGTTTATCCCGTGCGGAACTCGAACTAGCAAGCCTTAGCGCAGCAGCCCAATCGCTTAGCCACTGCACCAATAAGGTCGTCGTTGGTTCATTATTTTTACACACAGCTCATCAAAAGTTAATATAAGTGGATAGCCAATTATTGACCAACTCATAAACTTACAAAAAAAAAAATGATTTTCCCGGTAGTAAAGTCAATATTTTTCATGAATAAGCAAACTAAATGCTAAGTGCTAACCCTATAGGATTTAACTCGGCACCAAATTTCGTACAAATCCGTTAAGCCGTCCGTGATTGAGGGTTACTGACATTCTAAACTAAATATCTGACTCTAGATTTTAATTGGAGAATTACAAGTAAATACGAATTACTGAACCATATTTATACAAGTAAATAATGTAAATGTAGATATTAAATTTTGTAATAATCAGTATTATTATGACATAGTCAAATAAATCTCAAACGTTAATAAAGATTAAAGAACAACTTTTATTGCAATTAGGCAATTACGTCTAGGCTAACTTAATTACTTAAAAAAATTAAATGGGTCTTTTTGCAGTCAAGGGTAATTAATATGCCTAACCAAATATTAGGCAATAAGCTTCAATAGACATCCAGATATAATAAAACTTAGCTTATATTCCTATCAGGAAAATCTTAACATCGCCATCTAGAAATGACACGTCAAAGTACAGCGCCATCTAGTAGCGGTAAAAAAAAACTAATATAACATCAAACAATTAAACATCAATGCCATTCTAATACGATTTCGACTGTTATTTTATGAAAGTGCACATTATCAGTCCATTGGACTGTCAGATACAGTTAGTTGCAGTTAGACGACCTGATTGGCGTAGTGGCTAAGCGATTAGACTGCTGCGCGGAAGGTTGCGGGTTCGATTCCCGCACGGGGCAAAAATTTGTGCGATCCACATTTGTTTGTCCCGAGTCTGGGTGTTTGTGTATGTGATATTTCATGTTTGTGAAACGCACCCACGATACAGGAGAAATTCCTAGTGTGGGGCAACGTTCTAAAAAAAAAAAAAAAGTTGCAAACTATCCTGAACGGGGGACAATGCATGGAAAGTTATGAATACAACTGTCTGCGGCTGACGTTAAGAGTTATGGCCGAGGGTTGGAATTGGATAGGTTGCCGCGAAAAATATTGTTTCTTCTATGCTACGAGAGCGATTTTAATTTGCTACATTATCCAACATATGATTATGATTATGGTACTACGATATTTATAATTGTTACTTTTTCCTTTTTTTTTAACTTTTATGTTTACAAAGATAATGAATAGTTTATATGCCATCAATGTTTAAGATAAAAAACTATTTCTTTCGAGCATAATTTTCGTCTAATTTCTCGTGTTTCATTTACGACTTTTTCGTCTAGACAATAAGGAACATGGTATTTCCGTGAAAACTTAAACCGGAATTAAAACTTTTTTTTCTGAAAACACAAAACAAAAACCCTCAAAATAAACTCATAAAAGCGATTCTAAAATATTTAATCCCCACTTATTAAGGAGCCGAACAATTCAAACTTTAACGGAACGCAGCGGCTAAACTTTTTTCACCAACTTTTATTTTACTTACCAATGTGCTTTACTGCTATACACATAAAGTCTAAATTGGTGTGGTTATTAACAAAGTTTAGCATGGATTAGTGGTCCGGAAGCGAGAAACTTTGCCAGGAGGAAACAGTGTTGGGATGCTTCGAATCGACTACATAATTTAGTCGAAAAATTTATGATTCGATGGTAATATATTATTAGTTTATGATTGTGAATATGTCGTCTAGTTGTTATGTATGAATTATTCAACAAAACTTACTATTTTTCAGAAAAAGGAACATTCGATTTATTGATACTTTTTCCTTCCTTATGTTCGGATGTTTCCGGAGAGCAATGCGTATTTTTCTTCCATTTGTTTCTATTGGCCATCTCCACACGTACCCAACGCTCACACTTTCCTTGTACCTTCCTTTTTTTCATCGTTTACTCGATCTATTTTTTCTTTTGCCCTGTTGGTCATGCATCGTTATGAGCATCACTATTTGTTATTTCGCTTTGTGTGAAGGTTATGTAAATTGCTGATGATATATTACACTCTCTACTCTGTCTACAATTTTCTGCACTTTTTATAATGGTGATGACAGTTTTTTTTAAAAAAACGTCGCCCCACACTGTGAATTTCTCCTATCGTGGGTGCGTTTCACAAACATGAAATTTCACATACACATACACCCAGACTCGGGACAATCAAAAGTGGATCGCACAAATTTTTGCCCCGTGCGGGAATCGAACCCTTAGCACAGCAGTCTAATCGCTTAGCCACGGCGCCAATCAGGTAGTAAAGTTAAGTGATTCGTGTTTTTTAATTGTAAAAAATATCGATATAAACTCGAATAAATATCGACTAATTGTGCACATCACTATTAGCAACCGCAGGCAACGGAAAGTTTGTAGTGCATTGGGAGTTAGTTCACTAGTGGGTACTTTTAAACTAAACCGTTTGGAAATTGCTGGATCCCAGTTTTTAGTTTTAAATTTTTATTTTTTTTAACTGTAAAGTCGGTTACGGCTGCGTAGTTTTATGAATATGAAGTTTCCAACTACAAGGTGGGTTGATGGGAATGCGAAATTTTTATGACGTTCTGTTTTGCAAAAGTTTGGGAGAAATTGGACCGATTTTACTATTTTAATGCGGAATTTCTGAACGCTCGAGGTTACGCCAAAAGCAATTTATGCTCTTAATTTAAATGCTTTTAATTGTTGCACCAATGATGTTTAAATCAACCCCTTACAACATGTTTACTATAATTAGTCGACCTGACCCCCTAGAAAAGTGGCAAAACGCTTGACGTATAGATATCGAATAGAATGAAAAATATATGGGTTTTACATATGTCATCGATAGCATAGTTGAAACATTTTGTTATCTCCATACATTTATCATTATATTCGATTTCTATTCGTCAAGCGTTTTGCCACTTGTCTAGAGGGGCTGATGGGCTCAGTGGTTCCGGGTTCAATTCCTGAACTGGACAAATTTTGTGTGTCCCCAGGTATTTGTCTCGAGTCTAAGTGTTTGTGTGTGCGATATTTCATGTTTGTGAACGTACCCACGTCTCAGGATACATTTTTGGTGTGGAGCCAATTTATAATCTGCTAATACTGATCATTACGATCATCAGTCTATCTTCATCCACTGCTGGATATAGGCCTCTCCTATGGCACGCCACTAAGCTCGATCTTCAGCTTTCCGCATCCATGCTATCTAAGCTAATACGGAGAAGAATTTACATTTAGAAACAGTCAAAACTCAATGTAATCAATTCGATAGCTTCACATAACAAAAGTAGTAAATCTTTCTCTACAATATCTTTTGAGGATCCCCGGGATTTTTCATATGGCATGTGCGTTTGCCAACACTACACCTCAGATTCAAAGCAAATATTGTTTCCGCGGGGGACCGTACTGACTGATCTACGTCGAAGCGAGCTTTCGTATCGAACATAATATAATTGTGTTTGTTATATGAAAGGAAGATATTTTCATAACTATAAATATTACAATAACAAACATTAACAAATATTAGCTGTAGTAAATTGTAATTATATAATAGATACATTAATTTATCTTAAAAGTATTTAACGATGGGTGCGAGCAGCGACATGATAGCTCAGTTGGTTAGCTGCGCCACGGTACGGTGAAGGTCGCGGGTTCAAGTCCCGCCCGTGTCCATCATTTTTCGAATTTCTTTTATCAATTTAGATTCAAGCTTAGCATGGGCAACATTCTAAAATAACACCAAAAGTCATAAAGGTATGTAACAGTTAAAACATTGTACCTAAATATAAATGATATTAAATATGTTGATTAAGATTTGTAATGTCCTCCTGACCAAATTTCGGTCACGGCGGCCTGCCTCAGCTGAGACTAGCCATCTGCGCAGGAGATATTATAGTGCTCAAGTATGCGCGCAGACACAGGTGCACTCCCTATTCCCTCACTCTCATAATCCGATGGGACGGTAGACCGACACGACCGGAGAGAGATCAGGCGCAGGACCAACGGCTTAACGTGCCTTCCGAAGCACGGTGGGGTCTCGACATGTGAAATCGGTCACCCATCACAAGACTGACCGCGGCGAGCACGGCTTAACCTCGCAGATCGGCTGATCTGCCGGGTAGCGGCATAGCTACGAGCCCCACAAGAAGATTTGTATGCCACCTATGGCAGTACACAGAGAAACAGTCTTCTTCTTAGCGTGTCGATGGCCAAAAAGTAAAATATGTGTATAAAAACTATTTAATATATAATTATAATACATGTGTAGTATATGTTTATAAATAATAATTATACAAGAATAATTATTTAGAGAAACAGTTTCAGTTGTCTATATCATTTTACCTGTGTATACAAATAAACGCATTTGATTTGATTCACTTTAGGCTTTTCTCCTGCATTGCAAGTTTTGCAGTGGTGAATTTTTTTTATTATAACGTCGCCCCACACTAGGAATTTCTCCTGTATCGTGGCTGCGTTTCACAAGCATGTAATATCACATACACAAACACCAAGATTCGGGACAAATATGTGCAGATCACACAATTTTTGTTCCGTGCGGTTTCGAACCCGCAACCTTTAGCGCACTGCAATCGCGTAGCCACTGCGCCAATTGGGTCGCCAGATTTTAGAATTGTCGCAGCTTTGTCAATAAATCTTTAATTAATTATGAGTATGAATTCAAAGATTACCTGAACGATGTCGAAGATATCATCGAGTATCACAATAACTTTCAAATTAACCTAAAAATGTTTTGTCTTTTCAGATATTTCCGGGCTTGAAAACAGTCAAGATTTTCATCCACCGAAGTAAGTTATTTTTAAATTGAAAAAGGACACGGTGGCTGAGTTGGTTAGAGCAGCGCCACGGATCGGCGAAGGTCGCGGGTTCGAATCCCGCTCGTGTCCATCATTTTTCAAATTTCCTTTATCAATTTAGATTCAAGCTTAGCATGGGCAACATGCTAAAATGGCACCAAAAGTCATATAAATTTGGGTTGGTATTGTCGTTTCAGTGATTTATAGCTGTAAAGGTATAACACTGAGTTGGTAATCATAGATTCCAACAGACAATACCTGACGTCACCCTTAAGACGTAAATACTAAAAGGGAACTTGAAATTCGATGGATGCGAGCAGCGACACGGTGGCTGAGTTGGTTAGAGCAGCGCCACGGATCGGCGAAGGTCGCGGGTTCGAATCCCGCTCGTGTCCATCATTTTTCAAATTTCCTTTATCAATTTAGATTCAAGCTTAGCATGGGCAACATGCTAAAATGGCACCAAAAGTCATATAAGTTATTTTTAATTAATTTTGTGTTAATCATGCTTAAATAATCCCCGACTGCCTCGTTGGACTAGCGGTCGCTAAGTCCAACTAATGAGCACGAGATACTGGCTCGATTCCCGGGTCGGGTAAAGTGTTGCTGGGTATTTTAACCGACTTCTAAAAAAAGGAGGAGGTTCTCAATTCGGATGTTTGTATTTTTTTTCATTGAGAAATTCTTAGTAGCAGCACGGAGTCTGGCTTTGTGCCCGGCTGATGGCAATAGGCTCGCCCCCTATTACATTGGGACCTATAACACAACTGGCGTAATGTGGGTGTACTATAGGTACATCGCACCTCTGCCTACCCCTTCCAGGACTACAGGCGTGATGTTATGTTTATAAGAGATATTTTACTTTATTTCCGACGGTATCGGTAGTACAGTTAGAAAAGGATGATAATATTTTAAAACTAACATAAATTAAAAATAATACCTACACATAAAAATATAAAAATTTAAAAAGCATCATAATATTGATCCCCATCGATGTCAACTGGTAACGTGCCCAAAAGACTGGCAGCATTGCCACGTTGAATAGCAATGCTTATTCTTTGGCCAAAAAATGCACCAGCCCTTTGGTCACGTGTAGACTCAACTAACCGTTTCGCTATGTCTCTAAACAGCGCGTGAGCCCTCGGACCCCATGGTCCAAATGTTTCGACCCCAAACGGCTCAAAAATACAATTACCAAAAACAAAAACAACGTACAAGAAAGCATCTATACAATATAATACCGACCTTATTATTCTTATATCGAAAGCGCCGCTAACATAATACGAGCATCGAAACAGCTAGAATGAAGGGTATTTTATTCCGATAGACCATCCCCTCCAATGTATAGCCTTGCATTCAATACGGTATTGATATGACCGGTCGTGCCAATGCATAGTAATGGCGGATTCCACAGAGCAGAAACTATCGGTAGTCTCAAAAAACAACTGTGAACGGTTCGTAATGCGGAGATGTGTTTAAGTTTGTTCGTTGTCTAAAGAATTGTGATGATATTGCACTTTGAAGAAACTTTGTGTACCTACATAATGTTTTTAAGGTTTAGGAATCGAATCGAAAATACCTGACGTCGCCCTTAAGACGTAAATAATCAAGGGAACTTGAAATTCGATGGTTGCGAGCGACACGATAGCTCAGTTGGCAGACCAGCGCCACGGTACGGCGAAGGTCGTGACTTCAAGTTCCACTCCTGTCCATCATTATTCAAATTTCCTGTATGAATTTCGAAACAAAAATGTTTTTAGTAAATTTTGGATTCAAATTCATTTTATTCATAGACACAGAGTTTCTACGTTATATTATTAAAAAGTAATTAATAGATACATACTACCAGGACTGCCTCATCGAGTCATCGGTCTAGTGGTTGCTATGCATGACTGCTGAGCATGAGGTCCTGGGTTCGAGTCCCGGGTCGGATAGTGTTACTGAGTTGTTCCATTAGGTAATTCTGAACAACAAAGTATTAATTTGAATTTAATTTGAAATGTGAATTTAATAAAAAAAGTAGCCTATGTCCTTTCTCGGGTCTTAAACTTTGTACATGCCAAATTTCATCAAAATCCGACCAGCAGTTTAAACGTGAAGTCGTAACAGACAGATAGACAGAGTTACTTTTTCATTTATAATATTAGTATGAATAACAAAACCTAAATTTATCAGGCACATTTGCTACTCAATGCGATACTAGGCACACTTATGATTTGATTTGATCTGTCAAAATGTTTTGGGTTTACCCAACATCTTAAGACCAATTTAATCCTCTAGTTCTATGACCGCTTCATTTTCCAATTTAAGATTAACCAGCGCTTGTAACTGTCGTGTCGCAGATAACATATTCCTCAGGGAATAAATGATAAACGGACATTGCGTCATGTCATTATGAATGCCTTCGTAACTGGCCGTACTAGACCAGAATTCTGGAAATGTAGTCTCATTTTCGAAATATCGGGCGAACTGTAGCTTTGGTCAAATGCTTGAATTCAACCGCATTGTTAAGAGTTTTTAGTTCTTGCGTACTTGGAAGGAGGAATCATAAAGAATGTTGCAATGCATGAGGATCTTCATGGTTTTTCTGTTTTCATTGATTTTGATATTAAGTATATTATTGTCAGTTTGGCTTGGATTATTTTCGTAAGAAAAAAAATATACAAAGAGATTTTTTTTCAAAAAAGGAGGCGTTTCTATGTTCGTTAAATTAAGTATATATATTTTTTTACCTTCGACTTAGTTCTACAATTTTCTTGCGATTTTTTTATGCATGTTTATTTAATAGCATAACATCACACCTGTATTTCTAGAGCTATATAATACACCTACATTTCGCCAGTTACGTTAAAGATTCCAATGTTATAGGGGGCGAGTCTATTACCATCAACCGAACAGAAATCTAGACTCCGTGCTGCGACTGAAAATAAGCTAATGGAAAAATCCAGTAACACTTTGCCTGACTCGGGATTTGAACCCAGGACCTCGTGCTCAGCAGTCGCGCTTAGTGACCACTACGTTATTTAATAATAAGTTTCATTAGAGTTATAATAAGCAGCAAAATGAAAAAAGAATCAAAGTCCTGATAAAGTAGTACGTGATTGTAATATAGTACGTAATTTAGCCATAGTATTTTTTTTATATATAGAAAAAGCCACATATATGTCAAAATCAGTTCTCGGTTCAAAAGCGGGTTGACAGCACTGATAGCCGAGTGGTATGACCGTTGGACTGCCAAGTCAAAGGTCGCAAGTTCAAATCCCGGCACGCACCAATGTCTTTTCGAATTCATGTGCGTACTAAAAATTAGTTATCAGTTGCTAAAAACGGTGAAGGAAAACATCGTGAGGAAACCGGCATACCTGAGAGATTTTTCAACGGTGTGTAAAGCCATGTCAGAGGCCTACAGGCGGTTTAAACTCTGACACCAGGTTGATCATCAACCATACGATAAGAAGAAGAAAGCGGTTCTATTGAAAAAAGCATACATAACATCACGCCTGTATTCCCCGAAGGGGTAGGCAGAGGTGTACATGTAGTACACCCACATTTCGCCAGTTATGTTGTAAGTCCCAATGTAATAGGGGGCGAGCCTATTGCCATCAACCGGGCACAGATCCAGACTCCGTGCTGCTACTGAGAATTACCAAATGGAAAACTCAGTAACACTTTGCCCGACCCGGGATTTGAACCCAGGACCTCTCGCTCAGCAGTCGCGTTTAGCGACCATAAGTGGTCGCTAAACGCGACTGCTGACCAACGAGGCAGTCCTAGTCTATTGAAAAAACCGGCATGTAATTAAAATAAGCGATAAATAACTTCATAATTTAAACAGTTTTAAAAATAGTAAGCATATTATTTTAACAATTCATTTAAAATTATGAGAGAAAAATGTCCTACACAATATGTATGTTAGACACGTGGGGTTATAATAAATATTATAACTCTTCACCCTTACCTAGAAGAATTTTCTCATCGTCCCTTAAAAACCTAATTATCCCAAAACCCTCAGATTTTCCTTCAGTCAACAAAACAAACCTTAACGCAGTAATTACTAACGGGCGCAGTTTAACGGCAGTTAAGTTAACTATGCATAAATTAAACTTAGATTAATGAAATTACCGTACATGCCGTGGCCATGCCGCCGCATAATACGCTCTCAATTTGAATTTATAGTCGGGAGGTTGTAACATATTGTTGTGCTTGATACACTGCTATTGTTTGGTGGGTTTAAGCTTTAAATTGACAAGGATTACACTCCTAAACGCTCAAAAGAAAATAATATTGCAAAAAAAGTCAAAGCCTCCAATTAAGAGGTAGATTAGACCGAAGACCTTAGTCAACATCCCTCTTATTTATAAACTAAGGATAACCTAACCTAATAAATATAACCTAACCTAACCTATCACACTAAGATCGTTTGGTAGAAAACGCCTTTGGTATTAAGTCCGCCTTTGTACACTAACATTGTGCATAAAGTATTGAATAAATAAACGCCTGTATCAACTTAAACCTGTCTTAAGTCTATTGACTTCTCCATTAAGGAGGGGGCACTGGTATACTGTATACTTACTACTTATATATTAGTCAAAAGTGGTATTTACCTACCAACTAAAGTTATGTCTTGTGTAAGCACCGTTCCTGGATGGCTAGTGCACAATTCAACGAACTGTTTAGATGATTATAAGGATTTCAAATTTGTCTTTAGACTAAATTGCCGAGCAAAACATCACTGGCTGAATGAGGGGATGCTATAAGCTTTTTTTTCTTTCTGTTAGATAACTCACATGCACTCTAGAATTTGGAAATGAAGCCAAAAAATTACAGAGCAAAATATACTGTTCTTTTTGGGGAAAATCCATTTCAAAATACACATGTAGTCTCCTACGTCCTGTTGCTTCGATCTCGATGTTTCTGTGAAACACTATCTAGCTTCTAGACTACTAATTACTAAGCTCTAAATGCAAATAAGGAGAAGACAAGCCATAATTAGGTTATGTTAAACCAGCGACATCATCGGAGCGTTGAAGATAGTTTGCATTTCTACAAATTCTGTTTTTTGCAGGCCAGTGAAACATGAGAAAAAGGAACGGAGGTCCCATGCTCATAGGAGTCACGCTAATTATGGTAAGTATGTTCTTTTGTTTTGCTTTTATTTATAATAACTGCCTTTGGGATTCTACAAGACATAAAATAAAAAAATCTTCAGCTAAAAGTAGCCAAGCATGTTGATTAATATCGAAATTGTGAATCTTTTGATGAGTGTAAAGCTTATCATCTTCTACCTTATTCGTATTAAAAACTTGTTTTTTTTAATCACAACTATTCTTTATGATTGGACAAGAACATTATAGAATTTGATAATAGCTGGTCTGAACACCTGTAAATAAAAATTCTTATAAATATTTCAGTTGAGATTCAAATTCATTTTAAATGCAGTTATAAGATTTAAAATTGTCTATTACCTTTCAGAAGTGCAGATTATCAGACATAGAAGAGATTTAGGGTCTGGCAATATCATCATAACTCAGCATTTTAGTGAGAAGGTTGTCACTCCGGGCGAGGAGGTAAGATTTGACGGCAATCATTAGCAATGTAGGCATCATAATAATCATACAAATATATTATATTCAACACCTCCGACGTAGTTTGTCTTGCCAAATTGACAGATAAAGGCACTATAAAAAGACAAGAGTGATTATTGCAGAAGCCCTAAGTCAGTATAATATAGCTAGCTGTAAATATGTGGTCTTTGCCTTGAGTCTCGGAAAGACTGAGTTAAATAACTCAAAAAACGTGGTAGTCATTGAGACACATTTAAATTAAACGGTTACCAATTTAATGTCTAACCGGGAAAAGCAAAGCTTATCCTTGAATAATTATCATTCGTAAATATTAGAGCCACCTTTACCTTTTATTACCTTTTTAAAATGATGACTTAATTACACTCACACAAACCTATATAAATTGTTGATTAAATTGGGCTTCATTTTGCAGCTGAGTCTTCAATGCACAGCAACAGCTGACAGACCTCCAAGATTTATTTGGGAGAGAGACGGTGTCGTCATATCGTCTAATACTGATCAGAGGTAAGTCCTCATAATGATAGTAACTAAAATATCATGTTTAGGTAAGGAAATCTGATAAACACAAGGCCTAAAATTTGTGATGTTTGCGCTACCAGCAGCCGGTTTGTTCCTACATAACCACACACGGTTTGTTACATATAACCAGAAATATTGTGTCAGATTTTCATGGTGAGAAGCAGATGATCGTTCGATGTAACGAAGCTCGGAAAAGGCAAATGCAGTGAAAATGGTGAAGAAAATCTCACGAGTGTGGAAAATATCAATTTATTATTTGAAATTGAACATTATAAGTCTAGAAAGTATACACAGTTAAAATACACCTTACCATACATAATATTAGAATTTATAGTCGCACAAACTCACACACAAACAGACTGAATTAAAAATCCTTTACCCCTTTTCACAGTAACTCGTCTCAGATTCTTGTTGATCGACAATTGCAGAATTTCTTTTATCCAGCCTCGCTATTTTCTTCTGTCAGCGTTTTGTATGCTGATAAAGGGAGGCAGAAAAGGGTTCTTCTTTGAAAAAATGATTAAGTTCAATAATGTGAAGGAACGGGTTTTTTGTTAAACAGTTCTTATAACAGCCAAAACAATTGAAAATAACTTTATAGTACCTATGAATACAAATTCTGAAAAAAAAAAATGAATCACTTTTAGAATTAGTTATATCCTTATCAAGTTATATTTTTGGCATCTTCTTCTTCTTATCGTATGGTTGATAAACAACCTGGTGTCAGAGTTTAAACCGCCTGTAGGCCTCTGACATGGCTTTACACACCGTTGAAAAATCTCTCAGGTTTCCTCACGATCTTTTCCTTCACCGTTTTTAGCAACTGATAACTAATTTTTAGTACGCACATGAATTCGAAAAGACATTGGTGCGTGCCGGGATTTGAACTTGCGACCTTTGACTTGGCAGTCCAACGGTCATACCACTTGGCTATCAGTGCTTTTGGCAGTATTTTTGGCATGTCATATCTATACGCTTCATCTCTTTGACTTTATTTTCGGTCAGATTTTTAATATTATTGGATTCGTCGTCTACGCAAATGTTTTACAGATACCATAATTTTTAGTCATTAGTCATAATTTTTATTTCATATAGGCTACAAAAGAGCACTTACAAAACGTCAAACTAGTTGCACGGTTCCAAAAAGTCGTTTCTATGGAGAAGAACCGGCAAGAAACTCCATAGTTACTCTGTCAATTTTAGATCTCAAATTAAAATTTCGGGAGTAAATGTGGTGTAAGGTGTTCAAGATTGCAGATGTTCTGCGTCGCAACTGTGACTGAGCGCTCTTCAAGTAACACACACTAATACAATGTGCATGTGCCTGACAACATTCATAGTCAGGACTTCGTAGGATAGAACATCTATACAAGAAACTAGCTTTCACTTTGACTTTTTCTGCGTGGAAAATTATAAATCATCTTTCCCTTATGCTTCTTTTTCGTTCAAGCTTGTCCCGTACCAAATTTTATCAAAACCTGTACCATTGAAAAGCTCTAAAATGTAAATTTCTAGTTTGTTGTTTCGATAAATTAAACTTTCTACCGAAAAATATCAGCCTGTAACAGAAATAAAGAAGTTTGGAAACTCTAAATTAAAAACATTTATAAACTTTTTTTCAATTCCAGGAAAAAAATGTTCAAATCAATTTTGTAGTTTATTGGGAAAACCTAAACAAAGTAATTAACTCACCGGCGAATTTTTCAATCAAATTATTTTTTGCGTGTTTTGCGAACAATTGATGAAATTAAAATATTTCAGGTTGATAAAAAAAATGTATATTCTGCCGTGAGAATAATATGGACTGCCTCGTTGGTCTATTGGTTGCTGAGTGCGACGGCTGCGCATGAAGTCTTGAATTCGAATCCCGGGTCGGGCAAAGTGTTACTGGGTTTTTCCGTTAGGTGATTCTCGTTAGCAGCACGGAGTCTAGATTTGTGCCTGTTCATTATGGCGTTCTAAGGGGGAGGCCTTTGTCCAGCAGTGGACGTCTTCCGGCTGATGATGATGATGATGATAATGATGGCAATAGGCTCACCATCATTGGGACCTATAACATAACTGGTGAAATGTGGGTATACTATTCATGCTGCCTACCCCTTCGGGGAACACAGGCGTAATTTTATATTTTTTATGTTTTACAATAATAATATGGATCGTTACCATAGTTACGATAAAAGTATCTTCAAAGATCAGAGAGACCTGATCTTTAACCTGAATACTAATAGATTATCCTCTTTATGCGCAACATCTGTTGGGACAAGACATTTTTCTGAAAAGGTCAAGTCAAAGGGCCTTCGTTGTCCTACAATCTTGTATGTAGGTATGTACAATATGGATTTGTAAGAAGAGTGTTTTTAGTACAGAAGGAATACGTAAACATAATGTACAGATTAGTGTATCATTATTTTAAAATAAACTTGATCTAATATTATAACCACGATGCCTACAACAAAATACAAATTAGATCCACATTATGATGCATTGTGGTAGTTAAAGTAGGCACAGGTAAACAACATCCATGTAAACGATGAGAGAGATTAAATCATAAGGCCAGGGGCTTAGACCTTGGCAAAACGCTAGACGAATAGAAATCGAATAGAATGATAAATGTATGGGGATGGCATAAAGTTTCAACTATGACCATAATATGTCAATCTCTATTAGTGAAGCGTTTTGCCACGTGTCTAGGGCCCAGAAATCCCAGAAACGGTTTCCTTAATCGAGGAGAAGAAGTGGTGCTTATTGGGGAACTATACGAAGACAAATCTTTCCAGATACACGCTCGGTCAAATGATGTCGCCCACTGGAGTTGGTGTGGTCTCTCAGTTGAATGTTTCCAGAGCTAGAGTAGAAGACGGAGGTCTCTACGCATGCATAGCTTTTGAGAGTGAGTCCAGTACTGGACATTCAGCAAGAGTTGATGTCTTTGGTGAGTATACCCATAGGAATCTATAGAAAGGTAGCAGGATCAAAACTACTGAAACTGCAATATTCTTCTGCTTACTTCGACCATGATAAAGCACTACTAGTCTACTTCGTTCAATCGTTTGGCAACAGCTTTCCACTTGCTTGCGCTATGCACTAATGTCAATTTAAAAAGAACAGAATAATGCGTAAATTTTAGTTAGTGAATCTTATGATTTCACTTTAGTTAATTTGCGTTTTTGGATTTTTTATTTTTTTATATAGACAGACTTTACGCCTGAAATAAAAACTATATATTATAATATATCTTTTTTTTAAAAGAGGGGTCTTAAGATTGCCGTCGGTTATCATTATAATCTCTTTCAAAATTATAATCTCTTTTTTAAATCTTCGTCAATGTTGCTACAATTATTATTTTCAGGACCACCATACATTAGGACCCTTCCACCAATAAAGGTTCAAAGTGGTGATCCACTGAAGCTAAGATGTCCTTATTACGGATATCCAATCAGGTACGTTTCAAGCTTCACAGTAGCCTAATGACCTGTCTGCCAATCTGATTTGATGGCTGTAGTAATTTAGTGTGACCTACTTGTATCATCCTGATTGGCTGGTAGAGAAAAGTGGCGTAACTGCAGCGTATTCCAAAATTTAAAGGTACACAACATGAACTTCGTGCGTCAACGTATCTTCAGGAAAAATTCTTTAGTCTGCGTTGGTGCAGTTTTGTAATGAAGGTTTCAGTTTTTTTTTTAATATTACTACTCATAACAACTATTGCTTAGTTAGTCTGGTGGAGTGCAGCTAATAGCCGAGGTCGTGCAGTCGAAGAAATGTTGAGTTCTTCTACTAGGTAATTATTATTAGTAGGAGCACGGAATCTGGATTTGTGCCCTGTATTCGCAACAGACTCGCCCTCTAATATGCTTTTATGGTTGTGTGTATTTATTCAACCATGCTAACGTTCATTCATGTCTTGCTTCCAGCAAACTAGAATGGGAGCATAAAGGCAAAAAGATAATAAGCACTGCGCTACCCCAACATTCTCGATACAAACGCACTTACTCAACGACCTCTAATAACAGTAAAAACACAAGAAGAAAACGTAAAAAACGACAGCTATTTGAGTCCGGCGAAGACGGGGTATTGAATATAGCTAGAGTCGTTAAAGAAGAGAATGGAGATACCTATACTTGTATCGTTTATAGCCCCTCCGGGGAAATGGCCAGAAGGTATGATAGACAGCATTGTTTTTACGAACCATTTATTTTTCTTGATTAAGCAAGTTAGACTCATGATCAAACTCAAAACATTTTTTGCCACTAAGGTATAAAAATATGGTGCACTATAATGATAGGTTTTATTTCAATTTTAATTATTTAAAATAAGAAAAAAAATTGTGTTTTTAAACAGCACTATAGCATTTTTCGTACCTGCAGCCAACGTATAGTAATTATCCCGCGGTGTTACTCGCTACATTTTTTCGGGATAAAAAGTAGCCTATGTGTTAATCCAGGATGTCAACTAGCTCCATACCAATTTTTATCAAAATTGGTCCAGTTGTTTGAGCGTGACGAAGTAACAAACATACAAATACACACTCTCAAACTTCCTTATAATTTTAGTGTGATTAGACATCACAAAAATTCGTTAATTTCGTAAGTTTGTGTTTAGGTCATTTGAAATACAAGTAGTAGAGGCTCCGGAGTTGGACGAACTCCGTGTGGGCACCGGATTGAAAGAAGGTCAGATAGTTCAGATAACTTGCAACATCATTGGTGGAGATCCGCCAATTTACTTCTCTTGGTTAAAGGATGGGAAGAAACTCCCTGCTAGTTTAAAGGTTAGTTGTAATTTACTTTTAATTTATTTTTATTATTAGTCTATAATGTCCCACTGCAGGGCAAAGGCCTCTCTACTCTCTATCCATAAGTGTCTGTCTAGAGCTGTCAATATCAAATCCTTCATAAAGGGGTCCAGTTCATCTCGCCATATCCGTTTGGGTATGCCTTGCTGACGTCTACCTTGTTGAGGAGTCTATTAGGAAAGTTCTTACATTACTATTTATAAGATTTATTGTAAATCCCCTGTAAAACTGTTAAATATCTTAAATTGTTTGTAAT
Source organism: Abrostola tripartita (assembly GCA_905340225.1). Taxonomy (NCBI): domain Eukaryota; kingdom Metazoa; phylum Arthropoda; class Insecta; order Lepidoptera; family Noctuidae; genus Abrostola; species Abrostola tripartita. The sequence continues at coordinate 2,286,807 of HG996510.1, read as the reverse complement.
ATAGTGAAACAGGACCTAAGATAGATCCTTGAGTAAATCCAACAATTTTTTTCAGATTACAGAAAGAAGTTCAGAACTGTTTAGCGTGCTGATCATCAAACGTGTGTCGTTAGAACATTGTGGTAAATACACGTGCATAGCAACCAACCACGTGGGAAAAGTGAACCAGACGGCAGACCTTTATATTAATGGTAAGATATCAAAAGCTTTTATAAAATTAATAATTATTTTTTACCAAACGAAAAGGTATAAAGTTAAACAAAGCTTTTTATAAATTTTATCTGACCATTCCAAAGCGGTGACCCAATTCGAATGGGTCCGATCCTTGACGTGAAACAAAATAATTTTGTTTGTTTCATAAATATTAAACCTTTGCTGAATGTAAGTGTAAACCAGCAAAAATATTCTAGAGTCTATAATAGCATATTTTTCAATGTTATTCCCTTGTTGATTAACAGAGTAAGCAAATAAAATTTCTTATGACAATTAATTGCGTCCATTTAATCATAATTTAGAGAACGAGCAATGTATTGTCTTACTCCTAGTAATTTATTTACAGTTGCGCCAAAATGGATAGAAGAGCCCACAAATACGTCTTTGCTTTTGGGACAAAGGGGCATAGTGTATTGTAATGCTAATGGTTATCCGACACCGCAGATACATTGGATGAAACGAGATGGTATGTTTGGTCTTGATCATTGAATTTATAAGCAGGTGTCGAGATTTGTACCTACCGAAATATTCATTCATTTATAATATTATATATACGCTTCTCTAAAATTGGTATTTATCATATTTATTAAGGCTTCTTTGATGAAATTAAATAGATTTTTATTCATGTAAATTATTTGTAAAGGTACCTTCCTTTTCAAAGATAAATCTTGGAGTTATTTAATTGATGAATACAGGTCTTGTAATCCCATTTATACTCAAACAATTTAAACTAGATTACATATCTATATACTTCGTTAGGCACTGTGTTACATAGTGTATACATTTTATTATTTAATACTATACTTACTATATAAACACGGTACCTAATATTTTCTATGTTTGCAGCTACTTTAGGTATCTGGCGTCCAGTCCTTGACTTAGCCGGTGGTGGTGTTATAAGCTACCCTAACGGTACGCTCATAATAGAAGTGGTATCGCTTTCTGATGAGGGTATGTACGCATGCAACGTTGAGAATGGAGTTGGTGATGCGCTCAATAAGAATCTATGGATCAGTGTTAATAGTAAGTGTCTTTGATTTTTGCCAAATTATAATTACAAGAAAAATAATATGAAAATACATTTTCATCTGCTTTATGAATCCTCCCTAAAAATATAGATGGATTTTTTTAGACAACACATGGAATTGCTTGAAATATGTAGCTTGAAAATCCAAAAACAATTTCCATGAAACTTTCTCGACATACCCACTTTCTTTAGGTAGTAAAAAAAGGTTTTCATTCGAGTACGAAAAATACGTATCCATGCAGAAAACTTCCACTGAACTGTAATTTATAATGCTTTTAAAATTATGTATGAAGCAATCAATCAGTTTTATTGATCGATTTGCGCCTGCTATTAAGTGAACAGGGAAACTGTAACTCGAACCAAATTAACCCTTCTCCTATTTCAAAAGCTAACAATTAGTTCACGTTGTTATAATTACTGCAATAGTTTGATCAGCTTATAGTTTGCGTAGGAGTTTCATTGTTTGCTGTTAAACCTGAATTACTTTAACTAAAAACGTATTGATGTTCAAATTACAAATTTCATCCGATCTTTGATAATGCTACTGGGCGTTTTCTTATAGTATCAAATATATTATTACGATAGTAAATATTAAATATTTTAAAATTGTTACAACCAACTTTTATCAGTATTCAAAATAATATTATAATTTAATTTTTATGAAATGACAATTTATAATGAGTATGGTACAGCAACAGCACCTACATAATTGTTCCTATCCATTTTGGTTAGATTCTTCTTAAATGATTCGGAATGGCCACAGAGGTTCTTAACTTCCTAATACCATTGCTAATACGTTTATCATTTTCAACTATTAATATTTCTACTACAAAATTATTTCTAGAGCCAGTGCACTTTGAATCAGTGGGCGCTAACTTGACGACCAAGATGGGTCTTCCCGTGTCTTTGACCTGTAGGCCTCTTGGTGACAACCCAATCAGAGTTAAATGGTCTTTGGATGGGAAACCCGTGGAGTTTACCCGTTCCAGGTACGAATTTTCCAACAAAATTCATGTTCTGTATGAGTGTAGAGCAAATAAATTATTATATTATTTTTCTTGCTTTTTTTGTAGAATTGTTGCAGAGGTCGAGAGGTTGTTGCCTCTATAGTATCGCCATCTAGGGGCATTAACCTAAAACAAATATAACCTTGCTTTTAGTGAATCACTTACTTTGCATCACGCCACCTATTGCTTGAATCGGAAACTAACGGTTATTTGGGATTCCAACTGAGCTATGTCGTAATAGTTTTACCTGCCACCAATAGGTGAAGTTAAATCAAGGTTTTTTTGTTAACCATAGCCTATGTTAACAGTATTTGCTACAACCGATAGATGGGGTTAAATTAAGTTTTATTTTGATGCAACTGCAGCCGATACTAGACAGCCAGTATGTACTGTGATGACGCTAAACAGTACGAAGGCACTTCGTCGAGCTAAATGATAAAGAACATCTACTATAATGTTTAAATATAGTATTTATAAGCACTCATTTGACTGCCTCGTTGGCCTGGTGGTTGCTATGCGCGACTGCCGAGCATGAGGACCTTAGTCTTCTCAGTAGCAGCACGGAGTCTAGATTTGTGCCCAGTTGATGGCAATAGGCTCGCCCCCTTATAAAACATAACATAACATCACGCCTTTATTCCTAGAAGGCAGAGGTGTACGTATAGTACACCCTATCGCCAGTTATGTTATGTTTTATATGCACAATATTTCATATAATGTTTAATGCCTATATCAGCGGACATGTGCTAAATGAATTTATTTTTATTCAGGCTAACAATATCGGAATCAATGACCCACAATGGATTGAACAGCGTCATAAGTATTAATTATGTGGAGAGCAGAGACGGTGGTACTTACGAGTGTCGTGCCAGCAATCCATACGGGGTCGCCGCCTTTAACATACATCTAGAGATTCTGGGTGGGTGAGCTATTATGTAATTAATATTTAATAGATATTATTTTGTTATCAAAGATTTTTATGAAATTTCTTAATCTTCCAAATAATTATCATCCATGGTTGATGGATGATAATAATTATTTATAGATAGATTTAACTAGAGATAAGAGAGATTAGAATAAAATAGTGCGTAAAAGGCCTCAGATGATTCCTGCGCATGGATTGTGTAAAAGAGGAGTTGAGTAAGAAGATAGAAAAGAATTTGTATAAATGAAAGAATATTACGCAATACACCGACCCTAAATAACCGGAAAGATGGCAGAAATATAACATAAATGATTTCATACCACTGCGTATAGTACTAGAATTGTACAGAAATATATTTATTTGACAGAGCGCAAAGAAAAGATGAGAAAACAACAACGAAAGATATCACTACCACTGTCCAACATACTATACCAAAAAGTTCGCTAACTCTGCATAATGCTGAGTGTCGAACACCCAAAGCTAGTTTTCGGTTGGCAATTAATAGTGCGCTTTTTTTTCTAGAGCCTCCAACGCCGCCTTTAGATCTTCAACTGGACTCAGTGACCAGCAATTCAGCAAAGCTCTCCTGGAGAGACACCATCAGTACCCACGTTCAATACTACACCATGCAGTACACCTCAAATGACTTCATGATGTGGGATAGTGCTAAGAGTATTAACATTACTAGGTAAGGATTATATAATGAGTTAGTTTGCTCTGCAGTTATTGATAAGTAGACTTTGACCCCTATGAAAATTACATAGCGTCTTTTCTAGTCAAAGAATTGTATCTAGCTCTTAAAAGATAACCTTGTGAAAATAAAGGTTAACTGCATCTGTACCCAAAATAGTAAAAATCTGCTGCTAGATTCAAATGAACGATTTGACGACCTGATTGGCGCAGTGGCTAAGCGATTGGGCTGCAATTCCCGCACGGGACAATAATTTGTGTGATCCGCAGATGTTTGTCTCAAGTCTGGGTTTTTGTGTATGTGATATTTCTAGGAGAAATTCCTAGTGTGGGGCATTTAAAAAAAACTGAAATGAAAAGTTTGTGTTTCTTTTCGTTTCAGACAAGATAATGACGTCAGACAAAGTATAGAGCTGAGGGACCTCCAGCCAGCTATGGACTACAGAGTGAGAGTGGCTTCTGGCAACCAGGTGGACCTCAGTCCATACACTCAACCGGTGCACTTCAGTACTCAACAAGAAGGTAACTTTGTTCTTTTTTTATATTATTAACTAACTATCGGTTCTACACCCGTGATTTTTCGAAAATGCCCGGCTAGTTTCTTACTAATACAAAGCCCTTATTTAAGACCCAATGACAAAGTGGAGTCGCAAGCCGATCCATTTTTGTTCTATACACTTAAACCTATGTACTACCATCTAAGACAAATACAGATTAACTAAATAACTTGGCAAGACAATTCCCTACTCACCTTTTCTTTTTGGCGACGTAAGGTTTATTCCTGAATTATACGCAAAAAGACACAATATGCCAATATCACATTTTGCAAATATGTACATTAGAACATTCCAAAACCAATTCCATTTTCATCAAATTTCCAGCGCCATCATCAACACCTTTAGGAGTTCAAGTCCAACAAACTGACAACCCTGGAGAGCTAGTGGTGTCATGGCTGCCGCCACCGAGAGAGAGTCATAACGGACAGCTGCAGGGGTACCACGTGAAGGCTGTGCCAAGAATTAGTGGAGATCCAGGTAATGTGAACTCTAAAGCTGATAAAAAAATTAAAATTAAATAAAATAAGCACATATTACCGTTGGTTTGTTGAGGTGTGATTTTTCGTTCGCAGACTAGGCATGTCTGTTTTGTCTGTCTGGCCAAAGTTCAAGAATATAATTTTGCATAATTTACGGTTCTTTGTTTTATGGTACTTGATCTCGGTTAAAAAGACTTTCATAATTTGAACAATAAAGATTTAGGATAGGTTTGCAATTTTTTTTTTTTTACGTCACATAATTTCACTCGTTTTTTTAATTAATCATAAAACTATGACTATATTACGTATGAAAGTTTAATGTAAAAATAATTAATTTTTCAGTTCCCAATGACACTCAAACAAAGATGGTGAAAGTGATGTCAAGAAAGGGTAAACAAGATACAACACTCAGTGGCCTTCTCAAAAACATGAGGTAAGAAAAATAATAAATTTATCATGATAATCTCATTCATAATGGTTAGCTGATTGTTGGGAGGTCTTACTACTACTGGAAGGCTTTTTAAAATGTTTGGCTAAAGGACTGCCTAGATAATTTATTTGAACTTTGTTACTTTTTATTTTACTTTCGTTATAATTATAAAGGTAACTTCCGTATTTTTCAGGTACGCAGTCTCAGTCAGTGCATTTAATTCAGCTGGAAATGGCCCGTTCTCTTTGCCCGTCTACCAAACAACAAGAGAAGGAGGTAAGCAATATTTTTACTTCAATCACGTGCAAAATGTTAAACATATGTCGTGTTAAACACATCAATAAAATACAAAATAATGTCCTCCTGACCGAATTTCGGTCACGGCAGCCTGTCTCAGCTGAGACTAGCCATCTGCGCAGGAGATATTATAGTGCACAAGTATGCGCGCAGACACAGGTGCAAGGGATTCCCTCACTCTCATAATCCGATGGGACGGTAGACCGACACGACCGGAGAGAGATCAGGCGCAGGACCAACGGCTTAACGTGCCTTCCGAAGCACGGTGGGGTCTCGACATGTGAAAACGGTCACCCATCACAAGACTGACCGCGGCGAACACGGCTTAACCTCGCAGATCGACTGATCTGCCGGGTAACCGCATAGCTACGAGCCCCTCAAAATACAAAATAGCAGTATTCAAATACCCTCATTTATTTTCTAGCGCCAGAACTTCCTCCATCAGGCGTCGAGTGTAGAGGCGTTTCATCATCGTCTTTAAGAGTTGCCTGGCAACCAATCACTGCTCACGGCACATCGCTGCTTGGGTACTCAGTATATTTTAGTACTGAAGGTCAGTTGGTAACTTAGTTTAGTCTTCTGAGAAAGATGGAGACCTATGCGAAGCGCTATACCCTTGCTAAACCTTGAAAAGTAATGATGAAAAATATCTTAAATCACAATTCATATAATCTTTCAGACGGACCTTGGCAGAACATAAGCTCGCCCCACACAGAGATGTACCTTCAAGCTCTTCTGAAGTATACCAACTACACCGTCAAGGTGTCTGGCTTCTCAAACTACGGTTTAGGACCGTTTTCGTACCCAATCGTCTGTACTACGCTTCAGGATGGTAAGTACCACAATTTATAATTCATCACATTTTGTGATGGCATAATTATATTACAAGATTGAGCTTAGTGGCGTGCCATAGGAGAGGCCTTTGCCCAGCAGTGGACTAAAATAGGCTAATGATGATGACGATAATTATACTTTTGTGCACATTATTACTTCGAGGTAAAGAGAAAAAGTAATAAAACATTAAGCACATCTTTTTTTCAGTTCCGGGCCCACCATCTGCCATAAAAGTCCTGGTATCCTCACCTACTTCTCTTCTCGTCAGCTGGAAGAGACCAGACCAGCCGAATGGAGACATCTCACACTACACTGTATATGTGAAACCTGTGTCAAGGTAGCTAATTCTAAAGTTAATTAATATTGGCAATATAAATAATTTGGTGCACTAGCCATTGAATTCATAGCGTAATTTAAATTAAGGACTATAAGGTCTCTTCTGTCTTACAGCACCAACTCTCCTCAGAGCTATCGGGTTGAATCAACTCTAGAAACGAGCCTCCGTCATCTAACGTTTCCAGTATCAGGATTGTCTACTGGTAGACAGTACGAAGTTTTTGTAAGAGCCCACACTGCCGTAGGAGAAGGCACTCCAAGTAACCGTGTCCATATTGATCTGTCTTCTAAAGGTTCGTAGTTTGATTACCAGTAGTCAGTAAATGTTGATATAATGCTTTCAAAACTTTGTCAGTATATGTAGGTAATAAGGCGTATCGATTGCTACAACTGACATGAAAGCACACGAACATGGTTAATTGCTCTAATTTTTTGTTTTCGTCGGTTGACTTCAATTAACTGATGTTGATATTTCAGGATCATACTGAGTTCCCCATAGAAATCAAGCTAATTCACTAACATATTCAGTTTCAAATATTTTTGTATACCGAAAAACGGGCATGATTTTATTGTCATGAAACCTGCATATTCAATACTCAAATCAATAGGACTATTAAGTCATCAATATAAAAGATGAAAACAATATTTTTTTGTATTTCAGTGGTAGCAGGCGTCGCGTCTCTTGGTGGGCCTGTCTCAGTAGGAGTGGGGAGTTCTCTCCTATTGGTGTGCCAGTGTGTGGGAGTCCCACCACCACGCACCGTGTGGTACCACAAGCATAACATCATCACTCATCATCCGAGGTTCACGAGGAATCATGATGACAGCTTGTTGATTAATAGTGAGTTTCTTTACAATACTAGTTATACTGCTATTTTAGGTAGATCTTAAATAAATCAGTCTAGCTTACTATTCTATTCTAAGTTCCATCAAATAAATTACTTTCACTGCAATTAGTTTAGATCAAGGTCTCTCATGAAGTTATTAAATTTCCTTGTTTTCTTAATCTTAGTACTAACGGTAGAAATGTTTTAAAATGGGTCACTGATTGCAAAAAACTGAGATAATGATTTATTATGTAAATACGTAGACTAGATTTTTAATGACCAAAAAAAAATTTGTCCACATTTTATTTCTTTTCTAATACAATTTCAGATATCGACCAGTCTCTAAGCGGTAACTATACCTGCTTAGCCAAGAACCTGTACGGCTCTGACTCCGTATCTTATGAGGTATCAGTACTACCGACTCCAGAGCCTCCTAGTCTAAGAATCACATCACATAAGAACGCTATACATCTGCAGTGGGACATGCCTAGAAAGATTGGTGGGAGGACACAGAAAATTAGTAAGTATTTTGGCTTTCTATCCATGAATATTAATTATTGTTTTGTTAATATTTATCCAGAAATGAAGAGTAATTTTTGTATAAATAAATTAACCTTAAATATAAACTTAAATAAAATGTCTTTCCTTTCTCTTTGTGATAGTATGTGTTTATCATTTAATGGAACAGGGCATGTTGTTCTGGTAAATTTATGTAGTGAGTTTAGACAACGCTGACTAGCCTAGAAATTGAAAAGTGAAAAATATACACATTTCCTAAAGATGAATGCATAAATGATGAATTCCAGGTTACAATCTAACATGGAAAGAAGCAAACGGCTCATGGCAAGACGCATGGTCAAGCAAAGGCACGTCCCTCCAAGGGACTCAAGAGTACACTCTTCAAGGCCTCAAGTGTGGCACCAAGTATTCTCTGAGGATGACGGCAGCTAACAGTGTTGGGTCCTCTCAGCCCACGTATGTTGATGCCACTACCTTGGGTGGAGGTAAGTAAAGTTCATAAGCATTTCAGCTAAACTTAGAATTAGGTTTGCGACACCGATAGTTCAGTAATGGGAAGGCACTTTACTTCTAATCTTGAACCAAATGATATTTCAGTTCCAATATCACCAACGAGTACTGAATGGTTCTGGAGCAATGCGACACACGTCTACATCCAATTAAGTGGGTGGGACGACAATGGCTGTGAGATCACCAGGTTCGACGTCGACTACAAAGAGTATGGTGGGAAGACGTGGAGGAAAGCGGAAAACAGGCTGGTGAGTAAACAAATAAAAGACGACTTAATTGTGATTAAGTAACGGCATAATTATGATCGAGCTGATAAACTTGCCTAACATAATTTCCTCAATATTGCTACGTGTTCTTTTGAAATTAGCCAAGATATTGTTATTAACTGACCTTCTACCCAATAAGCATCTACTAAATTATTTAAACTGTGGTTCTATTCTATGCTCTTCGCTTTTGAGAAATGCTCCAAAGCCTGAGTAGTCAGCTTTGCTATCAAGGTGCTGACCGACAATCCTGCTTTCTATGGCATAAGCTATTGTTTCTGATTGGTTCTCAGCATCTCGATAGAAATACTAAATACTTCATTACTACTCTTATTTACAATCGTCATTGAAACTATACATATTTACTTTCAGCCTCAACTTGACCAGATTTGGAGCCATTACGTTCCCACATCGATCCTCAATCAACCAAACTCCTTCGTGCTAGCAGACCTGTCCCCTGCCCAGTGGTACCACATCAGAGTGACGGCAGAAAACGCTGCAGGCATATCCACGTCATTGTATAGTTATGCTACTACTACTACACAAGGAGGTACATTAAATAATATAGACTTACAGTGCAAGGGTTCTTCGCACAACATGAAGAGATAACCTTTAGAAATATTTATCCTAATTTTAAAACACTGCAGCTACACTGAGCACTGAGGTCACGAGAACGACTGGAAGACCTGCATATGTTTTGTTTATGGTGCGGGTGGTATAAATTACGCCATACCTTTTGGTACAAAAGAAACAGTAATTTAAGTTTGGTTCTATTCTATAGAACCCTTAGAAAAATAATTAATGTTATTGGGAAAGAGTGTTAAAATGTATGACATAATGACATCTTGTGAACTTTCAGAATCAATAGGACTGCCCTCAGATTTCCTTGACCTAAATATGCTGGTAATCATCTGCAGTTCCATTCTCTTGATGATCTGCTCCTTGACCTGCGTCTACATACTCGTCAAGAGGCATAAGTAAGTATTTAACTACATGATTGCCATCTGTGATGATATCAGCCCTCCTTCTACTAACTATCGAATGGAAAATGTAGTTTTTAAATTATGTTTAACCATAAAAAAAACAGTGTTAAAGAAATGTTTGCCTGATCTATCCTTAGACTTTGTGCTAAATAAAGATGAGGTCAAGAAGTAATTTCAAATACATATTTATCTATATTATTATCGATAAAAATAATCTTTAGAACTTTTTTCTTATTTTCAGTCACCAACATCTCACAGAGTATAGAAACTCTCTCACAGCTGAATGTAAGTCAGAGAGAAGTAACGTAACAGTAAACACGCCGCAGAGTGTACCGACTGATATAAACAACAGAGTGTATAGCACGCCTGTGCATCTCACTGCTGAAAATAAACATGGTGAGTGGTTGCATTTCATCATCAGCCTATCTAAGTCCACTGCTGGACATGAGCATATATCATCCGTAAATTTTACGTAATCTTGACAGGCTACCTGTCCAGACGGTAGACACAATACCTAGTTAAAGAATCGCTATGTATCATAATTATGTGATTTACTGACAGACCAGGAAAAGGTTAAGAATTTTAGATCAATCGGTCGGATAAATAAACCATAGCAAAATTGAACTAAACTTTTTAAATTAATAATACTGTTTAAAAAAAATCTTAACTGTGCTAACAATATGTTTCATTGGTTTATTTTAAGGTCATGAAAAGGGTTTATTGTGGGTTTCCTTAGAAAAATATAAAAATCATCCCAAGGTTTAACGAAAACAGTTTATTCTTAGTATTATTACTTAATTTTTCAGAATTATATGAAATAAGTCCATATGCGCAGTTTGCAATGGGCTTCCGCACCTTTGGACATGTCGACAACCAAGAGGTACCAGGCAGGATACACCTACCGGGTAATAGCAAATCCCGGTATGACAGTGGTTAGTATGAAAACCTTTAACTAATGTTCAAAACATATAAAAAGGAATGCATTAAATAGTAATAAAGCAGACACAAAACAGAACATGATAAAATAGTACAATATTAAGTAAAAACCCAATAAAAGTGCCTAGTAAAATAAATTTGTGTACTTAGATGATATAATTATATCAATTTCATTACACTTATTTGGAACATCTCTATAATTTTGTACGATGAACGCTTTCTTTGATAAAGGCATAGTGCGGCTTTGAAGGAATCATAACTATTACATCAAATAATTAGAAAATGTCTTTCATTTTACAGAAACGAGTTTTCAAATGCGATCAGAGTCTGAGGAAAGTGATTGCGTATCGAGGACCACAACACTAAAAAGTGCCCCAAGAAGTAAGTATGAACGAAAATAAAACTAATAAATAAAATAATTATTTCATTCTTCTTTATCTTTATATCGGCATGAGCAAAAACCCTCATGGAATAGGTCATGCCGTGGTGTAGAGATTGGTCAGTCGACAAGGATGGTAGCAAAGTTGACCGACCAGGGTGCGCCGGACGTACTTAAGTATCGTCACTCGTGGAAATCCGCTACGTGGACCCCATTTTATAAAAATGTGATCTAGTAGATGCAAACGTGACTGCTAAGCTTGAAATCCTGAGTTTTGGTCTGTTGGGTAGGGTTACTGAAATTTTCCAGTAGGTTTTTCTTAGTTTTAGCTTGGACTCTCCATTTATGGGCATAAATATAGCCAATAGCAATAGGTTCCCCTAACCTATTACATTCTGTTCCGTAACATTACTGGCCAATTATAGGCGTAGGTATTTTATACCACTTCCTGCCTTAAAGTTATTTTTTTTTACAGAAGCGTGCAGAATACCACATCATAGGTAGCTGAGACACCAACGGTCGGCTCTTTAGTCATAATTTTATAATGGTTGTGTTCATAACAACTGGCTAAAATAATTCTAGTGTCATTCAACTTGCATATTGTTAAGGTTGTATCGACTTTATTTAATAACTTTGAGGATAATGGGGTTCATACTAGTCAGGGAGTTAAATGCATTAGTGAAGTAACAGGGGTTAAGCTTGATTTATATTATGTAGTGAATAATCAGAGATCTTAAGAGAGATTGAGAAAAAGTTGAAGACACATTCTTTTTAATATATCCAATTTGACCATACAAGGCTTCCATAACCAAAAAACGTTTAAATGCGTTTTGGATTTCCATTTCAGTTATAAGCGTTTTAGCGTTTTTAATTAACTTCAACGATCTTCTAACAATAGTAAAAAATCCTATCCTATACCCAGCATTGGGTGATACCGGGCTGAATTTTGATGAATATTGAAAAATAAGTTTCTCCATAGTTTAAAATAAATTATTTAGGAGTTGTATTCCAAGAAAATCTTAGTCCTGTTGATCACTAATGCATTTAACAGAAATTTTTTGATCTCAATATATTTTAGCAATGTAATATTGTTTAACTAAGCCTTTTTAATAGTTTTATAAATAAAGTTTGACCTTTTTTATAAAATAGAAAAGTTTTGATTGTAAACTGTATGAATGACAATTATTAATATTGTAACAAAAAATAAAGAATTGCAATGTAATAAACTTTAATGACTAAAGGTACAATGTAACAGAGCCAAAAACATCTAAAAACATCATACAATAACATCCTGCGTCAGATTAAAACAATAATTTCTTGTCAAAATGTAAATAACGTTAACCTTTAATGACCAAATGATAACTTTTATTGGGCGTTTTCCATTCAAACTCAAACCAAAAAAAAAACAAACGATAGACGTGTTTTGAAACGGCTCAATTTTTACTCGAAACGTAGGTTTGAAGAATGGCTTATTGACTAAACGCACTATGCCGAAAATACGCGATTAAAGTTCCGCGTCTGATTTTACGTTCTTACGTATTCAGCTGATATGACATACAATAAACTCGGAAATTATACAACAGCAATTCGATTGCCCCCGATTTTTGTTTGGTTGCTACGCCCGACTGAAGTCGTAAGTAAATCAAATAGTATTGGAGGTGCAATCACCGAACTTTGTTCGCGTACTTTTTCATGGTGTTAAATCACGAACTTGAATAGGTGTACTTAAAATATGCCTGTTTAAGCTGCCTCATGGTTATAAGAAACCTGTAATTATTGGAATTTTTGAAACGAAAAATATTATGAATCTTCAGTGGAAAGAATTTTTACCTACCTACAACCTAATATAAAAGATATTCAACAATTTATACCACAAATTGTACTAAAATTCCAACAGTCATTTACTATGTATAGTTATATTCTTAGATAATGGAATAACATCCAGTTTCGCGGTCTTCAGACAATTAAGTTTTAAGTAAGGTAGTACTTACAATAAGTTCTAGTCAATTCAGTACAACAATAGCCGAGTGGTATGACCATTGGACTGCTAACTCAAAGGTACGCACTAATCTCTTTTTAAATACATGAGCGTATTATAAATCAGTTTTCAGTTGCCAAAAAACGGTCAAGAAAACCATCGTGTGAAACCGGCGCACCTGAGAGATTTTCAACTATGTAAGAAGCCATGGCAGATATTACAACTGGTTTAAACTCTGACACCAGGTTGTTCATCAACCATACGATTAGAAGAAGAAAAACGATACCACATATTTTATCTCTAATAACATTCGATTTTTTATCGTCCTGCAAAATCCTGTCTGTCAAAAAGTCTAAATGATTTTCGATGAGGTGCAAAACTTATTTTATATTATAATGACGAGGTTGAACGTATAACTCAAGTCATAGATTTAACTCAATTTGTTGAATAACGCGCTGTTTTTGTTAGCTGACTTGATCTACAGAAATGCAATCTAAAGTCAGGTATGTTTCTTATAGTTACGTTAAGACACTTGTCTGTATGTAATAAACAATTTAAGACTGTCTGTATATTCATCACTGTTAGGAATACCTGTCACTGCCTATATTATTAATATCTGCTTTTGGCGCTCTTATAATAAAAGTGGCCCAACTCAAAATTCCTGTAATTTCTGATTCTGCTATAGAATAGACTTTTTAACGCCACTATTAACCCGTGTGGAGGAAGAACCGAACTATTTGTAAAATACCCTTTTGTACAAATACAGGAATTTTGAGTTAGGTCACTTTCATTCTAAGTGTGCGATTTCTTTATTCGTTTTGTCTAACTACAGACGTTGTCAACCTAGTATCACACAGGCCTCTTCTATTGCCCATTTGGCTTATTTCTTTTGTTCAATTGTCAAATCTATAATGCCCTATTTTTGTCGAGTCTGCGGGGCTTTTCCGTGTTCCCAGATTTATAAAATGTCTGAAGCCAAAGAAACGGGAATAATGTAGTGAAAAAAATAAAATAAATTGAAAATTAATTATCTTCAAAAGACTGATTGTTTAACGTTTATTTTTTAATACGTAAATCCTCGATTTACTATAGAAATAAAATTTCGAAAATATTAAATGTTAGAATACTATTTGTTCGTTTCATTTCATCCCTGTAGACGATAAACAAAATATAATTTAGATACATAATACATCTAAAATAGCAATTATGAGATTTGTAGATACGGGCTCTGTTTTTGCTGTACCTTCGCGATTGGTCTGCTGCAAGGGAAGAGGGTTCGATCCCCGTACCTATTAACTCTTAATTACGCAAAATAGTGCAAGTCAAAAAGCAGAATAATGGCATTTTTCTCAAAAGAAGCAAGCATACTCTTTCCTACACAAATATTATGATCAGCATCATTACTTATCAATAATAATTAATTCTAAATAAGCTAATCCAATCACTCCACTCACTCACTTCTATGTCTGTCTTAGCGTAAATCACTCCTTTTTTGATGAAATCTGCCAAGCTAAAAACGTCTTCCATTTCCACACCACTTATTTTTATAAATAAAGAATGTTTAACAATCTAAACTTTATTTGATAACAATTATAAACAGTCTTAAGCTAATATTGTCCAACCTAACATAAAACAACACAGTTACTCCAAATCTAAACAATAAACCTAAAAGCTTACAAAAGAAAGTGAATTCAGTTATTCGAAATAATATCGAGAAGAAAACTAAAGTCCATTTAACTAACAAAACGCTAAAAACTTCTGCCGTACAAGTTTCCATATAAAATCGTTTGGAACACCCATTTACTTGGAGGGTGCAGTGAGCCGAAAAATTGCGGAAGTTTCAGCGAAAGGCTTTAGAAGTTCGTAATACGTTCGGTATTTGAACTTGATTAGCTGTGAATTAACATCATTAAGTTGTGTGCACTGTCAAATCATGAATAGGAAAAACGAACAGATTTTCAGCAACAGTTTAAGATAGCTAAAATAATAATAAAAAAAAAGATAATTCGATAATCATCATCATCAGCCGGAAGACGCTCACTGCTGGAGGCCTCCGCCTTAGAACGCCACAATTAATTAATAATGAGTACTCAAATTTTTTGTTTTATTCAAACTAAACTAGTGACTGTACTGATTAAAAAAACCTATTTTAATTAGTATACTCTGTAACTTTTGATATAATTATCATTCATCTACAGCACACTGTCACTAAACCATCAGCAGTGCCCTTCGCACAGCAAATACTGAGATGGATCCCTTGCCACACATGTCATATTATGTATCTATACTATGTGGAATGTTATGTATGGCAAAATAAATGGTTTATATGGTTTTATTTATATGCACGTAGGATTTTCGAAGAACATAAACCATAATATTATTACGATCAGCAATTGATTACCATTAAGTTAACATTTCTCTAGATCAATAGTGTCAAAGACAGGGCACCACCAAAATTCTACATACCCGATATACACGAGGTCGCAGGATCGAACCTTGACCCTTCTAGAATAATTATTATTATTCTCCATGAAATCTATGGACGTTTTTTATGTAAAACATCACCTAAGTATGGTACATCTTTCTTTCTTTCTTTTATAAAAAACGTCGCCCCACACTAGGAATTTCTCCTGTATCGTGGGTGCGTTTCACAAACATGAAATATCACATACACAGACACCCAGACTCGGGACAAACGAATGTGGAATGCACAAATTTTTGCCCCGTGCGGGAATCGAACCCGCAACCTTTAGCGCAGCAGTCTAATCGCTTAGCCACTACGCCAATCAGGTCGTCTACATCTACGTGTGTTTCCAAGAAATCAATTAATGCCAAGAGTCTTGCCTCCTGTATTTCGTGGTATACATAAGAGACCTTTAAAGAATGCAATTACAAAATACCTTAATTTCATTTAACTCACATCCTGTATTTATATAAATACAATCCATTTAGACTTAATTGATATACAAGTCCATGAGCTACGTAAAAAAGTATCTTCATTCAGCGTTGTAAATTAGGGCATCGATTTTAACAAGCCGGGCTATCCAATTTTACGGTCGGTTTCGTCCGACCTCGCGGGACTAAAGGGACTTAAGTTCGTCCATGCATGTTTCAATAAAAGATTCTTACTTGTTTCTATGAGATGTTGTGATGATTTAGCAGTTTTGAAGACTAATTTGTGTTCTAGCTGTATGGAGGCTCCAACCTCAACTAGCTTTTTTTGCTTTGTTTTCTTCTGTATGGCTTCGGATAAGAAATACCCAGTGTCCTTATTTTTTTATGTACCTGTATGCCAATTTTTATCCGAATTCGTTCTGCTCTTGCTTAATTGATTATCAATAAACTTCTAAAGATACGAACTTTAACATTTGTGATAATATTTGAAGATTCATTTAGTTGCAGTCGTTATGCAGATACATCAGACGACTTTTCATCACATAATATTTAGCAGCATCACATAATTATATTTATAAGGTGCCTCATAGGAGCCTCCTCGAGCGACATCTAATGCTATTTTGCTTGGACCGGCGCGCCCTGGGCAATTGAATCTCGATTATCAATTGGCTAATCCTATTACCACAATGGCAAATCATTATTTTAATTCCCGATAGAGTAGGCAAAAGGGTTTTTTATAAGGAGTCTTATTCATTGCCCACAAATTTCGCTGCTCCTTAAAAGTCCCATAAAAGGTGCTGGTCTTTTCAAACAAGAAAACTAAGTGTAAGGAAAATTATCATCAGTTAATTGCCTCCAAACTAAACAGACAATAGGGATAGTATAATGAGATAAACCTTCCAATTAAACAACAAACACGACCCCTGTACATATTTACGTAATATAATATAATACGCCGGTAAATTATTGTGCCAACAATACAATTGCTTTGCACATAACTAGGAAACACTTTCGCTGGAACCGCGACAACTTGCAAACTTCGATAATATAAAGTTGGACCCCTGAAATTGTAGACCCAGCTCTTACTGATGGTCGTCATAACTCGAACTTTTGGTTAGTTTGAGTGAGATTTCTTACAGATTGCTTTGGATAAAACGATCTTTTTTATAGTTCAAAATGGAACTTTAACTATAGGATCATGCAAGAGATAATTTGATGTAGAAAACCAAAAAACCAATGCTACTTGAAAGCATCAGAATGTTTTACCTAGGCGTTTTGTCTTCTATTTTTTTAGGTTCAAGTCTAACCATGCTAAAGTAACTGTCGTTTTGGCTGTCTGATACACTTTCACGGCTAAATTACTAAAACAATTTCTATAGAATTTGGTATGGGGTAACCTTGAACCAAGGAAGGACACAGGCTACATTTTACCTGGAAAAAACAAAATTTTTCACGCGGAAAAAATTGTGAGAAAAGTAATTAAAAAAAAAACAGTAAAAAACAGTCAACCGCAAATCCCTGGTGCTTATCAACACTGGTTACATAAATGAACAACATTCTCGAACAAAACTCGATTCATTCCAAGTACCGTTGCCAAAACAGTTTATATCCATACCGTGGTACGCCACAACAATCCAGCGCAGTTTGTTGGGCAAACAAATAATTAATCTACAGTGGCTAGAGTTTAATTGCTTGTTTGAGTTTGTCTTGTTCGACGTAAACTCACGCCAACGCCACTATGCCACCAGAAGATTTATCTTGGCGCCAATGTTGGGTCATAGCTGTTATTTGTATATAAAAAGTTATACACACAGGTATCCTCACAATAGTAACGTAGGTCCTTTTTTATTATTTTCAAGATTGTTAATCACAATATTATAAAATTGAACGCAGTATTAACATTTTTTCGAGATGGCTTAGACAAGAAATATTTTTTTATAACCTCAAACAAAATATTCGTATAATGCACAACATCACAAAAAATATCAAATTATGGGTATGTTTCTAATTATAATAATTAAGAATATTATCATAAAAAGCCTGTAATGGTGTTGCTATCCAACTATCTATAACAAGTAGGGGTTCCTTTACCTATCCCTTAAATAAGTACTTTTATATGCAGACTAAGATGGTAAATTTATGATGTTACAAAAGTAGCATGATCGGTCCTGAGGTCTGACTCTGGATCTGAGTTTAAGTTTAAAGTGGCAATGCAAGTTGCATCAAAATCCGGTCCATCAACCATTAAGTACGTATTTTTATATCAAAAATCATACAATTTCTGATACATCAGGTTCCAGTTGTTCCTGTGACAACCAATGCGGTTGGTCGACCTTCAGATCGAGGCTACGAACTTCAGCAAGAAATAGGAGACTGGCCAGGTGTCAGTGCAGAAGACCGAGATGCTTAATGATCAGGAGACGAATCGAGGGACAAAGGAGTGTGAGTATATTGGTAGGAATACATACCTGAAGAGGTATTATCCTTTATCGAGAATCTATAATAGATTCTTCATCAAATTCCCCATCGACAATTCAACACTCTTCATCTTCCATGTTTCGTTGACGTTTGTCACTAGACAATATCTATAAAATTGGGCAAGCTGCCTAGGGTAAAGGGGAGACATAATCTCCCTTAGTACAAAACATTCATTTAATTTAAGAGTCGTTTTAATAATGACTGTTATAAAATGGGGAGTATAAATACATAGGCTATTCTTTTCCATACACAAAATGTGTCAGCTTATAGCTGGATATACAAAATTATCTGGATTTAAAGTTAATTTTGGTAGCAAGATTCATATATCTAATTAGCTGCAATTTGGCATTACAATGTTCTAGCAATTGAACGATTACAACAATCTACGTGTCACTACAAGAGTCAGTATCAAAATTACAGCTGTTTGTTGCAGACCTGCTTCTGTGCACCCCAGAAATGCTGTTCCTCCAGTACATCAGCGAAGAATTTGTCTGCGAACTCTAAGAATCTTTGTAGATTCACCGTCGATGCTTATTTTACTTAATAAATTCTTACCTAACTGTATTCTTGTCTGGTGGTCTTTGTCCTTCAAATATAGCTTTTGCCCTTAACCTCCATATAAACTCCACAGAGGGCTGAATTAAAAAAAAAAGTAGCCTATGTCCTGTAACGGGTCTTTAACTTTCTACATGCCAAATTTCATCAAAATCCGTCCAGCGATTTAGCCGTGGAGGCGTAACAGACATACAGACAGACATGACACAGATGGATATGGATTATTATCATGAAGGTAAATTATTAGTTTAATGTCAATTATGGTTTTCAATTTCAGTGCAAAATATATACAAAATACATTGGAAATTATGCTTTCCAATCAACACGAGTGTATGGCTTCATCAATTTTCGTACCAATTAGTTTCACATCTCCTGGCATTAATTATTGTGTAGTCTTTGAACGCTCATTATAACGGAGGAGTATTTTATATAAGCTGTTTCTATTATATCTAGACTTATGAATACCATAATTATTATATTGCTCTTCTTCTTCTTATCGTATGATTGATGAACAACCTGGTTTCAGAATTTAAACCGCCTAACCTGTAGGCCTCTGACATGGCTTTACACACGGTTGAAACATCTCTCAGGTGTGCCGGTTTCCACACATTGTTTTCCTTCACCGTTTTTAGCAATATATATGATATCTAATTTATAAAACGCACATGAATTCGAAAATACTTTGATGCGTGCCGGGGTTGACCTTGCGACCTTTGACTTGGCATTCCATCGGTCATACCACTCGGCTACCATAGCCGTAGGTTTTGAATCCTGGGTCGGGCAAAGTGTTATTGGGTTTTTCCATTAGGTATTTCTCAAAAGCAGCACGGAGTCTTGATTTGTGCCCGGTTGATGGTGATAGGCTCGCCACACATTACATTGGGACCAATAATGTAACTGGTACACCTCTGCCTACCCATTCGGGGAATACAAGCGTGACAATTACATAGATGGCGAGCTTTTAGAGATTAATTTGGTTCATATTGGGATGGCCCGATCGTCAGAGATTTATACTGTCAACAAAAATAAGGATGTACTATTGTAATATGTCTATACAAAAAATTATAACCATGATTATATAAAACATTCTTGAATAGCAATCACTTATTTATTAATCTTTTGAGCATAATGTTTACCTCACCTTGGATATCCTTCAACAAATCAATTAAATAAGGTAAGCGCGCCTGTTACTTGTAATTAAGAATAATTAAATTTTAAATATAACACAGAAAGTTTCCTTGCTTGTTAATGTTTCGAAGATTAATGTGGAGTTTTTATTTTGATTACAATTATGAAAACAATTTATTTATACATAATGCACATTTTAGCAGAAAGGCTGACTGAATGCTATTGGGCATTTTCTACCAGGCAACCTTAGGGTCTTCTTATCGTATCGTTAATAAACAACTTGGAGTCAGTTTAAACCGCCTGTAGACCTCTGACATGGCTTTACACACCATTGAAAAAGCTCTCAGGTGTGTCGGTTTCCTCACGATGTTTTCCTTTACCGTTTTCAGCAACTGATAACTAATTTATAGTACGCACAAGAATTCGAAAAGACATTGGTGCGAGCTGGGGTTTGAACTTGCGATGTTTGACTTGGCAGTCCAACGGTCACACCACACGGCTATTACTGCTACTTTAAATGTCCGGTAAGTGACAATGTTGATCAATTACATCTTTTATTTTTGTCATTTTTTTTTCTAATATTATTTCTTTGAGCAAACTTATAATACTTATTATCATTGTTGTTCACTACAGTATCACTGTTATCATTTTTATAAAAGACCAATTATTCCAAATTAATCTAACATCATTTGACTTATGTACATACTACATGGAACGTTCTCGTCTAATGACGTGTTCCCAAACTAACTGGAGTTCCCAAGTAATCTATCAAAGTTACACCTAATATAAGTTGTGGCTATCTGGTTCATCAATAGTTTCCTCATTTGCAAGGACATGATTAAGGGCTCCGAAGAGTTGGCAAAACTCCTTAACGAACGAGCGAGACGGCAAAAGTAAGGTGGTCTACATAAACGAAAGAAAATTACGCAAATATGGAGTCAGCTGGCGAACTTCGCGAAGTCAAAGGTCGCAAGTTCAAGACCCGGCACGCACCAATGTCTTTTCGAATTCATGTGCGCATTATACATTAGTTATCAGTTGCTAAAAACGGTGAAGGAAAACATCGTGAGGAAACCGGCACACCTGAGAGATTTTTCAACGGTGTGTAAAGCCATGTCAGAGGCCTACAGGCGGTTTAAACTCTGCCACCAGGTTGTTCATTAACCATACGATAAGAAGAAGAAGAAGCTCGCGAACTTTGGACCCTGAAGGTCCATTGGTCCATGGTTAGGATTTTTACAATTGGATCTTAAATTCCAGCGTTTATCCCCTACATACATACTTACAAACAAACATATTTATTACTTTCTTTTGCACATAGAACCACCTCATGCCGTGTAAAAATAGGTACTAAGGCATCATCATTCGTGGAGAATCTCTAATTGCATAAATAATTCGTGAATCTGGCTACAGGTGTATATTAATGCCAGAATTGTTTATACAAGTCTGTGAAAGTAGAAACCTCTTTAGGAAACAGCCCCCTTACCATGAACTCTTAAAGCAGGACAGTTTAAGATGTGGAAGCGAGACGCCGCTACGTGCAGTGTAATGCAGCGTCTCGCTTCCACATAGTAAACTTTCCTGCTTTAAGAGTTCATGGTAAGGGCGTGTCGTTATGTATTTTGTATGGTCAAGGTCTTAAGTGCTAGCAATAGAAGTAGGTATATTGTTTATCTCCAGAGCCAATAGTAAGTAGGCTTTAATATTAATGTTTGTATCGTGAAAAATACCCAAGTTATCTTGGTGTGTTTACATTGAACTTTATATAGACTTTATTTAAAAAAACAATTAACATTATATATACACTCGATTGTCTTATACTACCTACATTAAAACTAATAATATATACAACCAAAAAATATAGTAATTGTACCTAATCTAATATGTCCCGGGTTGGGCAAAGTATTACTATTAGGTAATTCTCATTAGCACCACAAAGTCTAGGTTTGTGTCCAGTTGGCAATAGGCTCGCCCACACATTGGCACCTACAACATAGCTGGCGAAATGTGGGTGTAATTTACGTTTACAGTCACCTCTGCCTACCCTTCGGGGAATACAGGCGTGATGTTATGTTGTTGTACCTAATTCTGAAAAACAAAATCCTGCCAGCTTAATTTGTATCCTGTCAAAAACATTTATAACGCGTACGATTTTTACAGGGCAAATATTTGGGTGATTTATTTTGTGAACAAAACATTTTATCTATGTCAGCGAATAATACGTCAGAAGCAAAGTAAATATGTTGCAATCTATAGGTGGGTAGGATAAAAATATATGCTTTGTTGTACTGTCTCGTTCATCTAGTGGTCGCTAAGCGCGACTACTGAGTACGACGTATAGGTTCGAATCCCGGGTAGGGCAAAGTGTTACTGGATTTTTCCATTAGGTGATTCATGTGTCAATCCAGAATATCAGCTACCTCCATACAAAATTTTATCAAGATCGGTCCGGCCGTTTCAGCGTGATAAAGTAACATACAAACACACACACTCACAAACGTTTGCATTTACAATGTTAGTGTGATTGTCTTTATAGAACTTTTAAAAAACTATTAAAGCTTCTTACTATGAAAAAAAAAAAAAAAACTGTATCACTGTGGTCACAACTTTACAATCCGTTAGCGGTTGGGACCAACTTAGATTAGTTGTGCGCCGGCTTCTCCGCGGTAATTACAGACGCGACGGCTAAACTATAGGTCTATGCACGGTACGATGGATCGCTACGATTAATCGTGACGATCAGTCGCAATGGACCATACACTTACGTTCTATCTTACTTATTACGATTATAATTATGGCCAGTTGTACAAACTTATGTGTGTATTCGGGCCCCAAGCCGCTTGCCAAGGCCTACACCCTAAAGAGGGGGGGCTTTAAGTGGTAGGCCTTTGTCCAACAGTGGACGTCTTCCAGCTGATGATGATGAATGAATGATATTCGGAAATGTCTTAGAACTCAAGCAGAGCCCTTATTCACGAGAGTCACAAGCAGATCAGCCCTCTTACCATGAACTCTTAAAGCAGGAAATTTTCCGTTGTGAAAGCAGTCTTGCTTCCATAATGGTAACATGGCTACAGCATCAATAGCCGAGTGCTATGACCGTTGGACTGCCATGTCAATGGTTGCAAGATCAAACTCCGACTAAAACAAATGTCTTTTTGAATCCATGTGCGTATCTTACACGCAATTTATTTACGTATTATTCTAAATTAGTTATCAGTTGCTAAAAACTGTGAAGGAAAACATCATGAGGAAACCGGCACACATAAAAGATTTTTTAACAGTGTGTAAAGCCATGTCAGAGGCCTACAGGAGGTTTAAAATCTGACACCAGGTAGTTCATCAAAGATACGATAAGAAGAAGAAGTACGGTGGTTCGATCGTCTGTTAGTACTACTACGATTGTTCTTAAGCGATGGATCGCACCGTATTTGTCCTTAAAAGCGAATATTAGGTACAAGTTATAACGTGTTGCTTTGGTGAATCGGAAGGGTGGTGGCGTGACGTCAGAGCTTGTAACTGGACGGACTGCTTCTAACTGTTGTATGTGCAATTCAAAGGGAGAAACAGCATTTCAAGTAATACTGGTTACATATTCCCTTAATGACAATGAAGGCCTTTGTCCAGTGGATGTCAATTGGCTGAAGCGACATAAACTTTCTATTATAGAACCTGTGTGTGAATAAATGACCGAATAGCTGTTTCTTAACTATGCTGGAGACGGATACCAGTATATCATCATCAGCCAGAAGACATCCACTGCAGGACAAAGGCCTCTTGCTTAGATAGGGGGGAGGGGTGTTGCCATAATCCCCACGCTTGGCAAGCGGCTTGAGGATTGCAGTAATGGTGATCAAGTTACAGAAGACGCTGCTGCTCATCTTCTGTTATTTTTTCCCCTTAGTCGCCTCTTACGACACCCACAGGAGGAAAGGAGGTGGTCGATTCTAGTCTGGATACCATACGGCACACCATTCTATACATAATAATTTTTATATGGAGATAAAAATGTGTTTGTTTGTATGCAGTGGGTAATCTCTAAAACTCCAAACCAATCCATTCGATTCCCAAAATTGTTTCCACCAATATTTAGATTCGTTCAGGGTCGACACAGGTTTCTTAAAAAAGGCCCGAAAAAGACACGAACTGGCCTCCACAACCCACTTACCAGGAAATCCGATACACATTTAGACTGGTTGTTAGTTTCTGGCTTCTGCCTACCCATAACAACCGTCTAAGATCTACTAAAGACGGCTGTGGCGACGAAATAAAATGTTGTTGGGGAGAAGAGAGACAAATAGAAGAGTCTTGATGGTCACCGATCCAAAAATCGACTGCACCAAGCGCAGTTTTACCTGCCTACCAGCTGATCGATCGACTCTGCTTGTAATAAGCCCCTCACAAGTTTCCACGTCGTTCTCATAAAGCTACATAAAGTTGAACATATTATAAAAGGTACGTACGTCTCGCGCAATAAACTGTGAGGATGAGTAATTAAATTAATTAGCATAAAGTAATAATTAATGCAGTAATATAACACGTCACTTTACCTCCTTGGTATTACCTTTACATTTTGGGATGGGAAGTTCTTTGGTGTTGGTTTGTTCCTCATGGTTCTATTTCGAAATGTTGTTTGGTGACTCCAAGAAGTTTTGGTAAACGAATCAGAACCAAAGATTAAATCCACACCTAACACTTGCTTAAAATTTCACAATGATAAATCATGCCTCGTTGGTCTAATAATTAGCATGAGGTCCTGGCTTTGAATCCCGGGTCGGGCAATTAGGTAATACTCAGTAATAGCCTGGAGACTGGAACTTGTGCCCATTTTATGGCATAAGCTCGCCCTCTATTAGATTGGGATTGGGACCTTTAATATAACTGGCGAAATATTGATGTTATGACTGTGATGAATCATTTCTAGCTTTGCTATGTACCTACTACATAATTACAACGTCTCCATGGCAGACGTTGTATGTAGTACATAGAAAAGCAAGTGTATAATAAAGGTTCATTCTCATTACTAGCTTCCTCCCGCGACTTTGCCCGCGCAGATTTCGAATGTTTTATAGCCTATAGCCTTCTTCAATAAATGAGCTATCTAACACTGAAAGAATTGTTCAAATCGGACCAGTAGTTCCTGAGATTAGCGCGTTCAAGCAAACAAACAAACTCTTCAGCTTTATATTTTTTTTTTCATTCTTCAAAGCCTCCACCCAGTTATTGATTATATATTTCCAGCAGTAGGATGATAAAGCTCTCGTTCTATTTCTCATTCACTTTGGAGCAGCATCGCCATTCGATTCAGCTTTTAGGTAACATCGTCGACTAAAAAATATATACAAAATACACCTACTATGCTGTCCTGACGGGTAGGTTAAGGTCTATACAACACCCACATTTCGCTATTTACGTTATAGGTCCCAATATAATATGGGGCGAGCCTATTGCCATAACTCCGACTCAAATCCAGACTCCAGCTGCTACTAAAAATTACGTAATAGGAAAACTGAGAAACACATTGTCTGCCTAGAATCGCATTTAGGACTCCATGCTCAGAAATTACGATAAGCCATCAAACCAAAAATGCAGTCAAAAAAGGACCTTCATTTTATAATAATTGGAGGTAGATGAAAAATCATCAACTGGATAAATACGGGGACATGACACGGCATCCTCAGTCTTCTTGTGACCACGGCCGGTAAAACCCAGTCAAAACGTCAAGCCAAAATTAAAAACATGACGTGTTTCTCGTTAATTCCCGTATCGTTATTTAATTTTATAAGGATCGTAAAGCCTTAGTTTTTTCCAATACCCATCAAGACGCTGTCCAATCTACTGCCTAGTGTGCCTACCTCCTAACTCCAGTAATTTGTATCTCATATGCACATCACATGCAGATCTTTTATGTGAACGCACAATGGACATCAGATGCAAACTTTTAGCTTGTTTTATGGAAAAAACGGTATTGTGTTTCAGGCTTTATTTAAAAAAATATGTATTTTTTGTTTCGGAAATACTGTGTTTTATTTAGTTTGTTTTGAGTTCCTTTTTGGTAATTGAGCTTTACGCTGATTTGACTGTGTAGTGTAGGTACTTTTTTGACGTTGCTTTAATTATCTTGGGACGATTTGTGTTTTTTTGTCAAAAGCTCATTTAAAGATGAGCCCGTGACTTTGCCTAAATGGTTCGACATGTGTAACTATATTTTTGCTCAAAACTATTATAGAAATACAGTCATCTCTCCTTAAACACAAAGTTTATCTGTTTATAACATATTATGTACATTGTACACAGTTTTGTAATAAATAATATATCTTTACCTTTTATTTTTAAATTGGAGAACTAATCTTAATTAAATTTGAAAGGGAAATTGCTTAAATACATAGACAAGCTTTAAATCTAAAACGTATAAAATAAATATTTTCCTCGCCAACGAATTCTCGGGAAGCAGCTTTAACATTTATTTAGATAAGTTATCATCTTTGTTTTCGTTAGCATCTTTTTTAGTCCACAGCAATAATACTAAGGTTAATGAACTTATTAACAGCTTAGAAATAAAGATGGCAAGGCAAATAGAGTTGTTTGGTGACGTATATTATGGTTGAAATGAACACAGTGAGATTTGGTTGGCGAATTTAATTTAATACTGCGAAACAAAGTATGATTCGCTGGTATATTATGAGTAATATTATTATGTTACTTGTGTTGTGGTTTATACGTACATAAAACAAGCTTATTATGCCTCAGAGCGATAGATTGAGACTGTGACAGTCTCTTATGAATAGAAATACATTTTAAGTGAAGATCGAGTCTTTTCCCTCATAGTCTTAGGATCAATGGGTTTTATGGTTGCTAAGAGCGACTGCTGAGCATGATGTCCTGGCTTCAAATATCAGGTCGAGCAAAGTGATCTTAGATTTTTTTAATAGTAATAGGCTTGCTACATATACATTGGGACTTACAACACAACTGGCAAAATGTGAGTGTACTGCACACCTCTGACCACTGTATATAATAAGTGACTGTGACATGTATATAATAAGTTACCTAATGGTATCAAAGAGCTACCAGTAAGAGAATTTAAAAAACATCTTAAAAAAGTACTTATACATAAGTGTTATTATTCTGTAAAAGACTTTTTAGCTGACAAATTACCATAATTGTTAATTTATATTTACTTAAGACTATTTGGCATACCCTATGGGTAGAATGTACAAGGATTCTTAACATGTAACAAACATCATATTGTAATACCTACATTCTAAGCAAATAAACTATTCTATTCTATTCTACTCTTTCAGATACAAGCGTGATGTTATGTTACGTTAAAGAACATAACTCTTTCTTGGTAGTCGCGTAAAAAGATAACATTTCAAACGAAACAATTATGGTGTTTATCTTGCCCTGATAGCTTATAGCATGAGACACCCTAGTCAATCAAGCTTATGTTTTCCCTATAAAAAAACATGATCCTTTTGAATTGGTTTCATACCATATCATTCAAAAGGATCATGATTTTTTTAAAGCTGACCCTCCATTAGTTTCTTGGATTTCCTTGTAAGAATTGTTCAGGTGAAAACTAAATATAATGATTTCTATCACTTACGCGAATATTAGTCATTGAAATAAAACTATTTTTACGGATTTTATCGCGGTTTTAATTTTGTTTTTTGGTCCCGACGTTTCGAATCCTTTACAGCATTCATGGTCACGGGCAGACTGAGGTTATGTTCTTTCGCCGATATTAAACACCGCCGTGCCAGGAAGTCTGCAATTTGTGACCATACGCTTGACCAAGCCAACCATTACATCAGATTTGATAAACCACAGATCCTTGCCAAAGAAAATCGATTCCTTCCTAGGATGATACGCGAGGCTATTGAAATTAAGAAACACCCTAATTTCAATAGAGAAGATGGCTGGGACATACCACCTGCTTGGAATCCCATCATAGATTCTATTAAAGTTAATTCCAAGCGTAAAACTGCAAGACCGAATGACACAGTGAGCTCATTTTGCGTGAATCGGATTGTAAATAATAACTAAAAATGTAAGGTAGTTGATAGTAATTGTTCAAATTAGACGTTTAACACTCAGTCTGCCCGTGACCATGAATGCTGTAAAGGATTCGAAACGTCGGGACCAAAAAACAAAATTAAAACCGCAATAAAATCCGTAAAAATAGTTTTATTTCAATGAAAACTAAATATTTCTGTTAGGCGTAGCATCTGTCAACTAATTACAATATTTATCGTACAGATGTAAGTTACAATAAATTTAGTCAAAATATAGTACCTAGTCTGTCGAAATGTAGCTGTAACCCGTAATATGAAAAAAATTATGTCGTCTGTAACATCGAAAGATTGAAACTGCATTACAAACTTAAACTGCACATTTTCGATCAAATATACAAAAAAATCCACAACATTGTCTTATTCCGCAAGATTCCAAACTGGAATAGAGAACAAGCTCAGCACTATTTCAAGCATTGCTAAGAAAGCTCAAAGTGAATGAAACTACAAGCACTGTGAATCACGAAACAAACAAAAATCAACCTTATGTACTAGAGATTAGAGATCATAAAAACAGTACGTGTAACTTCGTCACTTATCTTAAAACACTCTGAAATGCAAATAAGCCGCAATCTAGATGCATTCAAGAAAAAGTCGCGAACATTTTTGTGTCAAAGATAGTTTCAGTTACTCCAAAGTGGGGTAAGCAGAGTTTTAATTAGTTACTAACTTTGTCTACAAATTGGTTTCCTAATCCTCTCGCGTGAATTTTAGCCGCTATCTATTGCATTCGCTTTGGGGAATTGCCATTTTATTTTTAGCTTTAGATTCTGCTATGTGGTTTTGCTATTTGTATGACCATTTTAGCGATTTAAATTTTGTTTTGTGAAATGGGTATTTAGTGAAATATAAAATACACTAGATAAACCTATTTGTTTCAGTATTAAATTTATCTAGCTTTAATCTCGAATCTACTATGTATATTTATTATCTTCGTAAATTAAAATTTATACTTAATCGTCCAGCTTATCATATTTACCGAATTATATAATATTAACCGTCCAAACAATACAGAAAGTACAAATTACAAAATTCACAGAATTCGATTAAAAAAGTTTGAATTCACGGCCATGCCCTAATTAGCGTTTCCGAAGTAAAATTACCAGTAATCCCAAAACATGAAATTAGAAGCCATACGAAAGAACGTTTAACGATTATACCCTAAAAACATAAGCAAAGTCGATGTGACGTAAGAGGTACACAGACTGCCATTATGGGGCCTATTCTGTACACCTGCTCGACGAGAATTGAAACGAGTCGACGGAATTTTAAGCGGATTGGAAGGGGTATCGTGAGTCATGTCCAAAATATTGATAGATAATAGGTCCCCTTGTTATGGTATTCATAGGTGGTTTGCAATAAAAGTGTGATAATAATACAAATTTAAATTTAGGTAAAGTAGGAGTTGAATAGTATCAGAAGGACAAAAAAGCAGGATAGGAAATAACGACAATTACTTGAATGGCAAGAGAACAGATTACTTTGAAGAAGGAAGAGATCCTTAGACGAACTTCCTATTGAAACGAAAAGGTCTTTGCCCAAGCAAAATGCCTTTGGTTAGACCTTTACATAAACAAAATCATTGATTACCGCAATGCATCTAAGAGGGTTTTATTATATTTTTGTAATAAAGCACTGATAGCCGAATGGTATGACCGTTGGACTGCCAAGTCAAAGGTAGCAAGTTCAAATTCCGGCACGCACCAATGTCTTTTCGAATTCATGATTTTATGTACGTACTGTAAATTATTAATCAGCAGCTAAAATTGGTGCAGGTAAACATCGTGAGGAAAACGGCTCACCTGCGAGATTTTTCAACGGTGTGTAAAACCATGTCAGAGGCCTACAAGCGGTTTAAACTCTGACACCAGGTTGTTTCATCAACCATACGATAAGAACATTATAATCTTCTCTTTTACTAATGGATCTTGTCCACAATTATTGACCTTAAAATAACAAAAATTCTTAGCCTTGAAATCACAAGCTTGTTTTTCAAATTGTTAAGTTAATCTAGGTCACGAGGACGCAAAATAGTTTGAATTTTCAAGTATTTTGAAGCAGCTTCGTATTTTTCTTTAAAAAAGTTTTTAGAGGAATGCGCATTTTCATGTTCGTTCCCTTGGTGACATTGCCAGCAAGAATGCTTGCAGCATCGTAAAAGATCTACATAATTTGCAGTGTTGGAAAAATATTGAAGATTTGTTTTTCGGGACATCCACGTTTTCGGTACAGGATTTTTCAAAATTCAATGAACGTTTTAGTATGGATAAACTATATTTTTATTTAGATAATGAACGGATCGTTACTACAGACAGAATGTAACTATAACAATTATTTCGCTTAAATTCCCAAAGCGGCAGTCAGAGGTGTGCAACAAGCATCAATTTTTTGTCCAAAATTAATCTCATGCAAAAATAGGGGCTATTCCAAAAACAATTGTTTCCAACACAATTGAACAATGAGCCACTAGTTTCCTAAAAAACCCAAGAAACTACATTATACAAAAATTCACAAAAGTCTCTCATCTATATTTGTTTCCGCAACCTACTACACTTCCAATAAGTCCATAAACATTATCCTAAAGACAGTTTCATCTCAAAATAAATAAATAATTATCATTACCTAAGAACACAAAGGCGCTTCTTGCGTCCTTACATGCGCAACTCCACAGTAATGCCTTTAAGAAACCCAGATTATTTCGCCGACATCTTCCTTTAACGTGCTAAGCTGCTTAACGGCATTAGTTAATTTGTTACTTTAATTATGTATAATGATGTACGTAAGTTTGAACAATGGAAATGGTTCATTGTTTGTTGGTAATGGGGTGTTTATTTTGATACTGTTGTTTTATCGACACAATTTTTGTTTGGTGTTTTAGCACAGGTTGAAATATTTTATCATATTATTTTGCTGGTTTCAGTCCGTTGTCGCAAATGTTCTTTTATTACCATATATAGTTAATAATTATACTTCTTCTTTATACGAAGATTAAGATTCATTTCTACTTTTTCGATTAAAATAAAATAAAATTTAATTTCGAAAATCCGCTTTTGAGAAAAAGGAAGATCTAATTCAATTTTTATCAAAACATTCTTTTTTTGTTTGTAAATATCTAAATGTTTACTATTGTAAATTAGTGCTTACTGTAAATTTTAATTCACAGTACGCACTCATTCTTTTTTCAATTACGGCAATTCTTGAAAAATCTAAAACATTGTTTACAACAGCCCTTAAGAATGAAAAACAAAGCTTATCAAAATACTTCTCCACATATTTAATTCCTACCAAACATTCTTCCACTTACTGCTCACTCCAATCTGTTAAGTAGCTTCAGCATTACAATCCGGTACAATAGGAATGAGTAATACCGTTATCTGTTGTATGTTTCATTTAGCATTCTCTTTGGTAAGACTTCGGCTAATACGCTATACATTTTATCTTTCTGTTAAAATCAACTAGTCATTTTCTTCAAGTAATTGTTCTTTTGTTTTTCTGTTTCTTGGAAAAATTGTAGCGTTGTCTATTTTAATTTTCTTTAATTATGCTGATAAGTAAAAGTAGGTATAAAACATTGATTTTGAAAACTTCTACCGGGAATAGATGAATTTTTTTATTCATTTTTATGTCTTAGATTTTTATGACTACATAAACATAACGTCACGCCTGTATTCCCCGAAGGGGTAGGCAGAGGTGTACAACTGTACATATAGTACACCCACATTTCGCTAGTTATGTTGTAAGTCCCAACGTAATAGGTGGCGACCCTATTGCCATCAACCGGGCACAAATCCAGACTTTTTATGACTGATTGCAAATATTGGTCCAAAAATTAGTATACGTCAATAGACACAAAAAGAGCCTTATAATTATTATTGTATCAGAGGATTATTTTAGGACAAATAGAAAAATGCTGACATTTTTTTCCAAAGACATCAAAAACATAATGACACAATGTTTTCGCCTGTATTTTCTGTGGCAAGGCAAGTGGTAGAGGTGTCACTATGGCACACCTACATTTCGCCAGTTAAGTAAGGTCCCAATTTAATAGGGCCTATTGCCATAAACCGGGCAAAAATCCAGCCTCCATGCTGCTTTTGAGAATTACCTCGTGGAAAACCCAATAACAATTCGTCCGACCCAGAATTCGAACGCTCAGCAGTAACGCGTAAAAACCACTAAATCAACAAGGCGGTCATTAGAAAAGAAGCCTCAATAAAAACAAACTCCTAATCAAAATATTCATATAAAACCTCAACTTCCATATATTTATTTACATATTAATAACTAAACGTTCAAAATGTATATTCAAATATTTGTCAAAATCTAATTCTGTAGCACACACAGCCACATAATTATATGAATCTCTTCAAAGTCAGAACTCAAACTGTGTCGGGATCGCAGGTAGAATAAATTAATGCAGAGACGCCGTGAAAACGTGTTTCTGTGTAGAGCAGGTAATTTTGGGGGAATTGATATGACACTTGATATTTTTGACTTCGGTACTGTAGCGAAACATGATCAGAATAATAGAAATGGCATCAAGAACTCGCTATCAGACAATGTTGCAGTAAAAAAGTTTGTTGAGAAGAGACAGGAGAATTGATTTTCTGTTTTATTAAGATACAATTTAGTTCTTAAAGTCTCATGCAATAAATTAACGAAGGCTATCGGCTACCACGAATTAAATCAATATTATTTATGATTTTTTTCACTTGAAGTCTTCAATAACTAAAAATGTTTTTTACAGTCAAATGAAAGATTTCATTTTTACGATTTTTTCCCTTTCTGAAATCTCTTAGCCTAGTAGCCTATGTGTGCTACGGCTGGAGAAAGTTCAATGTTATGATACGGAATCAGGAAAATACACATCATATGACAAAGTTCAAATAACAGGAGACGCCCCTTCCATAACATCAAATCTCTCGACAAATAACCCAAAACAGTCATGTTACTCCAAATTACCTCATCCTTTTTTCGTGCATCCAAAACTCCGGCCCCTACCTCCATATTGCGGGCTTAATCTGCATGTCGTTACGAGCCGTGTCTCGACTCATCCATAATTCACATAATGGGGACAAGCAGAATACTGTGGAGACGAAATAAGTTATTCAACGAGCAAGATATTTAGATTTAGGTGCTTATGATGGCTATCGTGTAATGAAGTGTCAAACAATGGTGTTGGAATTATGGGAACGAGGGGGCTTATAGAATGTTGTGCCGTGTCAAAATTTCGTGACAGTATTTACAAAAGGTCAGCAGCTGTCATTTCATGTTACCCCAGTTTTTGACATACATATGTCAAAAGCACAAAAATATAAAGGTATGCTATAATTTTTGGTACGTGATGAGAGTCAGTGAACTTTCATTGGTATATCAGCATCTTAACAAATGGAAATCCGTGATCTCTGTTTCCTGGGTAGGGAAGAAGCTTGAAAATAACTTACTGTAAAATTTGCAAGATTTAATATTTTCTGCACTGAAAATTATAATCCAAAACTTTTCATACATAATAACTACTTAAGAGTCTTAGCACGTAATCCAATAATTCGTCAGCTCATATGTTTCCCCTATTCCTTTCAAAACAGAGGAGACAAATCAAAGGCGTTTGTATTGCGGCAAGGCTGCATACATTATTAAGCAGAGCCCTGATAAACCGACAAATTCGTGTAATATACCAACTTAGCTTTACAACTCACAAATTTTCTCTAAAGAAAAAACAACCTTTTTACGACCACATAAAATCCATTTCACATTAGACTCTGTATCACTGGGTGCAAATTTGCATTTGTCGACTTCTACTTCGTTCGCAAATATTTTACTGTTTGTAAACTATTTAATTGGTTCTTGTTACAATTACGTAAGGTTCGAATTTCATTGAAGATTGGGGCTTCAAAAGGCATTATGGAGAAGCCAGTAAGAGAATTCATCAAGTTTGCTTAAAATGTTGATATTTCAAATTCCAAGTCTTTAATGGAGCGAATGTTTGCATTGTAAGGATTGTTAGCATTAGGAGCCTTATTAAAACAAAGTTAAAGCGTTGTTTCTTCCGCTTGATTCAATTTCTAACCAAGTTCCTCGAGATTTTCAATTTAAAATAGAGAAGGGATTTGATCTTGTCTCAAGTTTATGCTTAGTTTATTTTGATATTTTCTCGAGAAGTAAGTAAACAATTGTTTTAAAATAAAAGAAGATTTAGTTTCCAAAGAAGTATGTCAGGATCGTAGCAAATGGAAATCCGTGGTCTCTGCCTACCCCTCGTGAAAATAGGCGTGACTTTATGTATGTAGATTTAGTTAAGTTTACTTATAATTATTACTACCAAACTTAAATTACACTTAGCATCGAAAAGAGCTAGATACTTAAATCCTCCTTTAGAAAAGCTCAAATGCTTGAAGAAGCATTCTATCTAACGATAACTTACAGGTATATTTCGGTTTCCAAAAAAGGTCTACTACGAAAAACAACGGTTTCTAAAAACTATTATAAACGTCATTACTGAACTTTAATCGTTGAGAGTTGATATTATTAGCAAAATATGTGGCCATTAAAATAACTGGTTTAACTATCATTAAAATAATTAATACGCAGCCTGCATGGAACCAATCATGTATTTTCGGTTTGAGCCAAAACACGATGGAAATTAGCGCAGCGCATCAAAGCTGTTGATCGGCCTCCAATGATTGCTTCGGCACGGCTAGAAACATTTCACACACAGTTTTAATGAGAAAACGCAATTTTGCACCGAATGCTGCATGACAAGGGTTACGTTAATATGGTATATAATTCTAGGGCCTCGTAGCCGTGAGCAACGCACAGATCGCTCGATCTGCTACGTTAAGCCGTGCTCACCGCAGTCAGTATCTTGTAATGGGTGACCGTTTTGACATGCTGAGACGTCTCCGTGCTTTGAAAGGCTGGTTAAACCGTTGGTCCTGCGCCTGATCTCCCCAAATGTAACGTTATTTTCAAATACTGGGGAGGGTAATGTTAGTGAGGAATATTGAGAGACCAAACTTTGATAAATTGTTAGGTATATTTTCAAATATTTTAGTACCCTCATCAGCAAGCCTAACCGAGACAACGACAGTTATATCTCCCCAACGAGTTCAGTAGGGATGCTGGTTGAACAGACACTGGTGAGGACCACACTTGAGTATCACTTCTCCTTGGTTCCGGTGATTCGTCAACTGGGGTTTTGGAATTCTCAGTAGCAGCTCGGTGTCTGGAATTGTGCCCGGTGAGTAGTAATTGGGTCACCCCCTTTACATTGGAACCTATATAACCTATATCATAATTGGTAAACTGTTATGACCGTATGACCGTTAGACTGCCAAGTCAAAGGTCGCAAGTTCAAATCCCGGCACGCTCCAATGTTTATTCAAATTCATATGCGTACTATAAATTAGTTACCAGTTGCTAAAAACGGTGAAGGAAAACATCGTGAGGAAACTGGCACACCTGAGGGATTTTTCAACGGTGTGTTAAACCATGTCAGAGGCCTACAAGCGGTTTAAACTCTGATACCAGGTTGTTCATCAACCATACAATAAGAAGAAGAAGAACAACTCTGCCATAGGCCCTTGGGAAATACGGGCGTGACGTTATGTTATGTTTAAGCGTGTGAATTAGCAATAATCTTATAACCAACGATTATTGCTAGGCAACGTCAATTTCGAGCGTTGTAAAGTAATGGCCTCAAAGGGAGTATTGAGATGGACTTTTTAAAACTGAGAACGATGTTCCAGAGTGAAACACAGGCAGTAGAGATATATAGCGTTTAAAGTACGTAGATATAATACAGGACTGATAATTAACAAAATAGGCTGCAACGTATTTTTGGAGGTGGAAGACCAGATACCCGCGTAAACAGAGCCACCTCTTATTTAGCATGATTAAGACTATGAATGTGTGTGATGAGAATAGATCGTTTACATCTTCTGCATCTTGGAGAGCATGGCCAGTCGTCAGTATATCACCCGGCGCGATGAATGATGCTAGCTTTTGATATGGGATCTATGATGAGTAGCAAAATATGGGTGACTCCTTATAATAGAGCACACCATTTACCTATAGCTCGGGGATAACATGAGTTATAACGTACACAATGTTGATAATACTCAAAGGGGACCTTAAATTTAATGGCTGCGAACGGCGACAAGAAAGCTTAGTTGTTATGAGATGCGCCACGGTTACGCGAAGTTCACAGGTTCAAAACCCGGCCGTGTATTTGAATGTTGGGATTTTTTTCCAGCAGTGAGTCTCCAAACAATTCAATGAAACTAGGGCATTTTTGTCCGCGCTCAGTTTCGTGCTTAGCGCGGTTTTTTTTTAAACGAGCTCTCAAATACCCTGTTTTTCCGTACCTCCCGTATTTGAATATGCGAGAATATTGAATGCGTTGCCTTTGTAACGTTTGAGCTTAGATAATGTGCAAATGAAGTGTTTTAAGCATATTGGCTGTTGAAAAAATGGACTATTTTCGTTTTTGAGAAGAATTTCTGATTAAATTTTTGTAACATCAGATAATATTAAATAGTAAAATGTGAATTTAAAAAAAAAATCTTGTTGGTCTGGTGGTTGTGATGCGCGACTGCTAAGTGTTTGGACCTGAGCTCGATTACCACGTCGTCGGAGGCAGTGTTATTCGGTTTTTCCATAAGGTAAAAAAGGCTATTCTCAGTAGCAGCACTGGATTTATGTTTGGTAGATGGCAATGTTTTAGAAACAAATTGTGCAGATTCAAGCAAATAATCATTTTTTTATAATAATTATTATTAGTTAAAACACAGCTAGTTAATAGTTTAGGAAATATTATAGTGAGGGGCAACGTATAATAAAAAAAAAAAAAATTAGGCGTTTAAAGCTTAACGAAAGCTCACAGAAATTAACATCTGCTGTTTAAGGCCCCTAGAAACTTCACCACAACTTACTCACATAAGTTATGAACGTTGAACTTTCTCGATCGCTTTGTTGTTGTTTCTTTAGATCTCCAATCGAAACTTATCCTATCCTTTACTAATAATACAATTTTATTAATTACAAGCATCTGCTCGTGACTTCGTCTGCGTGGAAAATTGTTTCTGTCTTTTCTGCGATTATAGTAGGTAGCCTATGGCCGCCCTAAAGGTCCATTCTTAATTATAGTGAATGTATTTTGAAACTCGGATACATGAACAGTTTCGAAGAATAATAACAGTGTTACATACAATTTAACCAATTGTTTAATAATGACAATTTTCATAAGTAAGGGGGTTATTTTAAATCTGATTGTTATTCCAAATAAAAAATAAATAAAATATCCTCTATTTAAAATTTAATAGACACAATAAGCTAAAACAAACTAAAACAATGTTTTTGTATATGGGACAAAATATATTTGTATTTGTTTTCTTGTAATTGCCTGCCAACGATGAATTTATTTCCGAAACGTGTAAAATGTAACTAGATTTTTCCATTAGAAAATTATTATTATTTTATATCTTCGGGACACTTCACTTCAGGCAAAATTTGGCACCTACTTAACTCAGTTTCTCATGGCTACAAAGCCAACCCTCGCAATGCTATCGCTGTAGCCCCTCAATTTGTAGCCATCTGACATTGGAAACATTAAAGACAGGACCGCTATTGGTCGAACCAAACCTCAATCACCTTTACCAACCAACATTTCAATTCCAAACCACGACACAATCTATGCATTAATTACTTCTCAATGTAAATACACACTTGAAAACCTGCCGATCGTACTTAATGGACAGTTTAAATTCCATTGCGTCCCCTTTTGATAACGAAAGCAATAAAATTGGCTTTGAAACGTCAAACGATATGGTAATGTAAGAAGTGCCGCTTTTACATTCTGGGCACGTCGCCGATATTTCACGGGTAGATCTGCTTGAATTCAGATAAAGGGGACACGTTGTGTGGCAATGGATTTTGTTTGGACACTGTTTTCTGCATTATGATTTTATTATGAAAGGGTTTGACAGGAATTGTGGATGGATAAGTAACAAACATAAGAGAACTACAGGTCAGATATGAATTTTTTGATATTGTCTATAAGACTTTGCGTGCAGATTTAATGTTTTTATAAGCTTAACTTTTAAGCTTCTAAGCATTCTTTGAAGCAATCATTCAATTAAACTGAAGACAAGCTTAAGTATAATACTAAGTTTAAACTTAGGCTAATAGAAACTTATAACAACAATAACATTACATGACATTTGGTGCCATTTTAGCATGTTGCCCATGCTAAGCTTGAATCTAAATTGATTGACGTCACCCTTAAGACGTAAATACTAAAAGGGAACTTGAAAATTCGATGGGTGCGAGCAGTGACACGATGGCTCAGTTGGTTAGAACAGCGCCACGGTACGGCGAAGGTTGCAGGTTCAAGTCCTGCTCGTGTACATCATTTTTCAAATTTCCTTTTTTTGTATGCCTGTTCTAAATATTATACACATAAAATGTACCAGAAACCCAATTTACTAAAAGATTCGGCACCCAACTAAAACTAAGCACACTTTTATTTTCATACAAAAGCCGTTTCCCCAAAAATAGCCATTTGAAGCACCTGAGCAGATTGCGGGCTTATACTTACACCAAACGTCCCGCTTCAATCGGGCTTACTGCCGAACTAAGCCCAATTCCTATAGCACTACGATCCTTAATACCACAAATAGAAACTCCACGCACTTTCAACCAAATCCCAAACGATTATGACATTTCTTGCTAACGAAATAAAAGCCAAGATTGCGTAAGAATAACCTTTCCGAATTGAAATGTTAGGGTTATTGAAAATTATGATTTGATAACACGAAAAATTTGTTTGAGGGAAATATTGAAAACGGGGATTATGAAAGAGAATTTGTTAAAAAGAATTTATGAATTACAATTGGGTGCCCTGCGGGTTTCAGATTTTATCGCGTAAATTACAATTTATATTTAGGTTCGTTTGACAGTCACTGAATTGAATCGTTCTTAGTAGGTAGTCAATGACGAATTATTTATTAACTTGTATATTACCTACATACATAAAATATAATAATAATAATAACAGCCTATAACTGTCCCACTGCAGGGCTAAGGCCTCTTCTCGTATAGAGAAGGATTGAGCACTGATCACCACGCTAGCTCACTGCGGGTTGGCGATTTCAGATAATTAAATCCTGGTTTTCTTACGATGTTTTCCGTCACCGTCAGTCAGCGGTGTCTTAGAATATCTAAGAAAGTATTAATGACATTGAAAAAGTCACATTGATACTTGCCTGGGCTTCAACCTGCAACCTCGTGCATAGAAATCCGGTATGTCAACCACTAGGCCACCACGACCTACATACAAGTTAATAAATAATTCGTTTCGTCGTCGTACAGGTTTTTAAATAAAAAAAGGTAAGGTGTTAACGATTTTGGTTGGTACAGTTAAAAGTTTCATATTGATTGTCGATGGCTAAGGTAGGTTTCTCTTGAATCTCACTTTTTTACTGAAGAATTCAGTAAAATTTTCTTTTTCTGACATCTTCAATTGACCATCTACGGCTTATCAATCTTACCTTAGTAATTTTACTTTTAGGTCTACACAAAACCTACATTTAGTTCTTTTATGGAAAAATCTAGTTGCTAAGTTCAAAAATCCTATACAGAAAACCTAACAATAAACTTCACGGTTACTCTTCTATTCTCCGTTCATTCTTTCCCCGCCGTTCTCCGCCATTTAATTCTCACACATTATTTACAGCACATTCCACTCCCTGGAGAAAAACCTGAACTTACACAAGTAAATTCCAATTAATAAATTAAACTTGTGTACGAAACAAAGTATGGTGTTCGTTCAGTAATGAATGTTGCAGCTTAATTGGTGTACAGCATTTAGAATTCATTGAAGTCAGTCAGACTCCTCCTTTGGGAACAATGTAATCAGTGTTCTGATTACACATAGTTTTATAGAGTAAATGCTTTGGATGTGTGCTTAGCTACAAAGATTCGTAAAATATGGGCCGTTGGTTGAATTCTTGGTGTAATTTAAGAGACATCAACTTAAAAAAAAATCGTCGCCTCGTACTAGGAATTTCTCCTGTATCGTGGGTGCGTTTCACAGCGGCGGGGTCTCGTCATGTGAAAACGGTCACCCATCACAAGACTGAACCTCGCAGATCGACCGATCTGCAGGGTAAACACATAACTACGAGCCCCACTTCAATACCAAGGCCGCACTTCGGCTAAGCCAACGCGGTTTTTGACCGCATGTTTTTGACGGTTTAACCATAGTGCGGCCTTGGCATCATATCTCTATTTTTCGCATTTCGTAAATTTCTTAGCCATACTTTTATATTCTCTGTAGAATTAGCAGATAGAAAAATAAAATTAATCACATCTTGATCATATATAGCACTGTATAGTTATTAATTCTCTGCTACAGCATGGCTACGTCTATAGAAGACAAACCCGGCACGCCCAGAGCAAACAACGGTGACGTGAACGCTATCTATGAATAACTAATACAGACCCTTTGATAGTGACCCTATCGTTATTGACATCTCTAACTACCGGTGACTGTTAAGGACCCAAGTTGATAGACACTTGTAGTTTTTGTGAGTAAGAATCTGCTTGAATTTGTCAGTCTGAATTTAGAAAGAAGACTGTACTGAGGTAATCAGGCTCGCAAGCAGGTTTTCCTAGATTTCACCAGCTTTAATTTGCAACATATACAAATGATTTATTAAAACCACCGAAACACTAGAATCTCGGAGTAATTACAATACCATTCTTAACCACCCTATAAAATTAATAGATTGGTTTTAGTCTCAAAGCGCGAGTGCCAAGCATGAGTTTCTCGGTTCGATGCTCGGACCCTGACGTATGATTCGATTTTGATTGGGTAATTCTTAGTAGCAGCATGGAGTCTGGTTATCCACCCGGTTAATGGCAATAAGCTCGTCCCCTATTAGATGGACGACCCCGTCGGTCTAGGACTGATTTATCCACCAAAAAAATGCCTACCCTCGAAATCATGATCATTATCAGCCCGTTGCATTCCATTGCTTAAATCGTCTGTGATAGAAGCAAAAGTCAAGGATAATGATGATGATACACCCCTGTCTACTTCAGGGAGCACGGGCGTGATGATATAAAAAACTAAAGCTTAAAACGAATGCACGAATGAATTAATGAAAATTATCCCATACATCCGCTGAGTATAAGTTTATTGCATTACAAAAATACTTGCTCAAAAATTCGTCGAGTTTTATGTTCGACCCAAAAACGGAATATATTTTGCATAACCTTTTTCCTCAATTTTGATTTCGTTGAAAAATTGGAATGAAATTTA
Organism: Abrostola tripartita; assembly: GCA_905340225.1. NCBI lineage: Eukaryota > Metazoa > Arthropoda > Insecta > Lepidoptera > Noctuidae > Abrostola > Abrostola tripartita. Next base: position 2,245,165 of record HG996510.1, on the reverse strand, counting down.
ATGAACGCTCATAGTGTGCTGATGGCAGTCATAGAACCTAGATGCTCTATTTTGTTTTGGATTCTACACAAGTAGGTAGTATTTTTTTTTGTTTCACGACTCCAGACTCCGTGCTGCTACTTCTTCTTATCGTGTGGTTGATGAACCGGACCTGACCTGGTGTCAGAGTTTAAACCACCTGTAGACCTCTGACATGGCTTTACACAGCTTTGAAAAATCTTTCAGGTGTGCCTGTTTTCTCACGGTGGTTTTTAGCAACAATTCAAAAAGTCATTGGTGCGTGCTGGGGTTTGAACTTGCATCCTTTGAATTGGCAGTCCAATATTCATACCACTCGGCTATCACTAAATGAACGCGAGAATTACGTAATGGGAAAACCCAATAACACTTTGCCCACCCCAGGATTAGAACCCAGGTCCTCTGCAACCACTAGACCAACGAGGCAGAGCAACATAGATAACAAAATAACGAATAAAGAAAATGCAACATTGAAAAATATAGGTACTTACCGACTCCAGCCGTGCCATGTTGAGATGCGACACCAGTCGTGCTATTCTTAAGACATCACTTCCGAACTCACTTTTAAATCCCCGGTGAGATTTGACACTACCAAGTGTTAGCAATAAAATATTAAAAGGGATGTAAAATTACTTAATTGACTCGTTCACTATGGTTCACTCGTTTACATGGCAACATTTTTTTTTTGACGTCGCCCCACGCTTGTAATCTCACCTGTATCGTGGGTGCGTTTCACAAACATGAAATATCACATACACAAACACCCAAACTCGGGACAAACATCTGCGGATCGCACAAATTATTGTCCCGTGCGGGAATCGAACCCGCAACCCTAAGCGCAGCAGTCCAATTGCTTAGCCACTGCGCCAATCGGGTCGGCAATCAACGTCAACATTGTACATACATGTAGCATCTTAATAAAACAACAAATCTTAAGGTCGGTGACACATTGTGATACGAGAGTTTCGTCCGGTATTTACTTGGGATTGTAATGACGGTGGATAAATTAAAAGTGATTATTATAAATGACCTACATATTTTATTTGCAACTTCCCGTGTTCTGAATTTGAAGATTGTCCCTGTGATAGTCTTACACAAGTATGATGCAAGGTGACGTGTGAGATGAATTTCAAGAAGATGTTAGGGTAATAACTTCCGTGAGTGTTATCCATATTATTTACTATATAACCCGGTTATACTCACGTGTGTATTCGGGAATGCCCGACTAGTTAACCGTAACCAGCTCATGAAAAAGGGCTCCGTTCGAGTTTAAAACTAGTCGGGCATTCCCGAATACACACGTGAGTATAACCGGGATAAGCACTAATAGCCGAGTGGTATGACCGTTGGACTGCCAAGTCAAAGGTCGCAAGTTTAAACCCTGGCACGCACCAATGACTTTTCGAATTCATGTGCGTACTATAAATTAGTTATCAGTTGCTAAAAACGGTGAAGGAAAAACATCGTGAGGAAACCAGCACACCTGAGAGATTTTTCAACGGTGTGTAAAGCCATGTCAGAGCCCTACAGGCGGTAAACTCTGACACCAGGTTGTTCAACAACCATACGATAAGAAGAAGAAGACCGGGATATATAGTAAATAAGATGTTAAGGTTTCAGAAATGCATAGCAGTTTGTTTCCCACTGTGCCCTTAACATATAGAGAATTTCTTTGACCAAAGTGCAATAGTAGCCAAGTATTCCAATCCTTCTAATTACATAGATAACACAATTCACAAAGCAAGCGGGTTTTCCCTAGTTTTCACTAGCACATTAAATTCTTGCTACCCACAACGTTTTTCGTTTGGCATCGCTCCAAATGGCATTGGTTTTTAAATTTTTAACTCATCCGAGGTGAAACTGGCCGAATTGATGGCAACATTAATATTTCATTCGTGTGTTCGTTGAAAAGTGTTGCCATTTTTTCGCCTCCCGATTTTGGGGGAATTCAATTTGTATCGCGTGAATTTTGGAGTGAGTTTAAATATATTTTGATGACATTGCTGTGAGTGGTACTTAGATAAATATATGTTTTGGGTTAAAAACACTGTCATTAAACATGTACACTTATGAATTATTTGTTTGCATAATGGATATACAGTGTGTAACAGAAATCCGAGGGATTTAAGAGAGCGGTACAGGCCATTAAAATGTACGACTTCTATAAGGGACTATAAATTTAAATGCCGTGCTTCTGTCATTGTTACAATTTCTAGAATGCCAATTTAGTTGTTATTGTTGTGATTGTATTGTTAAGTAGGTGGTCACATCTGGTATTACCTTTGACAGAACTTAACTTAGCAAATACAGACAATTAACTGAACCAAACATCACGCCTGTATTGTAGGGGTAGGCAGAGGTGCGCATACTGCACAATTGCACATATATTATATAGTACACCCACATTTCACCATTTATGTTTAAATTCCAATGTAATAAGGGAAGAGCCTATTGCCATCAATCATTCACAAATCTTAACTCCGTGCTGCTACTCAGAATTACCTAAAGACAAACCCAGTAATACTTTTCCCGACCCGGGATTCAAACCCAGGACGTCATGCTCAGCAGTTGCGCTTAGCGGTCACTAGACTAACGCCAGCCTACAACTAACTTACCTCTTTTAAACACACCACTTGGTAAAGTAGTCAGGAAACACGAGAGACTGGGGAAGTACAGATACAGCGACAAAAATAAAGGAAATTGGATTTTTAAGTATAGCAATACCTACGTGCTAAGCACAGTGGTATTGCCCATAGTTTACGCGAGTAAAACAATAACTATAAAAGTCGTAAGTAAACTATTTCGACCTATTTTACGGCGGAGAGTTTAAGGGAATTTATTTTTATTCATTTTACGTTGCACCTTGAGGTTAAAGAAATATATTGATAAGTATGCAAGAAGAAACTATTGTGACTTTCTCCTTTTTTAGTTATTTTGAGAGACTTACGTTTTTAAGCATCATATCATAATAACGCCTATATTCTCCGAATGGGTAAGCGAAGGTACAAGGTACACCCACATCACTAAGAATTACGTATGGAAAAACCTAGCAACACTGCTCGACTGCCCGGGATTCGAACCCAAAACCTCACGCTGAGTAGTCACGCTTAGCGACCACGAGACTAACGAGGCAGTAACTGAACTATGACTAAACTGTTTCCAAATCACTGTTGGACTGAACAACTTGACACAATTGTAAAGCCTAATCAACTATTATCCATAATAACGTCAGTGTTTACCAGTATTACCCACCCATGCGTTCAGACAAACAAAGTTTGCGAAAACTAGAACACAGAAGACAATAAAGAAGCCTCGTTTCTCGCCTGTCTTCTTTCACAACCAACGCCCAGTGTAGCGAAAACTTTATTCAAATTAACTCAAAGAAAAACCCGGAAAATATTCTCTAAACTATTTTGCAATCTAATTATAACAGTTGCGCTTAAAACTCCCCCTTAATAAGATTAAACTTTACAAAGCCATGCAAAAATATTTGGACGCAAAAATATTCTGTGTAAAGAAATTAACAAAAAATACCCTCAGTAGTTTGTAGGCGGACCGAATCTAGTATTCAGTGCAATATAAAGGAGTCTTTTGTGCACCGAAAAAGTGGGTCATCCTATTCCTCTATTACACTGCCGTGCATGAAAATACGGATCGGTATTTAAATATTTTCGAATGAGTTTAGTTTCCCATTTCGTGAGGAGAATGCTATCTGAATTTAATAAGCGTGGAATGTGTATCGTTATTTTTATCACTTGTGCGAATTTTCAATGCTTCTATTTGTTTATAATATGATACTTGATAACCTTGGAAATAGCTGTTTTGATTATATATCATTGCTGAAGATAGGAGACGTATTATCCTGAAATGTTTAATGGCAAAAACTGCCGATGTTTCTCAGCCTACCCCTAGTGGATATAGGCGTGATTATGTACTGTTAACGTATGCTAGCGAACGACCAAAACATGATCCTAAAATTGCGAGGGTTACCAATTAGGAGAATATTCGTATTTTATACATATTTGTCTCTAAAATTCTTGTAAGGAAGTTTAGTTTTAGTTTTAGAGACATATCTAAACGGTTGGTCGACTCTTCACGTGACCAAAGGGCTGGTTTGTTTTTCGGCCAAAGAATTAGCATTGCCATTCAACGTGGCAATGCCGCCAGCCTTTTGGGAACCCTGCCAGTCGACAGTGATGAGGAGGAATATTTTGATGCATAATTATTTGATGTTTTTTGTTTGTATATATTTTTAGTTTTAATAATAGAAGTATAGTATAGAAGGTAGTATAAAAACAATCGTGTGTGTATATAATGTAAATTGTTCTTTTAACTAAATAAAACCAGGAAGTTTAAAATTAAACAGGAACATGAAAATATTTAATTTTACAGAAGTACCAGGACACCAGAAAAGCTGAGGCTTACTATTCGTGTCTTGTACTGCATTGCACATCTGTTTAGTATTGCAGTTTGCAATTAGTGGTCTGGCTTTGTTGCCCTGGCCAGCTGTCAGTCGACCGGACGGTGTTAGAGCGATAATATTGTGTAGCGGATTAGTTCTTAGGCTTATAATATTATCATATTTAATGTATGACCGTGCGGTATTATGGGATTTGAAATATCTTGGCGACTTGCTGTATGTATAGCTACCGCGTTATTAGGTTTGCCTATTATATTTCCTGTGCTTTGGTGCTAGATTGACTAGCCTTTTTTAGCCTTAGGTGTAGACGTGACGCTACGACAAAAAAATTGATTAATGCACAAAATCACACTAATATTATAAAGTAGAAATTATGTGAGTGAGTTTTCCTCTTTCTCTTTAAAAAAAAACGCCGCCCCACACTAGGAATTTCTCCTGTATCGTGGGTGCGTTTCACAAACTTGAAATATCACATACACAAACACCCAGACTCGGGACAAACATCTGTGTATCGCACAAATTTTTGCCCCGTGCGGGGTTCGAACCCGCAACCCTTAGCGCAGCAGTCCAATCGCTTAGCCACTGCGCTAATCAGGTCGTATGTTTGTTACCTCTTCACACTATAACGGCTAAACCGATTTTGTTAAAATTTGGTATGGTAGCTGACATCCTAGATTACCACATAAGCTACTTTTTGTCCCAATACAATGCAGCGGGTAACACCGGGGGCCGCAGCTAGTGTAATATAAATTTGTCATTAATTACATTTCTGAAATATTATTTCATAAATTATCAAAACTAGCATATGGAATATAGCATATTATTTTATTATGGTCTGTACACCAGAATATAATAAAAGTTACTTAACAGTAACTACGATACCATCAAAAACAGTTATAATCATTCCATAAAATACCAGGATCGCATTAATGTATTAGAATTAGAGCAACTAATTCTGTCTTGTATTGTATACGTCAAGCGTGTTGACCATCCGTTTGGTGTTCCGTGTTGCACAGTTTCCAATTAGCGACCCGGCTTTATGTCCTGCTCGATTGTCACCTTACTACGACATTCATAGCGATGTCATGCCCAAAATGCGTGGGATTTATTCAGGTCATACGAACACGGTATAGGCGCGGTTTTGGATTTTTTATTCTAGTTTGTATGTGAGAACTGAAGAGAGATTTATTTACCGAAAGAAACGTAATTTCGGTACCTAAAGTCATCCTAAACGGCTGGACAGAATAGGATGAAATTTTGTGTGTATATCTAAATTGATAAAGGAAATTTGAAAAATGATGGACACGAGCAGTACTTGAACCTGCGACCTTCGCCGTACCGTGGCGCTGCTCTAACAACTGAGCCATCGTGTCACTGCTCGCACCCATCGAATTTCAAGTTCCCTCTTAGTATTTACGTCTTAAGGGTGACGTCAGGTAGGTATATTTGTGTGTATATTTCAATGGGCACCTGGGTGGTTTGAAAACACAATTGGACCCGGTAGGTGACGCAGGATGACGCCTCCCCTAGTCACAGAGGGGTCCGCTAGTCAGTCTATTAAAACGATGTCAATTTTTTTGTGGACAATATAATTTAGTAGCTTGAAATAAACGACTTTGTTGGACAATTAGCACAATATTCTGAACGTGAACCTAGTTTAAAGATAGAAGCTAACAGACTGCAGCAAAAGACCAACGTTCTGAAAGATGGAAGATTCTAGAACAGATGGAAGGCTTCCACGACGAAGTGCTAAGGACAGCGAGATGCAGGTATTTTCTTATGGTATTGTATGTATGTACATATTATGTCATTTAACTAACTTTAGAGTTGATAAAGTAGGTTCTATCTTTTTAACTTCTCTAGGTTTAGTGGTTTGATTTTTCCATTAGGTAATTCTCAGTAGTAGCAAGGAGATTTGTACCCGAGTGATGGCAATAGGCTCGCCCCCTATTACATTGGGACCTTTGACATAACTGGCAAAATGTGCGTGTACTATACACGTGTATACTATAGTATATACCTCTGCCCACCCCTTCAAATACAGGAATAATGTTACGTTATGTGGCTTGACTGAGAAAGCCGGAACTTAACATAACATAACATCGCGCCTGTATTCCCCGAAGGGGTAGGCAGAGGTGTACATATAGTACACCCACATTTCGCCAGTTATGTTGTAAGTCCCAATGTAAAAGGGGGCGAGCCTATTGCCATCAACCGGGCACAAATCCAGACTCCATGCTGCCACATGAGAATTACCTAACGGAAAACTCAGTAACACTTTGCCCGACCCGGGATTTGAACCCAGGACCTCTTGCTCAGCAGTCGCGCTTAGCGACCACTAGCCAACGTCGCGCTTAGCCACCAATAGGCAGCCGGAACTTAATCTACATAATTATTAGGTGACATTTACCATTCAATCAGACTCGCTTCAATCCTAAGGCGCCGTGACGAATTGCTGTCGCCTAGAACAATGACATGGCTGTTCTGAAAGGGAATGCATTTAATATTAATTAGACACGGATAGTGCAGTCGGTAAGTATGAATGTATGTATACAGAGACCAGTGGAAGAAGGGAAAGAAGGGCTTGCCCTGCAGTGGGATAGTACGTGCTGGTAATAATAATAATATAATCTGTAAAATGCACCTATTATACTGTAGACATGCTGTGTTTTTTTAATAAATAATTAATAAGATAGGTTTTTTTCAATACAATCTTTCGACCGATATTTTGTTCGCATGGAAACTTTAAATTTGTTTCTTCAAAGTGATCTATATCCTTTCGATGTATTCCAGCTTTCTCTATACCGAATTTCATCAAAATCGGTTCAGTTGATAAGCAGTGAAAGCGTAAAAGACTGATTTACTTTCGTAGCATGGACGAAAATATTAAATTCACGTTCTGCCAAACATTAATCTGCAATTCCAGCACATGTTCCGTCATTCATATATTTAAGCTTGTTTCATAGCAAAAATTCAGCGCTCGCTGGAATTAAACTCAAGCCGCTGCTAAATTCATTCCGTTGTAAACGCTTGACCGCGCCGCCTAGATAACATGTTGTTACAGCCCCGTGCCTCGTTTAGTGCAGACTAGCAGGCGAGTGATTTACTGGCTCAGGATGTAATTACATCAGAATTTTTAAGTATGCATACAAATCTCTTTTAAGCTCTAAGGATACATTTTATTCAAGTTCAAATGTTTAGTTAACTATTTTGCCGAAATAAGAATGCATAGAGATGCCTAAAAGAGATACTAATTTAGTCAAGTTTGTCAATATTAGTATTATTTTTTTCTGGCTACGTGTAACTTTTGTTAGATGGTTGTACTAATTTTAAACTTCATTATTTTAATTTTCGACTCAAATCAACTATCTGGCAAACAATTGTTCGTAGCATCAAATATGAGCTAAAGTACAAGAGAGCAAAAGTAACTTTGGCATAAATCCAAAGTACGTAAACGTTTCAGCCCGTGGTGGTGCCGGGCCAAAACAGCACCTTCTCATCTCATCCCGTTGCATGTCGTAGGAGGCGACTAACGGAAAATCCAGAAGATGGGCAACAGCGTCTTCTGTAACTTCACCACCAATACTGCAATCCCCAAGCCGCTTGCTAAGCTTGGGGATAATGGCAAATTAAGCAGGCCTTGGTTCGGCAGTGGGCTTCCGGTTCGCTCCCGTTGATGATAATGATGAAATTTTTAAACCCGTAATAATGAGCGACGATCTGATTGGCGCAATGGCTAAGCGATTACACTGCTGCGCTAAGGGTTGCGGGTACGATTCCTGCAGGGGGCAAAAATTTGTGCGATTCACATTTGATTGTCCCGAGTCTGGGTGTTTGTTGTATGTGAAATTTCAAGTTTGTGAAACGCACCAACGATACAGGAGAAATTTCTAGTGTGAGGCGACGTTTTAAAAAAAAATGTATAAACATATTTTTAATGTAACGACCATATAAGTAAGTTACATAACCACTGCCTTATTCCACTAAACTCGCTCGTTGAAACGCTCCACGGGGCTTGTAGCCATATCATTGGAAATATCGGTCGGCCCGCATGGCAGCGCCGTGCGATAGCCTCCCCAATTCTGTTACCGAAATTACTACGAATTGGTACAAACGCGTCTATTTTATTGAACTTGCAATATTTACGCTTAGTTTTAGTAGTTAGTAGAAACTGCTGCGTTGTTGGTTTTACTTCGATCGTAATTTGTTTATTGTAGAACTTATTCGAATGTGGAGTAGTTTTGTGAGTGTGTGCGTGTAGGCCCAATGAATGGCAAAAGGCTTGCTGGCATGATTTATAAAACCTTTTAGGTAATACATGTTGTAAATAGATAGATAATATTCTTTATTGCACCTCAAGAAACACAAAATACAGAGAAAGATCGTCGTCGATGCTTAATTCACGGTTTCCAGGTTTACCAAATTAAGGGAGGGTTCTTATTCATGGCAGTTATGTAACTGAAAAAGAAGTAAGGTTTTTGTGGCTCAAAATTGTAATAATCGTTGCTACTTTTTAACTATTCTAAAAAACCAATTACTGACCTTGACAGGGAATCTAGACTAAAAATCAAACCCAAAACTGCCACTTACAGTGAGCAAGCTTTTCGATCAATTCGTTCGGTCTACTTTTTGTGGGTAGACAACAAAAATATCTAGCAATAGAACAATTACAGGCCAAACTAATTTAATTAATTCAGGGTTTCAGATGCCTGACAATGAGCTTTCAGAGTCCAGGTGTCTAACCATGAACGCCTAAAGCAGGATAGTTTAAGATGTGAAAGTGTGATGCGCTACGTGCAGTGTAATGCGGCGTCTCGCTTCCACGATTGAAAATATCCTGCAATGCAAGCTCATAGTAACACACCCTCTTCCTTACCATGATCTCTTAAAGCAGGACAGTTACTGTTTACGTTGTGGAAGAGAGACGCCGCACTACACTGCACGTAGCGGCGTCTCGCTTTCACATCTTAAACTGTTCTGCTTTAAGAGTTCATGGTAAGGCACCTGGACTTTAAAACAAACCTGCAATCTACATTCTTCAACAAAGTCTCCTCAATTCCCTATATTCTAATTCGGTGCATCTCAATCCATTCCGACATAACCGTGTTATAACGTATGTGTTAGAGCGGACGGTAATAGCGACTGAGACGCGGCAGGCGCAGCTGCCCCGCAATTTGCATGTATATAGGATTGCACAGTATGTACTGTAAGTGGCGTGTAATTTTAGGGAATTGAACTCAGGTTTATACATGTTATAAGTTGCAATAAAGGTTCTACGTACTGCGGACCAAGAGATGATAATTATGCCCGTGGAATGCTGGGCCTGAATAGCACCTTTCCATCTCGACTCCCCTTACCGTGTGGTATCCAGCCTAGAATTGACCACCATCTTTTCTCCCGTGGGTGTCGTAAGAGGCGACTAAGGGAAAATCCTAAAGATGGGCAGCAGCGTCTTCTGTAACTTGACCACCAACACTGTGATCCCCAAGCCGCTTGCCAAGTACGGCGATCATGGCATTTGTCCAGCAGTGGAAGACGTCCACTATTTAAAAGGCCTCCTAAGGAGGGGGGAGGGTTCCATAATCCCCACGCATAGCAAGCGACTCGGGGATCGCAGTATTGATGGTTAAGGTACAGAAGACGCTGCTGCCCATCTTCTGTATTTTCCCTTAGTCGATAATAATAAGACGACAATAATAATTAATTAAACCAGGGAAACTCAACCATTAAGAGATCCGAGGCATAGAATCACCTGACGTATGGAGAACGGTCACCCATCCAAAGGCAAACCTTAACAAGTGTTGCTTAACCTCAATAGCCCTTCAAATACATAACACACTCGCGTGACCGTAAACGTTCATTGTTGAACACATGCCAACCGCAGTAACGAACAATTCCGTGTGATATTGCGGTCAACACTTTTGGCAGGTAAACCTATTGTGTATCGCTGTATGCTATGATTTTTATGTATGTATTGTCACTCCTGTATTCCATATAGGTAAGCAGGCTATAGTACTCCTTGTTTGTATAGAAAATGTTATATGAACTAAGCTTTTTTAGATTTTGATAACTATTTTTGTTGCTTTGCATGATTTTGGTTCATCTCGGTACGAAAATATGATTAAATTTATAAAACACTTTGTATGCAGGACTTTAATTATGTTACAGTTGAAACGCATTATCCATAATTATTATCTTATTCATTAAATACATCACCTATCTCTCGAAGAAAATCCACCAAGAAACCACTGGGTAGTCTCAAAACGACACAATGAAGACCTGATTGGCGCAGTGGCTAAGCGATTGGACTGCTGCGCTAAGGGTTGCGGGTTCGATTCCCGCACGGGACAAAAATTTGTGCGATCCACAGATGTTTGTTCCGGTCTGGGTGTTTGTGATATTTCATGTTTGTGAAACGCACCCACGACACAGGAGAAATTCCTAAAGTGGGGCGACGTTTTATTAAAAAAATATATTAAAAAATATTTTTTTCTGTCACTTATGACAAATTCCTAATTACTAAGTAAAGTGCAGTATACAAAAATCCCAACAAACGACACAATTTAACCCAACATACCTCCGCTTCAAAATTTAACCGGAACCTTTGAAATACTGGCTGTACCAGAAAAAGAAAAAAAAACCCCTAACACATTAATTCCCGCACGAATCGCCGGCTCGTGACAGGCGGTGGCAAACAATATGAGCGTTGCACGCCGCATATGAATTTCAGTTTAGGAACGATGACCGTTTGTACTGGGCGGCTGGCTGGAAAGAGAAAGCAGAATGTTACTGGCTGGAAATTTCTGTGATTTAAAAAGTAGATAAATGTTATCGAATTTTAAATTTATTTTTGTTTTTTAAGCGTGTAGAATTGATACTCGTACGTTAAAAATTGTGATAAATACAGATTTTGTTTCAGAATCTGTAGGTACGCATGCGATATTTCAGATTGTTATTCCCGAGCAATATTTTTTATTAATATTAAATTATTTGCTGTTTAGAAAATGAGTTTTGTCATCGTCTACATTGTATTAATTGCATACCGGTAAAAAGCTTATTTTATGTCACTGAAATGTGGGTATTCAACCTTTCACGAGGACTTTAAAACATGTGATATACGTAAAAAATAACTCTAGCAGCAATATCTATTACGAGTATGGATCGACACTTGCTAGTTGCGGGCAACCGTGGGGCTCGGGAGCGCTCGATGTGGCTTGCTTCACGTCACATGTGAATTTAAGCTTAGTTTGTAGGAGCGTTTAGTTTGGCGAGTCAACTTGCTCGAGAATATTCCACCACGTTGTCTACAACATCGTTATAATAAGTGTTTTTGAATAAAAACGGATTTAAAATCTATTGCCCTATAGTATGTTTAAATTATTTTTCGAAAGATAGTGTTTAATTTTTGAGTTACAGTTTTAAGTTGCAATTCAACTTAGATTTTTCTTCATTTGCCAAACAACACACGTCAGGCATTAAAGTTACCTTGTTCAAATCCAATAGCCTAGAAAAAATATAGTCACATAAGAACATTAGACACTCTTCGTAACCAAATACGGCTACAAAAGAGGAATGGTTCCTCCTTAGCATAAAAAATATTTTATTCGGTGGAAAGTGACGTGACATGACGTCACGTGTCACGTCACTTTCACCAAGAAAAACACCACGTATAAGTCACAAAACAGATCTACTAGGGTACCTACTTTTTCCTAAACACACCAATTGTCTATTTCCACCACAACTAAAACAAAAGACTGATAATTACGCGTATGCGTGTATGCCAGTACACTCTCCCGTTCAAACGAGCCCGATGCACCAGTCGCATTGAATTTAGGGCTACATGCTATCCATTCGAGATGTCGCTGCGATTGTCCTATCAAAATCCGCTTATAGTGTAATGATACCTATGCCTGTTGGTCGTTCTACAGCAGGATTGATGTATCACCATCAGCATTTGTGTCTGTTACTGACGATGATTCGAGAGATACTATCGTGATAATAATGATTATTTTTACACTGTTGAGGGACTCGTTGCTACAGATCAGTTAATCTGGGAAGTTAAGAGTCATAGCACACGTATCAAATCGGAAAGGGATCGTTACCGTATCCCCTTTCGCCTCGCCGGCAAACAGGCGTCAACTTTACGTGAGCTTACGCGCGATTTTGTTAGGATTCCGATTAGTGTGCTTTTCAGTAGGGAGTTTCATACAAAGAATACTGCACGGCTTGAGTTGATACGGTGACGACCCCTTTCCGGGTTGATATGTGTGCTACGACCATGAGTCGTGCCCGCCGCGGTCGGTCTTGAGATGGGTGACCGTTTACACATGTCGAGACCACCCCTCCGTGCTTCTGAAGGCACGTCAAGCCGTTGGCCCTGCGCCAGATTTCTCTTCGGTCGTGTCGGTCTACCGTCCCATCGGACTGTGAGAGTGAGGGAATCGGGAGTGCACCTGTGTTTGCGCGCATACTTGTGCACTATAATATCTTCTGCGTGATTGGCTAGCCTCAGATGAGATCGGCCGCCAGGATCGAAATTCTAAGAAAAGCTATAGAGATGCGGGTTCGATTCCCGCAAGGGACAAAAAATTGTAATCTGCAGATGTTTGTCCCGAGTCTGGGTGTTTGTGTATGTGATATTTCATGTTTGTGAAACGCACCCACGATACGGCAGCAAATCCTAGTGGGAGGCGACGTGTTTTTTAAACAAAAAAAACTCAAAAATCTCTTGTAGCGAAATCGTATTTTTATAACAAAACCATTACTCGAAATGTTTGCTACTAGTAAGAGAGAGAGGGTCGTGTTTTGTTTTAACAAAAAAATACCTTGTGGTCTCTTTATGGCTGATAAAGTTATTGATGAACCTACACTATTCACCCTATTATCATTCTAAATTAATTACAAAGGCTTAAAAGTAGGTAAAAAATAAAATTATCTATTACAAGGTTGGTTCTCTTTAAATCAAGAGTATAAATAAACCGGCATTGATGATGATCAATTATTGATAATTAATTAGAATAATATCCCTTTATGACATGTATCAAGGCCCTTAACAATACATATTATTATATTTTACTAATATAACTTACTGCCTCGTTGGTCTAGTGGTCGCTAAGCGCGACTGCTGAGCAAGAGGTCCTGGGTTCAAATCCCGGGTCGGGCAAAGTGTTACTGAGTTTTCCATTAGGTAATTCTCAGTAGCAACACGGAGTCTGGATTTGTGCCCGGTTGATGGCCATAGGCTCGCCCCCTATTACATTGGGACTAACAACATAACTGGCGAAATGTGGGTGTATTATATGTTGACCTCTGCCTACCCCTTCGGGGAATACAGGCGTGATGTTATGTTATGTTATATAACTTAAAAAATACTATAAATACATACAGAGATCTGCTTACTCAGAGCTTGCTCTAACAAAAACTGGGGTTACAAAAGTGTTAAAAATACTGTCTCATTTATTCATTCTATCCTTGGGATGAAAATACGGCAATCGACTATAGAAATATACATTTACGATAACTGCTTGTACCACCTAGATACTTAAGAAATTATTACTAAAAGCTCTAATAAAATCTCCTTAGTTCCACAAAGTTTAGTTTGCGGTCGCGAAACCTGACATCAATTGTAAATTATTTCAAAAATCGGTTACCGAACAGCAAAAATACGTTCTGTTTTCAACCCTTGTTTATTTTAACCCCTTGTAATTAAGGTGGAAGTATAGAATTACGGATTAGGTAACGCGACACTTAGCGAGGTTTCAATTAAATTATGTTGATAATTATTATATTTAATTATTTTTGTAATACGTAAAGTCAAATTTCAGTTATGATTTTATATTAATTCGTAACCATGTTTTCGTTACTATTTTTTGCTCTTTTAAATCCTAGTCCTTTTTAGTATTTTTTCTATCTCATAAACCTAGTATTTTCGGGATCAAAAATGATATCCTTAGTTGACCACTCAAATCGAAGATCTGTAATATTCAATACATGTCTGTGTATATTTTAAAGTGAGTGGCTCGTAGCAACGTGTTAGGTTGTCACATGTCAAGACCCCTCCGTGCTTCGGAAGGCACGTTAAGCCGTTGGTCCTGCGCCTGATCTCTCTCCGGTCGTTGTCGGTCTACCGTCCCATCGGACTATGAGAGTGAGGGAATAGGGAGTGCACCTGTGTTTGCGCGCATACTTGTGCACTATAATATCTCCTGCGTAGTTGGCTAGTCTCAGATGAGATCGGCCGCCAGGACCGAAATTCGGTCAGTAGAACATAATGTTTTAAAAAGTTTTAAGAAATATGTACGTAATAGAAACACGCCAGTTGGTTCTCAAGTGATGAGCTCCTACGGATGGCAAAATATAAGATCAATTTTTCACTATCATTATTATCAGTATCGTGTTATTTATATCTTTGGGGTTCTAGACAAGTGGCAAACCGCTTGACCGATAGAAATCGAATAGAATGATAAATTTATGGGGATGACACAATGTTTTGACTAAGTAATTTATAATGGTCCATCCCATACATCTTTTATTCTATTCGCCTAGCGTTTTGCTACTGGTCTGGGTTATAACAGGCGTTAGACTCTTAGGAAGACTAAAGGTATGGACAAACCTGAAGCTATTGCAAATAGATTTTTATGTAGCCACAATTAAAGTGAAGTTGAAAGTTCGGTAGACAGCTGCAACAATAACAAGTGCTGGAGTGTGCTGGCTTCCCGCCAAAGTGTGGTCATCGGGTGTGCGTACAGACTAAGATACATCTTTATCATTTTTGTATGACTAGCATTCTTCACGACTTTGTCAGTGTTGAGAATTTTTGGAATCTTTTCCAAGATGACACTACCCTAATAGTCTAATCACTTAGCCACTGCAGCCCCCTTACCATGAACTCTTAAAGCAGGACATTTTCCGTTGTGAAAACGAGACGCCAAACTACACTGTACATGGCGGCATCTTGCTAAAAAATAAGGATCAGCCCTCTTACCATGAACTCATTAAGCAGGATAGTTTACGATGTGGAAGAGAGACGCCGCTACGTGAAGTGTGATGCGGCGTCTCGCTTCCACAACGTAAACTATCCTGCTTTAAAAGCTCATGGAATGGGGGCAGTCCTTGCAGAAGGCAAAAAAAAAATGTGCGGTAATTAGATACTTTTTAGACCCGCCATCTACTATTCTACCTAGAACTGATAATAACCGTTGTCTGCAGATTTCATAGGAAGAAGTTCATAATTTGTCCACCCCTTTGAGAATTATAAGCATGATTGTATGTACATATGTATGTAAATATACGTATTCATGGTTGAATACAGTCGAGCACCGATTCTGATTAATTCAAGTGTATAGCTGGAATGCTGGGGTTCGCACTGGCATTGATTGTACTAACACGTTGGTTAGACATATACATACGTACATTTTATATAGGTACGTAGATTCATATGTGTACACTGTACAGTGCTTTGTTGTTACGGAACTATTATCGAGACAAAATTGATGAATAAAAAAAGTTAGTACAAGGTATTATCGCTTTATTTTGGTAAAAAAGTTGGTAATGTGACTGTCGATGGGTAGCAAGGAGGTCTATTACCAAAATTGTTTCTTTTTTGGAGAAGTTACCCTTTCAAATTAAACTTAAAAATACAGTGCATCATTCTACCAAATCTTCATATTTCAAGTTAGGTAAAAAGCCACCAGATTCCTAAAAAATCCCAATAGGACTTAACCTTACCCAAGAATGGAAACCAAAACCTTTAAGCAGTTTCACTGTGCAACCACGAGACCTACGAGGCAGTCGACAACCATGCAATTTTAAAGAGTAAATAAATCAACCTCATCGTCAGCTGGAAGACGTCCACTGTAGAACAAAGGCCTCCGCCTTTTCCCCTTAAAGGGGGAGGGTTGCCATAATCTCCACGCTTGGCAAGCGGCTTGGGGATTGCAGTATTGGTGGTGAAGTTACAGAAGACGCTGCTGCCCATCTTCTGCACTATCCCTTAGTCTACTCCGACACCCACGAGACGAAATAAGGAGGTGCTGTACTGGCCTGGCACTCCACGGGACAAAAAATATAATAATTAAAAATGACGACCTGATTGGCGTAGCGGCTAAGCGATTAGACTGCTGCGCTAAGGGTTGCGGGTTCGATTCCCGTACGGGGCAAAGATTTGTGCGATCCACATTTGATTGTCCCGAGTCTGGGTGTTTGTGAAACGCACCCATGACACGGGAGAAATTCTAAGTATGGGGCGACGTTTTAAAAAAAAAAAAAACAAAAAAGAATTAAAGCAAAAGTTAGTTTAAGCCTTCCAGTTTGTTGCTTCCTATTCGTAGTATGTACGAGGTTAAGACGCTGAGTGTAATTGAAATTGCAAATGCTAAATTTTAAGTTTGTGGTTTTAAAGACATCGTCATTTTCATTTGCGTAGAAATCTTTTAGCTTGAAAGTATTCCTTAATTACAGTCGATACTCAATTCAGTATTAATTAATTTTAGAGATATTGCACAAAATGTGTTTCGTATTCATGCATTTAAATATTCTTTTCACTTCTTTGTATTGTAAAGAGCTAATTTGCACATGAAAACAGCTTAACTGTGGTGTAGGGATTGGTAACAACAAGTATTCCCCGAAGGGGTAGGCAGAGGTATGTATATGGTATACCCACATTTAGCCAGTTATGATATAGGTCCTAATGTACGAGCCTGTTGCTATCAACCGAGCATAAATCCAGACTCCGTTGTATTACTCAGAATTAGCAAATAGAAAAACCCAATAACACTGCTCGACCCGGGATTAGAACCCAGGACCTCATGCTCAGCAGTCGCACTTAGCCAGCAGTAGACATACGATACAAAAAAAAGTGGAATGCAGTCAAAATAACTAATCTTAGCTCTTTTACGATAAGACGTTTTAGAAGATGGCGTTAAAACTATATCTTGAAATGGTCTACAAAGTAACAAACCTCTTTTTAACAATTTCGTAGTTAGATATAAAAGAGAAAAATCTAGACCCAAGTCTAGTCAAACAGACTTTTCCTTTGAAGCAGTTAGTAAGGTCTTAATGAAGTTCCGTGGTACAGACAGACGATTTTCTGCAACTTAACAATGAATAGAGGTCATTAAGCTGGTTACTTGAGCGGCTTTACGAAAACTTAGGAAATGAAATGATCATTTAGTTATGAATATTAATAGAATTAAAAGAGAAACGAGCACATTTACCTTTACTCATTAGAATCCATACTTTTCATTTAATATTATAAATGTGAAAGCAACTCTGTCTGTCTGTCTTTTACACCTTCAGGACTAAACCCCTAAAAGATTTTAATAAAATTTGGCATGAAGAAAGTTTAAGACCTCTAAGGCGTTTAAATAAGGGTTAACGCGGTAAGCTGCGGGCAAAAGCTATATATATCATACTAACCAACAATCTAAATTAATGCGAGCGAAGCCGCGGGCAAAAGCAATCTTTAAATATATAAATGAATTGATGTTCGTTAGTCTCGCTGAAACTCCAGAACGGCGGGACCGATTTGGGTAATTTAGGTCTTGAAATATTCGTGGACGTCCAAAAAGGTTTAAATGGTGAGAAGGGGGTACGAAGTTCGCCGAGTCAGCTAATTAAAAATAATTTATACTTGTCACTGTCGTTTGCATATATGCATATAATGCGTATGCATTGAATAGAATGCAATAATAGAATAGATTTCGTCTCACAAAATATTCGACGTCATCGCGGCAGACCCAGACGACGATGGCATGACGATCTGCTTGCCTGCAGGAGAGACTGGTCCACTTTAGCACACGACCGAGTAAAGTAGCAGAGTGCAAGGGAGGCCTTTGCCCTGCAGTGGGACAACACAGGGTGAGAAAAAAAATTGAATAGATTATAATGGAGACGGCAATTGACCTATGAAGATTTTAAGATAGAAGATTATAATATAGATTATGTCATCGTTTACCTATAAGTAAGAAGATCAACCGAATCCCCTAACGTTAGAGGGATTGGATGCCCCTGCAAAGGATTTGAATTTAACGGGTTTATATCAAGAATGTTGACTTCAACATTATAAACACACTTAAATTATAAGTGCTTACCGGGTGGTATCCGCCTTAGAATTGACCACCCCCTCTCCTCCCGTGGGTGTCGTAAGAGGCGACTAAGGGAAAATCCAGAAGATGGGCAGCAGCGTCTTCCGTAACTCAACCACCAATACTGTCCCCAAGCCACTTGCCAAGCGTGGGGATTATGGCACCCCTCTGCCCTTTTTTCTAAGGGGGAGGCCTTTGTTCAACAGTGGACGTCTTCCGGCTGATGATGATGATGAATATTATAAAGGAGTTTGTTTTTTAGCTAACAACTACATAATTGTATTCCTTTGCTACCCACATCTGCCAATATCAATAAGAATAACAACTTAATATAAAAGTCTGAGTACTACCTACGCAACGTCTACGGCGTAGTACTGATATTGCTACGACGCTACGATGTCGTTGCGCAGTAACTGTGATTCAGATTATTTTACACTAGTTTCGCCCCGCGGTGATACACGCTGGGTTTTTTCGGGATAAAAAGCTTATGTGTTACTCCAGGGTGTCAGCTACCTCCATACCAAATTTTATCAAAATTCGTCTAGCCGTTTGAGCGTGAAGAAATAACAAACATACATCACAAACTTTCGCATTTATTATATTAGCATGATAGAATTTGCATATCAATCTGAAGAAAATCTCAATACTGTAAATAGTAAACACGGAGTACGCCACCAGAATCAATTTGTAACGACTCGCAGAAGTACCGAGGCGTACTCGATTCGGAATCGTATTAATCGCCTTATCGGAATGGAATCGATTACTTCTGTCGAATGTAACGCAAATTGAATAAGTTCGGACAAGATGACAGAATGATTTGATGTTTGGCGCCATTCCTGTGTTTACTTTGGGTAATGAAATTGGAAAGTGTTTTGAGAAATTAAATTGGAAATTCTTTTAAAATTCTTAATTAGTTATATTTTTTGTGATGTCTAGAATATGACCCGCTTGGTCCGACTGCTTTAGTTTATTAACTGTATGCATAATAAAATGTCTAAAAACGGAAAATTAAATTACTTTACCATTAGGAAATTTTCGCTGTCTTTGAAGGCCGATTTTAGGCAAGGCAGCACGCCCACATTTTTATGATTTATGAAAGCTGAAAGTCTGTCACATTCTTCAGACCTACCTAGATATCATGAAATAACTTGTCTGTACTTTAAAAGAGACCTTGACCCCTGAGTTTGTTTCGGTGTTTCTTCTCAGAGGTAGTCAGTTAGGAAATGCCGATGCCATCTGGTTAAAAAAAAACGTGTAAAAGTGTTTTTTAAGACCTATTTGCAGAAATAAAATCATTTATCATTTAACTTGCTTCGATTTTAAATTCATAAAATAAAAAGCGCCAACTCACTCGGCGTTGTATCGTGTAAGAAACAATATATCAGAAAGCACCATACATACAACAGCTTAACACTCCTTCATAACATTCTCACACAAAAGACCAATCTGGTCCTTCCACCAACACAAAAGCGTTTATACTTCGTTTTTCTTTCACAAACAAAAATTAAGTACAATACAACAATAACAAACCAATGACCTTCTATCAAAGCCGAACAAAAAACAGTTAGGAGAAAATCGTGCGTAAAACAGAGGTTTTTGAGTGGCAACGGAAGAATGCACGAGAATGCCCGAAAATGCCTGAAAATGCCCGGGTTATAAATATGGCATTATTTTTCCTTTCATTGGGCGGACAATACGGTCCATAAAGTTTTATCGTGAGTCCGGTTGTACTGTTGAAGCTTAATGTTCGGTTTGTGTATTTATTAGGAATTTGTTTAATCACTTGCTTTATATGAAACTGCTGTAAACCCCGTACCGGTTAGCAGAGGTGTTCTATTGTATCAGTCAATATAACTTAATTTTGCTGTTTATTAAAAGTGGCATTTAATAGATGGGGACACAAGACATGCTTTCCCGGTGACGCGGATTTGCATACTCAATCAGCTTTCCAAAATTATCTTTCATCGTACAAGTTTTGAATCTATGTATTTGGTAAATCTACAAACAAGAAATAAAATTTTAAATAACAAAAAAATTCAAACCTAAATGAATGGAACAAAACATTATCTTCTATATCTTCAGTGCATGGTAACAACAACTAAACGCATTAACCCCCGTTTAATACTATCTCACCCAGTTAAAGTAATCGGTGCAACCCACCCCGCATAACCGATCTTTCCCTTTCTCGGATTAGCGCGGGAAGCACTTAAGATTTTATTTTTCGTCATCTCTATTACGCCATAAAGCGTGTACGTGGGGTTATATTCTGAAAGTAAAGCGTATATGCTAAATGTTAAGATGCATGTTCTACTCTATAGAAGCTGCACGTATTAACGCTTCATAAGCGCCGGTAATTGGATTACATTGGCATTTATAAAAAATATTTCCAATTCTGAGTCAGTCAGGGACAATAATTTGTGCGATCCACAGATGTTTGTCCCGAGTCTGGGTGTTTGTGTATGTGATATTTCATGTTTGTGAAGCGCGCCCACGATACAAGAGAAATGCCTAGTGTGGGGCGACATTTTATTAAAAAGAAAAAGTCAAAGTGTCAATGGTTTACTTATTAATTTTCAGATAAAGCACGGAGTCAGGATTTGAGCCCTGTTGATGGCTAGGATAGATAGGCTCGTTTCCTATTACATTGGGGCCTATCACATAACTCACGAATCAAGTGATTACTTGATTGTGTATAAGGTGGCTGGTGGTATCATTTTGTGGTACAGTCTGCATCATAGGTAGCTAATAAACATTTAAATGTTTTCACATACCATTAAATAAAGAACAACTCCTTACACCGTAAAAAGTCTTGAATATTCTCAGATCGTCATTTGGCTGTTTCTATCATTTGATATAATAACTTGAATTGATGTTTGTTTCTTTCAATTATTTGACATAAGGTTTCATAATATGTTAAGCTACTTATGATGCTGACTGTATATTTGTCATTCATGATTGTCGGTTAGGTAGTTCTTTTAGAACATCTCCGGTATGGACGAAAAATGTCGTTTTCTCTACCTATTTTGACAAAAATGACTTTTAACGCTTCCGAACGTATTTAATCCAAGCGAATTTTAATCTGATATATTCAATATATAGTTTGGATTAACCAAGAAGTAATTTGAGCATTTCTGATATCGTGCCATACCGCTGAATTTATGCTAAGGTCGATAGCAATTCTCAAACTGATTTAACTTTAATGGAACAATGCACGTGCCCTCGGTATCCAATGAGATCTTCGCACGGATTTTCGTAACATCCCAGAACTAGTTATACAAAGACCAAATTTATTCTCGTATTTATTCCAAAAGCGTAAGCTATCTAGATGTAAACAAAAATTTGGTGAAGTTTAATTAGTAAAGCCAATTGTGGAGCGTTTAGGAATAATGATCGAAGGACCAATATGGAGATAAGTAACACCTTTTTTATATAAGTAACAGGTGACCTTAAGTAGTAAGTAACAACATGAAAAATACTTGAGATTGCACCAATGGCTGAAGATTTATTTCTTTAAGGTTTCATTAATTCATCTCTCTGTTATTATGATAAGTTCTTCTTTTACAGAAAATAATAACAAAAATGTATTAATGACAATGATACTGAACTTACATAAATACATAAAAGAACGGTCAAATTGAGAACAACATTTTTTTAAGTCGGTAAAAAATTGGTCCTTCGAGCATTTTCTGAAAGGACGTTACTGAAAGCCCCAAGGTGCTAATGTAACTATTGACCGCTTAAACTCGTTCAAAGGACCATCAGTCCTTGTCAAGACTAAAGTCACTCGAGAGGAGCATTAAAGGCACTAGTGATGCATTTTAAAGTATGCTGTAATTACTTATCGCTTTAACTAACATATTTCTCGCAAATCTGTTCGACGACCTGATTGGCGCAGTGGCTAAGCGATTAGACTGCTGTGCTAAAGGTTGCGGGTTTGATTCCCGCACGTGACAAACATTTTTGCGAACCGCAGATGTTTATCCCGAGTCTGGGAGTTTGTGTATGTGATATTTCATGTTTGTGAAACGCACCCATGACATAGGAGAAATTCCTAGTGTGGGGCGACGTTTTTATTAAAAAGAAAAATGTTACACGAGGAAACATGAGATTTAATTTTTAGGTCAGATACGTTGGGTCAATCAATTAGCTTGTATATTAATATTTCATGTTGTTGCCTCGTTGGTCTAGTGGCCGCTAAGCGCGACTACTGAGCATGTGGTCCTGGGTTCGAATCCCGGGTCGGGCAAAATGTTATTGGGTTTTTCCATGAAATTCTCAGTAGCAGCACGGAGTCTGAATTTGTCCCCGGTTGATGGCAATAGGCTCGCTCCCTATTACATTGGGACCTCTTACATAACTGGCGAAATATGGGTGTACTTTAAGTAAGTGCACTTCTGCCTACACTTTCAAGAAATACAGGCGTAATGTCGTATGTATGCGTGTAAATTATATTTCATTTTTTTACCTTTGTTAAAGATTTCCTACCTAGCAATTAAGAGCTATAAGAGGCAATTGTAGGCCGTGGACAGACTTTATGTATGTATGCTGTACTAAAATGTATAGAACGTAAAATTGTGTATGTAATAATAATTTATTTATTTTCTCAGAGGTTACAAATAGTTGTTTGAAGTCCTAGACCTCACACTAGGATCCCCTGTGCTGTGAGATCTAGGCTCGTTCGTACCGCTTACACATTATTATTCTTAGCTATTAGGTAACCTATTAGGTAACCTAATTTAGGTTACATTTCAAAATATATGTGAAAGGAGTGAGAGGTGTAATGTACAATATGAAACGATGTTTAATGGCTATAATCAGAAAAAATCTAATAATGAAACCTTTCTTGTGACATCTTAAATGCAACCTAAGTTTAGTTCAGTTCCAAAATAAACAAACACTATTCTGTATCACACCGTAAAATCAATCTACATTTACAAAACACTAATTGCTTCAAATGATAATGATTGAAGTCCGTTTTAATCTAGGTATGTAGTTTAAAAGGGTGTAAAACAGTGTCACTAAAGGTTACGCCAGGCTTCCAGCAATTTGTGAACCAATCTAAGCTGACGTGAAACAATGCAATCGATGCTGACGCGGGCAGGAATCCGGCTTGATCCTGATTCGGCCCTCTATGAAGCAAAACGTACCAATATTTTGCAGAAAAATATTAAACGTGGTAAATAAACGCGTATTTAAAATTATGTTATTACCTACCATTTGAAAATAATGTAAACGTCTTAGAAACCAACACAAATAATAATCTATACTAAATATATTATTATTATTATAAAACTGAAGAGTTTTTTTGTTTGTTTCCTTCAACGCGCTAATCTCAGGAACCACTGGGCCGATTTGAAAAATTATTTCAGTGTTAAATAGCCCATTTATCGAGGAAGGCTACAGGTTATAAAACATTCGAAATCCACGCGGGCAAAGTCGTAGATGGAAGCTAGTATATCTATAATATTCAATTAAATTGGCATTAAAATTTATTACTATTGTTGTTGTGTATTAAATTTCAGGATGACACGGAATGAAAAAAAAAACTATTAACCTATTCCAGGCACTGTGATATGGATATGCCATCTACAGTACCTATTGGATATAAATCAATTCAATATAGGTACTAGGCTAAAACAATAAAAAACAGACGAAACCTTCAACTCATTCAGTACCTAAAACCTCTTTGAGTACGTCTAACAAAATACCTAACAACACAAAGCCTCATAGAGGTCGAAACGGGAACGTACCAAGTAATTCCCAGCTAGATAGCTATTCGATTGTACAAATACCTTCAGAAGGATTTGTCAAATGTTTGATCAAATTGTTGTCAGTGGAATCTTCGGAGGTTGTTGGGCAAACATTTGAGCCAAGTTCTTAACTGGGAGCGAAAGTTAAGAAGTATTCGTGTTTACAATCTCACTTCAGTGTGTTTAAGAATTGATTTTGGGTATTTATAGATATTCCTTAATAATTATTTCGGAGGTTGAAAGGACCAATATTTTTTTATGAAGCTTTTCCATATTTATTTTGTAAGTAGGCACTCAATTTATTAGTTGTCGATCATGGGACTTGACTTGTATTTTCAAGAGGAATTTGTTTTAATATGGCAAGAATCATCTTGAGCTATTTCCTCTAAGAGAAATGTTTCGTTCTGTCCAATTCAAGCACCTTGTAAGTATTTCTGAATATACGAAATTGTTGATAATATAGCTTGTGTTGTATAAAAGTAGCAGCCTTAGCCAGTAAGTGAGGCTAAATGGGTAAACTAGGACCGTAGCAATTTTTTGGTCTTTTGCCTAGCTTTATGGGAATCTTACTTTATGTTAGCAAAACATACATAGGTGCGTGTGTGTGGGGGTATGTGTGTACTGTGAAGGTCACCTTTACAAGATACAAGTAAGTTTTTATAGATGTAACATAATCATCTTATTTATTTTCTGTACCGAAGGACCAGATATAAATATTAACTAAAATATTTTGTACTCTCGTTTCAGTTACGTAATATCTAAAGACCGTTCCAAATCATGTCCTCAATGATCATTGTCTCACTTCACTGTGTGAAAATTAGCCATCTTCATTGAATTATATCCGCGACCTAATGTTATGAGCCTCGGAGTATTAATAGGAAAATGTTTACATTCTTATATTTCAAAATGACTTATTTTTAAATCTGTGTCTGATATTCAACGTAAAAAAGTCATGCTTAAAGGGGCATTTTTCTAACATCAAGTAATGTAATACAAATCATACAAAATTACAGAAATGTGTCAAACTATTTTCAAAAAAATAATCTTGTTTTAAAACTGAGCATATAATATTGCCTAAAATTCCACTATTATGTGCAGTAACTGATACGTCATGCATAAATACAAACAATGTATTCTTAAGCATATAATTTATGCGAAGTCGGCGTACCTTAGGAACGCTTGTAGTATCGTCACCCATGCAATCAAGACTCTGTCAGGTGAAACCCAATTACTTTGCGGACCGCAGCCACAAGTCCATCTCAAATATCTGTGCAAACTTTGATAGCGCGATGCAGAGTTCAATGACGTCACATTGGTGCGCGCGCAGGTAACGAATATGGGTTATATTATTAACAATAATAATAGTAAATTATTATAAATGGTTTCCTTTTAGCAACTGATAACTAATTTATAGTACGCACATGAATTAAAAAGACATTGGTGCGTGCTGGGTTTTTAACTTGCTAACTGGCTATCAGTGCTCTAAAAATACAATGAAAAAACCACAAAAACCGCCAAGCCGATTAAATACCTTGTCTTATTAGAGCCGCCCTCATTTTGCGAAGTAAACATTCTACGAGCAATTTTCGTGTATGCAGTTTGAACTCACGACCATTTATTTGCCGAGGGATGGTGGTTGAGGGAAAATGTATTGCTACACCCCCTAATTTAAAGGGTGTATAGGACTTAATTACGTCAAGCGTTTCTTGAAGTACTTCAACGTATTTGCGGGCGTATTTCTTGAGGGTTGAATTTAGGACGCGGAATGTTGAAGTGAAAGTTATATGGGCTTTTTAAGCGGTGATTAATTGGAATAAGACCATAGAAATTTGACAATATTTTATTGCTTTTGTTGCGATATTTTATAATAATAATAATTTAACCATAACCACCGGTAGCTTGGACCCTGTTCTCGCGGCTGGTTGGGCTCTATTTTTTATATTTTGAAATATTGTATATTGTGTATATTTATTATTTATATAAAAATCAATTTATAGGAAAAATGATTTAAATGATTAAAAAAAACAAATGAATTAATATTGATTACTGTAGATATTGTTTTCTGCCCCGTTGGTCAAATGGTCGCTAGGCGCGACTGCTGTGCATGAGATCCTGTGTTCGAATCCCGGAAAAAGTATTACTAGGTTTTTCCAATAGGTATTGCTTAGAAGCAGCACGGAGTCTGGATTTCTGCTCAGTTAATGACAATAGGCTCGCCTCGTATTACATTGGGACCTTCAACATTACTGGCGAATTGTGGGTGAACTGCACATCTCTGCCTACCTTTACAGGGAATACGGGTGAAATGTTAAGTTTTTCTTGGCATTGTTTTCAATTCATGGTCAAGGGCAGACTGAAACGAATCTTCTTTTTTAAGGTTAGGTACATTCTGTCTTATACAAAGTACACTGTGAGGGTTAGTAAGACAATTCTGTGAAGAAAATATCAAAATAAGACATTTACCAAATAAGAAAAAACAGTAGATCGAAACTTATGGGGAAAAATGTCGTCTAGGTATCTTAGAAGATTTACAAGGCAAAAGAAAAGGCCGAGTATTTTTAATCTCTTATTAGGCTTACTTAAAAGTATAAAAATTAATATAACCTATAACTGTCCCTCTGCAGAACAATGACCTCTTCTCAAACAGAGAAGATTCAAGCATTGATCACTACGTTGCTCCATACATACGTAAGTATTGAATCTAAGTTTCAACACGACATGTTCCCTGGACGTTAGTATGGTCTTTAATATTAAATTTCCTTGAGGTGTACGAATAAATTTCATATGCAGTGAGACGTATACGTCGAAACCTAGACAGATGCTGCCAGTTATCCGATACGAGCCAATGCATGTTAATCTGAACTACCATTTGGAAACCAGACATGTGTAAGACATATAAGCGAAACATAATCTACTACAGTTTCAACCCAAAGAAAAAGTATTTGCAATATACATGTGACCCACATAGTTGCAACATGAGGCAAATGAGATACTCGAACGCTCTTGGCAATGGTGGTCAGACCACATTAGTTTCGTAGTGTCGGAGTCTGCGAGATCGTTCATTATGAGCTTTCTGTACTGTTTAGGGATTATAGTTCCTACTGTTATGGATAGAAGGTTTAAAATTGAAATATTTATTTTTCTTAGTAGATGGATTTGAATGATTTTTTCTATTTTGAAGTCACAAGCTTGTATTTGCTGTCTTGCGTACGTTATTTGTTTAAAACTGAATGATTTAGTAGTTTTATGCAAAAAGCTCTTGGTTCAATTTCTAATAATTGATCGGGTAACACGTTAAATTATACTTTAAATGCATCCACTGTTAAGGAAACAACGTATTCTCCGAGTCGGTAATTCGAATTGAAAATAATCGACATCTTTTTTAAACCTCGAAAATGCAAAATGCGTAGGTTGGCAACCGGTGGGTGCAAATGGAAAGTTGTCGTTCATTGTCGCGTTCTAAGGGGGAGCCTTTGTTCAACAGTGGTCGTCTTCCAGCTGATCATGATGATACTGAAAAACATCTTGGTAAACACGGGTCAATAATTCAAAACATAAACACACACAAACTATTGTTATGTATGTATTGTATACCTTTATAGAATGTTTCATAAACCGTGTAAACTAATAAAGATTGTTCGAACTCAATGTTTTATTTCATCATAAGGAAAATAAACAAAAACATAACATCACGTCAGTATTCCCCGAAGAGGTAGGCAGAGGTGCACATATGGACATATGGACGACCCGATTGGTGCAGTGGCGATTGGACAGCTGCGCTAAAGATTACGGGTTGGATTCCCGTACGGGACAAAAAATTATGCGATCCGCTGATATTTGTCCCGGGTCTGGGTGTTTGTGTATGTGATATTACATGTTTGTGAAACAATACAGGGGAAATTCCTAGTGTGAGGCGATGTTTTTTCAATAATAAAAAGTACTGTATTACACCCACATTTCGATAATTCGTAATGGAATATGGGGCGAGCCTATTGGCATCAACTGAGCATAAATCCAGGCTCCGTGCTGCTACTGGCAATTACCAATAACCCAATAACACATTGCCCGACCCGGGATTTGAACCCAGGACTTGTTCAGTAGTCGCGCTTAGCGAACACTAGACCAACGACGCAGACCAACCAGGAAAATACACTAACAAAATCAGACCAATCCAAATATTACTTCGTAGCCCAATTTTGGCATTTAATGCCCAAAAGAGAAACTTGAATTCCCTGTGGTTGGATGAGGTCAAACGGCAATCGTCCTAAAATCAGGATCTCTGGATTCTGGATGCCTGTGTTGCTTTGTGTATCTCAACTAAGGATATTAAAGAAACAGAATCTTTTACCTTTTCTTACCTTTATTGTATTGTATAGTATCTAAAGTATATTAGAAGATAAATCGCCAATGCATGATGGGATTGATTGTCCCGAACTTCTTAGCAAATTAGGTTGACTTAGATTTATTTAATGTCAGTGTTGCTCGTCTTAGGTCTTAGGAATTTTTTTGTTTCGATTTTAGAGTAGTCACATACATATAAGTTTCATTAATCCTCCAGATACCTACCGACAAATACTTGAGACAACATAACATAACATAACATCACGCCTGTATTCCCCGAAGGGGTAGGCAGAGGTGAACATATAGTACACCCACATTTCGCCAGTTATGTTGTAAGTCCCAATGTAATAGGGGGCGAGCCTATTGCCATCAACCGGGCACAAATCCAGACTCCGTGCTGCTACTGAGAATTACCTAATGGAAAACTCAGTAACACTTTGCCCGACCCGGGATTTGAACCCAGGACCTCTTGCTCAGCAGTCGCGCTTAGCGACCACTAGACCAACGAGGCTTTTTGTCCCGTGCGGGAATCAATCCCGCAACCCTTAACGCAGCAGTCTAATCGCTTAGCCACTACGCTAATCAGGTAGTCAGTTCTACATACATTGTTAATGGTTCACAGTATAACCTACCAGATCAATCCAATCCATTTATTTCTTTGAAATATTCCCGACGTTTGCCCCTGCGAAATATTCCGTCCCGTCCCACTTTCAGCGCTATACCCCGGGGACAAAGCGAAAAGTTTTATGCGAACAAACTTTTTAAAATAAGCCTTTGAATGATGAAAGTATCAATAAAAGTGGTCCAGTATTATTTATATAGGTAGAGATGGGTCTCCAGTTTGATCCGGGTCGTTTATGACTTTTTAACCTTGGATCTTTGTTTCTTGCCTTGGTAATTTTGGATTCATACATACATGAAGTAACGCCTACTTCCACGAGGGGTAGGCAGAGACTACGGATTTCCATTTGCTACGATCCTGACATACTTCTTTCTCCTCATCGTGTGTTTGTAAGTTAAGTCCTTAGAATGGCACGGCAGTGAGTAAAATAGGTTAATAAAGCATATTGTATAGTAAATAACGTTACATGCTGTCGAACGTACGTCATTTTAATTACATCTCACTCTATTAAACGTTATTGAAAAGGGACAGAAATCAGGCGAAGGTTTGTAAGTGTTTGTATATTTATTACCTCTTTACGCACAAACGGCGCGACCGATTTTCATAAAATATGGTATGGAAGTAGCTGACACCCTAGATTAACACTTATGCTACTTTTATCCTGCAAATATGCGGGTAACACCGCGAGGCGCAGCTAGTTGTCTAACCGCCGAACTCAGAGACATTTAATGATAAATTAAACTGTCACTAAGTAAAGGTTTTCTTTGTGAAATCGTAACTTAGTGACAGTTTAAGTAATTATAAACGAATGTGAGTTCGGCGGTAACACACAAAAAACTATACACGATATACATATGTATAACTGAAAGATAATGACGCAAGTAACTTTGATTAAAGGAGGTCTCTGACACCTCTTATTGGTTCCGTTTTTGGACCTAACTGTGACTGGAACGCAATTTGGTGGACCAAAATAGGTGCCATTGTTACAATCCAATTGAACACTATTTGAATTGAATTGAAGACTTGAAAAAAATACTCGATTACTTGGGTATAGAGCTTGCATTGCCTAACATAAGCCCAAAAACTAATCTGGTAAAACTGTTAGTGTACTATACGTATACGATATAAACATCTGCCTACACCTTAAAAAAAGCAGGCGCAATGACACTATATTAGACTTTGAAAATATCTGTATTTCACAATGTAAACGTTACGACACATTATCGCACAAATTCGAGACTTGAGTTTAAAACTTGGACCAAATTACAAGCATCCCCAGATTTGCGTAAAACCATACAACATTGTTACAACTTGTTTGGCAGCGTTCAAATCTCTGTTATAACCGCGATAATACGCACAATGTGTCACAGGAAACTTCGCGACGATTTCAGTACATTTAACGCGTATAATACAACAGCAAACATTAAAATTCTATACGTTTCTTTCAAACTCCCATCCGTACCCAAATTACTGTATGTCCATATGAAGACATCGTTATACCGCCAAAATTTACCACCAATCCTTTATACGGTTAAATAAATAAATGTCAAAGTAAAACCAACCTTGTGTGGTTGAGTTAAGGATCAAGTAAACACAGAATGGAGTTTCTGAGCGGTAAATGTAGTCTTGTATTTGCTTGACAGGGTTGTTTCGCTTCAGTACGTTGGCGGACTCTTGACGGTGTGCGCGTGTCGTTTTTTGCGGTCCCCGCGAAACAAAGTTCGGAATTTAAAAAGTTTCGATCGCGATGTCCGACATATTGGATTTCTCGTGAAACTTTCGTGTGTTGACGTTGATTAGTTGTTTTGTATTTTTTTTTCGTTGCTGCCGTGGAAAATGTGATACAGCCAGTCCGGATTTAAAGGTAGGTTTTTGTATAAGAGGATTTTGGGATTTGCTCGTTGAATGCTGCATAGGACGGATTTCGGGGCTTACGAATTTAATCATGATAATTGCAATCGAACCTAATATTAGAAATTTTAATTAACGTTCAAATGGCATGTATTTGCTCTACCTGGTAACCAACTAAATGGGTTTCCGGGATTTAATTATGTTTACTATTTGAATCCGATGTTTACTTCTAAAGCAATTAGTTCGATACGACAAACAATTTAGTCTTAGTCAGTATTATATATGAGAACGTTGTCGATTGATATTTGACTGTAAGCTTTCTTACGAAAAATGATCGAAGAATAGTATCGATACAATTTTAAGGGTCTAATTAATTTAAGAAAACCGTATTATACAGTAAAGGCTTAGGCGCCATCTCCTTATGTGCACTTATTTATGGAAATTAGAGTAGATTTTATAATATAATGTGTATCTGTTTTAATCCTTATCGAATAAATCAAATAAAAATTACGAGTTACTAACAAAAAGTTTTACATTTTTTTCAATAGCCGAATCATACATAGTTCAATATATTAACCCACACAAATAAAGAGGTAAGATTTATTCGTCTGTATGTAGAAGATAATCTTAGATACTCTATCCGATTGCTAAAATTCTTTCAACAATATTTAGAATAAACCTTCAGGCTACATAGGCTACTTAAATTCTAGACAAGACACGAAAAATTCACGCAGGCAAAGTCACGAGCAGATACTCGTTAATTATATTCTTCCATGTAGTACATAATATGTTTCATAATTTATACCCTCTACTGAAATTATTTTAGAATTTAAGTTTGTACTGTATTTTAATAAGCGCGCAAATATTTTAATATAACATTTTGAGCATGTTCCATCGAGACCCAAGCTTTATTACTTTGTTTCATCATATTATACCTACCGTGCGTTTAAAATCGCAGTACAAAATAATAATTTTATAAAAGGAAATTAAAAAGTTAAGTTAAGACTGGCCTTCATTGGCAGAATCAACGTTTCCTTCGACAAGAATAAATAAAACAGCGTGTAACATTCTTAATTTAAATTTATGTCTAAGTAATGACTTAATTAATGATAAAGCTTAGAGTTCCTCGTTGGTCTAGTGATAGCAAAGCGCAAATGCAGAGCGTGAGGGCCTGGGATCGGTTCCCGGGTCGGGCAAAGTGTTATTGGGGTTTTCTGTTGGGTGATTCTCAATAGCAGCACGGAGTTTTGATTTGTGCCCGGTTGTATCATTAGTCTCACCCCCTATTACATTGGGACCTATAACGTAACTGACGAAATGTGGATGTACTAGGTATATGTGCACAACTGCCTACCCCTTTGGGGAATACGGGCGTAATATTATGTTATTTTTAATTTCTAAAAGGAAATTAAAAAGTTACTATATCTGGCCTTCATCGGCAGAATCAACGTTTCCTTCGACACGAATAAACAAAACAGCGTTTAACATTCCTAATTTAAATAAATGTCTTGTGACATCATTAATCACTCAAAGTTAGTTACGTTTAAAATCTGGCTCCTAGCTAAGTAACAGCCGCTGAGGGCGATCGATCGAGGTTAAGCTAAACTTGCTGCGGAAGAGATGGATGGGTGAACATTCATTCTCATACCGAAACCCATCACTTGTTATTATTTGACAGTTTTAGACAGTCAGAAGCCAGTAAAAATACTGAAACAATCGAAATGAAATTT
This sequence comes from Abrostola tripartita, assembly GCA_905340225.1. Classification (NCBI taxonomy): domain Eukaryota; kingdom Metazoa; phylum Arthropoda; class Insecta; order Lepidoptera; family Noctuidae; genus Abrostola; species Abrostola tripartita. Next base: position 2,212,349 of record HG996510.1, on the reverse strand, counting down.
TATGAGGAGATTTTTTTTTTCGGGACTAGCCCACCACTCGTGCCCATCATTGTGACTCCTGTAAGCCAGGATCTACAATGATAACCGTTGAGAACCATCGAGGTAATGAAGCTCGAGGCGTCCCAGAGAAATGACTTGACTGTCTTGAAACCCGCAACGAAATTAATCATAAAAGAATATATAGGATTTATGAGGAGATTGATGTAGGCTTAGGAAAGGAAGGATACTTAAAAAAATACTGACTCGTTGGTGTACTGGTCTCCGCACGAGGTTTTGGCTTCGAATCCCGGGTCTTGAAAAGCGTTAATGGGTTCTTCCATCAGGTAATTTTCAGTAGCAGCACGGAGGCTGGATTTGCGAGTGTGACGTTTTTTTTAAAAATGTGTAAATGAATTTAATTAGAAAAGTCCAGTAACATACTGCCCAAAAATAAACTATGTAATGGTATTTCCTTTATCAATTTAGATTCAAGCTTAGCATGGGCAACATGCTAAAATGGCACCAAAAGTCATATGTAATGGTATATAAAAAAAAACAATATTCAAATACCAATTCCATGTGGAACTAAAAAGAAAGATGAAGTGTCAAAGAAAGTTTCCAAGATTACGTCACAAAAAAGCAAATACCAACTTTTTCGATGCGTTGTTGTTTTTCTGTTCGACAACCTCAGGGGCCGTGGTGTCAGAACTTGATTAAACTATGAGAAGAACTCGTAGCTGTATAGGTACTGAACACTTCAATCAATATGCGAGGTTAAGCAACACTTTCAGCGGTTTGTATTTCGATGGGTGATCGATTTTCACACTTCAGGTCCCCCTGTCTGAATTTAATGGGATCCTATTGCAATGGGACCTACAACATAACTTGCGAAATGTGAGTGAACTGCACACCTCTGCCTACCCCTTTGGGGGAGACAGGCGTGATGTTATGTTATTGTAATACTTTAGTTTAAACTCAAGCATCTTTTTGCAATATAATATTAATTTATAACCCTCAAAACATTAATCATAAAACCAGAATTAGCATAAATGATAATAAAATTTAATTGAAATTAAAATATGAGGCCATATAATTTTAGGAGGCTCTTAATAGCTGTAACTTTGATGGGAAAATAGTAAAATTGTGAGGGTTACTTAGTTTTATAGCACCCCAAGCGTTTATTAGGGTTTAGAAGTTAAATATGAGAGCATGACTTATTGTATTTCCAGAATCCTTTACTCTATAGGATAATTCTAACCTTTATGTTAATTTAACTTTGAATAATTATTATTTGTATGAAATTATACTACATGGTTTATAAAGACTTGTTTCGAAGTATACTTTTGTCAATTCTGAAAAATGACCTTACAAGTTTATTCCCCGAAGCGTAAGGCACAGACTGATTTGTACTACACATTTCGAGACGAAAAAAAGCAGTATTTGGACTTTATAATTCGTCCCTCAACGAGAAAGTATAAATGACAAAATCTTACAGCTACAAAGCACCAAAACCTTTATAGCTGTAACGGTATAACACTAAGTTGGTAATTATAGATTCCAAAAGATAATACCTGACGTCAAAATACGAAAAGAAAACTTGAAATTCGATGGGTGCGAGCAGCGACACGATGGCTCAGTTGGTTAGAGCAGCGCCACGGTACGGCAAAGGTCGCAGCTTTAGGTCCTGCTCGTGTCCATTATTTTTCAAATTTCCTTTATCAATTTGGATTCGAGCTTGGCATGGGCAGTGTAGGGATTATGGCAACCCTCTCTCCCCCTTTAAGAGGAGGCCTATGTTCAACAGTGGACGTCTTCCGGCTGATGATGAATGTATGAATGGGCAGCGTGCTAAAATGAAACCAAATATTTATAAACTAAGTCAACTGAATTAGAAAACTATTAATTTCCTTTAGACTTAAAATTTTAAAAATAAACGCACTGTGACAAATTTTGTTATACGGAATGCAACCGAGCTTAACTCGGACTTCGCTGGTTTATTTTTTATACAAACAGAGAGCAAACTTTAAAGTTGACCGTTCGTTGGTTTTCTTTACTTTGATAAATAGATTACTAATGATTACATATAAAGATATTTGTATGGGTCGTACAAGCTTGTAGCTGAGCCATTGGAGAGGATAGAACTTATTTTTACTGCGAATGGAGAAGAATTGACCGTAAAGCTAGAAATAGTTTGATGACCATATTGGTAGCTTCTTACCAGTGACATGTAGATTGCAGGTTAGTGATTTGAGCGTTTAAATCCAGGTTTTATGATGATCTTTTCATCAGTATTCCATCTTATAAGAACTTCTGGAAAGAACATAACATCGAAAAGTTATACCAGATATTCTCTTGATATTCTGTCTGTAAACAACTTAGCCACCACGAAAACGTCTCACAAAATAATAAATGAGCGACCTTCCAACAAAACTGCTCAATACCAACAATCTCTCGGAACACTTCCCAAATCAAAGAAACTTTCGTCCCAAAAGAATACTAACAAAACCTATCTTATACAATACCCACCGTTTACTACCGCATTCACGATTCAATTGTGATTGAATTCACATAGCATTACACTGAGCGTTAAGACCGTACGTGCCAAACTGAAACACGTATAAAACGGGTGATGGACGATAATAGCTGCGATCCTATCTAGATAGCGTTGTTGTAAACACATAAAACATTGACGATCGGTATTTAAATAGTTTTCAGGCAAACGGAGATTTCCGAAGCTTTTTCGACGTTGGGAATTAATGAAAGTTGGTTTCGAGCTTTCGTAGAGATTTAGAGGTTAACGAACTTGATTAAAATTGAGTAGTTTAAATCCAGGAAAAAACCTTTATGACTATTCCAAGACTTCACTATTGTAGAATGATAATTCACGAATTTTTATAGCAATAGGGATCCAATGGCCATTGTGGAGCTCCCATTTACGGAATTTAAGCTAGCTTAACTATCATCATCCTTCATTATCGTTTTATACACCACAACTGGACTCTCTTGTAGCGAGACAAAGATCCCAATTCTCAACCTATCTTATCCCGTTAGCCAGGCTAAATATAACACACATCAGCCAACCCCTTCAGGGAATACAGGCAAGACATAACATTGTTTCGGAACGACTGACAAAGAAGCCCACCCTGCTCCTGATTCGAAGTGTCGTAAAAGTGAATTGGGGATTATGCCAAAGGGGATAAGAAAAGCTTTCGACTTTTCGATTGCAATCATAGTATATGGATATGGTGTTTAGATGCCAAGGTGTCCTTGAAATCGATAGATCCATCCCATACCCGGTTGTATTATAATAATAATAATTGCCTATAACTGTCCCACTGCAGGGCAAAGGCCTCTTCTCGTATAGAGAAGGATTGAGCATTGATCACCACGCTAGCTCACTGCGGGTTGGCGATTTCAGATAATTAAATCCAGGTTTCCTTACGATGTTTTCCGTCACCGTCAGTCAGTGGTGTCTTAGAAAATCTAAGAAAGTATTTATGACATTAAAAAGTCACATTGATACTTGCCTGGGTTTGAACCTGCAACCTCGTGCATAGAAATATTATAGTACTGGCTAATATTGTTCCTCTGTAGGCTAAAGGAGTTTCTCTTCTTTAAACTCTGCGCCCAACTGCAAGATTAGACCAGTCATTTCTGTAGGCATTCAGAAGTTCAAGCCATTGTCTTTTTGTGCCATGCAGTCGTTGATTGTTTTACATTTGGAGGCGATTTCAAACTAGGGAATTCTTCTGCACCTAAATAAGTAGGTTCGTCCAAAATACTTCTGCGCCTAAAAATAAGTTCATCATCATCATCAGTCCGTTGCAGTCCAGTGCTGGATATCGGTATTTCCCAATGTACGCCACAAAGTCCGGTCTACTGCAAAAATAAGTTCATTACCTCTCTCAAAATTTAATTCTTGAGCACCTGAAAAGTGGCCGACTTACAAAAATTCATCATTTTAGTCGAAAAACTGAGGCTGACCAATGTTAAACATATACCTGCTCCAAATATAAAATTATATATTTCTAAAATTAGTTTTCCATAATTAGAGGAACATAACATCACGCCTGTATTCCCCCAAGGGGTAGGCAGAGGTGAACATATAGTACACCCACATTTCGCCAGTTATGTTGTAAGTCCCAATGTAATAGGGGGCGAGCCTATTGCCATCAACCGGGCACAAATCCAGACTCCGTGCTGCTACTGAGAATTACCTAATGGAAAACTCAGTATCACTTTGCCCGACCCGGGATTTGAACCCAGGACCTCTTGCTCAGCAGTCGCGCTTAGCGACCACTAGAGAAACATGAATTAGAGGAACATGTTCCAGAAATATCACCAAAATACATCAGCACTCTAACACTAAACAGATACTACGTAGCATATAGAATTATATCCATAGCCAGTACTTCACTGTCGTCGACATAAACGGTGCGATCTGTCGCCATTCTAACGCATTACACGATTTAAAGCCTTTTATCTTAAATGTGGGGATTTCTGCACGGTTTTCCTTTTGGTTCAGCGTTAGGTGCGGTGGAAAGTACAAATTGCGCTTAACACATTTTTATTCCTATTATATCATCCAATTGTCCTATTTTTTGATAAATGTATTATTAGCATCAAGTTCGTTCATCTATAAGGCTATATTGGCAAACATATAGCCGGGTAGTTAGTAAGTAGGATTGCTCTTTTAGCGGGTATGAGGCATACTTCAAACATGTATATATATAAATTCTTAGTTAGAGCACTCCTAGTGTATTTAAATTAGTATCTATTGTACCACTAGGCTTCTATGATCTTTCCTGAAAATTTTGTCATAACTTACTTTGTCATAACGATCAGAAAAAAAACTATTTAAATCCTCAGCTTTAGCAAATGGTAATAATTTAAATATTCACGAGATATAAAACCGAATCCTACCAGAAATCGCGTATGCATTTTCAACCTAGTTTCCTACGCCCAAGTTGATAAGGGAGCGATCGAGAGCAATTTGCATAGATGAAGTCCTTAATTAGCAGAATAATGCGCCCAAGACGACATCCAATGTCGGTTTCAGATTAAAGGCTGTAAAATTTCCAATTCAAATCCCGTCAATGGAATTCAAATGAGGAGAGTTTAGAATAACTTCGGCAGTCGGTTTTGTGATAAGTAGAATTTAAAGTTATGTTAAATCGTTTGTCTGTAAGTGATGTTAGCTCAGGTAGTGTCGTTATGAGATCTGGAATTAGTAGTGACTCGACTTTGCATTTTGTTTACCATTCAAAAGACAAAATATTTTATTTATTGTCACAGACCGTTGAAAGGCACTGATGAAAAGTAAACACTAATGTTATTGAGATAAAAAAAATAGCTGCTATTTCATTGAGAAAATACAAATCCTAGACAGCACGATTATAAAAGAAACGGAAAAAAAATGCAAAAGTTGTAACCACTGAACCACTTGAAGATTCATCATTATTTTCTGTACCATTACAAATCATCAATATTGAGTCAGATGAATTAAATATTTCGCCTGAAAGAGCAAAGCAAAAAATCAAAAAAGAAAAAAAAATGAAAATGTTTCACAAATATTCACATATAGGGTTCAAAATTGAATGTGCGACTTTGTCTCCAAGCCTACCTACCCTAGTTGATAAGGGAGCCATCTGCATAGATGAAGCTCTTAATTAGCAGGATAACGGGCAACGTTCGGGACACCCAACGTCGGTTTTAGATTAAGGCCTGTAAAATCTCCAATTCAAATGCTGCTGTGGAATTCAAATGAACAGATGCCCTTACTAAGTGTTGGTTTCGTGGAAATGGGAATGAGTTTTTTAGTCATTAATTAATTCCTGATTGCTTTTTGTTATATCCAGAGGCTTGTGGGATTGTGGGAATGACGTGTTGGTTTATGTCAGAATAGGAGATGGCAAAATGGTGATATAACCCGGAAAAAATAGGAACATTTTAAGAATCTTATTTTATGGGTGGACTAAAAATAGGAAACTAGCCCTTTTAATTACTAGTTTTAATCCAATTATTAAACACACCACCTTTGGAGTAAAGAGATGTGCGGTCAGTAAAAATATTGATGAAAATTAAAACACCAGCTAAGACCTATAGGAATGCCAATTTAAAGATTAAATACAAAATGTATTACATCTAAAACCTTTCACAGTATGCCAACTTGACACTGAAAAATATGTAAAAGGTGAAAACCTTTTGTAAAATAATACTGGATTAAAAATAGAAAATAACGAACGCTTTGATATAGATACGTGTAGAAATAAACACACCTGGTCTACGACGAATATCGTAGGTCGTTTTGATGTTGCTCGAAAAGACATAATGAATTTTTTGCAGACCAAAAAAACACTGATCATTAGCAACTGAGATTTTCCAACTACGCATGAGATATTTATTAAATATCAAAGCGCTCAAGTTTGTGAGCAAAAATTGGTGCACTTGTTAATCCATAATCATCATAGCCTTTCAAGACGTCAAACCGTCACAACCTGATAAAAACCGGCCAAGTGCGAGTCAGCCTCGCGCACGAAGGGTTCCGTACCATCATCTATGAAAACGGCAAAAAAATCACGTTTGTTGTACGGGAGAACCCTTAAATATTTATTTTATTCTGGTTTTTATTGTTATATTGTTGTAATTGTATTTGTTGTTATAGCGGCAACAGAAATACATCATCTGTGAAAATTTCAACAGTCTAACTATCACGGTTCATGAGTTACAGCCTGGTGACAGACGGGCAGACAAACAGACGGACGGACAGCGGAGTCTTAGTAATAGGGTCCCGTTTTAGCCTTTAGGTACGGAACCCCAAAAAATCTTAAGAGACCAACGGCTTTACCTGTTGTCCGAGGCATGGACTGATATCTCCTCGTAATATAACGATAACCCTTCTAGATACCGACTATGGCAAGTGATGTCTATCCTTGCTTATCAAAAAAGCATCAGCTATGTAGCCACAAGCCTACTTTTTGTTTATAAGGAAGGTGTAACTAAAGCCAATAAAGATCTAATGCGATGCCTTACAGTGCATCATTTAGGAGTGATATGGAGAGTGTTGGCCCTGGATTAGCATATTCAAGCGTTTTCCTGGCTGTGTGCCAGGGTATGCTCCGCTTATCCCGATCTTAGGGGCCCAGATTATTTTGAACGTGCCAAACTTAACACATACTTAATAATCCTGTAGGATCCCTTGTTTTTTTTATTTACAGCGGATTGCGTATTCTTGCGCCAAATTTCAGGTATCTTGTTTTGGAAGGAAAGTGAACCGTGTGTAAATTTTTTGGTATTTTGTTGTTTAAGGGAAGTGAGCCTCTGACGTGAGTGAAATCTTTATGGAGGAAATTTAAGTGTAAAAAGTGTAGGACTAAAGCATTTTGAATTAATTTGTATTGATATTTGTGCAACATTGAACACTTCTAGACAAAATTAATAAAGTAAAAAAGGTTTGTGCTTTTTTTCTCTTTACGCAAACATGCAGTTCTCGGAAACGATGAGCAGAAAATTAGTTTCTCACTCACATTTTCTGAGAACAGCTCAATGTTTCGCATTCTCGTTCTACCAAGCGTCGTTCCGTCAACATTACAGCAAACAGTTCGTGAATAACCAAATAAAGGGCATATAACTTGACTATTGAATACACAAGAGGATCATAATCTCATCTTTATAGCGCCATTTTAACCCGAACCACGTTTCCTTAACATCCCTCCAACGACAATTCGTGAACGCGTTTATTGAAAGTTCATTGATCTCTAGATTGTGTTATGCTGGGTATACATTGCTGAAGGAAAATACACAAGCTTGTAAGAAACTGTGTTTGACTCTGTTACCATTTGATTGGCTTTTTGCTAAGTTTACGAGTCGATCGGCGTTCAAAATATATTAAATATTAGTATGATACTTAAATATTCGATCATACTTTATTTCGCGGTATAAGCGAATGTCACTAAAGGGAATACACATTTTCGTGTAGATATATTTTTATAGTACTTCTTCCATTCATAAATTAATATTTGATTGTAATATAGTCTGTGACATTCTTTACACCTGCGTAACACGCAAAAATCGATCTCTTCGATCTCTCTCATCGATTTTTGCATGTTACGCGGGCATCAGGCGCAGGACCAACGGCTTAACGAGCCTTCCGAAGCACGGAGGGGTCTCGACATGTGAAAATGTTATCTCCCCATCCCTCCCATCTCAAGACTGACCGCAGTGAGCACGGCTTAACGGTAATGGTAGCTATCTAGCTACAAGCCCCTCAACCGCAATAGTATCTCACTACTAAGCAATAATGATGAGTACTGAATATCGGTGGTTTAGCTATACAATGCACATCGCTGGCCCAAAACAGTAGCAAAATTTTTCTTCATAATTATCGATCGTACTGCAATTAGCAGTAAATTCGTACGTGATGTACGATCGCGGACACGTGGTAGGATCACAAATTCTAGCGCAGTTACGTTGGAGGTTGAATTTTAAGCGGACCCTAGGAATCGGTAGAGTTTCTTGCTTCAGAATTTATTTCTTGTTTTTGCAGTAGCTACCCGTTTTTTAAGAGCTGTGTTTGTGGGTTACGTTTGTCCGTGGAGCAGGGACTTGAAACGTTACTCAAAATTTCGTTATTTTTGGTCGGAATACGTTATTTAGTAACGTTCCAGGTACTAAATAACGTTATCTGACCAAAAATAACGACATTTATAATAACGTTTGAAGTCTCTGCGTTAGATTAATTTTTGAAGGATGTAAAGTAGCATCGTTCTTTTGTTTTTTATAGAAATGATAATAATTTGAGCTTATAACTGATTTGAATGATTCAAATGGTATAAATGATAAGTCATAAGTTTGGATTTGTAGTCATTTTATGGAAAACGAGTAATTAAGTTTTGAGTTTGATTTTGTGTGACGTCAACTTAAATAAGATAAGGATTTCGGAAGTTCGTAAGTAAATTATCTAAGTAATAAATTTAACTTAAAGTGTATCTAACGTTGGCTTAAAAATAAATATCATTGCCAATTCATTAAAGATTTTCTCTCTGAGTAAAATTTTGTAAATTCCACGAATAAGTGATAAAATCCTAGCTTTTGCGGCGCACTAAGCATAGTTAAATATGAATCGCGAAGCTACTACTGCCACTTAAATTTGCCTACACAACAACAAAGCGAAAAAGTTTTTAGGACTCAAATATCAAAAGTATTAGAAGATTTTATAATTTTATAGTACAACATAGTTATTATTATATGGATATAATTATAATTCATAGGTAGGTAAAAAAAGAAAGCCTGTATTTCCCGAAGGGGTAGGTAGAGGTGTTTATTGCACCCACACTTCGCCAATTATGTTATTTGTTATGTAATAGGGGGCGAGCCTATTGTACATCAACCGGGCACAAATCCAGACTTCGTGCTGATATTGAAAATTACCTAATGGAAAAACCCAGTAACACTTTGCCCGATCCGGGATTCGAACCCGGGACCCCATTCTCAGTAGTCGTGCTCGCTACCACTCGCAACGCGGCAGTCCTTGTTAAGAAGATCTTATTAATTAAAAACATGGTGTAATTAGTCCGTAACTGTGTAGATATATCCCAGCTTCACTATATCTATCTGGCTGATTTTCTATCTGTCTGTCTGTCTGTTATACCTTCATGACTAAACCGCTGGACGAAATTTAATGAAATTTGACCTGTAAAAAGTTTGAGACCCGAAAATGGAAAAGGCTACTTTTGTTATAATTCAACCCACTATGGTAAATAGGCGTTAACGCGAGCAAAGCCGTGGATTTTTTTTTATATACGTATATAAATACTAACCAACAATCTAAATTAACGTGAGCGAAGCCGCGGGCAAAAGCTAGTTTATTATAATTTATTTCATTCTCTGGTAACCACTGAAACACCGTACAGCACAATCCCTCTGTGGCTATTAGACCAATAAAAACGCGATTTAAATGTCCTACTAAGATTTAAACTTAACGTTTCGCCGATAATTTTATTATACCCCCTGGCAACTTTATTGCCCTCTGTGAACAACGCTTTTTGATTTTATCGCACGCCCATTACGTTGGAATGAAAAGAGATTTTAAAGATAAGTTTTATACCTACTGATTGTTTGGAAACAATATTCTTAATGGTTTTTTTATTGAGAGAATACAGTTACACCTATACTAACAATAGGGTAAATTGTGAAAGAGTTTTTTTTTAATTAATATAAAAACTGTAAACACACACTAAGGGGGAGGCCTTTGTTCAACTGTGAACGTCTTCCGGATGATGATGATGATGAAACACAAACTAAATACGGCAAAAAATGACAGAGTTATGCATTAGAAAGTTTGATTGTAAGACAGAGATTTGCATAGTAATTTTTGCATCGCCCGGTACATTAGGCGTTTTGCGCGTTGCGCGTCGTTTTTTCTCCTCCTTATTTGAAGTCAGTCTTCTTCTTATCGTATGGTTGATGAACAAACTAGTGTCAGAGTTTAAACCGCCTGTCGGCCTCTGACATGGCTTTACACACCGTTGAAAAATCTCTCGGGAGTGCCGGTTTCCTCACGAAGTTTTCCTTCACCGTTTACAGCAACTAATAATTAATTGAATACCAAAAAACTGATAGTCAATTTATCAGCTGCTAAAAAGTTTGAATTTGGTTAAATTATAATAAAAAATATGGTGAAGCTGAGTTATATCGACACAGTTGTAAGTCGCAGTTTCTTCCAGGATTTTTTTTATTTTTTCAGTGGCAATACAACCAAAAAAGCCTTTTGTGTATGGTTTTGTGGTCTTCGCTGCTTAAATCCAACTCTACTTTAATGCGTTACTCGTACGGTTCAATGGAACGATAAATAAATATTAAAGACAACAAGTCCATTAGACACAACGCTAGATTAAAACTTAACTTGTGATCCACCGCCGTATAAGTTACCCACTAGACTAGATGAATAAGACAAAACAGTAAAAAAGAAGAATGAAATAATAGCGAATGTCCACTCTATTGAGCAAAACGTTTTAATCTTTAACGACACCAACAAAAAGAAACAATACACAGCAATAAGACAACCACGGCAATAAGGACCGTTTGCCGGAATTTATTGCCCGAAAAACATTCGGAAGAAAATCATTAAATTCAAAATACGCGAAACACTTAATTTATGGGACGTTAGAAAGACATTTATTCCAGTCAATTGTTCGGTTTGTTTTATTCAAATACTTTTGAAATAAACAATACTTCGACAGTCAATAAAAGAACTTTCGTTATACCTTTTATTTTTGTTTGGAAATTTTCTGGCGCGAGCTCGCCCGTTTATTGTTTATTAATAACTTTTCAATAATAACCTTTTTTATTGAAAGTTGTTTGACTTAATTAAGTTTCATTGTGAGGTTGAATAGACTCGAAATAACCTGAAGGCTTTTTTGTTAGCTTTCGATGTTTTAAACATAATATTGAATAATAACTAGCGGACTGTCCTGCCCGGAAAAACAGCGTGTCATAAGCTGTTAATTGCGGAAGATCCGCCATCTTCCGCAATTGACAACTCATGTCAGTACGAAACCAAATTTACAGAAAAAACCTGAAAATTTTCGGTACTTTAATAGTTGTTCTGCTATTCGGGGCGGAGAAGAATCCAACAAATTACAGATCAATAAAATCGGTCTAGCAGTTCTCGAGTTAACAGTATTCTAACAAAACCGAGTTTTTTTTTTTTATAGATATTGATAATGCAATTCGCCTTTATATTCTTATTTTCCTTAATGACACCTCTCTTTTTCCTATTCTTTTTTTTTTGTTTTCTTGCGTTTATTACTCCTAAGCCTTAATTTTGGACGTCAACAAAACAATTGCGTGCAATTTTTTGTGAATTGATTCGATTATCCCCCAATCGATTTTTTAGTGTTGCAAAACACAACAATATGCTTATATTGAATAGAAACTTTTTACATAATAAATGTATTTCGATAATCACTTTCACATTACTCAAAGTAATTCGACAATCTAGTTTAATAAATCAATTGATTCATTACCAACTTGCTACTGATAGTCAAAGTTCCCGGAATTTATTTACCTTAGAGCAGGACTTATATCGTCCTTGGAATGAGGTCGGATGGATCAGGTGCTTCGGAAAAAAGTTTCGTATCACTTAGGAGTTTATTTGGGTGTGTGCGTGTATCGATTAGTTTGTTTTAGGTTCATTATACACGTGGTATGATGGTAACGTATAGGATTCATACATCTACATGTAACGATAGGTTCGGGTTTTTTTTTTTAAACAACTTCACCCCGCACTAGGAATGTCTGCTGTATCGTGGGTGCGTTTCACAAACATGAAATATCACATACACAAACACCCAGACTCGGGACAAACATCTGCGGATCGCACAAATTTTTGTCCCGTGCGGGAATCGAACCCGCAACCCTAAGCGCAGCAGTCCAATTGATTAGCCACTGCGCCAATCAGGTCGTCAATTCTATGATAAATATGCCCGAATTTGAAGGATTTGGTGCTGATTCCACGTATAATTATATAAATGAATCCTTGTTTCCCTTGGTCACACCAACACTTGACAATCTTAAGAATGGCTGGTCTCTGGTTTTGAAATATTTGTGGAAGTCCAGGGATGGTTTTAATAGTAAGAAAGTGGTACAAAGTAAGCTAGTTATGTATAAATATAAACTATTGCAATATTGAATTCAGGTTATATGTATAAAACTTGCCGTAATGTTTAGATTATATTTCAATTGCGGAATAATAATAATAACAGCCTATAACTGTCCCACTGCAGGGCAAAGGCCTCTTCTCGTATAGAGAAGGATTGAGCACTGATCACCACGCTAGCTCACTGCGGGTTGGTGATTTCAGATTACGGAATTTAAATGCGGAATGGGCTTTATTAATCTGTTTGTTACCTTAGTATGACGTAACTACTTAGCCAATTATAATAAAAGATTAAAGATCTCTACGAAAGCATATTATGATAAAATTTACTTAATTTCCTTATGGAAGTAATTCGTGGGCAGAAGGTAGTCTAAAAATATTTTAGAAGATTTTAAATGAGTCAAGTTAATAACTAAAGAGCTTATATCGAATTAAAAAATTATATTTGCTTCATTATTATTTACATTTTAGTTCATCTGTAGGAAGGTAAGGATCCCAAAATTAGACTATTACTGTCTTCGAATCGACTTCAAAGATATCTAAGTAGGATAACAGACAGTATAAATAAAACCTTATTACAGGTAACTGTTTAGTATTTTGCTTAGAACTAACCTTGATCTGTGATTTTGCTTATGTATACAAAGATCCTATCTTTCTGGCAAGTGTATATTTACTTAAGATATTTTGGAAAGGTAACTGTAAGGATATTTGACAAAGGGTACTTTTGTCAGGCAATAATATGAAGTCCATGTTGCAGCGGGCGAGGGTTATGGTTGAAGTGGTTAAAGAAGTGTTAAAATTAATAGGTCTTCCTCTTCTTATCGTATGGTTGATGAACAACCTGGTGACAGAGTATAAACCGCATGTAGGCCTTTGACATGGCTTTAGACACCGTTGAAAAAATTTTCAGGTGTGCCAGTTTCCTCATAATGTTTTCCTTCACCGTTTTTGGCAATTGATAACTAATTTATAGTACGCGCATGAATTTGAAAGGACATTGGTGCGCGCTGCGGTTTGAGAGTGCAGTCCTATGGTCATACTACTCGGCTGTTATTGCTTAGGTGATAGTACTCAATGGAGTTTATGTAAAATATGAAACTTCTTTGTTTCGACATGAGATTGGATGGTAGCGAAGTTGATAGCCCGGGAGCACCGGATGCTACCTGAATCCGGTGCTCCCTTGGGTAACATCATTAACCACAGCAAAAATAAATTATAATTACATTGCTTTAAAGGGACCCCAAAAACAGAAGGAAAAAAACAAAAATTCATTGAAAAATTCAGTCTTTTACAAAATAAATTCGACTTGAAAATTACCATTGGTATGTTCTAAACTCAATTCGAAAACGTATCTTCATTTGTTAATTCCGACCACGCCGGCGTAATCCGAAGTTTGTTCGTCTTTATGATTACTCAAACAACTGGAATGTTCGGTGAATTTATAAAAAAGATTATTAGAAGCTTGGAAATTTGTTGATTCAGATATTTTCGGGTGAAAAGTATGTTACAAGACTGTGTTTTTGTTAATCTTCGATGCAAAACGAGGGTTGTTATAAGTTTGTAAACCCAGATTAAAAAAATCTTTTAAAGCCGATAAACGCGTTTGATTGGTGGAGATCATTGGTTCAACCAGTGATCTCCACCAATCTGCAGTGTCTGCTCTTCTAACTGAGCTAAAGTGGCTTCTCGCGCCTACATTAACATCTATTACTATCAAAAAGGTCACTTTAGATTCAATCGGACTACAAAGAAATGGTAAAGAGTGTGATAAGGTTTATTTTAATAAGCCTCTGTCTTTTTTACCAGTAAATAAAATACAGTCCCCCCTAGACAAATGGCAAAATTCTTGACTAACAGAAATCGAATAGAAATAAGAATGGGGATGACATAACGTTTCGACTATTGTAAATGACCTTCGTCAAGCTTTTTAACACTTGTCTGGGCCCAAAGTTAATAAAATTACGTTCTATTGCCAAAATTCTCAACAAGCAAACCTCCATTAAAACACAATCATCATCCTAGATGGGTTCAGAAAAAATTATTTACAATCCAAATTCCGTGTACGTAGCTTTAAATTCCAGGAACTTCCAAACATAAATAATTAAAAAACTCATACAAGGATAGTATGGCTGCAGCGTTTCTGATGGTTTCGTGTTGCTTAAAGCCGGGTTCACACTACACTACACAGTTGAAACCGTAACCAGTGAACAAACGCCAAAATGAAAGACAACTTGCGATTTTCATCCACCGGTTGTCCGTAACTCTGACGATATCGTCGGTCCACCTGGTGGGCCTGCCAACACTGCGTCTTCCGGTTTGTGGTCTCCACTCAAGAACCTTTCTTCCCCAGCGTTTATCGGTTCTTCGAGCAATATGGCCTGCCCATTGCCACTTAAACTTGCATATTCTTTGAGCTATGTCGTTGACTCTAGTTCTTTGGCGAATTTCCGTATTCCGGATCCTGTCGCGCAAAAAAACTCCGAGCAAGCTCTTTCCATAGCTGGTTGAGTGACTCTGAGCCTCTCCAAAAGACCAACCGTTAGCGACCGCGTCTCGATCTCTCGTAGCCATACGTTGCACGTTACTGTTAACATTATAGTGTGTACGTGGTTCGCGAGCGGAAAGCGCTGTGCTCGAGCCGATAACGATCAGGTACTCGTTTTACGCGTACACACTGGAACCTCCAACAGTATATAACAGTCACCCTAGACAAGTGGCAAGACGCTTGACGAATAGAATGAAAAATATATGGGTTCGACATAATTATGTCATCGATAACATAGATGAAACATTGTCATCCCCAACCATTTATCATTCTATTCGATTTCTATTCGTCAAGTGCTTTGCTACTAGTTTAAGGGGGTTATTTGGTAACAGTTACAGCTCGCTAGTGTGTACCTGGCTTAAGGCGACTAAAAGCTATGCTCACGCCCGAGATAAAAGTTAAACTGGGCTAATGAGTTGGAGTTGGTGCATGTGTTGGTGTTTTAGATGAAATACGATAGTATGGGACAGTAGGTAAAGAGGATTTTGTCGCTCGCTTCTACGGTATTATGGCTGTATGGAGTGATTGTCAATGTTGAGCTACAGTTGCAGATATAGTCGATATGTGGATGGGTGATCGTTTACCATTATGGTCTTCGGGCTTAGCTATCATTCTTGAACTGTGAAAGACGTGAAACATAACATAACATCACGCCCTTATCCCCCGAAGGGGTAGGTAGAGGTGTATAGTAACACCATCATCTCGCCAGTTATGTTATAGGACCCAATGTAATAAGGGGCGAGCCTATTGCCATCAACCGGGCACAAATCCACACTCCTGCTGCTACTGAGAATTAACATAACATAACATCACGCCTGTATTCCCCGAAGGGGTAGGCAGAGGTGAACATATTGTACACCCACATTTCGCCAGTTATGTTGTAAGTCCCACTGTAATAGGGGGCGAGCCTATTGCCATCAACCGGGCACAAATCCAGACTCCGTGCTGCTACTGAGAATTACCTAATGGAAAACTCAGTAACACTTTGCCCGACCCGGGATTTGAACCCAGGACCTCTTGCTCAGCAGTCGTGCTTAGCGACCACTAGAATAACGAGGCAGACATGAAAAATTGTTAGATTTTTTTGACTTTCAGTCATAACAAGTTTTATATACCAGCGACTATAGGATTTGCTAAGTGATACCACTTCATCATCAGCTGACAAACGTCCACTGTTGGACAAAGGCCTCCCCCTTAGAACGCCACAATTAACGACAACTTGCCATTTTCATCCACCTTCAAACACTTGATTATTAATTTTAACTAGTCATGGTAGTAATTTGAAAATCTCTCCATTAAAAACCACACGCACTTGTATCATTTTAGACCCCCAACTTAGTTAATACAAGTCCTGTATAAAAACCTTTGCACCCCAACAATATAATATTTAGTATGCACAACACATAGAGACTCCCATTAAATAAGTTACAAGCAGGACTCGCCATAAATGACACTTACGATAAAAATTATCAGCGACCGCTGCCGCCGGGTTGAAATTAGACCTAGGGGTTAATAGCCTCCTTTACTTAGATATACGTTTATTTCTACCAATTGAACCCTGATAAGTTATCATACAAGGTGAGCTAGCGTGGTGAATGGTGATCAGTGCTCACTCGTTCTCTACAAGAGGAGAGGCATTTGCCCTGCAGTGGGACAGTTATAGGCTGTTATAATTATAAGTTGTGATAGGTAAAATAGCTAATGGTGGGATTGGAAGTTTTACATGACAATCAAATTATACGTTCACCTTCAACGGCTGTATGTCTTGAAGTGGAAGATAGAGTAGAGGAATTTCACTTCCATTTAGCACAACAAAAAGTCCAGATGCCGTAGGTAGGTATGTTACTGTCCAGCCTTTTTGTTTTTAACTCTCTTGTCTGGACTTTAAAAGAGACATTGACCCCTGAGTTTGTTTCGGTGTTTCTTTTCAGAGGTAGTCAGTTAGGAAATGCCGACGCCAACTATCTAGTTTAAAAAAAATTACGTGGAAAAGTATTTTTTTTTAAACCTATTTGCAGAAATAAAATCATTTATCATTTAACTAGCCGTTACCGGATTCGTCGCCTGTTTATCGACTATCTTTCTTGGAGAAGAACGTGTATTGTATCTTAATGCTCCTAAACTTTAAAGTACTATGGTATATTATTTTACTAAAACAGGTTTATTAGGTACCTGAAATTTTGATGAATGTGTTTTTTATGTACCTATTATTTTAATGCACGATACAAAGACGAAACCTCGTATGAATAATCTAGTTACATTTTAAGTTCCAGCATCAAAATGTACTTGCAGCTGATACTCCAAGAAACTTATCGACATCATAAAAACTAACAGCTCAAACTTTAAGCGTACCTTACTTGACGCGCTCCAAGTCTTAAGTAGCTCAACTAGTTTCACGGTACACTCATCTGTGTTTGATAAATGTTGACTTGCATCGAGTAATCTGTACCAGTTGGTACAGCTTCACTTGCATCCTACATAACTGATTCAAGTATGTACAGTCGCCCTAGAAAATGGTCTACCAGTTTTGACAAAAGTTTCTGTGAGATCTAAATATCACTAAGGTTGACAAAGACATGACGTAGAGCAATGGTCACTGTCATATTGGAAAATAATTGGCCTTGTTGTTTCATGACATTCAAATAAACCTCAACCGTAGGCTGGTAGGCCATATTTTGGTCGACTGTACCTACGTTTAGCGGTGACTTTAAAAGGCACCCGAGTGTAAGACCCTAGAGGAGGTTTTTGGAGACCGGAAAGAGTAGGGTCTGCCTCGCTTAAACCACCCCGGTGTATGGTCAAAATCAGTCCAAAAAGGGAAATCTTGGGTTTTCTTCTGGACCAAAAGTATTCTAGTATATCCTAATTTAGGTCATGTTATATCTGGGTGTAGAATATCATCGAAATCTGTTCATGTGGAATGATTTTAAAAACATCTAAATTCATAAACTACTTTCACTTTTTTATTCCATTGGCAAGGAAACTTGTTACCATGTAATCAAACGTTATAAGAAGCGACTAACCCACTATGCATATAATACTAAAAAGCAACCTAACCAGCGACTAGCCTATTATGGGCTCAAGAAATTCCAATATGTTCACCATCAATTACAAGGTACTCTAAATAAAAGATGGCATGATAATATGGGGCAAAGTCCTGATAAAAAATAACACTTCTGACTACCCCTTTGTGGATTACCGGCGCAAAAATATTTCTGCCTGTAAAATAAAAATATGGTGATTTTAAACGCGTATTTCGTAAGAGAAAATCTCCATTAACCTGAATTGAAACAAGCAAATAGAGTTGACTTTACGTAAGTGTCTGTTAATAGCTTGTATATGATAAAAGCTTTTACTACAGCATTGATTTTAAAAGCGTTTAATCTGCACTTTTTTTTTCTCAGCCTGTATTGTCCCACTGCAGGGCAAAGGCCTCCCTTTCACTCTTCCACTTTACTCGGTCGTGTGCTAAAGTGGACCAGTCTCTCCTGTAGGCAAGCAGCTCGTCATGCCACCGTCGTCTGGGTCTGCCGCGATGACGTCGTATATTTTGTGGGACCCAGTCGGTGCAAATTTTTGCCCATAAGTTGTTGGTCATGCGGCACTTATTAAAAAAATTTCAACGAACATAATTTTTAAACATTATTGTTTTTACCCGACTCGACAGAAGGATTATGTCCCTACTGTCACCGCTCGGCTTAAGTTCCAAGTTGTGAACTTATACTATATAAGGCCTACATTTATTTTGTGTGACATAACATCACGTTACATGTTTTTGCTGAAAAGGCAGATGATGTAGTGTGAAGAGTGTATAGTATACCCTCATTTCGCCAGTTATTTTATAAGTTCCAATGTTATACGGGGCGAACCAATTGACATCAGGTGGGGCGACGATATACGCAAAATGGCTGGCAGCGGTTGGAAGCGAAAGGTCGAAGATCGAGCTCAGTAGCGTGCCATAAAAGGTCTATGTCCAGGAGTGGTCTGAGATAGGCTGATGATGATGATGATGGACACAAATCAAGACTCCGTGCTGCTACTGAGAATCACCTAATGCAAAAACCCAGTAACGGTTACCTAGCCCAACACAGAATTCAAACCCAGGACCTCATGCTCAGCAGTCGCGCCTAGCGGCCACTAGACCAACGAAGCAGTCCTATCGTCCTCTTCAATACAAGTTTTTATCTCTTCAACCCTTCACTCCTAATTCTCAAGTTGCTTAATTAGTCTTAAGAGCGTTGACGTCACAAAACCTAACCAGGTTAATAAGTTGAGAAGTTCTCAAATGCAAGGCCGTTGTGGAACCAGATCGGACTCGTATTATGTTGGGGCTTATTAGTGAAACGTTACTCTACGTTTATGGTTATGGTTTTCAACGTTTTAGGTGCGTTTCTGTTTACGTTACGACACCTTATCTGTCTTCCTTGTGAGTGTTATGGGTGTCAGCTGATGCGGCGTGTGAAATCAAACTGCGAGTTTCTGCGTAAAAGGGCAAATAATGAGGCTTCTAAGCACTGGTTTTCAGCTTACACCCTTGAAAACCATCGCTTAGCAACCTCTTGTATAGCGCTAAGCATAAGCTGACGCTTAAACCTTTTGCTTTCGGTATTATAGTTGTTGTATTCCATATACAAATCTCTGTAATGCTGAAAAAAATAAACCACTATTCTATTCTAATAATAACTTTACCAAGAGGGACTCCAAAAGCAAAATAATGAAATAACGTACCATCAATCCGGCCTAGAATTGACCACCCCCTTTCCTCCCGTGGGTATCGTAAGAGGTGACTTAGGGAAAACTCAGAAGATGGGCAGCAGCGTCTTCTGTAACTTGACCACCAACACTGCGATCCCCAAGCCGCTTGCCAAGCGTGGGGATTATGGCAACACTCCCCCCTCTAAAAGGAGGAGGCCTTTGTTCAACAGTGGACGTCTTCCAGCTGATGATGATGATTCCACCAATCAAAGTTTACTCGCTTTAAGTGAGCGTCTCTGGTTTCTCTCGTGTTTTAAATCAGTTCAATCTTGCTCACCGTATGTTGGTTATTACCCTCATCTAGATAGGTGTAGATATCAAAGAGTTTCGTTCAACCACTAAACAGTTACCTACTTGGCGCAGTGGCTAAGCGATTACACTGGTGCGCTAGGAGTCGGGTTGGATTCCCGCAGGTACAAAATTTTTCGGTAAAACGCAGATGTTTGTCCCGAGTCTGTTGTTTGTGTGTATGATGTTTCATGTTTGTGAAACGCACCTATACAGGAAAAATTCCTAGAGTGGGGCGACGTTTTTCTAAATAAAACAAAAACAAGCTTTCTTCCATCCTTGAAAAGTACACGAAATCTAATTATGAACCAAATAATTTAACATTAAATCAAACTCTATATTACATTTCACACGAACCGCAAAATTTCAACATTTGGAACACCCAAACAATTGGAGCGAAGTTATTTCGGGAGTCGGAAAACTGACGCTTCCGACAGACGGTAAAATTTCGAGTTGCTGTAAAGTTTTGATACACCGAGCGATTAAGTCGCAAGAAAATAATATTTTCCTGTGACCTTTACACGTGTGATAAATCATTAAAACGTGAAGCCAAACGTTCGGATCCCCAGATTTACCACAGTTAAAGATTCCAATATCGAGAAGAAGTACAATAAAATCAAATCAAAATCATTTATTGGAACAGAAACGAGTTTACAATATTAATTATGCGTTAACAGCTACATTATAATATATATAGGAATGGCGTAGTGGCTAAGCGATTGGACTGCTATGCTAAGGGTTGCGGGTTTGATTCCCGCACGGGGCAAAAATTTAGGCGAAGCGCAGATGTTTGTCTCGAGTCTGGGTGTTTGTGTTTGTGAAAAGCACCCACGATACGGGAGAAATTGGTAGTGTGGTGCGACGTTTTCTAAAAAATAAAATTGATAGGAAAATCTGTGTCGCAACTGTTAGTGCCCACCTCCGAAATGGGGATAAATAAATAAACAATTATGTTTTAATTACGGTCACATTGGGCCAATAGTTCAATTTACTTAAAACATTATTATACAATTTACAGTTTAAGAATTTAAATAATATGTCCGTATTAAAAGAGAATATTTTTATGTTTTTTACTGCATTGTTGGTCTAGTGGGCACTAAGCGCGACTGCTGAGTATGAGGTCCTGGATTCAAATCCCGGGTCGGCAAGGCGTTACTGGGTTTATACATTAGTTAATTTTCAGTAGCAGCACGAAGTCTAGATTTGTGCCTGTTGACGGCTATAGGCTCGCTTCCTATAACATTGATACCTATGGGCAAAATGTGGGTGACCTACACCTCTGCCTACCATGATAACAGATAACAAGCGTGGTTATATTGTACGTAAAAATATAACGATAGTCATTGCATAGAGTTTACAGTCGAGGATATATTTATGTCAAGAATATTGTCAGTTGTCTTTGGAAATAAAATGAGTATCACCAATTTTGTTGGTTGGCCATTTATCATTTTATTATATTTGTATTGTTCTTACTTCATACGTTATTTGGCTTGGAATTGGATGACGCAAATTGTGTTCTATTCAAGTGTCGTTATTAATAAATCACTTTATATGTTAATCCCTAGTTCTTAAAAATGTGCAAATTAAACATTATTAGAACTACAACACGGGAATTAACGCGAACAAATTTTTTTTTTACTTTTTTATTTGAATTGAAAAAATTGTTCTAATTATCATGCAACGCAATAGTTTAAAAGTTCAAACTAAACATCTCTGAACCACAAGGCTGTTTGACTGACTTCTTCGATGTCATAAATACTTTCTTAAATATTCTAAGACACTAACTAACGGTGACGGAAAACATCGTGAGGAAACCTGGATTTAAATTTATCCGAAAATCACCCACAGTGAGCTAGCGTGGTGATCAATGCTCAATGCTTCTCTATACGAGAAGATGCCTTTGCCTTGCAGTGGGAGAGCTATAGGCTGTTATCATACCATTGCAAACGTACAACAATTTCATCATTCAATATTTATTGGTATAGAAGATTTTAACGAAAACCTCGCAATCGATCCAAAAATAATCGCAAAGTCGCAGGTGCAGCCTCCACCTTAGTTTAGCCCTACAACTATTAGTCGCAGATGTGGCGGATATCACGCCGAGTTTACTAATTAGTGAAGTTTGATCCAAATATCGGGGAAACTTGTTACTATGCAAACGAATGTTGTATAGCTAGGCGTATAATATTAATATCAGATTTTGTATTATAGTTTGATGGCGATACGTAATTACGGAGCTTTGTAATTAGCTTGTAATTATGGTTGTATTTTCATAGAAATAGGCAACATTGTGTAGTATATTTTTAATTATTATTGCTTAGTATTTTGGCCATCATTATCAACCACGACGGTTCATTCAATTTTCAATTATTATTTCAGAAAAATGCAACACTTTTTCTCAACATATTTTTTTTTCGCGAAATAGCGGGCAAATGCTTGTACTACTGTATTTATGAAATACAGAATGACAGAAACACGGTACAGTGGCACCTTGTTTGCTTTCTGGCCGAGAATCTGCACTCTAATGGTGATTAATGCTAATCCGCGTTAGTTAAGCAAAAATCGTGAACAAAATAATTTGTTACTAAAGAAAAAACCTGTTCCAAAGTAGTACCTGATTGGCGCAGTGGCTAAGCGATTGGACTGTTGCGCTATGGGTCGCTAGTTCGACTCCCGCACGGGACAAGAATTTGTGCGATCCGCAGATATTTGTCCCGAGTCTGGGTGTTCGTGTATGTGATTTTACATGTTTGTGAAACGCACCCACGATACAGGGGAAATTCCTAGTATTGGGCGACGTTTCTAAAAAAAAATATCTATCAACAGTAAATTGCCGTCTGTCGCTCTGTCAAACTGATCTGTTATGTAATTTAGTCCTCTATCTAATAAATATATATGACCAAGTCCTTCGTAGATATCAACTTCGCTAATTAGCGAAGTTTGGTCCAAACTGGAATGTGAAGCATCGTTGGTCGCTGCAAACAAAATACTGTAACTTTGAGGAGTTGAGTTTATTGCGGTATTGAAGCAGATATGGTTATGTATTCTCACTTTATAGCGAGAATGGACTTGATAAAAAGTGTTTCAAGTGTACATAAGAACGAAGATGTCGCTGATTTCAGCATTTTATGACATAATTCGTTATTTTATTTAAATAAATTATTATTAATACTATAAGCCTTAAGTGTCCCACTGCTGGGCAAAGGCCTCCCACTCTCTTTCCACATTTAAATATAATTTCTTAATGTGTGCTATTAAAAACTTAATTTTAAGTTAAGCTCTTCTCTGCACATGAAATGACATGTTGCAATTTCTAATAAATAATTATATTAAGTTTTATACGCAAAATTGCTGGCAGTGCAGCGGTTGGAAACGGAGGGCCCAAGATTGAGCTCAGTGTTGTGCCATAGGAGAGGCCTATGTCCAGCAGTGGACTGAGATAGGCTGGTAATGATGATGATGTTTTGTGAGAACAATAAAAAGAATAAAAATACAAACGTAAAAATTTCTTCAATATCTTATTAGAATCTACCACGAAGAAAACTTTTTCATAACAACAATTCTTTGATATAAAATTAATATTTAATTTAGAAGATATTAATCCTCAAGCAGTTATATTCCACGAAAGATTACGCCCGGAATATTCCATTAAACTCAACCAAAATATATTTCGTAAAACAGTTTCGACGGATTTTTTGCATGAAAAAATGCTGCTGGAAATAAATCTGGCGTTCGGTAATTTTTCTGATTAATATGGTATGAGATTACGGAGTCACATTCCAGTGAGAATAGTATGCGTATGTTTTAATTTTCCTAAGTAATGTCTACGCATTCATGTATCGAAGACTTTTTATCAGGATGATTTTATCTGAATGAGCAAAAAATTAATGATTTTACGAACATTATTCGTTCATTTGTTTTGATTTCATCTTAGTACCTACTCCCATTTTACACACTGCTTTATACTAACAACCTGATTGGCGCTTGGCTAAATGATTGGATCGCTGCGCTAAGGGTAGCCGGTTCGATCGAACGGGACTAAAATTTGTGTGATCCGCAGATGTTTGTACCGAGTCTGGGTGTTTGTGTATGTGATATTTCATGTTTGTGGAGCGTACTCACGATACAAGAAATATACATAAGTAGGAGCGACGTTTAAAAATAAAAACCAAAACCTCATCTTTAAAATCACCATTACTTACTTCGTCATCATCATCGACAAAGGCCTCCCCCTTAGAACGCCACAATGAATGACAATTACTTACTTATATAGGTAAATTATTCCAATCTGTTTCATTGGTTTCTTTCGTCATAGGTAGAGAAATATTATGATACTCTACCAGATTCGCGATTTTTTTTAATGGATTCAAACTATATTTCAGAGCAAACACTATTATAGTAGTATTTTTAATCATTATCTATTAACAATATCTTACTCTTTATCCTGTGCTTTTTTAACTATATTAGGTCGAAGACAAGCTTCAGTTTTGTCAACATTTTCCTTACAGCAGTCACAGTTTTTTTCTTTACAACATATTTCCTACAATTCTTCCATCTCTTCTTCAGCCTTTCTCTACTTCTTACAAAACCATTCTATTCAATAAACTCTCTCCATACCATTTTCCTTGGATTTCCGTCTAACATAGAACACGCGAATAGCAATCAAGCTTCATACATCATTCTTTCTATATCCTTAATCCCCAGCAATAAGTCTTAGATTAGCGTAGAAACAACATGGTCGCGTTCGTGTAGCGCCATCTATTGCTAATCGCTAGCCGTTGACAGCGTTATTGATGAGCCAGCAATTAATCATGATCACTTGTCCAAAAGGGTTTGGTTTCACTTAGCGCAGTTTGCTTTTTACGCCTCATTTTGCTTGAGTTTTACAGCTTTTGCAGTGCTGTATTTTATTGGTGTCTGTGTAATTTCATGTTTCGTTTCCATTGGTTACAATACTGCAAGTTTTTAAATTAGTATCGTTGAATTCTTATTCGTTTGAAAGTTTTATGGTGTCTTTTTTTATTACGACTAGGTGAGGTATTAAATTCACATGTTGCAGTATATGTGCAGGAATGGACATTTAATTACAAAGTCATGTAAAGTGCTTCTTCTACAACAAATATCTACCTAAACAAAAATGTTGTCTATAGCATCATTTTAATGCCCCTTTTTATATATACACTGCGTGATACTGCACCTAAGGTATAATAATTTCTGTACTGATTTAATAATTATTAACAACTTATTTTGCGTCTTCATTTTCGCACAAGGCAAAATGTGTGGAATAATTTTTTTGACTTAATACAAAATCTGTCTGTACCCATGTTTTAAGCGAAATAAATATGATTTGATTTTAGGACTGGCAGGGCAACTCTTACTTCTGATGACTGCCGCTACAGGTCATAATTCACAGCAGACTGATTAAAATTTCGAATTCCCACATAACCAAGAATTTGCTAACAAAAATCCCTAAAATTATTTTGCTTGACAACAAGACCAATGAAAAAGCTAGGTTATGAGGTTTACTCATTATTATAATTAGTGGTTAAGCACACAAAGATAAAAATAATATAGGATAACATCTAAAAAAGCAATAATTTCGTCCACTTAATTTAGGCGACGTCCACATTAATATGGTTCGCATCAAAGCGTCAAATAAAGAGGAAAATTCATAGCTGACATGAAAATATAAGTACTAGATCGTAAAATCAACCCGACTTGACCCGCCTTATATCTTCTAGTTTTATATGTTTTATGATATTACATAGTTTTATGTTTGCACGCTGGCGTAAGAGAAAAGCGACAACGATATCGTCACTTACTGTCACAGCGCGTTCAAAAACCCGTTTAGTAGGCAACGAAACGATGTTGGAAGTCTTTATTTTTCTTGCTATTTGCCAAATTACGTTGCTATTCCAAGTTGCATATAAGTCGTATATTATTTAAATGTGTGAAGTGGGTGCTGTTTTTTTCTTAATTTTTGCCTCGGATGATTTGTAGCGCCATTTTTGTTTGCGTCAATCTTGCACCTACTTGTCATCATGTCAAACCCTGGGCGACTAATATCTCTATTACTATTAGTTGACTGAATAATCTTTATTCGTATGTAATAAATAAAATATTGGCGCAGTGACTAAGTAATTGAACTTTCACGCTAAGGGTTCGATTTCATTTCGACAAAAAATTGTGCGATCCGCAGATGTTTGTCCCGAGTCACGAAGCAGGAGACATTCCATAGCCAAAAAAAATTTAAACGCACTGCCTGTGGAAAAAGATAATCAATTCATATATGATTTATCTTTATGAAACAAAATTGTTTTTATTTTTCTTAGACCAAGCAACATCTACTTATTAAATAACTGCACCGGAGATAAAAATGAAGCATAATAATATTTATGCGACATTCAACCTAATAGCAATTTACTACAGCAGAAATGTTCACATTCTCTCATATCCACGCTTGATATTAAAAAGTCGTACTTTACTGCTTATATAAATACGGGCCAATTTACTCCTGAAAGTTATTGAAGACCATGTCTGTATAAATGCTACATGCATTTTGATTTAGTTATGTTTACGTTCGAATCACATGTTTTGTGTATGTACTTATTTCTTAAAAATATATTTACTATTCACAATTTACAAGTTGCGATAAAAGATAACTCTACCCTTCTGGTAAAACCAAGCTCTTATTCTTTCTCAACTAACATTGAAAATTTTCAACTTTGAGATGATGCTACACGCTCGTGCCGTAAAACAACAAAAGAAGACAAAGAATAACAGTAAAAGTTTTAGATAAGAAAAATTGGTCCAAAATATGAACCTTGGGGTAACCATAATAAAAACTCAAAAAGTATTGTTATTTGCGCAACTAACTAAAGTTATTTTACATCCTAATAGATTTTTGGACGGACCCTAAAAACTTAGACAAACGAGGGGTGCCACTAAAGCGCTATATCACATCATCCAACATAAGCTGGCCTGTGAAACCCGTTAGATAAAACCGAGAATGTTAACACGGAGATGTAATGGCGAGGTCAAGAATGCTGGTCACATCTGCTCTTGAAACTTATATCTAGACGTAATGTTTTATTTGACGCAACAGCGGGTAAGGACGTAAAGTAAGGGATTGGGTTGCTTGGCACCGGAGTAAAAGTACCAAAGTTAGAAGCATGTATGACGGAATTCTGAGAAAAATCAGATAGAAAATTATATTTGTTTGGAGTTACACGTGCCTAAAATCTCTTTGAAGTTTATGTGAAGAATATTGATGCTGGTTAATTATACGAATATCATATTATACGAAAGGAATTCACGAGTGAGGATTGTGGGTTAATTGTCAAGTACTATGGTAGATACGTATGGAATATAAAGACCTTATAATTACAACGCTTTATAAATACCTGCTATTAATGTATTTTCCATCTGTATGAGTAGCTGTTACAATATTTTTGTCCATTCGTATGAAGATGTAAGCCCATAAGCCCACTACGCTACTCCTATGCGGGTTGGTGGTTCGCCATTCCTCATTTGTTGTTTAGCAGGGTGCACCACGACTAGGTGATGTTGGCTTGGGTCTTATAAGATGGTAATAGGGACCTCACACCCCTTTTTATTATTACCCAAACAAAAATTGTTTTGCTTATTTTAAAATTTACTTTATACAGGCAGATGTGCCGCTTATTATCCCGAAGCTACGATCCTTCTCAAAATCATTCTCTGGCACAAGACACACTATACATTAATTATTCCATTAATAAGTTCGTTACGAGCTTATTTAGAAAGCTGTAATTAAACGTGATGTATCATGAAAGTCTCTAATTAATTATTAACTGTTTAATGTTGACGATTTTCTTAGACGCCTGATTACATAACGCCTTGTGAAATTCAATACCAATCCTTTCCAAACATGATTTAAATTTATATTTTCATTTCCGAAAACATGATACTGATTTTTAATGTGACTTGAAATAAGATTAGAACCGCAAATTGCAGTAGATGCTTTGTTCTTTTGTTTCAAAGTCCACCGTAGATTTCCATTAATACCATAATCTCTAAGCCAAGAAAATATTCCTAGAATTTTCATCATCTGAGTAAAAAGTCTTGTCGCCATTAACTCAAGTTACATCAAGTGTTGAACCAACTTACCGTGATGTCTTGCGAAAGCGACCCTTAAGTGCGTGTTAAGTATTACTTTAGAAGCTCAAGTAGATTCTTAACTTTTTTTGAGTACAAGATTTTTCAGTGTAATATTTGTTTACTTTGCTATCCACCGTTATATTGGAAAAGTTAAGCTTTACGGATTTCATGTGGACGTAACAAAGGTTCTGCGTATCAAAAATTTTTGATCCGACGAGACAAAGGAATTTGTGGAATCGATGGACGAGGCTATCTTCAAATTTTAAGTCTTCAGAAGGGTTTAGCAACTGTGCCATGAATTCGGAGCTATAATGTTAATATTTGAAGATTATTTTCCGAATGCTGAGATCGACTATGAAGGATTTCAGGGAAGATTATAACTTTTTATCTATTACCCAAACCTTCCTTTTTCCTTTTATAATATATAATTATATCTCGCAAACTTAAATATTTTCAAATTAAGCTTCTTTCCTCAATGTCCAAGTTTTTGCTCACTCATAAAAATCACATGTCAGTAAAATATCGACTAAGTGAACCAAAATCTCAAATAACCTTAGAACTAGTCATGCGAGAAAATACGCTATGCATCTTAGTAGCATCCTGATAAAATAAAAGTCTAGTTCCGTTGGGAAAAATAATAATATGTTAAAGAAGCAACAAGTTACTTTCAATGTAAGATCAACATTAAACATATTCTACAAGCTAGGGTAGATAGAAAAACACTGAACACAGTATCGTTTCTATTGTTCGTTGGCAGTCGGAAGAATAGTAGTTATTTTAGTTGCTTTTATCTTTTGTTTTTATTTCTGGATCAAAAACATCTGTATTTTACGAAAGGGTAGGCATATTTTTGTATGGTATGATATATAATATATTAGTTGATCTTTTATCCTTTAAAATTAAGTGTGTATACTCTACTGAAAGTAGCTTTCACACATACAGAACTAATCTCATCTCTAATCTCCATAGGATTATGCAATATTTTCCTTTATTAGGAGTTTCCGATATTTCACCAATCATACGTAAGTTTCATATCAAAGATGGCGAGCCTATTGCCAGTCTATCTATCTATCAACGGAAGGTTATTGGGAAACAGGAGAGTTTGTTTCGCCGTTTCCTTTTCCCAGCTATAGCTCTAGGAAGATTTGATGGGTAAGCGTTTTGGGCGATATCTTTAATAATATAATTGACTTTTAAAAAGTACTAATTTTAGTTTTTACTACATGTTTATCTAGTTTCGATAATGAAACCTGATAATAATATCTTGTATGCACGCTCATACAAAACAATAGACTTTATTAATATTACAACACCAGCACAATAAGGATCCAAGTCATAATGGCATACGTTTGATATTTTCATTGTTTGAAATCTGCACCTAAATATTAACATACTCCATCCATTTTCCATTCATTTGCACATAGCCTTTATCATAATGTATTGTATGAACCGAAACGTTCTGGCTTCTGTTACATAGCTATTATTGACGACCTGATTGGCGCAGTGGCTAAGCGATTGGACTGCTGCGCTAGGGGTTGCGGGTTCGATTCCCGCACGGGACAAAAATTTGTGCGATCCCACCCACGACACAGAAGAAATTCTTAGTGTGGGGCGACGTTTAAAAAGAAAAATATATATATATATATTTTCGATTTCTAAAGAAAAATCTTTATTGAGTACTATATTTTGTTCTATGTATTACTCGACTGTATCGTCCCATACCTCAATAAACACTTCTTGTAATAATTTGGTTACTGTTTTTTTACTGATAATTGTTCAGCTTAGTAGCTTGTTATTTAAATTCATGGTTTAGTCGTTGAGGTTTTTAGTTAGGTCTATTATCATTTACTTGTGGAATGGCAAGGTTATTTCTCCAGGTATTTAAATGTGATTCACAGACAGAAATTATGACGATCCTTACCGTCGACTGAATTATTGGGCTGCTCTAATAGTTTTGTGATCTTCTTCTTATAGTATGGTTGATGAACAACCTGGTGTCGGAGTTTAAACCGCCTCGCGCCTTTAGGGCTTTGACATGGCTTGACACACCGTTGAAAAATCTCTCAGGTGTGCCGGTTTCCTCGCGATGTTTTCTTTCACCGTTTTTATTTTTAGTTTTATAATATTCACGATGCACATGAAATCGAAAAGACAGTGCGTGCCGGGGTTTAAACTTGCGACTATTGACTTGGCAGTTCACGGTTATACCACACGGCTATCATTGCTGTAATAAAAAATATACTAAATCTAAAAAGAAAAACAAAAAAATCCGCTACTATTACTTTAAAACCCTGAAACAGAAATTTATTAGTGTAACAAAAATTCTACTTCACATTTGCGTTTTAAATTTTGCATATTGTTAGAATAAGCCGATTATTAACCGTTTCGCGAACTATCATTATAGAGACCCATTCTCTATTTGCGTGGGTTCCATATAAGTGCCTATTAACAGCGTTATAACATTAACTGGTATTTTTGTTCGTAGAATTTTGGTCCAAAAACCATAATAATTGTTGGGAAACAAATGTAATAATTTCAGCGCTAATTAAATTTCGTGGCTTTCTAAGCTTAGCTAGCTTATGCAATGTAAAAAGATTTTCAACATTAATATTGAAGTAGCATTTACTGGAAGCTAAAAAGCAGGCCTTTTCAAGGGTGTTGATAGTGATAAATTTAAGTTTACACAATATAATATCTTATTATCATCATCATCATCAGCCCGTTGCAGTCCACTGCCGGACATAGGCCTCTCCCAATGTAATATCTTATACTATCTGTAAAACGGAATTGATTGTAAATATGTATTTTCTTGTTTCAGAATCATCCATCATGGTCAGAGCGGTGTTGATTTTCTTTGCATCAGTATCAGTGTTGAACATTGGTAAGTGTTTTAGATTACCCAATTAACGCCACGGACTTGATAAGTGCCGAGTAAACGCAAAAGGCTCGCTGTACTGTATGATAACTCCAAGTTTCGGTGAACATAAATGAAACCGCTGGAGAGGTTAATAACCCCAAGTTTTGGTGAACATAAATTATTTATTAAACCGTTGGTCCTATGCCCGGATCTCCCCCATGTCTAATGACATAGGTTAATACTAGGAAGCATTGCTTAAATAATAATAATCTTTATTTTTCAGACAATAT
Source organism: Abrostola tripartita (assembly GCA_905340225.1). Taxonomy (NCBI): domain Eukaryota; kingdom Metazoa; phylum Arthropoda; class Insecta; order Lepidoptera; family Noctuidae; genus Abrostola; species Abrostola tripartita. The sequence continues at coordinate 2,180,838 of HG996510.1, read as the reverse complement.
TACAGTCCAGTTAAGCTTGGCTTGAATTTGTTTGCGTATGTACCTGCTTATTTCTCCTGAAAATACAGGCGAGACAACACCAAAAACATTCCCAAAAATAAGCGCCAACAAAGGTACGCCAGAAAATATTTTCTGAAAAGCAATCAGGGTTGCCAAAAGTTTTTTTGAGCAGAACAATACGTAGGCAAACATAGATACTGGTGTGTATTCATAAAATAATTTACATAACAACCCCGGCAGTCCAATGACAGCGTTTCAATTCTGCAAGCCAGTTCAAAGTTTTAATTATACCGCGAAATTAATTTGGGATTAAGTTTGCAGCTCCCATTTGTGTTTTGAGCCTTTCATAGGGCCTCATTTTAAATGATTTTTCGTTAATGATGTCATGCACAAACACTGTTACTATTGAGTTTTGAGTGATACGCTTTAAATTTTTATTGTTGATGAATAATTAATTTTGAATTATAGTTTTTATCGATCCGTTTGTAATGGATACTATGAAGAGTCAAAAGAGTGGTCAGAATAAAAGGAGACCAATGCCCGTGGTCAATTTAAACCAGATAATACATTAACGTTTAATGTCACGCCGTTTTTTGGGGAAAGTAAGGGAAAGCAGTGACCACTGATTTCTATTCTATTCAGTTTCATGAAGCTCGTGATATGTAGGTAAAAATTATGATGTGGTATATGATTTCTTCTTCTCATCGTATGGTTGATGAACAACCTGGTGTCAGAGTTTAAACCGCCTGTAGGCCTCTGACATGGTTTTACACATCGTTGAAAAATCTCTCAGGTGTGCCGGTTTCCTCACGCCGCTTTCACTCACCGTTTATAGCAACTGATAACTAATTAATAATACGCACATGAATTCTAAAAGACATTGGTGCGTGCCGGAGTTTGTACTTGCAACCTTCGACTTGGCAGTCCAACGGTCATGCCACTCGACTATCAGTGCTATATGGCGTATGGATTAAAGTGTCGTATTGATCATTCATTCAAATTAATCATGAATCCTCTTTGGATTATACACATTCTATATACGTTATCTGTTTGGGCTCGTAGCTATCCGGCTACCCGGCAGATCAGTCGATCTGCGAGGTTAAGTCGTGCTCGCCGCGGTCTGTCTTGTGATGGGTGACCGTATTCACATGTCGAGACCTCACCGTGCTTCGGAAGGCACGTAAAGCTGTTGGTCCTGCGCCTGATCTCTCTCTGGTCGTGTCGGTCTACAGTCCCATCGGATTATGAGAGTGAGGAAATAGGGAGTGCACCTGTCTGCGCGCATATTTGTGCACTATAATATCTCCCGCGCAGACGGCTAGTCTCAGTTGAGACAGGCCGCCGTGACCGAAATTCGGTCAGGAGGACATTATTTATCTGTTGCATACACAAAATCCAAATAGTTTTAGTCCTACGTGTTGCAGTTATCGTGACAAAAACGTAATTTTTTTATTGCCATACAAACTTTCAGGTCGACAGACAAGTAACAATGAAGAAGTTGCTAATAGTACAACTAAAGAAGGTACATTGAATCGCCTTTTGTCCAAAAATAATGGCAAAGTTGACCCGTTACCACAGCAAAAGATAACAGATAAAGTGTAGGTAGTCGAACAGAGTATAAAAGAAAAAATATAGTGTTTGCATTGCGAATAGGACAATGGAAAAATATGATTATTGGAAATCGTCCTTTGACTGTGGTTCTATATTGTATTTCTTGGTGATAAAGAAATTCTGTTGGCGTTGAAAATATCTTTCTTTGAATAAATAAAGATTTATGTATCAACTGACTAATCTGATATTTTTCTTTTCTCATCCGTTCATCCATACTTCCGCACTAATATTATAAATGTGAAAGTAAGTCTGTCTGTCTGTTACATCTTCACGTCTTAACTGCTGGACGAATTTTGATGAAATTATGCCAAATTTTGTAGTAAAACAATGTAGAAAGTTTAAGACCCGAGAAAGAACATAGGCTACTTTTTTAAATTCAACCCTCTCAGGAGTTTAAATAGGGGTAAATGCGGGCGAAGCCGCGGGCGAAAGCTATATACATATATACAACTATATAACACAATAACCAACAATCTTAATTAACGCGAGCCAAGCCGCGGGCAAAAGCTAGTAACTTATAAACGATACCATGTGATAGGTACGGATACATTCAATCATCGTCAAATTTCGATCATTCGTCCACAAAAAGATACAATGCCAATCAGAAACCCTTTTTCGTAGTCAGTCGTGTAAAATTACCAAACACAACACACGACAATACAGTCTGAAAATTATAACGAACTCAATTAGGACGAGAGAAGACACACAGACACTGCCTTTACCAAAGCGCAACACATAAAGAAAATATGGAAGCTTAAGCCGCAGAAAAAAAGGCTTAACCGGTTGCCATCCTGCGCAAATTGTAAGAGTTAACCGCGAGAATCTTTAAAGCTGAGTGATGAAGCTTCCCAACATTGTTATTATAATAAACATAACATAATACAACGCCTGTACTCCCCGAAAGGGTAGGCAGAGGTGTAGTTCACACATTTCGCCAGTTATGTTATAGGTCTTAATGTAATAGGAGGCGAGCCTATTGACATCAACCGGACCCAAGTTCAGAATCCCGGCGGCTTCTGAGAATTAGCTAATGGAAAAACGCAATAACACTTTTTCCGACCCGAGATTCGAACCCAGGACCTCATGTTTAGCAATCACTTAGACACCACTAGACCAACGAGGGAGTCTCAATATTTTTATCTCTAAAGAATAAAGGCAACATCTATGTATGTCTTCTATGTGATATAGCAGACATACATAGAAGTTGCCTTTAAGAGGCTTTTGCCAAGAAATTTCCTAATTAACTTCATGTTGTGCCTTTGCCTGACCCGCGAATCAAACTCAAGACTTCACGCTCGGCATTTGCACTTTGCAATCATTAGACTATCGAAGTGATTCGTTCAAGAGGACTAAAATAACTATGTTATACATCTATGACGTCACAACGATGTATGACATCATCAGTGCCTAAAATGAAACGTTTTCGATGAAAAAGCTACTGTACGCTTAAAATGCATTGATATGATTGAAATTGAATCAGTTGATAGCAATTTTTTAAATTAAATTGGAAATTAATCTGAATCGATTGTATATAAGCCTTAATTGGGTATTCGTGTTGATGGTATGTATATGAGCTTTTAGGATCACGTTTTTAATCATGAGTATTCGTTTTATTGCAATTAATTTGTCGACCAAAGGGTTCCAGTCTCAGATCTTCTTCTTCTTCGTATTTGCCTGAGCCAATAGCCAAATGGAATAGGTCATGCCGTGGTGTAGAGATTGGTCAGTCAACAAGGATGGTAGTGAGGTTGACCGTCCAGGTTGCGCTGTACGTAGTTAAGTATCGTCGCTCGTAGAGGCTCTTTATTTACACTCACAGATAGGAAAATATGCTAACGTATTGACGACGCTTTATTTACAATAACAGCCATTGTCAGAGATCTGACTGACTGAGATATGAGAATGGTAGACAATGCCTTAGCCATTAAGTCCGCCTATATAAACTGTGTTGTTGCATAAAGTTTTAAATAAATAAATATAACATAACATAACATCACGCCTTTATTCCCTGAAGGGGTAGGCAGAGGTGAATATAAAGTACACCCACATTTCGCCAGTTATGTTGTAAGTCCCAGATTTTATGCTACTACTGAGAATTACCTAATGGAAAATCCCTCCTAACACTGCTCTAACTGCGATTCGAGCTCAGGGCCTCATGCTCAGCAGTAGCGCTTAGCGACCACTAGACACTCGAGGCAGTCCGTTTCACTAAACCATTCCACTATTTAATACTAAATTCGTTTTCACATATAAAAAGAATATCGCATGGTTCAAAATGAGATTCAGTACTTTGTTGCACATTTGGAGCACATGCCGTCTGACCCAGTTTTTTATCGAAAACTAAAAACAAATCTGTGAATATCTATGAATGAATTTTGCATGCTCTGTGAGCAAATATGTGGATGCAATTTTTCTGTGTATAGGATAAGCCGGTTTGGTTTTGCGTGAAAATATAAACAGCGGATCAAATGAACACCGTTCTTTATTTCACCGTTATTGGAACTTCCATGAAATAGGAATTGCGTTGAAGTATTCTTATGATTTGAATATACTTTTTTGGCGAGTGATTCTTAAACAAAAAAACAATATCAACAGTTGTAGCATTCTATTGATTTTCCAGAAATTTCCAGAAAAAGGATTTCGCTAGTTAAGTTGTAGGCTCTAATACAATGGCGGTCACCGGGCATATTAATTACGGCGTACCAAATGTAGACTCCGTGCTGCTTTTGAGTATTACCTAATGGCAAAATCCAATAACATTGCCCTGGAAATCGAAACCACGACCTCGCACTCAGCAGTCGCACTTTGCGACTATATCAACGAGGGAATCTAATTAAAATAATGACACAAAATAATAACTTGCTCGAAGCTATCAGTCGAGAATATTTTTTAGCCTACATAAAAACGAAATAGCAATTTGAAGGGTTCGTTCATTCACACGCATTCCACAAATGCTTGACATCAAAGGATTGCACCGAAATATTGCAATATTCCACAGTCGAGATAATATTGCGGGGTTAAAAAAAACCTAGCGATGGTGGTCTCATTAAAATTTGTACAGCTCGATGCGTTTATGAGTATCGCTGTAAACAAAGCAGGTTTTTGTTTAGTAGAGGAAATAAAAATATATTTTCTCGGTTTAACATGGGTAGAGGTTTAGATGGGTTTAGATGGGTGCCTATCTGTCATTGTGCTGGCAACAATTTGTTTCGACGATGGGTAATTGGAATTCGCTTCGATTCGCTTGTTAAATATGGATTGAATGTTATCGATTGGCTTTTTTTAAATTTTGATTGGTAATCTTCGTAGTTTGGTTGCTATGATTGGAGTTCTTCGCATCGTTTTTAAATTTTAATCGAAAATGTCCGTGTTTTTTATCGTAACGAGCACAAAGCCTCCTAAAGTTAACGCGGTGAGCTAACATCTGTAGTATACAGAAAAAGCACATTCTATGACAGTTTTTTCGGTACAAATATTGTTATTAATACTGTCAATTAACCTGCGTTTCTGTAAGCTTGACGTGAGTTTTGTTACTCATGGTAGATGCACAGGTTTAGATGACTCGCTGGGCATCAGTTTCCTCCCTTGGACGCCATTTTCCTGCTTTGTGCCCTTTACATTCAGATCTTTACCTGTTATCATTATCATTATCATTAGCGTCACGATCGACGCCATCTAGTTTCTTGGATTTAAATCCAACGTGTATAGATGTTTGTTATCACCTATTTACAGAAACCAATTATTCATTTCTAAAGACAACGCCACGTTCAAAAGCGAGTAACAAAAATTCAGTAAATGATAATTTATTTTAGATTTTCAATTACTCTATCAACAAATCAGCGTCGATTGTTGTCTGGACATCTTTGAATTGAAAAATAAATTCAATTTGAGATAAAGTATGTTTTACCTAAAAAAAATATGATTATTATTATTTGTCAGCCTCGTTGATCTAGTGGTCGCAAAACGCGAGGTCGATTCCCGGTTCAAGCAAGTTTTATCGGGTTTTCTGTTAGTCAATCCTCAGTAGCAGCACGTCTGGATTTGTTCAGTTACTGGCAATAGGTTCGTCCCTATTACATTGGGATCTATAACATACCTGGCGAAATGTAGGTATACTCTGCCTACTCTTTCAAGGTATACCTACACGTGTTACGTCATAATTTAAGTTTACAACAACCATTTTGTATTATAGCATCACTACTTACATCTTTGTGTTACTGTCGGATGGTGGAACAATCTTCCGACAAGTCCGTGTCATGTTAGTCTTACAGTCTTTGATAAGATACATTATCGCCTTCCATAATTTCTGTACATTCCTCCAAAATTATATTTGAACATTAAAACATTCTACTTCTTCTAGCTAGATATTTATGAGTTACTTATTTTCACGAGAACTCCATTTTTGAGTTAAGCTCCTTGCCTATGTATATAAATTTTTGTAATATTCTCTTTACAATTGTGTTTTTCTGTGTTCAATTGTTTCAAAAGTAACTTTTCTTCTGTTGCTACTTTTCTGTATAAGTGATGTCCCGATTAACACAGATAATTAACCGGCAATGTTAAGCAATGCTTGCTTAGGTAATTTTGTGATAATTACCTTATAAAGCAAGTTAAGCCAAAAAAAGTCATATAAAAGTCTCTATCCGTTTCTCAATCATTTTTAACCGATTTAAAAAAAAGGAGGAGGTTCTCAATTCGTGGGGATCTTTTTTTTTTATGTATGTGCCCTCATAACTCAGTCATCTATGAACCGATTTGATTTTTTTTTGTTTCAAAGGTGATTTATTGAATAAGTACTTGCAACATACAATATTACTTGTTACTTAATTAGTATAGCTATCTAACATCATTTAAAATACTATGTATCGAAACTCATTTTGATAAGTAATTTAAAGTGCTTGTAACTTACTTACTTCAAATGCCTGAAGTAAGAAAATCTGATTAGTTTACTGGTGTTTTCATCCGAAATTCACGCATACGAAGTCGCGGGCAACAGCTAGTTCATAATATATTATCATATTGCCATTCAACAATATAAATTATTCTGTATCTACTCTAAATTATCTGAATACATCGCATAATTCTAATGCCGATCTATCTCATATCATCCTTCATACACTTAGTAATAGAATGAATATCTTATGTGGAATATATTATTATTAAGCGTGATGTTTGCCTCAAAGACATTCCATTGATTGTCGACACAGGTGGTTCTAAGGCGCTTCGCAGACGAGGCAACTTCAGTTGGCTCTATAAACTTTTTAAGAGTTTGTGTATGTGATTTTTCATGTTTGTGAAACGTCCCCACGATACAGGAAAAATTCCTAGTGTGGAGAAATTCCTAAAAAAAAAACATGAGTTGTTACTATCAAAAATGTTTGAAATCTGTAGCATGCAGTAAACGCAACGTTCTGTGGCTGTTTTCTTGGTACAAATATACGGTCAGCCGACCCGCGTTTTTTTAAAGCTTTGTGTCTTTTTCTTTTGGAACTCCTGCTAGATACACAGCAGCCAGGTAAAGAAGTGAAGTTACTGAACGGTTGCAGTTGCCAGTTGCGGAAATCAGCTACTTGTAATCTTGTTACATATTTCAGTGTATAGTTGCAGCAATTTAGAACCAATTTTGTCACCGGCAACCGCAACTGTTACCAAATTTTGTAACTAAAGTTGCTAGGTATATATATGCAGTTTCTGTAAATTATATGAACATAATCAGCTTGTTAGGAGTTGCCAGTTGCACAACTTGGTGATAGAGTAAGCCCGTCTGTGAGCGCCTAAACACGATATTATATTTTCCTGTTTGATAAAATGGTAGTCATTTTTCTTGTCAATTCCTTCATATATTTCTTGAGTCATACGACAGTGATGTATTGTAGCGATATGTTTCAGTAACACCCTGTACGCGCTAATCGTATAAAATATAAGGAACAGGTTTTATAAATATACTTCGCGGGAGAGTATAATTTCTTTCCGTTGCTAGGAAAGAAAGTCGTAAAAGAGGATGATCACGATACAGGTATGATGAAAGGCAATTGCCTTGCCACTAGAGATGTGCCGACTAGAGGCCGAGTAGTCGGTAAAGTCGAGTTGTCGGTAAAGCCGACTATTCGGCACCACTTGTAGTCGCTGATAAGTCGTTCCAGACTTTATTTATTTTTACATTACTTTTCTACGCTGAAAACAGAGTAATTAAAATGAATCTTCTATTTGTTCAACAGTGGACGTCTTCCGGCTGATGATGATGAAACTTCCATTTCTCAAAGAAGTTAAGACACGATTCAATTTCAATTAAGCAGTTTCTTTCACTACAATTATTAATTGTCAGCTATGTTATCTACGTGGTAGCGACGTACTCCACCATTTAGTCGTTCATTTAAGACAGTAACCACCATAATGAACAACTATACAAGGAGCTATTATGGACTACATAATTATACATAGGTATAGGATCACCAAAGCGATTTTGCTGAATAGGCACGAAACTAACTATAAACCATTCTCAGGATGATTAAACGTTGTAAGCATGTTATTAATTATTAAGACTAATTAACTATTGCACACCACTATGACAGGATACTTAAGCATTTCTACATCATATTGTTTGTAAATAAATAATGTATTGTATTGATTTGTATGAATACGTCAATTTGTACCCCGAACAATAGCAGCTTAACGTAAGCTCTTTACTATTCATGTGGAAGATGCATTAATTGACTTAACATTACTCCAGTATTCTTCAAAGAAGTAGGCCGAGGCGCCCATATAGGACACCCACATTTCGCCAGGTATGTTATAGGTCTCAATGTAATAGGAGGTGAGTCATAGTCATAATGTTTTTATTTCATATAGGCTACAAAAGAGCACTTACAAAACGTCAAACTAGTTGCACGGTTCCAAAAAGTCGTTTCTATGGAGAATAACCGGCAAGAAACTCCATAGTTACTCTCTCTGAGCTTATTGCCATTAACCGGGCACCAATCTATAGTCCGTGAGGAGGATCTTATGAGGAGCTCCACGCTTAAATTCTTACTAAAAGAATATCTTGACAAACAAAAGTCTGATGACAGATAGACTGACTGGATGAAGAAATATATGTCAAACCAAAAGGAAGCACGAAATGAAAATTGGATACGACAGTCGACTCCAACATTCTATTCGAGGCTTTCAGCGAAACATCCTCTTAAAAGCATATTGACACACTCCACTCCCCATTAAAATATTTACATACATCTCCATATATAAAATCGCAAACGGAAACCATTTGAACTTTGAATAGCTGTGTTTTTATCTCTGAAACTTGTTTTTATTACTCATCGTAAATCCCGTGTATGATAAAAACGCAGCGGCAAAGATTGTAAAGAGAAGATGGGTCATTACTTCTGTATTTGATGATGCATGTTTTTCCTAGATAGATGACATCAGAAAAGATACGTTTTGAATTTAATTAGATTTAAATACTTTTTTTAGTGAATGTCGCTCCACACTGAGAATTTCTCCTGTATCGTGGATGCGTATCACAAATATGAAATATCTCATACACAAACAACCAGACTCGGGACAAGTAACTGCAGATCGCACAAATTTTTGCCCTGCGAGGAAAGCAATCGGCTGAAGTTGCCTTAGTGCATCATGGCATCAGTCCAATCGCTTAGCCACTCAAGTCGTCATCAAATTGTATATTCTATTTGTTCTAAGAGATTATTACTCGTAAATATTATATTACGAAGGCAAATTTATTCTTTTTTTTCATCATCTCATTAAAATTTATTGCAACTAAATTGTCATGTCAACAGTTCAAGCTCTCAAATTCGCAGGCCCAACTACCTTACCGCACAGCAAAGAAAAAACCAGCGTCTATCTTGTCACCTACACACCATGTAATTTAACACACCAGCGCCTCACAGAGAGCCTTTCATGTAGGCACAAAACATCACATCCTAGTCTGTGTCCCCAATGACGTCACTTCATGCATTTTAATGAACACAGAGCATCGTCCGTATGCAAACACAGTGAATACGTTGCCCTACTGTTTTGTATGGTGGGAACTTTTTTATTCTGTGTGTTGTTTTTTGGCAAGCGAATAGATGGTATTTGAATAGTGGAGTTGCGCTCCCTTATTACGTGTTAGTTGCCAAGCTATAGAGGATTTTATTGCTGTAGTTTAAATGGTTAAGATGCAGCTATTGTATGCCAATTGCTTGCTGACGAAATGAAGTCTGAAGACACAGTTTTTTGGGTCAACCTTCATCTATATTTGAATTTCTTACATATATTATGTATCATCATCATCATCAGCCGGAAGACGTCCACTGTTGAACGAAGGTCTCCCCCTATTAGAAGGGGGGAGGTTGCCATAATCCCCACGCTTGGGAAGCGGCTTAGGGATCGCAGTGTTGATGGTCAAGTCCAGAAGACACTGCTGCCCATCTTCTGGATTTTCCTCTTAGTCGCGTCGGTTGGTTAATTCTAGGCCGGATACCACACGGCACGGATATTATGTGCAAGTGGATGCAAATGGCAAGTTGTCGTTTATTGTGGCGTTCTAAGGGGGAAGCCTTTGTTTAGCAGTGGACGTCTTCCGTCTGATGATAATGAATTTATAAGCGGATTTTTCAGTGCCATTAGTTCTTCCGATAATTTAAGATATCATTCTTCTTATCGTATGGTTGATGAACAACCTGGTGTCAGAGTTTAAACCGCCTCTGACATGGCTTTACCCACCGTTGAAAAATCTCTCAGGAGTGCTGGTTTCCTCACGATGTTTTCCTTTACCGTTTTTGGCAACTGATAACTAATTTATAGTACGCACATGAATTCGAAAAGACATTGGTGCGTGCCGGGTTTTGAACTTGCGACTTTTGACTTGGCAGTCCAACGGTCATACCTCTCGGCTATCAGTGCTATCATTGACCAACGGCCAATATTACAATATTGTGCACCAGTTACTTTAGTTATCAGCCCCCTTAACATGAACTCTTAAAGCAGGACAGTTTACGTTGTGGAAGCGAGACGCTGCTACGTGCAGTGTAATGCGGCGTCTCGCTTCTACATATTAAACTGTCCTGCTTTATGAGTTCATGGTAAGGGGGCTGATTAGTCAATGTTGTAATGTTTGCACTTTCGACAAATATATAGGATCTGCCCAAAAATTTAGTTTTCACGCCTGTCAATGGGTATTTGTGCAAGATATTCCAGCAAAACGCTGCTATACAGGAAAAATACCAGTAGAAAACGGTAAACAAATCCGTCTTACCTAAAAATAGGTCGCCAAACCGGCATATGGAGCTTTTTTAGGCAACAATGGCCTAAGCAACTTAGTTTGGAAGAGCCCTTTAATGTCTATTATAGTAACTTTGTATGCACTGATAGCCGAGTGGTATGACCGTTGGACTGCCAAGTCAAAGGTCGCAAGTTCAAACCCAACGGCATGCACTAAAGTCTTTTCGAATTCATGTGCATACTATAAATTAGTTATCAGTTGCTAAAAACGGTAAAGGAAAACATCGTGAGGAAACCGGCACACCTAAGAGATTTTTCAACGGTGTGTAAAGCCATGTCAGAGGCCTACAGGCGGTTTAAACTCTGACACCAGGTTGTTCATCAACCATACGATAAGAAGATAGTAACTTTGCTTGTTACGACTTCGGTTTTGAGGGTAATGAAGTATGGCGGATTTAAGGTAAGCTTAACGAAAATAAGTTGCTTATAAATAGGACTTCATATCGGAAAATTACATATGCTAATTATGTTTGCATTGGAGGGATAACTTTTCTTTGACAGTTATTACATTAAGTCATAAATTCGATAGTGAGACAATCTGTCAGCTGTCAGATTATTTCGCCGTTTTATGTCCCATGAAATAGAAGACCTGATTAGCGCAGTTGCTGATAAGCGATTGGACTGCTGCGCTAGGGGTTGCGGGCTCGATTCCCGCACGGGACAAAAATATAAAATATTTGTGTATGTGATAGTGGTGTGACTTTATTAAAAAAAATGAGTAGATGGCAATTAGACTCAAGGTACAAATTTAGACTCCGTGCTGCTTCTGAGAATCACCCAATGGAAATGCTTCACCCCGGAATCGAACCTCGCTCAGCAGTCGCGCTTTGCCACCTCTAGAGGCACACCTCTCACTGTACTTAAGTGAGACTTCACTTATATAGAGTAAACATAAGGCTCTAAAGACCCCTGGTAGAGTTATGAAGGAAAAATAATACTAGTATTCACTCTACGCTGTTCTTTTATGCCTAGCCTAGTACGCAAGCTTACATAAATCCTACTATCTATACATAATAGTATTTTGTTTGTTTGCAGATGCGTTGCTTGTCTCCGGCACACATGACTTGGCCAATGTTGACGCAGCAAGTACGAAATATCGTCTGAACACGTAAGTTGGAATTTCAACCTTATTTTTAGAACACTAAGATTTAGTTTGGTACTTGGCTTGCCAAGAGCCAGGCTTAGCTTCAAGTTTTCTTTACGACAAACTATCAATGAATTCTCAACTTTATTTTTTAAAGTTGTAGGTTTAGTTTTGTATGCATTTCAATATTGTGGCCTGTTTATTTCTTCTGGGTTATCGAAATGGGAAATAGAATGTTATTGCCCTTATATTTGAGTTGTTTTTGGCTTGAGAGGTATGTACGTGGAGTAGTTTTAATATTATAATGAGAATGTGAAGTGAAATAAAATGTAATGGGGTTTCATGCGATCGGTTTTGTATGAATTTTAAAACACATTCGATATTTTTGTTGGACCATCATGAATTATTGAGACATTTAGGGAATTTAATAATTATTTTGGGGGTTAAAGGGTGTTTAACATTTTGCGGTCATAACATAACATCACGCCTGTATTCCCCAAAGAGGTAGGCAGAGGTGAACATAATTATAATACACCCACATTTCGCCAGTTATGTTGTAAGTCCCAATATAATAGGGGCGAGCCTATTGCCATCAACCAGGCACAAATCCAGACTCCGTGCTGCTACTGGGAATTACCTAATGGAAAACTCAGTAAAACTTTGCCCGACCCGGGATTTGAACCCAGGACCTCTTGCTCAGGAGTCGCGCTTAGAGACCACTAGACCAACGAGGCAGTCAAATTTTGCGGTCCTCTGTGAAATATGAACGTATTCCATTAAAGTTACGATACTCTAGTGTGTGGCTTACCTATAAATTCAGGTGGGAATAAGAGTCTGAAAGAATACCTACTTACTTAAATAGTATATAAGGGACCTTGTAAACAATCCTTGGGTACGGTCCTCAAACCACTAAAAGATTTATGGTGTAAGCCAACGTGAAATCATCATCATCGCCATCCCGTTACAGTCTATTTTTGGTTGTCGATTATTTTTTCTTTTGACTGCTTAAATATGATCGGTAACGGGTACTGAAAGCCCCATTTATTTTATTGTACTTATTAAAAAATAGCCGTGTATACTACTGAGAATTACCTAATAGGAAAATAACATTTGCCCGGACCGCAATACAAACCTAAGACCGTGCTCAGCAGACTTAGCGACCAGTAAACCAATGAGGCAAATTATAAAATAAAAAATAAAGACGTGATAAGAAAGGCCTTCATAAAAACGCCAAGTTTCAGTTCTAAACAAAGCCGAATAAACCTAAAGAATATAAAGAACGCCCCTTTGTTGAAGTTTTTGAAGGATTCTTGACAATTGAATTATTGTAAAGGAGTTCTTTTATTCCAGTTAAAGTTTTTTCAAACGATTGGCAGTTTGTATCGAATTCCTACGAATAAATATAATTTACAAAACCAAAAGAAGGAATGGCAGAATATACATAGCGAAATTTTTTTTTTATTTTTTTTTTATTTACACGATTTATATCTGCGGTGCCCCCGCCAAGTCGAGCAAAAAAGCGGCACGGCCGTACCATCCTTTTCTCGAAGCACTTCAGGGCATTTTCGACCCCCTATACAAACCAATACATAACAACAAACCAAATGCATAAATTAAGCACACACACAAATATAAAACATAAACTAATACAATTAAATATTATTATCTTCACAAAAATGTAGACATATAACCATTAAATTGGCGAAATTAATCGCAAATAGACCGCAATCCGGGATGGCCTCCACGATCGTATTTAGTGCGGGCAACACGCGTGTACGGGAGACGCAGCACGGGCTGCGGTCCGACATGTAGGCACGTCTAGCAGTCGATGTCTTCTGCCACGGAAATAGGTTACTTCTTTATAACATATCAAATGGTTATTTGTTTGGAATAACTTTATTGTTGCTTGCTATAAATAATTAACAAAGGAACAAACGCTGACTCTATAAGTCTATAATCAAATTTTACAGTAGACACTTTGAGATAAAACCTCGATCATCGATGAGAAATTACAATGAGTGTTATTATCAGTGTAAAAACATTACCTAAAATTCGCACGATGAAAGAAACAAACTTTAAAATTTATTAACACGTTAATTTGATATCAGACTTCACTCTAATATTATAAAGGCAGAAATTTGTGAGTGTTGTGTGTATGTTTGTTTCCTCTTCACGCTCATACGGCTGGACCGATTTTGCTGAAATTTTGTACGATAGTAGCTAACACCCTGGATTAACGCATAGGCTACTTTTTAATAAAAAAATGTAGTGGAAAACTCAGCGGGGCACAGCTAGTTCAAAATATATTTATTATATACATACATACATAAAGTCACGCCTATTTCCACGAGGGGTAGGCAGAAGTGTTTGTAAAGAAGTAACCCATACATTGTTTTGCTATGTATTCTCTACCATCCTTTCTTTTCATTTATTATATAAAGATCCAATATTACAGGCACCTATAAAACGTCAAAACTCTATTCATAAGAGTGTACTTACTGAAAGCGCAGTTGATAAATCAGCTTTATAATAAGCTGATTTGATATAAGAAAATACAATTTAAATATTATTAAGTCGAATATAAGTATTGCCATGCCGCTAGTTCGACACTTGTCTATGTAAAGATTTAAGCTGGACGCACCAACTAGCGAACCAGGGGGAGAGAAATGTACTGTCGCTGTAAAAAGTGTTTTCAATTAATAAATTCACTGAGCGAACACAATTTAGTGTAATAAAATGTAACTGCTATAATAAATCTTTATAAAACTATTACATTTTTGTTGTTTTATTTTTTGTTTGTTCTGTCATGTGTGCTGTGTCGAATAAATGATTTCTAATTTTAAATTAAATTTTATTAACTTTATAGTGACATTTAAGCTAACTATTTAATTTTAAATAAAATTCCAGTCTTTTTTAATAATTAAAACAAATCATGAAGTAATAAAATTAAGAAGTTTAATAATACTAAAATTTAATTTTATAGATTAAATCAAGAACAAATGAGTTTAGTATTTTTATGATACTCTAAAAATGTTAAAAGAGAACTGACTCTGCGCCAAAATGTAAGGTTAATAAAAAGTGTTTCACCAATATTTAGGATAACTTTTTTATCTTAGCAAAAGTTGACATACTAAAGAAAAGTGAAACCTCAGCCAAACCATAGTCCACGTTATCGAATGTTAAAGATCATCTTACTTTGTATTTTATTTCTTTAAGAAACCGCCATTTTAGGCGTTTTTACTGTATACTTTTGCTGTCAAAATAAAGATTCACTACTATTGAGTATTTGGTTAGTAGGTGTCTTTTATTAAATCTTTATTTTTGTCACAAAAAGTTAACTCAAAAATTCAGAACCTTTTTTTCCGCACGAGCCAAAAGATACAAACTATCTGAAACACATAAAAATCCAACGGTCTGTAAAATGGAGTAGGAACCCATTCAATACAATCGCTAACACTTTTCTCCGCGACAGTAAGAACTGTAAGCCGATTGGAAAAACTTGCAAACTCGACTTTGTCTGGTAATAGGATTTACCTAGCTCAAAGATTGTGATTTCTTACTGTTTATTTTAACTTAGGAATAGTCAGAAATGCTATTAAATATTTGCTATTTTAATTGGTATTTTGCAGGAGGTTTTTCTCGTTGCTTCAAAGCTTCAGTAGAAAATGGAATTGTTGAAAAAATGTAATAAAAATAGTCTTTATTCATGATAACATGGGAACGGTAATAAGTATTTTAATGAATTTTGTAGTATCTAGTGAGTTTTTTTTAAGGTAATCATTGAACGAGAGTTTAATAAGTATCTTCTGCACTGAAAAATAACTTTTCGAATCTTTTGTTCACAATGCAACTGGACAAAATTGTACTAAAAGAGATTTTTATCCATTTTAACCATTCTTTTTTCTATTTTACAGGTCACAAAATCGAACGTTAGTCTACAATGGTGAGTTCTATCGCGTATTACTACTATATACTTTTATTATACTTACACTTTTTTCTTTAGCTGGAAACGCATCGGTGGGTAAAAATCTAAGTAATTTTAAAGTATTAGGTAAAATATAAAACTCGTTTGTGTGATCAAGTGATAACTAATGTTCCAAGTCTAGGTATTTCTGCGTTTGATATTACATACATATTATTACGCATTGCTATTCAACGTGGCGTGCTGCCAGTCAGTTTTGGACACGTTACCAGACATCAATGGGGTCAATATTATGATGCTTTTAAAATGTGTTTTTTGTTGTTTTTTATTGTTAGAAAATCTATGAAATTATTTATGACATTAAAAAAGTCACATTGATGCTTTCCTAGGTTTGAACCTGCAATCTTGTGTATACAAATCAACTATGTCAACTAGGACACCACGACTTTTTATACGATATTACATAACTCAATCTTATTTTTATTTATAAAGTGGCAGACAAAGTTTCTATGAATAAAGGCAGTAAGTCATAAAAAGAAAATCTAGATTTGCCCTTAACACAGAAAGTGAGTTAACTAGACAATGCTAACAAAAACTTCCGAATATACATAAAGCAAAGAATCCTTTGTCAAAGTTTTTGATCATTCCTTTTTATGTGAAGCTGGGAGAGACCTATTTTGAACAATGATGCTTGAACCGTGAATAACTAAACATTGTTTACTTATGATAGCAGTGTACGAGTTAAATTAAAGCTGTAGCTTCAGCGTTCATTATCTACTTAAAAATATGTTATGGTGATGATATAATTCTTCCATACTAATATTATAAATGTGGTATCCGGCCTAGAATTGACCACCCCCTTTCCTCCCGTGCGTGTCGTAAGAGGCGACTAAGGGAAAATCCAGAAGATGGGCAGCAGCGTCTTCTGTAACTTGACCACCAACACTGCGATCCCCAAGCCGCTTGCCAAGCGTGGGGATTATGGCAACTTCCCCCCTTCTACAAGGAGGAGGCCTTTGTCCAACAGCGGACGTCTTCCGGCTGATGATGATGATGAATATATAAATGTGAAAGTAACTCTGTCTGTCTGTTACGTCTTAACGTCTAAACCGCTGGACGGATTTTGATGAAAGAAATTTCAAGACCCGAGAAAGGACACAGAATTTTTTTTTAAG
Source organism: Abrostola tripartita (assembly GCA_905340225.1). NCBI lineage: Eukaryota > Metazoa > Arthropoda > Insecta > Lepidoptera > Noctuidae > Abrostola > Abrostola tripartita. The sequence goes on along the minus strand of HG996510.1, from coordinate 2,163,767 downwards.
TTCATCTCTCTGGCGGATTTACATAGGGGTAAACGCGGGCGGAGCCGCGGGCAAAAGCAATATATATGTAGGTATTATATAATATTAAACAAAAATCTAAATTAACGCGAGCGGAGCCGCGGGCAAAAGCTAGTCAGTTATAAATTGCTCTACATTACATACTTAAGTAATTTACCTAAAGTCAGAGTTTTAGTTCGTCCTTGTGTTTTTGTAACATAGTTCATGAGTATGACATATGACTTCACACAAATGATTGAGGATAAGGCATCTAGATCCAGTGCACTAAATTAATATTAGGATGAACGCTTTACTCCCTTACTTATGAAAATTGTCATTGTTGAACAATCGGTTAAATTATATCTGTCACTGTCGTTTGCATGTCAATAAATAGGTGTCCGTGAACTTAGCAGATCATTTCCCAGCAGATCAAAATTTTACGAAAGTTCTATTGGCATGCAGGATAGTTCTATAGTTCCTGATACTTTAAAAAAATAGTTCTAGCGTTTTAACGACAAAAAACGGTATTGAAATAATGCTCTGCTAACTTCCCGTAGCAGATCATTTTTCAAAAAACCTATTTTTAACATGAGTTCTTTATACATGCAGCTTAGTTCTATAGTTCCTGATACTTTTTGAGAATAGTTCTGGCGTTTTTACAAAAATATTGTCGATTGAAGTACAATGATCTGCTAACTTCCTGCAAGAGATAATTATAAGGCCGACCTACATAAAAGGTGATTAGCTACGCATTTGGTGCCAAAATTCATTAAATTCTGATAGTTAATATACTAAGCTATGCTATAAAGCACAAAATATTCTTAGAACTCTGCCTATATCCCAGCACATCATGGGGTGAACCTTCGTAGTCTAACGAAAAATCACTCACATTTTCATGTAATTGTGACGGCCTAGTAAATGACATGCTTTTTTTCTGAGAAGATAGATCTCTCGGAATTCTGACGATTCATGTATTAAGCTACACATAAAAGTATATAACAAGCCTAGAACTCTGCCTATATCCCAGCACATCATGGGGTGAACCTTGTAATTCAACGAAAAATAAGTCACAATTTTCATGTGAATGAGACGGCCTAGTAAATGACATTTCTTTATTCTGAGAACATAGAACTCTTGGAGTTCTTACGATTCATGTACTAAGCTACACATAAAAGTATATACCAAGCCTAGAACTCTGTCTATATCCCAGCACATCATGGGGTGAACCTGCGTAGTCAAACGAAAAATAAGTCACATTTTCATGTGATTGTCACGGCCTAGTAAATGACATGCATTTTTTCTGAGAACCTAGAACTCTTTAAATTCTGACGATTCATGTACTTAGCTACACATAAAAGTATATAACAAGCCTAGAACTCTGCGTATGTCCCAGCACATCGTGGGGTAAATCTTGTAATTCAACGAAAAATAAGTCACAATTTTCATGTGAATGAGACGGCCTAGTAAATGACATTTCTTTATTCTGAGAACATAGAACTCTTGGAGTTCTTACGATTCATGTACTAAGCTACACATAAAAGTATATACCAAGCCTAGAACTCTGTCTATATCCCAGCACATCATGGGGTGAACCTGCGTAGTCAAACGAAAAATAAGTCACATTTTCATGTGATTGTCACGGCCTAGTAAATGACATGCATTTTTTCTGAGAACCTAGAACTCTTAAAATTCTGACGATTCATGTATTAAGCTACACATAAAAGTATATAACAAGCCTAGAACTCTGCCTATATCCCAGCACATCATGGGGTGAACCTTGTAATTCAACGAAAAATAAGTCACAATTTTCATGTGAATGAGACGGCCTAGTAAATGACATTTCTTTATTCTGAGAACATAGAACTCTTGGAGTTCTTACGATTCATGTACTAAACTACACATAAAAGTATATACCAAGCCTAGAACTCTGTCTATATCCCAGCACATCATGGGGTGAACCTGCGTAGTCAAACGAAAAATAAGTCACATTTTCATGTGATGGTCACGGCCTAGTAAATGACATGCATTTTTTCTGAGAACCTAGAACTCTTTAAATTCTGACGATTCATGTACTTAGCTACACATAAAAGTATATAACAAGCCTAGAACTCTGCGTATGTCCCAGCACATCGTGGGGTAAATCTTGTAATTCAACGAAAAATAAGTCACAATTTTCATGTGAATGAGACGGCCTAGTAAATGACATTTCTTTATTCTGAGAACATAGAACTCTTGGAATTCTTAAGATTCATGTACTAAGCTACACATAAAAGTATATAACAAGCCTAGAACTCTGCCTATATCCCAGCACATCATGGGGTGAACCTTCGTAATCAAACGAAAAATCACTCACATTTTGATGTGATTATGACGGCCTAGTAAATGACATGCCTTTATTCTGAGAACCTAGAACTCTTGAAATTCTTGAGATTCATGTACTAAGCTACACATAAAAGTATATAACAAGCCTAGAACTCTGCGTATATCCCAGCACATCATGGGGTGAACCTTCGTAGTCTAAGAAAAATCACTCACATTTTGATGTGATTGTGACGGCGTAGTAAATGACTTTTCTTTATTTTGAGAACATAGAACTCTCAAAATTCTGACGATTCATGTACCAAGCTACACATAAAAGTATATAACAAGCCTAGAACTCTGCCTATATCCCAGCACATCATGGGGTGAACCTTCGTAGTCAAACGAAAAATTACTCACATTTTGATGTGATTGTGACGGCCTAGTAAATGACATGCCTTTATTCTTAGAACCTAGAACTCTTGGAATTCTGACGATTTATGTACTTAGCTACACATAAAAGTATATAACAAGCCTAGAACTCTGTCTATATCCCAGCACATCATGGGGTGAACCTTCGTAGTCAAACGAAAAATAAGTCACATTTTCATGTGATTGTCACGGCCTAGTAAATGTCATGCCTTTATTCGTAGAACCTAGAACTCTTTAAATTCTGACGATTCATGTACTTAGCTACACATAAAAGTATATAACAAGCCTAGAACTCTGCGTATGTCCCAGCACATCATGGGGTGAACCTTCGTAGTCAAACGAAAAACCACTCACGTATTCATGTGATTGTGAAGGCCTAGTAAATGACATGACTTTATTCTGAGAACCTAGAACTCTTGGAATTCTGACGATTCATATACTAAGCTACACAAAAAATGGGGTGAACCTTCGTAGTCAAACGAAAAGTTTGACTACGAAGGTTCACCCCATGATATGCTGGGATATAGGCAAAATTCTAGGCTTGTTATATACTTTTATGTGTAGCTTAGTACATGAATCCTAAGAATTCCACGAGTTCTATGTTCTCAGAATAAAGAAATGTCATTTACTAGGCCGTCTCATTCACATGAAAATTGTGACTTATTTTTCGTTGAATTACAAGTTTCACCCCACGATGTGCTGGGACATACGCAGAGTTCTAGGCTTTTTATATACTTTTATGTGTAGCTAAGTACATGAATCGTTAGAATTTTAAGAGTTCTAGGTTCTCAGAAAAAATGCATGTCATTTACTAGGCCGTGACAATCACATGAAAATGTGACTTATTTTTCGTTTGACTACGAAGGTTCACCCCATGATGTGCTGGGATATAGACAGAGTTCTAGGCTTGTTATATACTTTTATGTGTAGCTTAGTACATGAATCCTAAGAATTCCAAGAGTTCTATGTTCTCAGAATAAAGAAATGTCATTTACTAGGCCGTCTCATTCACATGAAAATTGTGACTTATTTTTCGTTGAATTACAAGTTTCACCCCACGATGTGCTGGGACATACGCAGAGTTCTAGGCTTGTTATATACTTTTATGTGTAGCTAAGTACATGAATCGTCAGAATTTTGAGAGTTCTATGTTCTCAAAATAAAGAAAAGTCATTTACTAGGCCGTCACAATCACATCAAAATGTGAGTGATTTTTCGTTAGACTACGAAGGTTCACCCCATGATGTGCTGGGATATAGGCAGAGTTCTAGGCTTGTTATATACTTTTATGTGTAGCCTAGTACATGAATCGTCAGAATTCCAAGAGTTCTATGTTCTCAGAATAAAGAAATGTCATTTACTAGGCCGTCTCATTCACATGAAAATTGTGACTTATTTTTCGTTGAATTACAAGTTTCACCCCACGATTTGCTGGGACATACGCAGAGTTCTAGGCTTGTTATATACTTTTATGTGTAGCTAAGTACATGAATCGTCAGAATTTAAAGAGTTCTAGGTTCTCAGAAAAAATGCACGTCATTTACTAGGCCGTGACAATCACATGAAAATGTGAGTGGTTTTTCGTTTGACTACGAAGGTTCACCCCATGATGTGCTGGGATATAGGCAGAGTTCTAGGCGTGTTATATACTTTTATGTGTAGCTTAGTACATAAATCGTCAGAATTTCTAGAGTTCTAGGTTCTCAGAAAAAATGCACGTCATTTACTAGGCCGTGACAATCACATGAAAATGTGAGTGGTTTTTCGTTTGACTACGAAGGTTCACCCCATGATGTGCTGGGATATAGGCAGAGTTCTAGGCGTGTTATATACTTTTATGTGTAGCCTAGTACATGAATCCTAAGAATTCCAAGAGTTCTATGTTCTCAGAATAAAGAAATGTCATTTACTAGGCCGTCTCATTCACATGAAAATTGTGACTTATTTTTTGTTGAATTACAAGTTTCACCCCACGATGTGCTGGGATATAGGTAGAGTTCTAGGCCTGTTTTATACTTTATAGCATAGATCAGTATATACAATTTTAGAATTTTAAGAGTTCTAGCCTCTCTGAATAAAGAAATGTCATGAACTAGGCTGTCACAATCACATGAAAATGTGACTGATTTTTCGTTTGACTACGAAGGTTCACCCCATGATGTGCTGGGATATACGCAGAGTTCTAAGAATATTTTGTGCTTTATAGCATAGCTTAGTATATTAACTATCAGAATTTAATGAATTTTGGCACCAAATGCGTAGCTAATCACCTTTTATGTAGGTCGGCCTTATAATTATCTCTTGCAGGAAGTTAGCAGATCATTGTACTTCAATCGACAATATTTTTGTAAAAACGCCAGAACTATTCTCAAAAAGTATCAGGAACTATAGAACTAAGCTGCATGTATAAAGAACTCATGTTAAAAATAGGTTTTTTGAAAAATGATCTGCTGCGGGAAGTTAGCAGAGCATTATTTCAATACCGTTTTTTGTCGTTAAAACGCTAGAACTATTTTTTTAAAGTATCAGGAACTATAGAACTATCCTGCATGCCAATAGAACTTTCGTAAAATTTTGATCTGCTGGGAAATGATCTGCTAAGTTCACGGACACAATAAATAGAGATGCCAATAGACTTAACAAGTGGTTATCTTAAAACACATGTTAGTATCGTTTATAAGTAAGAGGGTTAGTTATTCTAGCTCGTTCTATGACTTATAATATCTATGAGGCTGTTGAAATCAAAAATTAAAATAGATTCATTGTAGTTAATTAATTTCTTACAAAAAAAGAAAAAATGAGTTCAACCCCCTATTCTATTACGAACCCACTTATACTAAGTCTTAAATTTTGCAATAATAACAGCCTGTAATAGCCCCAATAAACCTCAAAAGACCCTTTTCCAACAGGACAAAAATTGTATCGCTAACTCCTACGAATCAGACCAATTTCATAGCGACAAGATCCTTCGTCAAAAGCATAAAAAGAAAACCAATATATTTTGGAAACTTTATCAATTTGGTTCTTACCTATAACAAAACAATTTGTGGTAGGCAGACAACAACCAGTCAATAATATTTCTATTCTTTTCAACAAAAGTTTTGCGATGTAATCTAGAAATGTTTTGCCTTCAAAGGTCTGGGTCGAATCAATAAAAAGTGTAAAATCTCATTCTATGAAGATTTTATCGTTGTCTTGACAACAATAACTTGGTTAAGAGTAACTTGTGCTTTTATGTAACATAACATTGCGCCTGTATTTCCAGAAGGAGTAGGCAGAGGCGCACATATAATACACCTACATTTCGCCAGTTATGTTATAGGTCCCAATGTAAGAGGGTTATCAACCGGGTACAAATCCAGTCTCCGTGTTGCTATTGCGAATTACCTAATGGAAAGACCCAGTAACACTTTGCCTGACCCGGGATTCGAACCAAGTTCCCAAGACTCACGCTTAGCGACCGTAAGGTCTTGGGTCGGGCAAAGTGTTTTTAGGTTTTGTCTATAAGTTGATCCTCAGTAGCAGCACCGAGTCAGATCAGATCAGAGAGATCACATTTGTTTGGTTTATGGCACTAGGCTTGCATCCTATAACAAGAACAGAAAAATACGAACCCATTATATATAACGTTTATAAACTACTAACAACCTAGTAATAGATAACACAGTAAAGTCCATCTCTATGTAACTATTGATAAATAAATATGTAAACTTCGTTATTGGCGTATTGCTAAGTTATAAATTATTGTATAACTTGAACTGTAAGCTGCGAAGTTTCTTGTACAAATAAATAATGGTCGTACTTATACACCTTTGCCTATCCCTTCGGGGAATTCAGTCGTAATGTTTTTACAATAGGCCTCTATGAGTAACTTGTAAGATTTCCTTTTTTTATGTAAATAACACTTGATTGTACTCTGAAAAACTTGTGTTTACACCGAGCTGTAAAACTCTGGCCACTGCAAAATAAAAAGTAAAAAATACGCATTTGTTTGTATTTTTGTTCCAGTGTAATACGTCTGACGTGTAAAAGTATTAGTGAAAACCAATTTACAGAAATAAATCATTTATTCACACTGAATAAAAAAACTGCTAAATATATAGTACCTAATACCATCACAAATATCCATGGATGGTAGGTATTAAGGAGATCAACATAAAACTTCAACAATTCCGCACTGATCTACCTTTAAATCCGCATTTGCATTTTCTTCGTCTCAAGACTGAAGCCAGTTTGAACTGCATAAATCTGGTTAGATCCAGTGGGAGGCGGATTTTGGCGGTCGTTACCGGAATCAACGGACGGATGACGTAAACTTTATAGAGTTTTAACGAAGTTCCTAGTTATTTAGGGTTTTTTGAATGAAAGTTTTTGTCAATACTTTTGTATTATGATTATATCCAATTATATTATAATTTTATATATATTTAAAAAAAAAATCTAATATTAACATATTATTTGCTCGTTCTTTCTTTGTGTAAGAAAATGCCTTTCTCCTGCAGTCGGACAGTTATCTGCTGGTTTTTATTAATTTCTGTAAAGGACCAATTTTATCCATTTTTTTTTAATTTTGACACCTATTTGCAAACTGGATTCTTTGGTGGCATGTGCCATTCTTATTTTATAGCTGACGTCGATAATTGAGTAAAATTGTTTTTATAATACTTCTAATACCCGTTCGTATTATTTATTTTCAAACTTCATCTATAAAATACAACGCAATCCTAGCTTTTGTATTTGCTACCTACTGTACCTATATAATTATGTAGATAACAGTAGTTAATGTAATAATTGTCATCATATAATTATGTAAATACATATGATGTGTAATTAGTCAGCGTTTCAGAGCTGTCACGTGATGCAAAGCTCCACGGGTTACTATTAACGTCAGCTTACTAATCGATCTTGTTATAAGCAATAATATACCAAACACAATATACATACTATAATTTAAAATATAAAACAGCTATTTTCAAAACTATAACTACTTCTTTGGTCTAGTGGCGAAAGGAAAAGGCAAATGCTGACCGCTGAGCGTGAAAACTTGGGTTTCTTTTTCGAGGTCGAGCTGTGTTAACTTTTACCATTGGTGAAGCAGTAGCAGCACGGGGTCTGCGCCCCATTAGTGACAATAGGCTCACCCTCTGATATTGATATGGGACCTTAAAATCTTCAAATATGGCGAAATATACCTAGGTACTCACCCTATCGTTCGTGGAATACAGTAAAAAATATTCAAACAAAATTAAATAAGGTTAAAGAAAATCACAATTATTTGGTATTCCACCCCCTAGACTTGAACAAAACGCTTGATAAATAGACTAAAAAATATATGGGATTGACAATGTCAACAACAAAAAATTACAAAATCAAAATAATATTTTATCCCCATACATTTTTCATTCTATTCAATTACTATTTTTCTAGAATTTTGTTACTCCTCTAGGGCCCAGAATAATCAATAGTATACGAAATTACAAACAAAGCTAAGTCAGGAATTTATGTAGAACTGCATATATCTGGATTAAACCGCTTCGGACCGGATTTCGGCGCTCGCAAACGGCGCTGCGCCAATCAGAGTACACTAATCTCACTTAGTTAGGATAAGCCGTGTAATGTTATTGCAAACTTAATATTTAATCAAATAGGAATAGCCGGATTATAAAGGATTTCATTTTTATTACTCGTTCTTTGGAAATTAAAAAGGATTTTCACACAACAGATGCTCAATATGGCTTAAATATTAATCCTACTAGTATAATAAAAATATAGGTATTTAAAAATATAAGTAATTTCCTGCCAATTGCTCGATAAGTTTTTATTAATATCTATTTTAGTGTAATAACAACAATCTTCTCATTTACAGCATAATTCGAGGGAAGCGGGTGAAAAAACTGTCGCAAAAATGATAATATTATACATCGATCCTACATAAAACATAAAATAACGCCTATATTTCCCGAAGGTGTAAACCGAGATGTATATTACATCCACATATCGCCAGTTATATTTAAAGTTCTTATGTAATAGGAGGCACGCCTTTTGCCATCAACCTGACACAAATCCAGACTCCGTCCTGCAACTGAAAACTACATAATGAAAAACTCCAATAACACTGTCCGACCCAGTATTCGAATCCAGGACCTCATGCTCAGCAGTCGCGCTTAGCAACTAATAGACCCACGATGCCATTTACCACTTCCTTAAAAATCAGTCATAGAAGCTAGATCCATTTACATGCGACTTCCCTACCACAACACAATAAAACACTTGCACCAAATAAACCTACTAACATCCCACTATACTATCAACGTTCCATGTTACATACATACGCTAAACCATGGCTTACATTAAGCATCACATAAATAAGTGCGTCCAATTTGAACAACAAACGTCGCTGCCCAAATTTATGCGCGCGCAATTACTACGCAAATGAAATTAGACAGTCGCAGTACTGAACTCCGAGTGCTATGAAGCAGGACAGAGGTGATATTGCATATTTCTAGCAAGGATAACTGACGGGCTGCATCAGGGATGTACCGGATCGCCAAAATTCGCGGATATGAATTCGGATTTTTGGTGTCTAGATCCGTAAATACGGATGCAAAATATGCGGCAGCATAGTACGTTTTTCTAATCACCTATTTCTTTTAAAAAACGTCGCTTTTTACACTAATTTCTCCTGTATCGTGGGTTACACAAACATGAAATAGCATATACACAAACTCCTAGACTCGGGACAAGCATCTGCTTATCGCACAAATTTTTGACCCGTGTGAGAATCTAACCCGCAACCCTTAGCGTAGCTTAGCTAGCGTAGGTTTAAAACTAAATAAAGGGATGTGAGACTTGTAAAAGGGATAGATAGTTTTTAGTTAGTCTGTATTTAATATTGAAATAGAATTTCCTAATTACGCATGTAATAAATAAAATTTAATAAGGTATAAAAATATTTTCAGGTTCCCCCAATATACGTAACGATAACATCTTACTTCTCCTCGGATATCCCCGGATACGGATCTGGATTCAGATATACGACACCACTAGTTGCAATTCAGCAGTATGATGTAGCTTGGAAGTGAAATATGCGTTTGGTGCGACCGTTAGCTTACTTTGTCAGCATCTATTTGTGATGGTATGATTTAATAACAGATTTACTCCCTGTTTCTTAAATGCTGATCAACGAAAATCAACTAACAAGCTGTCAGATCTCAAGTTAAGTGTCAATTGTCAACTTCTTGGAAATAAATGTACAGTCAGCAATAGAAGTAGCTAATAAACTTAAGAAAATTAATGTCGAATAATTGAAAAAAAGTAGCGTGGGTCGTCCTCTGGCCAGATGGTGGGATGACTTACATGAGAGGGCAGGCAATGACTGGATGCATAAAGCAGCAGACCGGGCTTTGTGGCGTACATTGGGAGAGGCCTATGTCCAGCAGTGGACTGCAACGAGCTGATGATGATGATGAATTGAAAAAAAAAAACATCAATTTTATTATTCAAGTTATAGTCTCAAATACAATATACTCTATTCACTTTCAATAAATAGAACGAAACAAATAAAAGAATAGCCTCAAATTATAAGATAGTCTAAACGATGATCTGAGAATATTAATTACCTAAGACTTTTTGCTATGTTGAACATCCTGTTCTACAATTAGTGATACGTTTTTTCTGCAAATAATTAGCAATATTTTTATCATTAATGTTTGTGTAACGTTATCCATACAATAAAAAGCCGAATTCAATATTTTAACCCTACGCACATGCTTATCACAGATTTTAATGTTAATAAAGTAACATAACCACAAATACTACTTAAAACAAAATATAAAAAATAAAAGATCCCGAGAAATTGAGAACCTCCTCCATTTTTTGAAGTGGGTTAAAAATACTTTCACTCTTCGAAATTTCATAATTCAAATTGTTTAAAAATAAAATTTAATTTCCCACAAACCAAATAAAATTCTCACCAATCCCGGGGATCAGCGTTTATACAATACCCGACGAAACTGCACAAAACTTTGTACATTTTGTATAACGTTTTGTGCAATGCACAGCCATTAGCCCGAACTGAGGGATTATTCTGAATCTGGCTTGCAGAGGCCACTAAGCCATGAATTTATCGTTCGGAAGCGCAAACCTTTCTTACGTGTTGTGGTGTGATAGTTCTTGTTTGTTTGTTGTAAGTTTTTGGGTAGAATAGAATAGAAAAGGTATTTATCTATTTTATTATATTAATAATTTATATATAATAATATCTAAGCTAGTTTTAATATTGTAACATACAACAATTTTTTGTTCGAAATAAATAAACTAAAATTTTTAATTTATTTGCAATTAACGTAATTGGGTAGTTAAGGCCATTAACAAATAAATCCAAGACACTGCTTCTCTAAACAATGCTCTAAGCACCCTTTATATTTTTAATTAACTCTAAAATCCGATTTTTATTTGCTTTAAAATCAATGAGTAGTGCAATTGAGTTTGCAACCTAGTGACGTCATACGTTTCTATGGCCATACAAAATTGATGGACGAACGTCTTTGAGTGTGTTTGTTTGTTGCCTCTTCACGCTGAAACGGCTGGACCGATTTTGCTAAAATTTGGGTTGGAGGTAGCTGACACCCTGGATTAAAATATATACAACATTTTATCCCGAAAAAAAATTTGCAGGTAACAACAACCCCGGGGCGCAGCTAGCCTTAGAATAAATTACCGTAACAAAACTTTTGACCGAGGTAATGCCTCTTATAAAGTAACATATTTTTGTCATGAAATCTAATGCATTTCTATAGAAACAGAACATAAAATACCTCATCTTTAAAGATAAATGTATGTACCTACTATCCCGAGACAATGTAGCCGGTAACACCACTAGGCGGCGGGCACAACTAGTATTTTTTAAATTCGAACCAGTAGTTTCTGAGTTTATTGCATTCTAACAAACATACTCTTTGGCTTTTTATTATTAATAAAATAAGTACAGATAAATTATAACATTTGGTAAACAAAATCTGAGCAATCATCAGTAAAAATAAAGTGAAATATGAACACAAAGCGTAGTATTTAACAATGTTTCTATATTAAAAGCTGACACATTTTTAACGAACACAGCAAACTATGCAACAAAAAGCCTTATTTTCTCTATGAATATGCTACGACAAATAAAAGTTAATAAATATTCCGGGTGAACGCGTCCCGTACTAAACAGATTTGAAAGTAACACAACTTGAAACAATAATTGAGTAATACTCATATTTAGGGATATTACAAAGTGCGGTAAGGTTTTTTATTCTTCATAGACTCTCTGTGCGATTACATGGGAAGGCAAGGTGCAATCAAAGCTTTTTCGGGATAGATGCTCTTTTTCTTACCGGGTCGTCTATCCTGTACGTAATTTATATGGATTAGGTAACTATCCACTATATGGGATAGATGTCCCAAAATATAGAGATCCGCAAAAATCGCTAATACACTCGAAATAGGTATCAACGATTTTATTTTTTCTTTCAATAATTTGTAGATTAAAAATCAAAGTGCTTACCAGTATCACAAATTAAATATTTAGATTTTCGTACTAGTAGATATAATAATAATAACGTCCTCCTGACCGAATTTCGGTCACGGCGGCCTGTCTCAGCTGAGACTAGCCAACTAAGCAGGAGATATTATAGTGCACAAGTATGCGCGCAGACACAGGTGCACTCCCTATTCCGTCACTCTCATAACCCGATGGGACGGTAGACCGACACGACCGGAGAGAGATCAGGCGCAGGACCAACGGCTTAACGTGCCTTCCGAAGCACGGTGGGGACTCGACATGTGAAAACGGTCACCCATCACAAGACTGACCGCGGCGAGCACGGCTTAACCTCACAGATCGACTGATCTGCCGGGTAGCCGCATAGCTACGAACCCCGCAGGAGATATAGAATGATTCCAAAAAGTGTGGCATCTATCCCGCTTTTACCCTACAAAAAACTGTGAAATATGAGTGTACTTTATACATAACATAACATCACGCCTGCATTCCCCAAAGGGGTAGGCAGAGGTGTACATGTAGCACACCCACATTTCGCCGGTTATGTTGTAAGTCCCAATGTAATAGGGGGCGAGCCTATTGCCATCAACCGGGCACAGATCCAGACTCCGTGCTGCTACTGAGAATTACCTAATGGAAAACACAGTAACACTTTGCCCGACCCGGGATTTGAACCCAGGACTACTTTATACACTGCTGCAAATTCCAGGAACTCAGGCACGATGTTAAAATGACATGCGCAGTTGACCAATTTTATTTATACAGCAATTTTATTTGCGAACCTTCTGTATCTTTTACTTGATGCGGAAGTTCGTTTGACCTACAAAAGAACGTCATAAACTTGTTTTTACCTTTTTTGTTGACGGATAAAAGAAAAAATGGTCTCATCTCTAGTTCGGTACGGATGTAGCATAATATAGTGTATGAAGTATGTTCGCGTAGTTTTATTAAAGTTTTTTTTTTTGTTAGAGCAGTTCTATGTTTATAGATTGGTGATAAGTAAGTTATATGACGGCCTTGTTGGTCTAGTGGTCGCTAAGCGCGACTGCTGAGCACGAGGTCCTGGGTTCGAATCCCGGGTCGGGCAAAGTTTTACTGGGTTTTTTCATTAGGTAAATCTCAGTAGCAGCACGGAGTCTGGATTTGTGCCCGGTTAATGGCAATAGGCTCGCCCTATATTACATTGGGACCTAAAACATAACTGGCGAAATGTGGGAGTACTATATGTGCACCTCTGCCTACTCCTTCGGGGCATACATGCGTGATGTTATGTTATGATAGGTCTATTTCTATTGTTTATATTACCCCGTGTGGTATCCGGCCTAGAATTGACCACCCCCTTTCCTCCCGTGGGTGTCGTAAGAGGCGACTAAGGGAAAATAACCAGAAGATGGGCAGCAGCGGCTTCTGTAACTTGACCACCAGTACTGCGATCCCCAAGCCGCTTGCCAAGCGTGGGGATTATGGCAACCCCTCCCTAGTAAGGGGGAGGCCTTTGTCCAACAGTGGACTTTTCCGGCTGATGATGATGATGATTATATTACCCCGACTTAATTTGTCACGTATCACTTGTCGCTTAAATCTATAATACCTGAATAGACCGAATCAGTCTCCGAAGAAAAGGTTCCCCTAATTTAGGAGACAGTGTTTATATTATTTATGCATAGATTGTCCCATAAAAAATTGTACATCCTATCATGTACCCCTGTTTCTTTTTTTTTAATAAAACGTCGCCCCACACTAGGTATTTCTCCTGTATCGTAGGTGCGTTTCGCAAACATGAAATATCACAAACAACAAACACTCAGATTTGGGACAAATATCTGCGGATCGCACAATTTTTTGTTCCATGCGGGAATTGAACCCGCACAGCAGTCCAATCGCTTAGCCACTGCGCCAATCAGATCGTTAAATTTTGTATCTATGTATGTCCTTTTTGTAAGAAGCTATTATTATTGTTTGAATTGCAAAACTCTAAAACATTTTTATATGCATTTACAAATTCCCACCAATCATAAACGTCACATCACTAACAGACATTTATTTCAAGTACAAACGCAAACGATCAATTTAATATTATAATACTATACGCATATATGCATAGGCAGAGGGAATTAGGCAAATGCAATCGGATTTAGCTCGCCAAATCTGTGGGACGCAGCTGCGCGGTGGTATAATAATTATAGCTGTGTTGAGCTTTTGGTGTTGAGAATTGAGATGTTTGTTGAGCCAGAGTACAATATTGTGCTTGAAAAAGTTGTATATCTTAATGCGTGTTTCACCATCTACAAGTAAAGTGTCAAGTAGACTAACCGCCACTTAAAGTCACCCGTAACCACTCATACGAATTTTACTATATTTATGTAGCATTAATCAGGGGATAAACTGGCTTGTAACTTAGATACAATAGAAGATACTCGTAACTTTTACTTGCTGATAAGCGTTAATCAAGAAATACCTAACTATTTAAAACTTAACTTGTACTTAGTGAAACACGCCCTTAATATTCTCAATAATCTTGTGAAATCTATCATTTATGCTATTAATTTTATTAATATAAAGCAATGGAGTTTGCTTGTTCGGTTGAATCTCAGGAACTGCTGACTAGAACTGAAAAAATATTTTTGTGTTGGATAGTCCATTTATCGAGGAAGCCTATAGGCTAGGAGCAGAGAATTCATGACAAATATTTTAGAAACTGAAAACTAATAAAAAAGCTATGATAGTCGCGAATGGTAATCCATTTTCTATTCCCACCCCTCTGGAAAATAGGCGTAACTTTTTGCTTGTATGGTAATATAGCCAACTATTATTTTGCATGGTTAAACCGTCAGGAAAAACGAACGTTACCTACCAAAATTTACTAGGAAAAACTCTTTTTACAAATAAAACACGTCTAAAAATATACGTGCATTCGTGTTGCATTGAAATCTACCTTTTTTAGTCCACGAAAAGGCAAATATACGTCTATCCAGGCATACCGCGGCTACATTTCGGCTATCACCAAAATATGTCAAAAAGTATAGATACGTCATAGGCTACCGAAATGATCAAGAAAAGTGTTCCGAACTGTGAGTCAGAATTGCACTAGTCTTATGCCAATTATACTACCCAAGACTACAATTGTCCTCTTTTCTAGTCTTCAAAATGAGAGCTCTAGTAACATAGCTGTACTTTTTTTAAATATCATTGGCTATTACGAATAACATTGTCGTCAGAAAGCTTGGATAGAAATTGGATCGCTCTTAATCTAGTGGTCGCTAAGCGCGACTGCTGAGCGTGAGCTCCTGGGTTCAAATTCCGGGTTGAGAAAGATGTTATTGGGTTTTTCCAATAGGTAATTCTCAGTAACAGCACGGTGTCTGGATTTGTGCCCGCTTGATGGCAATAGGCTCGCCCCTTACTATTTATTTATAATTAATTAAGACGTCGTAACACCAATATTGGGACCTATAACATAACTGGCGAAATGTGGTGTACTATATGAGCACCTCTGCCCACCCCTTCGGGGAATACAGACTGGATATTAAGATGTTTGTATAAACTACAATTTTTTTTTCTCTTTTTAGAAAAAACCTCGCCCCACTGTAGGAATTTCTCCTTTATCGTAGGTGCGTTTCACAAACATGAAATATCACATACACAAACACCCAGACTCGGAACAAACATCTGCGGATCACACAATTTTTTATCCCGTGCCGTATCAAACCCGCAACCCCTAGCGCAGCAGTCTAATCGCTTAGCCACTGCGTTAATCAGGTCGTCAAATGCACCCACACCACAATAAACAAAATAAAAAAATGGCTTGATATTACATATTCTATTGTGTCTGTTTTGCTGCAAATAGATAATGATATAAGGACCTTTGTTTAATTAGGATAACAATAGATTGCTTTTAGTGCTTAACTAAAATGGGTAGTAGAGACGACACTTGTTAATGGCAGCTAAATATAGGAGATGCATGGAAAATGCATGCCTTTTAACGCATATGCGATAGCTGGCAACTACTTAGTGTGGGAAAACTTTGTCAAAGCAATTTCCATTAGGTGGCAATGCAATGTAGGGAATTCGTGTCCGGGTGGCAATTATAGGCTCGCCCCTTGTTACATTGGGACCTTTAAAATAAATGATAAAAGATTTTATTTCAGCAAATGGGTTTAAAAAAAACACTTTCACACGTCATTTTTTATAAACTAGTTAGCATTATGGTGTCGGCATTTCCTGACTATCTCTGAGAAGAAATAACTGGTGAAATGGGGGTGTACTTTACAGACTTATGATATAGGTCCCAATGTATTACAGGCCATCAACCGGGCACAAATCCAGACTCCGTGCTGCTACTGAGAATTTCCTAATGGAAAGACTCAGTAACACTATGCCTGACCTGAGATTCAAATCCAATCTATCTCTCTCGCGCTCAGTAGTCGCTGATACCCGAATGTTATGACCGTTGGACTGCCAAGTCCAAGGTCGCAAATTTAAACCCTGGCACGTACTAATTTCTTTTCAAATTCATGTGCGAAATATAAATTAGCTATCAGTTCCTAAAAGCGGTGAAGGGGAACCATCGTGAAGAAACCGGCACACCTGAGAAATTTTTAACGGTTTCTAAAGCTATGTCAGAGGCCTTCAGGCGGTTTAAACTCTGACACCAGGTTGTTCATCAACCATACGATGAGAAGAAATCAGTCACACTAAACGACCACTTTACAAATGAGGCAGCCTAAATACATTCAAAATTAATCAAATATGTTCGCAATATTAAACGTGTTCACACAACTAAATATCTTCCTTGTTCTTGAACTCAAAACAGAGCTTAATATTTATAGACACGAACAATAGGGTGGCACACAACACCGCTCCAAGAACGTCAGTTATCAACTTTGATAATAGCGAAGTTGGTGTAAACAGTGCGGTGATAACGCAGACATTGTCTCGCGCGACAAAAGGCAAGTTTTCGGTGCCTTCCTACAAGACAGACGGTGGCAGGACGCTCCGGAATTTTATGTTGTAACTTGTTTATGTTGGGATTGTTTTATGACGTGTTCTGAAAAGTTTGGAATGATGAAAATATGTTTGTTTATGGCTAGACTCGACTTTGTATGCGTCCGAAATTTGCCACTTTTTTGAGATATGTGAAGGGGGTTTCTACTTGCACCTTAACGACAAACGTTAAAAAAAACAGTAACTTAACACGTTCATGTCATTAATATCATCTGGACTTTAAAAGAGACCTTAATCCTTGAGTTTGATTCGGTATTTCATCTCAGGGGTAGTCAATAAGGCAATGCCGACGCCACCTAGATAAATAAAATCATGCAAAAGTGGTTTTTAAACCCATTTGCATAAATAAAATCATTTATTATTATCACGCCTGCTTTCCCCGAAAGGGTAAGCAGAGGTGTATACTACACCAATATTACACCAGTTATGTTAAGGGTCCCAATGTAATAGGAGGCGAGCCTATTGTCATCAATCGAGCACAATCCAGACTCCGTGCTGCTACTGAGAATGACCTAATGAAAAAGCCCAATAACACTTTGCCTGACCCGGGATTTGAACTCAGGATCTCATGCGAAGCGGTCGCGCTGAGCGACCACTAGAACAACAAGGCAGTAAAAAATAGCAACTTAGAGAATAATAAAAAAATGAACATTCGAAAGATACAGGATTTACATTTATTACTGCAAATAATTATAATCATACAAGTAAATTGAATAGAAACTTCGCGAAAGTTATACAATGGATACAGAATAGAACATGATTGCATCTACGTCTCGTAGCACTAGCTACATTAATTTCGTAGCAGTTGCTACGGTGTAGCTACGAGCTACGACATGACTTGACAAGCTTTGGTAGTTCAGGAACTTGTTCAAAGCTCTGATTTCTTAGCAGCCAAAGATCATTTTTAACTATAGTTCTTGGTTCCTTTTTTAACTATTGTTTAATTGTTTTAGCAGTATCATAATAATAATATCGAGATAGGTATTATTTAAAAAAAATTGTCTATTTTAAATTACAGTAACGTAAATAACATTACATCACGCATGTTTTCCCCAAAGGGGTAGGCAGAGGTGACTGTAAAGTATACCTAAATTTCGCCAGTTACATTATAGATACCAATGTAATAAAGGGCGAGTATATTGCCATCAACCGGGCGCTCATCCAGACTTCGTGCTCCTACTGAGAATTATCTAATGGAAAAACCCAGTAACACTTTGCCCGACCCGCGATTCGAACCCGGCACAGCAGTCGCACTTAGTCACCACTAGACGAAGGAGGCAGTCGTTATCGTATCGTGAATAAATAGTATAAAAACATGCTTTTTCTTGCACGTGTAAGAAATGCACGTGCAAGAAAAAGTATACAACCCTATCGAATTGAATTATAAATTCAAACAAAATAAATATCAAAACAAGCTAAATATGAAAAGGTTACGATTGTACCTTAACATAAAACAAATATAATAATTAGGAACATTATACACGTGTAACAGATGAACTCTTGTGTGCCTGCCCTTAGGTGTATTGAAACAATATAAACAAACAGTACCCTATTACTCGCGGATTAAACATAATTGTCAAGTAAATAATGTATTATTATCCCTGGTTCACTCATGTACTTATCTTCTTCTCATCGTATGGTTATGAACAACCTGGTGTCAGAGTTTAAACCGCCTGTAGGCTTCTGACATGGCTTAACACACCGTTGAAAAATTTCTCAGCTGTGCCGGTTCTCACGATGTTTTCCTTCACCGTTTTTAGCAAATGATAACTAATTTAAAGTACGCACATGTATTCAAAAAGGCATTGATGCGTGTCGCGGTTTAAATTTGCAACCTTAAACTTTGCAATCCAACGGTCATACCACTTGGCTATTATTGCTACTCAGCCTCAGATGAGATGAATAGCTGAATTAGGACAGGGTGAAAACTACATAATATTAGGTTTAAAGACATAAAACAAGTCAATAATAAAATGTTATAATAACAGCATAAATCTGTCCTGCGGGTCAAAGGCCTCTTCTCTTATAGAGAAGGATTGAGCATGGATAACCACGCTAGCTCACTGCGGATTGGCATCAGATAATTAAATACAGGTTTTCTCAAGTCGATGCTTAATATAGGTTCAATATAGAACCCATATTGAGCATTCAAACCCTATCTATAACAGACCATGTTTACATTATCTCCATCAAGTTCAAAAAGTAGAAAAATAATACTATAGAATATTAAGAAACATTACTATGTGAGCGAGATCCTTCAGAAATCCCCTTTCAATCACAATCACTGCCTTGTTTTATTTATTAGGAAATAAACGTGTGTTATCCAGCGTATGTAAAAGTCGGAGAGTTGTGTGTGGTGCGATGTAGAAGCGAGAAGATGGTTTGGATAGATCTAATTTTTTCGACTACGGGTTCTCTTAAGAAATCGATCCTCAATTTAAATTTAATTTAAGTAGTTTTGATGGTGATGGAGCCCCGACGTAAAAAGAGGGGACCGCTATGTGTGTCTGCCTATCTGTGGCACCGAAGCTCTTTAACAGGTGAAACGCTTTGGATGCGGTTTTATTTTTTGAAACAGGTTTTTTAGCGGTGGTTGGGTAGGTGGTTTTAGTATTCTCTTATCGTATGGTTGATGACCAACCTGTAGCCTTAGCAAAAATATTTTTGTCTATCGAATAGTTTACGTAATAAAATAGCTATCGAGAAAATTTGTATGGAAATTTTGACAGCGCTCGGGTGGGCAGTCGGTGATCAGATTTTTTGCATTGTACGAGATCCAGCCCCCGATCTTTGAATGACGACCTAATTGGCTCAGTGGCTAAGCGATTGGACTGCTGCGCTAAGGGTTGAGGGTTCGATTCCCGCACGGGGCAAAAATTTGTGCGAACCGCAGATGTTTGTCTCGAGTCTGGGTGTTTGTGTATGTGATATTTCATGTTTGTGAAACGCACCCACGGCACAGGAGAAACTCCTAGTGTGGAGCAACGTTTTTTTAAAAAAAAAAGAACATCCAGCGCTGGTTTTCAGTTAGCATCTAACAGTGACACACTACACTTTGGGCCACAGTCAGGACGTTTCTTAGCTACATTTATGCGTCCTCGTATTGTATACGATAGAAAATAAAAGGGTCTATTGACTGACTATAAAATTTACGAGTCGGTAATTCAATGAGAGTTATGTTTGAGGAAAATCGATGGGAGAAGGTAGAAGCAAACTAAATATAGCTTTTTATGAAGTGAATTCAATCTGAAAATAGCTGTCGTTCCTTATAAATGTCGAAGTCAATCAATCGCTTACGCCGTCAAAAAAATTCCAAAGTATTTTATTTTTAGCTATGTTTAAGCTTCCAAAGATCAAAGCCACTTTAAGTGTTTCTGAAGATTGAAACTAGCTTTGTATCGCCCTAATATTATAGAGGCGAAAGTTGTGTGAGTATGTTTGTTACCTCGTCACGCTCAAACGGCTAGACCGATTTTGCTAAAATTTAGTATAGAGGTAGCTGACACCCTGGATTAACATATAGGCTATATTTTCATCTCGTGAAAATGTAGCGGGTAACACCGCTGGGCGCAGCGAGTATTTAAAAATTGTGACTGCCTCGTTGGTCTAGTGTTCGCTAAGCGCGACTACTGAGCATGATGTCCTAGGTTCGAATGCCGGGTCGGGCAAAGTGTTCCTGGCTTTTCAATTAGGTAATTCTCAGCAGCACAGAGTCTGGATTAGTGCCCGGTTGATGGCAATAGGTTCGCCCCCTATTACATTGCGACCTAAAACATAACGAGTGGGGGTATAAATGTGGGTATACTATACACCGAATACAGGAAAGATGTTATGAGCCCAAATATATTGATAATCACTACCATCTGAACTCAAACACTAACGAATAAACTGCTACTCGGCTTACGAGTATTCCATTGCTACTTATTTACACTGAAACGAAAACAATAGCAAGAGACTACCTCTTTTCTCTTAGACCGCTCATACATAATTCAAGGCACCGTCTGCCTCCTAATGTATTAGAACCGTAGCTAAATATTTATGTGTGATTCGCCAATCCACTAATGAATTTTAGTGCAGCAGCGTAATTGTCTGGCATCAAACTTGTATACATGATTTATTCAGCGCAATTCGTTGGAATTGTTTCGTATTTTTGGGGTTTTGTCGCTGTTTCTACATTTGTTGGATGGATTAGGATATTTCTATTTGTGAGGTAATTATCGTTGGGATAGTAGTCGCTAAATGCGACTGCTGTTGTCCTGTATTGGAGTCCACGGTCAGGCAGTGTTATTGAGTTTTTCTGTTAGGTCTCAGTAGCAGCACGGATTCTGGACTTGTGACCGGTGTCTATTTTTTTTTTATATAAACGTCCCACACTAGGAATTTCGCCACAAACATGAAATATCACATACACAAACACCCAGACTCGGGACAATCATCTGCAGAATACACAACATTTTTTGTTCCGTGCGGGATTTGAACCTTCGCGCATTAGCGCAGCAATCCAATCGCTTGACCATTGCGCCAATCAGGTGATCATCATCATCATTTCAGCCCGGTATCACCCACTGCTGGGTATAGGCCTCTCGTTTTCTATGCCATTCTTCTCTATCTTGAGCGTATCTTGGTGGTTATCCAACGGAGTTGATTCGAATTCGCTGTAGTTATTTCTTCACAAGAACACATCTCAGACCTACACTGTTTTCACATACATTTATTGAACTATTCTGGACTTTAGAAGAGACCTTGACCTATGAGTTTGTTTAGGCATTTCTTCTCAGAGGTAGTCAGCAAGAAAATGCCGACGCCATTTTGTCTTTAAAAAGGAAATACGTGTAAAAGTGTTTCCTGTAAAATAAAAATCGTTTATCATTTGTCCTACAATGCTACATTTTGCAAATAAAACCTTTGTGTAATACTAAAATAATTGCAAACATTAACTAACGAATAGTTTACTAATGAACTTTAGTGATCCAAGTTTAAGTGCGATTCCATTACAGTGCGATGCGCGGTCAAGTACGGTCGCGCTTGCGCTGCACAGTACGAATATTATTTTCGCGAACTGCGCGGCTATAGCCGCTGCCCGTTTTCCGCTATGAGTTCCCAACCTCTCATAGCCAATGAAGTATTGGCATTCATTAAACATGCCATCGACTACATGGACGAAGTCAGCATCATGCAGATCTGCAAGTCCTCGTACAAGGAGGACGAGATTAGCAGTGCCAAGTTGCTGCTGTTCACAACGCTCGGCAAAGTCAGCCAGATGCCGTCTCGTCGAAGGGACGGTACAGAGAAGAGTCTCCAAGACATCATAACACTGATGAAGGAGACCGACCCTGACGATGTGCCTGAATTCGTGGCGAAGGACCTGCATAAGCTGCCTCCCGTCACTTTCGATCACGTCGACGTCACTAGGCTGCTGAAGGACATTACATTCCTGAAGCAAAGCCAGGCCGAGATGCAGCTAAAGTTGGAGGTGTCCAATAACACCATAAGTGATCTGCGCGCTGAAGTAGTGTTGTTGCGCAATGCAATTTCTGCAAGTAGGTCACCGACCGGCGCCGCTAACGTGAACACGCGTCGCGGCGCACAAAACGCCTCCATATGCAGTTTTGAGTCAGCGAGCTCAACTGCGTCACCGACTGCCGAAAATGCAAGCGTTGCACTTGCAACGCATGCCGCCGCCGTCCCTGCCTCGACAGCGGTAGAGACAACGCCGTGTGTAGGTGCATCGACCCCCAAGCGAGCCTACGCAGCGATATTAGCCGCTAACAAGCCTGCTGAGTTACAATACTCGCAGGCAAAGCAAGCGCTGACTACAAAAGGGGGTCAACAGAGCCGGTCGAAACCTAATAAGGTTTTGAAAAGGCGGGGTCCAGAGAAGGACACGTGCGACAAGGATGGCTTCATAAAGGTAGAGAAGAAGAAGCCTCCTTGTCGGAACCAGTGCGGTACCGCGCTGGTAGGACCCAACATGCTGCTTCGTCCAGCAATCCCTACGACGCAGCTGTACGTGTCCAGACTACACCACTCCACGAAGGTTGAGGAGGTCGTGGAGTACCTGCGTGTGAAGACCAACTCGATTTTGAGGGTCGAGAAGTTGGAGCCGCGTCACAACACTAACTTCAATTCGTTCGTGGTGCGTGTTCCGACTCAACATCTTGAAAAGTTCCTCAAAGAAGAGTTATGGCCGAAGGGTGTTGTTTATCGCCGGTTTCGTGGCCGACTAAATGACACCAGTCAGCGAAACACGACGCCGCCACTTCGTGTGTAGTATAGTTATATAATTGTATGTGTTTATAGTATTTTTAAGTTATATTAATATAGTATTGTATTTATAGTTATGGGCCTTTGATGCCTGAAATAAATGGATATTATTATTATTAAGTACAGAACTCAACTTCAGCAACTTATCTAAGTGGTTTATTGAGTGTGATTTGTTGATTTGTAAGTCTCCGAACTATTTAACGGGTTCGCGAATTTGATTAATATACTGTACTAACTCGCCGAGTTGTATCTGGCCTAGAATTGACCACCCCCTTTCCTCCCGTGGGTGTCGTAAGAGGCGACTAAGGGAACATCCAGAAAATTGGCAGCAGCGTCTTCTGTAAATCGACCACCGATAACTTAGTAACGCTTTGCCTGACTCCGGATTCGACCCCAGGACCGTGCTCAACACTTAGTTTAGTAGTAGTACGCTTCATTTATAATAGCCTATGGCTATTTATAAGGTACTATTCTAAATTAATTAACTATAGTTTTCAAAACACCCTGAGGAAAACAGTAATACCGTCAGATTCGCCCCTTTAACTCAAGGAACACTGCCTT
Organism: Abrostola tripartita; assembly: GCA_905340225.1. Taxonomy (NCBI): domain Eukaryota; kingdom Metazoa; phylum Arthropoda; class Insecta; order Lepidoptera; family Noctuidae; genus Abrostola; species Abrostola tripartita. The sequence goes on along the minus strand of HG996510.1, from coordinate 2,139,667 downwards.
TGGCATAATTGGTTAAGCAATTACACCTCTGCCTACCCCTTTTAATGCAGCAACGACCTGATTGGTGCAGTAGCTCAACGATTGGACTGCTGCGCTAAGGGTTGCGGGTTTTATTGTCGTACGAGACAAAAATTTATGTGATCCGCTTGTTTGTCCCGAGTCTTTCAATTCTCGTACGGGACAAAAATTTGTGTTATTCACAGATGTTTGTCTCGAGTCTGGGTGTTTGTGTATGTGATATTGCATGTTTGTGAAACGAACCCACGATACAGGGGAGATTCCTAGAGTGGGGCTATTTTTTTTTACAAAATAGGCAGATTCGTAGGCATACATAACTACTGTATTTTTAGTCATGTTCACTTCAACGGGTTTTTCAAAAAAAATCTTAAGAATTTTCATACTAACATTTTCTTTACAAGGATCTCTTCCATACTATTTTTGTAACTATAAGTGATAAGCTAAGAACTTTAATACCAGTATTTCTTATAATAACATCCCTACCTCTCGTATAAAATTAAGAGTTTACTCTTAAACGTATATTTTGTATGAAAATCTTAGCAACCTCGAAGTTTCTTATCAAATTTCTTAAATAAATAACGTCTACGAAACTGCTACGCGACTACGGTCTACGAGGCTACCGCTTCCCGTAGCATTTAGCGAAATATTTTAGTTTTACTTGACTGACTTCGCCTAGTGATCGCTAAGCTCGACTGCTGAGCATGAGGTCCTGGGTTCGAATCAGACGGGCAAAAGGGTTACTGAGTTTTTAAAATTCATAATCCTCAGTAACAGCACGGAGTTTGGATTTGTGCCCGGTTGATGGCAATAGGCTCGCCCCCTATTACATTGGGACTTACAACATAACTGGCGAAATGTGGGTGTACTATATGTGCACCTCTGCCTATCCTTCGGGGTATACAGACGTGACGTTAAGTTTAAGTTTTGTCTTTCCCAGTTTTATGAATATTTTGCGTTAGATAAGTTATTAATTGCTTGTCTGAGTGATTGATCACTGTGTATAGTATGTATGTAATAGTGTCGGACGTGAGTACAATCAATCATGTTCTGAGCTAGACTTAGATCTTCACTTTTTTCTTATAATATCATTAAATTATTATTATAATATATTTGCCGTGTGGTCTCCGGCTTAGAATTGACCACTTTCCTCTCGTGGGTGTCGTAAGGCGATTAAAAGAAAACCCAGAAGATGGGCTGCAGCGTCTTCTGTAACTTGGCCACCAACACTGCGATCCCCAAGCCGCTTGCCAAGCGTGGGGATTATGGCACCCCCCCCCCTTCTAAAAGGGGGAGGCCTTTGTTCAACAGTGGACGTCTTTCGACTGATGATGATGAATGCAGCTTTTTCTTATCGTATGGTTGATGAATAACCTGGTGTCAGAGTTTAAACTACCTTTAGGCCTCTGACATGGCTTCACACACTGTTAAAAAACCTCTCAGGTGTGCCGGTTTCCTCACGATGTTTTACTTCAACGTTTTTAGCAACTTATAACTAATTTATAGTACGCACATGGATTCGATAAGACATTGGTGCGTGCTGGGGATTGAACTTGCGACCTTTGACTTGGCAGTCCAACGGTCATACCACTCGGCTATTACTGCTGCAATCCAGCTTGTTAAATATCTATGTTCTCACAAACATACAAACTTTCACTTGTATAATATTAGTAGTACGTAGTAACAGTTATACGAAAATTCCGCCAATCAACACATATATAACATAACATAACATCACGCCTGTATTCCTGTGAACATAAAGTACACCCACATTTCGCCAGTTATGTTGTAAGTCCCAATATAATAGGGGGCGAGCCTATTGCCATCAACCGGGCACAAATCCAGACTCCGTGCTGCTACTGAGAATTACCTAATGGAAAACTCAGTAACACTTTGCCCGACCCGGGATTTGAACCCAGGACCTCTTGCTCAGCAGTCGCGCTTAGCGACCACTAGACCAACGAGGCAGTCCATATCAACACATATATACACCACTAAAACCTAATTCAGGGGTCAAGGTCTTAATAAAAGTCCGAACGGAAAATCTTCACGGACCCGGAACAGTTTTCGCGTGGTCCTGTCAAAACACCATCACACCCTCTTCAAGTACGGACGTGTCACTGTCGACGTGAGCCAGGCTTAGTGCCGGAGAATATTTGTATGTTCGTGTGATTGTACTTTTTTGTTTCTAAGACTTTTATGTTGATCGACATGAAACCTGTATTGAAAAGTTTTGAAAAAGTTTCTAATTACTAGCTGCGCGCTGCGGTTTTCCCCGCTTTAATTTTACGGAATAAAAAGTAGCCTATGTGTTAATCTAGGGTGTCAGCTACCTCCATACCAAAATTTAGTTAAATTTTAGTTTGTTTTTTGCCATGGCAGTCGTGTTTTTAATTGTTTTTAATAGTTATTTTTATTTGTTTTATCCATAGCCTATGTTACTCGTGACAGTATAAGGATTCTAACGACATTCCATACCTTAAAATCGGATCAGGCATTCAGAATTTATTTATTTATTTAATTAGGAGACATGGAAGACTTACAGCTAAATCATCATCATCGGCCAAAGACGTCCACTGTTGAACATAGGCCTTTCCGTTTTAGCGGGGAGGGGGGGGGGTTGCCATAATCCCCACGCTTGGCAAGCGGCTTGGGGATCGCAGTATTGGTGGTGAAGTTACAGAAGACGCTGCTGCCCATCTTCTGGATGTTCCCTTAGTCGCCTCTTACGACACCCACGGGAGGAAAGGGGGTGGTCAATTCCAGGCCGGACACCACACGGCCAGCAATACACACAGCTAAATACACTTAGGATAACACAAATTTAGTAAACAGAAAGCCAATGACAAGTCTTCGCTTATAGAAATAGTATAAATCTAAATTCAAGTATGAGCGCAGGTACGCACGAATAACTAAGTATGTATAAACTTTAACAGATTGATACACCATAAAATTGCTGAACTAATACAAAGTAAAACTAAAAAAATATGAATAACGTTTTATTTAGTTTAAATATATTTTACAATTATTTACATTTTAAAACTAACATAAATTAAAAATAATACCTACACATAAAAATGTAAAAATGTAAAAAGCATCATTATATTGATCCCCATCCATGTCAACTGGTAACGTGCCCAAAGAACTGGCAGCATTGCCACGTTGAATAGCAATGCTTATTCTTTGGCCAAAAAATGCACCAGCCCTTTAGTCACGTGTAGACTCAACTAAGCGTTTCACTATGTCTCTAAACAGCGCGTGAGCGCTCGGACCCCATGGTCCAAATTTTTCGACCCCAAACGGCTCAAAAATACAATTACCAATTAGGTTATTGTATTTCCGCCGCTTAAAGGTCTCCGCAGCAGCAGCAGCAGTGCCAGCGCAAATTGCTGAGCCAGAAACATGAGAAGGTGCAAGGGTATCGACGCAGGTTGCGTCCCACACCAAAGGCCTTCCTAATTTCCAGGGTAACAACGACAACTATAATAACTATAAATAATAACTATTTAAAGAAATTAAGGCTTAAGCTCCGTAATGGTGGAATAACGAAACTCACATACATACATACATGAACCCTGAAAACATTACACTCCTTTTTTGGGCAGTCGTGTAATAATATTCACCTATACAAACACGACATCTAATCTAGCGCAACCCAACTCAATACCCGCATTGACCAACAAACGCCGAATTACGAGAAAAAGATATTTACCGAACAAAGCTCCCGAGGCATTAATCAGACGTACTTACACAGAATCCGGGGATAGCAATAAAACATATCGGAGAACAGTATTGACAACATAATCCCGGTAATTCTGAACCAGTCCGATATATCAGTTTAGTTTGACGGCCGGTTAAGCCCTGACAGCGTTTGAAATGTCCTATACATTGACGATGTTGGCTTGTATTACGGTGTACCTATAATATTTACACAATATCTATACTAACACACCAACAATAACACCCTATAACTGTCCCACTGTTGGGCAAAAGGCCTGATCTTGTATAAAGAAGGATCGAAAGTAGTTGAGCATTTCCATAAATAACTAACTATACATGATTGTAGGTATTATAGCAAAATAATGTATTCATCATCGGCCGGAAGACGTCCACTGTTAGACAAAGGCGTCCCCCAAAAATGCGGGGGGAGGGGGGGTGACATAATCCCCACGCTTGGCGGCTTGGAGATCGCAGTATTGGTGGTCAAGCCACAGAAGACGCTGCTGCCCATCTTCTTATGTAAAAATAATGTGTTGTGTCCAAAAAATAGATGGTATTTTCCGAGATAAAATATAACACCTACATTCTAACTTAGGGCTCAATCTTACTCTACACCATAAATTATTAAAATCGATCCAGTGGTTTAGCAGTAAACGCGTAACAGACAGAGTCACTTTCATATTTATAATTAATCAGTATTAGATTAATTAAATACTTGAATATAACTATAAATCAGTTCAGATATATATTAAAATAGAGCTCTGTGACTAAGCCATAACTATGTTGGTAACAGAATAGTTTATCGAAAGGTCACAAGTTCAAATCCTACTTTGTCAAACTATTAAGGAGTATCCGCTCCGAATATTAATATTACCTTAAGGTTAAGAGGATTTAGTAGAGTTTACTTGCTTGAGTTATAATTGATGTAAATACAAATAATGGTGTTAATTGGAAGTTTGTGCGATGATGTGCACTGATTAGTATCATCATCACTATGAATATCTATACTAATATTATTAAGCTGAAGAGTTTGTTTGTTTGCTTGAACGCGCTAAAATCAAAAACTACTGGTCCGATTTGAAAAATTCTTTCAGTGTTAGATAGCCCATTTATTGAGGAACGTTATAAGCTATAAAACATACGAAATCCACGCGGGCAAAGTCGCGGGTGGAAGCTAGTCGTAATATTAAATCACGCTTGTTTTCCCAGAAAAGGTAGACGGATATGTTAGTTATCACTTGCTAAAAATGGCGAAGTAAAACATCGTGAGGAACCGGCGCACCTGAGAGATTTTTCAACGGTGTGTAAAGCCATGTCAGGGGTCTACAGGCGGCTTAAATTCTGACACCAGATTGTTCATCAACCATACGATAAGAAGGAGAAGGAAATTTGAAAACACGAGCGGGCCTCGAACCAGCGGCCTTCGCCGATCCGTGGCGTGGCTCTACCTAAGTACTTTTATTTAAAGTTATGTTAAACATTTTGTACTGAATTGATAATTTTGTAAGAACATTGCAGCCAACATTTCATCCCTTTGATGGTTGTAAAAAGATTGTTTGCTTGCCAACATGATTTGATCAAACATTTGTGTTTGCAGAGCGTTTTGATTTCGTTTTTTGTTAGACGTGATAGTTATTTTTTGTGACGATAAGAAGAGAGTTGTATTGTTTTTAACTGGCTTCTACATTTAAAGAACTATAAAATAATGTTTTTGTGTGTTAATATTTTATTTTTTTTACTCAAGTTTTGAATGACTAACGCTTTGATTATATATATGTCTAGATGGAGTGTCAAGGCCCTGACAGCGTCGGGATTTTTAGCGCCAACTGTGACGCCCTACACCTTTTTGGCGCCAATGGAGACGCTTGTTTTTCTATCATAAAATACCTAATAATTACAGAGGCCGATTGAATATTAATAAATATATATTCTATTACCCGTATGTTAAATAAATTATCAATAGTTCCGGCAGAATTAATTATTAAACATATTGGAAAATAAATAAATAGAAAAAGCTTGTGTAAGACGTAGCTGTCACGCACACATGTCAAAACGGTTGGCACGTTGATTTTTGTTTCATAATAGCGCGAGACTCCATCTAGGTAATTTAAGGACTAACAACATCGAAGTAGAATTTACTTTTTGGCAATTTTACTATTTGTAGTTTTCTTTGTTCCAGATACGAATTCACACGATGAAGAATATCTAAGAGATACAACGCAGCATCAAACGTAAGTATTTATTGTAACATTATTATGTAACATTCTTATTACAAGAAAAGCCCCCTGGTGTTAACGCAATGAACTAATAACAGTGTATAATATTGTGGGTGCGATTAAGGGTGGGTTGCACCAATCCTCTGTTATCGTTAAGTCCGTACGTCAACGTTAAGTTATTACGAAATTCTCATACAAGCGGCCATATTTAACGCTAACTAATATGTCAAAGTTTTTGGTGCAACTCACACTAAATGCGTACCTAATTACCATCGAAAATGTTTGTTATCACCATGGCAACGAGCACAAAGCCCTTAGAACTAACGCGATAAAATAAAATCTACTACCTTCATACAGAAAACGCTATGTTCTTGCAGTTTACATGGTACGAATAATATCAAACTGTCAGCTAACCAGCGTTTTTGAACGCTTAACATTATTCGCTAAGCGCGACTGCTGAGCAAGAGGTCTTGGGTTCGAATTCCGGGTCGGGCAAAGTGTTACTGAGTTTTCCATTAGGTAATTCTCAGTAGCAGCACGGAGTCTGGATTTGTGACCGGTTGATGGCAATAGGCTCGCCTCCTATTACATTGGGACTTACAACATAACTGGCGAAATGTGGGTATACTATATGTACACCTCTGCCTACCCCTTCGGGGAATACAGGCGTGATGTTATGTATGTGTGTGCTTTTGTAACTTAAGGTAGACACACTAATTAACAAGTTTTTTAAACACCATCAAGCAACCTAATCACACCATTAATTTACACCCAAGAAAACCATTATCAACGAAATAAAGGCTTATGTAGATCAAGCAAGTTAATCCCTGACGTCTATTGAAACTGTTTCAAAGCTTACGGACGGTAATTGATGGAGGGATAGATTCGGAAAGGGATAGATACCACTATCGGTATGTACCCAGGTTGTAGGCGGCCCATTGACTGGTAATTAGGTCACCCACTGTGTGTTCGACTTCACGCCTGCAGTTATACGTAGTTAGCAGAGATAGAGAGTGACTCTCACTGATCAATATTGTTAGAACATGAAACAGGGGCTGTCGACAGTTAAGTTAAAAAAAAACAACAGCGTCTTTTGTAACTTGACCACCAACACTGCGATCCCCAAGCCGCTTGCCAAGCGTGGGGATTATGGCAACCCCCCCCCCCCCTAAAAGAGGGAGGCCAGCGTCAATGGTGGACGTCTTCCAGCTGATGATTGTTTAATATGGATGGTATATTATGTATTATATAGATGCTGTCCGATGTTTTATTTTTAATGTATAATTTTGTAAACTGAAAGTGTACCTACCGTGTTATATTTATAAAACTGTATTTAGTTAGTGTAAGTGGTTGTGTAAACCGTTCTAATTAAATAAAATAAATAAATATTGCTGTTTGTGTGGACCTGGTTTCGATTTCTGGATCGCGCAGTGTTATTGGGTTTATTGTTTAGGTAATTTTAAATAGCAGCACGGACGCTGGATCATGGTAATTATAACATAGCTGGCGAAACTGGGCGTACTATACACCTCTTATACTAGCGTGATGTTATTATAATAAAATTACTACTTTGAAAATAGTCCCTATACGTAATCCATAATAATCTAACATAGCCCGTTACCTGCACAGTACCATAATGTTCATACACATTTATTTGCTAATACATTTAATATTTACATTGTTCTTATCCTATCCCACTGGGGCAGAGTTAGCAAATAAATTATGTTAGGTTTGACTATGCAAATATAATCTGAAATGTCATGCGTTGTTTATTTTAAATTAACCGGAGTAAAGGGTCTTCCACATAGACGCGGTTCCTGCCGAGAATTGACCCCTATCCTAAGAGGCTCCCTTCGTAAGAGGCGACTATGGGAAAATTCAGAAGATGGGCAGCAGCATCTCCTGTAACTTAACTACCAACACTGCGATCTCCAAGCCGCTTGCCAAGCGTAGGGACTATGGCCACTTCCCCCCTTCTACAAGAGGGAGGCCTTCGTCCAACAGTGGACGTTTTCCGGCTGATGATGATGATATTTTTTGACACATCATCAGTGCACCTGTGTTTGCGTGTATACTTGTGTACTATAATTACTCCTGCATAGCTGGCTAGTCTCGGCTGATAGGCCGCCGTGACTGAAATGACGATCTGATTGGTGCAGTGACTAAGCGATTGGACTGCTGCGCTAAGTGTTGCGGGTTCGATTCCCGCACGGGACAAAAATTTGTGCGATCCGCAGATGTTTGTGCCGAGTCTGGGTGTCCGTGCATGCGATTTTTCATGTTTGTGAAACGAACCCACGATACAGGAGAAATACAAGTGTGTGTACGACTTAAAAAAAAAATCCTATTAGAGATAATTAACTTTGTCATACAATATTAAGCCCGACTATTTCTCAATCCCTCAATCTCAACAAATAGTAGCACTGATAGTCGAGTAGTATGACTGTTGGACTGCCAAGTCCAAGGTTGCAAATTTAAACCCCGGCACGCACAAATGTCTTTTCGAATTCATGTGCGTACTAAAAATTAGTTATCAGTTGCTAAACACGGTTATGGATAACATCCCAGAAACCGGCACACCTGAGAGATTTTTAAACGGTGTCCCAGATTTAAACCGCCTGTAGGCCTTTGACGTGGCTTTACGCACTGTTAAAAAATCTCTCAGGGGCGCCGTTTTTCTCACGATGTTTTCCTTCACAGTTTTTAGCAACTGATAAAAAAAAAATACACACATGAATTTGACAAGACATTGGTGGTGTGCGTGCGACTGCGTTTGACTTGGCAGTCCAACGTTCGTACCACTCGGCTATCAGTGCTTATCAGCCACTGGTGAGACAATAAATATATTGTATTTTTGGTAGTATTTGACCAGAAATCTTTGAGCAATCGACTTAAATATACGAGTAGCTATAGTAGTTACACCACAGTGTGCAGTACAGAGTAACTTAGAGTTGGCTCCCGTATCGAAGCGAAACGCAAACACATCGGGCCAGTAAACATGTCGTACCGACTGTTTGTTAGCGTTAGCTTATATCGAATACAAGTTCAGATATTATACACTATTGAGAAATTCTTCTTCTTATCGTATGGTTGATGAACAACCTGTCAGAGTTTAAACCGCCTGTAAGCCTCTGACATGGCTTTACACACCGTTAAAATATCTCTCAAGTGTGCCGGTTCTCACGGTGTTTTCCTTCACCGTTTTTAGCAACTGATAACTAATTTATAGTACGCACTTTAATTCGAAGAGACAGGGGTGCGTGTGGGTTTAAACTTGCGACCTTTGACTTGGCAGTCGAACGGTCATACCACTCGGCTACCACTGCAGGCACAGATAATGCTGCGAGCACACTAGACATAATCTAGATTTATTTTACTACCTACAAATAGTGTTTTCAGAGCAAATGTTTTAAATTTACGGCGCATTCACACTACATGAAACTCTACTTAGCATCGTTATAAGCGAAGAAAAATATTCGTACATCGGGGAGTTTTTATATATCTGGATACTAATGTATTGTTTAAAACAATTCATACTTATTACTAAGTAAATAATAGTGAGACTTGTTTTAGTAGACTAGTGAGTCTTTATCACACTAGAGGCTAGAATTTGGTTGAAACAAAAATAACAATATCACGCCTGTAATGCCGATGGGGTAGACAGAGGTGTACCTATAGGACACCCACATTTCACCGGTTATGTTATAGGTCTTAATGTAATAGGGGGCGAGCCTATTGCCATTAACCAAGCACAAATCTAGGCTCCGTGCTGCTGCTGAGAATTACCTAATGGAAGAAGCTATTAACACTTTGCTTAACCCGGTATTCGAACCCTGGACCTAGGGCTCAGCAGTCGCGCTTAGCGGCCACTAGACCAACGTAAACTAAAATTTTTATAGATCCTGACAAACAAACTGACTTTGAAGACATGATTGGTGTAGTGACTAAGCGATTGGACTGCTGCGCTAAGGGTTGCGGGTTCGATTCCCGCACGGAGCAAATATTTGTGCGAACCGCTGATGTTTGTCCCGAGTCTAGGTGTTTGTGTATGTGATATTTCATGTTTGTGATACGCACCCACGGTACAAGAGAAATTTTAAGTGTGGTGTATTTAAAAAAAAACTTACATGATATTTTATTTTTCAGGTTCGAGTCCGAAACCCAGTTGAAAATGTTTCAAGGTAAGTGATTATTCGTCTTTAATGTTTGGACGGATAGTATCGTTACTGAACCAGGCTAGTTTAACTAATCATACAAACTGATAATAGTGTAGGTAGGGACGGTAGGGTGCCAACTGAAAACCAGCGCTGGGTGTTCTACACTCAGCATATGCTGAGTTGGCGACCTTTTCGGTATTGCATGTTGTATGGTACTACTGATTGTTTTGTTGTTGAACTTTATTGTTGTTTTACCTTTTGTTTGTGCGGTCACATGTGATGTCGAATAAATGATCTTTGATTTGATTTGATAATATCTGAATATTATTATTATTTTGGCCATGATCGTCCCACTACAGAGCAAAGGCCTCCCTTTCTTTCCTCCATACCTCTCGATTGTGAGCTGCAGTAGTACATGTGGCCTTATAAGAGTCAAGCTCATCCCGCCATCTTCTTGATAAAATATATCTCAGATTATATCAGCTTTCTGATATGATCTGATAACTGATATGATGATGAAGGACTTTAATCGGCTTGATATCTTACACAATCTTTTTTTTTGACAATATGCTGACTGTATTAGCTATTTTTAAAGTTTATTTACTATAAAAAAATAAAATAATAATAGTAACAGCCTATAACTGTCCCACTGCAGGGCAAAGGCCTCTTCTCGTATAGAGAAGGGATTGAGCATTGATCACCACGCTAGCTCACTGCGGGCGATTCAGATAATTAAATCCAGGTTTCCTTACGATGTTTTCCGTAACCGTTAGTCAGTGGTGTCTTAGAATATCTAAGAAAGTATTTATGACATTGAAAAAGTCACATTGATACTTGCCTGGGTTTAAACCTGCAACCTCGTGCATAGAATTTTTATAAAAAAATATTATTATAAAATAAACAACGATATCCATAATTTCCAATATTAAAAAAATTGTATCGTAAAACATGTCTCACGTATTCTCACGGACATTGCAATACAATTGAGTGTATGTAACCTATCTTCTATTATGGGGCTCGTAGCTATGCGGCTACCCGGCAGATCAGTCGATCTGCGAGGTTAAGCCGTGCTCGCCGCGGTTAGACTTGTGATGGTTGACCGTTTTCACATGTCGCGACCCCACCGTGCTTCGGAAGGCACGTTAAGCCGTTGGTCCTGCGCCTGATCTCTCTCCGGTCGTGTCGGTCTACCGTCCTATCGGATTATGAGAGTGAGGGAATAGGGAGTGCACCTGTGTCTGCGCGCATACTTGTGCACTATAATATCTCCTGCGCAGATAGCTAGTCTCAGCTGAGACAGGCCGCCGTAACCGAAATTCGTTCAGGAGGACATTATTTCTATTATGGAATGCAATAAAGTATTGAGTATAAAGAAAAATAGTCAAACACATCTAAACGTACAGCAACACACTCTTATAAGTATAGATACAGAAGCAATCGTGCCAAGATAAAGCAAACATCTTACATCGTCTCAAACTCGAAAGTTCCGTACAACACTTGTGACCCGTTCTAGTTTTGGTAAATGCACTTTAGTTCTGTTAGAAGTTCTGTCGTGTATTGAAGTTTTGTTTGGTCTCCACTGTTTTCGTTTGCAGGAATGTTTTGGTAATTTTTAGATTGGACTGGTCAACGTTTTCGGATTGTGGATCTTTGATTTCTCATTGTTCGATGTATTAGCGAAGTCGATCTGTGTTTGGTTGGCTATAAGAAATTTGGGTACGGTATTCGCATGTTTGAGAGGCGTTTTTGTATGACATATTACTTTGAATTGATGATGAGAGTCGAAAATATACTTTTTAGGCACGTCTGAAATTCCCCGAAAGGCACTTGTGTTTTTGTTTAATTTGTTCGTATTTACACTTTTAACCGCAAATAAAAGCTATTGTCTGTTATATTAGTTTGAATTGTATAAGAGAGTCGAAGACATACTACTTAGGCACGTCTGAAATTCCCCGCCAATAGTGTTCCTTTCAGAAAATTATACCTACTACACCTACTTTTTATCGCGAATAATATAACTTCTCTGAAACAGCGACTATTACCATAACTCGGTCTCATAGTACTTTGTTATGCTGACGATGGAAGACAATCGTATACTTAATTTAGCCTCCAAAGGACTTAATATTCAAAAAGTAATATCAATCTAGCAGAAATGTTTACAAAAATAACATTTGTAAGGCAGAAACGTCAAAACGTTTCCATTTTAAAATAACAAGAATAGTCTCCCAGATTGACTCGTGTTTCCAAACACAATAAGCTTCTATTTCCACTGAAGCTACAAAGCCCCTTCAAATTGTTACCCAATACGCGTTTGTAGTAACATAACAACATGGTAAACGCCCAAATTCCCCGAATTTGAGCAAACTTTACTCGCAGGATCCGTGCAAATGAAAATTTGAGAAGGGCCCCAAAAGTTTCGGGCTATTGTCACCTTTGATACCTTTATCTTGATGGCGGAATGAAATCCGAAGGCCGAAGATCAAAGGACCTCAAGGATAAATTCTCAAAGCTTCGCCTTAAATGCCTTTGACATAAATCAGAAACACCTGGAGAAATTGTTCTTTTTTCGGATAAACCTAGGAATTTCGGACCCCTACAAACTTTGAACGATTTTTGGAACAAAAATTCTTTGTTGGCAAAAGAAAATTCCTTGAATTTTACAACTTAAAACTTGTGCCGTTACGTTAGAATTTTATAGAAATAACCACTTAATAATTCGTGTATTTTTATTAAACTTTTAGACGAAAAAAAATGTTGTGGTATTCAATAGAAATTAAGAACTTTTATGAGCAAGTTAAGATCTAAAATATACTATTATTCCTTGTGGTTTATACACCAAATCTGTACCTGTATTATCATGCATGTATACCCCGAAGGAGTAGGCACAGTTGTGCTTTAACACCCCGATATACCCACATCCATTAACTAAGTCGTTAGCGTCATCCGATGCATTTTTACATTATTCGCCATTTTCTTTCTAGTATACTTGTCAAGGAGTAAACCGATTGCCATCTTCGGCCGGTACAAAGGTAAGGTAAAAGCGAAATGATTTGCACGAAAAAGAGAGACTTATGCCCATCAGTGAGTAAAGGCGGACTGCGGATATTAATAATGTTTTTGTTTTTTATTTTAAACTTCGCCCGACACAACGAATTTCTTCTGTATCGAGGGTACGTTTCACAAACATAAAATATCAAATACACAAACACCCAGATTCGGGACTCGGGACAAACATCCGCGGATCGCAGAAATTATTGTTGTTATGATAAACTGATTCAATTAGTATCAGGTGTTTTAATAACGAAGAAAACACCTAATTGTTATAAAAAATATTTTTAGTCTATCTCAATTCACTGCTTTACATAGGCCTTTCCAATTTATTAGTATACACAAACATAACACTATTACAGAAATATCCAAATCGTTATAAAAATTAATACTTAACCCTAAAATTCCTCATCACACTTAACCGGATTGAAACCTACAACCTTGAGCACACAAATACGGTCTATAGGTAAATACCAGACAACGGCACATTCTATACACAACACACATATTATTTAATTTCACCGTAATTTCGAACCACAATGTTAAAAGTTTCTTAATTTTGAACCCAATAACACGTCTCAACCTTTGCCCTTTTGTATGCTATCTGGATACCAAAGAGTTTATTCGGGTTATTAAATTTACCTTTATAATTGGATATTAGCAGACAGAAATATAATTAAACAAGTATTTGAACACGTAAATACTAATTATAAAATGGTATAAACAGCGCTTGCTTACTAGATTGACTGGAGAATTCTGTGATCTCTGCATGCCCAGACATCATAGATTTCCATTTTTGCTACAATCTTTGCATGCCTTTTGATCACATTCGTCATACATGCTTCGGGTATTCCCTATTTAACCTTTCTCCAGAACATCTCCAATGAACAATTTAGACCACTAGGCACTTTCATAACCTAAGTAATGAAAAAACTAATGTTGATTACTTTTACTGACACTAAATTATCATCATCATCATCAGCCGGAAGACGTCCAGTGCTGGATAAAGGCTTCCCCCTTAGAACGCCACAATGAACGACAACTTGCCATTTGCATCCACCGGTTGCCAGCAACTCTGACGATATCGAAATAAATTATATGCAACTGCAAATAATACTTAGATTTTAACTATCACGTATCAGAAATTTAGAAATTTAGAAAAAATTTCGCCGTGTTGTATCCGGCCTAGAATTGACCACCCCCTTTCCTCCCGTGGGTGTCGTAAGAGGCGACTAAGGGAAAATTCAGAAGATGGGCAGCAGCGTCTTCTGTAGCTCCGCCACCAATACTGCGATCTCCAAGCCGCTTGCCAAGCGTGGGGATTATGGCAAACCCCCCCGCCTTAACGGGGAGGCCTAAGTTCAATAGTGGACGTCTTTGGCTGATGATGATGTATCAGAAATTTAGCAGTTAATATTATTACCAACGCAATATCTTTCCCAAATGTTGATCTTCTAAACGTCTCCGATTATATTATAAGCGAAACACTACACATCTTTAAAATACTCGATATTCATATAGTTTGTCATTCAATCCAGAAGCTTTAAAAAAAATGCTCAATATTCTTTTTTACGAAGAGCGTATAAATTGACAACAACAACGAAAAATACTCACCAAGGCCGTATCCTAAACTCGTAACGCGTCACCAGAGGTCTATATTTGTCACAGCACTAAACCCACGGTCCTAGGTAAGCTACGCAAAGCTACTCAAGGCGATATGATTTTTTTTAACCGCCCCTTTAATTTTTGTATCGTGGGTGCGTTTCACTAACATGATATACCATAGACACCCAGAATTGGGACAGACATCTGCGGATAACATAAATTTTTGTCCCGTGCGAGAATCGAACCCCTAACGCAGCAGTCTAATCGATTAGCCACTACGCTAATCAGATTGTCATGTATGTACATGTACATATGTAGGGCTAAAGCAAAGATTCCATATAAACAGATGCCTCCCGGCTATCTTTTTGAACGTAGCAATTTAGTAATATCCAGTAACGGCATTTAATTTCAGAGGAATTTTGTGTTGCGCAAACACGACACCAGCAATGCTGTAAAGGTAACATCTCTACATAGACTATCTATCTATCTTTACTTAGATCCGAGAGATATTTTCGCACTGTATCGCTTCGCGAAGCTTCCTCACCTAGGACACCGAATAAAAGGATCGGTTCAAAGTATACCCTTTGTTATTCGTGCGCTACTTCCAAGTCAATTTGGTAGTTCAAACTTAGCTTATTTCCTGAGGGAAATTTTCTGTAGCCGAAGCAGATACAGGTAAATTGATTCCTGCCAGAGTTGAGACGGTTTATCGTGAAAAATGTAACGTTTTTTTTTTATTTTTAAGACGTTTCATCGCTCGAGGAAATAGCCAATTTATGGAGCACTTGAGCAGTGTATGAAGATGAATTTTGCAGAATATTTTTGAAGCTTTACATGTAGGAGCACTGACTTCTGCCCGTAACTTCGTCTGCGTAGAACATATCATTTGGTAAAATTTCCTGGGATTTTAAGTACTCAATATGCTTAGATGCTTAATAACATTACTACACGTCTAGACATAGGCATAAAGATACAAAGATACTTTTGCGATATGTGCAGATTTTTTCCAGACTAATTAGGGCAAGGGGACGTTTTCCGGCTGATGATGATGATTAATTAGAGCAAAATGGGAACATATACATAACATAAGAATATCCTATAACTGTCCCACTGCAGGGCGTAGGCCTCTTCTCTTATAGAGAAGGATTGAACATTGATCACCACACTAGCTCACTGCGGGTTGGCGGTTGGCGGGTTGTTTTTAACGTTATTGTTATAAAAATAACAATAACGTTAAAAACAAATGAAAATCCAATTTCCTCTTCAAAATCACTAAAAGGTCCATTAAATAAGTACTCAAGACTAAATTCGCTCCAATCTTCTTGATTCTCTCCTATATTTGCCATTAAACTAACATCCTAGAAGCAATTAATTTATCGAAAACTCTAAACCCATGTACACAGGCCCGCACAAGTCTACAATATATTGTATGTGTGTAACATTAATTAACAGACACTGAGTGGTGTTGGGTACTCTTAATTAGTAAAGTTTTGGGTAGCGGTCACCTAATCTAGCGAAGGGTCAGACTGAATGTATAAGTGAAGCCCTTGTTGGTATTGTGGAAATTTTGAACCTCTGAGGTTGTGGCGTTTGATTCCATTTATTTTGGTTTTTAGTTACAATCGTTTTTTTATTTGGGATTTTCATGGATTTATTTTTCTATGGAGACGGAACGAGATCTAAATTGTCTTAAGTCCCCACAAAACAAGATATAAGACTTAATAGGACGTACTTATAATATAAACATAAAAACATTGTGAGACAACTGAGAGATTGTTTAACGGTGTGTAAAGCCATGTCAGAGGCCTACAGGTGGTTAAAACTCTGATACCAGGTTGTTCATCAACCATACGATAAGAAAAAGATAATATAATGAACCAAAAGTGAACCATCGGGTTAATTAGGGTATGAACCAAATAGGCTAATAATTATGGATGCATTGACAATTGGCTTTTTTACACCTCACTAAAAAAAAAGTATATAACCTTTTTTCAAAGATTTTTACCAGTCAGTGTTACTATATTCAAAAAAGTCTTGAACGAATTTCCTCAGCCTTTGTGTGTCTACAAAACATTTGTAATACGACTCCCGTGCCTATTAGACGCTCATAGTTAAGCCCTAAGTTTAATAACGTATCGATATGAATACTCGAGATCTTCATTACATCATTAAATCTAACGAATATTTCTGCGATAGAATATCATGGAACAAACTCATTAGTCATGTGAAATAAATAATTGTTACGACGTTATAATGTACAGTCAACACCATAAGTAGCTAAACATTTTTTTTTGCATACCATTATGAACAACTTCTTACATAGTAAAAAGTCCTAAACATTCTTAGATCGTCATTTGGACGTTTTTATAATTTGAAACAATAACATGAATTGATGTTTGTTTCTTTCAATTATTTGACATAAAGTCTTATGTTGCTGACTGTACTTTAAAAAAATCTTCCAACTTGTCAGTTGGGACAAAAAGTATAGCAGACACTAGTTGAAAAGTTGTCTGTCTGTTTGTGTTTTTATACTAAACAATTAACCTGATAGTAGGTATTGAAATTTGGTATGGTGATAGTTTTGATCCTTATAAAGGACCAACCAGGCGGTTTTTTGCAAAAAATCACGTCAAATATGACTGCGCAGACAAAGACGTGGGTGAAAGTTAGTATATACATTTCTTTGTATATGATCAAGTATTCATATACACCCACTACACGCCAGAGAGTAATAAGTTCCTTGTAATAAGGGGGCGAGTCTACTTCCATTGATCAGTGACATTTTTAGACATCAAATTGGTACCGAGAATTTCTAAGTTAGGTAATAATTAACCGGAGACTTTTTCTATACTTGGCCAGTTCACGTAGGGCTTCTTTTTAACCTCTGTTTTCGATCTTCGACCTTACGCTCCCAACCGCTGCCAGCCATTTTGCGTATATCGTCGCCCCACCTAGCTGGAAGACGTCCTACACTACGTTTGCCAACTCCACGCCAGACTACGTTTCCCCAACGGTTGTCGGTTCTGCGAAAGATGTGACTTGCCCACAACCACTTCCAGAACATAAATTATAATTATATTGAAACCTCGTTGAATCTAACTAGATTGGCCTATCTATGAGCTAGTCATCTTACCATAAGTTCCTATTTGAGACAACATTTTAATAAAATAAGATTCATATTTCAAATGGAGTAATTGCTTGAATGAAGGTATATTTTCTCAGAACTAGTATTGAAAAAAGGATACTGGTTTTATTCTCATACAAAGAAATAAATATAAAACCTGAGAGAGAGAAATCCTCTTATAACAGTTGCACTTCTGTGAGATATAGAAAAGTGTGGTTCCAAGGTTTACTTCAAACAAGTTCTCGGTATTATTGAAGAGTTTTGATCCGGTTTTAATGATTTATGTTATGCAAACATTACGTAATATCTTAAAATATACAATTCTTCGTACGTGTGTTTATCACCAAAGTCGTACTGAACGGCTGTATTGATTTTGATGATATTTTGGGAGTAGTTTCCTGGATGGTTTAAAAACAAAATTGGATCCGGCATGTGGCGCTGCTTTTCCGGGCGTCTGCCGAGTCCGCTAGTAAAATGTCATCCTCAAAAGATGAGGTTGAAGTTTGGCCATTCATCAGTGATCTTATTCAATGAAATAGACATCAATCTAGATTTGGTGCTGATGATCCAAACCTAGACCAGACCCGAGAATTAAACCCAGGATCTCATGCTCGACAGTCTCTAGAATATAATAGTCTCAAGTCGTGGGTGTTGTAAGAGGCGACTTAGGGAAAATCCAGAAGATGGGCAGCAGCGTCTTCTGTAACTTGACCACCAATACTGCGATCTCCAAGCCGTTTGCCAAGCGTAGCGATTATGGCACCCCCTTACTAAGGGGGATGCCTTTGTTCATCAGTGGACGTCTTTCAGCTGATGATAATGAATCACCCAATAACGTCACAATGTTTCATAACTCTGAGCTACTTCTGTTACCGTCTGTACATAGTTTCGTAGAACCCTTAAAGTGGTCCCTTTGATTAATTTTGATCTTCGGATCGAAGTTACAAGTACTGTTGAGTTGAAAGTTGTATCTTGTTATGAAGTGCCACCGTTAGTAACATAACACGCAGTCGCTTGGATAAGGGGTGTTCAGAAGATTATGTTAGTGTAAGCAAACGGAAGATTAAGGGCTATTTGAATAAGTTCCACTCAATACGTTTAGCGATTAACATGTTAATTATTACGCCTGTAATCTCTGAAGTGGTAGGTAAATCAGACTTATTATACTCTAACACTTTTACTTATAAACGATGCTTAAATATATTGTAGCCTGAACATTTTTTTAAATCTATTATGCATTAAATGAAGGAAATTTTAAGAGATTTTGTTAATAATAAAAAATAAATCTATAGGATTTGTGATGAGAGTGATGTGGAGAAACGGGTAGCAATTGGAAATACACAGGGCGTGGTACCCGCTCATGATTTTGTTAAGAGATTAGGTTTTAGTCCCGCTCGTGTCCTTGATGGACACGAGCGGGACTGAAACCTAATCTCTAAAGATTTATTTTCATGATCCATACCTACCCCTTTCTCCTCATCACTCTCATCACAAACACTATAGATATCCTTTTATCCTCCCCCCTTTCCCTCCTTCACTCTCATCACACATATGCATAAAACCCAGTCCATAAACTAATACAACCATAAAGAAACTTTTTAAAAGCCTTTCAACATGAAAGCGTCTAAAACACATGCCTAAAACAAGCGAGCATCGTTTAACAGAATCGCTTTGGCTCATAAACTTTTATTTTACTATTTCAACGTGTTTCTACGGGCTTTATTGACAAAAGTTTTTAAATATGAACACTGCTATTCGGAACGAAAAACTGCGCGGCAAAAGTAGGCTTTAGCAAACACAATGTGCTCTGAAATATTCATCGGTGAATGGGATTCAGTGAATGCGTACATAGTTTTGCTTATGTTACGGATTAATCCAGTGGATTGGACACCATTTTTATACATAGATAATACTATATTTAAGGGTAATACATGAACATTAATAAACGTCTGTAGTCTTCAAAGACGACCTGATTGGCGTAGTGGCTAAGCGATTAGACTGCTGCACTAAGGGTTGCGGGCTCGAATAAAAAAAAAAAAATTTTAAAATTTAAAATTTAAATCTTTTTATTTCAAATTCACACAAATAATTAATAATCACTCCTCGCTTAATCTTAAACTAAAATAGCGCTCGGGAAAAAAAATTGTACTAACCGCAGATGTTTGTCCCGAGCCTAGGTGTTTGTGTGTGATATTTCATGTGTGTATAACGTACCCACGATACAGGAGAAATCCCTAGTATAGGGGCGACGTTTTCTTGAAGAAAAAAATAGGTGTTGGCAGAGGTTTAGTTCATTATTAAGTCTGAACACCCAGTTTAGCCTCTAATCGTAAGTTCTACGTAACAAGCCATTTATCGGACTCACGACGGGTACGTCGCTTTTACTAACTCACTTTCCTCCACGGATGACCATTCCTAATTTCTCTCCTTGTTGGATAAAACCAACATTAAGATATTTAAAAATCTATGGCTCGCCACTTACATGCTGACACTACAGTACGATACAGTATCTTAGTAATTTGGAGGTCCGAGGTCAGAGTCTCACCTGAAAGATACACATGAAAGATGTTCATAATAAAGATTATTCTTATACATTGGACACTTAACTGGCAAAATATGGGTGTAGGTTCTACACACTTCTGCCTACCCCTTGGGGGAATACAGGTGTGATGTTGTTTTAGTTTTCATTTTTAAATCCATAATAAAAAAATGAAAGAAAAATGGTTCAAGTTACAGAAGACGCTGCTGCCCATCTTCTGGATAATCCCTTAGTCGCCTCTTACGACACCCACGGGAGGAAAGAGGTTGGTCAATTCTAGGCCGGATACCACACGCAATATGTATTTTTAATACTTCAAGGCAATTAGCAACACCATTACACAACTGGTACGTACTAAATCCTAGGCTTCTATCAAAGCCTTACAACAACTCATGCAAACTTAAACTACCCTCAAATACGCCACTCTCTGTAACCCTGGCGTTAAAGTTACGCAATTATTAAGTCGCCAGGAGTATTATAACTTGGATAACTGCTACTCCCCGTAGATTTATTGGGAGCGTTAATTACAGTACGAATCTGTTTCGTTTTGTTTTGATTCACTTTTGATTGGTGTGTTCAAAATGGAATTTGATTTGAATATGGTTTTCTTGTTTAGTAAATTTTTCTTCGAAGCGTTTTTTTTTCTAGCGAATTTTGTTTCTAAGCGGTAGGCAGAAATGTGAGTCTACTCGTAAATAATCTGTTCTAACAGTTTGCCGAACATTTGCCCGTAACTCAGTTACTTCTAGAGTATGGTATGGATCCCACAACAGACACGCCGCTTTGTTACGGGCACAGCCCGCTTACCATGAACTCTTACAGCAGGATAGTTTACGTTCTGGAAGCGAGACACCGCAGTACACTGCACGTGGCGGCGTCGCGCTTCCACATCGTAAACTGTCCTGCTATATGAGGTCATGGTAAGGGGGCAGATGTATATTTGTTGAAATGTTAGAAGTAGAAACACACCTTTAAGTTATTGGGGGCGAGTTTGATGCTTATATTGAGTACATTTCTAGAAATAACACATCATTGAGTACATTTCTGGAACTGAACGTTGCGTCCAAAAATTCCTAATAATGTCCTCCTGACCGAATTTCGGTCACGGCGGCCTGTCTCAGCTGAGACTAGCCATCTGCGCAGGAGATATTATAGTGCACTAGTATGCGCGCAGACACAGGTGCACTCCCTATTCCCTCACTCTCATAATCCGATGGGACGGTAGACCGACACGACCAGAGAGAGATCAGGCGCAGGACCAACAGCTTTACGTGCCTTCCGAAGCACGGTGGGGTCTCGACATGTGAAAACGGTCACCCATCACAAGACTAACCGCGGCGATCATGGCTTAACCTCGCAGATCGACTGATCTGCCGGGTAGCCGGATAGCTACGAGCCCTACAAAAAGAAAAACATCAGAATGTTTCTATCTATATTTGCAATAGGCTCGCCCCCTATTAATTGGGACCTATAACATAACTGGCGAAATACGGGTATACTACACACCTCGCCTACCTCGTCGGTGAATACAGGCGTGATGTTATGTTCAGTTTTAAAAGCCTAACGTGCCCCACTGCTGAGCATGGGCCTTCCCAGTGTCCATAAAAATGCACATAATTTTCCAATCAAAAAGTCGCATGCTACAAAAATTCGATCCCTAAATCTGACAACCACGCTGTTTTTATATAGAAAAATCGCAAAACGCTTCTCAAATTCCTATTGATGCCAGTATTCATGCACCGCTCATTATAACTACAATACATAGACATTTTTGTTCACTAATGATCGTACTGATTCCGATTGTTCGTGCCGTTACCTTAATGAGGATCGCATTTTAAACTTTATCGTATATGGAGATCTTATGAGTCGAGTCAGCAAGCCTTTTGCAGTCGTTTTTAAAGGTGGGTGAAGTATGGCAACATTTTGGTACGAGGGATGGGACGATAGATTAGAGGTTTTAATCTAGATGCTTGTAATCCGGTCATGTATAAATGTTTTGTAGCCTTAAGTTATAGCACACGTATCAAATCGGAAAGGAGTCGTCACCGTATCAACTCGAGCCGTGCAGTATTCTTTGTATGAAACTCCCTACTGCAAAGCATTAGTCGGATTCGTAACGTAATCGCCTCGCCTCGGGACCGGCGAGCCGTAAGCGCGGCGTCGCGTAGCCGTAGCCACGTCAATGTATCGGAGCAGCTGATCCGCTTTGTTTACATGTTTACGTAAGGTAGACACCTGTTCGACGGCGAGGCGAAACGCGATACGGTGACGATCCCTTTCCGATTTAATATGTGAGCTATGATCCCTAGAGAATAAAATAATAATTTCAAAAACTCTTTGAGTCTTTATCATAAGCTCTTTTAGAACTGAGGAATAAAATTACAGTCCGTCATGTTGAATCTTCGGTTCCATTTTCACTCGAGTTTCTGGCACCAAATATAAGCTCTAACTAAAATTTGATTAATTATACTTAGGCTGTATACGCTCTTAAAACGTATTATTTGTTATAATATACATAGAATAGAATAACATTTATTTTAAAAGGGCAGTAACAACGCAGAAACAAGTAAAAACTAATAGAAAAATAAATGTGCTGTCAGCATGCCCGCGCCGAAAAGACTACCCACTCAGCATGTGCTGAGTGTGAAGCACCTAATGCTGGTTTTCAGTAGGCACCCAGCAGTAACACACGAACAAAAGTAAAGAAGCTAATTTCAATCTGTTCTGCATTTTACAAGGTAAACATACAGTGAAGTGAGTCGTTGCACAACCATATTTGATTAAATATAGTATAAGTCTCGAGCCTTCAAAGTTTTAAGTCCCAAAACTAAGTTTATGATAGTAGAGTCACTCTGTGCACCAGAGAACATATTTCAGTGCTTCATATTTACTCTGACTATCTCGCCGCAGTTAGGTTTGCGATGGGTGACCGTTTTCACATGTCGAGGCCCCTCCGTGTTTCGGAAGGCACGTTAAACTGTTGGTGCTGCGCCTGATCTCTCTCCGGTCGTGTCGGTCTACCGTCCCATCAGACTATGAGAATGAGGGAATAGGGACTGCACCTGTGATTGCGCGCATACTTGTGCACTATAGTATCTGTTGCGTAGTTGGCTAGTCTCAGATGAGATTGGCAGCCGTGACCGAATTCAGTCAGGAGAACATAAGGTACTCTGACTGATCATTTATCATCGGTTGAAAGACATCTACTGTTGAACAAAGGCCTCCCCTTAGAACGATAACTTGCCATTTGCATCCACCGGTTGCCCACAACTCTGACGATATCGTTGGTCCACCTGGTGGGAGGCCTTTTTTTTTTGCACGTGTGGAAATGCATTACGCATCCCCCGCCGTTGGGAGACGACGAGGGTATGTGGGACTCTCCCCCGAACCCAATAAGATCCAGGGGCCTACCCACTAAAACCTCACATGCCTGCTTTGATGGCGGGGAGGCGATCCCAGCATTCTACCGCTAAACCTGGTGGGAGCTGGGAGGCCTGCCAATTAGGTATACTGACTACCTAATCGTAATAATATACACACAAATAACCCTAGAAATAATAAACCATGTTTACGTCGCACAACTTCAAAAGTCACGCTGCTCCTGAGAATTTCAACTCCTCAATAAAACTTTTCTCGACCCGAAAATTGTGTGAACTCTCCACCAACGAACGAGATTACGATCGAAAACTAAACTCATTTTATATTTTCTCTTTTCTTAGATGTCGTAAATCTTATCATTTGGATTCTGTAAGGGATGTTGCTTTAGATAGAATAAAATGTAATAAAAATAGCAACTTATGCTTGTGTATCTCTTGAAACTTGCATTGAGGGAGAAAAATTATGTTTAGTTAGCTAAACTAGATTTTGAAAGGGTTTTGGAGTTTTGAAGTGTTTGGGCAATCAAATCGCGAAGCGACAAAGTCGTTTAGTTAATTTAAATAAAAACGTTAAAATTCAATTCAATTCAAAAAATTCTACATATCATTATATAAACTAGTTATCATTTTACTCTGCATGGTTATCATCATCATTCCCATAGGGTGTGGACATAGGCCATAGGAAACTGCTGGATATAAGCCTCTCCTATAGTACGCTACTGCATGATTATATTTCGACCAAATAATTTTTAATTCTGACAGACCGACTCTAAAGAATTTTAAATACCAGGAAGGTTTTATTTTTAAAACGACGCCGAGTTTTTCCTTCGTCGTGGGTGCGTTTCACAAACATGAAATACTCGTATCACATACACAAACACCTAGACTCGGGACAATCAAATGTGGATCGCACAAATTTTTGCCCCGTGCGAAAATCAAACCCGCGACCCTTAGCGCAGCAGTCGCTTATCGCTTAGCCACTACGCCAATCAGGTCGTCAGTTCCTACTACTACAGAACATTCTAAAGAACGGTCAGGCAAAAAGAACGATAGAAATTCTAAACCAACGATCATTTATAAGTGATGAGAGTGAACTTAAGTGTTGCAAGTAGAAACCCATGGCATGCCTATTCCGAAAGGAGGCAGATAACTTTATGTGTATTACTCGAGATTCCTCTGAGTTCATCCCATGGGGCTGGTTAATAAATGGCTATAGCGTGAATCGTTTGAACTACGGATTAAGCTAGATTGCTTAGTATAAAGTTATGCTTGCTAGCTGCTCTCAAGAGAGCATAGCGGATAAGGTTTTCTGAGCCTGTAAGTGGCGTGGTCTTTCGGGAGGGTTAAAGGCATATGGTAGCCATGTCGCCTTAGCTGGTACTTTCTGGTGGATTTAACCCGTAAACGGCAAAGAGAATGGAACAAAAAATGCAGTGCTTCTTTGGTTGCCCGAATGTTTTAGAGATTTTGATTCATATTAGTATATATTTTAGGAGCCTAGAAGGAGCCCCATTTGCACAGTAGGTAATTAAATGAAAAAGTGGTCAAACCTTTAAAGAATTCATTCCCCTTAAAAGAAATTTTTTTATAAATAAAATTTGAATGTTTATTTAAAACCATTTCAAAATACAACGAAGATGTATCAAAAAAGTCCTCAAGTGTCCAGCAGAGAGAGACAAATGGAAGGAGGGAAGGGAGGCCTTTGCCCTGCAGTGGGATAATACGGGCTTATAATAAATAAATAATAAATTAAATAAGTATCCAAAAAATATAAGCTTATAATACAGAAGCAAATGCCGCAGCAGATCTAAAATTAGGGCATTTCATGGTATACAGAAAATTTAACTTTTGGGTCATAATTTAATGTAAGTTAACATTATTCTGTTGTTGTGTCTGTCTTTAACTTTTTGTTCTCAAATGGTATTTCTTTACCTGAAAAGATCTCCAGTACTTGGACAAATACTGCAGCTGAATAGACGCTCCCATTCAACCTCAGCGCAGAATATTCCATATTTTTCAATAAAATCACCATATCTGTATGCAAATACTGTAAAAAGGAAAAACTTAGCTTTCATTACACAGCTGTCATCGTAGTATTGAGCCTTTTTCAATTTCCGCCTTATTTCCCTCGCCTTGTTCGAGCCGCCACTACGTAGTACATAGTTACACGTAGTACCGACAATTAATAGGAATCTATTGTTGGCTTTTATTAAGGTCACATAAATGTTTTAGGTGTAGAAAGGAATGAAGGAGTTGGTTTTGAAACAGTTTCGGAAAATCAAAATGGAATCTTCTTATCGTATGGTTGATGAACAACCTGGTGTCAGAGTTAAAACCGCCTGTAGGCCTCTGACATGGCTTTACACACCGTTGAAAAATCTCTCAGGTGTGCCGGTTTCCTCACGATGTTTTCCTTCACCGTTTTTAGCAACTGATAACTAATGTATAGTGCGCACATGAATTCGAAAAGACATTGGTGCGTGCCGGGGTTTGAACTTTCGACCTTTTTTCGACTAGGCAGTCCAGCGGTCATACCACTCGGCTATCAGATATGGAATAAGGAAGAATGTTTTTTGGACTTGATTAGTGCAAACTTTACTTTATAAGCTTTAACTATTTCGACATTATATAGCTTTGGAGCTTGAAGCTACTAATAACAATACAGATTACTTGTTGAGAAGCGCATACCGAGGTGATTGTTTTTCACAAATCGAGAGGGATCTTGATATCAGGTATTTCTCTCAGTTTGGTATTTAATCCAATATTTCTTGGTACATGGTCAGACATAACATCACGCCTGTATTCCTCGAAGGGGAAGGCAGAGGTGTATATTACTCTGACATTTCGCCAGTTAGGTTATAGGTCCCAATGTAATAGGGGGCGAGACTATTGCCATCAATCGGGCACAAATCATGACTCCGTGCTGCTACTGAGAAGTATCTAATGAAAAAACCCAATAACACTTTGCCTGATCCGGCATTTGAATTTAAAAGACAAGTTCTATTAGCTACGATTGACTCTCATCATATTCTCCATACATGATAGTCAGTTTAAGAA
The DNA here is from genome assembly GCA_905340225.1 of Abrostola tripartita. NCBI lineage: Eukaryota > Metazoa > Arthropoda > Insecta > Lepidoptera > Noctuidae > Abrostola > Abrostola tripartita. Next base: position 2,112,809 of record HG996510.1, on the reverse strand, counting down.
ACCTTCTACCTTGCTCTGATATAAGTAGAACATATCTAATCCAAAAAGAGAATATGGGCACATTATATAACCCCAGCCTACTATCATAATCTAAAGTCCGTATTTTAGTGCACTCCTAGGGAGTTTCCCTAATCAGTAAAGTCCCTAATAAATAGCGTATAGGGTTGTAACAAAGGCGACTTAAATTGAGACCTCTAAGAAAAACGGGAACCCTTGTGTTTGCAAGCCTCTCGTGATGTAACGAGCCCATTACACTCCGGGACAAATTTATGGTAACTATTCTCCCTTTCTGAATTTTAGTTTTTTGTTGGTCTGCAGTTTTTTTGTTACGTGGGCTTAGAGTTGTGGTTTTATTTGAACTCATTAAGAATGAAATAGAATTTGTGGACCGGAGTTTCTAGCGCCGCGAAATTGTTTCACCTCGCCAGGGACAAAGATAAATTTTCAAGGCTGATGTTCGATCTCCAGTGATTGGAGGGGAACAAAAAGAAGAAGAATAAGGGTGAAATATTATTAGGAGAGCACCTATTTTAATTGATCTTGATATTATCAACTTGCTCCAGCCTTATTCTTGTTTATAATACGTTGGTATAAAAATAAAATAATGAACCTGTATCAATGTTTTTTTGACCTTGCCGACTAAACCCATTTTAACTTTTTTGTGAGCTAACTAGTTATGTACCTTTGAATTGATATGATTATTTTTAGGGTTCCGTACCTCAAAAGGAAAACGGAACCCTTGTAGAATCACTTTGTTATTCGTCCGTCTGTCTGTCCGTCTGTCGGTCTGTCAACCCTGTTTTCTAACATCTGGTCTGCTGTTCCTAGAAGCTGTGAGAAAACAGAATTTCTAAGTCAACGCAATAAAAAAATACGTGCAATTGTGCTGATTAATTTTCCCACACAAAAACCTATACGTACTACCCGTATACTTCCCGTTGATCTGTAATGATGCAATTTAACTAGAAGCGTTGTCTTACAGTACAAGTGAAGGGCAAAATCTAAAATCTCTTAGTAGTTACAACATCATAATATTATACTTAATACAATCCACGTAGTTACAATACCTATAAAGTTAAAATACACACAACATCGATTCACATCCGCTACAAAATTCATAACTACCTTTTGTGATACATCGTCGGTTAAACAAATAAATGACCCACTTTCTATGCACGCCATTGTACAAGCTTGTTAAGGTATACAGTTGTAAAGTGACAATTTGCGAGAAGTGGCAAATGGGAGGCCGTTAGGGGACAAAGGGAAGTAACTATGCTTTAAGCTATATTGCTTTTTAGAAGAAAAACAGTTTGATAATGACTCTGTTAAGTTTTTTTAATATGATTCGTCACTTCAACAAACACAAGATAATGAAATGCAATTACTTTTAGAATAATTTTAACTGACGACCTGATTGATATTGGATTGATTGGCTAAGCGTTTGGACTGCTGCGCTAGGGGTTGGGGGTTCGATTCCCGCACGGTACGAAAAATTGTGTGATCTGCAGATGAATTATCACACACTTGAACCCAGACTTGGGACTCAAGAGTCTGGGTTTTGTGTGTGATAATGCATGTTTGTGAAACGCACCCAACGATACAGGAGAAATTCATAGTAAGTATGGGGTGACATTTAATGAAATAAAATAAAAATAACAAAAAGATTTTTTTTCAAAAGTTCGTAATCACAAAGAATCGTAATATTTAAGAGGCTTAAAAATAGAGCCTTTGACGATGAACACAGTGGCGTTGATTCACTAAAAATTACGATTTTCTGAAATGCGAATTTTGGCCAGTTTAATTAAAACATTGTCTAGCCCCCTTAACATAAACTCTTAAAGCAGGACAGTTTACGTTGTGGAAGCGAGACGCCGCATTACACTGCACGTAGCACCGTCTCGCTTCTCATCTTAAACTGTCCTGCTTTAAGAGTTCATTGTAAGGGGGCTGTTCTTAATATTATATTTAACTACAGATAAACAAAAAAGTTTTTCATAATAATTTATACTATTGCGTGTCGTTGTGGTTGAAATCAGATCAAAATTCTCATTTGTTCTAAGCATTTTTTATGAAATGTCATTGATTTATGGAAGTCCATCAAATTTGATATAATTATTACACTACTGTGCTTCTTCTCCATATAAACGTTGACTCTGGGAAATTCCACATTTGTTCGTGCGCGCAATGTACTTAAAAAGGTATCCGTAGCTATTGCTTCACATTAGAAGTAGGCTTGCTTTGTTCGCGTTTACATGCACAGTATCATCATCATCAGCCAAAAGACGTCCACTGTTGAACATAGGCCTCCCCGTCAAAGCAGGGGAGAGGGAGGTGCCATAATCCCCTCGCTTGACAAGCGGCTTGGGGATCGTAGTATTGGTGGTCAAGTTACAGAAATTGCTGCTGCCCATCTTCTGGATTTTCCCTTAGTCACCTCTTACTCAAATCTAGGCCGGATACCACACGGCACATGCACAGTATGCACACCTTATATTACCTGCTGTTACAGCAATAATCTATGCATAATAATCTATCCTACGTTCACAACACTCACCGTGTCTTCGTAACACAAGGCCAACACTCCGTCTTGTTCATTTAAAATTATGTGTAAGTGTATAGTTAAATGAATTAGCAAGCACCATAGACAAATGGCAAAACGCTAGACGACTTGAAATCGATTAATGTAAATAATAATAATAATGAGAAGAAGTAAATAGAAGATTTAAATAAAGGAGATAATAATGAAAAATATATGGAATTTACATAATTATTTCATCCCCATATATTTAGGCACTTGAACGGGCCAGACTATCAAACGAATCCTGATCAGCTCCCTTACCATGGTGTCTTAAAGCACGATATTTTTCGTCGTGGAAGCACTGCACTGCCCGTAGCAGCGTCAAAAGACGGCACAAAAAATTCATAGTGAGGAAATGTACGGTCAGCATCATAAGTAGATTAACATATTACGAAACCTTATGTCAAATAATGGAAAGAAACAAAAACCAATTCAAGTTTTTGTTTCAAATTATAGGAGCGTCCAATGGATGATCTTAAAATATTTAAGACTTTTTAGTGTGTAATTAGTTGTTCTTCAATTAATGGTATGTTTATAAAATTAAATGTTCAGCTACTTATGATGCTGACTGTACTAAAAAAAGGATAACTTACAATTAATATTCTACACACAAGTCGGATGTATGAATAAAAAAATGTTAATTTGGCGGAAAAACTTCTAGCAAATGTCAATCTGTACTCTCTACCTACATTCTGGTTGACAGTCGTGATGATTTTTACATACTATCTTATAAAGGTTCGAGTCGGGAGAGAAATAGAACACGTCCTTTTAGCAATGAATATGATTTATTACTCCCTTATAATCGATACTTACATTATTTAATATACTCTTAGAATCTAGGTATAGCATGACATCATTACATAGGTATTCTTCCACTATACGCCCAACAAAAACAAAAAAAAAAAAATTACGTTAGGTATGTTTTTTTTTTATACATAACTATGTTGTAATATTAATCTATTATCATTTAATATACAGTTTTGTCCTGTTTTTATGTATAATTTCGGCTTTATTATTTCGTAAGATTTTAACATTTGGATCAAGGTCTTCTAAAACTTTAAAAGGACCATGGTATACATTATTAAATTTATTTCCTGTTTCATTCTTAATTAATAATAAGTCATCTTTATTATACATTACTGGTTTTAAATATTTATCAAATTTACATTTTCTTTTTAATTTACTTTTGATTAAATTTTGTCGTGCTTCACATTGCGCTTTTTGTAATTTAAATTTTAATTCTAAAGGGTAGCTATCTATGTTATATAAAGGATCAACAGTACAATTTTGAAAATTACTAGGTATATTACATGACTTTCCGAACACTAGTTCGTAGGGAGTATATTTTGTTTCCGAGTGTACAGAGGTATTGTACGAGAAGCACCAATAAGGAAGCCATTCACTCCAATATCTACTGTTGTTGTCTGTCTGAATTCTCAAATAAGCATTAAGTGACTTATGCGAGTTCTCAAGTGAACCTATCGATTCATGATGATAAGCACTAGCAAATGTTTGTTTAATATTTAGCAACTTACATACCTCAGTCATAATACTAGAGATGAACTCGGTTCCCCTGTCAGTCGCGATCTCATGAGGTATACCATACCTGAGTATAAAGTTGTCGACGAATGCTCGTGCTACACTTACGCTATCTTTTCTTACTAATGGATATGCTTCTACATACTTACTTAACTCACATTGCAATGTGAGAATATACGAATAACTATGATAATCCTTATCTAAGGGCCCAACTATATCTAAATATATTTTATCAAATGCTGACTGCGCAGTCGTGGTTATTACCATTGGTTGTTTTGTATGCAACGAATGCTTTTGTTTTTGACATTTGTCACATTTCTTCACAAATCCTATAATGTCTTCTACCATGTTTGGCCAAAAGTAATAACGCTTTATATTATTTGTCATACGTTTAATACCTGCATGCCCGCTAGTGGGAAGCAAGTGAAAATCATTTAATATTACCCGTTTATCGTCGTCATTTGTTATTCTTATTAAATTCTTCAATATTAAAATTCGTGGACCGATCCAATCATGATTTCTACAATATTTGGTTAACCATTTTATATATTTCTCACTCATCTCATTTTTAATGATATAAATTTCATCAACTGATATTCTTTTACAGATAGATTCCAAATCTCTCACGAAAGCGTCTCGCGCTGAGCATGATCGAGAAATTGGGTCTAAATAAATTGTCAATTGAGATGGTACATAAATAAAGTCATTTACTTTAATATATTTAGTGTTATGTTTTAGTATACACCGAGAAAATATTAATTCAGTACAATTATTCGGCTTTTTAAGAATTTCAACGATTTTCGGCTGATCAGACCGACCATCTGTTTTTTTCTTATCGACCGAAGAATTGTCATCTAATTTATTTTTTGTCATACTTCGTGTCATGACATTTAAGACATTCTGATTTATATTTTTTAACTCATCGGATGTAATCACGATGCGAGATAACGCGTCTGCAGCCACGTTATTCACACCTTTAACATATTCAACTTCGTAGTCGTACTCATCTAAGGTTAATCGAAACTTTATTAGCCTACTAGACGGGTTATTAAAACCAAATAAATAAAGTAAAGGTTTATGGTCTGTTTTGATCTTAAATTTTTTACCAAATAAATACGGTCTAAAATATTTAACGGACCAAACAATAGCAAGGAGTTCCTTTTCTATTGTTGGATAGTTTAACTCGGATTTATTGAGCGGCCGGCTTGCATAAGCAATCGGCATATCATTTTTATTACATAATACGGACCCTACAGCTACACCAGAAGCATCTGTGTGCAATATGAATTCATTATCGTCCTCAAAATTTGGATATTGTAAAATGGGTGGATTGGCTAAACATTGCTTTAACAGATTAAATGAATGTTCACATTCTGTATTCCAAATAAAATGAGCACCTTTCCTGCATAGTCTATTCAAAGGTATTGTTATATCAGCAAAGTGTGGAATGAATTTACGATAGTAATTCGCGAAAGCAACGAAACGTCTCACTTCGTCACTATTTTTTGGCGTGGGGTAATTTTGTATTACTCGTGTTTTTGCAGGGTCAGGCGAAACTCCTTTAGCAGATACAATGTGGCCTAAATACAGTAATTCTTTCTTCAAAAACTGACATTTTTCAGGGTTAATTTTTAAATTTACACTTCTAAGTCGTTCAAAAATATCAATTAAATTCTTATTATGCGAATGTAAGTTGCGTCCTATACAAATAAGATCATCCAAATAGACCAGACATTTTTCATGATTTAACCCAGACATTGTTACCGTCATTAACCGACTAAAAGCACTTGGGCTAATTTTCAAACCCATTGGGAGTCGTTTCATTTGATACTGTTTGCTTGTAGTAAATGCAGTATATTTTCTACTTTCTGGGCATAATTCTAATTGATAATAACTTTGGCTAAGGTCTAAGTGGCTGAAATAAATTGCTCCTGATAAAGAATCCAGTATGTCTGAAATATTTGGTAAAGGAAACTTATCGTCTTTAAGATTATTATTTAATTTCCGATAATCAATAACAATTCGCCATTTTTTATTACCGCTATTATCACATTTTTTCGGCACCAAAAGAACAGAGCTAGACCATTCACTCATACTCTCCTCAATAATATCATTACGTAACATATCGTCAATTTGTTTATCAATCTCAGTTTTTTGACTTTTAGGGAGCCTATAGGACTTGGTGTACACTGGGTTAGTATTTTCTTTTAAATGAATTGACTGTTTATATAAATTCGTAACGCCTAATTTGTCGCCTGGTAAAAAAAATACATCTGAGTACTTTGCACAAATGTTTTCGATCGAGATTTGTTCTTCTTCATTTAAATGCTTTAGATTCAAAACCGAAAATAATTGTTTCACACGATTCGCATTTAAGTTATTACTTTCAAAAGAACATACAAAATATTCATTTAAAGGTACAATGTCGGGCGTGAAATAACTTAAGCATATGTCTGTCTCTCGGGTGTTTAACATTTTTAATGGTATTTTACCATTTATAGGTTTTACTAAAACAGATGCTAAAAATACACCTTCGCTTAACTGTTTAGACATAACAACACATTCATCTTTTACACTTGTCTCTACTAAGTAAGTAACTTCACATCTGGCCGGTATAGTCATGTAAGTATTGTTGCCGAGTTGCCCCATTTGTAATGGGATAACAATGGGTACGTCATGGTTAATTGTCAATATATTTCGCTCAAAATCTAATATGCAATTAAATCTACTCAAGAAATCTTGTCCTAGTATACCATCCGTTCTACAAGTAAAGTTCTTAAATACATAAAACTTATGCTCGAACTCATAATTATCATAATTTAATTTAAGATAAACAAAGCCATCACAATACACATGACCACCTATACCGTTTATTTTAATGGGCTCTATATGGAAAGGAATGTGCAGGTTCTCTAATGCCTCCTGTCTAATAATGTAAGTATCGATTATAAGGGAGTAATAAATCATATTCATTGCTAAAAGGACGTGTTCTATTTCTCTCCCGACTCGAACCTTTATATGGCGACCCTGCCAGCGCAGTGGAATGTCCCATAAAAGGAGACGTTAATATAAACATAGAGTACTTTGGACAGTTTTGAAGACTTATTACGATGGGACTATTTTTATTCGTTGCGTTACGAAGTGACGGTTCGTGTACTGTGAACTCAATTTGTGACTATTTAAGGGTTCCTCAATTAAAAATCAAATTTAAAAATGGGCAAACAACAATCTAAGACCCAGGAAGTTATAATAGCACAGAACGGCGCAGGAAATTCGGCTGGGGCCGAACAGATGTTGCAGCATACAAGTGTAATAGTTTATATGTTGATCACTGTCGCAGTTATACTGATTATTGGAGGCGCTATATGGCTATTGCGCTACTACAGGAAATGTCATGGAAAATGGATTGAAAGAGGTGTCCGTGATTTCAATCTGCGAAGGTCGATGAGCTTGTTCCGTCGTCAGCAACGGGAGGCCAATTTTGCAGCCTCTACAGGAACTTCACCAGTGTGAGTGTTGTGATTAAATAATAAAAAGTGCGGTCACCCCGAGATAAAGTGCGATTAGTGTAAAACGGCATGGAAAAAGATACGGTAATGATACAAGTATAAGGTACAACATTTATATCTTAAATATTATACATGTATTTACTCGCATTTTAAAGTTTATTAAATACGGTAATATTAGTGTGTTATTTTAAATGATTTTGTCATATTTCTGTGTGTAATTATGATGACTAATATAATAATAATCATACGCAACTTTATGTAATGATGTTATGGCTAGTGAAGTTAAAGAAATATTTGATAAATTGAAGTATATTAAAGATTACCTTATAAAGTTAGGTCCAAGTAGAAGGTCAATTAATGTAAGACAAGCAAAACATACTGAAGTAAATATTTTATACAAACAATTTTGTTCCTTACAAACAGCTATTGAAATTAGAATAAAAAATAAAGAAATTAAAGATTGTGAAATTCAGATAATTACAAACTTATTTGATGGTATTAATAAATTGTATTCGAAAATAATTCAACTTTGTTCCGATAATACAGAGGATACGAAAAGCACCATGGAAAAGTTCGAGTTAAAAACTGCGATTGCTTTGTTACCAGTAATGACAGGTGATGAAAATATCACCAAACAATTAATTTCAAACATCGAGATGTATGAATCTATGATAGATGAGATGGGTAAAAAGCAACTCATTCAATTTATTTTAAAGTCTCGGTTATCCGAAAGCGCTAAGCTGCGCATGCGTAATACTTATTCGTCTGTTGCAGATTTGATTCTAGACATGCGTAGTATCTTACTGTCAAAAAAATCCGATACTGCGATCCACAGTAAGCTGCAGCATATGAAACAGAACGACAAGAGTATCGAGAATTTCGGTAAGGAATTAGAGCAGTTATTCGTCGATCTGACTATTACTCAGGCCAACGGAAACACTGATCTTTACCAAACCTTGAAGCCAATAAACGAGCGGATAGCTATAAAGCGATTTTCTGATGGTCTGAGGAATAGCCGTCTAAGCACAATAATTGCAGCTAGAAATTATAGTACATTGAAGGACGCGATCCAGGGTGCATTGGACGAGAAGCTATCGAGTGGAGGTGAAGAGCGGGTGATGAGTTTTCATCATAACAGAGGTAGGTCAAACAGGGGTCATCGTAATTATAATAATAGTTTTAACAGGGGTGCGTCTAGAGTATTTTCTAACTCTCAAAATTATAATAATCCCAGTCGTGGTTATTACAATTATTCCAATCGTGTACGTAACTTTAATAATTCGTCAAATTATCGCGGTCGCGGTGGTTTTCGTGGCCACACAACGGTTCGTCGCCCGTCTCGACAACACCAAATTAGGCTAACTGAGTCGAGTGGTAGTGAGCGTTTACAAGGAAATCCTGAAGTGCAGACTGAAACTCAAAAAAATAATTTGTTTTTTCGTGCATGAATATTTTTATTGTCAGAATATTAACTCTATTAATTTAGATGTATTCCAAGTGTCACGTAGTTGGTTACTTGATACCGGCGCGTCGTTGTAGACGTAACGCAACGAATAAAAATAGTCCCATCGTAATAAGTCTTCAAAACTGTCCAAAGTACTCTATGTTTATATTAACGTCTCCTTTTATGGGACATTCCACTGCGCTGGCAGGGTCGCCATATAAAGGTTCGAGTCGGGAGAGAAATAGAACACGTCCTTTTAGCAATGAATATGATTTATTACTCCCTTATAATCGATACTTACATTATTTAATATACTCTTAGAATCTAGGTATAGCATGACATCATTACATAGGTATTCTTCCACTATAATCTTATTCTTCTTCTTATCGTATGGTTGATGAACAACCTGGTGTCCGAGCTTAAACCGCCTGCAGGCCTCTGACATGGCTTTACACACCGTTGAGACCTCTCAGGTGTGCCGATTTCCTCACGATGTTTTCCTTCGCCGTTATTAGCAACTGATAACTAATATATAATACGCACATGAATTCAAAAAGACATTAGTGCGTGCCGGGGTTTGAACTTGCGACCATTGACTTGGTCCAACGGTCACACCACTCGGCTATTAGTGCTTACTTACACTATAATGGAAATAGATTCTTCATAGTTCCTCAGTCTCGCCGATACATCATTCTCTCCATAAAATGGAATAGCCAATAACTTCCTATCTCCTCATCCTGGCTTATGACATTCATGAGCGATGACGAGGAACTTCCCTTTGAGTCGTACTCGATCTTAATTTCATCTGCGGTAACATTATTCAAACGACTTTGAACTCTATTGTGTAGGGAATAAAGAAATATTTAAGAGCAAATAAAACCAATCCGGATGTTATCTGCAGATGTCATTGTGATGTCGTGACAATGCAATAGAAGTCAAAATTTGTTGAGAGGACTGCAAAATTGTGATTGATTTGGGCTTTCTAAAAGTTATTTTAAAAGGCATTTGCTGGTATTCAGACTATTTTTAATAGACATGGAGAACCTTGCCTGTGTTCCTAAGTTGGTTGAATGATATTCACATTTTCTTTTTAATACCTACCAATAATGTGGAATCCAACATTTCGATACTGAGTCACACGTTGTATAGATGCTTTAAGGTCATAAACCGGAAAGGGATCGTCATAGTACGGTATCAACTCGAGCCGTGCCGTATTCTTTGTATGAAATTTCCTACTGCAACGCTCATTAATCGAAATCGTAACGTAATCACCTCGGCTTGGGACAAGCTCACAAACCGCGGTGTGGTTACAGTTCTCCAGAGAGCAAAAATGGCCAAAAAAGGGTTTTGTTTATTGTACGATTATTGTAAAAAGATGTATAATTGTTTATCCATAGGTTAATAAAGTATTTAAAATACAATAAACCTGCCTTCACGTATCAACACACCACTGAACCCAAAAATAAACACGATTTTAATGCAACACTGCTCACCACAGAATACCGTGGCGAAACTGTCTCAGTGAAAGCCAATATTGTCGCATCGGAACTCCAAAAATGTCGGCCCAAAAATCAGTTTTAATTACCGACCGCAACTGTCAAACGTCACGGTTGAAGCTTCCGAAGTTGGCGGGAAATTTCAATATGAATCACCGTTATGTCAATGTTGGTGTTTCACTGGATGGTGTTGAGAGATTTATGTATTACAATTCATGCTTGGAGAAGGTATTGTGTTTTTGGGTAGTTTTATTATACTGTTATTCCGTTGAGGAACTTCTAATTCCAGTGTTATGGCATAAGCACGTCGCCTATTACATGGGATTCTTTGAATGAGTTAATTGTCACATATTGCAAAAAGCCGAGCCAGTTTACAAGGATGGTAGCTTGTTTGTCTACCCAAGGTCCCAAAGGTCCCAAGGTCCCAAGGACCCAAGGTCACGGTCCAAGACGAGGAATCTGTATATTCACAGCCCTAAGCGGCTAAATGTAGATAGATAGGTTTCTCTTTATTATACACCAGAAATAAACCTAAGTTCAGTATAAGGATAATGTACAGTGGGCGGTCTTATCGCACTAAGCGATCTCTTACAGACAACTTTAGGATGGACGGAGTATGTATCGACTGTTAATAAAAGTAGGTTTGTCTACAGACGTTATCTATACTAATATTATAAAGCTGAAGAGTTTGTTTGTTAGTTTTCTTGAACGCGCTAATCTCAGGATCTACTGGTCCGATTTGACAAATTCTTTCAGTGTTAGATAGCCCATTTATCGAGGCTATAAAATATTCGAAATCTACGCGGGTGAAGTCGCGAGCGGAAGCTAGTTATTTATAATTATATAAAGAACGTAATCGTCTTGACAATACACAAGAGATTAAACCAACATTGCGGTACAATATTATGCGAATTGCTCTGTTGAACGTTTCTTAAAACAGATATGTGGTGTCTGGTATTATGAAAGAGAGCGGAGCATAGATGAGAAAAATATACTTGAAAAGGGGTGCGCACGCATGAGTGAGCTTTAACTAACGGTACTGAGTTCTGCTGACGACTGGCGTTTCAATCTGCTTGCCTTGCAATTAATAAAAGGATTAAATACAGCTGGTACTAGATGCGCCTGTAGAAGGCATCTACACTATTTTAATATTATAAAGCTGAGAGATTGCTTTTTTTGTTTGGTTGGATGCGCTAATCTCAAGAACTACTGGTTCGGATTGAAAAATATTTTTTGTGTTGGATAGTCTATTTATCGAGGAAGGTTATAATATATATTATTATAGGTTAAAAAACATTTAAAAACCACACTGACGAAGTCACGCCGGATGCTAGTAATTAATATACATCATGTTTTATGCATTAAAGTTATGTTAGAATTAAACCTATAATCTCCAAAAGGTTAGATAGGGTTTCGATAGCAACAATGCATTCATAATTCATTTAATCTCTCCTATTATTCTCAGAATTGTAGGCAAAAATGCTTTTTTTTATCACCGGTCGATCCACCCATATCTCTAGTCTATTCATTCAGCCATTCACTAGGCCGTATGCTTGTCGCCTTACGTCACGCTTTTCCATAACATAACATAACATCACGCCTGTATTCCCCGAAGGGGTAGGCAGAGGTGAACATATAGTACACCCACATTTCGCCAGTTATGTTGTAAGTCTCTGTAATAGGGGGCGAGCCTATTGCCATCAACCGGGCACAAATCTAGACTCCGTGCTGCTACTGGGAATTACCTAATGGAAAACTCAGTAACACTTTTCCGATGAACAAGAAGAGTAATTTCCGTAATCCGACTTCCAAACCACTAAAATTTTAAAGGTAAAGAAAATAACTGCAATTTTGTACCGAAAATTATTCTAACCTCTTTCAGTATAATTCGAACTCTTTGACTCTTCAAAAGTGACTTGAACTGAAAAGCCTTTAAAGGCTTGCGACATTAATTTTATGAATTAAACATTTTTCTAATTTATTTCCATCTTTCGAGAGAAACGTCAGCCGACAAAGACTGGATAAGTTTTGGGACTGATTTCTTAAGAAATTTCACTTCAATTTTGCCAAAACTTTTACCCATTTGCGGTTCGTAAAATTGGGGGCAAAAGCTTGCTTGGAATCTATTCAAATATATCACTTATTTGTGATTTTAACCGATGTCAGAGTACTGACGTAGGTTCTTTGATATTGTAATTGCAAGGTCTTGTGAGCCAGTTTAACAAAGAAGCATTTGATAAGAATGCGTTGCGGATGGGAGAATATGTAGAATTGTAGATGATAATAAAAGCAAGGTTTAGTCATGAGGAAATGATAAGTGAAGGCGTTATGTTTATTTTTACGATTTCTTAAAGGGTAGGCAATGATTTTTTGGCTAAATAGAATCACTATGAACTTGTGCATACATACGACGTCTTAATTGTAATTTTTTACAAAAAACATTTAAAAAAATATGATAATTCCCCGAATATAGGCCCGATAGGTGAAAGTGTATCTTGTATCAGGAGCCTATAAAATATAACTATATCTCACCTTTCATTTTATCATTCCTTTAACACTCTTTTTTTCTCAAATGATAAGTACGTGTAGAGCCTTTTGCCACTATCCGGAATACTACTATTACTATAATCCAAATGGGTGGTTTGTGGCGCCGTTTCTTCAACCCAGCTATAGCACTAGTAAGCGGTGACGGGCGGGCGTATTGGGGGCTGTCTTGATGTAATTTGAAGTCCATTCTGAATAAATGATTTTTATCTTTATCTTATTCTAGAATCTGCAAAGCTATAGGAGAAGAAAACCAAATATATTATTGTAGTGTAATCCCACAGTAATTTGCCTCTACCCACTCTCTGCCATTCGCAGTATTACCTACACGCAACAACAAACACTTGGGTGATACAGCGCGTACAAAGATTAGTTATAGCGCCATCTAGTGAGTGTTACAGGTGTATATTGCGATGTTCGTCGGTCTCGCGGTGTGTCACACATTTATCACTCACGCCGATGTCTGTAGGGTGACAAGGAGTTTTGTAGGATATTTTAATGTTGTGCACATTTTTTGAGGTTTCAAATTTAGAGAGACTAACTGTTGCCTGCAGCTGACAACAACTGAGAGGAGTGGAGGAAGGAAAGGATGGCCTTGCAGTGGGACGATGATGGTTGAGATAATAATAATAATAGCTGTTGCCTCTGGGTCCTTTTAAAGCCAAAGGTTTTTAGTGAATCTTGAAAAAATAATCGTAAAACCGTTCGATTGGATTATAATTTGATATCTGTATAAAACAACGATAATTATTGTCCCGTGCCAACCAAGTGGTTTAAAACACGACTGCTGCGTAAGTTTCTAAGTTCAATTGGTCATCAACATTATCAATTCTCAGTAGCAACATCGAGTCTAGGCTCGGTTTATGGCAATAGGTACCCATAATACATAATAGATGGCCTGAGAATTAGGTGCCATGTGGTTGTGTTATCCACCTATGCATACTTTTGTGGGAAATACAGGCAAGCAATTGAGTTATATTCTGATGAAATTGAAATATTGTCTCGGTTCTTGCATAACCAACACGCCATTTTGGTGACGTCATGTGAGCTCGCACAGTCTTTAGTAATTACAAAACGTGACGTCACATCGTTTGCCTAACTTGTTTCGAGTGTTTAAGCTGTGGGTGACCTATATACGCAAAAGGCTATATATTCATTTGTCTTTGCCTTTAAATTACCTAAACATTCTGCTAGCTTATGACAGATAACTTAACTGGTACACTGGCTTAGTGATTGTTTTGCTGTGCTAAGTTAGCTTCGTATTTGCAAAAGAAAAATATACTGTGTGAACCATGATTGATTGGTGAAGTGGCTGAGCGCTTGGACTGCTGCGCTTAGGGTTGCGGGTTTGGTTCTCGCTCGGGGCATAATTTTTCCGCAGATGTTTGTTTCAAGTCTAATTCATGTGATATTTATGTTTGTCAAACGCACACAATACATAATTACGAAATTTTCAGAATGAGACGACGTGTTTAAAAAAACATATTTTAAAATTAGCCAAGAGCGATCTAAAACTGCTTATAATATAACAAAAAGCCACCATTTACTGCTATCCCGTCATTTTCCTCAAAAATTTTAGTCTCTAGTATAAAAATACAGAGAAAACATATGGTGTGTTTTCTCTGTATTTTTTATATAAATTTCCTTGCTTTCCCTAACACATGGACTCACTACGACGCAGCGAGAGCACTCTACTTGATTGCAACTCTGACCAGACACATCTTCGATGCTAGAAGCTCTGTAGTTTTATAATGTGCCTTATTATCTTTGGGGTTAGTCTTTTAACTTGCTTAACAGGTTAAAATAAATATTTGCTGTTTAGAATGTACTTTATAGCTATCAATTATAATGGTAACTGAATACGTTTTATTCAGCTCAAATGTTTATTTGCATATATTAAAAAAAACATTCCACGAAAGTAATATTTTCGACCTAACTATCGCTTTTGATGTTAATCATACCACTAAAATAAATTGCTAATTTAACAATACGCCTAATAGTTAAAAATCATACAGCGACGTAAAGTTACAAAATTCTGTAAAGATAATTTTTTTAACCCACTTTTAAAAGTTCAACCCGACAGGAAAAAAATAATCCCGAAAAAAAGCAATGCGAAAAATCCTTGTATCTTCCAGTGCTTTTGCTTCCCAAGATCTGAGTTTACGACAGGTGTGCTCAGTTCTTAGTACACACTGAAATATTCAACACGCTAAGTAGCTTGTGAAAATTTAAACCGCCTCCCAATTTTTCTTCAGTGAATGTAGGCCCATAATTTTCTTGGAAGAAAAGGTGCTGGGTGTTTTGGGAATTTTGAAGGCTCTAATCTGGAGAAAGGTACGGAATATTATGATGGAATGTAATGGATGGTAAATGATAAAGGAAAGTTCATGAAGAACGATCTGTCTGTAAGGGAGCCTTTTCTGGTAACACATTGAATAGAATCTTTAAAATAATGGGTTGGCTCTTGACGGACTGTTTTTACCAAGCAGATAGGGGACATTCAGATTAAATATTATAGTAGATCAGTTTAAAAAGTGATGCTTATCTTACCAACCGTTGTTCGAAGATGGCACAATATATTTTAAAAAAAATCTGCATTATGGAAAACTTTTTTGCGATGGGTTTAATCTTTGATTATATATCTAGATGGAGGATGTCTAGATGGAGTGTCAAGGCCCTGACAGCGTCGGGATTTAGCGCCAATTATGAGGCCCTACAGCTTTTTAGCGCCAATGGAGACGCTTGTTTTTCTATCATAAAATAACTTAATAAAAATGGCGAAATTAGCTATTAAAGTGTGTAGAAATTACAGATATTACAAATATGTATCCTATAAACCGGTAAGTTACATAAATTATCAATAGTTCCGGCAGAATGAATTATTGAAAATATTCCAAAATAAACAAATGAAAAAAGCTTGTGTAAGACGTAGCGTGCGATGTCACGCACACATGTCAAAATGGTTGGGACGTTAATTTTTGTTTCATAATAGCGCGAGACTCCATCTAGATAATCTAAGGGTTTAATGATATTCCTATGGATTCAAATGCAGAAAGGTGCTAAACTGATTCCCAGTTAATAGCTAAGTAGCTCTTTCATGGGTTATGTTTAGGACGCTGCTGACTTAATCGAAGTTGTACCGCATTAATAGCAATGTTATTTTGTTCCTCATTATATCGATTCGCATTTAAGCAAGATTATAAACAGTATGATGGTAACTCTCGTTTCATATCACTTATCTTTAATATATTTCGTTAACCGATAACATACGTAATTGGACGCTATCCGAACGCTAATACGAAAACACGTCTGCTGGGAAATTAAGATGGTATCTAATGGCCGCGACTATCCGCATTAGACATTATATTACATGTTTGGTTCTAGAGTTTATAACAATTTTTGTTAAATCGTTAGATTATAGAGTCTGTCAAGTGAGTCGTGTCCACGACCGTTTAGCTGATTTCTTATAATGGTAATACTATTGTCTGTCAAACGTTACGTTCTAACCTCGTAGCATTCCGGTTTTTGTTGAATTTTTGGATTTTATAATGCCAAAACCGATAACAATCAGTGTCAGTAGCATGCTGTTTACAATGACTAACAAATAATAATATAATTAATAATTTCAAGTATCAAACCAGTTTTCGGTGTTGGCACCTGTAAGATTTTTGAATTTGCCGCGTTTTTGATGGGACACGACTTGCTTGACGTACTCTAGTTCAGAAGCACTGTTGTCTTAAATTCGAATTCCATCGAAAATCTCAGCAACGTCATCTTCTAATTGCAAATTGCTACACCTACTCACAAGTGTACATTATTGTTAAAAAAAAGGGTTTTTTTGAAAATCCTCTTGACCGCCTTCATGTTCAATTTCTAAAGAGATAGGCAGAGATGTTCTTCTTGATAGAAATGAAGCCTACATTTTAATGTTTAGCAATATTGTTGGTGACAATAGGTTATCGCAATATGGAAAACAATTCATCGGACACAGATTCGTCAGCTCTTTTGGCTTGTAATTCTAGCAAAGGAATACAATTCTTATTACGACATCTTACGATAGCGTATGAAATAGCTATCATAAAAGTTTGAAAATGACAAGCAAAGGTGCGGAGATTTCACAAAGGTGTTTTCAAGCCTTTTTCAAATCTTTTAACTCGTGTACAATTAGGGTTCCTTTTTACCTCGTAAAGAAATAACACGAGAAATTGCGCTATTCATCATCTTGGCTATTCAAGAGCGATGATACATCGAGTGTCAACCACAGTAATATACTCGTTAAATCATCCCGTGTATCAAGAGTCGAGCGCAAAAGAAAAGAGAACAAAATCTTTCGGATTACAATTTACGTAAGTGAAGTTTTAAAATTAGATTTTTGAACGTATTAAGAAAATTTTGGGAGAGTCTCAAGGATCAAAGTTAAGTCTTGCCATAATCTGTCAGTGGATGGCTGACCATTCATCACACATCAAGAAAAATACCTTCTAAAAGATTTTCGGTTACGGTGGCCAATTAACTATCCGTCAAGATGGCCAATGTCAAAAAGATTAGCCAACTTGACAGGAGTAATAAATTTGCAGAAAGATACACGCAATCAGGTGCATTCTTTATTACATAACTTATATGTACTTATAGCCAAATAGGAAAGTAAACCGACATCGATATGATTGAGGAGAGATCAGAAATAAGATCAAATGTGAAAGACGCAGAACGATATAGCTTAGGAGCTTTCCAAAGCTTATTGGGATCTCTGTGTGTGAAGAATGGTCACCTATTTTAAGGCTGTCCAGAGCTAAAGCTGCTTAACCTCGCAGATAATCTATGCTGTATGCAAGAGACACTATAAGAAGTATGACTTCGATTGTGATAGCCTTTTGATACTTGCCCTTGCAAACATATTGATTCCTCTTTGTTTAACAAAATCAACGCGCTGAACCCAACCTAGAGACTTGTGATGTTATATCTGAAAGTTTATATTCTCTGTTATGTTTTCTTATGTAGGGTTGTCATTTTATAAAAGAGAAAATTTGAGAACTCGACTTTTTTTAGGGGCAAGAAAGGGTTTTTTTAATAACCGACTGCACTAGTATCTAACAATAGTTTTAATATATATTTTTTCAAGAACCATTTTGAAATAAAAACTCCAATAAAAAAGTTAAATGAAAATGATTATAAATTGACAAACACTTAAAAAAACCTGACGAATTGTGCATTTCTTTTTTTTTTAAAGTCAGCTACGACACCCCTGTAACGTTGGACTATCGGGTTTCGTTACTAATTAGGTTACGAAGATCAAGTCTTACACAAAATAACATGACGAAACAAAAGTCATAAATTTGTCGAATCATCCGTGAGATAATCAGATACTAACCCTGGTTTATACGATACAGTGTGACACAAATCTTGACAAGCGACATAATCTATGACAAGGGTCTTGTGACAAGACACAATAAAATGTAGTAAGTTAGTATAGTGATGATTATTTACGCAATAAAGTAATTCGTTACGGAGCACTGATAGCCGAGAGGTATAACTGCCAAGTCAAAGGTCGCAAATTCAAACTCCGGCACGCACCAATACCTTTTCGAATTCATATGCGTATTGTAAATTAGTAATCAGTTGCTAAAAACGGTGATGGAAAACATTGTGAGGAAACCGGCGCACCTGAGAGATTTTTCAACGGTGTTTAATGCCATGTCAGAGTCCTACAGGCAGTTTACACTATATATATACACCAGGTTGTTCTTCAACCATAATAAAGAAGAAGTATGTTATTCGTTTATTCGCCTCTTTCGTAGGAAGTGTGACAGATAAAATTAAGGTCTTTCGCTACATTCACACGGACTCATTCCAAACTGAGCTTTGCAGGATGCGGTTAAGTCTCAAGTCAAAAATCAGATCCATTATGTATCCCTGTCAAAACAATTCGACATTACCCCAACATGAGAGCAGTCACATGTGTTATCTTGTTTAGCGACAATTTTTGATATGAATGAACTTTTAACATGCATAACATATTATGTAACCTGAGATTAAACCAGAGACTTCAAGATGTGAAAGCCATTGTTAGTAAGCACAAGACTAACGAAGCTTATAAACCTACTATGCAAATATAGCAACAAATTCACTTCAAAATGGAACAAAAAGTCCTTAAAACCTTCCCACTCCAAAAAAACTCAACGCAATTACTGCAGCTTAGCAATATCGCCCAAGAAATGAGCTCAAAAATAAAAAATAAAACTCCACAACCCTGCACACGCTACCGTACATTTGGGTAACAAACAACAGAGCTGTCTTCTCATATTTAGCTAGCAATATTTCTCCCACCCTTTGTGTACGAAACGAAATCTCGAAACAAAATCCCCGTCAGATGTACTAAAACGTCTTCTTTAGCATCACAAGCCAAATTGATCGTTGTCTTCCAAGGAATAAAGCTGATTTTTCTTGGCTGGTCTGGTTTAAAAAGTTTGTAATGGAATTTAGACTTTGTGTTACTGAAATAAGGTTGTGATTTGTTTGTGGGTAAAGTTGCATGTAATGTGTTTACGGCAAATTGCAGTGGCTACTTGAAAGTTATAGCAAATCTGTCCAGAATTTGTCAGTGCTAATGCCCCTACTTTATTTCCATGGAGATCTCTTTATTTTGTAAAAGTCTGGGTTCTAACGTATTTTGTTTTCTAAGTGGGAATTTCAAGTGAAAAATGGCACAGTTTATAAAATGCAAGTTTTCGGAATCTGTGGAACGAAACCACGTTAAAGGACTTTCCATTTTTCTTCTTCTATATAGAATGTATGGACTTTTAATACATGACTTTTATATTATATTATAGGAGCTCAGTGGCCTGCCATAGGAGAAGCAGTGGACTGAGATAGGCTGATGATGATAATAGGTTTCAATGTAACAGGGGGCGAGCCTATAGCCATTTACATGGCACAATTCTATGCATAGTCTAAGAATTACTTAATGGTAAAACTAAATAACACCGTAATCAAAACCAGGACTTATGTTGAGCAGGCGATTTCTAGACTAACGATGCAGTCGTGTGAACGAATATTATACAAATACCTACGGGAGTAGGAAATAGATAAAACGATACAATACGAAGATACAACCAGTATCATATGAGGCACAGCTGTGTCGAATATCTCAAGTTTACAGTACCTATGCTCCACATCTGTTGTCTAACGCGTCAGCTCTATAAATGAATTTTCATTATATAACACTCCCGAGCACTCTGATAAAATAACGTATAATAAATATAAATGAATAGAAAGAAAGAAAGAAAATTTATTTTTTAGCACATAAATACAGTTAAAAACTTAGTAAATACATTTTAGCCTTATATAACTAAGGCTAAATGGACTAACAGCTCAGCATAAATGTCAAGTAGCAGTGTGACTACTACTCAACGCTGATTTTCAGCTGCAGCCTCAGAATACATAACATCACGCCTGTATTCCCCGAAGGGGTAGGCATAGGTGTACCTATAGTACACCCACATTTTGCCTGTAATGTTAAGCATCTATTGCCATCAACCGGGTACAAATCCAGATTCCGTGCTGCTATTGAGAATTACCTAATGGAAAAACCCTATAACTTTTTGCCCGACCCGGGATTCGAACCTCATGCTCAGCAGTCGCGCTTAGCAACCACTAGACCAACGAGGCAGGCAATATTATAAATGAATTAATTAATATTATGACGCCAGTGTATCTACCATGAGCTAGATAAGTAAAAACAGTAACGTACTTAAAGTTTAAAAAAACGGGGGCCAGCTGACAGTATTATTGACAATATTTTTACCGAGAAAACTTTCATAGATAACTGCGTTTTCTTTACACTAGAGATTTTAATTTATCGCGTTAACTCCAAGGGCTTTGTGCTCGTTGCCATAGAAATAACATACTTTTTCCATCGTTATTAAAAACGCATCAACTCATGGTAGACACACTATATTTCTTAACATTTTGCTAGACTGTATCAATACTATGTTGTAAGAGACAAGCCTTTTGCCAGAAAAAGACTCTTAAAAACTAAATATTTCTGAAGAAAGAAGTTAACAAAATTACGGATAAGTAACAAATTATTATAGGTTCACAAAATTGAATAATTTGACCTCAAAGCCACCTCTACTACAATAAAATGGTAGTATAAGAAATCTTCATCTAGCTTTCTCTCACAACTCCGTACATGCAACATTTATGGAGTATTTTTTATTCTATTCTTCTCTTTAATGTTCTAGCCATCTTCATGGCTTTTTTTACAATCGATTCCGTCATTTAAATAGTGTATTTTTCGTATTTACCTCAATAATCATCATCATCATATTAAAAAGACCATAATGGAGAATATACTTTCTCATCTAAATGTCACTATTATATTTTCTGGACCTTAACAATAAATAGTAGTAAGGATTAAAGTCGTCCCGAAATATAATTGTCTAGTATGTACTAATATAATATATCTTTAGAACCCTTTTGACTGGAGTTTGATTCCTTTTTATTTGAGAGATCCAAGTAAAAGGGGCTGGCGCCCTTACCCCTATTATTTAGGGTCGGCCTTGTCTTTTTACATTCGTGTTTATCCTTATGCGCATTTTACCTTTTTCAGGATCCATCCATCTTTTTTTTAAACTGCCTTTGCATATAAACGCCTATATTTGGAACTTTTGATTAAGGAATCTCCAGCCAGTATAATTATAATATGCTTTTAAACTATCGCGCCGCATGACAACTAAAACGGGACACGGGAATTAACGAGAACACAATTTTTTAATTTTTGCTTGACGTTCCTACCGAGTTGTAGTTTTAGTTATAATATGCTTGTTAATCAAGATTTTTCTTCAACTTTGGCACTCAACTTTTGATATAATTATGTCTAATATCACAGGCATCATGTAGAATATAATAGCGTGATTTAAGTTTTATCAAACCAAAACCCTGTTTTACAGGAACAAAGACCGCGTCAAACATAAATCTAACCAGAGTGAAGGTTTGAAAGAAAAACCAAGTCCTCTTAAACAAAAAGCATGAATAAGGAATGTGATCAATCATCATAATCAAGTACTGCAATACAACAATCACGACCTGATTGGCGCAGTGGCTAAGCAATTAGACTGCTGCGCTAAGGGTTGTGGGTTCGATTCCCGCACGGGGCAAAAAATTGTGCGATCCACATTTGATTGTCCCGAGTCTGGGTGTTTGTGTATGTGATATTTAATGTTTGTGAAACGCACCTACGATACAGGAGAAATTCCTAGTGTGGGGCGACGTTTTTGTAAAAAAAAAAAAAAATACATATAAAGCATAGTAGCTTGCAAAAAAAATGTTAACCTCAATAACGAATCTATCTCGAATGAATATCCAGAGTGGAATCTTCGTATAGCTTTAAATCTATCAACAACAACCTTTGAAGTCCCTTAAGCTAAACCGGTTGACAGATCGAAACCGTTAAAACCCGATCCAATCCCAAATTAAACATCTCCAATTTTAAGACATGCAAACAAAAAATCCCTTCATTTCAAATTTAAATATTTACCAAACTCCAACGTTATCAGAACACAAATATTGTTACTTAAGTATTTATTTTGGATCCTGTCATTCGAGTAGATAAATAACATTACGCGGCCCACTGGAGCTGAAAATTGCTGTGTACACATCGTCCCTAGCGGTTTCATTTGCAAAATAATCTTTCTACCTATATACTTGTATTAAAAAATGTTGGGCTTATGACTAAATGGTTTGGCTCCTAAGATCAGGTCAAGTACTGTCCGTACTTCTGCGCGACCGTTATTTGATTGGTGCCTTCGTTTGGACGAGAAGTTTGATTTGCTTGTTATGTAATTGCCTGAAACTTATACATTTCCCTTAGCAGAAGCATTTCTTTTAATCGGGCATACATTTTGCTTCACATCATAAGTACCATGTATTAGGTGATGAGCCAATTTTCCCATATTGTTTCAAAACCTTGTTCTACGTCTCATGCGACTCACTTTTTTGGTAACGGAAGGCTGTTGTATTCTTAATTTGTCTCCTAAGCTTTCTTCCTGTCTTAAGCTACCTATCAAATTCCACCATAATTTTATTTCATTGTTATGCTAATTTAGGATACAATCATAAGACATTGATATCATAATAGAAAACAATTTAATTCTCAATTCTGTTTCCATCTTACTCCACCTGTATCGTAGCATTTATAAAACAAAAGGCATATTCTTCACGGGATTGTACGTTTAAAGGAAAAGGTGTTGCTTCAAGTTAATTACAGATGTCTACATTAAAAGGAACTCGTCTGTAGATGCTCAACAATTCCACGTATTTGTGAAGAAAACAGTTCCATTGGATATAATTTATATTTCTGTTTATTTTAACTCTGCCTTTCTCGTCTCGTCGAATCTTGTTCAGATAATGAGTTGATTTTAATTGAATTAACGTACAGTTAGTTGAGTTATTTAATTCAAAATGAATTTAAAAATGGCGATATGAAATAGGTTATCAAAATGTACGTTGAGTTTCATTTCATTTTTTATTTTTGTCACGACGTATAAATTTACTTATTAGACAACTCGCACTCGAATAAAGGTTCCTGTGCGGGGTAAATATTAAAGTGATTTGGAAATATTTTATAATGACATTTTAGGTACGGTCTAAAAATATTTTTTATGAGTGTTAGATATTATGTTACTTGCTACAAAAAGGAATTAATATATATTACAATAATAAATGATTGAAATGAAAACTTATGTTACAAAATTTTGTATTCAGTACAGACTCTCTTTGAAAACTCATAAGACTCACCAAACGCTTATCACCAAGTACTCCAAAAGATTTTAGTCAGAATATTTTGCAAATACTTTAATATTATTTACCTCTTGTTATTGCTTAGCTCACAAAACAACAAAATCTAACCCAAAGCCACTAACGAACCTTAACAAAACACCGTTGCAACGAAAGCCGAAACGATAATTTACATCGATGATACAGCAATAGTTACCACAGACTAGATAACCGCAGTAAGACAACAGCATAACAAGCTTTCGGAAAATAACATTCAGTTTTATGGAATGTTATACAAAACTGACTAACTTTGATAACTTTAGTGAGCGATACCCATATATCTCCGGTTATATTCACGTATTTGTTTGGAAATGCCGACTAGTTTCGGACATTTTTCATGAGCTGGTGACGTGGGTTCGTGAGCTAAACAATAATATGGAAAACATTTACGAAAGTTTTAATAGTAAGAAATAAATATTGAAACGACACATTATCAACTATAACAAGCAGTCCTATTAATAAGTTTGTTTACGATAGACTATATTTATGCAGACTATATGAAAAAAGTCGTAATGCCCTAATGGTTAACAGACCGGACTTGTATGCACCACGTTGCTGGTTCAAACCTAGAAGAGTATCATTGTGACTTTTTAATTGTTATAAATACTTTCTTAAATATTCTAAGACACCGCTAACTAACAGTGAAGGATAACATCTCGAGGAAACCTTGATATAGCTAGCTGTAATCGGCAACCCCAGTGAGCTAGCGTCGCGATCAATACTCGGTCCTTTTCTACAGGGTTTTGCCCTGAAGTAAGACAGTTATAAGCTGGTATTATTATCTATATACGAAAGCCTGGTACTATTTAAAGACCATACCTTGTATAATTATGTAAGATTATTTAACCTAGTGTAACAGCAAGAAAGTGTAGGCATACTATACGAATTTTCAGCGGTAAGTGGTAAACTATTTAAACTTAAGAAATTAATTAATAGTTTGCTACTTATGAGTGTTTATTAAGTAGTTTTTGGTCATTATTCTGTAGCTCTTCGACAGTTGTAGTTACAATTTTGTTAAGTACAAGAAAATTTTGAAATGGTAGTAGGTCTGAAATGACTACAAAGTTTTATCGTTAGAATGTGTATGAACCAAATTCAGAAAAAACATGTTTTAAAACACATTTTTACAATCAAAAGTACCTACCTAAATAACTGATAAATGATCCGAATTGTGATATCCCCTTTCATTGCACAGCAGTCGAATGTATAGCAAATATCCGGGCACAAAACGTAGACTTGATGCTTCTTGGTTACTGAAGTGAGATGTATATTATTCAGTGACATTACAGTGACAGTGACATTACAGCTAAATGAAGTAATATAATTGTACTAAGGTAAACCAAGTCATATTAATTACTCTTTGCTTTGAATACCAAGAATTACTTACTCTTGCCGCGTATTATGCACCAAGGTTTAAAAATACACAAGATATTGTAAAAAAATATTTCAAAAGAACAATTAAAAGTATGATATTTCAGATAAAAATGTATTATGTATATTTTTCTACCTAAAATTATTATTTATTGTGGATGAGTAATGGGTAAATCCAGTAACATTCTGCCCGAACCTGGATTCAAACTCGGGGCCTCATGCTTAACAGTCACCACGCTACTACCACTAGATCAACACTTGGAAGAGAGATCACCAAATATTCTCTTTGTTACGCTGTTTATGTATTTTTGTGACAAATTAAGTAAATAAATCTTACTATTATTATTTACATAATAACTAATAAAGTAGAATATCAACAAAACTTAAACCAACCCTGAAAAGTAGGTTCAAACTAAACTATTTAGTCAATGGACTTTCTGTATTTATTTATTCTGTGGCAATAGCAACAACAGATGATTTATGAAGCATCTTTGTTTCAAGCTAACGTTTGCTGTCAATCAGTATTATTAACGAATTTAGCGAACGAAAAATTGATGGATGGTGATTGTACTTAATATTTATTGTGCAATCCTTATTCGACAGTTTTCTTCAGCCTTTTCTATTTAGTTTGAAAGGTTTGTTCATCGTGGTAGCGGGAATTGTATGGTGAGAGAAACGATAACAATATATTGATTTTGTTTCAAGATTAATTACAAAAAGTTACGGCGACGGAAAACATCGTGAGGAAACCTGGATATTATTACCAAAAATCGCCAACCCGCAGTGAGCTAGCGTGGTGATCAATGCTCAGTCCTTCTCTATACGAGAAGAGGCCTTTGTCCTGCAGCGGGACAGTTACAGGCTGTAATTATTATTTATTTGTATTACGGTTACGACGACATAATATTGTTATTATATCAATTTAGACTTGCCATCTACATAAGAGGTATTGCACATGTGTGCAGAAACACAAGTGCAGTCTAATTTTTTAGTCTGGAGAGAAGGACCAACGGTTAAAATGCAGACACCAATCATTCCGTATAAATATAACATACAAATATAGTACCAATTTCTTGATTCTTTTGAACTGTCAATCAATGTAATACCTCTGCCTACTCTATATACAGAAGGTACATAATACAAGCACGGTGTCACAGTTAGTGCACTGCATATTTTATAACCTCATCCATTGGCCCAAACGGAATACTAAATGCGTGTAATGAAACTCACAAAGTGATATTTGGAAAGCCGTTTCAGATCCAACATGTTGGCTTTGGTGATGTTAAATGTAAAATGCATGTTACAGTTTAAATGGAAACTGATTTATTTATTAATTCTGTTGTAATTATTTGCTATGTAAAAGTAATTTGCCTGTTGGTCTAGTGGTTAGTGACCCTGACTGATAAACCGGAGATCGTGGGTTCGATTCCCACCCAGGACAAATCTTTGTGTGATGAGCATAATCATTTGTTCTGTGTCTGGGTGTAATGTATCTATAATATGTACATATGTATTTAGAAATAAATATAAGTATGTTTATCAGTTGTCTGGTTACCATAATACGGGCTCTGCCTAGTTTCGAATAAGATGACCGTGTGTGAGTGGTCCCAAGATATTATTATTATAAATAAGCAAACTTACATAAAGTGACACCTGTTGTCTATTAAGGATAGATAAAGATCCTGGCATATCACTCGTTAATAGTACTCCTAACCTGACTCTTCTTCTTCCATCTTCGATTGGTTATATTATGTTTGCCAACAATAATAAAGTAAGCATTTTACGCATCATCAGCCAGAAGACGTCCACTATTGAACGAAAGCTTCATCCTTTTAGAAGGGGGGAGGTTGCCATAATCCCCACGCTTTGCAAGTGGCTTGGGGATCGCAGTGTTAGTAGTCAAGTTACAGAAGATACTGCTGCCCATCTTCTGGAGTTTCCCTTAGTCACCTCTTACGACACCCACGGGAGGAAAGGGTGTGGTCAATTCTAGGCCGGATACCACACGGCACAGCTTTGTACGCATGGTCTCGTAGCTAAACTTAACAAGTTATGGTACCTACAATGATTTTGGATCAAAAGTTTTTTTAATATTTATTTTATTCCTACCAAATCAAGGTAAAAGGTAATCACAAAAGGAAAACCTTAAAAAAACTTCAAAGATAAGGCCCCTTTCATGTGTGTTATGTTTTAAGAGGTAAACAAGCATTGTTGACTATGCTAGATGGTGCAAGCGAATTCAGATTATTTAAATCTAGATTGAAAAACTAGTTTTTCCTTCATCAATGATATAATTATCGAGGGAACGACATTAGATATCTTTTACTTCCAATTTCACCAGATATGACGACCTAATTGGCGTAGTGGCTAAGCAATTGGACTGCTGTGCTAAGGGTTGCGGGTTTGATTCCCGCAAGGGACAATACTTGTGCCATACACTGATGTTTGTCCCGAGTCTGGGTATATGATAATTTCATGTTCCTGATTAAATAAAATTCCTAGTGGATCCAAAACTAAATTGCTTCAAAGAAGAAGTCGACGACGGTAATAAAAAATCCCACCAACAAAAGTTAATCTCTTAAATTAAAAAAAAAAATAAGGAGCACGGGTAGGCTGTATACGCGCGCCTATGCCACCATAATAAATAAAAGCGAGCCAACTCAACTTCACTCTAAACACCCAAAAACAAAATGAAACAACTTTTTATTTCGAAAACACTTAAACTTGGAAGTACCCAAAACTTGGTTGTCAAAATAGGTGTTTCATATAATGAGGATCGGACCGCGGCCGGTCTATTAAAACTTTTCTTGTTATGGCCTGGTGCATCGAATAAACTAAGTTTGGGAGCTTTGAGGGTCGTGCTAGAGTACGGTTGATGGGTGGGATGTGGGACGAAATATGTGCGTGATTTTGGGAGCATACGCAGATCAGGATAAGCACTTGGAATTCTTCGTCCAAGAATTAGGTACAATGTTAAAATGGCCATCGAACTGTTGTCCATAAGAAGTGAAATTAACTGATTGATATACAGAATACATATTCGTGTTTATAGTAAGGTTTATGGATCGATTTCTTTTGGGTTTTCCCATAAGATATTTTTCAGTAATAGTACTAAGTCCAAAATGCCCTGTTAATGGCAATAGGCTGGCCTCCTATTAAGCGGAATGTGGGTGTATAAAATATGTTTTGTCTGCTCATTCCTTCGACAAATACAGGCGTAATGTAAGTAACTATCATACCTTTCTTTGTTACGTCTGTTCTTTTATTCGGAAGAAATACAAATAACACAACAAACAGCAAACTAAGAGCTGTCAAACGTCGCTAAAAGAAATTCTAGTTACAAGTCGCAAGAAAATTTCGTTAAAACATTTGGTTCGCTGTCTGAAAAACGTCAGAGCGATTCTTCCGCGTGTCTGCTCTGTATGCATTTAGCGAGAAAAGCTGGCGAGATAATGCTAGAACAATTTTAAACACCTTCTGGTTATTATTTGGCGATGTTCATGCTTTTAAGTCTATTTTTGAAGCCTGTCAGTGCATGTTTAGTACACTGCAAGTTTAAATAGAAGTCGTTTTCAATAATTTTGGGGAATACGCTGCTGTGCTTCTATGTTTGTGATGACTAAAACTTTTTTTATGCCTTAGACTGCCTCGCTGGTCTAGTGGTCGCAAAGCTTGACTGCTGGGAGGTCCTGGGTTCGAATACCGGGTTAAGCAAAGTTTTCTTGGTTTTTCCATTATGTGATTCTCAGTAGCAGCACGGAGTCTGGATTTGTGCACGGTGGCAATACGCTCGCTCCCTATTACATTAGGACCTATAACATAGTTGGCTAAGTGTGTGTGTAGCCAGAGGTAATGCAAGGAAATACAGATATAATGTTATGTTTTTTTAAATTCAGATAATTTTATTTAACTAGAGGTCGCCCTGAGACAAATTTGATCCGTAATTCTGTTACAAATATTGGCATACTGCACTTATTTTCCACACAAACTTTAACCGTGCCATATTTCAAACTCCTCCGCGTAATTTTCGTAAAAAGCCAAAGTGTTTGCTTCACGTATTAATAAACAGATTATAAAACCTAGCCTTATCTCGGCTTCAAAAGTCGACTTTCTGTTAAGACAATAAATGTCAATGTCAGACAAAATATAATAAATCAATAAACAAGTTTCGGGTTTTGTAGCTAGACATAAAGTGATATCCAATTTACAAACTTGTTGGGTCGGGAACGGACAGACGGACGACGCAGATACGGGGGCATTGATGTGGAAAATAACAGAGAGAGCAGTAATAACTATTTCATATTGTGTTGGTTTTGGCTTGAAATGTCCCGAGATCTTGGATGTAGGATTTCTTTTTGGAGTTACGGCTGACTTGCTGAAGTAATGTGTTTTAAGATTTTGTTGGTTGTGAGTTGATGTTTTTTGTAAATGTTGGATGCTCAGCTACGACTGCTTGTTGGTCTAGTGGTCGCTAAGCGTGACTGCTGAGCAAGAGGTCCTGGGTTCAAATCCCGGGTCGGCCAAGTGTTACTGAGTTTTCCCTTAGGTAATTCTCAGTAGCAGCACGGAGTCTGGATTAGTGACCGGTTGATGGCAATAGGCTCGCCCCCTATTACATTGGGACTTACAACATAACTGGCGAAATGTGGGTGTACTATATGTACACCTCTGCCTACCCCTTCGGAGAATACAGGCGTGATGTTATGTTATGTTGGATGCTCACCATGTATTTCCCGAAGATGCAAAACTTAATACATTTCACGGTAAAAGTTTGCAGTTTCCTCTAGTATAGTGATATTTCTTTAATTCGGATAGTATATTATGCTTGCTAAGAAAACGCGTGTATTAATTAATAATGTTTTACAAAATTACGTCCAAAGTGATCCAAACCTACAGAGATCTTTAACACGCAGTTGTTCCGTTTATACGCCTGTTACCTGCAGTCATGCACACACTTCTGTCCACCATTAAGGGGAAAACTTGACTTAATTAAATAATTGTTACTACATTTACATCCTTGTTCCTATCGTATGGTTGATTAACACTCTGGTGTCAGAGTTTAAACCGCCTGTAGGCCTCCGGCATGGCTTTACACACCGTTGAAAAATCTCTCAGGTGTGCCGATTTCCTCACGATGTTTTCCTTCACCGTTTTTAGCAACTGATAACTAATTTATAATACGCACATGAATTCGAAAAGACATTGGTGCGTGCCGGGGTTTGAACTTGCGACCTTTGACTTAGCAGTCCAACGGTCATAGCACTCGGCTATCAGTGCAGTTATTTACATACTCATTTACCCTCTTACTTATAAACGATGGTAAGACACTCATTGTATTAGAACAGAATCACACTGAATTATAAAGGCTAAATTTTGTGAGTGTGTGTTTGTTACTTCTTTACGCTCAAACGGGCGGACCGATTTTCGAAAAAATGGTGTGGGCGTTATAAGATTCTCTTCTTATTCGCGTGGGGCTCGTTGCTATGCGGCTACCCGGCAGATCAGTCGATCTGCGAGGTTAAGCCATGCTCGCCGCGGTCAGTCTTGTGATGGGTGACCGTTTTCACATGTCGAGACCCCACCGTGCATCGGAAGGCACGTTAAGCCGTTGGTCCTGCGCCTGATCTCTCTCTGGTCGTGTCGGTCTACCGTCCCATCGGATTATGAGAGTGAGGGAATAGGGAGTGCACCTGTGTCTGCGCGCATACTTATGCACTATAATATGCCCTGCGTAGATGGCTAGTCTCATCTGAGACAGGCCGCTGTGACCGAAATTCGGTCAGGAGGACATTATTATAAGATTCTCTAGTAGTATACACTATACACACAATAGAAGACGATTTGAACCATAAACCGCATGTCTGAACGTTCCAACACAACTGCAGTGTGGTTACGCGTGCACTGGAAATAGGCAACGAACAAGAACGTCGCCTGTAACTGTTGGAGACAGCCCGTGCAATGAAATTAAGATCTTAAATGCAGTAGTAATAAAGACGAAAATAAGTGACATTTAAAGTAATGATAAAAGACGAATTACTGAAAAATAATGAGAAGATGCTAAATGATTTATGGAGATAAAACCAAGGTTTAATAAATAGTTTGGAGAAAAAATAAAAGGCGAAAGGAAAACCATAAAGAACTTTTTTAGAAACCCCAAAAACTAAAGGAAATCCCAATATTTAAGCCTTAAATATTGCGTATTTAAAATACTTTCTATTTATAAAAAGCATTTTTACAATTGCACTTATAAGAAGATAAAAATTCAAATCTTTGAGTTTTTAGAAAAAAGACGATTTTAAATGACTTGGTAAAAATATTTTAGAAAATTTAATAATAAAAGCATCGTGACATATAATACAGTAAGTACTCTATGAAAAAATAAGTACCTATGTCAAGAACCCGTTCCACGTCCTCTACACCCCAAAGGTCTAGATACCTCAAATTCCATTCTCACGATGAAAAATCACAGAGAAAATATTTATAAATTTTCAAAATAAAACTCCGATACGCCTGAAGTTTCCGCTCCATTGAACCAGAAGCCCTCAGTTCATACCGGGCCAACACTAACGAGAAAATGCATAACCCAGAATTTATTAAAAATCTACGCGATTTTTTATGCTAAAAATATGGCGAATTTTTTGTCATCTTTTGATATAAATATAAGGTCCTAACAATTATACTTAAAATATTGTAAGGAGTAATTTATGGTGATAAGTGTTTTTTTTAATAACGTCGCCCCACACTAGGATTTTCTCCGGTATCGTGGGTGCGTTTCACAAACATGAAATATCACATACACAAACCCAGACTCGGGACAAACATCTGCGGATCGCACAAATTATTGTCCCGCGCGGGAATCGAACCCGCACCCCTTAGAGCAGCAGTACAATCGCTTAGCCACTTCGCGAATCAGGTCGGTTTTATATTACAGTTGTTGACCAGTCGATATTTATAGGTCATTGTGACCTATATCTATCAACCGGGCATAAAACCCGAGTCCGTGCTGCTACTGAGTATTACCTAATGGAAAAACACAGCGACCCGTTGCCCGACCCGCGATTCGAACCCAGGACCTCATGCTCAGCAGTCACGTTTAGCAACAACTACCTTTAAAAATACAGTAATTATAATATTGATACACAATGTTTTTAGTGACAAATTAATGTACATAGAATGAAATTCAGTAGAAACGAACCTTCTCGAATTACCTAACTTACGAATTCTCGTTTCAATACTTATCCCACTGATAACAGCTTAGCTGCACCGAACAGAACTTGAATTTAAGCTGAAGATGCGCTGAATATGAATTATTCAAGCCACCGGCTCGGTAGCGCCCCCCGTGGCGACTCACGGCGGTTTCCATAATACATCCTTTCAGATCATCGTATACAGAAAGGGTACTTATTTTTAAAATCGGAATTCTGTTTTTGATTGTTTACTTAATTTTAAAATACAAGTTCTATTTTTTATTGTTTTCTAAATTCGAGTGGGTTGTTAAGTTGTTATCAGCCAGTATCGATTGTTTTTTCATATTTTTATTTTTAGACATTGGTAGCCAGTCTCCTATTTGTGGAGCTTGTCCTAATTTTTGGTAACTATCATCCCGGTGTTTAAAATTATACCTTTATTGATAAAAGGTATTTTTGGGACAAACTTTTAGATATCTTTTCTTTATCATGGAGACTTTATATATAAATAATATAACTCTTTTCTCTTTATAGTTAATTCAGCTAGTTCCCTCAGTGTGAGAAGCCCTTAATTAATGAACTAGCCATAGAGGCAAACCGCCGACAACTAACACTTCATCGGCCAACAACGTTAGCTATAGCCGTATACCCTAAATAACTTAGGGCCGATTATTCAATAGCCAAAATTTTTTATTAGTAGAATAAAGACGTTTTTACATATTTTCCATATATTGACTGTCAAAATGTCAATTTTATCCTTCGAACATAATTTAACTGACGATTGAAAAATCGGCCCTTAGTCTTACAAAAATAGATTACTTGATCCAGACACTATGAATTTAAAATACTCAAAAGCTGCGATAGACAGAATCAATAAACTATTTACTGGTGTCAATTATCTTCATGATAATATTAACAGTACATAGACTATAAAATGTTTTGACTTTTCATGACAAATAATTGATATTAAATGTGTGAAATGAATGACAATCATTATTTCACGACGAAGACAATTATTCTTTAAGATGCAAATAGAGTCTCCACGACTGACGATCCCTAAGTAGGTACGCCCGGCGCACCGTGGGCGGTCAACCTCGCTACCAACCTTGTTGACTGACCAATCTCGACACCACGGCGTGAACCATTCCATGAAACTATTGCCTCATGCCGATACGAAAAAGAAGACCTCAATCACAATTATTCAATACAATCCAATTTCGAGCTCTCAATAAAGTTCTAAAATTTTAATTATTCCTTTTATTAAGTTAAGCTTCATTTGTATAAAACAATGTTTATCTATATTATATAAAACCATTCGGGCTCGTCAATATCCGAGTAAAATGCTAGGACGCATTGAATCTTTGCATACATTGTGTGAAATCAACAATGTATGCAAAGATTCAATGCGTCCGGTCACGTCTGCGAATCGCCGATTATGTGAGAATCATACTATAACCTCTATATATTTCGATTTGTCGAATAAATCTTTGTGAACTTCAATTCACAAGGTTTTCAATATCGTTTCCGTAAACTATTCGTTTCTGGATGTTCGATTGTTAGTTTCTCTTTTGATTTAGAAGAATTACTTAGTTCGTTCACTGAATTTAGGATATCTCTTTTGTCTTTTTATTGTTTAAATTTAGTTTCTTTTATTGCAAAAGAATTTGTTTATTCTCTGAATTGACAACCTTGGCGCCGTGGCTAGGTGATTGGACTGCTGCGTTAAGGGTCGGGGGGTTCGGTCCCATACTGATCAAAAAAATATGTTCGTCCCGAGTCTGGGCGTTTGTGTATGTGATATTTAATCTTTATGTAACGTACCCACGATACACGAGAAAAGTAATTCTCAATAACGGAAGACATTCTCACAAAATCCACAAACATCAACGGGTGTCACGTTTTTTTAACGTTATTATTAAAACACAATATGATGTCCGACTCCAATAAAACCTGCGACATTAACTTTTATTATTTAAGGGTAGGTTCCATTCCCTGCTTTTATAATTAGATAACTTTTAATGTACTATATGTAGGCACTAAATGTATATTATAAAGAGGTTAAATTTGTTTGTATGTAGGGAGTAATCTCCGAAACTATCCATCCGATTACCGAAATTCTGTTACCAATATATAGAATCGACCGTTAGGGACATAGGCGACACATTATCTCGGTTTTTTCTGGATTACAAATACGAAACGAAAACTTTTTCCACGAAGACGAAATCGCAGATGGAAGTTGATACACAAAAGAAACTTCATAACCAAAACATAGCCTAACAACACCGTTTACTCTTCAACCAAGAAAATATAAGAACGCACAAGATCTCGTGAAGATTTACATTCTTTATAAGTAGACCTTTTGTTTTGGAGCGAAGACAGGTTGGTTTTCCTCAAACGCCGCAGTAATTCGTTTCTCTAAGTTGACACTTACAAATTGGGTGCGAGAAAAGGCAGCTTATAAGCCGGTACCCATGTGATTTCTTGTCTAGATAAAGCCACTATACGGCTTTAATGGCAAGAAGTAGAACTAGTCGGAGATTTTTTTGTAATATTTTCAAAATGTTTTTGTCATAATTTACATAATTGAGGCAAAATTAATGACTATACGTAGATAAGGAAGATATTATTAAAACTGCAAATCTTCTTGTCATTATATGGTTGATGAACAACCTGGTGTCAGAGTTTAAACAGCCTGTAGGCGTCTGACATGGCTTTACGCGCCGTTGAATAATCTCTCAGGTGTGCCGGTTTCCTCACGATGTTTACCTTTACCGTTTTTAGCAACTGATTACTAATTTATAGTACGCACATGAATTCGAAAAGACATTGGTGGGTGCCGGGGTTTGAACTGAAGATGAAAGATTATTTATTCAAAATTGACTAATGAGGAATACTTTTTTAACGTCAAATACATAAAGACAGCCCTTAAAACTGGCTAGAAAAAACGGTGCAACAAGCTCCGTAACATCACATTCTATCTGTAACACTTGGGAATATAGGATGGCTAAACAAGGAAATTTTGAAAGTTAAATCGTTGTGTTTAACTACTAAAAAAGAGGTTCTATATTGACAGTAATATCTCACAGATATAACCAATACATAATTGAGTTGATCTTTTTAATGGTGCCTATCAAACATCCAGAAATCGACCCATATTTTCAATTTTAACAAACACGAGGATCAACTCATTTCGACGACAGCATTTATATGAAGGACACATATTTCCACAGTAAATATAATAATGCAAAAACCAGTCTTGTTTTACTGGTGTTTTGTCATTCCAACAGCCGGTCTAGCTTGATCCTTCAATACATAGAGTTCGCGTATCGAAATAGGTCTCCCGAAATTGGATTTCAAAGTCCACATTTTCCATGTTTCAACAATTCACTGGTCTGGAATAGAGGACATCGAGTTTCATGATACGAAGTGATACATCCGTAAAAATATATACCTACGACGTATAATCGAATCCATAAAATTGTTTTCGTATTTTCATTTGGAGAGAAAGTTATGACTGGATTTTAAATTCTTTCATGTTTTAAATTTAAGCTTATAATATTATGAAGCGGTTTTGTTGATTGTGGGTCTAATTCTCTCTAAACATGAGATTTGAGAAGATTCTTTCTTCCTCTGTAGCGGAAATAATAGAATGTTCAATAAGCGAACTACGGTCACGGAGGTCTGTGTCTGCTAAGACTAGCCAACTACGCAGGAGATATTATAGTGCACCAGTATGCGCACAAACACAGGTGCACTCCCTATTTCCTGATTCTCATAGTCCGATGGGACGGTAGACCGACACGATCGGAGAGAAAACAGGCGCAGGACTAACAGCTTAGCGTGCCTTCCAAAGCACGGAGGGACTCAACATGTGAAATCGGTCAGCCCATAATAAGTCTGACCGCAGCGAGCAAGGCTTAATTTCGCAGATCGACCAATCTGCGCGAAAGCCACGTAATTAGGAGCCCCTCTTTGCTTGATATTGCTGAAATACTGAAATATAAGTATTTGCACTCAAGCACTGCGCAGAAATATCTTCAATCTTTTTAAAAGATACCTCCGTGTCATTAACTTCCCTTAGAAGAACCTAATACCTCTTTTAAAAGGAAAGTAATTCCCTCATTCTCCTCACAGTGCAAATTGTTTTCTATAAAGCTGAACACGGCGGGGATTTATGACGGTGAGTTGTCGTCGGTACGTAACGTACGGACACGAGAAAATGAAATGAAATTGAGATTTCCATCCATCATGGATTTTGTGATGAGCATTTAAAAATGGGTATAAAACAATAGACTACTGATAACATGGAACACCTCTGCTTACTCCTTCAGAGTTTACAGGTAAGGTCACATTACATAATTAGTATGTAATATTGTAAAAATTTAAACGATACGTTATTAGCTACAGTAACAAAACTTTAATCACAATCTAATTCAAATCAATCAAACTCCTTTGCTATCCTGCTATTCGGATTCTGTCAAAGGAATTTTATGAGTTCTCTGTCTATCAGGCTTATTTATGCTTCGCTTGGCATTCGCTTATGTTTTGTCAATCTTCTTTCATTCATTATTTTTGCAAGCCAATGCCATCTATTCTCATACATCTCCTGTATATCATATTACGAAATAGTTTCAGCATTGCGTATAAACTGCAAACACAATATCTCCGTATTTATGCATCGAACTGTACGACCGTGTGCAATCGGTTGTGAAGTTATGAGCTTTGACATTTTGGCTCTAGGAACAGCAAAAAACTTGCAGAAGGTGCACTCACATTTATTTGGTTTTGGCACAATTCACATGTTTATTATCGTTGTCTTTGTGTCGTCGTCTCTATAATCATTGCAATTTTACTCATCCAAATCATCTCTGTATTCTATTGGATTGTGGATTTGGGTTCCTCTTTATGTCCATGCAAAATCATATTCATAACTATTTTGATTAGTTGAGTGATTAATAATAATATTTTATTGCCCCTCATGCCTCTTTAAAATAACATTTAGTTTAGAATCTTGTTAGACATCAAGACAAACAATAATATTCTTGACTATACAGACATGCTTAAAGAAAAATCTTTCAATTTATTACTTAAATAAATTTGATGACGTGATGTCGATTTCTGTGGTCAGATCAATGGATTTATGCCTTTTTCGATGACATATTATATGAACTAGATCTTCTGAACTCACCTTTCATGTGACCCGACATCCTTTGTCAAATGTTCCAAGAAAAACATGTTCTTCTTGTATCCTAATATTACATTTCTGTCATATCCTCATATTTACATCACGATGGGAATGTAAAGGGATGGAAGCGAAGCGGAAATTGGTTATTTATCAATCTGGCTCACGTATAGTTGGAATCTCTTGGATTACTGTCTGTTCAAAACTTATGATGAATGTGATTTCGTCAGACTGTCATATTTTGGGGCCAAAAACCGTTATCAGTATTACAGCAGCAGTCTTTCCATTATAGAGCCTAATCTAGCAGTGATAGCCAAGTGGTATGACCATTGGACTGCCATGTCAAAGGTCGCAAGTTCAATACCCAGCACGCACGAATGTCTTTTCTAAATCATGAGCGTAATATAAACTAACTATCTGTTGCTAAAAACCAGCACACCTGAGAGATTTTTTAACGGTTTGTAAAGCCATGTCAGAGCCCTACTGGCGGTTTAAACTCTGGCACCAGGTTATTCACCAACCATACGATAAGAAGAAGAAGAGGGCCTAAACTTATTTGACATGGTAATTATCATGAAACTTGGCTTTAATGGAATAAAATTACAAAATTACAATGAACCAGCGTGGCAATCAATGCTGAAATTGAAATTATTTTTATTTCATGTTTACAAATTACGGGATAACTATGAAACACCAATACCAGTTGCTCATTCCTCAAAGGCCATTTTCATATGCAAGAGAAG
Organism: Abrostola tripartita; assembly: GCA_905340225.1. Lineage (NCBI taxonomy): Eukaryota > Metazoa > Arthropoda > Insecta > Lepidoptera > Noctuidae > Abrostola > Abrostola tripartita. The sequence goes on along the minus strand of HG996510.1, from coordinate 2,074,383 downwards.
GACTAAGTCTGTGAGAGTGGACGTGCGTTTGACATGAAGTGGGGCAGTTGTAGGCTAGTATTATAATCATCATCATCATCAGCCGGAAGACGTCCACTGTTGAACAAAGGCCTCCCAGTTTTAGAATGGAGAGAAAATGTCATAATCCCCACCCTTGGCAAGCGGCTTGGGGATCACAGTGTTGGTGATCAAGTTACAGAAGACACTGCTGTCCATCTTCTGGGTTTTCCCTTAGTCACCTCTTACGACACCCACGGGAGGAAAGGGGGTGGTCAATTTTAGGTCAATAAGTTTTATTATACTAGTTCCAAATCATTCCTATGAAACAAAGATGACATTTCCTGGTGTCAACTATAGTCACGCTCGCTAAAACAGAGTGAATTACAGATATTCTGTGGAGTGCCGTTATGGAATAAGCAATGAATCATTACGGTGACTCGTAAAACAAAACAAACGTGAATCTGCCAGGAGACAACAAAAGGCGTTCCAATAAATATGGCTGCGTGTCACACCGATGCGAACGTTGGAGCAGCGATCATTCAGAGCATTGAATATTACCCAAAGTTAAAATGTAGATTAGGAGCACGATTTTACCAGTGTGTATGAAGAATATGATGAAAGTTTATGAGGCTAAAGGGATCATAGAAAATAGAAGTCTTTGTTCTTTTCCTACCCGTCTGGAGAACAGGCGTATTTCTTTTTAAAAAACGTTGCCCCACACTAGTTTCTCCTGTATCGTGGGTGCGTTTCACAAACATGAAATATCACATACACAAACACCCAGACTCGGGACAAACATCTGCAGATCTTGCTTAGCGCAGCTGTCCAATCGCTTAGCCAGTGCGCCAATCAGTTCGTCAAATCGTATCTCTCTATATTTATTACCTACACAAACATTACTCCCACAAATCTTCAGTAATGTTATAGGTCTCAATATATTATGGAGGGCGAGCCTATTGCCGTTATACACAACTTCCTGGACTCCTTGCTGCTACAGAGCATAACATAATGGAAAAAACAATTTGTTGAAAAAACAAACAGTGACCAACAGGCAGTCCTTTTTATTAGTTTTATTTCGATAATTATTTTACCGGTTGAACCAAATGCGGGGAGGGCTTTGTTCAACAGTGGACGTCTTCCGGCTGATGATTATGCTGAAATATTTTACAAAATACGAATTTTTAACAAAAATAATGCATGTCTATGTGACGCACATCCACTCACAATCGGTGACGCGAAGTAAAGCCCTCTCCACACGGCCGGTGTCACGGCCAGATTATTTATTACCATTATTTATCTACGGGAACCGACTCAAATGTCGGAATTGAGTGCTACGGGCGTGTGTAGCCCGCCTAACTTCGTATACATCGTATTCACAGGGGTTTTGTGAGAGAAAAGTTGTTTTAGTTATCTGGTACATACGAATAATAATGGTAGAGAATTGGATAGTTGGGACTTTTGGAGAGAAAAACCTCTACGAATGATTTATTTTGAACCAGCAAATAATTTTAACCGACTCAAAACGAGGCAATTTTCTGTTCAGATGCTTTTTTATGTACCAGTTCGACTGGCAATATTGATCTGAGCCCACGAGTTTTCCTTTGCAATAATCCTAGTGTTTCAGTGCATCATCATTTGGAAGTATTTATGACATAGTCACCACGCTATGTATACCTCATTTGCTCTCATTACATTATTAATACATCCTGGTTAACAGAATTTTCCACGAAATTATATATTATTTTAATAATAATCTATTCGCAAAACCCGAACTATGGGCACCATAATGGCATTTTACAATCATTCAAACGCTACACGTTCCTAGAAGTTTTAAATCAATCTCTGTACGGCAAAATAGCAGATATATGCTACGTGTGTCTATCATTTAGCTGATGACGTCACGCCTATATGGCCTGGTACGAGCAATCGTTCACGATAATTGAAGTTTGCGGTTTGGCTAAACTGGCGGCGTTGAGCGTACGTTATCTAGCGATAGAAAGCTGGTCTGTATGATCATATGGTACTAGACGCCTAGTCGAAGAAATTCAACTGAAATTTAATATATTTTTATCACATAACTATGTCATAGGCAGAGTGCTAAGGCTTATCATAAAAAAAAGTTAACAAAAAATAAAGATTGGCCGATTTTTTTCCTGTATCTAATTTATATTGTTTGGCTCAGTAACTTTGGATTCTAGTTTTTAGTTCGGGCCTCAATAGGATAAACAACCTGATGTCAGAGTTTAAACCGCCTGTAGGCCTCTGACATGGCTTTACACACCGTTGAAAAATCTCTCAGGTGTGCCGGTTTCCTCACGATGTTTTCCTTCACCGTTTTTAGCAACTGATAACTAATTTATAATACGCACATGAATTCGAATAGACATCGGTGCGTGCCGGGGTTTGAACTTGCGATCTTAGACTTGGCAGTCCAACGGTCTTACCACTCGGCTGTCAGTGCTGTTCTCTCCCCTACAACGTTATCAAAACTATGCTCGATTGCATCGTACTCACACATCAATGGGCAAAGTTATTTACGCGACAAATTCTGCCCATCACATGGCGGAAGGGAGCGAAATGCAAAATCAATTTGAAACTTACTGAGCCATCAACATCGAATCTGTTTGATTAGTTAAAGATATTTGATGTGAATTAAGGACCAGTTAGATTGCACTTGAGGCCAAAACAATGTAGGCTATATTTTAATATTTACACGCATTTTTCTGTAAATTATGTTATCAATTTACTGCCTCGTTGGTCGCTAAGCGCGACTGCTAGGCATGAGTTCCCAGGTTCGAATCCCGGGTCAGGTAAAGTGTTATTGGGTTTTTCGATTAGGTAATTCTCTGTAGCAGCACGGAGTCTGTTTTGTGCTTACTGGTTTGTGCCCGTCATAGATAAAAGATTTAATTACATTAAAATAAATTTAAATAAACCACACTTCCTAATATTCCTGTCTCGCAGTGTACAACCCATTACCTACAGAGTGGTCCTAATCAACGCCTTTACTGCCAACCCTGAATATCAGTGCCATATTGATGACGCAACCGTCGCCTAGCAACGCCCAAACTAGGCACCAATTCATGTAAATTAGATAGTAAGTGACGTCACTAAATGGCTATTAGGCCCCCCCTTGCCCTTTGCGAATTAAGCGTGAGGATAATTGGTTTGTTTATTCAACCGTTAATATTACTATCGAATTATGTTGTGTGTATAATCTGTATTTAAATAAAATAATAGTTGTTTTCTGTCATTTAAATTTTAGAATAGGAAAAAGGCTTGGCCCGCGTTAACCCCTATTTAAACCCCTTAGAGAAAAGAATTTTGAAAAAGTAGCCTATGTTCTTTCTCGGGTCTTAATCTTTCTACATGCCAAATTTCATCAAAATACGTCCATTGGTTTTATCGTGAAGGTGTAACAGACGGACAGACAGACAGAGTTACTTTCACATTTATAGTATTAGTATGGATTGTTTACAATAAATATTCACGCTACTGCCTTGTTGTTCTAGAAGTCGCTAAGCGAGACTGCTGAGTACGAGGTCGTGAGTTCGAATTCCGGATTGGGTAGTGTTATTGGGAGAGAGGGGCTGGGTTTGATTCCCAAGTCAGGGAAAGTGTTATTTGGTTTTTCCATCAGTAATTTTCAGTAGCAGCACGGAGTCTGGATTTTTGCCTGGTTTATAGCAATAGGCTCGCTCCCTTATATTATGACCTATAACATAACGTACGAAATATGAGTGTACTACAATTATGTGCACATCTGCCTACCCCTTCGGGATTCAGGCGTATGTTATGTTACTCCGCTTGCAATAGGTGTTCTTCTTCTTCTTGTCGTATGGTTGATGAACAACCTGGTGTCAGAGTTTAAACCGCCTGTAGGCCTCTGACATGGCTTTACACACCGTTGAAAAGTCATTCAAGCGTGCCAATTTTCTCAAGATGTTTTCTTTCACCGGTTTTAGCAACTGATAACTAATATAGTACGCACATGACTGCGAAAAGTCAGGTGCGTGCTGGGGTTTGAAGTTGCAGCCTTTGACTTGGCAGTCTAACGGTCATACCACTCGGCTATCATTGCTACGTGGTGCTATTATAGGTGTATTACATACTTATAAAGCACCATATTATTACCTTGAACTTAGAAACACAAGCCTGATAACACCACGAAACTCCCAAACAGTTTCACCCCATCAATTGTTGTTTTAATTAAAAACTTCGCAGACTTGCTCAAGTTATACCTCAACATAATATTAAACATACAAATTTTATGATTTTCAAGTTTGTAAATACAGGTTTGTTGCTTCTAAACTAGCTGTGTTTATATTTTAGCTGTTTTGTAGAACAGTACTACAGTAAGATAATAACAATATAATGTTCTCCTAACCGAAATTCGGTCACGGTCTACCTCAGCTGATACTAGCCAACTAAACAGGAGATATAATAGTGCACAAGTATTCGCGCAAACACAACACATGGGACGGTAGACAGGAATGGAGAGAGATCAGGCGCAGGACCAATGACTTAACGTGCCATGTGACATGTGAAAACGGTCACCCATCACAAGACTGACCGCGGTAAGCACGGCTTCACCTCGCTCTGATAATAAAATTTGTATAATAATGCTTTAATAACCAAGCGTCGTTGGTCTTAAGGTAACCAACTGCTCATCGTAAGACCCTAGTTTTTATTTCTAAGTCGGGCAGTGTTTTTGGGTTTTTTCCATTATTCTCAGTGGCACTGAGTCTGGATTCTTGCCCGGTTGATGGTAATAGGTTTTATGGCGGCCCTAAAAAAGAATGGCGATAAAAGTGTGGACTGTAAACATTCAGGGAATGAAGGTGTGATATATACTGTGCTGGAATATAGTCTGCCTGACCGAATTTTAGTCACGGCGCGCGGCGGCCAATCTCTACTGAGACTAACTAACTTTGAGAAAAGTTTAGCATACGTTAACACAGGTGCTCTCTATATTCCCCCACAGTCCGATAAGATCGTAAACTGACACCACTGGATTGTATCCAGACACAGGAAAAATAGATTTGTAAAAATTTAAAACAAAATGCTATAATTATATGCTCACTCTTCATTGATATAAGCAAGAGCTAATTGTTATGGAGACCGGTCATGCTGTGAGCAGATTCTCCAGTTAACAAGGATGGTAGCGAGGTCTACCACCCACTTGCTGACGTACTGAGGATCATTGTAGTCTCGTAGAGACTCTATCAACAGCCTATATGACTGCCCCAATGCAGGGCAAATGCCTCATCTCGTATGGACAAGGATTGAGCGTTCATCATCAGCAGCCGGACGACTTCCACTGCTGGACAAAGACACCCCCCTTAGAACACCACAAAATTTTGAGCGTTGCTGTTAACGCAATTGTTTTTATTTCCAGGTCTCGACAGGAGAAAAAGACTTGCAGACATGAGGGTGGTTATAACTCAACATTTCACGGAGAGGACTGTCACTCCAGGAGGAGATGTGAGTATTATTCAGTCACGTGTATTTATTTTTTGTTGAACGCGCGATTTCTAAACCGAAAATTCGCCTTTGAGCCGGGAGTTATCTGAACTCATAGTTCCGCATGATTCTTATGGAACCAATGTAGATCAACAAGGATAAAGAAGATGTTCCAGATTAGGTAGATCTTATTTTAATGATAATATTCTGAATTTTTTTATAATCTAAATTGATAAAGGAAATTTGAAAAATGATGGACACGAGCGGGATTCGAACCCGCGACCTTCGCCGATCCGTGGCGCTGCTCTAACCAACTGAGCCACCGTGTCGCTGCTCGCATCCATCGAATTTCAAGTTCCCTTTTAGTATTTACGTCTTAAGGGTGACGTCGTTTTATAATGCGTCGATTAACGTGATTTTGAACGGATCTGTCTAAAACTTCACTAAGTATCAGAGGGAAGGGGTTTTAAAGTAACGAAAAACATTACCTTCTTGATTAATGGACGGTTAAAATATAGTTTCATAATTAGTTTAGGCTAAAGAACGCATTTTTAAAACATGAGCTCCTAAACTAAATTTACCTTTTATCTTAGAAATAAGAAATGCTTTCTTTCTTAAACCATTCATATGTACTTACGCCCGGTTTCTGCTAAAAGACCAACAAAGTTCAAATCCGTCAATTTAACAATGCTGTCAAATCAATATCGGCTTCTAAAAATGATTACTTATCTTAGTGTAAAATTTCGAGCGACAGAAAATAGCTCTTGGCATACGACTTTGAAATAATGTCATACCAAATATGTCAGCTCAGTCAACTGACAAACAAATCAAATAGGGGTAGAAAATGCGCGATCTATAAATAATTTTAGCAACTTATTTGACTAAGGATTTGACAGCTGTTAAAGTAGATTTTTTGTCGTTTAGTTTTACAGAGACCAGGTTTTTGTTACTATTTTCTTGCTTAAAAAAATCTTAGACAGCTCCGTTTGTCCAGTGGTCGCTAAGCGGAACTGCTGAGCACGAGATCCTAGGTTCGAATCCCGGATCAAGCAAAGTGCTATTCGGTTTTTCCATTAGGTAATTCTTAGTAGCAGCACGGAGTTTGGATTTGTGCCCGGTTGATGGCAATGGGCTCACAACCTATTACATTGGGACCTATAACGAAATGGCGAAATGTGGGTGCACTATACTCCTCCACTTACCCCTTCGGGGAATACAGGCGTGAAGTTTTTTTTTTTTTTCAATACCACCAACAATATTTCTTTAGAAGGACGACCTGATTGGCGTAGTGGCTAAGCGATTAGACTGCTGCGCTAAAGGTTGCGGGTTCGATTCCCGCACGGGGCAAAAATTTGTGCAATCCACATTTGTTTGTCCCGAGTCTGGGTGTTTGTGTATGTGATATTTCATGTTTGTGACGCACCCACGATACAGGAGAAATTCCTAGTGTGGGGCGACGTTTTTAAAAAAAAAAAAAAAAAAGGAAAATGTTCTCTTCCTACGTAAGTATTTTATACAAAATGTTCATACATGTAACACTTACTATTGATTTTAGATCAGTATGCAGTGTGCCGCGTCTGGCGACAAACCTCCACAGTTTGTGTGGGAGAGAGACGGCATTATTGTATCCAGTACCACTGACCCAAGGTAAATATTCCTTTCCACTGCACTAAGGGTCAGGAATCGGGAGTTCAATTCCCACACGAGACAAACATTTTAGGATAAAAAGCGTGCAGTATAATTATAATAATTTAAAATAGTTAACAAAAAAAGACAATTTGTTATCATCGATTTAATGCTTAGGTTCTGGGTTCGAATCCTGGGTCGGGCAACAAGTTATTGGGTTCTTCAAGAAAATTCTCAGTATCAGCACGGCTCTGGATTTGTGCCCTGTGGATAGCAATAGACTCGTTTATTTATTATTGGGACCTAAAACATAACTTGCGAAATTTGGGTGGGTTTACACCTCTGCCTACCCCTTCAGGGAATACATGTGTGATATTATGTTATTCATAGGGCCACAGATAAAATTCACAAGGCCTAAAGCTCGTGTAATTATTTGTCTTAGCATAAAATTACAACCTTTTTATGCATATTAAAAACCGTCTGTCGTACAAAAAGTATAATTTCCAATCATTTAATAAATGCCATTTTATTCTTTCTACGATGGCCATATTTAGACTTCTAATGAAAGTGAAATAGCAATAACGTGACCTGTCCCCACAGACGGCAAATATGAATATGATAATGCATCTCAATTCGGTTCCGAGGGAGAGACGAGTGCAATCCAAACTCAGTCTTCTGACATAATTAGAATTGCTTACTCGAAATACCAACCAGAATATTCAGAAATTTGAAACATGAAGTTTGATATTGTTCCTTTCAAGCTAATTGGCTTTGGCTTGGAGATTAAATTCTAAAAATTATGTGCCCTGTAGATTTAATTCACGGGCGCTTTGATTTATGCAATATTTTCGTGTGTACACATAAATATACAGTTTACTTTTTTTACCTGTATTATTAGTGAGTTTTAATGCCGTACAATTATGTTATATCATGATTATTCATACAAACATACCCGAAGGATACCATTATTATTATCACCAGTCCAATAAAATAGTTGCAAGCGTGCCCAATGCCTTTCATAGGGCACTACCATCTTATCACGTCCTTACCCAATATTAGCTTATGTTACCCAAACTTAGCATAAGATGGACACAGATGCAGAACTCACAGAAGATAAAAAAACAGACACTACTAACAAATCACCTGCACCACTGGTACAAATCCTGTATAAACCCAAAAAGTTCCTTTCAGATACGCGCTAGGGCAGGTGATGACGTCAGACAACTCAGTGGTGACGCAACTGAACATCACGCGAGTGAGGGTCGAGGACGGAGGCCTGTACACCTGCACAGCAAGAGAGGGTGACCACGTGGCCTCGCATGAGAACAGGCTGGATGTTTATGGTAATTTCGACCTTATTCACAATGATTAAACTGGAAGACTGTATACGTGAATGAAGAGTAGTAATTTAAAGCATTTAAGAAATTTTTTCTATGAACCCAAACCGAAGATCTTTGGTTATCAGGTCTACTATCTAACTACCATGATTCTTTACGTATACGATTGTGCTGCTATTTGAGTGGACTAACTTTGCAGAAGTCTCAACGCAAATGTGTCGTGTAGAGCTTTCCGTTATAATTCAAAAGTATTTTATCCTATTTCAGGACCACCATACATCAGATCACTGCCACCAGTCAAGGTACAAAGTGGAGAATCTGTGAATTTGAGGTGTCCATTTTATGGATATCCAATAAGGTAAACGACTTAGCCTACTGTACAATTAAGAGCATATCCTTTTACGACCTTCAATTGTTATTGTAAAGCTACAGACATCTGGAATCACATGCAAACTTTCCGGAAGCTTAAGAGAATATTGTTTTGTTAAAACCTCTCGTATCCAAACCTTGACCGAAGACGGTCCAATTGTACCCATTCAAAACCCAACCGACAGAATAAAACGAAATCAAACACTTTACATTTTTGTGTAATCACTTGCTAAACTGTGATTTAGTAATTATCTGATTAACCGTTTTCATTTTCCAGCAAAATCGATTGGGAATACCAAGGCAAGCTATTAACATCTAACGCGATCTTCCAATCGCGATACAAGAGACACATAAAACGAAAAACAAGACGAAACGCTCCGAGCGTGAACATCAATGGAATTCTATCCATACCTGAAATATCCAAAAACTCCAATGGAGCAGTATACACCTGTATAGTTACCAGTCCTTCTGGAGAAATGGCGAGAAGAGCGTTCGAAATACAGGTCATAGAAGCTCCAGTACTAGACGATCTGTTGCTGGGAACAAATCTGCAAGAAGGCCAGATTGTGAATATATACTGTAATGTGAGGACTGGAGATCTGCCGATCCATTTTGAGTGGCTGAAGGATGGGAAAAGAATTCCTAGTAGCTTAAAGGTAAATGATTCATTCTTCCTTTTGATCATTGACGTCTTCTTTGGATTTGAACTGGCAATGATAACGTTGTATTTTAATCCATATTTGTCTTTTATAAATATATGTAAAGAAATAATTATAAATATTTCTTAATTTTAAAGCTTGCCATACTTGGTGCTGTCAAAGAGTACCAAATAGTTTATCTATGATATTTGAGAAAAGTAAAATGGCATTAAGATATTTTGTATTTAAAAAATAGTTTTATTAAAATAAAGAATGTGGGAAAAGTGAACAATAAACGTGTAATGTCGTTTCTTTGATTTCAGGTAAGTTTATTAGTGATTATAAAGATGTATAATTACGTAATACAAATGTTAGCACATAGGTTAAATAAAAATCTTTGATTTCAGAGCAACTGCAGTTTATTATTTTGCTTAATTGAAGTAATATTTAAAAACATCTTATATATATATATATATATAAACAAAACACATCACGCCCGTATTTCCCGAACGGGTAGGCAGAGGTGTATAGTACCTACACCCATATTTGGCCCGCTATGTTTTATGTCCCAATGCCAGGCACTGTGCTGCTTTTAGGAATTAACTAATGAAAAATTCCAGTAACACTTTGCCCGACCCTGACTTCGAACCTAGGACCTCGTGCACAGCAGTACCACTGGACCAACGAGGCTGTCTATAATAATAATGTTAATTGTTGTCTACTACTTTAATGTAAAGCATTAAGCTTAACTTCTTTAGCATCATCAATTGTTATTAGAGCTATACCGAGTGGTATGACCGTTGGACTGCCAAGTCAAAGGTCGCAAGCTCAAACCCCGGCACGCACCAATGTCTTTTCGAATTCATGTGCGTATTATAATATTGTTATCAGTTGCTAAAACGGTGAAGGGAAACATCTTGAGGAAACCGGCACACTTGAGAGATTTTTTAACGGTCTGTAAAGCCATGTCAGAGGCATAGGCGGTTTAAACTCTGACACTAGCCCCCTTACCATGAACTCTTAAAGCAGGACAGTTTACCATGTGGAAGCGAGACGCCGCTACGTGCTGTGTTATGCAGCGTCTCACTTCCACATGGTAAGCTGTTCTGCTTTAAGAGTTCATGGTTAAGGGGCAGGTTGTCAACCATACGATAAGAAGATTGTAGATATATAACGTTTTTGTTTATTTCACAGGTAGTCGAAAGAAATTCGGAGCTGTTCAGTGCACTAGTAATAAAGAGAGTGTCTTTAGAACATTGCGGGACCTATACTTGTGTGGCTTCTAACCACGTGGCTAAAGTTAATCGATCTACAGAACTGTATATAAAAGGTAAACATGTATAGCATTACTTTTTTTATTCTCCTTATTTTAGAGGTCAAAGGCGGTTTAAACTCTGACACCAGGTTGATCTTCAACGATACGTTAAGAATTTTATTTCGGGACTTTACATTTTTTTTTTTTTGAAACCTCGCCCCACCCTAGGAATTTCTCCTGTATCGTGGGTGCGTTTCACAAACATGAAATATCACATACACAAATACCCAGACTCGGAACAAACACATGAGGATCGCACAAATTTTTGCCCCCGTGCGGGAATCGAACCCGCAACCCTTTGCGCAGCAGTCTAATCGCTTAGCCACTACGTCAATCAGGTCGTCAACATTCTTGATTCATCACATTACTTGCATTACAAATTTAAATGTCTTCTTGAAGCTTATTTATTTGTCATTTAATATGAAAAAAATGGCATGATAGGAAAGCAGTCAGCCCTGAGTCAGCCATTCTAAATATCGCTATACTTTATAAATTATTTCCCGTAAAATGCTTTTCCAGAAATAATTGTTACAGAATTTATAATTATAATCCTTGTCGTTCCACATAATCAATCGAAATCGCTAAGTTTATGGATACATTTTTATTGTAAACGAAAGTAGTGTTCACTCATTATCTCAACCCTGAATTCAATAAATCTCCACAGAGCATTATTCTGTATTTATGAATAGTTGCTTTATCTTTTCAACACTAGTTGTAAACCTAAAATACTGACTTCTGTTTAGTTTGGGTTTCTAAAATGTCTATATTATTTCCAGTTGCGCCGAAGTGGTTAGAAGAACCGAATAACTCATCTCTTCTTCTGGGCAGGAGAGGGACAGTCTCGTGTAGTGCCAGTGGCTACCCACAGCCACAAGTACACTGGATGAAAAAAGATGGTATATAGTTTTATCTATGTTTTCTATTACGTTGGAATATGGGTCCACCTACAAAGTTTTTTTTACAAAAATAACGAATGTATATTGTTTATTTATTATAAAGCATATCGAAATGAAATAATAAAACCTTAAAAAAATAACATTGCATAGGTTTCGGACAAGTATTTACAACTAAATATAATGGACGTTCACGACTGTCAAATTAATATTACAGTATCCACAAATTAAGTAAAATATATTATCCAAGCTAATCAATAGGGTTTTAAAAGAAATATTTGAAGAAAAACAGTTTTTGCTCAAATATTTGAATAGGTGCCAATGATAAACATAGGACGACCCGAATGGCGCAGCGGTAGTTAGGCTGCCTTACGTTCATAGGGTTCCGGGTTCGAATCCCGGTAGGAGCAAGTGTTTGTGTGATGAGCATGTACATTTGTTTCCGAGTCATGGATGTTTATATGTATAATAAGTATGTATTTACAAACAAAAAAAGTATCTATGTAGTATATCAACTATCTGGTGTCCACGACACAAGCCTCGTTGCTTAGTGTGGCACTAGATGGCGCTGTGTGTAATGTCCAGCGATATTTATTTATTATTTATTATAGGTATTTTGTGCTAACGATGCCTACATTGGGAGAGGCCATGTCCAGCAGTGGACTGCAACGGGCTGATGATGATGATGATGATGCCTAAACAAAAACCACGAAATTTCAACAATAATTTCATTACTTCCAGCTCTTCTGGGCACATGGCAACCAGTTTTGGAACTCGCCGGTGGTGGGATCCTGAGCCTGCCTAACGGTACCCTCATAATTGAGGAGGTGTCTCTGACAGACGAAGGATTGTACTCCTGCAATGTTGAAAACGGAGTTGGACAGCCACTGAGCAAGACTGTTTGGATGAGTGTTAATAGTAAGTACTGTTATCACATAAAAATTAAAAAAAACTTGTATGCCTTTAATAAAAGACAATCTTTCCCTAATAGCATACAGGTATCCAGAACATTCCATATGATAAGTAAACATGACAATAATAGTGATTATTAATATAAGATAAAAAAATGTTACTGGATTACCTAGTTCGACTTATCTCGCAAGCAAGTCTGCAGAACAGGAAGTCGTGGGTTCCAAATCCCGGCTAAGGCAGTGTTGTATAACATTTTTTTATTTCAGAGCCCGTCCACTTTGAAGCGTCGTCAGCGAACGTGACGTCACAGCTTGGCCACCCCATCAGTCTAGAGTGTAGACCACTGGGAGACGAGCCTATTAGAGTGACGTGGACGCATGATAGTAATGCGCTGGAATTTGTTAACCAAAGGTTAGTAAATTACTAATTGAAGAAATCTACAACAACGTTGATCATGTAGCTCTGCAAAATCATCATCATCGCCAGCCGGTAGACGTCCACTGTTGAACAAAGGCCGGGACTTAGAACGCCACAATGAACGGCAACTTGCCATTTGCATCCAGCGGTTGCCCGCAACTCTGACGATATCGTCGGTTCAGTGGTAGGAGGCCTGCCAACGATCTCTAAAATCATTAATTTATTATTATTTGAAGTCATATTTATATTTCTACAGGACCTGATCTTTCCAGGCCTATTTTAAGATATACCTATAAACACTTCCCGACTGAAGTAGATAGAAACATTAAAATATGAAGACGTTTTAATTTTTTTTCTTCTTCATTAATGGGATTCATTATCCTTTGCCTTAATTATACTTTGTGCCCAAACACACCTCAAAAATTATGTCCTATTTTTTCAGAGCAAAAATATCAGAAACAAAGACAGGTCTCGGTGTGATCAGCACCATAACCCTTCAATACTCTGAGACAGGAGACGCAGGACTGTACCAGTGTAGAGCGAGCAATCCATACGGAACTGCTAGTTTTAATGTGCATCTTACTATTTTAGGTGAGTTGTTTTTCCTGTGTAGTGAGTGCGTTTCACTAACATGAAATATCACATACACAAACACCCAGACTTGTTAAGTAGTTTTCGATTTCCGTTGTGCAAAGTGAACCGGTTCGTTTACGTTTTTGGCACAAGAGACAATACATTCATGCATGAGATATTTTATTGCTGAAAAACGCATCCATAGTACCAATATATTTTTAATGCAGGCTCAAAATCACTATAAGCTTTGACAACTATCCGAATCAACGAAAACTCTACCACATCTTCTATTCCATTGAACCATATGAGTTTCTTAATATTGCAATATAAAATCATTAAATTTTTAATGATTACAGAGCCCCCTACCCCACCATCGGAGCTACGCGTGGAGGGCGTGCGTCCACGCAGCGCGGCCGTGTCGTGGCGCGACACGCTCCGTGCGCACGCGCGGCACTACAGCCTGCAGTACTCTCACACGCATTACAGTGACACACTCTGGGAACATGCTACAACTATGAATGTTACAAGGTAAAGAGCTAATTATAGAGTGCGAAAATCCGTAAAGAAAATTGAACTGTTGTGTCATGTATTTAAAGTTCAAATTTGAATGGGTTCCTTGAAGTTTTGAGAGATTCTTGCAAGACACCTGTCTATTTTTTTTGCCTAGTATAATTGTGTCGTTGGTAATGGCCTACGAAAACCCGGTCTTCAGCTTTGATAATTTATGCACATCGCTAAATAGGAAGATGACTGGTTTACTACGAGACAAATAACACTAGCTTACCATAACTACCCCTCTTTCTAAATGGAAAAGTTTCTAATCGAGCTAATCATATAGCGCATACTGCTTGAAGGAATTTCCCCTTTACACACTACATATTAATCTTTCCTTAAAAGGTCTGATGATATCATGATTTCAGGAAAGAACAGGAGCTCCGTCAAACAGTAGAGCTGCAGAATCTTCGGCCGGCCACACCGTACGCTGTCCGCGTTGCTACGGGCAACCAGGTCGGCGTCTCCATGTATACCGCACCAGTGCACTTTACCACGCATGAAGAAGGTAAAATATAAACCCAACCTTTAAAAAAAATTGGATATTACCAAACTAAGATTTTCAAAGGTTTTAGTAAAAAAACAATTACCCAATGCTCCGGCGATTTTACACAATTGCCAGTTAAATCAAGATAAAGCTTTAAGTTACTATATAGTAGTAACTATTTATAAAAAAAATACATAAAGACGAACATAGAACCTCCTCTTTTTTTGAAGTCGGTTAAAAACTAAGGCATCAAGGAATTTACAAAGAAAGAAGACACTTGAAGTTCGCAAATCATCATAATATTTTTATTTCAAGTACCAATTTAAACTTCTTTCCAGCCCCATCATCAGCACCAATAAACTTACAAGTGGAGCAAACGGAAAACCCTGGAGAGCTCTACGTGTCTTGGTCACCACCACTGAAGGAGACCCACAACGGAGTCATCATTGGGTACCACGTGAAAGCCATCGCTCAGAGCATTGGGTCAGGTGTGTAGAGGAAACGGGCATTATTTTTATTTGAGGCATTATCTTATCGTTTCATACGACAAGTCATGCTGTTGTGTTTCACACTTTGACTGCCATGCTGCAAACACAATAGATTTTTTATTGTTCGCGGGTCAAGTACTACCTACGTAGCATTTAGTAGCTTAAATTTTAAGCACTGATAGCCGAGGGGTATATCCGTTAGACTGCCAAATCAAAGGTCGCAAGTTCAAACCCCGGCTCGCACCATTGTCTTTTCGAATTCATGTGCGTATTATAAATTAGTTATCAGTTGCTATAAACGGTGAAGGAAAACATCATGAGGAAACCAGCACACCTGAGAGATTTTTCAACGGTCAGCCATGTCAGAGGCCTACAGGCGGTTTAAACTCTGACACCAGGTTGTTCATCAACCATACGATAAGAAGAATGGCTTAAATTGGCTAGTCATCAAGAATACTTAGGTATCATCAGTCCAGAAGGCTCTCAATTTGCAACCCCTCGCTCCAACATTTTTGGAGCAGTGGCTAAGTTTTGAAACCGATTTTTTTGATGTGCTAGGTATGTTCAGCCGATTTTTTTTTTCATAAGTTTGTCCATAATGTATTTCATGCTTGTTTAACGCACAGACAATACAGGAGAATTTTTTAGTAAGGAACAGCAGTGTTTGTAAAAAAAAAGGCTAGAGGTATTTATTATTTTATCGTAGTTTCAGGTGACGCTGATACAAGGACGGTAAAAGTGTCCCAAATATCAGGCAAGCAAGAAACTTTGCTGAGTGGGCTTATGAAGAATGCCAGGTACATTCTACAGTACATTTATATTCAAATGGATGTCATTATTTACTTGTGCTTTTGGCGAATATTTTGCGAGGATATTAAATAATCGGATTTTTTAGGTATGCCGTGTCTGTGTCAGCCTTCACCAATGCCGGTTCAGGACCATTTTCGTTACCAATGTTTCAAGATACGAGAGAAGGAGGTAAGAATATGTCACCATATAGAAGATTACACCGTTGTAATTGTTGTTGAATATTTTTTCATTTGGACAGTGACATAATAAGAAACTGCGAAAAGGCCTTGGTGAACTATACAGGGTGGCCAAAACATTGACGTTAAGAATAAAATTAAGAACCTCGTGTCGTGGGGTATCGCTTAATTTTTTTTTGTTTTCATTTGGTCAGGTTGAAAATTCAGAAATAAATTCATAAATCGGAAGCTATTGAATATCGCGAAACAGACAAGGTTGTTATTTGGATACCCCACGACACGAGGGACTAATTTTCTTGACGTCCATGTTTCAGTCACCATGTATAGTGCAACTAAAAGCTAAATTCGAAATAACACCACAATATGAAACGCCGGTAGAGCTGATAGCATAATCTTTAACTTTTTCAAGCCCTGCTGTCTTTCACATGTTATGATTTTTTTCACTTCTTTCTTTCTTTTTGCAGCACCGGAGCAAGCACCATCATCAGTAGAGTGTACTGCAGTATCATCAACTTCATTAAGGATAGGTTGGCAGCCAATCGGCTTGCCCGGACAAGGGAGCTCTCTTGTAGGGTACACTGTGTTATATGCTACTGACGGTAAGAATACTATAACTAGAAGTGCTATCAATAAAAATGAAAATTGAGTCATACCTGCAAAATATAAGGACATGGGCTTAACATCTAATATGGACAGCTAGAAAGATTAAGAGTATTCCACTCATGGCAAACGCATGCCTTGAATTGACAAATTTTTGGTTCCACTTATTACTCATGCACGAAGACTATTCTGAACTATGATTTATATGGTTCAACTATGATGATAATGCTGGCATGATCCTCTTCTCAATTTATTAAGACAAGAACAGTTCATTGACCTTATAAAAATTAAGTTTAACATTAATTTAAAACCTTTAGAAGCGGCGTGGCAGAACCAGACATCGTTGCACACCGAACTCTACTTGCAAGGTCTTCTAAAGTACACCAACTACACAGTGAAGGTTGCTGGCTTTTCGAACTATGGCGCTGGACCCTATTCCTACCCTATCGTCTGTGCCACTTTACAAGATGGTAAGTTTCTTTTTGTAGTCTATGACAAATAAATTTAAGTCGTGATGATGGCTGGTTTAAACATAGATGAACACGCCACTTTCAACACGATTAAAATCAATTTTTATGTCATAATTTGTGTCCGTCATTCACTTCATATATACATAAAGTCACGCCTATTTCCACGAGGGGTTGGTAGAGACCACGGATTTCCATGCTTCCATTGCTACGATCCTGACATACTTCTTTTGCCTCATTCACTCGCATCACATTCCTCATTTACTTCAACTGTTAAATAAATCATTCATTCATTTCATTGTTCTTAGTGCCCGGTCCACCGGCAGACATCAAAGTTTTGGTGTTATCCTCATCGTCACTCCTCATCAGCTGGAAGAAACCAATACATCCAAATGGAGAACTGCTTTACTACACTGTTTACGTCAAGCCGACATCCAGGTCAGTTTTGGAAACACTTTGATTTTCCTTTTAGTTTTTCATCCTTGTATTTTAAGGCACCGTATTATTTTTTAAGGGATGCCATGAAAACCGACAAAAATTTATGTGTGTATAGTTATAATACGTTGGGAGACCTAGCAGGTCTCAGTTTATTGACACTGGGCCTTCAAAGCACATTCTGGGGGAAATTACTAATACCTAAAATGACTTTTCCTTTGGCATTGGCAAATTGATATGTAGTAAAGAGTGGGTAACTGAAAAATGCCTGAAAATACAATATACGGCTTGTTCTAAAAGTTAAGAAAATATTTTATTTAAACATGTTTTTATTTAATAATGTAGTCGTAACAGATGTAGTACAGCCTACGAATTTACCACAGCAATGGTCCGCCACAGACATTCCGCGTAGAAGCGGAAGGTCGGTGTAGTGCTGAAGTCAAGGAGCTATCAGCGGGGCGCACGTACGAGGCCTGGGTGGCCGCCAGCACCGCCGCCGGGCAGGGCACTGCCTCCGCGCGCGCCGCGCACACACCCACACATAGAGGTACACACACACCATACACAAGGTACCCTCCTACTTTGTTTTTATCTGCTTGTGGATCTTAGAAATTTCTAATGTACTCCAAAAATCATTATGGACTTCAACAGAAAGACCGTAACTTGTACCTTCTTTCAGTTGTTGCTGGAGTGGCATCTCTTGGAGGGACAGTTTCAGTAGGAGTGGGAAGCTCCCTCCTACTGGTCTGTCAATGCGTGGGAATCCCACCGCCACGCACCGTGTGGTACCACAAACATAACATCATCACTCACCATCCCAGATTCACCAGAAACCATGACGATAGTCTTCTTATAAACAGTAAGTTAAGTTGTATATACCTATTAATGAACTAGCTATACCCTCAGCCTCGAATTTTTAATTAATTTTTTTTTAGAACCTTCTTAAACGCATACATCGTTATATTAGATTGTAATTTTTTTTCTCAGTCTGTGTTGTCCCACTGTAGGGCAAAGGCCTCCTTTTCATTCTTCCACTTTATTCGGTCGTGTGCTGAAGTGGACCAGTCTCTCCTGTAGGTAAGCAGCTCATCTGGGTCGGCCGCAATGACGCCGCATATTATGTGGAAGGTAGTAATTAACGACATCTAAAAGATCATTAAAATCTTTGTAATTTCATCATCAACTGTATAAAAATACCATCATCGGTTAAGCCAAAAAAGGAAAAAGGCGAAGCCGATCAACAACAGTCTTATTTCCTAGATTAGAAGTTACCAACTACCACCTAAGCTGGAATATTCTTTCAGACATAGACCAGTCGCTAAGCGGGAACTACACATGCTTAGCAAAGAACCTGTATGGGTCTGACTCGGTCGAATACACTGTGATAGTCTTGCCGCTGCCCGAAGCACCAATCCTTCGAGCCACGCCCTACAAAGACTCTATACTGGTGGAGTGGGAACAGCCTTACTATTCTGTCAGCAACAGGAGTGCTAGTCAGAAGATTAGTAAGTACTTCCTAGCATTATACAGTCTTCTTTCTTCTCAGAATACTTTCACAAGCATCTTGGTATGGCTAAGTTTATTATGAGTCCTTGATGGATTGTCTATGTTGGCGAGATTTTTACAAAACCTGCTTTGGTTATGTCTGATGTCACAGTTGTATTTTAGACTTTAAAATTGTATAAATCTTCTTCTGTCAAGGATACAACGAACTTCAGTCTTATAAAGCTCATCAGTACCACCAGAAACCTCATTGATTAATTATGTAAAACAATTCAGGCTCACGAGCAAAAAATCATCATCAATCACGTAACTACCTACATATTTTCAGGTTACAGCCTTACTTGGAAAGAAGCCAACAGTCCCTGGAGGAAAGCATGGCCAGCCAACAAGTTGCCCAACTTGTCGGGCGTCCAAAAACACGTCCTAACAGGACTGAAGTGTGGGACGAAGTATTCCCTCAGGATCACAGCTACTAACAAAGTTGGGACCTCCCAACCTGCTTATTTGGATGTCAGTACTTTAGGAGGAGGTATGTTGGTCTTTTTTTTTAACGTGACCATTTCTCTCATTTTACGGCAAACGCCTTCTTACTAGTGCCATTTAATTTAAAACTTTTGTAATTTTATGGACGATTCCTCTAATGATATTTGTTTTTCGTTTTTGTTTTCATTACAGTTGTCACTTACCAATGTTTTCTGCAAAGTTTATTTCTGCATTGCTCATATCCATGTTGGTAACATGACTTATTTATTTTTCACCATCACCCATCCAGCCCTACCATTTGTTTAACATAAACCTTTGTATTCGTTTAAAAACGTTAGCAGAGACTATTTCGTCAAGAATATAAATTCCAATATTAATTCTCCCAATACTAGTTCATCTTTACTTTAGTTTGACGACCTGATTGGCGCAGTGGCTAAGCGATTAGACTGCTGCGCTAAGGGTTGCGGGTTCGATTCCCGCACGGGGCAATAATTTGTGCGATCCATATTTGATTGTCCCGAGTCTGGGTGTTTGTGTATGTGATATTTCATGTTTGTGAAAACGCACCCACGATTCAGGAGAAATTCCTAGTGTGGGGCAACGTTTTTTATAAAAAAAAAAAAAACTATCTTTGCTTTTACAGCACCAATACCACCAACTACCAACGAGTGGTTATGGAGCAATGCCTCACACATCTACGTGCAGCTCGCTGGGTGGGACCACGGAGGTTGTGCGCTAAGCGCTCTAGAAGTGGAGTACAAACAGCTAGGAGCCAGGTCCTGGACTAGAGCTCATAATAACATGGTAAGAGGAATCTGCTGATTTAAGACATTTTGTCTTAAAGATAGCATCTTATTTGTTTAAGGTTAAAGAACTTGAACTAGAACAGATATTTTTTCTAATAAAACCAAATGCAGTTGTCCTTTCACATTTACCTCATTCAGTTAGACAGACTAACTGCTCGACGGAAAATACACCCGTAAATTAAGTTATAAAAATCTTATTATTTTAGAAATATAGTATTAGAAAATATGTTATACATGTAAGAATTACAGCTTCAATCAAAAACTTCAGTACCTACATTAATAAATAAGGAAACATGCAGTTAATTACAGCTCCAAAAATTTTAAAACGATGACTTATAATTACTTTCTTTATCCTCAACTTGGAAGGAGGGAAGGGAGGCCTTTGCACTGCAGTGGGACAATACGGGCTTATAATAATAATATCCCTAACTTCACGCTTAAACTTTTTTACCCGCAGCCTTATTCCGAGCTATCATCATGGAGTCTCCAGTCCCTGTACCAAACGAAGATCCCAACATATGCGATCTCAGACCTCTCTCCCGGAGCCTGGTATCAGGTGCGAGTGACAGCGACAAACGAAGCCGGGAGTATTACCACTACCTACAGCTATGCTACGAAAAATGAGGACGGCAGTAAGTTGATAAAATAGTTTTACCGTTTTAGTAATACAGGTTTTGGAATTATTATGCCTTGAAAATAATCTAAAAACCAGTAAAAGATCGCACACTTTCTGTCCAATGAATATGAAATAGTTTTGCCGTATAGTTCCATAAAATCATTTATTGGCTTCCAAAAGAACAGCCAATGTGAGTTTATGACAACCCCATATTATGGTCAGATGATTTTTGTAGTAGGGGTTAAACTATTTTACATTCATCGGGTACAACGAGGTTACAACTCGAAAATTATTGTGACAAAGTAAATGTGCAATGTGAAATTCCATTCTCCCAATTTTAGTGTCTAATATGAAGATAGGACGCCGAGAAAAGACATGCTACTCTACATAGTCCTAGAAATATTTTGATTAGTACCGGTTGTTACAGATTTTACAAAAATATTTTTCTTTCAGGTGAAATAGGACCTCCGTCGGAACTCTTCGACTTGAACATGCTCGTGATCATCTGCAGCTCTATATTGCTCACTATTTGTCTTCTCAGTTGTATTTACATACTGGTAAAGAGGCAGAGGTTAGTACCGATCTAAAAACTTATTCCATGTTTTAGGATTTTGCTAAAAGAGGGCACTTATTGTGTCAATTTGGTGTATCTAGCAGATTGTGATTATTTCTTCGAATATTGTCATATATAAAAGACTTATGAAAGAAAATATCGTCTTCTTCACAAACACAAATGATTTTCTAACGAATGATGATAATCAACTGATGATTTAATAATAATATAACGCATCCAAGTTTTTTTGGAGCCAGTCCATTTTTGGAAAGGCTGTCTTTCGTCATCCTAATTCACAAAATCATGTTAAATAGAATGGCTAGCAAGATCGTAGGCTTACATTTTGATTGACATCTCTTCCACCAACAATTCAATTAATACTTCTTAATTTCCAGGACCGGAAACCTAACGGAGTACAGGGACTCAATCACGGTTGACAACAAGTCTGAGAGCGGCAACCTGACAGCAAACACGTCCCACACAAACCTAGCCAACGTCAAGGAGAATGCCATCAACGCCCAGAACAGAATATACAGCGCTCCTATACACATGAGGAATAACAGCAAACATGGTAAGATTCCATTAATGGTAGGATACCGTAAATATCCGGGTTGATATGTGTGCGTTTAACATTTAACGTGAATTGTTAATTTAAATTACCTATTCATGTGATTAAAATAATTATGTTATTTATAAGCTCGTTAATTATAACGTTATCTCAACTATTAAAGACGCGAATAAACTCTGCTTATTTGATACCTAATCATAATTTAACCACAAAATCTATGTAAAGTTTAATGACGCAACGTTACACTTTAAATTTACAAGTAAAAATATTCATAGAGATTTCCCAGAAATTGATACAATCAGCCGCAATACCGCTCAGCAACTGCTAGAATAACGAGACTCGCTTAGATTATAAGAGGAAGGTTTAAAAGTGGCGACAACGTCAATAGGAAAAATGATTATTATCGACGGATTTATCATTTGCTTCATTAGTGCCTCGTATGTATGATGTTGCCGTGCCATGCCGTGTGGTATCCGGCCTAGAATTGACCACCCCCTCTCCTTCCGTGGGTGACGTAAGAGGCGTCTAAGGGAAAAAACCAGAAGGTGGGCAGCAGCGTCTTCTGTAACTTGACCACCAATACTGCGATCCCCAAGCCGCTTGCCAAGCATAGGGATTGTGGCAACCCTCCCCCCTTCTGAAAAGGGGAGGCCTTTGCCCAACAGTGGACGTCTTCAGGCTGATTAGGATGTATGATGTTTCGTTGGTCTAGTGGTCGCTAAGCGTGACTGCTGACCATGAGGTCCTGGGTTCGAAAACCTCGGGCAATGTGTTACTGGGTTTTTCCATTAGGTAATTCTCAGTAGCAGCACGGAGTCTGGATTTGTGGCCGATTGATGACAATAGGCTTGCCCCCTATTACATTGGAACCTATAACATAACTGGTGAAATGTGGGTGTGTTATACACCTCTCCCTACTCCTTGGGGAATACAGGCGTGATGTTATACCTACTTATTAGTTACATGGAAGTGTAGTGGGCTCTTGAAATAGGAGATCGCCTTCAGCCTACCCATTCCGTGATAATTTCCAGAGCTGTACGAGATCAGTCCATACGCGCAGTTTGCTGTGGGCTTCAGAACGTTCGGCCATGTTGAAAACCAGGACATGCCGAGTCGACACGCCAAACACAGATATGATACAGGTAATACGTGCCTAGCAATATAAATATTATTTACTATAGCCCCTATTCATGACTGCGGTTCTTGACTCCGCCGCGTCACATACTCATGAATAGAGGCTCCGTTTGAGTACGAAACTAGTCGGGCATTCCGAAATATCACGTGAGTAAATTTATTATGTACTAAACTTTGTGCTTCCATTGAAATGTATTTCGTTTTCAGAAACCAGTTTTCAAGTGTGTTCAGAGTCTGAAGATAGTGACAGCATATCAAAATCAACTCTTAAAAGTGTTCCAAGAAGTAAGTATCTATCGTATTCTTGGTATTTAAAAAAATCAATACATAACCTCCTAATTATTCAATGCTTTAACTTGCTTAAATCAATGGTAGATACCTACGTAATACAAGTCCATTTTAAGCTAGGGTCATTTAACTACCTGTTCCGCAAATATTACATATCTATTTTTTTTTTCAGAAGTCTGCAGAACTCCACACCATAGATAACTAAACACGGAAGAAGTTTCATATTGTAACCATTTTGTCTCAAAGGACCACATTTCTTAAAACACAAAGAATACTTTTTAAGCTACGACCCGCTGCCGAAACATACTAAATATAATAATGTATTTTAAGCTCATTAAATGAATACTCGAAAACTAAAATGTATTTAGAAAAGAAATCTTCAATTTTGCCATCAATCAGCCGCGAATTGCCTAACGTGGAATTAGGTTTTTTAATTTGTTCCAAAGGTTCTTACTATAGTGCCTACAAAAAGGTGTCCCGCTGTTATGTCTAAGACAAATACTTGTTACGGAACTTTTAAGTATGATAAAACAGCAGATTTAAAAGTGAACCAGAATTATTCTGAACTATGCTCTGCTTTTAAATGAAATCAATAATTAAAAGTTGTGCCAAAAGCATCTGTCACTGTGGATGGATTTTGATGTGATTTTCATATTGTGAGTGCGAATTACTTAGTGTAAAAGCACTAGGTACTTAGAAGTGTTTATGGTTTTGACGCAACCGCCTGTAAGGTGTAAGTAGCAGAACAAAGTGCCTTCCTCATATGTGAGGAAGCCTGATAGAAAGGCCTAAATCAGAGTCACATGACGTACTTGTTTATAACCAGTAATAGCAAATTTTGTATTTAAAACTAGTTATTTTTTACTTAACTGATAATAGAATAGGTCCCTGTTAAGTTTAATTAAATTTATATCATTTAATAAAGAGTGAGTCTTTCAGAAATTTATTTTGGTCCTTCGAGCCTATTAAGCCGAGCTTTTATCATGCGTATTCTGAGTGTAACGTATTCTGATTGTATGAAAATCACTTATTACAAAGTGTGCATCAGTAATTGCCGGGTTTTAAAGCGTATGTTTTATGAATTAAGCCCGAACCGATCTATATGTTATTAAGAATAACGAACATTAAACAATGTTAGTTAAACAAGGAAAAGCAACAAAATCGGTAAAACCAATGAATTGGAGATAAGATTAAAACTAAATGTCAAGCTTAGATTTCTTAATAACTTTTACTCGGGTCCTTTGATACGAAAAAATAACACAATTAAATAAAGTTTTAGGTAAAAAACCCTTGATGAAGTAAGTGTAATTATGAAATCTAAACTGAGATTATTTAAAACTGGTAAAATCCACTAGACAATTTTTTTCCACATTTACCAGCTAATGTTAGACATAATTATAGCTTGATTAGTTTAGTATAGCTTAATACGTATTATCGCAAATCTTTCTTGTTTTGACCGGTTGATGGTAGGCAATGTACAAAATGACCGGACAGCTCAGTAATTGTCTAGAGGATTTTTTCGGATAATTTTGTAAATAGTTGTCAATATAATTATAATAATGCTATCTATAATATCTAGTCATGTACTTTACATGTATTAATAGATATTCGAGTAAAAAGTGACAAAACGATATAAGAAAATGTAAAAATCCAGAAAAAAAAACTTGCATAATATTATTTCTAGAAAGTTCTTTACATGTGGTACCTTTAATCTAGAACACTGAAACTATTCGGTATTATTTAACCACATACTTATTCAAAGTAATTGCTAATTACGTTATAGACGTCCTATCTCACGAAGTCCGATTGTCTCTCGCTGTAGCTGTACTGATAAGCGCGTTTTTGTGTGACGCTGCATCCCAACCGTATCTGAGCGCTTCTCAAGTAACACACACTTAAACAGTGTGCACGCCTGACAAAATTCATTATATAATTAAATAAATTTAATAATAATATAATAAAACAGAACATCATTAACATAATAATATAACCAATTAAATGGCAAAAAGAATAGATACGTCATATGCTAACAAAATGAACGGAAAAGTTTTCCGAACTCCGAGTCCGAACTGCACTAGTTTTATGTCAAATCGGACAACAATTTTGTACTACCCAAGACAACAATTGATGTCCCCTTTTCGAGTCTTCAAAATGAGCGCGCTAGTAACATACCTGTACTTTTTTGAAATATCATTAAATATGTGTGGTATCCGGGCTAGAATTGACTACCCCGTTTCCTCCCGTGGGTGTCGTAAGAGGCGACTAAGGGAAAATCCAGAAGATGGGCAGCAGCGTTTTCTGTAACTTGACCACCAACACTGTGATCCCCAAGCCGCTTGCCAAGCGTGGGGATTATGGCCTTCTAAAAGAGGGAGGCCTTTTTTCAATAGTGGACGTCTTCCGGCTGATGATGATCATGATGATTCGAAGCCAATTATATAATAAGCTATTCCTTTTGTTTTTCTGGTGTTATCCTGAACTGCAGGAAGACTTTATTCTGCCATCACCAGTCAATCAAGAATGAAGTCTTATTCTTCGTATCTGCATAAGCTATTGACACATGAAAACAAATCATGTCGTAGTGTAGAGATTGTCCAGTCAACAAGGACGGTAGCGAGGTTGACTTACTTGGATATCACTAGAGGCAATTTTTTGTATATTTCAGATCCGTAAAGGATTTTCCCATGATGTCAACGTATTGTTGTGTTACTAATAATCTTTTTACTGTATAACAATAATAGAATTCTTATCAAGATGTTTCAAATTACATAGAGAACAATACATAGTATAAATAATATTTATCTTATAAAGTACTGGGAAAACATGCTATCATTATTTTCGTGCAATCTGTAAAATGGGTTATAATTTCATCATCGTCATTTATAGCATTCTCTGGTTACAAAATTATCTAACTTCGACGCAGTAGAATAATCAATTTAAAAAAATATGGTTTTCCGAAAATTTACCTGAACATATTTGGTAAAAAAATAATTTTAACTGATACCTAAAGCTTAGGGGAAAAATTGTAAAAAAATCATGTTTAATAATTTATTGTCATTACTTTAAAATCCTAAATTATTTTCAATTTTTGACTGATTTTTTTATTCTTGTATTGCGAGATGTCTCTTGCATATGTTTAATTATTTTTAATAAAAGTAGTTATGTATAAATAATAACTAATTAATTTGTATGTTAACCTTACCTACTTATTTTTGATAAATTTTCAAGTTGTATTTTTTAATTCGTCGTAGCAAAGCGTGGTGTTTTGTCACTATTTAATCGAAAATCTCTATTTTTAAGTCGAATTTTATATAATTGTAGAGTTAACTGCTAAAAGTATATATCTACAAAAAGACTGATTATATTATTCATTTTAAACAAAATATTGTTCCGTTTCTATACAATTTTGATCTAGATATGAAACAAATAAATGTTAGATAAATAATTATTGTGTTTTTATTTGATTCCTTTGAGCCTTTTTTATATTTTGGTATTGTTACAGTCTCAAAAGTTATCATAGTAAAATGTTATCCGTCAGAAATGTCAGTCATATCAAAGTAGTTTAACTTTATACATCTAAGTACTACTACTAAATATTTAGGATCAAGCCCTTGCCCCCTAGCAGGGTCTGATCCCTTCACTCAATCTCTATCTTGTATCTGTCTCTATCTTAAGTCTCTAATATTTCAGACACATTTAATATCATTTATTTGTCAGTTTGACAGTTTTAATATTATTTTAAAATATCTGGGTTTGGGGTATAAAAATAAAAACCAAATATTACTTATACTATCTTGTTTTATTGAATATAAAAAATAAATTAAATCTATGTACATTTTAGGAACTTTTTTATATTTTTTTTGTAATTACTTACATTATATTAAATAACGAGCAAAATAAAACTTAGAGAAGTTAATTACAACCATTCTTGAGTATGGCAAGAAAAACACATACTAACAATATTTATCAATACTCTTTTATGGGTTTTTTTTTTTTTTCTTTTTTACTTTTTTTGACTTAGTCTTTAAGTGCTTAAACAACTAGATTAATCATCATCAAGCAACTACATCACTATTCAGAGAGCATCAAAATTTATTTAAAAAACAAGAGACTTCATTAAATCACATTTAAAACTACACCTAAACTATTCCAAAACATCAATCAAAACCTAACAGAATCTTTGTAAATCCATGATTATCTGTCCCAATAAACAACCCTGTGAATCCAATCCAGGTGTTGAGCGACATTTGTGTAAATCCCAGGCGAGTCCTTAGTTCCGCAGTGGCTGTTCCCAGCACTTGTGACCCCCCACAACTCGATGCTACCCTTCACCCAGACTAAGGGACCCCCGGAATCCCCCCTGCAGGTATCGACCCCCTCTTGGCCCCCCGCACAAATGATATGATCAGGGATCTTCAAGTGTTTGTATGCCGCTTCGCAGGCAACCCTCTCCCAATAGGGCAGAATAACGACTTTCTTGACGGAACTGTAATATCCTCTCATGGGAATTTCTCCCCAGCCTGATGCTGCAAAGATTGTGTTAGGCTCCAGCGGTCCTGTAGGCAGGCAAACTGGGCGCACAAAATCTAAAAAAAAACAATTATGTAAATTCAATTAAAGCCCAAAGCTTATTGGATACAGATGTTCCTTTGTTTCTGCTAATCTGTCAGTATTTGAATTAGTATACAAAATTAAGTTATGCAAAAAAATTCACAAAAAGAGCTATTAGACAGATAATACCAACTGTCTAAAAAATGGGAGAGCTCGTGCACATCAGACGAATGCCAATTTGCAAATGATAACATTACTGTATTACCAGTATAAGGCGTGTCTTCGACCAGCCTAAGAACTGCAATATCGTGGTTCTTCCCGTCGTAACCAGGATGGACGTTAGCGTCTTCCACATCCAGCCTTACCACGGGGTCAGCACAAACACCATCAACGCAGTCTTCTTGTTTTGATAAGTCGTATTCTCCTAAACGTGCCACCAATCTGAAAAGGCAAAATTAACCTTTATTTTACCTACACACATCTCTCATTCTTAATTGAATACTAACCATGCTTGCTGCATTTTCTTTTAGACCATTACGAATAGTGAACTGAATGAAATACTAAAATTGCCAAATAAAGGTCGTTGAAAAAAAGTACTTTCACATCCGCTATAAAAGTTTTATCAACTGAATGGATAAGGAAAAAGCAGAAGTTTTCAAAATATTTCCAAATCCGTCATTCGTACGTCACAAAGTTCAAATTGAATGCTATATTGCATTTCATTACCATAGCAACATGGATTATCCAAAACCTATAAATAACACTATTATGTAAGCATAAACCACAACTCAATAAATAAATAACATTGTTTTAAATAGGAAATCCCTATGACGCAATTATTTTTCTATATTATTACAAGTTGATCTCGATTCTAAAGATCAAGAATTTGAGATCAATAACCTAAAGGCAACTTGGGACAGGCCTATGTCCAGCAGTTGACCGCAATAGGCTGAGAGAGAAAGGAGAGGAATCTAAAGGCGTCTTCGGGAAGACGCAGCGATGGCAGGCCGCCCACCTGGTTAAAACCAGTAAACTGACGATATAGTCAAAGTTGCGGGCAACTAAAAGATGCAAATGGTAAGCTTAGGGGAGGGGAGGCCTTTGTTCAACAGTGGACGTCTTTCCTACCTGCAGAACGTAATGGTCCTAATATATACTTGAAAGATGCATACAACAATCTTCTGACTGATTTTAAAGCTCCTTGGTAATCATCCAATATATTATTATCGGCGTAACATTATCCTGCTCACGATTGGGTTTTCCACAAGTTTTAGCACTACACCTGGATTTTAATACGAATTACGTTAGTCACTTAATTAACAGCTGGGAAAACCGATATCCTCGGATTTTAATGGTCGTTAGATTAATGAGCAAAAGACAAACCGAAATATATTTTAAGATACGTTACGTTACTAACAAACAAACAAAAATAAGACGGATTTAGGATCTTAAGCCATGGCTTAAAGGGTCAAAAACTGTTCTGAAGAACACAGTTACCATCTCACTCTCGGTCTTTATCAGGAGCTAAGCTCTTATAGGTACAGCGTCCGACATAGTGCGTAATCATCATCATCATCATCAACCGGAAGAAGACCACTGTTGAACAAAGGCCTCTTAGTAGGAGGGGGGTTGCCATAATCCCCACGCCTGGCAAGCGGCTTGGGGATCACAGTATTGGTGGTCAAGTTACAGAAGACGCTGCTGCCCATCTTCTGGATGATTCCTTAGTCGCCTCTTACGACACCCACGGGAGACGAGGGGGTCGTCAATTCTAGGCCGGATACCACATCTGGCCGAGATTCTATTCCTTCTTCTTATACTCTTGAAATCTTACTTCCACTTTCTTCTTCACTTCAGTAAGACCAACGTAAATTGTAAGGAAAATTAATGCAATGAATTGGACACAAATGTTTCTATAAATTTAAAGAAAGAAAAGTAATTACCGGGTAAATTTTGGTGTCCTTATGCAATGTGCAGCTGTAATCAGATGTCTGCTAGCTACCAGGGTAGCGGCGCACCTGATATCAATTCTGTTCTCTCCGCGCCAATATTCTAAGTACACCAGCCAGGGGTTGTGATGGATAAGATTGGAGCTAGCTTCAGTGCCGCATCTGTTGCCTAAAAAATATATTTGTCCGTCATAAAGACGCATTCTTGTAACATTTTAACGAACATTCCTTCGTGACCGTAACCGACAAAGTGGCGTTCTGGTCCATACACAAGTCCTTTAATTGAAATCATATTTTGTCCCGTTTCATTTTTGCTATACTTTGTCTAAAATGTTAAATTCGTCTCGAGCCTTATCGGCAGACTTATGAAAGACTAACGCCCAAAAATTTGATGACCAGTTAGGCTGCCTGTCGACTTGAGCAGAGTGAGGCGGCGGAACGTTACCTAAGCGAGGTAAAAATCCACCAATAGAACTGTATAAGCAGAGATTTTATGTGGCAAGGCAGCCTTACATCACTCCTAATAAAACCAGAGATAAGACGCCCTTCAACATTTTTTACTCATACATAACTAAATACCTATTTTTTTTTAAAGAATACTTTCTAAATTGATAAAGGAAATTTTAAATATTGATGGACACGAGCGGGACATCTTTTTCCAAAATTTTCTTTATCAATCTTAGCACTTGCAACATGCTTACCTAAATGACACAAAAATTCCTAAGAAAACTTAGTAAATTTTTGGAAAAAATAAATTATGCAATTTTGGAATTCAAGAAAGGAAATGCATATTACATAAGTACCTAGTGGTATGCCGTATGACGCTACCGCCTTCTATGACGAATACGGTCATTGACAGTAAAAAACAACAATTGCTCATCCAGAATGATGCAACAAGAAAATACAAAATTGCAAGCATTATGACTTTTTAAAGTTAATAATATCTGAAACTCTCATTCTAAAAAAAATATGTTGAAAAAAAACAAATTGTACATATGCAAAAAAAAAAACAAAAAAACTCACTTTTCTTGATTTTAAAATTCCAAACGCCGACTGCACATAGTAACAGCAATAATAAACGAATCATAGATGAGTTTAAAACTGAAGAAATATTTAATTTAAATAGCAATATTAATGATGAATTCTCGCATGTTAGTTTTACACAATTTTCCCGCTGTAGTGACGAGATTTTACAACGTGCCCGTATTTATAGCCATTCAGTAACAAGGATAACAGAACGTACCCTACCATACGATAATCATAGTTCAAAAAACTTACTTAAAAACGGGAACATCCTCAAATCCTATGAAATAAAAAAAACCGGCAAAATGCGAGTCGGACTCGCGCACGAAGGGTTCCGTACCATTCATGTCTGTTGTATGGGAGCTCCCTTAAAAATATGTTTTATTATATTTTTTAGTATTTGTTGTTATAGCGGCAACATAAATACATTATTAATGAAATTTCAACGTTCTAACTATCACAGTTTATGAGATACACAGGTGACAGACGGACGGACGGATGGACAGATGGATGGACGGACAACGAAGTCTCAGTAATAGGGTCCCGTTTTACCCTTTGGGAACGAACCCTAAAAATTTACGAGTTATAAGAGAGGGAAACTGTAGTAAGGGCTGTTGAATTTCTTATAAAAAAGAAGAAGATATACATACCTAGATATTATAGTATTATTACAACTTTACCTTAGCTCGAAGCTATTTAATATTTTGACAATAACTTTTGAAGGTAACAAGACTATCTCTAACATTTTTGAATATTTTTTTAACACGTGAAAATTGGGTTTTGTGGCGTACATTGGGAGAGGCAGAGTCCAGCAGTGGACTGCAATGGGCTGAGGATAATGATGAAGTTAACATTCAAACCTACTCATAATTAATTTTTCTATACTATACCACGGTTAATTTTGTTAGCGGCGGCAGGTTAGTTAGCAGCTTCGATATTCAGCCATTACTAGTGGGCGGTACATTCTGTATGCTTGTGGCGTAGCAATTCGTAATATGTGAGGCAGCGTATCATGTTGAGGATATCGTGTGATAGTTTATCGCAAAACTAAATTTATTGGCTCGGTCGCAGTGTTATTATTGTTTTCGCGATTCTGTAATGTAACTTTGTACTGTACTGTTTAATTTTCACAACCCTTCGTTTTTAGATGGCTTGAAATAAAATGGAAAGACGATGACAAATGGAAAGACGATGACAATTAAGTAATTTCTTTGTGATTTCGTTTTAACATAAAATAAAGGATTTCCCACTATTTATAATGTCTGTTACATGCTGGGCCCGTGAAGGGCTCGTAGCTACGTGGCTACCGCGCAGATCAGTCGATCTGCGAGGTTAGGCCGTGCTCTCCGCGGTCATTCTTGTGATGGATGAACGTTTTCACATGTCGAGACCCCTCCAAGGTTTGGAAGGCACGTTAAGTCGTTGGTCTTACGCCTTATTTCCCTCCAGTCGTTTTGGTCTATCGTCCTATCAGACTATGAGAGTGAGGGAATAGGGAGTGCACCTGTGTTTGCGCGCATAATTGTTCACTATAAGATCTCCTGCGTAGTTAGCTAGTCTCAGCTGAGATAAGCAACTAAAATTCGGTCAGGAGAACATTGTTATAACATGCTGGGCCCAGATGTGGGCGTTCTTCTTTTCTGAAACTAGTTTTGCATTTTCTAGTTGGTCCTAAAAGATTTTAACCCCATTTTTGAAAAAGAAAATGAGTGATTTTTTACTATTTATAGAGTATGAACATGGTCCTAAATTAAGGCTATAAATAACATGAAATACTTAAAACTTAGATATGTATAATAATGTTCTTTCCCCAATGGTTCGATAGTAGTATATCAGTGACGTATAGTATGACGTGTCCTGTCGCGCGGCGCGTATCATGATGACTGCGCCTGCGCAAGCGTCACGGACGAAAGAACTAATGACGGTTCGATTCGAAATTCAATTAAATATGCTTTTTCTTTAAGTAAATAAAGAAAAACGTAATATTTTTTTTTACTAAATACATGTAAAAGTATATACGATGTTTGTAACGGAACACCACTCTTTATGTCTGTCTGTTTGTCCCGGCTAATCTCCAAAACGACTGGGCTGATTTTAACGGAACTTTCACTGGCAGATAGATGATATTATACGGAATAACTAAGCCCAAGTATTATTCGGGTAAGAGAAATATAAGAGTTCCGTGCAAAAAAAATGAGAAATTGTAAACTAAATTGAAATAGGTAAATCTGTTTAAGTTGGCACTAGTTTTTCTGTAGATATCCATGCAAACGAAGTCGCGGGCGTAAACTAGGCTATAATTTTATTAACTTTACATTCTATCAACATAGGTATGGAGCTTTACCACATATCTTTCATGTTCCCATAGTTAAGACAGTCGAGTCACTTCTCTGGGACGCCTTGATCTTCAATGCATCGATGGCTCTTAATGGTTATTATTGTAGATCCTGGCTTACAGGAGTAACAGGGCACGAGTGGTGGGCTTGTCACAAAACATAATAAAAAATATATTTTAGGTACAGCCGTGCTATTCTAAAGACATCTTACGAACTCATTTCAAATTCCGCGGTGAGATTCGACACTAGCCTTCGATCAACAATGAACTAGATTACCGATCAACGCTTCAAAAACGGCCCGAGAAATAAGAGCACAACTAATTTTGTGGTCTTATTTGAAGTTAGTATGCTCCAATCGTAGCCAACATTAAGACGTTAACCGCAGAGCCTGCTTTCTCAGCCACTTATGCGATATAATTTTGTTCCCGATCCTTAATCTAGTATATTGTTGATCGAAGACAGTACCACACGGCGAGGTGTCGTGCAAGATGAAGTTAGTGTTTCAGGATAGCATTGCAGGTGTGACCGCATAAAACAACACACATAAATGCTTAGGATATTGAAATTTCGTTTTGATTTTAATTAAGTACAAGAATACACGTTATAACTAACTCAACCTACTTATTTGATACTATTATTTACCTGTATCAGTCGCAAAACAATTGTTTATTTCTAAACTTTGTTGATAAAAGAAAACTCATCCGAATTTATCCTTAAGTGTTGTATTTAACATAATATTGTGCAACATTTAAATAACTTATGCAAAGACGGTTATGAGTATAATGTCCTCCAGACCGAATTTCGGTCACGGCGGCCTGTCTCAGCTGAGACTAGCCATCTGCGCAGGAGATATTATAGTGCACAAGTATGCGCGCAGACACAGGTGCACTCCCTATTCCCTCACTCTTATAATCCGATGGGATGGTAGACCGACACGACCAGAGAGAGAACAGGCGCAGGACCAACAGCTTTACGTGCCTTCTGAAGCACGGTGGGGTCTCGACATGTGAAAACAGTCCCATCACAAGACTGACCGCGGCGAGCACGGCTTAACCTCGCAGATCGACTGATCTCCCGGGTAGCCGGATAGCTACGAGCCCCGGTTATGAGTATATTTAGTGTTTTAATAACCTATTTATAATATTAACAGAAACTTAACATTTTGAGTTATATCATCATTTTTCGTCGATATAATTATATACATATATCATATTCTTCTGTTCATTTATACCCGTGGTGCTTGGCGACTGGGCTTATCTCAGTTATGGATCCCTTATTATGCTTTTGGTACCATGGCCCATATTAGTCTCTTGCTTGCTATGGAGGGAAGTAGGAACTAAATTTATATTCCTACTCCTCCTATATATTCCTTTATGATTAATTTCGTTGCGGGTTCCAAGACAGTCGAGTCATTTCTCTGGGACGCCTCGAGCTTCATTGCCTCGATGGTTCTTAATGGTTATTATAGATCCTGGCTTACAGGAGTCACAATGATGGGAACGAGTAATATGCTTGTCCCGATGAAAAAAATACATCATATTCGCAACGTGTCTGCACTTTAGAGATAAGAAAAATATCGCTTCAAACTCAAACTAAAATGGTCGTCAAAAAGAAAGCCGTGAATTGAACCAAAAAAGGATTTCCGTGTAGTGAACGTTGACTCATTGCAGTTCAAATTTTGGCAATAATATTTAGGTCAACCAAATGTTATAGCAATTTTCCTCATATCCTATGGTTTTTAGGATCCTTATAATCGATAATTTAGTGGTTAATTTATCCAGGCAAAGACAGAAATATACAATTCTCTCGCGAGCTAAAAAGGTCGCTGTAGTAGAATTAGATAAGGATAGTGATGATTTGGAAATAATTTGTGTAATAATGAAGATCTCTTCTATCTGGTGAGACGTTAAAATACTCATTGTTTTCTATTTCAGATACAGTCTCCGCATTGAGTTCCATTTCTAGTTAACTCTGTTGTTTACTGCTACAAATTTCAGCTCTTAGCTGCAAGTATCATCTAGCCTGGATTTGCGCCCGGTTAATGACAATAGGCTCATCTTTTGGGACCAATAACATAAGTGGCTAAATGTGGGTGTTTTACATACCTCGGTCCTACCCCTCGGAGACGGGCGTGTTGTTTGTTACTGCACAGTATTTTTGTGCTGTGACGTAATATTTTACGTTCTAATACCGCAAGACGTCACTAGTTCCTGATAGGCCTGTTAGGAATGAGCTCGTGCGTCACCATTTCGAGGGAAAAGTATTTACCACACGCCATCACCACGTGGCTTAAATGTAAGTCATCATGACTAAATTCTCCGATTTTTTAACGGTGTGTAAAGCCATTTTAGAGGCCTACAGGCGGTTTAAACTCTGGCACCAGGGTGTTCATCAACCATACGATAAGGTGAAGAATGTATTTTTTGATAAACATGACTGATACTAAACTCCAGACGAAGGTACCCCTGGTAGATTTTAACATGTCCTGACTACTAAAAGCAATTGTTTTACTATTGATGTATGTTCCCCTTACTTTGCAGTTCTTTGGGTCCTTAAGCCGTAGAAGAAGAAGAATTCCCCGTGGATGTAGGTAGAAGTGTGCCGACCAAATTTCCAATGAATTTATATTTCTGTAATTAGGTTTTGAAGTCTCGTAGCTAGACTAACCTCTAACTTTAGCGTTCAACTCCTAGGATGCAATTATTTCAATGATTTTTTAAAATATTTAGTAAATATTAAATACGAGTAACGGAGCTTGATGATTGGCTTCACGTTTGCGAACATAAGAATAAGGCGGTTTGTCACTTGACTTCTGTAATTTAAGCAAAATGGCGAAAGAAGTCGTTATCTTCAGTATTGATAGTTAAAAAGTTTTTTTTTTATCACAGATCCATAATAAAAATAATAAAACCTACAGAAAAAAGTAAATAAAAACAGTAGAAATTGTTTGCGTTTGTGTAACTTGAATTAGTTACACATAATTAAAAGTCTAAAAAAATTATAAAAAAAAAACAACCCGTTCAAATATAGTCTAGAAATAAAATCTAGTTCCGCCTTACTAATCAAAATATAAAATGATTATCCATTGATTAAATTATACCTGTCATTGTCGTTTGCATGTCAAAAAATAAAGATGGCAATACTCTTATGAGGTGTTTAAATTAAAATGTTTTACTACCTATAGTTTATAAGTAAGAGGGAATATAAATAATTTTTGTATAAATCACATAGCTACTTACCGAAATAATCGTAACAGTAGGTTGAGACTTTTGATAAGGCACCAGCATAAATGCTAACAATGCTGGCCGTGTGGTATCCGGCCTAGAATTGACCACCCCCTTTCCTCCCGTGGGTGTCGTAAGAGGCGACTAAGGGAAAACTCAGAAGATGGGCAGCAGCGTCTTCTGTAACTTGACCACCAACACTGCGATCCCCAAGCCGCTTGCCAAGCGTGGGGATTATGGCAACACCCCCCTTCTAAAAGGAGGAGGCCTTCGTTCAACAGTGGACGCCTTACGGCTGATGATGATGATAAATGCTAACACCAAAAAATACACGTGCAAGTAACCGTAATTGCACATGCTACTAGTTGGATTATCTTTAGACAAATGAGGTAGGCGCTGATAAATCAATTTAAAGACTGTTTTGATTCAACTTTCGCAGTTTATTGTCTGTTTACTAAGTAAATGTTATAATAAAATATATTATTTACACATGTATAATGTATATACTAAGGCACTTTTTGATAAATACACAAATACAGAGTTTCACCTAAATTTTATACAAATGCAGTTACAATATGGTTGTATAAATAAATATTACTTTCTCTATGAGGTTACAAGGGTTTAAAGGAGCACGTATACAATTTTAAAACAATTACGAAAAAATGCACGTGTTTTCTTGCAAACGCAAAAATACACGTGCTTTTTTTTCGCAGAAGCGTTTTTGGATTTCGTATTCGTATTTATCAAGATAAGTATAAAATAATTTAAATGGCAGTAGAGCCTGTAGCTGTCCTATTATACAGGATTTAAAAGGAACTTTATCTTTTTTAAAGTTTTTTTATGATACAATGTTTGCGTGGCATATATATACTATACTATTTTTTTTGGTTAAAACAGACAGCGGTATTGAACATTGACATTCAGAAATTACAGCATCATGTAGGTACATAAATATCTTTTCTAACGAAAATATAATTATTACTATTTGTACAGTATTTATAACTATAATACTTCTTGTTTACGATATCTGTTACATACCTACATAAAATGTACATTTAGAAATGTAAAAAGATAAACCTTGATCTCATTTGTATTATTATTTAAATTAAAAGTTTAAGTATGAAATAAATAATATTGCATTAATTTATTTAATGAGAATTTATTTTAAATGAATTAAGCAGTAATAAGTCCATGTTGAAAAAAAAAAGTTTAAATGTTAATTATGATATAACATAAAGAAAACGATATACAACAAAAACTCATTTAAATAAATTTGCTCTATTTAAAATTGTACTAAATGAATTAAATGCAAATGATACATTTTAAAATTACGAGATCAGTTTTTTGGTCATTTAATCTTAAAAATAAGCTAATTTTTTTTTTTTTATCACATTGCTGTCATGGTACATTTATGTTAAAATTATCTTTATCCATTTGTCTTGCCCTGTCAATTAACCGCTTGTCTACTTGTTTACAACCATCCGGATCCAATCCATATAGTTAGCTACACTGGTGTAGATGCCAGGTGAGTCTTTGGTCCCACAGTGGACATTCCCACCGCTGGTCACTCCCCATAGTTCAATGGTGTCTTTCACGCGAGTCAATGGTCCCCCAGAATCTCCTCTGCAGGTGTCAATGCCCTCTTCTCCACCGGCACAAATCACATTTTCGGGAATCACGTTGTATTTATAGGCTTTTTGACATTCTTCCGTGGTCCAATATGGTAAAGGAATGATTTTCTTCACGTGGCTGTACATGCCTTTGTCAGGGATTTCTCCCCAGCCAGCCGCAAGGAACTGGGTGTTCTTCTCAAGATCTCCACTGGGTAAGCATACTGGGCGGACGAAATCTGTGAATAATAAAGATGTTTTATTAGTTTAATATAGTTCACGATAAAATAATCATTGCTTTAGGAGGAGAAGTTATTACAATAAATTGACAATGCAATCATAACAGCCCCCTGATGTGGCCAAAAGCTAAACGATGGAATTCTAAAAGTATGTGGTTAAGTAATATATTCATCATTATTTTTCTATTCTATCTATATATCTATTCATTCAGCGCAAAACGATGGATGAATAAAAGTCCAATAAAATGAAAAATAGGTTGATATGATTGACATCATTATGTCATCGACAACATAGTCGTAAAATTATGTCATCCCCATACATTTAATATTCTATTCGGCAAGCGTTTTGCCGCTTGTCTAAGGGGGCTGGGGTCTGTAAATACTATAGGTATAAATTCTTATAAAGTTATTGATCAGGAATAAACTAAATTCAAAAATAATACATACCGGTATAAGGAGCATCCTTTTCGAGTCTCAGAATCGCGATGTCATGTTCCTTGCCGTCATACCCAGGGTGGACAATGATTTCGGCAATGTCGATTCTAACCACGGGGTCAGCACAGACGCCCTGTACGCAGTCTTCCTTAGAATATATATCGTATTCGCCAAGACGAGCGACTAAACTGAAAGGGAAATTTTTTTATTAAAATGTTTGTTGAGTTTTTTCTTCACGTCTAAATGTGCAATGCTACTTTGGATTGATATGTATTCTATTTGTGATATGATTCTTATTGTTTTCAAAACAAAAAAATTGAAAACTATCATGGTTTTATTCAGTGGTTTTCTTCAAAACAAGACCATTATTATAACTATCAATTTTATCAAATCAATTAAGATTTTGATTGTTCATCAACAGTAAATTTGACCTGTTTCTTATAAATATTTATTTTTATATAAATCGAATTACTTTATTTTTATTAGATATAGCTCCATACATTTATATATCCTATCATAATATTAGAGATCAGACTATAACTCGTGAGAAAATTCCAAAATAAATGTTGGTTTTATAACAAAAATGTAAAGTATCCTTACCGACTGAATCTAGGTTTCCTGATACAATGGGCAGCTGTGATGATGTGCCTGCTGTCAATCAAGGTACCGGCGCACCTGATCTCCGACTGATGGTCTTCGCGCCAGTACTCCAAGTAGACCAACCAAGGGTTATGGTGGACGAGGTTAGTGCTGGCCTCAACGCCGCATTTCTGACCTGAAGCGAAAGAGAAATAGGTTAAAATTGTGATTTTGTAGACTTGGTTATTGGTTGGGCATTTGATTTATGTCAATTATAATTCA
Organism: Abrostola tripartita; assembly: GCA_905340225.1. NCBI lineage: Eukaryota > Metazoa > Arthropoda > Insecta > Lepidoptera > Noctuidae > Abrostola > Abrostola tripartita. The sequence continues at coordinate 2,034,646 of HG996510.1, read as the reverse complement.
TCATCATCAGCCGAAAGACGTCCACTGTTGAACAAAGGCCATGGGGGTTGCCATAATCCCCACACTTGGCAAGCGGCTTGGGGATCGCAGTGTTGGTGGTCAAGTTACAGAAGACGCTGCTGCCCATCTTCTGGATTTTCCCTTAGTCGTCTCTTACGACACCCACGGGAGGAAAGGGGGTAGTCAATTCTAGGCCGGATACCACACGGCATCTTTGGGCATTTAATTTATGTAAATTATAATAAAGGCATTTTTTTAACGGTTTGCTTTCAGTATCATACTAAAATTTATTTGGCATTTTATAAGAGTATTTTTTTTAATTTTTCCTTCCTTACGTTCAGTAGAAACTTTAACATGGATCGCCTGGGTTTTTGAAGTATGGATAAGACCTTTTATATTTTATTCGTTCCTAGTTTTTAGGTGAAACAATAAATATATTAAATCTAAAATATTGATAGAATGATAAAAATTGGCTCCTAGTGTTGCTCCTCATCGATGTCACTGTGGTGAAGCAGTCGACAGCCTCGGACGGCATGGTCTGTCCTGCAGTAGGAGTGCTGGTCGCATACCAAGACACGCTACCTTGAATGACATCATCCGTCGTGCTCTTGTCACCGCCGGCGTACCAGCTGTATTAGAACCAAATGGCTTGGTACGTGACGATGGAAAGAGACCAGATGGTATGTCGTTGTTGCCATGGAAATTAGGAAGGCCTTTGGTGTGGGACACAACGTTCGATACCCTTGCACCTTCTCATGTTTCTGGATCAGCAATTTGCGCTGGCACTGCTGCTGCTGCTGCGGAGACCCTTAAGCGGCGAAAATACAATAATCTGATTGGGAATTGTATTTTTGAGCCGTTTGGGGTCGAAACATTTGGGCCCTGGGGTCCGAGCGCCCGAGCCTTATTTAAAGATCTTTCAAAACGTTTAGTCGATGCTTCGCGTGATCAGAGGGCTGGTTTGTTTTTAGGTCAAAGAATCAGTATTGCCATTCAACGTGGCAATGCTGCCAGTCTTCTGGGCACGTTTCCTTTTGACAACGATGAGGAAGAATACTTCGATGCTTTTTAATTTTAATTTTATATTTAAGTTGTAAATAGTTTTTAAAGGAGGTAGAATTTAAATGTGTATATGTATATAATTATTTCTCTTATAATAAAAAGAAGTTGCTCTCCAAAAAAAAAAACCTAACATTAAAGTTACCAAGTATTTATGATTAATAAAAAGAAGAAATCTCCCATATTTAAATATGGGAGATTTCTTCTTTTTAATTAATTAAATTAACACAATATACTATATATTATTATGCTCTATAGGTTAAATAACAGTAAATACGTAAACGCAATTAATGAATGAAACGATAAACATAGAATCAATGAATGGTTTATTTACATGCGCAAGGGCAACTTTACAACTAGAGGTTATTAATTTAAACTAATTAATAATGTCATGCTTTTCCTTCTCATAATTGAATTATTGACGTGTTACATACATCCGATGGTTTCAAATGATTTTAATATGGTAGTTACCTATTACATTTTATATGGAAATGGTTAGGTACAGTATTCTTCAATATCTTCACTCCTGTATTCCCCTAAGGCTCTAGACAGACGGACTGCATTTCAACTGCAATCCAACCGCAAATTGCAGTTCGGATGCAGTTTAAATGCTGTTGACACGGCTGCAATAGAACTGCAAACGTGCAGTCCGATTGCAGTTCAATTGCAGTCGGCGTGCAATCGTGTGAAAGTTTGGTTTGCAGTTCTATTGTAGTCGTGTCAACTGCATTCAAACTGCACTTGAACTGCAATTTGCGGTTGGATTGCAGTTGAAATGCGGTCCGTCTGTCTAGAGCCTAAGGGGTGGGTAGAGGTGTGTGCATCACCACATTCTGCATGACAAAAAGTCCCATACTTAATAGTGGCAAACCTATCGCCTTTGATTGCTCACAATTTTTGTCAGTGCCGCCTTTAATGATAATTCTAAACTCCATTTCTAATAACTACTTTAAAAAAGCTAATTACAGTTGATGCAAGCGATTTTAAGTTCTATTCCGTTGCCATAAGAACAGCATTAAAAGTAAAACGTAATTACAATAAAAATTGTTTACTGCAGCTGCTATTTTTCATATTACCAAAGCAATAGAAGTGAAATTCTTTTCAACTGAATATACATATAAGTGCCGTGTGGTATCCGGCCTAAAATTGACCACCCCCTTTCCTCCTGTGGGTGTCGTAAGAGGCGACTAAGGGAAAAAACCAGAAGATGGGCAGCAGCGTCCTCTGTATCTTGACCACCAACACTGCGATCTCCAAGCCGCTTGCCAAGCGTGGGGATTATGGCAACCCCCCCTGTTTAAGGTGGAGGCTTTTGTCCAACAGTGGACGTCTTTTGGCTGATGATGATACATATAAGGGTATCGTAGAGTATTGTCGCATATAATATTATGGATATTATTTAAAAAAAAATGTCGCTCCACACTAAGAATTTTTCCTGTGTCGTGGATGCGTTTCACAAACATGAAATATCACATACACAAACACCCAGACTCAAGACAAACGTCTGCGGTTCACAAAAAAAATTGCGCCGTGCGGGAATCGAACCTGCAACCCTTAGCGCAGCAGTCCAATCGCTTAGCTACTGAGCCAATCAGGTCTTCAATATGCTCCAAAAAGCATTGATCTAACCACAATTAATTAAATTCCTTTTAAGGAAAGCGTTTTATAGAATTAATTGGTTATTATACGTCATTCTAAAGGGAAATAATATGAAAAACTGATTCGGGAATTACAGAGACCATGTTATGTATGTATATTATGTAAAGCTAAGTATATTATGTGCTCCCTGACCCATAAAAAAATGTCAATTTTAAACCATGGATTAAATAATTCCTGTCACTGTTGACATCTCTATTCTTTATTATGCAAACGATAGAGACAGGTATAATTTGATCAATGATTAAAATTAATTAACGAGTGGGTATTTACTTGATAGAGTTATCAACTTCGACGACGGTTACTGGGTGTAAGTAGGTACCAAATATTAAATGTTATCGTTGGAATTATTTATCTATCTAACGCTCTGCTCCTAATTATAGCTTAAAAATTAATTAACAGAACATTCATCGCTTCTTATCGCATTTCGGCCCATTTATGGACTTGAATATTCGATAGAATTAAAGGAAAAACGTTTAGGTATTATCGTAAAAACGAGCCAATAAAAGCAATTATTTTGATGAGCGCCGGAAAACTGACTTGTATTGTAAGAAACTAAGTCTTTATTGGTGTCAGTAGATAGGTACCTACCGTGCTATTCTAAACACAACATTTACGAACTAACTTCTAAATCTGCTGTATGTTGGACACTAGCCTTCGATGAACAATTTAGTAGATTACCGATGAACGCCCGAGAAATAAGACCATAATTTTGCAGCCTTGTTTGAAGTTAGTTGCCGTGTGGTATCCGGCCTAGAATCGACCACCCCCTTTCCTCACGTGGGTGTCGTAAGAGGCGACTAAGGGAAAGTCCAGAAGATGGGCAGCAGCAACAAATGTCTACGTAAAGCTTTCTCGGCCACTTCTGCTCTTCTCATTAGTAAATTGTTGTTCGATGACACTAGCACATAGCGAGATGACGTGCGAGATGATGTTAGTGTGTCTAATAAAGAGGGATGCGCCATCAATAGGCACGAAATTAATTTTTTTTGGGTGTTTTGCTCCACAATGCTCAACAACACTTCTTGGGAAAGCAATGACTGAATCTGCGGCAACTCTTCTCGTGTTTTAATTGATTGTATCTCATAATTATCTTACATTTAGGTAAATTGATGCTCGATGCTTTGTGGCGTAAATTGGGAGAGGCCTATGTCCAGCAGTGGACTGCAACGGGCTGATGAGGATGCTCGATCCCAAAAACTACTTAAAAATAAATTGGAGATAGCTTTATTCCGATATTAAAGATCAAGATTAGATACTTTCGATTAAAACACGTGTGTTAGGGTCTTCATTGCCACAGATTCAAATTAGCAAAAAACACAAGAACAAAAAATTCACGCCTATCGACGGGGCATTGACCTAAACTTTTATTCAAAAAGACATTGTCTCAACTTTTGGTGCGTTGTTTTTTTTAAAAGAGCTGAAGACACGTGATTGGCTGAGGTAGTGCAGAAGGCGTATACGTTCAAGTAATTTTGATTAAAGTTTGTAAATTTTTCTAATTTCTCTTATAAAATGAAATCTTATAATATTTTACTCTTCCACTTTAACCTATCTTACTACAGGTAGTGGTTTCGTTTATTATCTATTGAATTAATGAAAAAATATCAGGTTACTTACATTTATATCTACAGTATTTGTTTACAAAAAATATTTTTAATTAAATAAATTACGAGGTTGCAGGTTCAAACCCAGGCAAGTATCAATGTGACTTTTTCAATGTCATAAATACTTTCTTAGATATTCTAAGACACCAATGACTAACGGTGACGGAAAACATCGTAAGGAAACCTGGATATAATTATCTGAAATCGCCAACCCGCAGTGAGCTAGCGTGGTGATCAATGCTTAATCCTTCTCTATACGAGAAGAGGCCTTTGCCCTGCAGTGGGATAGTTATAGGCTGTTATTATTATTATTAAATAAATTACAATAGCTTATTTATTTAAATGATAAAGTTGTGTGACCAATTTTACCAAAAACTTTTTACAATAGGCTCGCCCTAATACATGTTAAAACTGTCTAAGCCTTTTAAGGATTTCGAAAGTAACAATATACACAAACACGTAAAATTTAGATGAAACACAGATTAGTAAAAAAGCACACACACTACAGTAAAAAAAAATCTTAAGTGATAGCCTAGACAGTGAAAGGGTTAAATAAAAAAAAGAGTTCCGTACCATCTTTCCACCAGTTGAAAGGCACACTCATAACTCCGGTCACGAAAACACTGAATGCCACACAAAACACCAACGACGCCATTTTAGTTTATTGAAATTCTTGGAATTTTTTCAAACTTAGGAACATGCTATCCTGTACCGAAAGGCTATAGGATAAGACTGCCGGCTCAACTACAAGGTCCAATAGGCCTTGGTATAGTTGACCGCACAATCCAAGGTGCGATGCGCGAATGAGCGAAAATCACAGAGCAAAAGCTTTTATTAGAGTCCGTTTTTCCTCAGTATGTTTCACATTTGCCGCCGCGATTAATGATGCGTGTTTTCGTGTTTACCAATAATTCTTCAGTAAAATATGTATTTTACACTTTTTTTTATGTTAACTTTTTTGCAAAAAAAAACAAAACTTTTTTCAGTAAACTTTTTTAACAAAAACTTTTTTTCTGTAATTTTTTTTTCTTTAATATTTTTTGAACGCCCGATTTTTGACTGTTCGTTTCGCAATCTTAACTAAGACTAATGTTAGGGTTCGTGCTTGCCTGGAGCAAGCAACAAGTAGGTACATAATAGCGCAGATAATGAACAAGCCAATCGGCTACCGACACAAACTCTACGTAAGAGAAAAGTGCGCATTAGTAAACATAAAATGACAAAACACAATTCATATTAGAATAACATTTTTCGCTCAGTCGTGCCTGTAGGACTCTAAATAACCGATTTTAAAAAAGGAGGCTCATCTTGCCTTTTTTGTGTTTGTTTTTTAACAATTAATACATTTACAAACATGAAAAATCACAGACAGAAACACCCAGACTCGATCAAACGTCTGCGGATCACACAAATTTTTGTCCCGTGCAGGAATCGACCACCACAACAGACAACAGGCTTAGCCACTCGCCAATCAGGTTGTCAATGAAAAGTCGGTGTCAAAAAATGACATGAAAGTGAATTCTCCCAATTTAGTCCCGTTCTTGTACTTCTTTGTATTGGCATGAGCTATGCCTAAGAAAACAGGTCATGCTGTAGTGTTGAGATTGGTCAGTCAACAAGGATGGTAGCGAGGTTGACCGTCCAGGATTCGCCGGACGTACTTAAATACTCATTCACGTAGGCACTCTCCTTGCACTCTTTGTACATTTGGCCCCGTATAAATTTGGTGAATATCTGATGAAAAACTTCATAACATAACATCAAGCCTGTATTCCCCGAAGGGGTGGGCAGAGGTGTACCTATAGTACACACACATTTCACCAGTTATTATATATGTTCCAATGTAATAGGGGGCTAGCCTATTGCCATCAACCGGGCACAAATCCAGACTCATCACGGAGTCTGGATTTGTGCTCAGTTACTACTAAGCTAGCTACTAAGAATTACCCCACGGAAAAACCCAATAACACTATGCCTGCCTCAGGATTTGAACCCAGAACCTCATGCTCAGCAGTCACGCTTAGTAACAACTAGACCAATGAAACAGATGAAAACTTTGAAGAAACTTGAACTTCGGTTCTATTCAAAATCTCAATTCTTTATTGTACTCAAAAAATATATGATTACTTAATAGCATTACGACATTCGATCTACAGAGGCGAGCTTAAATCAGAATTGAGTTCTCTTACAGCAAACCTTTAGAAAATTTAAAATCTACTTTAAGAATCAGAGTATTATGTCCTTTTTCCAAAGTTCTACATCAAGTTTTGACATAGTTATGTGATTTTAAAGGTCAAAGCAATAGATATATTTTTTACAAATTTTCATTCCACGCCTGCCTTGTTGGTCAGGTGGCGCGGCTTATAAACATGAAGCAGAGGTGTATATTGCACCAGAATTTTGCTAGTTTCTTAACCCAATGTAATAGGGGGAAAGCCTATTAGGCACAAGTCTAAACTCCGTGATGCTACTTCTTCTTCTCATCGTATGGTTGCCTGTAGGCCTCTGACATGGCTGTGATGCTACTGAGAATTATCTAAAAGAAATTTTCACTTTCGCCAGTTATGTTATGGGTCCCAATGTAATAGGGGGCGAGCCTATTGCCAACAACCGGGCAGAAATCCAGACTCCGTGTGTGATCCAGGCTACTGAGAATTACCTAATGAAAAAGCCCAGTAGCACTTTGCTCGACCTAAGATTCGAACCCAGGACCGCGCTATACGACCAATAAGCCAACAAGGCAGTAGGATATATAAGAAAAGTAAATATAATAATATTATACACCGCAAATGACCATTATCAGACGCGGCTCAGGCTATAGCACGAGACAATAGTACCTATTGTATTCCTGCGCTGCGAATGACTGTCTTACTAAGTAATCCACCAATGGGTTTGCCCCGCGCTAATATAATGTGGCGTATGGGCTGCGCCCGCGCCGCGCGTGCTCCGCGTATAGCCGCGACTTTATGATTTTTTTCATAGTGAGTCAATGGTCAATACATGTGGCTTTAGCTAGAAGTTATATTTATTATGGATTATTTTTCAGTTTTTAGATATACGTGCTATGCTACTGACAAACTCAGTTCTGAGTTTGCATAGTATTTTTTTAAGCATAACCTTACTTGAACTCGGTTAACAGAGGTGTTCAATAAATTAAAGCTCCGAAAATCTAACAATAAAATTTCCAGGAACCCAAAATAGCGTTTAAAATTTAATATCTCTGTCAACTACAAAAAACTGGAGTTCAGGTAGAAAGCCTCCACGAGCGATGATACGCCGCACCCTAGACGGTGAACCTCGCACCATCCTTGTTGACTGACCAATCTCAACACCACGGCATGACCTATTCCATGTGGCAATTGGCTCCAACGAAGAAGAAGAACAACAAAAAAATTCAAATTGACACTTAAGTACTTGACCAGATAAGTAAAGAAACTGTAATAGCTAGTTCTATTCAGTTTGTTTCAAGTATACTATTTACTTGTACACCACGGACTACTTCGATATTTTTCTCTTTACGTCACCTATTCATCCAAAGGTTGTCTGGAAAAGATCGCTAGTAGCGATAAGACCGCCCATTGTACATTTTTCTTTTACTTTATAATATTTATGTACAAAATTCAATGGTGTAAGTACAATAAATAATATTTTTTTCTATTTAGAAGTTACTATCGTAAGGAATGATACATACCAATAATTATATACAATTATGGTTTTACTGTGTGTTACAATGGAATGCGTCCTTGGTCTAGTGGTTGCTAAGCTTCTCTGCTGACCATGAGGACCCGGGATTAAATCCCGGGTCGGGTAAAGTGTTACTGGGTTCTTCCATTAGGTAATTCTCAGTAGCAGCACGGAGTCTGGATTTGTGCCCGGTTGGTGGCAATAGGCTCGCCCCCTATTACATTGGGACCCATAACATAACTGGCGAAATGTGGGTGTACTCTACCCATCTTATTTATCAACGAGGATCATACCGGTATTAGCAAAACCCCGTATTAAGTCTATTGACATCTCTATTCTTTGATATACAAACGACAGTGACAAGTGTCATTTAACCTTTCGTTTAAAATTGTATTTTTTTATGAATAAGAGGGTACATGTCTACAGTCACCTCTGTCTACCCCTTCGGCTTATACAGGCGTAATGTTATGTATGTATGTTTTTAGTGCTATTGTTCTCATTTCGTACCGAAGGAGGAATGAAGTCGATTCCCAGTCATCCCAGAAATGTGCTGGAGCGTGCGTCACTTCGACACGTGCTCAAAAAAACCGACTTATATTATGACGTAGTTTCTTATATATCAAGCCGGAGTTTGGCTTTGCCCGCTAGTAGATTTATGTATATTTTTATAATGTACAAACTTCCGCCCGCGGCTTTGTCTGCATGGAAAAAATACATCTTTTTCTAATTTAAAGTATTTGCAAATGTTGGCGTAAGAGTTTTGAAAATCGGATGTATAGTTCCGGAACTTAATCCCTATATAGGGGTTAATTTCCGGAACTATACATCCGATTTTCAAAACTCTTGTATATACAAAATAATTGTATATACAAATCCCCTTTTTCTAATATATTTCAAAGATAGACAGGTATCTTTTGCACCTATGTTTTTGGATGTTACCCGTTCCATATTTTAGAACCACTTGTCTGAGGATTGCCACTGGCAGCTAGTCTTATTACCTCGGACTACGCTTAACATATTGCAAAGCTCATTCAGACACAATAGACGAAGAAAGAAGAAGCAATCTGTACGTAATATAAATTGCAAGGATTTCCTGTGCAATGTACGCAAAGTGGTGCACGAAAAGATATCCTTGATGATGCCAATCTCTACACCATGGCTTGACCCATCTTCTTGTCGTATGGTTGATGATCAACCTGGCGTCAGAGTTTAAACCACCTGTAGTCCTTGGACACGGCTTTACACACCGTTGAAAAATCTCTCAGGTGCGCCGGTTTCCTCACTATGTTTTCCTTCACCGTCACAACTGATAACTAATTTATAATACGCACATAAATTCGGAAAGACATTGGTGCGTGCTGGGTTGGAACTTGCGAGTTTGCGACCTTTATTTTGGCAGTCCAACGGTCATACCACTCGGCTATCACATACACCACCACTACCACCATACCACGGCATGACCCCATGATCTTTGGCATGCCGATACGAAAAAGAAGACTTTAGGATGCCATAATAACAAAAACCTTTAAGGAAACCATGCAAGGTCTTGTCCCGTACATGATATTATTTTGCACAACACCACGAGCCGTTCAACAACTGCGTCAATCGTATCGTCATTATGAAATATTTATTGGCAAAACAAACTATTTACCTGTATGTCTATGTAAACATAATGTTAATAACTATGTGTCTACACACCATGGCTCGTAAAGTATGTTGAACTTTTAGTCCTGCGCCTGATTTCACTCCGGTCTTGTTGGTCTACCGTCCCATCGGACTATTAATGTGGGAGAATTGAGAGTTCACTATCTCCTTCGTAATTGGCCAGCCTCTGTTGCGATTGGCGGCCGGCACTGACATTGTTTTTTGTTTAAAAAAACGTCGCCCTTCACTAGGAGTTTCTCCTGTATCGTGGGTGCGTTTCACAAACATGAAATATCACATACACAAACATCCAGACTTGGAACGAACATCTGCGGATCGCTCATATTTTTGTCCCGTGCGGGAATCGTTACCGCAACGCTTAGCGCAGTAGTCCAATCGCTTAGCCACTGCGTCAAGCAGGTCGTCAAAGATAGGATAGTATGTACATACTTCATATATTATAATAAAATAAGGAAGGAAGTATAACTTATACCTTTTGTCCTTTTCAGAAGTAAGAGTAGAAAATAATTTCATTAATTCGGTTAATTCCCTGTAATATATTTGTACCCAATAATGAGTCAAGCGTGCAAAGGTAGTAATGCAAGGGGACTTAATAATTATGTGGACTAAGATCGAATGGGGAATCACCTATTAATGTCTGAAGTGGTAAGTATTTAATAGGTAAACCACTAGAAAGAGTTGAGTCAAAAAATTCTCACGTCAGCCGAAGAATCAGGTCTAGTATGACGACCCGATTGGCGCAGTGGCTAAGCGATTGGACTGCTGCGCTAAGGGTTGCGCTTTCGATTCCCGCACGGGACAAATTTGATCCGCATATATTTGTCTCCAGTCTGGGCGTTTGTGTATGTGAAATTTTAAACACGTCGCCTCACACTAGGAATTTCTCCTGTATCGTGGGTGCGTTTCACAAACATGAAATATCACATACACAAGCACCCAGACTCGGGACAAACATCTGCGGATCACTCAAATTTTTGTTCCGTGCAGGAATCCAACCCGCAACCCCTACTTTTCCAATCGCTTAGCCACTGCGCCCATCAGGTCGTCGTAATGAGGTAATGAGTGACATCACTGATTACCTCAATATTCACAGATATAACTGTCAGGACAAAGGTTAATGGCAATCGTTTTCCCTTCATGGATGATTATCGTGTTTAGTATTTGCCCTACTTTAGAAAATATGGGTCTTAAAACCTGTATTCCCTGATTAGGTTTATAAAGTGCACCCGGATTTCGGAACATTATGTTATAGGTAAATATACGGGGCGAGCCTATTGCCATTAAATAGACACAAATCCAGACTCCGTGCTGCAACTGAGAATTATTCAATAAATAGTTTTCACGACCCGAGTTTCGAACTCAGGGTCACACGTCATAGCAGTCGAACTTTACGACCACCAACGAGGCATTGTGACGTCTATCAAAACTGATGCAGATCAGTATTGTTTTTTTTTCATAGCCTATTTGTTTCCCACTGCTGGGCAAAGAAAGGGGAGGTCCCTTTCTTCTTCCAAACCAAATCTATCCTTCGCAGTTTCTGACCACGTGCGTCCTGCATATTTGGCTAGATGGGCAATGGCCATTGTCATTATATGGTTATGTTTTTAATTGTTATTTTATCATCGGCCAAAACATTTGCGATAATCAGCCCTTTTGCGGTATAAGCTTTCCTTTATTAATGCTTTATTATTTGTCATCAAAATGGCGGTGAGTGACGAGTAGATGACTAGAGTAACGTATTAGATGATTTATTTCCACTGTGTACGTGCTTCCTTCCACGTATACGTTTGGCAGAGGGCTCATTTCAAAAGGCGAAAGTTTTTGAGTGTGTTTGTATGTTTGTCACCTCTTAAGGCTCAAACGGCTGGACCGATTTTGCTAAAATTTGGTATGGAGGTAGCTGACACCCTGGATTAACACACAGGCTACTTTGTATCCCGAAAAAATGTAGCTGGTAACACCGCGGGGCGCAACTAGTCTGTCATAAACTTCATGATCCTTCTGAACTTAGACCCGGATTGAAACCTCGCAGGTACTACGTCGAACAAAATGCTCTGTCTTTTTACCGTTCTACGAACTTTTACATAACATCCAAGAGCCTAAAAAGTTTTGAACGTACCTTGTAAGAACGGGCGTGTATCTCGTGGTTGTATGGGATGATGACGTCGGTCGTGTCATACATAATGTAAAGTAAATGATTTTGTCCTGTTTTCAATCGTCGGATTTGCACTACGAAAACACGTCGGAGTATCTTGTAAATTGTGACGCAAGCGACGTAGAGTCTACAGATTTGACTTGGAGGACAAACAGGAATTGAATACAAGAACATAACATCACGCCTGTACTCCCCGAAGGGGTAGACAGAAGTGTATAGTACACCCATATTTCACCAGTTATGTTAGGTCCAAATGTAATAGGGGGCGAGCCTATTGCCATCAACCGGGCACAAATCTACGTGCTGCTACTGATAAATACTAAATAGAAAAACCCAGTAACACTTTGCCCGACCTGAAATTTGAACCCAGGACCTCATGTTCAGCAGTCACGCTTAGCGACCACTAGACGAACGAGGCAGTCGGGTTTTTTTACAATCGCTTACAGTTATTAGTAAGATGACGGGAGAGTTTATGGACTGACGAGCTTTACTCTTGTGAAGCGATCAACTTGGGCCTTTTTCTTCTTATCGTATGGTTGATGAACAACCTGGTGTCAGAGTTTAAACCGCCTGACATGGCTTTACACACCGTTAAAAAATCTCTCAGGTGTGACGGTTTCCTTACGATGTTTCCCTTCACCGTTTTTACCAACTGATAATTAATTTATAATACGCACATGAATTCTAAAAGACATTGGTGAGTGCCGAGGTTTGAACTTGCGATCTTTGCCTTGGCAGTCCAACCGTCATACCGCTTGAGTATCAGCGGCACTTGGGCCTTTTCGAAGTCCAACAAAATTCCCATTGTTATTTACATACACATAATTGAAGAATGTTTGACAAAGGTCATAGATACGTCATCGTTACACCAATACGAATGGTGACGTCACATTATCACATCATTAATATTATCGCACAACTGGTAGAGGCGGGGTTTTACGCACCAGTGTAATTACATAATGTATAAATATGTATGTACATAGCTTTTGACATTATTTGTTTCTAATACAAGCTAAAACACAAGGTGAAAAAAATTGGCATTACGCTGTAGTGTCGATATGTCCTAAAATTGTCGCTAGTGGTGATCTACCTTTCGCCGGTTCGTCATCATTCCAGTCTAACATTACTATCATCTGTTTCTGGAGTGGAGACCACGACTCGGTAAACGTAGTGTAGGACGTCCTCCAGCTAGGTGGGGCGACGATATATGCAAAATGGCTGGCAGCGCTTGGAAGCGGAAGGCCGAAGATCCCTATTCCCTCACTCTCATAGTCCGATAGGACGGCAGATCGGAGACATGACCGGAGAGAAATCAGGCGCAGGACCAACGGCTTAACGTGCCTTCCCAAGCACGGAGGGGTCTCGACATGTGAATACGCTCACCCAACACAAGACTGACCGCAGCGAGCACGGCCTAACCTCGTAGCTACGAGCCCCTTATGCTAAACAACGGTACCGTTAAAGGCACACCTTATAGGATTACATTAGTATGCGTTAATAAAACTGCTATGTTTATATAAATGACGTGTGCTTGTATACCGGTTGTATGTTATTTCTTAAGAATGCTACCAGCATCTTGCAAGGGCCTAAAGGTCACTATTTTTGACGTCATTACCAGCTTATACGTTGATAGTCATTCTGTGACTACCAGGATGACTAACGTGTAAATTTATCTCAATCACGATTATATTGAATAGGTATAATGTGTAAAACAAACGGTTCTTGAATTTGTGACGTAGTTTCTTCGTGAATTGAAAAGTGTGATGAATATTTTTTTTATAATTAAGGTTTTTATGGTTAAGTTCAAGATTGTGTAACATGAGCAATGCTGAGAGATAATTGCCATCGTTCAGTCATTTTGAATTTTAGTATCGGAATTTAGTCAGATAAACGAGTAATTATTTATTTAGGGTAGTTGACACCAATAACTAATAATTTCTAGACACTACTTCCTCAAAAAATTGCTACGACTTATTTTAACCCTAAAACCCCTATAAAATTTAACTTATCTAACTGGGAAATTAACTAAAAATTCCTAAACAATACTTCTCAAAAAAAAATCTACGCTTTATATTAGCCCTAAAAACCCTATAAAACTAACTGTGAACTTCGATTTTTATTGACTTTGAAATGAATTATGTACGTCAGTTGAGTTTTAAGGCGATTTCTAACCTAACCTAACCTAGAAATCGTAGGTCAAATATTGAAGGCGTGAGTAGGTACCTACTCACATCTTTCAGGAATACCCGGTTAGTATTGGACTCAAACGAAGGTCTGATTTACGAGATTGACGCGTCAGCTTGACGAGCCGAAAATAATCGGTGTAGGTCACTTGATTACCTAGATAGTAGTACCTAGGTACATAAATAGCATGTATTACACTGCAGCCTTGTAATTGTTGTCTTCTAATCGTACATTACAATATTATTATAACACTTTTTTCCTCATTAGATACGCAGAAACCACAGAATCCACGTGATATTTATTACACGTGAACAAACATCGCACATCTTATCGGAATGGCATTCCCGTTGAATAGAAAAATAGCTTGCAGTTTCCTTAACAAATATCTGGTAATATTTTGATTATAAAATCAGTGAGGAAAATAATAATTCAAATGATACTGATTATCCCAGCGGGATATTTAATGATGTAATATAGGTCACAATATTAAATTGTGTTGTCATTATCTCTTGTAGGTAGGTACCTACTACTACCTGTGATAGCTAGAGGAAGATACGAATAAATTAATTTTGCGTTTACGATATCTATGAGACAACACCTTAGTAATCTATATAAATAAACATTAAGTGCTGAAAAGATATGGTCATAGAAAATACCATTTTAGAAAAATAGTAGTTTTTGTAAGTCAGGTGCATGAAATAGGCAAATACTCTGCAAGATGCTGAGTAAGTATTCGTACATAGATCTTGAAAATTTGGCAAATAAAAAATGGAATGAATAGATTACCAATTTTAGGTGAACTGTAAAAAAAATACAATAGACAAAAACATTTGCTGAATACTTTTCTGACTCTGGAAACAATTCGAATGTTCGGTTTGAATAACTTTTAACTTGAAAGTTATTTGATCAGCCATCCAGCGCAGTAGCTTACTTTAGATGTTGCGGCTCCCTGAACAGAGCAAATAGTAAATAGGGAAAAATATTCACAGACAATACCTACGTTTTCCTCAAGACTGGATGTTTGTGTACGATGCAGGATAAATCTATATTATAATTACTTTTTCTTGTATATTATTTATGTTAAAAGAACATGATACCTAAATACTATCAACGACCTGTTTGGCGCAGTGGCTAAGCGATTAGACTGCTGCGCTAAGGGTTGTGAGATCGATCCCCGCACGGGGTAAAAATTTGTGCGATCCACATTTGATTTTCCCGAGTCTGTGTGTTTGTATATGTTATATTTCATGTTTGTGAAACGCACCTACGATACAGAAATTCCTGATGTGGGGCGACGTTTTTAAAGAAAAACATTAAATACCTACCTAATAACCTACCTCACCATCAGCCGGAAGACGTCCACTGCTGAACAAAGGCGTCCCTCTTGATGGGGGTTGCCATACTTGGCAAGCGGCTTGGGGATCACAGTATCGGTAACGCAGGACGGGCAGGACAGAAGATGCGCCCTGTCTTGCGACGGAGCTCCCCACCCACATTGGGCTTGTGATAGGTCGATAATGGCCCACTACACTTGTCTTATTTTGTTTAGTTAAGTTCTAAATTCAATTGATAAGTCCGCTAGTTTGCGCTGACCCTTAATTAACGTTTGTTGAAGGCTTACTCACGTATTTCAAAGTTGCCACGATACAATAAGTTAGATTCAGACAACATAAATAAAACACACATTTGGGGGACATAATATTGTTATAATTTTCACCATTTTATATCAATTACATACGTTTTTTTCTTAATAATAGTTTAGTAAAACGGAAGTCTCTAGTGGAATAGTGTTAGTGGAAACTGCATGATACCCAAACTAGTGTATTTCGCTTCCCATCTCTTATCAGAGAAAGATTTTGACTAACAGAAAATGTATAAAATCTAACGGTTTTGGTTAATACCGATAAAGATTAACACTAAAGGTGGGTTCTGAGTTAAGGAGAATGCATACTAAAAAAAGTCCTTATATAAGGAGAAAAGTTAGTAAAGGAGGGTCCTTATGTAAGGAGGGGCTTGATTTAAGGAGAAACCTTTCTTAAGGTGGATCGTAATTAAAGGAAAATGCTTATTTATTAATTCAAGGTCCTTATTTATAGTGATAAGTTACTAAGGGAGGAGCTTGACAGAAAGTGAATCCTTACTTAAGGTGGATCCTAATTAAGGTGAATACTTACTAAAGGAGGTTCCTTATTTAAGGTGTTAAGTTACTAAGGGAGGGTCTGACAGAAGGTGAATCCTTACTTAAGGTGGATCCTAATTAGGGTGATTTCTAACTAAAGGAGGTTCCATATTAAAGGAAGATCCTTTCATCAGACTAGCTTTAAATTATTATAACGTAAATTAATTAATTTAAATTATTCACAGATAATTCTTGGATACTAATCCTGTAATTATTTGTATGTATGATAAATAAATAAATGTCACCTGCTGTTAGTATGACCAGTTTGCGCATGCGTGAATCAGACTGTACAGGAAAATTATTGTTATCGTCAAGACAACAGTTGTATAGGTACCTACTGTATTAACACGTGACCAATTTCTTCTTTTAGCAAGAAGTACGTCAGGATCGTAGCAAATGGAAATCCGTGGTCCTCTGCCTACCCCTCTGGGAAATAGGCGTGACTTTATGTATGTATGCATGTAAATTTCTTCTTTTACTTTTAACTTAGCATAACATCACGCCTGTATTCCTCTAAGGGGTAGGCAGAGGTGTATTGTATACACGCACATTTTGCCAGTTACGTTATAGGTCGTAATGTAATAGGTGCCAAGCCTATTGCCATTTAAGGGTAACTTAAATGATGCGTAACACAGACACTGACCCCAACTAATAAATTTAATTGATATCCTTATACGTAGACCCTACGAGTAATACAATCCATGCCTTAATAGCTGTGTGAATGGGAAATGAGACGTAGTATATTCATAAAGCAATTATTTTTATAACCACAAACAAGTTACGGAAATTTCTTTTGTAATATGAATCATCTTAGAATGAAATTGCAGTATAGTTCATATATTTCAAGCAATATTGCGTAACTATTGCATTTAACTTAGGTTCATAAAAAATATTTAAAATTAATTATGAACAATTTCAAGAAGAAATTATCTCATTTTTCTAAATTGTCGAAATTTATATGACTTTTGGTGCCATTTTAGCATGTTGCCCATGCTAAGCTTGAATCTAAATTGATAAATCGTGTCCATCATTTTTCAAATTTCCTTTATCAATTTAGATTCAAGCTTAGCATGGGCAACATGCTAAAATGGCACCAAAAGTCATATAAATTTGGGTTGGTATTATCGTTTCAGTGATTTATAGCTGTAAAGGTATAACACTGAGTTGGTAATCATAGATTCCAACAGATAATACCTGACGTCACCCTTAAGACGTAAATACTAAAAGGGAACTTGAAATTCGATGGATGCGAGCAGCGACACGGTGGCTCAGTTGGTTAGAGCAGCGCCACGGATCGGCGAAGGTCGCGGGTTCGAATCCCGCTCGTGTCCATCATTTTTCAAATTTTTTCAAATTTCCTTTATCAATTTAGGTTGTCAAAATTACTCTTGAATTGTAATTTAAATACAATCAACTTTGATATGACCTACAGTAAAAATATAAAAAAGACATGAAAAGGGAACAAATACGAATAAGTCATTTAAAGCAATTAAAAAAAACAATGTTAAATTCAACTGACATTGACGTAACATTCATAGATACCTGCTCTAATCTTCTTTTAATAAAAAGACATAGAAGGATACTAAAAACTCAATTTAGTTACATGACTTCAAAACATATTTATGTATAACTAGCTGGTGCCGGCGACTTCGTCCGCGTGGATTTTTGATAAAAATATAATTATATTTTTTTTGGGCTAGAAACACTCTCAGGCGACGTTAGACCCTGAAAAGAGAGAGAGAGAAAACCCTGCCAAAGTTTCATCACAATGTGATCAATGGTTTAGGAACAGACGACACACATACAAACATTTATTATTATTTCTATAGATATGACTTGACAGAGAGACAGTAAATCTTCTAACGTTGAGCTAGAAGTACATAATATCTCAATGTATTAAACATCAATGCGTTTTCCACTAACACAAACATTTATTGGAGGAAGTTAATTCGGTGACATTTAGATGGACGTTCAAACAACTTTTACTCAGATATGTAAAGAACATCTAACCTACACAACTATAAACACACTTACACTATATTACATATAAAACTAGCATTCAGTACTGCTCGTTGCAAAGTATAGAAAAGAGATTAAAATCAAACGAGCGAATAGTTTCTAAGATATATATAATTCTATGTTTCAAACTGTTAGCCTCCAACTCTTATATGTTCCCGCACTTTCTTAATGAAGAGTGACAGAGCGGTAGGATTGTCACGTAGGTAGCACAAAAGCAACTCATGTTTTACGCAGACTCTCAATTTATAAAGCTATTGATAGCTTTACAAACAGCGAAAAACTTTGACTACCTAAAACTACAATATTGATCTATAAAACGCTATATTTAAATATACATAATATATATCATAATATAAACATTGTGACACTTATTTATATTAATTTACGCAGTTATTTATTTCACAGACACCCATAAAAGTTGGTTTCAGAAATGCGAATAAACAATAATTTCTATTGGAGCATCAGAAAAAAAAATATGTTTTTACTGCTAATGCTGCAATACATTGCTACAAAATAACAAAATCATTAGTGATACAATTATTAATTGAAAGAATAATGATAATTTAACTAATTTGTTTAAGCATTCACAGTTTGTTTTCACAAAATGGATTGTGAATTCGCAGTTTCGCATTGATGAAACCACTTTTCTAATAAGACATTTTCAAGTCAGAAGATATGTTGTTAGTGTATATTTCTCAAAGAATTTTCACATCCAATATAGTAAACTACAAAATGTTAGAAAATACGAACATTGACAGATCTGGACGCACTTAATTACGATTAACAATATTGCCGGCGATAATTACAGTAACATTGTTCCTAATCACATTGATTACAAATTTAAAACATTAATTGTTAATCGCAATTAATGGACCCAAGTTCCTTTACATTTTACGGACAACAATAAAGTCTATCAAATCGGTAGATTATTTAAAAACATGTTTGAATAGCAAATAAAAGTGAAATCGTTAACATTTGATAATATTTTCCTTAAAACTATTAATTTATAATTTGAAAATCTTATACACTATTGTCCAAAACCCTTTAGCATTAAAGGATATTTTTCTTTGATCAAAATATGGAATACAAAATTTTGCGATTCACGTTTGCGAACAACTGAAATTAATTAGCAGATCTTAGCATACCATCTGCTAACATAAGACTAGTGGGTAATATTACAATTACTTACTAGATCAAAAACAATCATTATGATTATAATCAACAAATCTTACGTTCGCACATAAACAATCTTTTTTCGTACTCATTGTGACTGGATATTTTTATACGTACGTCCAAGTCATCATTATTCATCAAAAATATTTATGATCATTCTTATTCATAAAATAGCGATACTATACTAAAAACACGTTTAAATATTCATCTTGAAATATCAACCATATGTCAAATAAGATTTTTCAATTTAGCGAAGAACCATTGGATTGCCAATCCATGGGATTTACGTCAAAATTTTGTATTCCATATTCTACAACACTTCAAGCTTTATTCGGTATACATTACATTGCGTAATAAAGACGAAATTTCGTTGATCTCGTATACATACGACGAGCATTTAAAATCATTTGACTCATGTTGAACATTATTTGTATCATCCAGTGTTACACGATTTGTTCTTATTACATTAACAACTTAATAGCTGTATATAGTCGGTGTACCGGTTTAAATTATTTAAATATACCGTACCTTAAATCGTTATTCATGCTAGTCGTTTTGGGAAAAAAACTATGCATTGAAGAAATGATTTCTTCAATCACCTCACGAAGTAAACGAAGCGCTGTTCTTGAATCTCAGAAAACAAAAATTTCCGAAATGGGCGGAGCTGCAGAGACTTCTATTAATGAGACTGAAAGAGAAGAAAAGTAAATATTAGAAGCAGAACGCAAAACAATAACATCACCTTATGTTCTACATGTAACGTCCAACCACAATGGTTTTCACCTTCTAATAATTGTGATAAAATATTCCATCACGTATCAATTTTATACGTGCTTATTACAAAACAAGATAGTAATTGTGAGTCCCCTTTTTTACCTTCTAAGCGCCAGTCTTGTATGGAAGACAGGCGTTTTCGTGCCCTCCACGCCACGATTTAATTAGAAAACAATGTCTAATCGTAACATTTATGACGATGTCTGTTTGTTATTACAATAGACAAATATTACGATTTCATATTGTCTCCTAGTAGGGTTATGGCGTGGAGGGCACGGAAGCGTTGTCTTCTATACAAGACCGTGGCGCTCAAAGGGTTAATGTATATTCACACATTAAATTAATTACAAATAATCATGATTAAACTTAATTTTTCAAAGTAAGTTTTCACTTATCGAACAATGAATTGCTACCTATACAGCTATGCTTGAAATCAACATGACAACCGCAGGGTTGTACGTAATAACAATAATATACACATTCTGTGATAATAGTGACTGTTTGTGATTTTCACGACTTTAGGTAGCTCTCTACTAAACCATATAAGGTAACGTGAGTGTAGACGGTATCATAACCTGTAGGCATTCCGTGATACCTAATTGCTTTCTATTTATCATAACACAACATATTCTTGTATTTTCGTCCCAAAGCAGTAAGTAGAGGTGTATAGTAAACTCGTATTTCGCTAGTTATGTAAAAAGCATTGTATGTGACGAGCATGTGTAACAATATTAAGCTAAGTAAGTAATTCAATTATTAGAATGATAATTAAACTACAACACGGGAATTAACGTGAACACAAGTTTCATGGTTTTCGCCCCACACTAGGAATTTCTCCTGTATTGTGGGTGCGTTCCTCAAACATGAAATATGACATACACAAACACCCAGATTAGGGATAATCATCTGCGGATCACACAATTTTTTTGTCCCGTGCGGGATTCGAACCCGCAGCCCTAAACGCAGCAGTCCAATCACTTAACCACTGCGCCATACAGGTTTTATCCTATTACGATATAATTTCAATATAAAAGTATTTTTATTACAATGTGTGTGTATGTTTATGCATTCGAAACAAATGACTGTTAGTTTTACGTCACTAGGGAAAGGCCAATGTAACATCAAGTTAAAATTAAACTCTACCTGTTACAGTTATTTGAATTTAGTTAAACTATTACCTACATGATGTGGGCCTTACAATATTATTTCAGAATAATTCATTCTATAAACTCTTAAAGTTCGCCACATACTTGCTTTATTAATCTTTTTTCATCTAACCTCTCTAACTGATTATTGGTTGTTATAACTTAAATCCTACTTCGGGAACAGGCCTTTCTTTGGGCTTCAAATCTCCCATATGAGAGCTTGGCTCTTACTTAAAAATAACATTACTAGCAAAATGTGGTTGTACTATACACCTCTGTCTACACCTTTGGGGAACACAGGCGTGATGTTTTGTTATGTTTTATATGAAATAGAAATTAATGTTGTATTCAAAACACTCCGAAATAAAAATAATTATGTAATAACCATAAAAAGTATAGAAAACCTAACTTTCAGAAGTCGTATGACTTTTGGTGCCATTTTAGCATGTTGCCCATGCTAAAATGGGCTTTAAATTTTCAAATTTCCTTTATCAATTTAGTTTCAGAAGTCGGTTAAAATATACATGGAAACAACATTTTCAAGAGAATATTATGTCATAGTCATAATGTTTTTATTTCATATAGGCTACAAAAGAGCACTTACAAAACGTCAAACTAGTTGCACGGTTCCAAAAAGTCGTTTCTATGGAGAAGAACCGGCAAGAAACTCCATAGTTACTCTCTTAAAAATATGTTGTAGGAATGTTTAACAAGTGTGTGTTACTTATGTGATATTACGTATGTTCACTTAATGTTACACGCGTTACGATCACAACAACACATTATGGTGAATTACTACAGTTACAAGGAAAGCGGCCGTTTCTGTCGCAGGAATTCAATATTTGCGTACGTAATTGGGATGTAACAATAATAAATACTGTATTATTAAGAAACCCATAACTTAACGAAGACTTCAGGATTTTAAATTGGACTGAGAAATAACTGATCTTTTCTTCTTCTTATCGAATGGTTGATGAATAACCTGGTGTCACAATTTAAACCGCCTGTAGGCCTCTGACATGACTTTGCACACCGTTGAAAAATCTCCCAGGTGTGCCGGTTTCCTAAGGATATTTTCCTTCACCGATTTTAGCAACTGATAACTAATTTATAGTAGGCATATGAATTCAAAAAGACATTGGTGCGTGCTGGTTTTCTTCGGCCCTTTGACTTGACAGTCCAACGGTCATACCACTCGACTAACAGTGCATGGTCAGGCGGGCAGTTGAGATCTATTAAACGCACTTCTTATCGTATGGTTGATGAACAACCTGGTGTCAGAGTTAAAACCGCCTGTAGGCCTCTGACATGGCTTTACACACCGTTGACAAATCTCTCGGGTGTACCGGTTTCCTCACGATGTTTTCCTTCACCGTTTTTAGCAATAACTAAATTATAGTACACACGTTGATTTGTTGAGTCCAATTTCAGATGCTTACAAAAATTGTTTAATTAATAATTAAATACCGTATTTGTCTTAACTCGAAGGATAAGTCTGAATCAGTGTATGTGCGTTTAAAAAATCTCAACTACCCGCCTGACCATGCACTGTTAGCCGAGTAGTATGACCGTTGGACTGCCAAGTCAAAGGTCGCAATTTCAAACCCCGGCACGCACCAATGTCTTTTCGAATTCATGTGCGTACTATACATTAGTTATCAGTTGCTAAAAACGGTGCAGGAAAACATCTTAAGGAAACCGGCACACCTGAGAGATTTTTTATCAACCATACGATAAGAAGGAGAAGACTGACCGCGGCGACCACGGCTTAACCTTGCAGATTGACCGATCTGCGCGGTAGCCACGCTACCAGTCCCTTTTTATAAATAAGGGACTGGTGACTTAATTAAATGACAGTATGACCTGTAACTGTACAAGCTAGGCAGAGATATCATAAACAACGAAGGACCGAGCATTTATCATGACGCGTGCTAACAGGGAATTGGCCTAAACCACATATTATTATGAATGACTAAACTTACTAATAAACCTAATACTGGAATACTAAGCTATGCGTCACAGTTGCAAGAAATGTCTAAGGTAAAAAGATAGTGCAAGCAATTTTAGACTTTTATTCAATGAGAATAAAATTGATATCGCCTTGTAGAGTGGGAACGATAGAACACCACATTGGTTTGTTTATTTCGTTTTGGTGACGACAAATTTGGTGTTTACGAAAAATAGGTTAATTAGCATCACAGTGCGTATATTAAATAATATTATTTATTATATTATTTAATATACGCACTGTATATATAGTATATATACTCAATTTTTTTACTACCTACATTAAAACTAATAATATATACAACCAAAAAACATCAAAAAATTATGCATCGACATATTCCTCCTCATCACTGTCGACTGGTAGGGTGCCCAAACGGCTGGCGGCATTGCCACGTTGAATGGCCGATTTTTTGGCCGAAAAACAAACCAGCCCTTTGGTCACGTGAAGAGTCGACCAAACGTTTAGATATATCTCTAAATAAGAGACAATAATATTCAATTATAACAATAGTGCCGACTGCCTCGTTGGTCTAGTGGTCGCTAAGCGTGACTGCTGAGCAAGAGGTCCTGGGTTCAAATCCCGGGTCGGGCAAAGTGATACTGAGTTTTCCATTAGGTAATTCTCAGAAGCAGCACGGAGTCTGAAATTGTGCCCGGTTGATGGCAATAGGCTCGCCCCCTATTACATTGGGACTTACAACATAACTGGCGAAATGTGGGTGCACTATATGTACACCTCTGCCTACCCCTTCGGGGAATACAGGCGTGATGTTATGTTATGTTAGTGCCGACTAGAGCAAACTTAGTGTCCACTTTAAATATATGATTAGGTACATATGGTTTAATGATGTGTGGACTACTCATATGCCAGAGCAATGGAAGAAGTACATAGATTTTAAGTAAGTCTTAAATTGTTATGAATTGTCGCCTTTTGTTGATTTAAGAATCCGATATAAAACGAATATATGAGGCGAACGTTAGTGCAGTACCGGGTAGAGGAGGACCTCAGCGATCATATGTAGACCAGGAGTTGTTCTACAAAAGGGTCAAGTGAGGAGTACCCTTAACCGACGAGCGTGTATGAGGAATGTGATGCGAGTGAATGAGGCGAAAACAGTATACCAGGATCGTAGCAAATGGAAATCCGTGGTCTTTGCCTACCCCTCGTGGAAATAGGCGTGACTTTATGTATGTATATATTTATGATATATACAAACATCGAACTATGCATCGATGTGTTCTACCTCATCACTATCGACGGGTAGGGTGCCCGAAACGCTGGCGGCATTGCCACGTTAAATGGCAATGCTAATTCATTAGGCCGACAAACAAGCCAGCCCTTTGGTCACGTGAAGAGTCGACCAACCGTTTGTTCATAGTTGTATTTTGATTTGTAACTTGAACGTTCTATTTTAGAGCACAACTTGAACTACTTTCGTAGTATTTACGTTCGAGTCCGAAACTTATCAGGCATCCCCGAATACACACGTGAAGTAAAACCGTAAAACATATAGTCAATAATATGCATAAAACTCACGAAACCTACTTTCGTAGTCCTATGAGACGGTCTTCTTCTTATCTTATGGTTGATGAACAACCTGGTGTCAGAGTTTAAACCGCCTGTAGGCCTCTGACATGGCTTTACACACCGTTGAAAAATCTCTCAGGTATGCCGGTTTCCTCACGATGTTTTCCTTCACCGTTTTTAGCAAATGATAACTAATTTTTAGTACGCACATGAATTTGAAAGGCCATTGGTGCGTGCCGGGATTTGAACTTGCGACCTTTGACTTGGCAGTCCAACGATCATACCACTCGGCTATCAGTGCTGTGAGTGATGAGACGGTGAACCAACACGATTAGAGTCATTTATAATGACGTAGGTTATAATGGATCATAATATTTTGTTTGGTATCAATAGTAAGAAAATTTGCGTCTTTACAAGCACTTAAACAAGTAAACTAGGTTTACAAAAAAGGTTTTTCAAAAGAACATAATATTTTGTTAGGTTTGTTAACAAAAACATAATTATTTTTATATGATACGCAAATGCGTTCAAATCTTTTGGTTTCATATTGTTTAATTGATCAATTGTGAAGTTATTGTTGAGAACTGCATCGTCATAGTGATTTGTAAACAACAACAAACCGCTGATGACTACATTTTCGAAGTAATTACAAAGGTCAGGCTAATACGTCACAGATGGTCACTAGTCTATAAGGTGATAGACTCAGACTCATTGTTACATTGTAGTAGCACTGATAGCCGAGTGGTATGACCGTTGGACTGCCAAGTCAAAGGTCGCAATTTCAAACCCCAGCACGCACCAATGTCTTTTCGAATACATGGGCGTGTGTACTATAAATTATTTATCAGTTGCTAAAAACGGTGAAGGAAGCCATCGTGAGGAAACCGGCACACCTGAGAGATTTTTCAACGGTGTGTCTTCAAGCGGGAGAGGGGGAGGGGGTTGATATAATCCCCACATTGCAGTATTGGTGGTGAAGTTACAGATAACGCTGCTGCCCATCTTCTGTATTTCCCTTAGTCGCCTCTTACGACATCCACGGGAGAAAAGGGGGTGGTCAATTCTAGGCCGCATACCACACGACACGGTGTGTCTTTACACACCTTTAAAAATCAATTTCCGTGCCTACACTTAGTCAGTCCGCAGGAAAAAAACAGTTAATGCATAAATGCACACTCATAATATGGTCAATAGTTACAATAATTATGCAATATTGTGCATGTTTATTGCCAGTTAATATAATCATCAACAAACACAACACTAGTACGCTACAGAGTGGAGAAAAATGACGTTAACAAAAGAAAGCATATATTTAGTAGTGGGCAATGTAAGACTGATGATTTCACGCTCTTGGCTGCGTCTTCAGTGCCCCCTGATTAAGACAAGTCTAGCAAGTATATGGCCATTCATTTGCAGGAAAACTAATTGTATTAATAATGATAAATAATTAATAAGGAAAAAGAAAGTTCGTGTATAGGTACATTCTGGGAATGCCGATTGATGGCAATAGGCTCGCCCCCTATTAAATTGGGACCTATAACATAATTGGCGAAATGTGGGTGTACTATATGCTCAACTCTACTTAACCCTTCGGGGATACAGGCGACATGTTATGCTATGTTGCTAAGAATGAAATAGCGACCCTCCACGTGGAACGATACCTAAGTACGTACGGCGCACGCTGGACGGTCAGCCTCGCTACCATCCTTGTTGATGACAATATACACCATAGCATCACCTCCTTTCGAAAGCACTGAGGCCTACAGGCGGTTTAAACTCTGAGACCAGGTTGTTCATCAACCATACGATAAGAAAAAGACCTCCTTTCAAGTGACATTCAGCTCATACCGATACGAAGAATGGCGTATACATAGAAAGATAGCGAATTGAATGAAGAAAAACAAAAGTTTGTGAGTGTGTGTATGTTTGTTTTTTACTACTTCACGCTCAAACGGCAGGATAATTTTTTATAAAAATTGGCTTTAGATCGCGGGGCGGAAATAGTTTTTGTTTTGTTTTTGTTTTTTTTTAAAAAAAAAAACGTCGCTCCACACTAGGAATTTCTCCTGTATCGTGGGTGCGTTTCAAAACATGAAATATCACATACACAAGCACCCAGACTCGGGACAATCAAATGTGGATCTCACAAATTTTTGCCCCGCGCGGGAATCGAACCCGCAACCCTTAGCGCAGCAGTCTAATCGCTTAGCCACTGCGCCAATCAGGTCGTCAGAGTCGTAGTATATTATTGATTGCGATGACCTCAAGTACATTCTCATAACATACGAAGAACCAGGTTTGTGGGTTAGGCCCAGGTAAGTGGGATTCATTCAGCTAACCTAGTGACGTCACAAGTATACCAAAGAGGTTTCCCTATACGCAGTTAGTATGGTATTACCACACGAAAATAGATTAAGGAAAAGGATTTGTAAACATAAATAAATGTTCATTGTTTTAACGTCAAAAACCTTAAACTTAAATAGGTTCTTATCTTATGGAAACTAAATGTTATAATTACGAATTTACTGGGAATTAGTTGTAAGCGACTTATAACTAATATATGTCGCAGAACCGATAACCGCTGGAGTAAGCGTGTTCTGGAGTGGAGACCGCGTCGTAAACGTAGCGTGGGTCGTCCTTTGGCCAGATGGCGGTATGACTTACATAAGACGGCAGGCAATGACTGGATGCATAAAGCAGCAGACCGGGCTTTGTGGCGTACATTGGGAGAGGCCTTTGTCCAGCAGTGGACTGCAACGGGCTTATGATGATGATGAGGCTTACAACTAATTAGGCACAAGAATAAGTAGTTTGTATTAAGCCTGACATCTTAGAGTTAGGGTTTAACCGCCACGCTTGGATATTACGAACCAATTTTTTAGACAGCACTTGAATTTGTTAGCAGTAATTGTAGTAAGCGATTGTACAAACCGTAGGTTAATTAACTGACAAAAAAGGGTTCAAAATTTCGCTGATAAAAAACTGGTACTGGTAAGTACCTATATATTTCGTTTGCCTTGAGCAAAAGGAGAGGTTTAATTCTCGTGGTGTTCATTGAGTTTGCTTCTAAGTTATGTAGCCTTTTGTGTTAATTTTAATTTTGTTACAGGATGAATTAAATTAACAATCACGCAATCAGGTAGATTTGGACGCCGCGTTGTCTAAAACAAGTGACCAGACCCGGCCAAACACAAAGATTTCGAAACTTCAAGTGGTTTTACGTAACATCTAATTAGGCTCATAATGATGCAGTTAATAATGTTAAAATTAATAACAATTTTCGTCTTCTTCGAGAATTTTAATTACATAACCTATAACCCATTTCAAACAACTCCATACTACACAACTAAATAAATGTTACGATAGTCACGTATAGGGTACTATATGAACATTAAACAGGTCTTGGACCTTGTTAACGTTAGTGTTCGTGTATCGGTGTCGGTGTCAGTATCAGCACGTACCTAGCGTATCTTGGGCGCGGAGCGGTCGTTGCAGTGCTTGTTGCGGCGGAGCGTGGCGCCGCGCTTGATCTGCTCCATGAGCGACGTGTGGCACGCGCGGGGGTCCGGCTGGCGGTGGGAATACATGTTTACATACATACAAGGTAGGCTACTTAATTCTTGACAAATTGCAGTTATACAAGGAGAATTTGTATCTTTTAATGGACACATTGTGCAACCTAAGATGAATTCATTTTCCAAATTCCCAGAAATTCATCCGATCTTTATAAAACTCAGTGTCATACTGAAATCATCACAGTACTGAAATTAATAATACTATGATAACATATTATGAGGAGCGAACGCAGAACGCACCTAATTTATACGACATGTCACGTGACCCTCGATGCAATGATTCGCGGCCGTCGCAGATCTCGAAAGCGTCAACAAACGTCTTACATTTTCATAGTGCAACTTTTGTTGCATAAGTCGTGCGTTAGTCAGTTGAGTTTGCTCGCGTAGTGGCAGAAAATGGTCGCCCATAATAGGGCTGACCGCGGTAAGCGTTGCTTAACTTCGCAAATCAACTCATATGCGAGATATCAAAATAGCTATGAACTTTCCATATTTAAATAGTAACTATACATTTAAAGTACTTTTATAACTAGTCGTAGTAAAGATGACGGATCAGTTGTGTTACTGACCTGCGCGTGCGCATTGATCATTTCTCGTACCGATTTAGCGCGCGTAGTTTCCAGCTGCCGCCGCTGCTGTTGGATGGTCGCCGACAACTTGTCCAGGAACGCCGGTTGGACTGCACTGGGTACCGTACCTGCGAAGATTATGAATAAAATTACGTTTAACTTTGACTGAAACATATATTTCAATTTGCAAACATTTTTAAATAAGTAAAAAAACATTTTTATATGAAGACACTTACGAAAATAGACATAAGAAAAAACAATTACACAGTAAAAAGAAGTGGACTTAGCGAATGCTGTACCGGGAATTTGGTATCATCATCAGCCGTAAGACGTCCACTGTTAAACAAAGGCCTCACCCTTTTGGTTGTCATAATCCCCACGCTTGACAAGCGGCTTGGGGATCGCAGTATTGGTGGTCAAGTTACAGAAGACGTTGCTGCCCATCTTCTGGATATTCCCTTAGTCGCCTCCTACGATACCCACGTAACGTAATTTTTCCAAGTCCCAAAAATCCCAAGAACCGAACCCAGGAACTCATGCTTAGTAGTCTCACTTTGCGACCACCAGACCAAGGATTTTTACACTATACCAGGATATTTACTCATTTATGTTCCTCGCACCAGGTGGACTGACGATAGCGTTTGGTTGCGAGGGTGCAAATGGCAAGTTGTCGTTAATTAAGGCGTTCTAAGGGGGAAAGCTATTGTTAAAAAATGGACGTCTTCCGGCTGATGATGACTAATTTATATATTTTCATGTGTTCTAGTTTTCGATTTAGTCAAGAATTATTAAAAAAATCAATCTAAAAGTGGGAACGCGACTTTCTTTTATCTTCATAAATAACAATAAAAATCGGGTAAAACAAACAAACAGTGGTATGCGTTCCCTGTGTCGTATTAATATTTTTGTAATTTTTTCCTTTCACCTCAATAATTTTGTTGTATTATTACTATTTTATTCACGAATTAATTTAAATTACTATTGTCATTATGCAATTTATTTCAATTAATATTTGTACGCCGTCCATGGCAAAACATGTTGATTCACAACAACCGACCTATTGGAATGTTAGAGGATTTTCTGTAAAGTACACATGTTTTAAGCAAATAAATATATTAATTAGTTAGTCTTTCGGCCTACCCAAATGTCCTGCAGATGGTACGAGACGGGGCGTCTGTCAGGACAGGTCGACTCAAGCCGGCTTCGGATTTTTTTCTTAAAAAAAACCATCTCGGACGACCTACATTGTTCTCACACAAACTTACGTTTGTCTGGACTTTAAAAGAGACATTGACCCCTGAGTTTGTTTCGGCATTTCTTCTCAGAGGTAGTCAGTCAGGAAATGCCGACACCATCATTCAAACTAGTTTATAAAAAATGACGTGTAAAAGTGTATTTTAAAAACCTATTTGCAGAAATAAAATCATTTATCTCGTCCCGTACCTTTCCCCTTGGCGGGGGGCGCGGGGTGCGCGGGGTGCGCGGGGTGCTCGGCGGGCGTGAGGCTGGCGAGCGCGCGGCGCGCGGTGCGCGGGGACAGCTGCGGCGCGAGCTTGGCGCTCAGGCTCGCGATGAGCCCGCCTTCTGGAACAGGCGCCCGGCTTACACACTAGCATACGAGCCAAACCCATATGCATACTCCCATACTAATATCATAAATGTGAAAGTAACTCTGTCTGTCTGTTACTTCTTCACGTCTTGACCACTGGACGGATTTTTATGAAATCATGCTAAATTTTGTAGTAAAAAAAAATAGTAAGTTTAAGACCCGAGAAAGGACATAGGTTTCTTTTTTTAATTGAATCCTTTAAGGTTTTAAATAGGGGTTAACGCGGGCGAAACAACGGGCAAAAGCTATATATATAATACTAACCAACAATCTAAATTAACGCGAACCAAGCCACGGACAAGTTAGTATTAAATACTCGTATGATAATAATAATGTCCTCCTGACCGAATTTCGGTCACAGCAGCCTATCCCAGCTGAGATTAATTGTTGTATACTTGAAGTAGTTGCATCCAATCCCATTTAAGTTGTGTCGCTTGCCCAATAAAGTCAATGTACCTACTACTAGCGATTTGCCGTTTCACTTAGAAAAAAAATTACAAACACGACTGCCTTTTAAAAAAATCGAACTAAAAAATAAAAAGCAATCTAATCACAGTCTGGGTACTTCTTAGATAAGATAGTGTTCCATAGAACGGTCTCCCGACTGCAATGGGACTTGTTTTTTTCACATGGCAGTCGCGTTTATTTGTTACTTTTTATATAGCCTATGTTACTCGCGATACATCAATATCGGTTCAGGAATTTAGAAGTTATGGTGGAAAAATACGACGACCTGATTGGCGCTGTGGCTAAGCGATTAGACTGCTGCGCTAAGGGTTGTGGTAGTTTCGATTCCCGCACGGGGAAAAAATTTGTGCGATCCACATTTGATTGTCCCGAGTCTGGG
Organism: Abrostola tripartita; assembly: GCA_905340225.1. NCBI lineage: Eukaryota > Metazoa > Arthropoda > Insecta > Lepidoptera > Noctuidae > Abrostola > Abrostola tripartita. Next base: position 2,003,211 of record HG996510.1, on the reverse strand, counting down.
CGTTTGTGTATGTGATATTTCATGTTTGTGAAACGCACCTACGATACAAGAGAAATTCCTAGTGTGGGGCGACGTTTTTTTTTTAAAGAAAAAATAAATAAATAAAGAAACACACTTACATACATACATACTTACACACATGTCATGTGAACCCTGAAAACCTTACACTCAATACTCAATCATTTATTGCATTCCACAGTGTGTACTTAGGTGGTAAACTTATATTATAGAGATCATTATGGACCCTGCAGGGCACAGCAAAGTAATATAGTAGGAGAGGGGACACTTATATATAGATATATATATTACGTACATAACATTTATATTTAAGAGCCATTTCACAAAATTGTGACGTTCGAATTCTGTCAAAATTGTCATGTGTGCGTAGCGCACCCACACAAAAACAATGCAAACAGTGTAGCGAGAGTTTTGAGACGGACATAAAAATTTTGATCGTTATGACAATGTTTCTTATTAGAGATTTATGAAAATATTTTTATTTCTTTAGTAATTTATTTAGACAAATTATAATTTCTTCAATAATAATTTATTCACCAATTATAAATAGATCATGTTTTGTAAAATTTATATTAATAATAAATGTAAGCGATTGTATTTTTGAAGGATTATTACTCAATTACGCAAAAACGGTTAAAAGGACATAGAAAAAAATTGCACATAGATAGTTTATAACCTGGATTAACATATTAAAGGCTACAAGCTACTTTTCATGCGTAAAAAAAATCCAAGTGGACCAAGTCGCGGTCAAAAATAGTACAGTCAAGGTTAAAGTAGCTGAATATTAATTTTAATAAAATATCATAAACTTATAAAATAATATATTTTACTTGATAATAAACAAAACCGAATGAAAATAATACATAGAAAATGAAAACGTTGTGGTCGTAGTATAAACATGCGTTTGCAATACGAATTTTCGTAATTTGAAATTAGAAAAAAGTGACACAGATCCTACCTCTTTGGGCGCTCGGACCCGACTGATCATTCTAGGTTTGTGCATCGTAATTTATTGTGATTTGGAGTGATATTGAAAATGATGTGATTTCTAATTAAATGAAGGAATTTTGAAAATCACTGTATTATTAGATTTCTTAAAGAGCATAGTTTATTATGACATGATTTTAAAATTAAAATATACCTTTATTCAAACCAAAAAGTCGCGATAAAATTACAGTATAAACCGTGAAAATAGGTTTCAGTTTTATTTTTTTTATCAATTAAAAGTGTAATTAATCGAAAATATGGCACCGTAAGTTTCAATAAAAATATATGCCTAATGCTTACTGTATTTTTATCGTTTAAATTTGTGAATGTAATTGATAGAATTTGGAGCCCGAAATTGACTCTGCGATGATTTTTCAGAAATCGTGTTGCGGGAGATTGATCACCATATAGCAATTAAGTTATTTTTTGTAAATCTATTAGCTTATGTGTCAATGCGAAAGATTGGTCTACATTTTACATTTATATATCAATTCCTAAATACTACCTAAGGTGGTAAATTAAGCGTCCGAAATCTTAGAAAACTGCGTAAAAATGTAAAATGGCTCTTAAGATAATTTAATACAGTATTTAAATCTACTTACAAAGTTATAATTTTAATTTTATATTTATGTATTGGGTATCTATAGTTTATCATTTAGAAATTTGTTTATTAGGATTTGTTTATTAATAATTCTTTTACTTTTCTAATAAATATTTTAAATTTTCCTTCTTTTTTTATTATTGCAGGTAATTTGTTATATATTTTTATGGACATTACATAAGGGCTTGTAGAGTGTATTTTTAAACGGGAATCTGGCATATTTAATTGGTATTTATGTCTAAGTGCATATCGTGTCTGTATTACCTCGCGTTTTGTATAAAATTCCTGATGTTTTCGAACAAATATGCAAGATTCTAATATGTATATGCTGGAAAGGGTTAAGATATTATTGTTTTTGAAGTGGGGTTTGCAACTATCTGTAGGTTCAACGTTTACTAGAATTCTAATTAATTTCTTTTGTAGGGTAAAGAGTTTGGGTGCTTCGGTGCTATTTCCCCAAAGGGTAATCCCATAACTTAGCCACGCGTAAGCGTAAGCATAATAGGTGGTGAGTGCGGTTTGAAAATTGGTGGACTGTTTTATTTCTCGCAGAGCATACGAGAATTTAGCTATTTTTAATCTAATTTTCTGTACATATTTTTTCCAGTTAATGTGTGTATCCAAGGCTAGTCCGAGTAGAGTGAATTCTTTGACAATTTCTAATTTTGAACCGTTCGTAAGTATAATTTATGTTTAAAGGTGCTTTTTGATGGGGGTGGATCGTCATTAATTTTGTTTTAGAGTAATTTATTTAGAGGTTGTGTGCCGTCATCCAGTGTGTTGTATTATTGAGTATAGAGTTAAGGCTGACATTAATGTTTAAATTGGTATGGCATGATATTAATAATGAGATGTCGTCCGCAAACAATACGCATACTCCTTTTTTGGGCAGTCGTATGATAAATATAGAGGTGCTCACGTTCCAGATGATGCCGGTCGGCGCTGTGCGAGCGCGCGGCGATGTTCTTGCGCATGGCGAGCGGGCTGAGCGGGTCGTGCCGCGACATGCTGTTGAAGCCCGCGATGATCTCCGACGGCTGCGCGTAGATCGTGTGCTGCCCGTACTTCTTGTCTTGTTGCATCTTGAAGCCTGGCCAAAAGATAATAGACAGTTATTTACATTTAACTATTGCTCTATGATCCAACTGACTGGTCAATCTTTGCTATGACATTGCAAACGGTTTCCAAATTTATAGAATAAAAAACCCGCCTGCTATGTTAACCCAGGGTGTCAGCTACCTCCATACTAAATTTTAGCAAAATCGGTCCAGCCGTTTGAACCTGATGAGGTAACAAACAAAACACACTCACAAACTTTCGCCTGATAATAGTAGTGTGATTAGAGTTACCTCATCAATAATGTTTTTGACTGTAAGATATAAAATGTTACTTACTATAAAAAAGCTGTTCATACAAAATCTTAATACGTTAAAAAGAATCCTATTGTCTGTAAGTGGTTCTCACCAGTTTGTCCGTAGTGTGATTCAGCGGCCACCCTCGGGCCGAAGCTGGAGAAGGAGTTGTTCTCCCCGTAGCTGGGCGTGGAGGGCGACGAGCCCGCCGGAGAGCCGCGCGCCTCGCCGTAGATAGCTGGGGGGGGGGGGGACATTCATCATAAAGTCCAAAAGGGTTACCCTTTTTTCATTAAAAAATATTTGACAAATTATCACTTCCCAAACAATTTTCCGCATGATTTCATTTGCCAAATTATTATTTAACAAATAAACTTTTCATTAATAATTGTAACGCAAACTTAATGGCTAGCAAATGAACGTTAATACAGTTGCTTACAACTACTACTTTTACCAATTTTAATATAGTCAAATGTTTAGTATAGTCAGTTTATTTTTTAGTAAGTGTCGCCCCTATAACGCCAATATACTCGTACCTACACCATATTTTATGCAACTATCTACATCTTTAATTAGACTTTATATATAATTATTTAATGTCTATCTGCATCTTTAACTAGACCTTATATATACTGTTTTTTGTAGGGTTCGTGCTTCAGAAGGCACGTTTAGCGGTTGGTCCTGCATCTGATCTCCCTCCGTTCGTGTCAGTGTACCGTCCCATCGGATTATGAGAGTAAGGGAATAGGGAGTGCACCAGTGTTTGCGCGCATACTTGTGCACTATAATATCTCCTGCGTAGTTGGCTAGTCTCAGATGATACAGGCCGCCGTGACCGAAATTCGGTCAGGGGGACATTATTATAATATAGCTTCTTGTTTAAGCTACTGTATATAACTGTTAAACTTTATTTATAAATCTCACCGTGTGGTGTGTTTTCACGTGATCATTAACATCGCGTACTTTGCCAAATAATTCCTTTTATATGCCAATGACATTAGTAGATATAGGTATTACTTTTAATTTAATATTGCTGCATTACTGTTAAAAGGCCAAATATCTAAACCAACCTTAAAACGTTCATTTAAGTTTCAACACCAGCTTTGTTACCTCGAATTGATAAAACACGGCGGTGGAGATCGAATCGATTGATCTTTTTTAGTTATAATTGATCTCCATAACTCGGAAATTATCAAATCACTAACAAAAATAAATAAAAACAATAAAACTCACCCGCACTATCCCTGAGCAGATCCGAGTTGGAGCTATTCAAACTATTCTTCCTGACGTACATTGAATTCTCCACGTACGCCATAATCCGATGACCTGTCTGTCCATATATCGGGTTCAGATTGCCGGTGCTGTTTAGACTGGTGCTTGAAGAGAAGTTGCTCTTCGCTTGTTGGAAGGTGGAGAGAGAGGGGCCCGTAGGGGAGGGGGGGTTCGCGTTGTTCTGGTTCTGTAGCTGTTGGAGGCTGCGGCGAACGAGGCCAGGGGAGGCTGGCATGTGCTTGAGCTCGGTTAGCTGCTTCACTGTCTCCGCTACGTTGATGTGGGCTGCAAGAATGTGTATCAATGAATTTATCATAGAGATGTACCGACTAGGCGGTAAACTATCCGGCCATATTTGTAGTCGGCGATTAGTCGGCCTTTTTGCAACCGTATAACTCTTCTATATCCATTGCTTTCCTTGTAAGGTTGCGGGAGATTAAACAAGCCATACCGTTATTTTTTATACATCTAATTTAGTGTGAACAAAATATTTCACGTGTGACGGTGGTCATCAAAATAAATACACACAAATCGTGAGAGAGAAACGCATTGTTCGATACAGTGTGTGAGATGTGCATGTAAACAGCTTAATATATGTAGTTTTTTTATAATAATAAATCATTTATTTGCCTGAAACATGGTGGGTACACAAGATGTTATATTAAGTTATAGCACAGGACATGTTTCATCCTCATTACATGGCATGGAAAATTATACCTAAGTAGTTAATTTACAACAATTATTTTTATCACAATTATTTGAATTAGGGTTATTTATTTATTTATTTATTTATTTGGATCTCCAACAAAGAAAGTACACAATAAATCACACAACACATGATATACATTTTAAGGTTAGTGTACTCCTTCAATGACAGGAGACCACATCATGCACAATAATTGTTATCATATTACATGAAATAGCTTAACAAAAGTGGTTACTTAAATACTAGAATCACTTTCTTTTTGTTAAAAAAGAGAGCTTAATTATCATTAAACTATTAAAAAAAAATATAAATGAATTAAGGTTAATATTGACTATTGAATATTGGTAGATAAGTTTAACATTACAAATTAATTAATTATCGAAACAAGATACCAATCGAATTATCTTATTACATTAATGATATTTTATTACAGTATATTGACATTATTGGATTAATTGACTTAAACAAGTTTTATATTTGGATATGGAAGTACATATATCAATGTCCTGATTTTTCGATAATGTGTTATATTGTCTGCTAAGCCTAGACACAGTAGTGAAATGACCGAGATTCGTTCGCGAGAGGGGGATGCTAAAGAGATTGTAAACATTTCTTCTGGGGATACGTCTGGGAATTTTTATATCTAGCATATTCAATAATTCTGAGCAATCAATGGTACCATTAAATAATTTGTGCAAGAAAATGGCGTCCATGAGTAATCTTCGACTTGCTAATGTTTTCATGTGGTAGTGTTCAAGCCTATCGGAGTAGCTCCTAACCTTTTTGGCCAGAAAGTCTCTATAACAAAGGTGGTACAGGAATCGTTTTTGAACACTTTCCAACCGTTTCTTATAAACATCATAATGGGGATTCCATACTACAGATCCATATTCTAAGAGAGGACGAACCAGAGTATTAAAAAGTAAGATTTTAGTAGAAGATCTCACAAACTCTTTACAGTTACGTAATACGAATCCTAACATTCTGAAACCGCGTTCTACTGTATTCAGAATGTGTACATCAAATTTCAATGCGCTGTCCAGCTCCACACCTAGGTCACGAATGGTCATTGACTTCTCAACCTCGACTCCCTCTATATAGTACCTAGTTTCTGTTGGATTCTTATTACGGGTGAATTGTACATGATGACATTTATTGATGTTTAACAACATTCTATTGTTGTTACACCACTCGACAAGCCTATCTAAGTCATCTTGTAAAAGCTGTGCGTCTTTTTTGGTTTCTATGGGCATCAAAGTCTTCAAGTCGTCCGCGAACAGATAAAAGCGAGAGTTAAGAAAACAAGTACCTATGTCATTAATAAAGACGTTGAAAAGGATTGGTCCTAAATGGGATCCCTGGGGAATTCCTGATGTTGCTATGTAGGTGTTAGAGTAATGGCCATTGATGGCAACTTTTGCGGATCTGTCTTTTAAATAGGATTCAAACCAGTTAATGAGTGTACCGTCTATGCCCATGAGTGCTAGCTTTTTTATTAAGATGTGGTGGTCGACTTTATCGAACGCTTTACTAAAGTCGGTATAGATCGCGTCTACCGGAGTACGCCCATCAAGGTACTGGGAAATAGCGGATGTGAAACATAAAAGATTGGTGGTGGTGGATCTGCTTTTGATGAAACCATGCTGTTGCACAGAAATTTGTTGCTTAAGATACCACATGAGATGCTTTGTAATCAATTTTTCAAACATTTTACCAAATTTTACTAATATAGAAATTGGACGGTAGTTGGATATGTTATTCTTTTCACCTGATTTAAATATAGGAATAACCAGGGCTTCTTTCCATTTATCCGGAAAGGTGCCCTCGCGTATAGACCTGTTAAAAATTATATGAAGGGGAGTGACCAAAGCCTTTGCACATCGTTTGATGAATATGGGAGGGATACCATCCCAGCCGGCACCTTTTGTTTCATCTAAATCTTTTAAACATCTGTAGATTTCGTTTGTATCTAACTCTAGAGTGCAGAACGCGGACGAGGAGGCTATATGCGAGTTACTTGCGGTTACTAATGTCGGGTTATACGAAGGTTTGTTGAAAGCTCGTGCAAAGTTATCTCGAAACAAGTTACAAACATCCTGGGCATTATCTACAGTACTATTTTCAAAATACATTTGGGCTGGATAAAAGCTATTACCCTTCCTTTTACTTTTAATGAAAGACCAGAATAATTTTGGGTTTTTAGTTATTCCGCTTTCTATTCCACTAATATACGTTTTGTAGCAGCTAGTTCTGAGAATATGGCAGTCTACCCGAAGTTGTTCGAAGGCTATTAAGTCCAATGGATTTCTGAATTTTTTATACCTGGTATGGTACTTGTATTTTTGTTTTATTAATTTTATCAGATTTTTAGAATACCATATCGGGTAATTTTTATGCGCTGTGTGTTTTATGGGAACTGTCTCTGATATGATTTTCCTAAGGATAGTATAAAAAACTTCCACTACATTATTTATGGAGGAACAACCCTCAAACTCCTGTTCCCACGCGACAACCATCAGATGTTCAAGGACTTTATCGTAGTCCGCACGGAAGAAGTTGGGTATCAAATTATTTTTAGACTCTAAATAACGGTCAACCTGTGCCGAAAGGCATATCTCCATCTGCAATGGTGGGTGTAACGGGTCCTCGTTAACTAGAGCAAAATTGCAACGACTCACATTTTCAATAGGCATGTTGCTGAATATAAGGTCTAACAATTTGGACTTACTATTCTGTATAGAATTATATTGGTTGAGAGAATTCAATGTCATTAATTCAACAAGAATTGCATTTAAATCCGAGTTGGTGTGTTGTGGGTACAAGAAATCATTAGTAGGACTTGGGATCCACGATATGCCGCTTAGATTAAAGTCTCCGAGGACGATTATATGCTCGTTTTGAGGAAAAGCCTTTTGGACATTACTATTAAATTGTGCTAATGTGTCCGGTTTCAGGGGGGGTGGAAGGTAGACTCCATTTATGTATATTTTCATTTTATTATTATTTGAAGAACTAATATCAATGCTTACCCATATGTCTTCCAAATCGCTTTCGAAATGAGACAACCTACATGATTTAAGATTCTTCAAAACAGCTATTAACACTCCACCACCATCTTTGCGGTTTTTATATTTACTGGATTCACGATCGCGTCGGTAAACGTTATATCGATTATCGAATAGCTCAGAGTCATATACACCACTGCGTAACCATGTTTCGGTTAGTACAATTACGTCGTAGTTATTTATAGATACATTGTGATACAAATTACTGGTTTTTGTTTTTAAGCCCCTAACATTTTGATAATATATTTGGAGATTGAATTTAAATTATGAAAACTACAGATTCCTGCAAAATAATATAGTTCTTAAATAATAGAGTTACAATCAAACAAGGGACTTTAATTTATCCATACTGTTGATAACCATACTGGGTGATGTTTCATTTTTTCTCATAAAAATTTTGCCGTTACGAACCCAGATATACTTGTAACCTAGTTCTTTGCCCCGTTTCCTTGCAGTTGCATGAATTTCTTTATTCTCGGCGGAGAGGTGTTCAGTAACGTAGATCGGATGAGGTTTCTCTGTAGCTATTCCAAGGTGACTGGCGTTTAACTTTTGCTCAGCATTGCTTTTGTTGAATTTTATGACTGCGGCCAGAACGTTATCACGTTGACGAGGACTAGTAAGTTTTACGAGGACTGATCGAGGTCTTGTGCTATCTGCATTTTTTTTAGCTATTCTTGTACAGTATAATATGTCGGAGTCTTTGATGTTACAGTTAACCACTTGAGCCAGCTGAAGCATGGTAGTAGCAAGGTTTTCTGATTTGTTCTCAGGAACGCATTGTATTTCAATATTGGCCGACCTTGCATTTTGCTCAACAAGATTCATACGCTTTCCAAGTTGTAAGATGGTATCTTGCAGGGTGATGATATCTTTCTCTAGCTCTCGTATTTTATTAGATTTTTCTTGCAATGTTACTTTCATTTCTTCGAATTTTTCGTTGTAGAACATAATAGACTTTTTAAAACCCTCGATGTTTTCGTTTATTTGGCGGATATCTTCCCTTACTGCGTATTGTATCTCCTGCCTTATAATTCCCCTCAAGGTTTCTACTGAGATCTCGGTTAATTTGTCTTTGGATGATGCCGTATTCTCTAAATTATTCGGGGAATCCTCGACGCGTTGCCGTTTACTTCGCATCGTAATATTGCCTTCCGCCGTGCTTACGCTGCCGCCAGGTACCGAGTCTGATTCCGAATGCGGAAGCGAAGCGGTGGACTTAAGCATCGCACTTGATGTCGGTGGCGGGGTTTTTTGCAAACTCATCGTATGTAATTTCAAGCAAATTAGTATCGGAGCAATATAAAAATTGGGAATTATTTTGAACTTGATAATTTTAATCCTTTATTTTACTGAGAGCGTAAGCTAAGTCTGCTATAGCACGTAACGTAAGCTCAAGATGTTATTGCGCCCGCGCTGATGTGTAGTTTACGCATGTACTCATTGAGCGTGTGTGAGTAGAAGCGAGCGATCTGCGAGTTGCCCTAGGTCAGGGACGGCGGTGATGCAAAAAAATGTTATTGAATATTATTGCTTAGTACTCACAGCATTGATTGAATTCTGATGAATTATTTATGTCACTTTGTAGGGCTTCTCAACAGCTTCACTTTAATATGTAACAATAAGAGAATAGATAACTTTTAACCACTTTTATCGCGAATTTTAACGGAGAGAAGTAATAACGATGTAGTATGATTGCGTTCTCGGACGGTGACGGTGGTGGTTACAATTATTATTAGATCTATCTGAATTACAAATGGTTTAAATTAAAAATATTTGTATAAAGTTGCTCTTTTTTCTAAATATTTTCTTGTGACTGCTGCTATCTCACATTACTGCTCCCGCATAATAACGCAGGGAGTATAGTACGGCCGACGTATCTTAACGGTTCTGAAGTTAGCCGATTAGCTGCGCAGTACACAATTTCGTTCCTAAAAGATCTATTGCGCAGCTTTTCGGTTAACTTCAGGATCGCAAAGATACGTTAGCAATACAATGGAAATTATTGAAAATAAGCTGTGACGGGTTTTGATTGTCCAGGAACACCATTAGATAAGCTGTTTACTCTTGTTACGGTCTATTTTTTATTCTGTAAAACTGTATTTGTATTTTCTCCTACATAGTAGCAATAAATGTCTTATTATTAATATGAATACTAGACGACTTAGTGTTGTAATTTTAATAAGAATAAACGCCTTGAAATTGCCTATGTCAATCTTTCCTGCAATATTAGTTTGTCCTATTTCTATTTCTTCAATTCCTCGAATTTTTAAATCTACTGTAGCTGTAAGCTGTAATTTAACATAACATGTTGCCTCTGTTCTGTAGACAGTGCATTTTTTTAAGCACTGATAGCTGAGTGATACCATTGGCCTGCCAAGTCAATGGTCAATCCATACCCTGGCACGCCCCGATGTCTTTTCAGTACATTTCAGTACATTTATCTAGCTAAAGCTTAACGTGCTAAGTAAGTAATAAGTGCATAAAGTCAATACAGTCATAATCACCCGCGCCGTCGCCGTCCGGCTGCAGCAGGAAGGCGGGTGGGGGCGGCAAGTTGTCGGCATCGGTGCCGCCTAGACCTGGGTTCTGTGAGTTCTGGAAAAAATGTATGATTATAAGGAATATGTTCGCTTACAATATAGCAATTTTGTTTTATTTAAAACACGTCGCCTCACTTTAAGAATTTCTCCTGAATCGTGAGTGCGTTTCACAAACATGAAATATCACATACACAAACACCCTGACTCAGGACCTGCAGACCATACAAATTTTGTCCCGTGTGGGAATCGAACCCCTTGGCGCAGTGGTCCAGTCACTTAGGCATTGCAAAACCTGGTCGTCATTTGTTATATTAAGGTAGATGAGAATGGAGAATGGGAATGAATTATTCGTTTAAAAACTTCCAAACTGTATAAGCAATTTTGATAGAATTTGCTACGGAGGTGATTTAAACACTTGTCTTTTGTGTTGGACGCTTATAAGGAACGCCTTATGAAATAATTATAGCAAAATCGCCATCAAGTACATCGATATTGTAAGGTAATTGTGTAAAGTGGTCGCACTAATTATCTATATCTAAAATCCTTTGAAATACTTGGTCTACGTATATATATAAGTTATATATTAACATTTTAAGTCTTTGTGTTACGTATATGAAAGTTAAGATCACCACAAATTCCCAACTCGTAATTCTCAACGTTTGTCTTCTATACAAGACCGTGACGCTCAAAAGGTTAAAAATATAGTCATACAAAAAATGTATATGACTTTTGACATAACCATAACAAAAACACCAAAATACACGATTGGTGCAGTGGCTAAGCGATTGGACTGCTGCGCTAAGGGTTGCGGGTTCGATTCGCACAAACATTTGTGCGATCCACAGATATTTGTCCCGAGTCTGGGTGTTTGTGTATGTGATATTTCATGTTTGTGAAACGCACCCACGATACAGGAGAAATTCCGAGTGTGGGGCGACGTTTTAAAAAAATAATTAACTTAAGACATAATTACTTAATTACACGACGACAATTAGTTAACTAGTTACTCACTTGCATATACGGCGGCCGCTGCGGTCTCGATATGGAGGAAGACCTCCGCACCGGCGGCGGCGGCTTGCCCAGCGAGCTGGATGAGCCGCGGCGGGACCACACGGTTGCTACGGAACAAATACCATTACAGTTATCATTCCTGGCCAATTATAGAATTGGAAATTCAAGAGCAACAGTGGATCATCAAAAACAAATAATAGTTCTGAATTTAAGTATTGTTTAGACTACACTGTTCTCACATATGTATATTATTGAACTTGTCTGGACTTAAAAAGAGACCTTGACCCCTGAGTTTGTTCCGGTATTTCTTCTCAGAGGTAGTCAGTTAGGAAATGCCGACGCCAACTAACTAGTTTAAAAAAAATTACATGTAAAAGTGTTTTTTTTTTTCCTATTTGCAGAAATAAAATCATTTATATTCCTTTTTTGTCGTCAAGTTGAATGTGGGTCGTAAGAGATGACATACCCACTACCAGAGTGAGCCCGATGTATGGCAATAGGCTCGCCATCAAATAGGGCCAAATTAACATAACATAACATCACGCCTGTATTCCCCGAAGGGGTAGGCAGAGGTGAACATATAGTCCCAATGTAATAGGGGGCGAGCCTATTGCCATCAACTGGGCACAAATCCAGACTCCGTGCTGCTACTGGGAATTACTTAATAGAAAACTCAGTAACACTTTGCCCGACCCGGGATTTGAACCCAGGACCTCTTGCTCAGCAGTCGCGCTTAGCGACCACTAGACCAACGAGGCAGTCTAGGGCCAAATTAGCGGCGAAATTAGGGGTTTGTACCTATATATCTACACAAACCCCTCTGAGAGATTTTTCAACGGTGTGTAAAGCCATGTCAGAGGCCTACAGGCGGTTTAAACTCTGACATCAGGTTCACCAACCATACGATAAGTAGAAGAACCTCTAATTTTGTCAACAAAGAAATCAATACACCTTTATTCAATTCCAAAAGCACAAAATCCTCACACTTTCCTGTTTATACATCTTAGAAGTATGTAAATTTGTGCGACATCACCCCGAATTTTATACTACCCGGAAAGATATTCAAAAAAAATATAGCTTACGACACAAAAACAGATTAAATTTGCCTACATCCAATCTAAAAATACACTCGTCCGGTCCACTAGTTATGTCAATAAAAATATATAATAACTTACCAAAAACAATAAAAGATGAAAAGAAAACAAATCTATTTATAAACCAATTAAAAAAATTCCTTCACTCCAAATGCTACTATACCATAAAAGAGTACTACGATGATAAATCAATAAAAAGATAGTGCAAACAATTCAAATAAATTAATATCTATAGGGATAAGCCCCTCTACCTATACGATATATACATAAACACATACAAACACACACACACACACTCACATACACACACATACCTACTCACACACGCACACATTCTAGTAGTTTTACCAAAATAGTATTTTAGATATAATAATTATAATTTTAGTATTAAGCTGCATATCTCTCCAACTTTAAGCTGTGCCCTACCGGGTCCATAATGATTCTATCTCATATGTAACACCTGTATTTGACTTATGGAATAACAATAAAGTATTGAGTATTGAGTATTATTTTAGAAATTATTACACTATAATTTTATTGTATGAGCTTTAAATCTTTTAATCAAATAAGGTAAACACCATATAAAATGCAAACATACCTGAATGGCATGCATGCAATGCAGCATAAGTTAGTACTATTCACAATTCGTCGATTTAACATCAAAACATATCGATAATATTCGTTAAAACAAAAACGGTACGCGCTAAATAAAGCCACATAAAACAGGCAGCTAAAAAAACATTACTTACAAAATTTAAAAAATAAAAAAGTAGCACAAAAGAAAAAAAAAACCTTACCTCCTTTGTTCATTCTGGTTATCTCGTAGAAACAACTAAAGAACTAATATCTAATCTACTTACTAATTGTATAACACTTAACTAGCGCCATCTATGTGTACGTATGTAACTTGGAGTGGAGTACCAAATAACGGTTAATATTTATAAACACAGTGCCATAACAGTGGTGAAGGCGGGTGGCGATCGGTCTATGATAGAACAATTTGGGTCAGGCATGGGAACTATGTAAGACTGAACAATCGTTTGCTTAAAACTGTAGCGAAACATACTCTAAATATTTTCTACTAGCGTTAGCAACAAATGTTCTTACTGGACAATTGGGTATTTGACACCACCAATCAATTGACATACTTATGAGCTGTCAAAACGCTACTCCTGAATAGATTTTGTATGGAAATAGGAACCTGTGACGTCACTAGTTCTCAAAATCAATCGAATTACTACTTATTAATTTGATCTAAATAAAAATCGTATTTTACCGGTAATTAAATTAGTTTTTTTAACGGTGTAAAGCCATGTCAGAACCCTACATGCGGTTTAAACTCTGACACAGATTACAGCACACTTCAAATAGGCCCCGCCCCCTTTGAACCAAAACTGTTTTATCCTCACCCCGAACCTCTAGTGTGACGGAAACAGCGGATAACAGTATAGCATTACCTTAAATAAGCCACTCCCTGTTACTAATCGAACCTTTATTTTTGATGTAGCTGAAATCACGAGCATCAGTTTACAGCACACCTTAAATAAGCCCCGCCCCCTTTGAACCAAACCTGTGTTATCCTCACCGGTCATCGACAAGGGCCTCCGCTTGGGCACGGCGGGCTTGTTCTGTACGGTGGCGAAGGCCGGGGCCTCGGCCGCCGCGTCCAGCTCGCGCACCGCCTCCTCCAAGCTGCCCAGAGAGATTGAGAAGCTCTCGCGCGCAGCTGCAACGGACGCGGGACTCTCGCGCCGCAGCGTCACGATTTCAGACTCCACTAATGGTCGCAAATTAAAGGCATGCAAAGCGAGTTACAACAGAAATGCTTACATAATACGAGTATTATAGAAAAGGAAAGAAAAAAATGTGCTTAATATAACAATTTAATAAAATAATAGTTTTTGTGATTTCACTGATTGAGAATAGATACACCTCATATTTGATTGGAGTATATTTATGAGATAAAATTTAAATGGACTTAGCGTTATTACAAAAAATATGATTATCAGGATAATTAGATAACCTATGCTACAATAACTGCAATGGTTATTCTTGGCATTTTATCAAGTAAATAATAGAACATTTTAAATTATTAAAAACTAAGTCCTTTTTGTATATCAGCTTTAACTTAACAATTTTAAATATCCTAATTTTGTAGTAAAATTTTGTGAACTAAATAAAAATGGAAACGACTACAAGCTCAACCATAGATCTAACAAACACAAATACACACAACACACTGCTAATCTAATACAATTCTTACTAACATTGAAATAAGGAGTATTATCACTCAACACAACAACTAATCTAATGATATGAATGCACTAGAGCGATGCGCGATGCGCGATACATCAATATGTTCGTGCCTAAGTTATGAAGAGTTTAATAATTTAGTTGTTTAAGTAACATAAAGAGATTTTCAAGTTATATTTAATTTTTTAAGTATATAAAAGCTACTACATATTTAAAACGTTATCTAGAATAAACAAATCGAAATTGGTACGCCTTATGTACATTACTGTTAAACTTCATTGAAAATAGGTAGATAGCTCACATTTTTCTCTGATCCACCTATACTTTAAATCTCATTAGAATACTAGGTAGTTAGATATACCGTAATTGAACATCTCTAAAAGAAAAAAGCTACAATGTTATTACATCTCTACGCATCGCACTAGCGTCAACAACATTACAATGCTACACTAAACAGAGTCCTACGTGGCACACATAAGGTTGATAATCACTCACCATCAGCGTGTTGCGCTTGGAGCTGGTGGGCGTGGTCTTCGGCCGCGAACGCGCCCTGACTGCCGTAGCCGCTAGACGATTCTAATGATGATTCACTGGCACTACTCTCTGAACAGACCTGAAGAGAAATTACATGAGTTGTAGAGCAAATCGAATGTAAATAGGGATAAAAGACGACCCAATTGGCGCAGTAGCTGCGTTAAGGGTTTCTGGTTCGTTTCCCGCACGGTACAATTTTTTTTGCGATCCGCAGATTTGGCGATGACTCTATGTAATACCTCATACTATACGTAGAAATACTATTTTACGTTCTTCAATTGAGATAATTTAAAACTAGTAGATAGATAGATGTCTCACTAGTGTACACCAAATACAAGCATAAGTATAGTCTAAGGCTTTGATTATATATGTATATGTCTAGATGGAGAGTGTCAAGGCCCTAAAAGCGTCGGGATTTTTTAGCGCCAACTCCGACGCCCTACAGCTTTTTGGCGCCAATGGAGACGCTTGTTTTTCTATCATAAAATAACGTAATAAAAATGGCAAAATTAGCTATTAGATTAAAGTGTGTAAAATTACAGAGGCCAATTGAATATTAATAAATATGTATCCTATAGTATGTTAAATAAATTATCAATAGTTCCGGCAGAATGAATTATTGAAAATATTGGAAAATAAATAAATAAAAAAAGCTTGTGTAAGACGTAGCTGTCACGCACACACATGTCAAAACGGTTGGCACGTTGATTTTTGTTTCATAATAGCGCGAGACTCCATCTAGATAATCTAAGGTCTAAGGATAATGCACAATGGTCTCATCGCACTAATCAATCTCTTACAGACAACCTTAGGATGGACAGTACCCACTGTTTAAAACATTATGCCCCTTACTTATGAAGTTTGCCAGTTTTAAATAATTGAGTAAATTAGACCGCGTCTTGGTAAACGTAGCGTGGGTCGCCCTCTGGCCAGATGGCGAGATGATTTACATAAGAGGGCAGGCAATGACTGGATGCATAAAGCAGCAGACCGGGCTTTGTGGCGTACATTGGGAGAGGCCTATGTCCAGCAGTGGACTGCAACGGGCTCATGATGATGATACCCGGCACAGTCGTTTGCAAGTCAAAAAATAAAGATGCCATTAGAGATAAAAGCTAAGAAGCGGTTATCCTAAAACACATTTTAGCATCATTTATAAGAGGGTATATGTATAAGTAAGCCTCTAACTCAGAACTTAAGTAGGTAGCAAGAACCAACTTCTTAACAATTTAATAATTAACAGTCAATTTGCTCACTTTTAATTTCATCTTCAGATGTTACAGAAATACCTGCCCAAGGTATTGTTTGGATTATAACATATTGCACGAAATATTATAATAGACCTTGTTTTACAGCAAAATTTCTCAGAAATCTTTGACATACCTAATGAGTAGGTTCAAACCCAGGCAAGTATCAATGTGACTTTTTCTATGTCATAAATACTTTCTAAGATATTCTTAGACACCACTGACGATGACGGAAAACATCGTGAGGAAACCTGGATTTAATTATATGAAACTAGCGGCCCGCTCCGGCTTCGCACGGGTATAAAATATATAAGACTTTCTCCACTATTTAATGGATGTTATTATACATATAAACCTTCGTCTTCAATCACTCTATCTATTAAAAAAAACCGCATCAAAATCCGTTGCGTAGTTTTAAAGATTTAAGCATACATAGGGATATAGGGACAGAGAAAGCGACTTTGTTTTATACAATGTAGTGATACAATGTAGTGATCACCCACAGTGAGCTAGCGTGGTGGTCAATGCTCAATCATGCTCTATACGAGAAGAGGCCTTTGCCCTGCAGTAGGACATATTATTATCTGGAAAAAAAAGGAAAAACCTTACATTATTACTGTCAGCTCATCCAATCTTTCAGATAATACTCAATACTCAATCTGTTATATAATTGAATACAAAAATAAAACCGTATAGTATACAATTGTCATTCTCATAAACGTTTTGCAAACATATAACAAACAGGAATTGTTACAGTGTTAAACGCACATCGTATGGCTTGTGTACCGATGGTTCTTAATCAAAGTTTTCATACCGTTCAGAACAATGATATGTACACACTGATGTGTTGGAAAGACTGTGGCTGAACGGTCTTGATACTTTTTGGGGGAACACGAAAATTATGAGTCGTTTGAGTGGGAAACAGGTTTACAAATATTCAACCGTTAGTCCTACTAATTAATAATTCTCTTAGTTTTTGTGTTTGGATGTTTGTTACCCAGCCACGCAAAGATGGCTTAACAGATTATTATAAAATTAGATATAAAGACAGTTTGACGTCGCAGGCGAAAACCTGTATGGTTTACATCAAGCTTATAATGAACCTATACCCGAAGTCTTAGGCAGAGGTGTTTCCTTACCTTCTAAGTGTGCTGTTAGTATAAGCTACTTTTTTAAATAAATAAATAAAAGCTAAGTTCGGCAAAATGTTGGACATTTTACCGAACATTCTAACCATCAAGGATTGTGGATCTAACACAACGCATTATGATTAGTTAATCCTCGTCCACAGTAAAGGCTCTTATAATGCACTCTAGTAACTATAATTTGTCATTGTGATGGATAAACACGAAGAGGCCTTAGAGTAAAAGCAATAAAAATAATATAAAATACTGTTGTACTGTCAATTGTCTTAACAGACATCTATTCAATCATCATCATCATTCTTCTATTTAAGATTTTGCTCATTGCTAGAGTAGATTGTTTAACTATTGTGTCTACAGGCTTCCTAGTAAAATAATCTAGTCTAAACAGTAACACACAATGGATAAACCATAAGTATATTGTAAGATGATCACTTAATGCACTGATATTGTCTTCAATACATACACGCTAGAATGAAACTTTTTAGTCCATTAAGCAATCTTAATCATAAATCTATCTGGCTCACAACTTCCGTTTTATGTTATTAGATTTTATTTTTATGGTTTAATCTTAATATCACTCATTTGACATATCTTCAGGCTTTAGGTACACACTCATAATCCAATTATGCATGTCCGACATAGAGTTGTAGCAATTTTGTAAATAACTAGGTTAACCCTCTTCCTCTCTCCACTTTTGCTGTGCCCGACAGGGTCCATAATGATCTGTTATATTGTAAGTCCACCTATGTACTATTATGGAATGCAATAAAGTATTGAGTATTAAATAATTGTTCCTAACGGCAAAATAGGTTGAAAACTATTTGATGGCTTTATCATCACAGCCTGACTTAAAACTATAAGGTATAAACTTCTCTATTAGCGCCAAAAATTAACGTGGTTATGAAAATTGTATTACCATTTACAATAACTTGAATGTTCTTAGTAATGTTCGACATATTCAAACCACCGTTACATTTTTGCTTGCTGAATAAATTACCACCAAACGATCAAAACCTCTTGCTCCACACACACCGTGCCGATCTCATTGAGGGCTAAGCAATATAACTTGCCGGTGCGCATTTAACATCACGTAACGAATCGCCCGTCAGTCGCGCGCTACCGTTCACAGCATACGTTTCTATTCGTGCTAACTATAGTTAAGGATATGGTGTCCACGGCCTTCAAAGTTTTGATTAATGTACTGTGAGTATTGTTTTATTGTACAGTGATAATATAATTTAAGAAAATCCTGGAAATAAAAAAGTTTTTAATAATAAATTATTAATCAATTATGCTGTAACAATAAGATTTAGTACAGTGTGTAGTGTACATAGATACTATATAGTTAGCCTATTTGGATTCGTGGGGCCCATATGCCATACCGAACTCTTCGCTTGCCAAATTTTGAGAGATTTCCTTTTCCGGCAATGGCAAAGAATTGTGCTATTTTCATTCACGAGTAAACTAATATTTGCACAAACTTTAAAACAATTCGCTGTAACTAACAACGAAGCCTCTAATGTTGTTCGTATCTAAACAAACTTTAGCTGGTTGAAAACAAAAGATAAACTCTCGGAATCCAAACAATGGCTTGTTATTGGCGAATCGATAACCTAGCCACAGTTGTACCGGTCCTATGTAATAATGTAACAGTATTGTGTGTATTTTGCAATTAGATAATTCTAAGAAGATGAAAACCCCTTTGTTTGTCTCTAGAGTAAATAAGTATAGGTAACATGTTTTTTGCCGTGTGGTATCTGTCCTAGAATTGACTAACTTGACCACCAACACTGCGATCCCCAAGCCGCTTGCCAAGCGTGGGGATTATGGCAACCCCCCCCCCCCTTCTAAAAGGGGTAGGCCTTTGTTCAACAGTGGACGTTTTCCGGCTGATGATGATGAATATGCTTTTAATAAAAAACATTGTCCCACACTAGGAATTACTCCTGTATCGTGGCTGCGTTTCACAAACATGAAATATCTCTTAGCGCAACCTTTAGCGCAGCAGTCCAATCGCTTAGCCACTGCGCCCGTCGGTCGTCAGTAACATAATAGTATCCAGTACTTATGACTCGCTTTCTAATATCATAGGGTTATCGAAAGGTAATAAAACAGTCCATAAATAATGTACTCTAATTTCTTAGAAATAAAAATTTTATACTTTGGGTTGCAATTAAGAATAGTTAATTATATTCAACTGGATTTCGTTGTGTTTGGTACAAGCAAAATACTATCAGATTATAATCTGTATTATGCATGTTTTTTACATAGATACACAAAGTTGAATACCTATATCCTAACCCATGGCATCATCATACCAAATAAAATTTATAAATACTTACTAGAAGTGGTATTATTGCCTGGATTATTACAAACCGTAAAGATATACAGCGTGCAAAATTAGTACGAAATATATACCTACTATAGAAAGTTATAACATATACAAAAATGTTGTATACCAATGTGAGTTATAATGTTTGCCAGTGGCTCAAATCCTAAAAATAACCTTATCTTTCCGCGAAGTTGTAAAAATTAAATGAGGGAAACTACCTAGCTAATAGCAACCGTAAAAATACCAACTTAATTGTTATGCATTAAGTAATCATTTCTATCAGAGATCAAAACATGAATTAGTTACTGCAATATGAAGTGAACATTTCCGTAAACGCAAAGATTTTAAAAAGGAAGTATATATGACTAAATTCAGCTTGCAACTTTATCTGTCTGAAAAAGAATTTCGTGTCGTATTCGGGATTCAAACCATCTATTCTGAATATTAGTGAAATAACTTTGGAAAACGGATGATAGTTTCGTAAATCGCCCTTTCGTTTAAAGTCAGGGATCATTTTTGTTGAATAGTAACTAACAATAAGTAGAAAATATATGTATCTGGCCATTAAAAACCATTAAGTCAGAGTTAGTTTTCAGGCCACTACAGCTTGTAGGTACATACGTTTCTTACAGATGACATGCTAAGAACCGATATTTCGCGACACCTGGCCCCTTTCCATAAACTCTTAAAGTAGGACAGTTTTCGATGTGGAAACGAGACGCCGCTACGTGCAGTGCATTGCGGCGTCTCGCTTTTACAACGTAAACTGTTCTGCTTTAAGAGATCATGGTAAGGGGCGGTGCGTGTTATTAATAATCTGGTACAAATTGTATAATTGCATTGTCCATTCATTTGGTAAAACGTTGAGAACGTAAACATACTTTCATTTCTTATTGATCATCTCGTTACATTAAATTGTGGGTCCAGGATGATAGTAAATGCTGATGAGGATTATTATAATATTAGCTAATGCGGATATTTGGGTCGGAGATCGATTTTGATTCGGATATTAAGGATATTAATAGATACTGACCCGTATTTATGGGATATTAACTGATGCCTTTCCGGATTCATGGGATATTAACGGATGCTGATCCGGATCTATGGTATATTAACAGATGCTGATCTGATTCTACAGGATATTAACAGATGCTGATGGGATATTTGCGATTGGAGATTTACCGACTGATATTAAAGCTTGAACAAATTAATATACTATTCACAACTAAATACTTACCTGCAGCTGTACTAATAAAAATTTTTTTTTTTACAGAATTGCAGTAAACATTCAACACAGTCAACAATGGTGAGAAAATACGCATATTTTTATGCATTTATCGGTATAACATTACTAATTCGCGTTTTATCGTATTATTAACGAAGTAACAATATAAGAACATAATTTTTACGGCTATAAATCATGAAATACTATAAATGCCATGAGTATTTCCCGCTTATGTAATGAAAGTATGCAATGTGGGTTTTCCTCGAAGTAATAAAACGCGATATCGTCGTGAAAATACTGTTGAGAATATTAAAGTACACTACAATTGATTTTCTCCGAACAAATCTGATTGTAACGTTTTATGATTATTATTTTTTTACATAGGCATTACATTTTATGATCTATGATTCACGTATATTGTGATACTTTCACAGGTACATAATATTATCTCGGTTGTTATCACCTGCGGGGGTAGCCAAAAACGAATGCATGCACTTTAAATGCGACTGAATGTTTAGATCTTAACTAGAGTATTCGATACCGGGATCCCGAATCCCGGGCCCGAAAATCCGAGATTTATATAATTTAATCCCGGGCTTTTGGGATTTTAGGTATTAATATCCTTTTTTATATAGGTACTTATAAGAATTTAATGATGATTCTTCCGACTTGTCAATTACCCAATACAATCCCAGGACTATCTCGGGATCCCGGGATTAACTACGCATAAACCCGAAATCCCGGGATCAAAAAAAGGGCCGGTATCGAATCCTCTAATTCCAACTCATAAGTATGAAGAAATACCTAAGTGAGAAGAGGTTATTGTAACAATTCTCAATTAGTTGTTGTAAAATTAATCCACTAACTAATTTGTACCGCTTTATGATCTAAGGCCTAAAATCATTTTATAATGATAAGTAAGTAGAGTAAAAAGGAAATTCTAATGACTTTTTTCCTATAAATATGTAGAAAAACACAGGTATAGAATAATCAAACGTCATCAATCGTGAAAAAAATCATCTACATTTTACTGACAAACTGATACAAATATTTTCCAGCCCCCTAGAAGACCTAACAGAAGTGAAAGCAGCATACAAGTCAGGTGAGATCCACGACCAGGTCTCGCCAATCACGTTGGACAAGATTAAAAAGAAGTTGAGAGAGAGCGAGATTTTCGACTGGGAGGACCCGAGCCTCACGGACAGGGAGAAGAAAGAGATGAACAAGTTGTTCGATGCTGTCGAGATAATGGTAAGAGTTTATACAATTATTCGTTTCGTCAATACAGCCTATTGCAGTATACTGCTGGAAGTAGGCCTCTCCCAGGGTACGCCACAAGGCCCGCTCTCCCGTTGTTGTCCCCCCTAGTCACTACTAGTTACCTACAATAGTGGAACTGAGGGCCGTTTCTCTTTGGCTACTCTTCACGGAGGTTTTGCCCATAGTCACCACGCTGGGTAGGCGGGTTGGCAACCAAACGAAGTATGAACGATACCTACACGGGGAAACGCTGCTGCCCATATCCCCGGAAATGTATTAATTTAGGCAAAACCAAAATCCTCAAAGGCTAACATAACATAAACTAGCATCACGCCTGTATTCCCGGATGGGGTAGGCAGAGTTTGCCATACAGATTTGTCTTCCAATAATAGTGAATTGGTTTGCGAATACAAAAAGGTTGGGTGCGTAATCACCCTTTGTATATCTATAGTGAAAGGAATACTAGATAATACAACTTCTGTATTCCTCAAAGGCTACCCCTTAGGGTCAGCGCAGACCAAAGCGTAGAAAGCGGCTTCCGAGGCCACGCAAGCATTTTTGTCATGTTCAAACACTTATGCATTATATAGCAACAGATTTAAAGTTTATTTACGAGTGTCTCAAAAAATCCTCTCCCCTACGCTCCTTTTGGTCTTCGCTGGCCCTTAATGGACAGAACATTATGCTCAGCAGTCAAGCTAACAATCACCAAGGCAGTTTTATGAATTCTAATCTAGGAACTGCATCAGTTCTAGTAGGAAAACTACATATCAGTCCTAAGGGTATTAGTAGAGAAACTATACATAATATTTATGTTACAGACAACGTCTCGCAACCGTCAGCCTGTCACCGCACAGAACATGTTCTCATCACTACGCCTCGTGGAGAGGGTGGTCAAGAAACAGTTGAAAGAGGGACAAATATCTGAAGCCCTCGCCGCTAGGTTCAACTGGGAAAAAATGTGAGTAACGAAGTGTATGAAGGAGCTGCCCCCTTACCATGATCTCTTAAAGCAGGACAGTTTACGTTGTGAAAGTGAGACGCCGCATTACATGCACGTAGCGGCATCTCGCTTTTACATCGCAAACTGTCTTGCTTTAAGAGTTCATGGTAAGGGTCAGATGTGAACCAAACTATAGTTTAAGATAGTTATATTTTCAAAATTAAAACAATTTTTTGGAACTCAAAAGGAGTTTTGAATTGAGCGATAACAGTTACATTTATTAGGAAAACTATTCTAGTCTGCAAAGGTAACCAGTGCTTGACACGGTCGGTCTTGTGATGGGTGACCGTTTTTTACATAGAGAGCCAGACATTTAAAATTGATGAAATTCGAATCGAAGCTAAAAAATAACACCTTTCAATGGATAGATATACCTACTTACCTAATACCTATAGGTACTTAGGCATCTTGGTAAGTTGTAATTATACAGGAAGTAAGAAATAACGAACAAATAGTTAATTTTAATTAGTTTGATTAAAATATGAGGTAATTCATTTCAGGCCCGAACTCAAGGTGAGTTGTTTTACTTCCATCGATCAATAAGCGATTTATTCTGAACATTTTTATACATCCAGTTTCATATTTTTTACAGAATATCTTAGTTCAGTATGCCTGTTAGCATAGGCCTCCTCTAACATCTTCGATTGCCTTCTGTCTCTTACAACCCTTCTCCAGTTTGGGCTAGCAGTATATTTTAGCTCATCTTCATATTTTAAATTGTCTCCCTCTTTTTCTTTTACCATTTCTAGGGTACTAGTCTGTTACAATTTGGTTGTGAGCTGTTTTACTTTAAAATAACAAAATTCATAGAATACAATATTCACATACAACAAACAACTATCTTAATATTTTTCTTCTGTACGTGTTTGTCACCTAACATCTCCTAAACGGCTGGACCCGGTAGGCGGCGCTCTTTTTCCGGGCAGGACGACGCCTGCCGGGTCCGCTAGTTAAATATGAAAATAATAATAGAAAAACTATTGTCCGTTGTTATGAGTCTTAATACTTATAAGAATCTACACAAGAAACTCACTATTTATAAGCAGAAGGTAACAATTATGTAAAAATTCTGGTTTAACTTGGTATGAAAGCAAACAAAACTAGCAAGCGGTTTGCATAAAACTTCGGTGTATTATTTATTCAGGCGCAAAACAGTTTATACTATATAGGTAAGTAATTATATTGTATACCTATGTGATATGTCTAGTCCATTTTCCTTGTAGTAGCACAATAGAGCTTGCTTGATAAATTCTATAAATATAAAATTAATGTAGCTGAATGGAAAATTGTATAAATTATCAGGACCAAAATTTTGCAAGTTCATCAAAAGTATTATTTAATCAGAATCAGAACTTTTTTATTAGCTATGAATGTAGGTACAGATATAAGATGTTGTAGATAAATTAATGAGACGGGCTACAGTCTACCTTACGACGTGCAAATTATAACATAAATTAAAATATTAATACAAACAAAATAATTTCAAGAAAATCGGTGGTAAATTCATTGTCATTGATTCAACCCACACTTTTGATAGGCTTATGTCTTGTGACTGCCTCGTTGGTTTAGAGCGACTGCTGAGCGTGAAGTCCTGGGTTAGAATCCCGGGTCGGGCAAAGTGTTATTGGGTTTATCCATTAGGTCATTCTCAGTAGCAGCACAGAGTCTGGGTATGTACTGTACACACTTTTACTGGCAAAAGGTTCGCCCCCTACATGTTATAACATAACTGGCGAAATGCGGGTGTACCATACACCTCTGCTTAGAAATACAGGCGTGATGTTATATTTTATTTCTTTGTTTCAGATCGAACCGTCAGAGGCGAGACAAACCAACCTACTATTTGGACAAAACGACCAATATGAGACTGTTTAATATCCATTAAGTAATATAAATAATTATAACTAACTGATAAGAGGATCACACTGAAACGCATCATTTAGAACATTTTTGTAAGAGACATCTAGATGAGGTTAGCCAGAAATATTTTTGTAAAAGTTGGTTTTATAAAATACAACCCGTTTTTGAATAAAGTGATTTAAGCAAACCATAAATTATTAAACTAACATCTTTACAAAAATTATTTATTGTAAAGCTGTAAGATTATTTAACATGCTATAATTTTTAGGATTTTGAAAAAAAATCAGATTTATTTTTGGTAGAAATTTGAGGACAATGAAACTTATTTTGCAATTTCGTGACATATTTTTGTAAGTTGATTAGGTATATATTATTTAAGTACGTGCAATTTTTTTGTCTTAAAGTAACTTCTTCTAAAATCCTTGACATCAGTTAACTTAGAAACTCATTTACAAGTCAACAGTCCTATATTTTAAAGCAAATATATTTGAAAATGTACTAACTAATAAAGGACATGTTGTTCAATATTTGGCGATAACACAGTGAACCAAGTAATGCAATTAACAGCTGTTCTCGATTGATGCAAACCAGTAATACAATTTTATTTATTTTCGACTGAAATATTATATTTTTTTACTATAATAAAGTGGATTGAATATTGTACAGTATTTGGCTTTTATTAAGACATTAGATTCAAGTTTAGCATGCGCAACATGCTACAATGACACTAAAACTCATATTAAAAAAGAGGTTATGTATTCAAGGTGTTTATAAGTCTTTGAGCGTGGCTTTTCTTCGCTCATAAGCAATTACAAGTAATCTTACCTTCTCCTGTTGTGGGTGCTCGGCGTTGTGTTGCTGCGCGCGCGACGCGGCCAGCGTGGCCAGCTCCGACATGTTCACGTACAGAGCTTGGGGCATTTCTGGGGAGATAAAATTACGTCAATATTTTTGGTCTTTTTGTTGACGGTACCCATTCGGATGAGCATCGTGGTCATCAGAGACGTTATATAACTTAAGTTAGTTTTCCTTTTAAACATTTTATTAATAAAAATGCTATTCATATTCATTATTTATCGTATCCGGCAAAAATGAAGCGTAGCGATCAATCTTAAAGTACAAATAAAAAAATTTAAATAAAAAATTATAACCTCCTTCAAAAAACTCAAAAGTGAAAAATAATATTTTATCACTTCACTTTACATAAGCGAAGTGGAAGTCGGCGCCAAATCCTATGCGTTCGCTTAGTTTATAGTGTTAGCTTTTAAACTATGAACCACGCACGTATGGCAGCATTCTCATAAGTACTATTTTTCTGAATCGCTTAATGGATGTTGGGATTTGGCACCGACTTCTACTTCGCTTATGTAAAGTGAAGTGATAAAATATTATTTTTCACTTTTGAGTTTTTTGAAGGAGGTTATAATTTTTTATTTAATTTTTTTTATTTCACGATTTTTTGGCTTTAGATTCTGCTAATGTGGTTTTGCTATTTGTATGACCATTTAAGCGATTTAAATTTTGTTTTGTGAAATGGGTATTTAGTGAAATATAATAAACCACACGACGATAGATCGTTGCAGGAAATGAAAAGACTACGAAATCTGTCTTCCGATAATGAAGGTAGATAAGTAAGTCAGTAGTACATAAGTAAGTCATAATAAACCTTTTATTTACGAGGCAAAATTATCCAATGAGTCCTCCCACCCTGGGTGGAGGGACTGTCAGACTTGTACTGACAGTCATACTACTGTCATACTCATCCACAGTGTTCCTTCAATAGCCCTTTACGTTCCAGGGTCACGGTTACCCAGGGACAGTACCGCGATCACGGATCAGCTTACGTAATTAGGACGCATGAAATTTGAAGAGTTTTGTTCTTATAACCGAATATCTCATCAGAACAAACATCTAATTATTTTTCAGTATTGCGTTTTTTTTGTAAAACGTTGTAAGTGACCTTGAACATTTTTTTTTTCGAAATTGTTTTTATAACCTTTGTAGTGAGTACAGGCGTGATATTATGTTGTGTGATGGCGTAAACAAAGCTTAGATATGCTATAGCAACAATCGCGGTTAATCTGCTGTTATTTATTGAAGAGTTCCCCCGATTTCTACAAGATCCCATCATCAAGTATTGAAATGCTGACAATGGGACCACACGGGAAGCACCAGCTTTCAAATAAAAAAAGAATCATGAAAATCGGTTCACCCAGTCGCAAGTTATGAGGGAACAAACATAAAAAAAAAAAAAAAAAAAAAAAATACAGTCGAATTGATAACCTCCTCCTTTTTTTGAAGTCGGTTAAAAATGACATCAAATAGTCACACTTTATTTTTAGGAGGGATTTTAATTTAATCGCCAGTTACCTTTAGTAAGATGCGGCGGCAAAGAAGACGGCTTCGTCGCCTTAAACTCTTGCTGGCCAGTGTTCGCGTTGCCTGACTTGGTCGGCACCGTCGGCCGCTCGAGCGACGAACATCTCTGTTGGATGAGACACACAGTTTAAATCACATTTTGTAGGATGTGTGGACATTTGAACCAATTTTATCATCTGATTAGCCTTTTCCTTACAAGTGTCGATTTCCAGTCTTACCGGAGTTTCTAAACTAGCCATAACGACTGTCTAAGATCTTTTAGATAGCTGAGCAGCTGATCCTACTGTCTGAGACACGAAGGGGCTTCTCCATGGTGATGGACGACCTATCCAAAGACAAACCTGGTCGAGCGTTGCTTAACTAAGCTGTAAGTACTCACAGTAGGCAGCGGCGGACGCGCGTAGATAGCGGAGTCCCGGTGCAACGCGGCGTCCGAATCGCCCGCCGCGCTGAACGTGTGCACGCTTAGCGCTGGTCGAGGGTGGCCGCGCTCGTATGCTGGGGGATAGATACAATATAACGACT
Source organism: Abrostola tripartita (assembly GCA_905340225.1). NCBI lineage: Eukaryota > Metazoa > Arthropoda > Insecta > Lepidoptera > Noctuidae > Abrostola > Abrostola tripartita. The sequence continues at coordinate 1,974,799 of HG996510.1, read as the reverse complement.
ACATTCATACTTCCATACTCAATACTTTATTGCATTCCATAATAGTACGTAGGCGGACTTACAATATTACAGATCATAAAACATTAATCATACTTAATATTATAAATGTGAAAGTAACTCTGGCTGTCTGTTACACCTTCACGACTACAGGATTCGATCCCGGGATTCTGGTCGTATTTTGGTCCCGAAAATTTCGGGATAAATTTTTCAAATCTCGTAATTTACGGGTTTAACATTTTTTATATTATAGACTTATTAAAATTTAATTCCGATTACTCCAACTACCATCGAGCCTTGGACGCGATTTTTCAGCCTCTGCATATTATGTGCAACAATTTGAGTAACATGCTTGGAGATGAATCGTTGGATGCATTGTTCATTTTCAGATTTTATTTTAAAATAAGTAATTCATAAAGTGTCTGGTCATTTTAATTTAATAATACAAGTTTAAACAGCACATAGTTTTTGTTATGGATTAACCTAAATAACTAATAAAACGTCTACTTAAGTTGATTTTTTGAATTTACTTCTACTTAAGTCTACAGTTTAATTGTTGCTTTTATAGATCCTTAAGAATTGCCTAGTTTATTTAATTAAGAAGAAGATTTAAGTATAATTTTGTTTAACCAGCTTTTGAAGATTTTGTACTTAAATGTTGTTAGGCGATGATTTTGACATGTATAACTGACTTTTTGTAACCACTTTTTGATTACCAATACAAACCCGGGACTATCTCGAGATCCCGAGATTAACTATAGATAAAATCGAAATCCCGGGATTATAAAAAAGCACCGGGATCGAATCCTCTATTCAAGACTAAACTGCTGGATGGATTTTCATGATTTTGGCATGTCGAAAGTTTAAGACCCGAGAAAGGACATAGGCAACTTTTTTTTTATTCAACCCTCTACGTGGTTTAAGTAGGGGTTAACGCGAGGGAAGCTGCGTGTGTGTGGACATGCCTTAGACTTATAAGGCTGAACGTTGTTATGGAAAATAATGAAATAATGTTTAAATAAATGGATAAGCCGTGCGTTGTCAGTAAATGCCAGATACAGCCACGACTCTAATTCCCAGGCAAGGCCCGTGTAGACTGACCGAGCATTTACGTCGTTACACGTGCGAGTAAAACCATAAAGCGTAGCTAGTAATGTTTATTCGTTGTATCGTTTTTTTCCGTTTCTTTCTTTCTTATAAATTATTATAGCCAAAGGGTTATCATGATGTACAAGCTATTTTGAACTAAACTTTTATCAAAATCCGTTCAGCAGTTTTTGCGTGTAGGAGTCTCACAAACTTTCGCATGTGTTGTAGTCATAATTACCAGCAGATATAGTATGTGGTCGGCCGCCCATGATGGCGGACGCTGCCCTCTCGAACTGTGCTGTGTCCTTCAGATCTGGCCATGTCGCTGATGCTAAAATCAATAAATTATTGATAATAACGGTTTTTTTTAATCTATTAATTTTTTCTCCTTGAATATAATATTCTAAAATCGAAACATAATTTATTACAATGGATTTTCACTCGATAATGTTGCCACATTTATTATGCTACAATAATCAGTGTTGCCAGTTACCTGCGTTACTGATGACTTCACGCACATCGTCAGCGTGTTCGTCTTCGATATTACTCTTCGCCTGGTTTATACATTCGCTGCTAACGCTCTGATTGTCTGAACCCTGAAATTGAAGTAGTTAAAACGTTTTGAAAAAGCACGCATGCGCACTAAACGCCCATAATCATATATTATCTAGAATAGTATGTAGGTACTATGTACCTTTGCGGGTCACACCAAAGGGCTGAGAACATATATATAAATCTAACAAATTTTACATTCCTTCTATTTAGAAATAACACACTTAAATAGGACATCTATGCGCTAACATTTTAAACACACTCAGTAAGCATATGAACTAAAATAAAATAACTAAGCAAAATAAATATATGGAGGATACAGACCTTTCTTGAAATGGTTAAGCATATAAGAGATATCATATGAAAACAATTTGAATATAAGTCTTGTTTCTTCATCAAATCCCATAACAGGTTAGCGAAAGTTGCAACTCCATTGGCCACAGAATTTTTGTGGTGCTTAATGGTATTTTAAGGGTGGGTTGCACCAATCGTCTGTTAACGTTAAGTCCGTACGTCAACGTTAAGTTAATAGGAAATTCTCATACAAGCGGCCATATTTAACTCTAACCAATATGTTCGTTTTTGGTGCAACTCACGCTAAGACTAGCCCGTTAAAACCTCCTGACCTTTAAAGCCCTTTAGGTATAGAATAAAGAGACAAGACGCGGATGAAACACGGACTAATGCTCTTTACTAGTCTATTGCATGAGCCATAATAGCACAAGACACAATGCGGGCGAAGCGCGGATGACTGCTTGAACGCAAGGTGGATGAGACATGATCGTCCGCGCTGCGTCGTAGCATGTTTCGTCTGTGTCCCTTTTGCGAGTATTGATTGCCACGTTCGTTTAAAGTCTGCATCTCATCAATGCCATATTGTAATGTCTTCTATGTGTTTTTTGCCTAAGGAACACTTATATTTTTTATTGTTCTGGGCTCTTTATATAGTCTTATAAAATAATATTACATGGTCAACGTAGAGCGAGCGGCGCTGGAGCGCGTCTTGAGAGCGAAAGCCGGAGTCGGCGCTGCACACACTGGCCAGACGCGGCGCGGACTGAGCGGGGATGAAACAAATGGTGAAGCAAACAAAATGTGACAAGCAAAAATAAAAAAAAATGACGAAAAACATTAGCTTTAATAAAAAAATTACAATAAGCCAGTATTCGTATACATCAATTTTTTAATTGAAAATATAATTTTACCTTATATTTAATAAATAATAATTAATTGAACCCAACATTCAAAATGTTAATGTGTTCCCACGAACATAATTATTATTTTACGACCAAATGTATATTTTCAATTAAAAATTTACTTATATTATTTTGCGTCAAAAATTTTAATGACTAACTTCGAACGAAGCTTTTTTACCTACCGTGCCAACTCAGAAGCTAAAGTGTAGATGAAGTGCGGAAAAAAATAATGCATATTGATGCCTATGGCTTTTACCAGTATTCAAACACATTATTACTAGTAACACAACATAAATACAACACATACTAACGATGATAACTAAAATGCTTTGTTAAAAAAACAAACTGTGTAATTTAAAAAAATTACCCTACCGATATATTGCCAACGTGCTTAACAATCAAGACAGCTGACAGTGTGTCAAGCGCTGGTTTCCTAGGATAGCAGTGCCGACATCTAGCAGCCGTAATACAGCGGTGAATGACGTCACTAGAACATTGTCTCTGCAAAAACGTTCTAGTGACGTCATTCACCGCTGTATTACGGCCACTATATGTTTGTATACCGCTATTCTAGGAAACCAGAGCTTAAGTAAAATTACGGGTCATAGTCAGAGTGTATGGTCCATTCTACGTCCCGCAGTGTAAGGTACCTGTGTGAGACAGTGCTGCGAGTCGCTGGAGGGCGCCGGGATGGTGCCGGCTGATGACGCGTTCGATATCGGCGTTGAGCAACTCACGGTCGATCCCGACACGCCTGCAAATTGAACAAATACCAGACTTAGAAGGTTTTCTTAATGTTGTCTCTCGCCGGTAACTCTGCCTGCATAACCGGTATATTGGCGAGATCTAATAAAACGACTTCCAGCCAGGAATTTTGAAGTTGTAAGTCGGTTGACTTTTATACGACTGGATGTCGGTCATATTCCGTAGTTTATAATATGATTAAGAAAGTAACAAAATAATACTGTGACATAGATTTTGCTTTTTTAATATCACTGATCAAGCCTCAAGATCCAGATGTAAAATTCAAACCGTTAAGCTGTTGCAGTGATTTGCTCAATTTTATTTTACCGAATAAATTTTAAAAAGGGGTTCTATGCAGTTTATATAATAATTCTGACAAATATTTCCTTCGATGTTACCAACATAAATAAATACCAATAATTAAAAAGTGTTGCCTATAGCGAATTATTTTGCAAATATAGTAATACTAAAACACCTAACACAGCACTTTAGGTTAATAAACCTGTAGTGCGAAGCTGGCGTCAGTTATATTAATTATATTACACAGTGGAAGTAGTCCCAGTATTCGGTACATACCATGCTGGTTGTCGGAGCACTGGCTGTTGAGCGAGGAGATGGAGGTGAGCGAGGACTTGCGGCTGCCGAGGCGGGAGGACGTGGACGGCGAGTGCGGCGCCGAGCCGCTCTCCGCCCAGCCGCTGTAGCACGACTTGATGTCGCATATCACCTGGGTAACGATAAGACTGATGTAGCTACCAAATTTAATCATATGTGCGAAGCCAAGGCTAACGCTGTTCAAACCACGAAACCATGGATACTCAACATAGACATAACATCACGTTTATAACATTGTTGTTATAAACCAGAAGGTTGTTGATACCTGTAGACTAGCAGCCGGCAAGGTCCTGGGTTCCGCCGTATGTCTCATGAGCTGCTCGCTGCCTTCTTGCAAATGGCCAACTTCCGCTAACATTGCCACTTCTGATTCCTGCAAAATTGAATTCATTAGTATGCGAACAAACACTAATGTGTAGATTACAACAAAAATCAGAACATACAAAATCTTGTGTACGTAAGTAATACTACGGAAAAAAAGAGGTTCATCGTAAAAAGTTTTATGTAAAAAAAAATCCTGACGTATTGAGAAACCTTTTTTTGAAGTCGGTTAAAAAATCAAATACAGCAGAACTTTGGAACAGTCTCGTGATATTTTATTTATTTCCATACAAATACATGCCATCTATTGGCTATTATAAATTAAACATAGCATCACGCCTGTATTCCCCGAAGGGGTAGGCAGAGCCTCAACATCATCGTTTCGCCAGTTCTGTAATAAGCCCCAATGTAATATTAATGTTCTCCTGACCGAATTTCGGTCACGGCGGCCGATCTCATCTGAGACTAGCCATCTACGCAGGAGATATTATAGTGCACAAGTATGCGCGAAAACACTGGTTCACTCCCTATTCCCTCACTCTCATAGTCCGGTGGGACGCGCAGATGGCAGGCGCAGGACCAACGGTTGAACGTGCCTTTCGAAGCACGGAGAGGTCTCGACATGTGAAAACGGTCACTTATTACAAGATTGACCGCGGCGGGACGGCTAAACCTCGCAAATTGACCTGATCTGCGCGGTAGCCACGTAACTACGAGACCTTCAATGTTATAGGGGGCGGAAAGCCTATTGCCATCAACTGGACACAAATCCAATGCGTACCGCTACTGAGAAGGACCTTTTTAAAAAATCCAACAACACTGTGTCGCGCTTAGCGACTACTAGACCAACGAGGCAGTCTATTATAAATTGATGTTCAAAATACAAATTGCGCTGAAAATCTTAATTATTTTTTAATCTGTAGGATACTAACCACAACAGGGTTAAGCAAAGACACGAAGTGACAGAAGCGGCTCCGTTCCTCGATGAGAGCTGCCTTCACCGCTTTCTCTTCCATCTCTTCTAGCTGCTGCTTACGTTCCTGTATATCCTGGAGAAGAAGTATGATTAGATCATCGTGTGTTGATACCACCAGGGATCATTGTTGCAGATCCATATGGATATTATAAATGTGAAAGTAACTCTGTCTGTCTTTTACACCTTCACGACTAAACCGCTGGACGGATTTGGATGAAATTTGCCACGTAGAAAGTTTAAGACCCGAGAAAGAATATAAGCTTTTTTTATTAATTCAGCCCTCTAAGGGGTTTAAATAGGGGTTAACGCGGGCGAAGCCGCGGGGAAAAGCTAGTCGTGTTATAACTGAACTACAACTGCCCCCTTACCATGAACTCTTAAAGCAGGACGTTTTCTATTGTGGAAGCGAGACGCCACACTGAACACGTGCAGTTTAGTGTGGCGTCTCGCTTCCATAGGGGTCAGTTCACTTTTTTAATATAAAAAATCTAACGATTACTAATTATTTTGAATATTAAACTTAACTTTGCTACGTTTACGGCTTATGAAAAAAGATAATAAATGTTGCATAAGAGATGATAATAGGTATCTACATTTCTGCATAGTAAGAGTGGGTGACGATCTTTTCAACGTCCTATTCTTAAGAAAATGTAACCAACACCTATTCTACAAGATAGCTCGCATTCAACTGTTTAATACAGTTTTGTGGACTATAGTATACAATAAGTTTACCTGTAATGCTTTAATAATGATAATAAATAATAATAACAACTCAAGAGCAGATTATAGGGGTGCTTATTCAACTTCAGTTCACATTCAATCGTAAGACAGCAACATATATCGACCCCCTACGTTTGACGAATAGAAATCGAATAGAATGATAAATGTATGGTTTGGGCATATGTCATCGATAACATAGTCGAAGTATTATGTAATTCCCATACATTTATCATTCTATTCAATTTCTATTCGTCAAGCGTTTTGCACTAGTCTAGGGGGGCTGACCTTAGATATCCTTTTCACAACAAGCTTGGTACGCAGGTACCTATACCGCATTTAGGTTCATGACTCTAACATTAGGGCCTAAGAAACATCTCCCTCACCTGCATGCACACGTCTGCGCGCCTTTTCGCATCGGGCGGTGCTCTTCTTGCCTTCCTAGCGTGTCTCTGTGCTTCGGTCACGCGGCGCCTGAGTTCGGCTCGAGCACGCTTGCACTCCCGCGCATGCTCGCGACTCAACGCACCCGTTGCGCAGGCGCCGCGACGCCACTCGTCGGCGCGCTCCGATAGAGGCGTTATTAAGGTGTCCATTAGTGCGCTAGAATTAAAATAATAATATTGAGTTAAGATATAGGTATAACATTATATACCTATAGAAGTTATTCTGCTGCTTTGTCTAGATAAAAGAATTATATTATCTATTTCACATTAGAACCTGGTTTAGTTGTTAATGATAAGATCTGTGTCAATGGCTACAGTTGGAAACACAAAAGTTCAATGTTTATGGATAAACAATCCTGAATTTTTGTCTCCCACACATACCACACAGTATAATACATTTAGTATACTAAGTAAAAACTAACTAAGCAATGGTAATGGGACCAATTTGAGTTCTTAAACGCAGTTTTGCATGGTTAGCACGCTACTCACGACAGGGAAAGTCCGAGAATCATCTTAGCTAGCTATTCAAAAAGCCGTACCAACATAAAGAGGTTAATTAACATCTTACAATCAACCATCAAGCAACACGAGGTCAACAAGTACCGAGGTAATCAACCGAGCGTATCTGTTTTCCCAACTGAACAGGAAAATATCAAGCTTATTCTACGATAAACGCTTAAGGCTTACTTGAAGCACAAAAGTTTTGTTTCTTAGGAAAAGTACCCGTACAACGACAAGATAATAAGATTAAAGTAACAATGATAACATGGTTTCGTTTTGGCGGATTACAAGAATTAATATTATCCTTATGTACTATACTGCTAGGTACTATTAAATAATCTTTTGTATACATAACTCATGTACTTATTGTTGATAGCCAACTAAATTTGCTTGCGAACCCTACACCGACAAGCCAGACTACGATTTTTAACTTAATTAATAAATCGACTTGGTAAATTTTCGATAAAACTAATATTTAATGTCTTAAACTTTAGAAGGATTCAATGCAAGATCTAAATAATGGCTGTTTAATATGGTTACAAATGAATAAACGACAATCGTGGCATTGTCGTAGGTAGGACGTAACTGTCACAGAAAGTCTTATCATAAATCTACCTAGCGATTATTTTTCGATGAAGTAAACTTTGAGTTCCTATGCTAGACCGCAATAAAACTATTGGTTTGTTAAAAATTAGATAGTAGGTACCTACAAATAGCCGTGATAACCGAGTGGTATGACCGTTGGATAGCCAATTCAAAGGTCGCAAGTTCAAACCCTGGCACGCACTAAAGTCTTTTCGAATTCATGTGCGTACTATAAATTAGTTATCAGTTTCTAAAAGGAAGTTCGGTGAAGGAACACAATCACGAAGAAACCGGCACACCTGAGAGATTTTTCAACGGTGTGAAAGCCATGTCAGAGGCCTATATTCCTACAGGCGGTTTAAACTCTGACACCAGGTTGTTCACCAACCATACGATAGGAAGTGACAGTGTACGAAAATGCCGCTTCATTAAAATATATCGCAATAAAAGGTAATAGAAGCCCTGTTCTAAATATACATACCATGTCACAGAGCTTTACAAACAACTACAAAACAACATAACAGTGACGTTGCAATAACAGTTTTAATTGGTGCAATGTTTGCCTACAAATCCTGGAACAAACTAGAGTAACAAGGCATTGTATTTCCGACGGAACAAACCTATATTTAAAAGCGTAATTAAAACAACTTTAGTGATGGGTATCTTCAATAACGTGTCTTAATTGATGGTTAAATTATTATTGTCGTGAAATCCGGTCTTGCAGTTGCATGCAATTAAAAATAGTTTTAATTATGTCATAGTCTTCTTCTTCTTCTTATCGTATGGTTGATTAACAACCTGGTGTCAGAGTTTAAACCGCCTTTAGGCCTCTGACATGGATTTACACACCGTTGAAAAATCTCTTAGGTGTGCCGGTTTCTTCGTGTGTCATAGTTATAAATATGTTCCGGTATTTCTCAAAAGCAGCTTTGATTATAAAGAGACAGCGAGCTTTAAATATATATATGACAAATATTATATTAGTATAAGTAGATAATTTTGGGGAATACAGAGCCGTGATATTTTTTTTAAACATCGCGGCACACTAGCTATTTCTCCTACATCGTGGGAGCGTTTCACAAACATTTATTTATTTATTTTAACATAAATAATGATATGATGAATGATAATGATTTACAATATATGATATTTTAACATGTAATATCATATACACGAACACCCAGACTCGGGACAAACATCTGCGAATCACACAATTTTGGTCCCGTACGGGGATCAAATTCGCAACTCTTAGCGCAGCAGTTCAACAGCCTAGCCATTGCGCCAATCAGTACGTTGAAATATGTATCGAGGTTTTATATTATTTATACGAAGGTACATTACGAGTAAATAATATACAACATCTCGTAAATATGAACATGATAATTTCCTATCTCTGCTGAAACGTTTTGGTTACCGCTCTGGGATAAAGACTGAAATAGTAAGTTTTTATAACAGCTCCCTGAGACTAGTAGTTAGACTTAGTGGCAAAACGCTTGACGAATAGAAATCGAATAGAATGGTAAATTTATGGGGATGACATAATGTTTCGACTGTGTAATCTATGACATATGTCAATCCCACACATTTTTTATTCTATTCGATTTCGATTCGTCAAACGTATTGCCACTTGACTAAGGGGGCAGTCTAGCTCGAAGTGATTGCGCAACAGAAACCCTCTGCGTATATTTGGTGAATACAGGGTTATGATAATTACCTACATACTACATATTAAACATTCATAGGTGGCTCCTACTTTATCTAAATGACGTCTCAATTAAAAATAATGCTTAGTTCAAACGACTTCATTGTTAAAGTGACGCAGCTCGTATGGCATTGACGTAATAAAAATACGATGTACTACAAAATGGAAAATACAGAGCTGATTATCATTTTAGTACGGTAATATTTGTGAATTGGCGTACGCATGGTATAGTTACCACCATCTCGCCTTATACCCCGATGAGATAGGCAGACGTATGCAACACCCACTAATCATGTCAGCCTATAGCAGTTCAATGCTGGAAGTAAGCCTATCCCAGGGTACGCCACAAAGCCCTACTCTCGTTTTCGCTACCCTGTCACCAGACGACACTTACTAATAACCAGACTCGGACTTTATAATCCAATAGCAATTCTATTTCCATTTGTTGGAAAAAGTGATTTGCCAGCCAGTGATCAGTCTTATGCTGGCTTCTGACAGCGTGTTAACACAGCCGCGCCGCGACATTGCGAATTTGTACGAGGCAGCAAGTTCCACAAGCGAGCCCGGGACACCCCTTCTTATGGCGCGTTGCTCGGTTCCGCGCATTGCCTCTGGTATTATAGATCTCGTCACATAAAAAAACGGTGACTGTTTAACTTATTTTTTTTAATTCCAAAGTATTACGTTGGTACCTGTAGTAAAGTACCTATAATGATTCTACAATAAAACAATTACACTTAATTATAAACCACAATAGCCTAGGACCATGGGAAGCGGCTATAACCGAGTGCAAACACAGTTACTTACAGTCACTTAGCGTTCTTTTTACGTGACGGGAACTTTGAGCGCCGTGAGAAGCCACCATTAGAATGCGTTTCATTGTTTGTAATGACAAAAAAAAATGACAATAAGTAAGTCACATTGGGACCTTCTGAATGACCGCAACCTCGTGCGTATGAAACCGGTACCTAAACCTGAGAGCCACAACGACATGTTAATCAATTAATGCTTATAACATTCAATTATTAAAAAAATAATTGAAAGGTACGAAGTGAGGTCCTTCGACCAAGGTTAAGCCGCGCTTGCCTGGACCCCAACTTTATTGGAAAACGGCCATTTTATTTAATTCATAAGTAGCTACGCACGCTAAAGGCTTTACAATGATGTTATCAATACAGTAATCGCATAGTTTTCTTTGTGACGTCATAACACATGGAAGTAGGTACTTAGTGCTCACCTGATAAACGTCTTCATCCTGGTCTCAATCGCCCTGTGACGTAGGCAGACGCGCGTCAGCGCTGTGCCAATCTCCTTCGTAGCGCCTGTAACAAGGAAATTGTGTGTTAAACAAGAAAAACTGACATACTACCACATAGAATAACCATTAAGGTCTCTGCACACAGCGGGCGCGGCGCGGCGGGACGGGACGGCGACGCGACACAGAGCCGTCCCGCGCGGGACGGCTCTGTGTGGCGTCGTCCGTAATATCTAGTACATTACAACTGCTCAGTGTCGCGTCGCCGTCCCGTCCCGCCGCGCCGCGCCGCGCCCGCTGTGTGCAGAGACCTTTAAAGTACTCAGTCGGGAATATAATATAATATTTTATAAAGTCTACTAAAATAATTCTACCAGAAAACATCATTATCGAACATCATTGAATTTTGACGTTAACATTGCGATTAACATCAATATTATGTCTTTGAAGTTTTAAAACAGTTACTAAATATAATAAAAACCGAAAAGTAATGCTTTTTATATTTTTATGTGTAGGTATTATTTTTAATTTATGTTAGTATTAATAATTATAATTAAATAACACAATAAAGACACTACTTCATATTCAAACTAGCTCTAATTTGACATCTTAGGTTTCATTTATAAATAATTCCGAAAAGTAGTATATAACATTTACTTGCCAGCACCACAGGCACCTTTAGATTTGGTCAGTTTTCTTCTTGTTCGTATCGGCATGAGCCAAATACCACTTACAATCACATGTGTGCGCCGGACGTACTTGGTGTCGTCCCTCGTGGAAGCTCTCTACTTGCACTCTTTAGGTCAGTACAATATGACTTTTGGTGCCATTTTAGCATGTTGCCCATGCTAAGCTTGAATCTAAATTATTAAAGGAAATTTGAAAACGATCCGCTCGTGTCAATCGTTTTCAAATTTCCTTTATCAATTCAGTACAGGTATGTTATTCCTGTATATCAGTGTTTTCTACATAATATATTGCAGATACCTATTTAGTACCTTTGTGAGTTTCTTATACTATTTTATTAGAATATTTAAAGTTTGTAAGTTGCCTTCCTAGTATTTACTTTTAAACACTGGAAGGAACTGAAGACTTGTCTAACTGTAATCGGTCATTTTCACACAAAACACGTGATTCAGTATGATAACAAAAATAACAGCCAGTTTGTTTTAGACTGATTCTTCATACTCAAAAAACCTTGAGAACCTTTTTTATCCTATCACACTAATATTACAAAGGCGAAAGTTTGTGAGTGTGTTTGTTAGTTCTTCACGCTCAAACGGCTGGACCGATTTTGATAGAATTTGGTATGAAGATAGCTGACACCCTGGATTGACACATAGGCTACTTTTTATCCCCGAAAAATGTAGCGGGTCAAACCACGGGGCGCAGCGTGTTAATAAATATAAATGCAAAAGTAAGTATATTTGCTTGTTTCGTCTTTACTACTAGAGCAATAATCATTTTCTACAATAATTTGTCAGGGAGTACAGAAAACGGCATACAGTACCTTTCACCCAGAAATAAAAAACTGTTCCTACAGGAAAGACCGATATCTTTTGACAGTCACAATTGCTTTTGGCAGCTAGATGGTGCTACGCTTTCGAAATTAAAATTTAACGCAGGCGAAACCGCGGGACTCCTCTAGCAGGTATGTTTTATTTAATTTTGAGTACCTACAAACACTTCTGAAATATTTATCATAAGTTTTTGCGAACTAAGTAAAGAGGTCTGGCAAAACAACATAATTAATTTTTTTATAACCGGTTTATATAAAATGGCGTGTAAACGGGGTTAAAAAAAATTTAATTATCATAACACAAAAACACAAACCTGTATGTCACTCGTTTGTCCTGAATATGATGTATATCTATCGCTCATCAAATCATAATAATAAACAAACAACGCTGTACCTAAAATATCAATTTAATTAATTATTTTGTTGACTGCCACGCAGAAGACACAATAGACTTAAATTATTGTCTACTCTGTGTGTCCAATGAGTTGCGCCATATATTATAACAAGAGGTGACCTACGGGTTGTCTGCGTTAATATCTTTTCGCGTATCCGGCAGGAATTTTATTATATTGGTATTAAAAGTAGCCTGACTGCCTCGTTGGTCTAGTGGTCGCTAAGCGCGACTGCTGAGCAAGAGGTCCTGGGTTCAAATCCCGGGTCGGGCAAAGTGTTACTGAGTTTTCCATTAGGTAATTCTCAGTAGCAGCACGGAGTCTGGAATTGTGCCCGGTTGATGGCAATAGGCTCGCCCACTATTATATTGGGACCTACAACATAACTGGCGAAATGTGGGTGCACTATATGTTCACCTCTGCCTACCCCTTCGGGGAATACAGGCGTGATGTTATGTTATGTTAAAAGTAGCCTATCTTTCTTAGTAGTTTAGGAGTGCAGTAACAAACAGATAGTCAGTAACTTTTGATTTATGCAAAACTTTAATCATATGCAGGCAAGGAAAAATTACCATAGAAGCGGGACACATAATACTACAATTAAGCGATAGTAATGTTAATTAGATATTTAACTTCAGTTATTGTAATAACGAACTAGACGCCTACCTTAAGGACTGGCGTCGAGTGGCAGCAGACAGAGACAAGTGGAAGGAGGGAAGGGAGGCCTTTGCCCTGCAGTGGGATAATACGGGCTTATAATAATAATAATATTGTAATAAGTGGAAGTTACACAGACACAACAACCTGTAAAACTAAGAATTTTACTCTCTCTCTCTGTTCCAAGCTACATATCCCACATGGTGGTGGGGTCAGTTTTCCTTACATTCTTCCTCTACTCCGCTCTATCCTGGACGTCGTCTTCGGTGACTTTGCACTCCTTCATGTCTTTTAACAGTACACCTTCCCATCTGGTTTTGGATCTTCCCTTGGGTCTGCGACCGGGGATGGAAAGCTGTAGTGCCAAATTCCCAACGTGGTCAGGTGACCGTCTTTTCACGTCACCAAAAAAACTAAGAACTTTCCATACGGGGAAATACGTATAAAATCTTGTGTAAGTATTTTGATAAAAAATAATAAAACTTACTCATTGTTCACGGAGTAGGTATGGAGGTAAGTCTACGAGGTACCTATATATTATCACACAATACACAGTAAATATAGAAATTAAAGTCATAATACATAAATTGTTATTTTCCTGTAATATTGTCATATAGTTTATTTACAAGAACAATTTACATTATATATACACTCGTTGTACTCTACTTACATTAAAACGAATAATATATACAACCAAAAAACATCACAAAATTATGCATCGAAATGGTAGGGTGCCCAAAAGGCTGGCGGCATTACCACGTTGAATGGCAATGCTTATTCTTTGGCCGAAAAACAAACCAGCCCGTTGGTCACGTGAAGAGTTATTTTCCTTGGATTTGTTTGCTTTTACTTTTAAGAGGATATCTGACTGAGTCGGAATTCAGAGTTTAAAGCAGAAATTTTGACTCTCGAAACGATTTATTTCTGTAATGAGTTTTTAAGTTTAACAAAACACTTGTAACGGCATTTTTCTTAAACAAGGTTTTACCGAAATTTCTTAGTTGGTTGTATGTATGTATAAGTATCCTGTATTATCCCACGGGATACCCAAGTACAAGGTTCAAATACCTGGAACCATCCATGTTAATTAGTGATTACAATTAACAACGACGTGACCTACCTCGATGTAAACATAAGTTCATGTCGAAACGGAGAAGGTTCAATTATATAAAATTCTATCAGCGACTTAACAGTGTAACCATAAAAAAAGCTTTATCATTTAGATATGTTTTAAAATTACAACATAACAATTTGTCACGTAGACCAAAAACAATGCAGACTCATTAATAGGTATAATAAAGCCAATTGTAATAACAAATAGGACATTGTGATGGTGATTGTCCATTTTCCTGGCATTGGCAGTAACCGAAATTTCTCACAATGACCAGGTAAGTTATTTATTACATATTTAAATTATGTTACTTACGCGACCTTATACAAATTTTGCCTGAAACTTCTAAAGACAATAAAACAGGCGTAGGTAATATCACATACCATATTTTTGTATTACTAGTCACCTACGCCATTCGTCTTCTTTTGTGTTCGGCAACAGTATTTCGCGACCACCCAGTGTTTCCAATTTATTCGTCTTCTTATCGTATGGTTCTGTCTGTAGGCCTCTGACATACCTTTAAACACCATTGAAAAATCTCTCAGGTGTGCTGGTTTCCTCACGTTGTTTTCCTTTAACGTTTTTAGCAACTACTAACTTTATAGCACGCAAATGAATTCGAAAGACATACATAATAAATAAAGCTTTATCCATTAATTCAATTATGTGACTTTTCTTTGTCTTGTGTGAACTTTTGCTGTCGAGGTGATAAAGTCGTAACAGATGTGGGACATGTAGCACACCCCTTTTAACTGATTCACTGATAAGAGAGCATTGACCCTAATGTGTTTTAGTGTTTAAGTGCAAGACTATCACATTAAAAACCAGATCAGTTCATTACCCTACAATGTTTATGTTAGACAATATGCTTCGGAAATATAAACTGTTGTAGAAAAACATTGTTTTACGATTTCTTTTTTTAAATGCTCTTATTAATCTTATCAGCATTATAATTAACAAGAGCCTTATATTAGTCTGATTCATTGCTAAAGGTAAGAGAGCTAGCCCTGAAAAATATTCTCTCACCGTTTAACAACGCCTGCGTCTACGATATATTAAATACGGATTAAACTAAGCTCTTTAATTTCCGGCGAAATGTGGGTGTACTATATGTACACCTCTGCCTACCCCTTCAGGGAATACAGGCGTGATGTTATGTTATGTTGTTAATTTCCGATAAAGAATAACACTTTTGACTACCCCTTTGGGGATCACAAGCGTAATTCCATTTGTATAACATAAGTTATAATGTGGATGTAATCAAAAAACTATTTTACATTGAAGCAGATCAAATATCAGATATCTGAACTAAACATAAATCTTAAGTCAACAGGCTTACAGAATACAAATAAAATAAATATATGTTTCTATTTTTTAGCCTATGTTAACCTCGATGGTGTAAGGATTCTTACGACACTCCATACATAAAAATCGGTTAAGACATTCGGAGGTTACGGTAGACAGAAACTTACATACATACATACATGAACCCTGAACACATTACACTCCTTTTTTTGAGCAGTCGTGTAATAAGGTGGCGCTGCCAGTGACATAGTGTAACAGTGACACAATAAATCCGAATAAACCTGTCTTATTAAACGAAACAATCGAGATGATTTCAATCGCTCGTCCTTCACATTTACACATGATTCGATACAGCCGTTGTCGGCGCATCATAAACGCACCGAGCAACCGCGGGGAACGCGAGGGGTCGCGGGGACCGAACCGGCTCCGCGCGAGCGCCGCGGCCAGCCCCGCCACCACTCGACCACTCGGCTCTCAGACGCGCTCCGCTACGGGCACTCTTTTGTTATACGGTCGCGTTAACTTTGTAGCAAACAATACAACCATATATACAGTCCACTGCTTTTAATTTATATTATCCCGATTGAGCCTAATCATTGGTCCTTCGATCGCGAAATAATACCGGTTTTGCCGCGAGTAAACGCCGTCATCGTCATCGGTCGCCGTGCATGCCTGTGTGGACTTTGGCCGTTCGCGGACACCACGTGCCACGACCACGCCGATTGAAACAAAGGAGTCGTTCCCGAGGAAGCCTGCATTATCATCGTGGGAGCTGATGTCATTCTCTGGGAGTATTACTGTATTTGAGTGAGCCGTTCCAATTAGTATTTTATCTAATTTCTAATTTGCCAAAAATCGTTGTTTCTCCTTCCCATCTTCCAGTGTTTTCTATAGTTATACAATACTTATTAAGTGCTTGATGAAATACGCATAATTTTGTTGCAAAACACTCGGTCATTAGCACGAGGTAAACACGTGTTACGTAGTTGACCTTGATCCCTTTGTTCTCTAACGGACAGTTTTTTTTCTATTAAGCTCATTAGTGTTGTTACGATCAGCTGTGATTTTATATTTTTTACAATGCAGGCAGATAATTTAAAAACATTAATAAAGAAACGTAGTTCCATTAAGTCGAAGCTTACTATTTACAGCAACTATTTAAATTTAATAAAAAGCAGTTCCGACATATCTGAGTTGCAGCGTTTAGGTTTAGAAGAACGTTTTAATAAATTCCAAGCCCTACACACCGAATTTGATGCGTTTCAGACACAGATCGAAGTGCTTTCCGATGACGACGAGTCTTCGTTAGCTGAGCGTGAGGACTTTGACCGCCAGTTCTTTAACCTGGTGGCACTCACGCGCAGTCTGCTCGGTGTCTCGGCCAACGGTGCTGCGTCGGAGGCGTGCTTCAAAGATGCTGACTCAGGTGCACATGTTTCAAATAGGAATTCCTTTGTTCGTTTGCCTAAAATAGATTTGCCTCATTTCGATGGGAACTACCAATGCTGGCTTGAGTTTAGGGATACATTTGGGTCATTGATTCACGACAACACTAGCATAAGTGATATTAATAAATTCCACTACCTGCGAGCTTCACTCCAGGGAAACGCAGCGCTTATAATTAAGAATATTGACTTTAAAGCTGATCACTATACACTTGCGTGGGATTTATTGTGCGAACGTTATAATAATAACCGGCTTTTAGTGAAAAATCATCTCCAGGCTTTATTTGATAGTGAACCTATAGCACAAGAGTCAAGTGTTTCCATCAGAAACCTTGTTAATATAATTAATAAAAATATGAGGGCACTAACTACATTAAAAAGGCCTACACAATATTGGGATGACATTATTATTTACTTTATGGTTAAAAAATTAGACGTTGTAACAAGTCGTGACTGGGAAGAACATAGAAACAACACCTTTAAGGACGACCCAACTTTGATTCAATTTTGTTCCTTTTTAAGCAGGAAAGCGGACTGGTTAGAATCAGTGGAGTCGAATCATTTTCCTTTAGAAAGTCGTACTATCGTTGCCTTAAATTATAGTCACACTAACAAAACTGATTCGACACCTGCACAACACAATAAAAAATTAAATAACAGTAAATGTCCACTTTGCTCCCAAGCACATACTTTGTTTAAATGTGAGTCATTTAGGAAATTGTCAATCGAACAACGCATACAAAAGGCTAAAGATTATGATGTTTGTTTTAATTGCTTACGCCTTGGCCATAATGCAAAAAAATGCAGACTTTCACATTGCAAGTATTGCAAAATAAAGCACAACACGCTTTTACATTTAGATAATAACGAGCCCAAACTTGCTTCCAATCCTCTGTCTTCTGCCATGCCTTCTGCCTTGCTTTCCGCTTCACCTTCTTCAAACATTGTGCTATCAGCCAATTCTATGCAGCTTGCTACTTCTGCGCATGTTTTACTGTCCACAGCTATGGTGAACGTGACTAGCGTGACGGGTAAGAAGTATACAGCGCGCCTTCTGCTGGACAACGGCAGTACGGCCAACTTTATTACGCGGAGTTTATCGGAGAAGCTGGGTTTGTTACGACGCGGTACGAGCACCAAGGTAACGGGTATAAATAATTACACATCTACCAGTACACAGTCTTGCCACCTCTCGATAGAGTCATTATGCTGTGCCTTTACTGCAGATGTCGAGTGTCTTGTTTTGCCTGAAATCACAAAGGTCCTGCCGTCTTCATTCGTGCATGTTAGCCATGTCCCTATTCCTTCAGGTCTTATGTTAGCAGACCCGAACTTTAACGTTCCGTCGGTCGTAGACATCCTGGTAGGGGCCGAAGTTTTCTGGAATGTCTTAGGTAACCAAACGATAGATTTAGGGAAAAACCTACCTAAACTATGCGAGACCAAGTTAGGATGGTTAGTTTCAGGTAGTATTTCGCAAAAGTCATGTTTTTCCAATAATCATTTATGCCATCATTCCAATGTCACTCCCGACCTTACTCAATTTTGGGAGCTTGACAATGTTTCATCAAAACACTTACTCTCACTTGAAGAGCGATTGTGTGAGCAGTCTTTTGCTCAAACCACCACCCGTAACGAAGTTGGTGGATTTGTCGTGACAATGCCTTTAAAAGGGGATCCTAGTACATTAGGGCATTCTTTTAGCAATGCTAGGAATCGTTTTCTTTCCCTTGAACGGCGATTTAAACGCGATCCAGTATTTCATGACAAATACAACGAATTCATGAAGGAATATGAGCGCCTAGGTCATATGACATTAGACTCTGACTGTACTCCATCACTCGAACACTCCATGAAAACTTATTACATTCCACATCATGGAGTCATTCGCAGTTCTAGCACCACTACACAACTACGCGTAGTATTCGACGCATCAGCCGCTACCAGTTCGGGAATGTCACTTAATGATATTCAGATGGTCGGTCCCGTAGTTCAAGACGATCTGTTTTCCATTTTAACACGTTTTCGTCAGCATAGGTACGTGGTCACAGGTGACGTGGAAAAAATGTACAGGGCCATAGAAATAAATCCAAGTCAACGACCTCTTCAAAAAATAATATATAGATTCGAATCTTCTTCTCCTCTTAGGTCATACACGTTAAACACGGTTACCTATGGTACCGCTTCTGCACCCTATTTAGCCACTAAGTGTCTTGTGAGTTTGGCTGATAACATTGACGACATTCGCGTACAACGTGCTATACGACGTGACTTTTATGTTGATGACTTTCTCAGTGGAGGGGATACCATAGCTGAAACTGTTGACATTTCAAACAGGGTACATACGGTTCTATCATCTGCAAAATTTAACTTACGTAAATGGCGATCAAATAATCCTGTAATTCTTAAACATTTAACACTCAATAGTGACTTACATAATACATTACATTTTTCTGAACAAGGTCCAACCTCAACTCAATCTAAAACTTTGGGTCTTAACTGGGTTTGTGACACAGATTCACTTACTTATTCTATTAATATCACCCCCGCTACTAAAGTCACCAAACGTCATGTCCTTTCTGTTATCAGTCAGATCTTTGACCCACTAGGCCTCGTAGGTCCGTGCGTCGTCGAAGCAAAGATAATCATGCAGCGTCTATGGCTTGGTAATTATGACTGGGACGACGAAGTATGTCACGACATCAGACACCTTTGGTCTACATTCGAAAGTTCAATACCAGCTTTAAACGATTTAAAAATTCCTCGTTGGGTTTTGCGTGAAGGCTCTGTCACACACGAAGTACACGTTTTTACTGATGCGTCCGAGAGGGCGTATGGTGCTTGCGTGTATATTCGGTCTTTTGATGGCAGTGGATCGATAGGTGTACAGCTTTTAGTTTCCAAAAACCGAGTGGCGCCTATCAAACCTACTACAATACCGAGGCTTGAACTTTGTGGGGCTCTCTTAGGTGCAAGGCTGTGTACTAAGGTTCAGGAATCACTTACCATGCCCATTCATAAATGTAGATTCTGGAGTGACTCAACTATAGTCCTGGGTTGGCTCGGTAGTCCTTCCAATCAATTAAAACCTTTCGTTAGAAACAGAGTCAACGAAATACAGGAAATTACGTGTGGTCATACCTGGAGCTACGTACCGTCGAAGGACAACCCGGCGGATCTTGTTTCCCGTGGTCTTAGGGCTGACGTCATCAATGACGTACCTCTATGGTGGTCTGGACCCTCATTTTTGCAACGTAGTGAAAATGAGTGGCCCAACATGCCAAACTCCGGGAAAGATAGTCTGCCGGAAGTAGTGACTCACTTCATTAGTGGTGATAGTGATGATAGTAATCATTCATTAAATATCAATCATTTAGACGTACCGATTCATTCATCCATCATTCATGACTTATTAGTAAGGTATTCTAGCCTAACAAAAATTATAAATGTAGTAGCATATATACAAAGATTTATTTACAACATAAAAAATAATAATAGATTGTGTGGTAACTTTTCGACTACAGAACTTCAAACTTCATTGAATTTAATTATACATCATTCCCAGCTTGAAATGTTTCCTGACGAGTATAGTTTGTTGAAGTCTGGACAGAAATTACCACGCAAAAGTAGATTGCTTCCTCTGACACCGTTCATAGACGATCACAACCTTATTCGCGTGGGCGGGAGGCTCGATAACTCCCCCTACGATTTTAATGTGAAACATCCTATGGTTTTATGCAGTAAGCACATATTTACAAAGCTTATATTTCAAATGCAACATTTAAAGCTCGCACATGCAGGACCACAATTGTTATTGTCAAATATTCGACAAACATATTGGCCTCTAGGGGGTAGAAATTTGTCTAGGTTTGTCGTGAATAAATGTCTTAGATGTTTTAGACACAAGGCTCAGAACGTACAGCCTATAATGGGTCAATTACCCAGTTCACGGACTCATCTTGAATTCCCCTTTTTAAACTCTTACGTAGATTATGCTGGGCCAGTATTGGTGGCCAATCGCAAAGGCCGCGGATGCAAACTGACAAAATCCTATATGTGCATCTTTGTTTGTTCGGCAGTGAAAGCTGTACATTTGGAACTCGTTTCCGACCTCACTACGGAGGCTTACATGGCCGCTTTAAATCGTTTCGTGGCGCGTCGTGGCAAGCCTCGAAGCATCACGTCCGATAACGGGACTAATTTCGTAGGTGCATCAAATGAGATGTATAGGTTTTTACAATCATCAAATGTTGCATCTGAAATCGCGCAGCAGGGTATTGATTTCATTTTCACTCCTGCGTACAGCCCTCATTTTAATTCCTTGGCTGAAGCTGCTGTCAAATCTTGTAAGCATCACTTAAAAAGGTTACTGCATTTTACTCATTTTACATTTGAGGAGATGGCTACCTGCCTCACTCATATTGAGGCAGTCTTAAATTCACGCCCTCTTACTCCTCTTTCTTCGGACCCTAACGATTTTTCGGCACTCACTCCATTTCACTTTCTAATTGGACGGCCATTCTTATCGGTACCGCATCCTCAGGTGACTGAAGCCAACATCACGAGGCTGGATCGTTGGAAGAGAATCCAGTTCATCAGGCAGCATTTCTGGCAACGATTCCATAACGAATATACTTCTCTGCTGCAGGCGAAATCGAAGTGGTTTCATTCCAGAGGCGAAGTGCAGCCGGGGTCCTTAGTCCTGATCAAGGACAAAACAGCGCCACCTCTGCTCTGGTCCCTGGGCCGGGTCATACAGACCTATCCCGGCGTCGACGGGGTCACGAGAGTGGCAGAATTGAAGACGAAGAGGGGCACCATACGTCGTGCCTTCAACTGCATTTGCCCCCTTCCTGTCAGCAATTGAAGAGTTCCTTTCAACCCGGGGAATATGTCGGCGCATCATAAACGCACCGAGCAACCGCGGGGAACGCGAGGGGTCGCGGGGACCGAACCGGCTCCGCGCGAGCGCCGCGGCCAGCCCCGCCACCACTCGACCACTCGGCTCTCAGACGCGCTCCGCTACGGGCACTCTTTTGTTATACGGTCGCGTTAACTTTGTAGCAAACAATACAACCATATATACAGTCCACTGCTTTTAATTTATATTATCCCGATTGAGCCTATTCAGCCGTGCTATTCTAAAGACATCACTTACGAACTCACTTCTACGATCTCCAAATCCGCGGTGAGATTTGACAGTAGCGCTACCAAATATGATGCAAGGTGAGGTGTGAGATAATTTTTGAGACGATGTTAGTGTTTTAGAATAGGATAGCAGGTATTGGTATGGAGATTTTCTTGCAAATAACGCCTTAAGCAGATATCAATTGTAACATGCGTGAATGCGTCATTACCTATTGGGCTTCTTCACTACATAGTATAAAACAAAGTCGCTTTCTCTGTCCCTATATCCCTATGTATGCTTAAATCTTTAAAACTACGCAACGGATTTCGATGCGGTATTTTTTAATAGATAGAGTGATTGAAGAGGAAGGTTTATATGTATAATAACATCCATTAAATAGTGGAGAAATACTTATAATATATATTATATACCCGTGCGAAGCCGGAGCGGGCCGCTAGTCTTTATATAATCGTTTATAGACTTGTAAACAATCTGTTTGCCAGATGAATGGCTATAGGACTGTGATGAGTGACAGAGACGTAGAAAAAAGACTTTTGATAAGAACGTCTGTTTACCGTTTCGAATATTTTAGCCTTGGTTGAACATAATAAACGTATGTATGTAGGTTCACTGGATACCCTATATATGTATATGTATATCCTACCCTATACAAATATACCCTATACTAACATAACATACATAACAACATCACGCCTGTATTCCCCGATGGGGTAGGCAGACGTGCACATATAGTACTCCCACATTTCGCCCTCGCATTTCGCATTTATGTTTTAGGTCCCAATGAAATAGGGGGCGAGCCTATTGCCATCAACCGGGCACAAATCCAGACTCCGTGCTGCCACTGAGAATTACCTAATGAAAAGACCCAGTAAATCGTAGCAAATGGAAATTCGTGGTCTCTGCCTACCCCTCGTGGAAATAGGCGTGACTTTATGTATGTATGTAAGACCCAGTAACACTTTGCCCGACCCGGGATTCGAACCCAGGACCTCGTGCGCAGCAGTCGCGCTTAGCGACCACTAGACCAACGAAGCAGCCCTATACTAATACCGGAATAATTCTTAAGTCTCATGGATTTATAACGATAGACATGATCTTATAGCGACGGGTGGCAAGTAAAAAAGTTATTTGCAATTTTACGATTATTGTTTATTGCAATAACTTACAGACTACAATAGTTTTATATAAACGAACTAATATAAAAAATTTAGTAAGTTTCTGCAATAATCAGAAAATTGCAGATAACTTTCTTTACTTTGTACCTATACAACACAAGGTACCTATATATATTGCAATGGTACTCTCATAACTGTTAAAAACCATCCATAATACACGCTTCATAATATTATCGTGCTTGTCTCATTTATATACTTTAGTTAAAAATAAAATATAATGTCACTAAAATGTCATAAATCAAAACATTCACCTGAATTACTTTTCTGAGTTAGCAACACTCCCAAAAAAATAAGTTGCACGCTGGCAACCCACACGATTTCCTCACAAATCTCCGTCAACCGTATCACCAAGACGTGTTTGGCGTATAATTGGAATTCTTCTCGGCTCGGCCAGGTGTAATAGGCGTGAGGTTTTATTTGTGTATGTAATTACCGGCAATTTGGTGACGTTGTCAGTTTATCGGCAACATGACGTTACAATTGAATTTAATTTAAAATTGCCGTGTTAAACGTAGTGTTACATAGTGTAAGCATTAATCCTTAAGCATTGGTATTATAGCTACTGAATAACTGACGACGATCGTTGGTGCAGTTTTTGCTTGCAATTAAATGCTTGATCTATTTTTATACTGATACTTAATATATGACAACCTGATAGGCGCATTAGTTAAGCGATTAGACTACTGCGCCAAGGCTCGGATACCGGTTTATTTTTCGAAACGTTATCGTCTTAAATACCTAAAGAACGTTTTGTTTCGGTTACGTTCGAAATGAACATTATAAATAACGTTTTTGAAGAAGAACAAAATTAAATTGTTCTCGCTCAATAAAACGTTTTTAACCGTTTTTTTATTTCTTATTTAGGATTGTTCGAAACAAGTTTAGGAGAAGTAAGGGAGTACCTACCCATTCGAAAAGGTCAGGTGAGAAGTACCCGAAACCGGCGTGCGTGTATGATCAGATGTATAGATGTGGAAGAAGCAAAAGAAATATGTCAGGATCGTAGCAGATAGCGTTTTGTAGTTTCTGCCTACCCCTATGGGAGAACGGCGTGAGTTTATGTATGTATGTAGGTATTAATTAAATATGTACTTACTCGTAGTTCTTGCTGACATCCATCCATTTGAAACTTGGATTTGTTTGTGTGATTATTGTATATGTAATATCATCATCATTATCATCATCAGCCGGAAGACGTCCACTGCTGGACGAAGGCCTCCCCCTTAGAACGCCATAATGAACGACAACTTGCCGTTTGCATCCACCGGTTGCCCGCAACTCTGACGATATCGTCGGTCCACCTGGTGGGAGGCCTGCCAACGCTGCGTCTTCCGGTTCGTGGTCGCCACTCGAGAACCTTTCTTTCCCAGCGGTTGTCAGTTCTTCGAGCGATATGGCCTGCCCATTGCCACTTCAACTTGCATATGCTTTGAGCTATGTCGGTGACATTAGTTCTTTGGCGAATTTCCGTATTCCGGATCCTGTCGCGCAAAGAAACTCCGAGCATAGCTCTCTCCATAGCTCGTTGAGTGACTCTGAGCCTCTCTAAAAGGCCAACCGTTAGCGACCACGTCTCAGAGCCATACGTCATCACTGGCATCACACACTGGTTAAAAACCTTCGTCTTCAGACACTGCGGACGGACAGAATTTTGGACGAAAAGATGTCGCGTAGTTTCCCGAACGCTGCCCATCCGAGTTGGATTCTTCGGGCGACCTCTTTGTCGAAGTTGGACCTGCCTAACTGAACAGTTTGTCCAAGGTAGATATAGTGGTCAACAACCTCGAGAGTATCGTTCCCAACGATAACTGGTACGGGTGCGACACGGACATTAGACATGATCTTCGTCTTGTCCATGTTCATTTTAAGACCCACCTGTTGGGAAACGAGACTGAGGTCGCTGAGCATAGTATTGAGCTCCTCCAGCGATTCCGCCATGATAACTATATCATCGGCAAAACGAAGGTGAGTGATGTATTCGCCATTGATGTTGATGCCGGACCCGTTCCAGTCCAAGAGCTTGAAAACGTCTTCCAACGCATTTGTGAACAGTTTCGGAGAAATCACGTCTCCCTGTCTCACACCACGCTGCAATTGGATTGGTTTCGTGCTCTCGTCCTGTAACCGGATCGACATGGTGGCGTTACTATACAAACACTTCAACACCTCGATATACCTATAGTCAATATGACATCGCTGAAGGGACTGCAACACAGCCCAGGTTTCGATTGAATCGAAGGCTTTTTCATAGTCCACAAACGCTAGACACAGTGGCCGATTATACTCCTCGGTCTTCTGTATAATCTGGCGGAGCGTGTGGATGTGGTCTATGGTGCTAAAGCCTTTTCGGAAGCCGGCTTGTTCGGGAGGCTGGAAGTCATTAAGCCTGCGTTCGAGACGGTTCGTAATGACTCTCGAAAACAGCTTATACACATGGCTCAGGAGCGAGATGGGTCTATAATTCTTCAACAAGGTGTTGTCACCTTTTTTGAAGAAGAGCACCACCACACTCCTGTGCCATGCTTCTGGCGTAGTACCCTCGAGTATGACGGAATCGAATAGCTTCTGGAGGACTAAACATACCGGTTTTTCAACCGCTCTCAGAAGCTCCGTTGTAATTCCGTCATCACCCGGCGCCTTGTTGTTCTTAAGTTGTTTTAGAGCCACTCTAATCTCGTACAGGCTGATGTCTGGGATGTCCTCAGTGTAGTGTCGGGTCAGTTTAGCTCTAGAGTCCTGAGCTACGCTGACAACGGGTTCTCGTGTCGAGGTGTACAGCTGTCCGTAAAACCTCTCGAGCTCTCTCAATATTTCCGGTTTCGATGAGATGATACTGCCATCGTCGATCTTCAGCTTCTTCATTTGGCTTTTCCCAACAGACGAATTCCTCGCGAACACTTTGGAACCCTGGTTCCGCTCAATTGCGTCCTTAATACGGGCAGTATTAAAGGAGCGCAAATCGTGACGCGTGGAGATAGAAATTCGCCTATTGAGTTGACCGTATTCCGACATGTCAGCTGAAGATTGTAGTCTCATCGCATTCCGGGCTTCCATTAACTTAATGGTTTTATTGGAGAGCATCTGAGGTTTTCTGCGGCGGCGGCGTGGGGTTCTAAAGAACTGGGACCCCACTGCTTGGACAGCTTCCACCAACCCGTTGTTTATCTCGTCCGCTGTTTCGCATTCGGCTAGGCACTGGAAACGATTACGCAGCTCGAGTTGAAAGCTTTCGGGGTTCTGGATCTGGGCAGGACCAGGACGGAGCGTGGACTTCATCAGACGAGACAGTTCAAGCTTAACATGGATATTCAGTGTGCCTCTGACAATACGATGATCGCTACCGGTTTTCACCTTCCCGATCACAAAGACATCACTGAATATACGCTTCTTGGTCGTCATGATGAAGTCGATCTCATTTTTGGCTGAACCATCGGGGCTAATCCACGTCCACTTCCTGGATGGTCGCTTCTGGAAGAAGGAGTTCATCAAATAGAGTTCTTCCTTCTCAATGAAGTCGACCAGCCGCTGGCCCCTCTGGTTCCGCTGCCCATATCCAAACGACCCTACTCTAAACTCATCGCCATTTTGAGTGCCCACCTTAGCGTTGAAGTCCCCCATAACAACGGTGAAGTATGTTTTGGAGGTATGCATGGCTTCTGAGATCTCCTCATACATAGCCTCTACTTCATCGTCAGGGTGTGTCGAGGTCGGCGCATATACCTGTATGACCCTCAACGAATACCGATCGGTGATTCTGAGTATCAGGTAAGCTACCCTGCTCGACACACTATCGACTTTTACCACGTTATTAATGAGGGACTTACGGACGAGAAACCCAACACCACCCTGGGACTTTCGGTCTCCTTCCCGGAAGAAGAGCATGTTGCCGGAGTCAAGGATTATCGTGTCCTGTCCCACTCGTCGGATTTCAGATAATCCCATGATGTCCCAACGCAACCTGCTCAATTCTTCCTCCAGCTCGACAATCTTCTCCTCGGTCCGAAGCGTGCGGACGTTGTGCGTTGCCAGGGCCAAAGTCCGGTGGTAGCGAGAAATCAACCGGTGATTCTTAGCACCCCCTGCTCCTCCGTTACCTGGCCCGCTACCATAGCCAGGGATAGAGAGGGGAGCTGCCGGGTACTGGGGGCCGTGGCAAAATTGTGTGTTTCATTGGGGGGGGGGGGTTGCCATAATCCCCATTTAATCATTCCATTTAATCACTCGCGAGTCGTAACAGTGACACTGTGACACAAGACACAAATGTGTTGAATGATGCAATGACGTAAATGCATGCGGCTTAGCTTAACTAAACAAGTGCATGCTTGTCGCCGCACCGCCGCACGGTCCGCGCGGCACTGCCTTGCGGAATAAACCGGTTTTTGATACTTTTGAAAACGTTCTCATTTCGTTTTCCGTTCCGAACAAAATGTTGTACAAAGAACTGTTAAAAACGTTTTAAAAACGTTTTTTTAAATAACGTTTCCGAGCCCTGTACTGCGCTAGGGGTTGCGGATTCTATTCTTGCACAGGCCGAAAAAATTGTGAGATCTGCAAATGTTTGTCCCGAGTCTGGGTGTATGTGTATGTTATATTTCATGTTTGTGCAACCGCACCCACGACACAGGACAAATATTAGTGTAGGGCGACGTTTAAAAAAAATTCTCATGATATTCATTTGGTGACCGGGCAATTAAAAATACGACGACTACTCTAGCGAAGCTGAATAAAAAAAAATACGAAGTTCCATTTTCAAAACAGGAACTTTCCTCTTCTCCTATAAAAACTTAGCTGGCATTGTGTTGGTCACGATGATCTGATGAGGGGCTTTAGGTGGAAAGAATAACAGTGGACCTTAAACCTACCAAGATGAGAAAAAAGAGGTAAGGAAAGCTATTCTCCTGTAATAAGAACTCACAACCACAATATAATAAAAAATCAAACACTTAGACATATCGTTCAAATACAATCCGATTCTTAGAAAAAATATTGGTCTAATAACGTCTATACTCTATACCTTCTGAAGTCTATACCATGTATACAGTGTAGCTTGTAAAATTAAACAGTAAATCACAACAATAAACCATAATAAATCTCATATTTATAGAAGTGCATTGTATTGTAACAATAACACATAACGGTATCCCCAACAAATCGCAGGCCGAAAATACTATAGCACGAAGTATCTAAAATTAGTATAAACACAATTAAAACCTCGTCATTAATATTCTATCAAACCCTAGCCCGATTCCAACTACGTTGAGGTTATCTTCTTGTCTTACCAGATGCAACAGCACTGATAGCCGAGTTGTATGACTGTAGGACGGCCAAGTCAAAGGTCGCAAGTTCAAACCCCAGCACGCACCAATGTATTTTCGAATTTATGTGCATTGTGCAATTGTGCATATTATGAATTAGTTATCAGTTGCTAACAACGGTGAAGGAACACATCACGAAGAAACCGGCACACCTGAGAGATTGTTCAACGGTGTGAAAGCCATGTCAGAGGCCTACTACAGGCGGTTTAAACTCTGACACCAAGTTGTTCATCAACCATGCGATAAGAAGAAGACCAGAAGCAACTGGATACCAGTATTCTACGTGGATTTATATAATGGAATATTTATTTTATTTTGCTCATAAAACATGGTACAGAAATTGTCAATTGCATTGTTATATTCCAACATGTTTGATCACCGTTATGACATGCAAAATTATACAAATAAACAGTAAACACCAATCAAATATTTAATCTATCACACTATGTAACCGATCTCCAAGTCACTTGCCAAGCGTGGGGATTATGGCAACCCCCCTCCCCTTCTAAAAGGGAGGCCTTTATTCAACAGTGGACGTCTTCCGGCTGATGATGATGATGATGACTATGTGTTCTTGTAATACATTCTGGAATATTCATATTCCGGAGCGACTACCTATCTGAGCTCCACAACCCGTAAAGTACTTGATACCCGTAAAAACACGGAATGTCAGGCCCTTCAAGTTAATAAATAACACCCGGAGTCGACGTCATGTGCAGGGAACTGAACAGTCTTGCGGTCAGTCCGTGGATGGGTATCCACGGATTGACCGCGGTGAGCATGGCTTAACGTTGACTGTAAACCCGTGTGACTGTTACTTCGTCACCAGTCATTCCATAATTGATATCGTCACCAGTATATGTAATGGTTTAAAAGCTAAATGGACACAAATAAAGTAATAATAGTCATTGTTGGCTAATTCGTAAACAATGTGTTGTTTTCCTGCATAATTTAGTGTCGCAAGATAATCAAGGAAAACTGTTTATATACCTAACAGTCTAAGAGGTCTTAGCAGGTATATTTATGTGAGCATACATACATACATAAAGTCACGCCTATTTCCACGAGGGGTAGGCAGGGACCACGGATTTCCATTTGCTACGATCCTGACATACTTCTTTCGCCTCATTCACTCGCATCACATTCCTCATACACGCTCGTCGGTTAAGGGTACTCCTCACTTGACCCTTTTGTAGAACATCTCCGAACTGGTCCAAGTATGTTCGCCGAGGTCTTCCCCTTCCCGATATTCCACTAACATTCGCCTCATATATTTGCTTTGTCACTCTTCTTTCATCCATCCTTTCTACATGCCCAAACCATCTAAGCATATTCTTCTCGATTTTATGTGAGCATAGGTAAACATAGCGCTCCTTGTTGCCTCCTAGTAGTCTGATAATGAAAATATAAAGTAAAAGTTATAGATGTAGGCTGTACATGTACACACTCCGAAGTGACACGTCAAAACTAGGCTAATTAGCTCACCTGGACTCAAAAAGAGAAGATCTTTTTTACTCTCGATATATCAACACGCCGTCCTACTTCTCCGTGTCATGTGAATTAGTGTGGCATTAGAATACTCAATTGTGTGCCGTTTTTGAAGATTGGATGTTAGGTCTGTACTAGTATAGGACGGGTCGATGTGGCGACGCATGACGGCGGCCTATGTCCAGCATTTGGCTGTGATGATATCACATATCCTTAAGCTACTTACTAGAACGAGTAAGAAGACAAAAGCTATCTAATTAGGGCTCACTCACAGTTCCATGGGCTAATACAGTCTGGTACATTCATCATCATCAGCCGGAAGACGTCCACTGTTGAACAAAGGCCTCCCCCTTAGAACGCCACAATGAACGACAACTTGCCATTTGCATCCACCGGTGGTACATTATGGGTGGACAAATACCACATTTATTTCTTTGGGTGTGAAAGCACATTTTTGTTATCTTCGGTTGTATCGTACCTTTGTAAAATAGGTGTTATGATGTGATAGATTAACATAATAAACACACAATTATTACTAACTAGCGGCCCGCTCCGGCTTCGCACGGGTATAAAATATATATTATAAGTATTTCTCCACTATTTAACGGATGTTATTATACATATAAACCATCCTCTTCAATCACTCTATCTATTAAAAAAAACCACATCAAAATCCGTTGCGTAGTTTTAAAGATTTAAGCATACATAGGAACAGAGAAAGCGACTTTGTTTTATACTATGTAGTGAAGACCTGACACTATTCAAGGCAGCACTGATAGCCGAGTGGTATGATCGTTGGACTGCCAAGTCAAAGGTTACAAGTTCACACCTTGGTACGCACCAATGTCTTTCGACTTCATGTGCGTATTATAAATTTACTCAGTTGCCAAATAAAAATAATTAAATAAATTATTAACAGTTGCTTAAAACGGTGAGGGGAAAGACTGTGAGGAAACTGACACGCCCCAAAGATTTTTTAACGGTGTGAAAAGCCATGTCATAGGCCTACA
This sequence comes from Abrostola tripartita, assembly GCA_905340225.1. Lineage (NCBI taxonomy): Eukaryota > Metazoa > Arthropoda > Insecta > Lepidoptera > Noctuidae > Abrostola > Abrostola tripartita. The sequence continues at coordinate 1,943,537 of HG996510.1, read as the reverse complement.
AGCGGTTTAAACTCTGACACCAAGTTGTTATTCAACCATATGATAAGAAGAAGACTTCAAAAGCGCTTACGACCGCTAGACCAATGATTCATTATCAGAGCTCTAGATAGATATACCAACATAGTATCAGTACTACCTAAAACATGGTATTTAATATGATTACTATTTTCCTGTTTATATTATAAGGGTAAAGGTCTAGATGTAAGTTAAATGGTTGTTAACGTTTCATTAAAGATAACACCAATACGTAATATATACGATATTTTTGCGTTTACAATCATCTTCAGCCGTGTATGTATATAATAATAATAACAGCCTACTGTCCCACTGCAGGGCAAAGCCCTCTTCTCGATTAGAGAAGGGTTGAGCATTGATCACCACGCTAGCTCACTGCGGGTTGGCGTAAGTATAGCTTACAGCTAGTTTGCCTTAATTGGGGCCTAGACACATCAAAAATGTTGGGTAAGTCCAAAATAAAGGTACACTACCAAAATGTAAGTATCAACACACATATGTTTAAAATTCCGAGAGGTTAGCACACAATTTGAAACTCTTGACTGCTTCAATATATAAACAGTTTATTTTTTAGTTAACCTTTTTACTGTTCAATGCACTACATTTGGTAAACATCGATTCTTTATCTATTGTGTCTACTTAACGGACAGTCAACGCGTAAAACTTGACTTGAAGTTGGTTAAATCAAGCTTAAAACGAACTCCAATCAGCCTCAATAATAAGCTAAATATTTAATTAAACTTATAAACACAACATTGCAAAAAAATTGTTCTCATGAAGGCAACAGACCGCAAAATAAAATAAAAATATAATACGCACAGTATTAATATATAAATTACATTCCAAGAAAATGACTGGACAACGTCACAGCCACAAAAGTTTATCATTACAGTCGGACTTATACACAGAATTCTCGTCTTTATATGTATAAAGAGGAACGTTGGAACAGCGTGCATGTTTCAAGAAGTGCGAAGACCGCATAGCAGGACCGTCAGTTGGTCAATAAACATATTCGGCAGCGGTCTGTCCGATCACAGTTCGTCTGACCACGGACCGGTACGGACGTAGTTGAGTGTTTGTGTAGAATGCTGTGATATTACTAATGAAAATGAATTTAATACTCGTTGCTGTTTTCGCCGCGTGCGCCTGTCTCGTTAATGGACGTGAGTCTCTTTTTTTTAATTCGGTATATATTATTAGTGGACATTCTCACAGGTTTGTTTGAGGAAAATTAGCGGTTTTTATGTTAATGCGGGTATCGTTGTGTGAAGCACAATGCTTGCAAATTTTATGATATACGAGTCGTTATAAAAAAAAACTACATACGTGTTACATTTGAAATGATTTTATTGTGATATGGTAGGTGATCAGGTAGTAATTACCATAGAGGCGTTGAAACAGGTTAGTAAATTAATGAATATCAAATTATTGATGAGTATTTAATAGTACATTAAGCGTATAATTGTATTGCATATCATCTTAATTATTACGATCGTTAATACCTCATAACTTAACTATTGTAATAGACTTCTATAAATATTTAAGCTATGTTCCGTCACTCAGTCGCACTTCTTTGGTAATCAACAGTTTAAATTGCAAGAAACTATACTAGTAAATAATCTTTGAGATAAACATAAACAACAAACATACTCACAGTAAAAGAAGTAAACCCAAAACGATATTTTTTGCACAATCGGTTACTAAGAAGTCAGTCACATCCGCATGTCTAGCTAATCGATACTAACGAAATATTAACAAATCGATTTTATAAAACATGGATATTAATTTACAAATTGATTGAACACAAACTGTGCACAAGGAAAATAAATGCTACTTATTGGCTGTATCATTTATTATTGCACTTAGCTCTATGATATGGACGGAAATAGGTTGTAATAACTCGTAAAATTAAACGTCCTTCTGGCCAAATTACGGTCATACTGCGTAACGGATCTTCTTCTTATCATATGATTGATGAACAACCTGCTGTCAGAGTTTAAACCGCCTGTAGGCCTCTGACATGGCTATGCACACCGTTGAAAAATCTCTCAGGTGTGCCGGTCTCCTCGCGATGTTTTCCTTCACCGTTTTTAGCAACTGTAGACTTATTTATAATACGCACATGAATTCTTAAAGACATTGGTGCGTGCCGGGGTGATAACTCGCGACCTTTGACTTTCAGTCCTACGGTGACACGCAGCAGGGGATACTATAGTGCACAAGTCGCACCTTTAGAATTATAGTGACCTAACCCCAAATTTCTGTAACTTCTAATTCTGCTATTTAAATCCCTATACTATAGGCCTTTAAAAAGCTTTTCGCACGTGTTTTTCCCAGCTTATCGAGAGTAGGTGCCTATAAACAAAACCTTACTTAAGTAAAACGTCATTTGAGTATAATTTCTCGTATAGTGGGGTAAACGAACTATGTCCTACACTAGATTACGGTCACTGGCTTATTGTAGTGTAGGCTAGGCAGATGATGTTTGTATGTATACAAGCCGATGTATTAGTATTACTGCCCTCTTACCATGAACTCTTAAAGCAGGACATTTTCCGTTGTGAAAGCGAGACGCCGCACTACACTGTACGCACAATCGTACATAGCAGCGCGCGGCGGCGTCTCGCTTCCACAAAAAATGTATAGCTTTAAGAGTTTATGGTTATGGGGCTGTTTGTATTGTTGCATACAAACGTTAAGACAAAATCTATATACAAAAATGAATTCTTGTTTCTCTTGGTCACGCCATAACTTGAGAACGACTAGATCGATTTGACTAATTTTTGTTTTTAAATATTTGTGGAAGTCCAGGGAAGTTTTAAATGGTGCAAAGGCGGTACAAAGTTCGCGGGATCAGCTGGTACTAGGTATATAATAATAAAACTAATCTTATGCACGTAAATCTTATAAGTACTTAGATCGCATCTTATTAATTAAGATGTACGTATTCAATTAAGATAACCATTTAAACAGAAATGATTTATGGTTGTGTGTCCGAAAATTCCGTTTCATTCAATGATTATTTGTTGTTGAGAAAATGCGCAACACGTAGCTATGGGAGGCCGTTTATTATGAATGCAAAACATGACCTATAGTTATGACAAAATTAGGGTTTTCCAACGAGTTTTGTGCTGAATTTATTAACAAATAACTAAACAATGATGGCCTAGACATTTACAGACCGGATTAATTTAAAGAAACTTGCTGGACAAACCCAAGCAAGAAGTACGGTTTCTTTTCAAATTACCTTGGTAATTCAAAGACATGACTAGAAGCTTGCCCGATAACGCAATGAGGTTTTCCTCTTACATACATGAGACTTAGGTATAACGTGTGATGAAATGTGGATATACAACAATACACCCTGGCCTACCATAGACCGATAATAAATACATCATCACATCAGGCTGGTTACCCCACTACCAACTGCTGGCGTTAGGCTTTCCTTTTTCTCTGCCAATCTTCTCTATCTTGAACGTCCCTTGTCCAGACATAACAAACTTAATTTGATAGCTTTACGAAAGGTAAAATCTTACTATCTTAGTCTGCTTGTCACGACTAAACCATTGAAACCATTCTTATAAAATTTAACAGCGAAATGTTGGTGGAAAGACTAAATAAAAAAGCACCTCTGCCTACACTTTCGGGAGCTTACAGGTGAGCTTGCGTTGCAGGTCGTTGTGGAAGCGAGACGCCACACTATATTGTAAGAAGCGGCATCTCGCTTTCAGAGCAGAAAATGACCTGCAATGCAACTGTAAATAAATAAAAATAAAAGATCCTTTTATTTCCAGTTATGCACATTAAAACATTTAAAAAAGATCTCTAACAGTTTCCTTATCTAACTAATTTACTAAAAAAGATTTTCCACATATAAAACTGAGTAGAACTCATTTATTTCTTTGGAACCCCCGTATGTAAAGGCCTCCTTCAGAAAATTACCTGCAATGCAACTGTAATCACCTGTAACCTCCCGAAAGTGTAGGCAGAGGCGCTTTGTTTTTGTCCAGTCTATTCACCCACATTTCGCTTCTCTCCATAATTTCCATGTACCTAATGGATGGCAAGCCTATTGCAATTTATCAGGCCTAAGTCCAGCGGTAGACTAAGATAAGCTGATAACGAACGAAAGAATGCAAATTTCCTCTAAGAACAAGGGTACTACGCAGAACTGATAATGAGCAGAGTACGAAAACTAATCTGGACCTTTAAAACACTCCGGCATGTAACCGCAAAGCCTCTCCTTCAACAAATCTACATCTCGCTGGCACAGTCAGTCATTTCTTACTGCCTCCCCATTTGGGGAGGAGCAACAAAAACAAAATTTTTAGAACTTGAAAGAGCCCAGAGATCTTTGATTAAAGTCATGTTTTTCAAACCCTACCAATTTCCTACTGAAACCCTTTACCTCTGTTCGAAGCTCCTCACGGTAAGAAAATTGTATGTCCTCCAAATTATATTGAAAAAACATAGATCCCTTCCCTTTGTTTCTTCTAAAACTAACACCAGACGAAAGCGTAGAGTAGCTACCCTAACTACAGTTAAATCAAAATTTGCTTCAAGACAATATGCAGTACAATCCTCACGCTTATATAACCTACTAGACTCGGAAATAAGTATATATTCATTGACATACCATGACTGTAAAAAAGGCGTTACTCAATGGCTATCAACCAAGAGCTACGAGGAAGTGGAACGCCTGCTTAATACTGTGCAATAATCAAACAGCAGTGAACCAGACTCGAACACATGAAATATACACAACCTCATACATACACACACACATACACTCATTCATACACACACACACACATATACACGTACATATTCACACATACCTCACACACATATCTATACTCACTGTGCGTTATGTCTTTTCTTTAATTCATATAGTTTCCTTTTTACTTATTATATTAAAATTATTTCAATCATTTATCAGGTTGTGCAAAACGGGAAGTGCGGAACATCCTATCACAAGCAAATCCTTGCTTAAAAGGATGGTCCAAATTATATTATGTAAAACAAAATAAGTGATGAAATAAACATTTTTTTTTTTTTTTTTTTTTTTTATTTATTACTATGACACGGTGCCAACGCAACGGGTCAAAGGGTCTGTAGCTTTACGATTACATTGATTTATATAATACTAATCTACTGTGATCATTGAACTTACTCATTATTTGTGTTTTGCGTTGCAACTAATTGCAAGACTCATCTTACTAAAACTATTATTATTGTGTAATGTTATTATGGCTGGTAAACACTATAAATCTTCTCACAAGGTGTGATACAGGTTAGGTGATTTATAAATCACCGAAAATATCAACTTCAATATTAAGTTTTGTTATCGAAAAGAACTAGAATAATGAGATCATCATCACAAAGTTGTTTTGATTACACGTTAAATGACTATGCACTTTGGTAAAATATTATTGTATCTTTATTATATTTGGAATAGGTATAATAAATGGCTGCCTAGACTGCCTCGTTGGTCTAGTGGTCGCTAAGCGCGACTGTTGAGCAAGAGGTCCTGGGTTCAAATCCCGGGTCGGGCAAAGTGTTACTGAGTTTTCCATTAGGTAATTCTCAGTAGCAGCACGGAGTCTGGATTTGTGCCCGGTTGATGGCAATAAGCTCGCCCCCTATTACATTGGGACTAACAACATTACTGGCGAAATGTGGCTGTACTATATGTTCACCTCTGCCTACCCATTCGGGGAATACAGGCGTGATGTTATGTTATGCTATGTTATAAATATAATAAATGGCCTTGCATTATAGGTTAAAGGTAGAATCATCACAGTAGATATCTATGTCAGATTTGTCTAGGCATTAAAAGAATTAGAAAGAATAAGCTGAATATTTATATGTCAAAGAATACTAAGGTTAGTCAGCGAATGTAACGTTTAGTTATTTGTTATTAAATAAACAATAACCACGAAGGCACTTACATAAACAGGTTATATGACTTTGTGATACCATCCAATCAGAACTGGTCTTAACAACAATATTAAATTGTAATTTTACGCGCGATTATTATACGTTTCTATGCATGTACCAATAATGGTGCAACATTATTAATATATGTATATATTGTGGTTCAAACACTGTATTTATTACAATATAATTCGATATTGTATACAATTTGTCGCTAGATTAAAGGAAAGAGTTAGGAACGATTATTTTGCACCGTTTGGACTGTATCGTGTCATCTGTGATTATGATAAAACAGTATAATTATTTATACAAGCAATGAGTTTTTGACACAGACATAAATAGAGCAAGTATTACGATCTGTATGAAAATCAAGCGCATCTTTTTTGACTACCTACTGTGACGTCACAAGCACTGCTTAGTGATGGAAAACCAAATCGAATTAAACACGCCGCAGCAAGAAGCTCCCGTCCCACCTCATTTTTTAATTTCCTTTATGAATTTTCATTTAAGATTAGCATGGGCAACATGCGAGGCCTATTTCTAGCAGTGAACTGCAACGGGCGGTGATAATGGGCAGCATACGACAGTGGCCATGTTAAGCATTTTTCGCTTAAGTTGAAACTCTCTCGCGTTATCCAGGTTTATGTATATCTGTGTTTTCTAACCAGTGTTGTATCGCACTTAGCTCATAAAAGGCGATAAAAAGGTCATAAATAAATAGCAGTCTTAACGAGCAGTGGCATTGCCCGCGTGGGACCGTTAGAGTTCAAAGACAACAGACTATGTCTATTCATAATAATTATCTTTATGCTTGAGACTGGTGAATAACTATTAAAAAACAATACTTTAGTTAACATTGTCGTTTGCAAAAACTATGGGTCCTCGAATACATTCTCTGAATGAACATTATTATTTATTTTTCAGCCCTTAAACGCATTAAAACGAAAGCTGTTTTGTATTAATCTTAATTTTGGTTACTAAAAGTAGCTTTATTCTATAAAACATCTTACATTATGGCCATTGTAAAAGTGTTTCGATGCGGAATAAATGCCCAAATTGCCATGCCAAAATTCAAGTTTCCAAATTTCCTTTGCTAGTTGCCAGTTGTTTAGGAGACATCTGTACCGTCCCATCCGAGTATTCATAAGCGATGAATGGTATTAAATAAAATTAAAATGTTACATCCGTACAGGTAGACGGTAGATTATCAAGAGTAATTGTAACAAGAATTCTATAATGATATAAAAACCGGTTGCCCTTTAAAACAGGACTGGATAATCTGCGACTCGTCCTAACCCGGTCTATGTAACGCTCTCAATACATTGAGTATATAAAGTTTTAAGTTAAAAGATGAGGGCAGAATAATAGATAGTAACACCTATATTAATAAGAAAACACGACTATCTAAAAAATGTAAATCCAGACGTGGATGAGGCTAGTATAGCCCTCTCACCATAGCTCTTAAAGCAGATTTTAGGTCGATGACCACCAGAAAAACCTTCAGTTAAGTCTTAGCAAAAAGAATTAAAAACATTTCTGACTATAATGAGACAGACTGAATTTCAACGAGGATAACCAATGGTAGGCCAAAAAACTTATCTGAATTCTGGCGTTGCACAAATGCCAAAGTTTTTAATGACTTTAGGAATACACACGTTCTCTTTGTTACAAATGCTTTTTCATTAAATTGAAAAGATCCCAATCTTATACATGCTATAGGATCCAGTTAAACTTAAAGTTTAAACGGAAGCTTAATGCTTAACTCATCATAAAACTTAATAAAGAGACTCCATTTAATCTTATTAGGTCTTGTTTGCCACCTAATTATTACTAAGAAATATTTGCTGCAGCTCAAATCTTAGGAGACTAAGAACGTTACATCAGTTTTTGGAAAAGTATAATATTCCAAAATATGCTGACAAAACTGGTCTTTCAACAGGATCTTTGGTCAAAACATGTTTGCGATGACGCGACCTTACATAATGACGAAAACTCGTTGCCATTTCGAAACGTATCTATAGGTCATAACCACAAAAAGTTTGGCCAGCAGCAGCATCAGTATTACCAAAACGTAATCCCTCTTACCTATTATCAATGATTAAACGACTTTTCCTTTTTTTTTTAAATACTTTCTTAGATATTCTTAGACACCACTGACTAACGGTGACGGAAAACATCGTAAGGAAACCTGGATTTAATTATCTGAAATCGCCAACCCGCAGTCAGCTAGCGTGGTGATCAATGCTCAATCCTTCTCAATATGAGAAGAGGCCTTTGCCCTGCAGTGGGACAGTTATAGGCTGTTATTATTAAACGACTTTTCCGAAGTATAGATTTGAGAGGAATATTAAGATGTCAATAGTGACATCTTTATACTTTGACGTGCAAACGACAGTGAGTAGTATAATTTAATGAATGAATGTAGGGGGTATTTATTATCACCAATACTCATAGGTGACATAATGAAAAGAATGACTTAAATTATGAACTCCGTAAATAAATGTCAAACAAGTAAAACAGGCAGGAAAGCTTAACTTCAATGGCTACTTAAAATCTCCGTCAACTTTAATAAGAGTATAAATAACTACAATGACAACTGATTTTTCCTGGAAACCTATATCAGATACAACAATACTTGATAACCTTTGTTCTTAGAACAGTGATTCATTTAACAGATAAAGGGAAATACAATGTCTAGTCTAACCTTTTAAAACCTAACGGCCTCCAAAGCAGTTGATGATTTTTCTTCTACAATACCAACTTACAGAAACGCGCATCTTTTTTCGGTCCTCAGTGTGAGTCAGGCGCAGTTCTAACATTCTAAATACAGACAAAGCTAGCTAAGTGTGTCCGTAAATGGTTTAATAGATAATTGTTGAAAAAATCCTTTATGCCTAGTACTCTGAGCGAAGAAACAAACAGTTAAGATGTTGAAAGATGTTTACAACAAATGAAACGTTAGTCACTTCAAACCATCCTTAAGCAATTTAGGACCAAAATCGGAGCCTCACTGAAGTCTTTTTTTCAAAAGAACAACTGAAACGTGTTCGATTTGAAAGATAATCACTACATAGTATAAAACAAAGTCGCTTTCTCTGTCCCTATATCCCTATGTATGCTTAAATCTTTAAAACTACGCAACGGATTTTGATGCGGTTTTTTTTAATAGATAGAGTGATTGAAGAGGAAGGTTTATATGTATAATAACATCCATTAAATAGTGAAGAAATACTTATAATATATATTTAATACCCGTGCGAAGCCGGAGCGGGCCGCTAGTATGATATATAGTTTTTCTTTATTGTATGGGCATGATCTATTTGTCACACACGGACAAATAGAAGTGATCGCAGTAGCTAGCTATAAAACATAACTATTCCGAAAACAATCAAAACAGATGACATCATAGCACATGATGCAGCGTCCAATATTGTAGATATTTTTTGTCAGATACATATCATCAAAAAAACACGAAACGAGGCAATAAAACGATATCAATAACATATACCGTCAAGGCCAAACATTGACACCGTATCTTTAAGGTTATACACAGATCAAATAAGATATTATAAACAACATTTTTAATTATTGATTTAGGTTTTATACCAATGTTTATATAAATGACAATAATAACCTTTTTGGTGATACACACACATAATAATTTTAAAGGTTGAAACGGCCTTTTTAAAGGACGTGAAGCATATTTATATGAAATAATTTAGTAAAGTGTTGATTACCTTTACCGAACATTAAGGTTTTATGTTTAAAGAAATAAAAATATCTTTTCTTTCGGCAGAAATAAAAAGTCAGGGTAAGTTAATATAATATTTAATTAATTGCGGTTTTTTTTCCTATACATTGCGCAGAAATTCTATTTTAAAGCACCATGAAAATATTCAACCTATTATATATTATTAGGTATTATGCTACTAATACATATTGTACGTGAATTAATAAATAATTGGTATCGTGGTTTCTTTTAAACAGAACAAAATGATTCAACCTATTTGACAGCTGATGGTGAGCATTATGTATTAAAAGTTCGACATTAAGAATTGTCACATTTATATACCAAATACTATAGGTACACTTTATCCGCCTTATAACAAACCTATCCCCTCCGGGGAATTCAGGCGCTATGTATTTTTTTCAATAGATTCTTTATCAGGCTTTTAGGTGATGTGAAAAGTAAGAAAAACTCTAAATTATTCTTTCTTAATATTTAAACAAAAAGAATATTGTATTCAAAATACATAAAAATATATCTTTTTAACAGATGCGCAGAAGGGTACGTTTAAATAATTTTACATTACTTTTCTCTTATTAAGTAATCCCAAAAACTTAAAATTTGACGATAATTTTCAGAATTATTTTTTTACCTTTCATTTATTGATTACAAAATATATAAATTTTATATTTTCAGAACAAATATGTTCCAAAAATTATAAGAATGTGGGTAAGTACTATTTAGACAATTTCTAGGCTTTAAAAAATACTTAGGTAGGTCCGTAAGACAGTCATATACATTAAATTAAATCTAGATTTTTATTATTATTAAATGAAGAATTTTTTGGCAGCAAGAGAATCGCAAAATGAATTATTGCTTGAGGGTAAGTTATTGACTTACTGAATTGTAATTAACTACACCAAAATATAGTTTTTTTTTTTTAATTTTGCGCACCACAATGAAATGTATGGCATACAAACATCTACTGTCTCTCTCTTTCTCTCTACTGCAGATATTTTTTGTAGTAAAATGTTTTCGATACAAATGTAAAGAGAACTTAAATAATACAATACATGTATCAGTTATTAATAAAATGTATTATATTAGATGTTATTAATAGTTGTGAGTGAGGATGTACTAAAAATAATAACTAACTCATTTTCTAATATTTTGGACTATAGAAAACAATTTCGCCGATCCTAAAGCTTCTCAGTTACAAGGTAAGATAAAACAAGAGTAATCTGACAGTCCGTATGTAAGATACGTGTAAAACTTGTTTCTGAACTAATTTAACGTTTTATTTGACAGATAAACTCAAGTATTGGCCTCAAATTGTAATAATAAAGCCTATGGGTGAGTTTTGATTATTAATAATTGAATTGTCAGATTGTTCGTAGCCGTAATAAGATTTCTTTAAGAATTTTAGAAAGATTCATGTAACATTTTATTCAGACTTGTACTTTTAATTTTTAAGTTCCGAATGAATAATTTGTAATTTTTTTTTAATGTACTTAAAGTACTATTTAAATAATGATATTTTAAAAAAACATTCATACAATTTTTAAATTAAGTTAATCTTCAGCATAGTAATACGTTTCCGATTGTTTTTTAATAATTCTTATCATCTGGTTGTTTGTATGTTAACAGAAAGGCCTTTTAAACGACCAGTGGGTGAGTCGCAAGTTGTAATTAATATTATAATCAACGAGAATAAGTAATTTACACGCAGAATAAAACATTCAGTATTTTTTCCGTTGCAAAGAATTGCACAAATAACTATAAAACATATTATGTATTTATGTAATGCGAAATATTTTGTTCGTTATCGTTGACGTAAAACATAAATATTCTGTATTATCTCTTACATAAATGGTACTGGAACGATGACGACTAAATAGTTCATTATACATACCTACATAATATAGTAGATAATATACTTGCCCATGTCTCCAATTGATTTAATTCTTTCGACAGGACAATATAATATACCTAAACTACCATTACACGGTCAGATTTTTGGTGAGTTAATCAATTTAAACTAATAATGTTAGTATAAAATGATTATGTTACAATTATTAAGGGGTTTGGTCAATGCAAATTGGTCGAAACATCGATTATAGTCAAATAAAATCAATGTTACGGTTTAAATGTAATGTTTAAATTTATTAAATCTTACATTAACAGGTAACCACATTTTAAATTATCCAATGCGTAAGTAATATTTTGATTATCAACATAAAGTATTATTTATTTAATATTTATTCTTATTAAATATTATTTTTTATTGAATATTATTATTCTTTAATATTATATTTGTTCACTATAAGTTTATATTGAATAATTACACAATGCTTTGTCTTCTTCCTACGAGTGTAAAATTACTGATGAGAGTAGAGAGAAGTCGTTATGGAACTATTCACTTGCTTAAGTAGATTCTTATGATTCAAGTTCAAGTTTAATGTTATAGTGCCCACAGATACACTGCCCAAACTTACAAGTAAGTTATATTTATATATATTGCCAGCCTTTTATAACACGTTAGTATCTCTCTCTCCTCGTATGGTTGATGAACAACCTGGTGTCAGTTTAAACCGCCTGTTATAGGCCTCTGACATGACTTTACACACCGTTGAAAAATAGCTACTGAAAATTTATTTATAGTAAGCACATGAATTCGAAATGACATTGGTGGTTTCAACTTGCGACCTTTGAGTAGGCAGCCCAACGGTCATACCACTCGGCCATCAGTTCTCAGTGTTCTAATTCAATCTAACCTAACCAGATGCGTATAATATAAACATATAATAAAATGATACCTGGCACCTGCCATCTGACCTTAGAAAATCAATGACTGGAAGATACGGATTAACCATAGGTCGTTTATTTTGGTATGGCGTAAAAAGGTCGTATATGAGGATCGTGGCAAAAAGGACATCCGTGGTTGGTACCTACCAATCTGAGAACTAGGCTGTCTAGGGATACTTGAGTATGAGCGTTGCGTAGCCACAGTATCGCAAGCTTAAAAATCTTGTAGTTCTATTGCACATGTTTTCCGAGGCACAAATAACTATGTTAGATTAACAAGATACTATATTGTTTCGACAGAGCAAAATCCTAAAGTACCAACAACTACTGCTCCTACTATACTCACTACATCCGCTGCATCTACCCCAGTACCTGAGAGTAAGTTATTAACCTATATATACCTATGTTATAAAACCGTCTGGAGCAAAAAGATAACAGTTACACGTGCTCCGAAAGTTTCACGTTGAAACTGAACTAATTTGCTTTCCTGCCCGCTTACCATGAACTCTTAAAGCTGGACAGTTTACGTTGTGAAAGCGAGACGCCGGATTACACTGCACGTAGCCGCGTCTCGCTTCCACATCGTAAACTGTCTTGCTTTAAGAGTTCATGGTAAGGAGACTGTACTCAACTCATCCCTTTCACTCCTAATAATAACTACACGCCACCCTACTTCCACGTGTAATCTAATATAGTGTGACATTTTAATATTGTATACCGTTTTTGTGGATAACAATCGACCATCTACATGGGCAATTGTAGTGAATAACATAACACCTTTAACTTAGCAACTTGGACGACCTGATTGGCGTAGTGGCTAAGCGATTAGACTGCTGCGCTAAGGGTTGCGGTTTCGGTTCCCCCACGGGGTAAAAATTGTGTGATGCTCAGATGTTTGTCCCGAGTCTGGGTGTAACCGTATATGGAGGCTGTAACCGTAATAAAAATGCAATTTGTAAGATTTGATTTATAAGATGAATTTTAGAATAAGTGTTGACGTAAAGTCAACGGCCTTACACCATATACCGTCCTATATCAAGTTAATGGTGCTACTAGTATTTAGTATTAAATTCTGTTGACAGCAAGAACAGAGGAGGAAACAACAACTACTAATACTAATAAACCTTTATCAGAGGGTGAGTACCTGAGAATTATTGTATGTTTCCCGAGAATTTATATAAGGTAATTCCCCGGAGATAGATTTGTGCCCGGCTATTCTATACCTTTACCTACCTATTCAGGGAAAGATACACAAGATTTCGTACGTAAGGAAATTATATAGGCAAATATGTGTATTGCAGGAAAGTCGGGTCCAGATTTGTGTAACTGTCTAATAATACACTATTACTGTTTCGGGGAATTCCCTAAAAGATATCATCCAAGACGCACAAGATAACTTTTTGACGTGCAGCTCCGATAAAATGTACCAATCATCAAATGAGACAAGACAAATTAAGCATTTATTTACAATAAGTAGTTAATTAAACATTTAGCATAAGCAATAGTAGTTTATCGTCCTAATTTTAGTGCGATGGCAATTGATTACACGCCAAAGTTTACAATTTTATTATAAATGGCATACAAGTCATAATAAACTGTTATTTTTTAGAAACGAATGATATTGATTCGGGTAAGTTATAATCATAATAATAAATACTTTAAAGACATAAAATTAATGCCAAAGTGACATTGACATTCTGATACGCGATGCAAAACACAAAACAAATGATTTAAGTATCTATTTAATTTTTGTTTTGGTTATGTATGATTAGTTTGTTTTTGGTGACCTCACTAAGTCTTTGCAACTATAACCCCTCGCAAAATAAGGAGCATTTTATTTTAACCTTCCATGAAGTTAAAATTAAAATGTAGTTGTCGTCTGGCATTAATCTAACAGCCCGTCAATAAGATTAACATTACGTAAGCGTTAACCCTACAAGCGGGCTGTAAGATTAACCCTACAAGCGCCCTAACGTCACTAAACCGCAACCGTGCGTAAAATCTTAGAATACTTACATGTAGCTATGTGCAGTATTTTAGTAAAAGAATTAGGTACTATTGTAGACGGTTATCAATTTTATCATGGAGAAATCTTATCTTTTTTAGTAACAGGGGAAACTGAAACTGGTAAGTGGGGTTCCTTAAAATTACCCCAAACTAGAACTAAAAATGTATAGCATGAGTTTTCATAGATTAAAAACTTTACTGTTTTAGAAACTAGCGATATAAATACTGGTAAGTTTAGGTTTATACACAAACAAATAAGGGCTAATGCTCTGGACGTACCTAATTGACAATCAAGATTGATTTGAGTTCAAAATTATATTGGCATCGAATGACTTATTTTGGCCTCGCCATGAGTTTTTTCAAATTATGCTGCAACGCAAGAAGCAACGCTTTTCATAAAACGAAGATTTTGAACTCATTGTATTAATAAAATGTATAGCTTTCTACATGTATGGGTATTCACGGGGTTTTTTTTTTTTAGAAACCACTGACACTAATACTGGTATGTTTTTAGCATAATTACTAGTTTTTGCCTCGCTAAGAGTTTTTTGCCTACGACACTGCCTCGCCGCGTGAACGGCTTTCAAATAACGCATTCTTTGATTTTCGAAACAATCTATTTTGAAGTAGAAAGTGAAGTAATGATTATAATTTTCTTTTTAGAAATAAGCGATACTAATACTGGTAAGCGTTAAACACGTAATATCTTAGTTTTATCCTCACTCCAAGTTTTATCACTAAATATTTGCCTCATGAAGGGTTTTGAATTAAATGAAATCTATCAATCAAATTTCATTACTTTCCTTAACTATAGATTTTAATACCTTACAATTATCTTTTTTAGAAACAACTGATACTAATGCTGGTAAGTTTTTTAACATATTTTAGTATTGGCCTCGTTGTTTGTTTTTTGTAAAAAACACCCTATGAGTACGGGTTATCATGGTACAAAAACTTCTATTTTTAGAAACCAGTGCCGTTAATACTGGTAAGTTTAAAACATAGTTTAGTTTTAGCCTCACTGTTTGTCTTTTGCACTAAACGCCATATGAGGACAATGGTGTAAAAATACAGTACCTATCATGGTATAAAAACTTATTTTTTTTTAGAAACCAGTGTCGTTAATACTGGTGAGTTTTATTTTTACATACTACTAATGTACTTATATCTAAGGTTTTGTGCAAATATAAAGTGCAAAAGCAGGCTTTATGCCTACGCAAAATCCACTGACTCTGACACAATAATATATGCAGTTTCCTTATAGAAGATTTTATAACTTGAAAACGTTTTTCAAACTTTTTATTCGTTTTATTTGTAACGAACTAACTATCTAATAAAATCTTGTTTAGAATCAAGTACTATTCCGGGTAAGTTTATAGCAATATTTTGAATATTGAAAAAGTTAGTGTAAATGTGTGTGGCGTTTGACCTGCAGTGGGACGATACGGGCTGATAATAATAATAAATGTGTGAGATGAGCAGGAACACAACACATAGTGCATTCCTGCTTTGGGTACGGGTGATTCGTTTTGCCTCGCCATGAGGACAAAATCTGCCTCGCCGCATGCGGATTATGAATTGAAGTTTTTGTAAAGTTTAAACCTAGTACACTGCGAAGTAACGCTTAAACCACCCTGTAGACATCTTGCGTTACCTAACTTTCGCAAGCCTTTGTAAAGGCTAAATATTAACATGCGTAATTATGGGTACTAAATACTATAAAACATACTAATCTTTTTGTAGAAACCACGGACACTAATACTGGTAAGTTTGACAATACATACAAGGTATACATTGAATAACAAAGCGATATACACGATATTCATGTGTGTGATAAGCAATAAACATAAAAAATTATGTAGGTAACAAACCTAATGATAATATTTTTTTGGGCGCGTTATTAAGCATAAAACAAATTACGTATAATAATGACATTATTATATTTTTGGGTATGTATGATTCGTTTTTGCCTCGCCTCGAGTCTATAACGAAGTCTGCCTCGAATCGAGGAAAGAGTTTCAAACAGTTACAATTGAAATATTGCATTGAGTTACGGGATATCATGGTTAAAAACCTTTTCTTTTTTAGAAATTGTTATCAATGATTCTGGTAAGTTTATTATACTTATAACATGGATGTCAGTGACATTGAATAAGCCACTTAAACAGTAGGTAAACACAATCTTTACAAATATTTTAAAATACCTACTTTATGCTTTCACTTTTATTTAGGCTAAGATAAAATAAATTTGCTCCAACATATGTGTTTGTTTATTTTCTTCCTTCTTCATAAAATAACTTATAAACGGATCATTGTATTGACACAGTGATCCGTGATCTCACGCTGTATGTCAACGAACGACCTATTTAACATAGCTATGTAAATTTATTTTTGTGTTGTTTTGAATTATCAATTTGTACACTAACAAAGACTTTTTATTTTGCATGAGTGTCCACAACTCATAATCTTTAACTGTTCACTTTTTCTATTATGCTAAATAGAAAGAATATTAACGTTTTCTTCATACAAATGTACCTTTTTTAAACTGATACTATACGTTTTAAAGTGATAATTGGGTGATTAAAAATGTTATGTATGTATGAATAACTTTCCTCATTTCATTACAGAATCATCTTGTTCGACACCGTACGGTGAGCAGGGCGAGTGTATAAGTGTGTACAACTGTCCACCACTGCTGGCCTTGATCAATAAGAAGGACAGGACGAGCCAAGATGTTGACCTGCTGAAGAGGTCTCAGTGCGGCTACGAGGGAAATGCACCGGCTGTAAGTATTTAATATTATTAGAGAAAATTTGAAGACCGCCTCGTTGGTTTTGGCCGAGTTATTGGATTTTTCCGTCAGGACTCTCAGCAGAGTCCGGATTTGTATTCTGTTTATGGCAATAGGCTCGTCTTCTTATATTTATCTTCTTCTTCTTATCGTATGGTTGATTAATTATATTCATTATATTGTGTAATTGTTGTCAAATCTTGAGAACCTTAAACGTTTTCGTTTCCACTTAGTACCTAAAGTTAACCTAACAACAAACTTCAGCATGGATAGGTATATTGTCTGTAAAGGAAAATACGAAAATACAGTTAACTGACGTCACACGTTCAACGTCATACAAAGCCACAAATTACTCATGTAGATAATCTACATCTTAAATACGTACTACAATAGAAATACTGTGGAGTTGTAAATAAAAAATATAGATGTTTTCCTTTAAACACGTGACGCAAATTCATAAGATTTCATACCTAGTACATTCATACACTATTACTTTTAGTAAGACCCAAGTACAATTATACAATTGTACAAGTATATCATTTATTTTTCATCGTTGACTGTAATTACGTAGTATTAGGGCTACATTACCTAATTTCATTTTTATTTCGCTGTCATACTTAGAACACAGATTTGTGTGTGTAATGAGCAGTCTATTTACAGAATAAATGCCTCAGCTGAAGATCATGGACCACTTTCATGACACGATCACTCCCACTGCTGGGCAAACGTCTCTCCCATTTGATTATGCTTAATATAATACTTGGCGACAAATGTTGGCCAAAATCTTCTTTTCACCAGTATCCCCTGATATTGCAACAAAACGACTGTTCCAGGTCTGCTGTCAAAAGCAAATCCAGCCAACACCTCAGCCTCAAACGGATAACTGTTACACTCCTGAAGGCAACCCTGGAAGATGCATCAGTCTGTACTCGTGCTCCCATCTCGCGAACATGCTGAAGCCGCCTGTGCCTAGTGAGAACATTGCATACGTCCAGAGATCCAGGTAAATTGCTAGTTACGAGTACCCTAAGAAAACGAGTGAGTATGAATTATGTATGAGTATGATGTAGCAATATTTGCACACCACAAACTCACTGTCAAAAGTTCCTAACAGAGTCAAATTCCTTGTTATTTTAAAAGAAGAGTTTCGTCTTTTGTTGCAAATAATAATTTGGGTATACAATGAGATTTGAGCCACAGTGGCAAGATCGGCAAGATGCGAAATAAGTCCTTATGACAAAGATATCTCAATCAAAATAAAACCTGAGCTTTTTATTTATAAGTAGGCACGTATGACACAGTCAAGATGTCAGAACAGCCTCGTTGACTAATTAAGGACATTTATTATCGACTTATCTTATGGGGAATTCTTCGTCCCAGTCTAAAATGACGTCATCGCTGTTAATACCAGACGAATATAAGGAAACGATGCAATTGTGCAGGAAACTTATAAATAGGTGTTTGAGAACTGGTATAATGTCAAGGCTTTAAGTAATTATGGTTGTTAAGTAATTACCTACATAGATTTTGAGCCGATATTAGTATCGTGAGAGGAGCTTGGTTTTTTCGCTTTAAGTTGTTGCATTATCGTGTAACCTCACATGTACAATGTAGGATTTCTCTTTTTTTTTATAGTCTCTTCAGACAGACAACAGTCTGTCGGTTTGAGTATTTTACACGGCCTACCCAAATGTCCTGCCAATGGTACAGGACAGGTCGAGTCAACTCGCTGTGGTTCTTTCTTCAAAAGACCTCATCTCAGACAACCTACACTGCTAGGACATAAAATTGTACTTGTCTGGACTTCAAGAGACTTAACCCCTGAGTTTGTTTAGGCATTTCTTCTCAGGGGCTTTTGGCCAAGAATTACCTAAAAATGTGTTTCTTGTAACCCTATTTGCAAAATAAAAATAATTTATCATTTAAGTGTGAATACTGTATAGGTCAAGCAATGTACAGCAGAAAAAATAATCTTTTCAATTATTTAAAGGTGTGAGGGTTCAGAGAAGTACAGCGTGTGCTGCGGCCCCGCTACCAATGTGGACCGAGTCGTGGTTGGCAACTGTCCCGCCAAGATGAACGCGTTCCCCCCCGACCCGCGCACCGAGTGCTGTGGCGTCGACAGCAGGGTTGGCAACAAGATTGTGGGTTAGTATGGACAAACAAAAACGATATAGTAGCTTCGATGCAATTAATGAGCGTTATGGTAATTGCGCCATGGAAGTATGTATGTGGAATGCATTTTTACGTACCAATTTTTCAAAGCGAAAGCTGTTGTATTTGTATGGTCCTAGTAAACTCGGGAAGTCTACTTTTATAGAAACTCTTATTCGTTATTTTTTATGCAGGTGTTGGAAATTAATACTTTCGCTAGCCTTCAGAAGAGGCAAAACGCGTTGATACTGGATGTATTTTGTTAAAAGGCGGATGTAATTGGTTTGAATCCATTTGTTCTTCTGATAGCAATTCTTCTTCTTCGGGGAATGATGTTATGTTTTAAGGCCAATTCAAAATTGCGGCTCCTTTAAGAATCATTGTTATTTCGACTTGCTTTTTCAATCGATCAAAATAATAGTAACAGTTGCAAATAAAATGTGATTCTTATGTTTAGATGCACAATTGCACATTTATATTTACCTACAATTAAGTAAAGAAGAAAGTTTCATGGACTTCTTGCTAATTCCGACTACCTTTAAAAACAGTTTCATGTACCTTCACTACATAGTATAAAACAAAGTCGCTTTCTCTGTCCCTATATCCCTATGTATGCTTAAATCTTTAAAACTACGCAATGGATTTTGATGCGGTTTTTTTTAATAGATAGAGTGATTGAAGAGTAAGGTTTATTTGTATAATAACATCCATTAAATAGTGGAGAAATACTTAATATATATTTTATACCCGTGCGAAGCCGGAGCGGGCCGCTAGTATTTCATAATTACCATATCATTATTCCAGGTGGTAACGCGACAACCGTAGACCAGTACCCATGGCTGGTGATGATTGAGTACGTGAAGCTTGGTGTCACGAAGCTGTTGTGTGGCGGAGTGTTGATCAGCGGCAAATACGTGCTCACAGCTGGACATTGTGTGGCTGGACAAGTACTGGATGTTGGCACTCCGTAAGTGTAAATTAATAGGAGGAGGCCTTTTTTCAGCAGTGGAACTCTTCCAGCTGATGATGATGAAAAAAAATTGGCGATTGCGTTAAGTATTTCATTATATTGGAAAGGCGAAAAACAGATATTCAAATCAAAGACTTTATGTAATATTGTTATAATTACAACTTGTTATGTTGTTAAAAACAAAATCTTTACTCAATTAGAAACTTCCTTCATAGGGATTTTTGTTTTTCTGGTAAATCCACACTAATGTGGCCTATATGCCTCCCTCTAATAGGGTCTGTTAATTTAATTATTTTCATATTTTTTCAAAAGCTTCCTAATCTTATAGTTTCGTTAATGTAAACATAAGAACCATCATCATCATCGTCAGCCTATCTCAGTCCACGGCTGGAAATAGGCCTCTCTTCTTCGCCTGAGCTCTATTTTTGGCCTTCCGCTTCAAATAAATAAGAACCATAAATAATCTTAATTAAACTTCCAGCAAGAGAGTACGTCTGGGCGAATACGACATTTCCCACGAGGGGCAAGACTGCGCGCCCGTTGAAGCCAACGGCGAGGACTGCACCGACGGCGTGACCAGGATCTTGATCGAGAAGACCATACCGCATCCAATGTACAACCCTGTGCATGCACAGAAGAGGAACGACATCGCTTTGCTTAGACTGAAAGAGACCGCTCCATTCACAGGTTTGTAAATACGCATCCTTCATCAAGCCAACGCTGGCAGTCAGCATTGTATATTCCTAACGATCGATAAAAATATATATTATGTAGATATGAAGCTATCCTTAACAAAAATTAAACACATTGCAACGTCCATCCGAATCATAACATTCTAGATTCTCTAACTACCCGATAACTAATTGCTAATTATTATACTTTCAGACTTCATCCGTCCCATTTGCTTGCCGACCAAGGACTGGACAGCTCCTCAGAACATACCCGTCAACTTTACGCTGTACGCTGCCGGTTGGGGCGCGGTCAGCACGAGACAGTCCTACAGTAATGTCAAACTGCACGTGGATCTGCCGTACGTCAGTCCAGAAGTAAGTGATCTAAGCAATAATATTTAAGTATAAAGGGGTACCTACTTATACGTACCTACATTAAGGTTATAGAATTCTAAATTCTTTATTTAAGTATGGGTAGAGGGTAGAACTGAGGCGAATATGCACCAAAAGAAGTCATCTATAAGACTAGTGAAAAAGTTCACGCAAAAAGCTGAGACAAAACTTAAAATCTGTTGTCTAACACTTATTGACGAGATCTTGCTACCCAAAACAATGTTCTTAACAAACCTTTGAAATCATACTAAACAAACCGAATTCCCTTTACAGAAATGCCAACCAGCCTACAGCTTGCCCGGCCGCTCAGTAAACTTATGGCGAGGCCAGCTGTGCGCCGGAGGTGTCAACGGCAAGGACTCCTGTAAGGGCGACTCTGGTGGTCCCCTCATGTACGAAGACGGCAGGACTTATGAGGTCATCGGCATCGTGAGCTTTGGGCCTGTGCCGTGCGGGATGGAAGGCATTCCTGGAGTATACAGCAAAGTATACGAATACCTAGACTGGATTAGAAGCACCATTGTCCCTTAAATTGTATTTCCTACTTTGCACGTTGACTGACCTAATTTGATTAGACTTGAGCAAACACTTTGCTGCCTACTCATTAATTCAATTACAATAAGTTTGTAATTAGCCTGAATTTTAGTCAGAGAGATTTCAGGATTGACTTAGATGCTCAAGTTAGGTCACTGTCGATGTTCACGATATCTGTTTTTAAAAGACTTGCTTTTCCATGACTTGAATTATGTAACTGAGACGCTGTCGAAATGAGAGCAACTTACGTATTACTAATTGAGTAAGGTGAAGACACTTCCAAATCTTCACGTTATTACAACGATTAAAATAACGTTTTGCTCAATGTTGAAATAATTTATATCTAAACTTTGTCATGTTAGCAGTATATTGAAATTAAGATTTAATATAGTTTAATGTTTGTATCGATAATTGAAATAAAGTCAACTATAGCTGTTGTATATTGTTGTTAAAGGAGAGGGATCACGATTGATAAAATACAATAAATTCCTGAAATAAAAACGTATTAAAATGTAGTTTAACATAAAAACTATTGAGTCTTTAGAATGAAGATTGATTAACCGACTACAGCAAAAGCAGTCATGTATGTGGGTATGTTTATCTGTTTCCTCGTCGGAATATCAACTTTAAGATAGATCAATCTCGTGTTCCTACTCTCCCTGACTTCAACACGCGTGATGTACAAGATCTAAACGCAGATGAGCTGGTTTTGATCTAAATAGTTCGTAAGTCAAACATCGACTATTGAGATTATTAAAAATAAATAATGGTGATTATTACATGATGTTCTTGTTTATTATTATGACTATAGTATTTAATGTAATCAATATTTTCCTAAGCCTTTGTTACTAACAAAAATGGAGCCTAGAGTGTCCCCCATTAAAATCGTCTTTAAGGGACACCATAAAAAAAATACATTTACTGCTACAACAAAAACGAGACGACAGAGATTATCCCATTCAATGCGACACACGCCGATCAGCGTATTAATTTTTCATACTCAGATTCGGACCATGCAGATCGGCGTAATATATTCCGTATTACGCCGATCGCCGTGGTCCGAATCTTAGTTAAAAACTATTCCGCATCTGGGTAGCGAAAGCTAAATTTGTTGCCGCATTGAATGGGGTAAGCACATTCAAAATTCAGTCAGTAGACAAAGGTCTTTGCCGACCAAGTGGCCGACGGCGACGCGACGGCCGGTTGGTCGCCATAGACACCGCTGGAGTAATTCTGTCGAAAGAGATCTTCGTGACCTGAGGCTCAGATGTTAGCTTGAAAGCTAAGAACAGATGAGATATAACGAAGGATTGAAATAAATGGAGAACTCTCGTATCGGAGGCCAATATCCACTTTGGGTCGCTGAGTCGACGGAGTAACGTAGTATTGAGTACCTAGCAAAAGAAGGTGGGCTCAGCAGATCTTGCAGTACCAGAACGAGCATGATCCGGTACAGCGCTGATTTCAGCTACTCCTTCTCCCTGAGAAGTATAGTGTGGTAGTTGTGGCACTCTTACGAGAGTGGCTGTATTGTTGATGATTAAGATACCATAAAAATAACTGTAAAAGCGATCGTATTGCTATCTCAATGGCTAGAATTAGGTTTAGTCTATAAAAGTGAAGAAACGATTAAAAAGTTAACAAGGACTGTCTATGTTTTCGAATCAATGAATTTTATGCTTCAAAACTATGATATAGTATAGAAAGAGGTGAAATTGATGATTAAATTTTCAGTCTGAAGGGAAATTGGCCAGTGTACGTACAGAGCGAAGTTAGAAATATGCAGTCATTATCATAAATATTCAAAAATCCCTTGCTCTCAATCAAATGAAAATGCTGAACTTCACGTCCTATATTTCCCGAAGGGGTAAGCAGAGGTGTAGTACCTACATCACCATTTCGCCATTGTCATCAACCAGGCACAATTCCAGATTCCGTGCTGCTACTGAGAATTGCCTATTGGCAAACCCAATAACACTTTGCTCGACCCGGGATTCGAACCCAGTACCTCGTGCTCAGCATTCGCGCTCAGCGACCACTAGACCAACGAGGCAAATGAAAATGTTATTGAAATAAGTCGCATGACAATAAATTAAAAGAAAGAAATAAGTGCATAACCATAGACAAGAGAGCCTACCTACATTTGACATTTACCGCCCCCACTTCCCTGTACAGCAAACTAGTACTATTTATTACCTAGTCAAAAAAAAGTCTCGTATTATTCGTCTGAACCTATGCTGATACGAAATATTTTTCTAAATAGTCTGTGATTGGAAATACCGTCAATCAGAACATAAATAATGTCATATGACGTCAGAATAATAACTAATATAATATACCTACTTCCGATGACAGCAATTCTTACCTAACATCGTCATCAGCATCATCCATGTACCACATGACTCATGACTAAAAAAAAATACCAATTAATTCTCATAAAAAATACGTTAAAATTTTAGCAAAGTGTCATTTAGCACAAAAGACTGGACCGAAGCTATGGTAAAAATTATGCGAATAGCCCTGCTATTTCAAACCAGATGTTCTACCTTGAAACTAGTTATCATAAAAAGCTATTTACTGGTTATAAGATGGAAGAGCGTATCTGTTGCAAAAAATAGTCTACGTCACAAAATGTTTTTAAAATAACTTCACATGAGATAAATACTTTAGACATCTCAAAAGGTCTGATAATTATGTAGTGTACATACGTGTAGAAAAAGTACTATAATCATTTCAAAGCTCAAAATGCGAACAATTCTCACATAAAAGTCGTATTTCAATGTTAAGAAATCATCTGTAGTACAAAGATTTGTTGTTGTTTTTATTTTATTATGGTAACGAGTAGGTTGGTACTGTACCATAGATGGTCAGTGCCACTACGTAACACAGTTCATCAGACCGCGGACCGACACGGACGTACTGCTATGTAACATCTGTAGTGCAGTGATATTCTCAACGAAAATGAAGATCATATTCATTGTTGTGTTTGCTCTGTGCGTCTGTCTCGATACAAGATGTGAGTTTTTATTTATTTTATAGATTTTTATTTCAAAATTGTGTAAATAATGTATATTTTTATTTTGTAACTTTTCTTACATAATTACTTGAGGAAAATGCGTTAATTATATATATAGTCGCTTAATTAACATACTTACGTTGTGGACAGATTCATCGTGTGTAGACTAGTCCATAAAAACATTTTACATCTCATTCTTAAGGTTTGAAGTCGAGTCGTCGCTTACTTTTACTACTTGTAACCCTCAACTACAGTCACACTTCCTTCACACACACACAACACTAACTCACACTCATTCATTAACACCACAAAACTAACCGTACTAATACTATAATTAAATCAAAACGTTGTGTGTAAAAAGGTATACGATCACTGCTTGTACGAATATTAATGCATAAATCGCTATGAAATGTTAATAATCCAAAGGGCGGAGACCTGGTGTCCTGAAATACAG
Source organism: Abrostola tripartita (assembly GCA_905340225.1). NCBI lineage: Eukaryota > Metazoa > Arthropoda > Insecta > Lepidoptera > Noctuidae > Abrostola > Abrostola tripartita. The sequence continues at coordinate 1,918,063 of HG996510.1, read as the reverse complement.
GCTCACAATATAATATTCTGCTTGTGTCTATATATGTAATTAAAATGTTGTGCCTTTATTGTGGTGAGAAAATAAAATACGATCTAACTTAATGTTTTAGAGTTGTGTTAAATAATTAGTTACCTAATTACCATCAAATAAACTTCGTATTATATTTATATAGTATATATTCAAAGCCTAAACCGCATACAGTATATGAACACATATGTTGCAATAATATTGATTGAAGCTAAGATAAACCAATACTAATAATGATTGGTGCAGTGGCTAAGCGATTGGACTGCTGCGCTAGTGGTAACGGGTTCGATTCCCGCACGGGACAAACATTTGTGTGATCCACAGATATTTGAGCCGAGTCTGGGTGTTTGTGTGTATGATATTTCATGCTTGTGAAACGCACCCATGATACAGGAGAAATTCTTAGAGGGGCGATGTTTACACTATAAAAAAAATAGGCTTATGGGAATTATTTCATGTACGAAATTAAACTGATGTTCCGATCATAATCTATTTGTAAACAGTGCCATTGGAAAGAAACCCGTTAAACTGTTACGGCATGATTGATATTATCTAACATCCAAATACACAATCTTTCTCACATATAATATAGTAGGACTTTTTTAAAGGAGTTTGTTCACAAAATAATACATTCAGTTATCTTCATTTTCGATCTAAGAGCGCTCTTTGGTTCAATTACCTGCCTCAAGCGACAAAACACTTCATTTATCTTAAACTAACTCCGTTTAAGTTAGTAGCGTCTTCTCCGGGATAAAATTAGCCTGTAAGCTATCTTCATATAAAATCCTTTCAACGATCGGGGCAGTTGGTTAAGTAACTGGTCATAAATGGATCGACTTTCGGATTATTTTTTTATGGTGAAAAGGATATTATAGTTGCATAATGCATATTCTAGGTCACACGTTCCTTTCTATTTCGTTCTCCATTACGTTACATTAAGTGGCCAATCATTTTTTAACATCACGTTAGAGTAATGTATTTTGTTTCTTAACTGTCCCTAAAATTTCCAGTTTGTTTTAAATTATGTTAAAGCTTTGTATATTAAAGAAACTCAAAATCTTAACCAACACTGCAGGATACGAGTCTAGCACCTCAATGAAAAACGCTCCTAGCACCTTAAGTTATTAACGAAGTGTTCAAAAGCACAAGCAATCACAAATCTTGGGTCTCCATTAGATTTCTTTCAAAACTGTAAGCCCAATCTAGCTTTAGAATTAGTATTGTCATTCAACGTGGCTATGCCGCACGCCTTTTGGGGACCCTACCAGTCGACAGCGATGAGGAGGAATACTTCGAAGTATGATTTTTACATTTTCTATTTGTACATATTATTAGTTTTACTGTGTACATGTCTTTGTGGTGCCTAACTTATTTCATTACTAGCTTTCGCCTGCGACTTCGCTCGCGTGGATTTCGAATGCTTTTTAGCCTATAGCCTTCCTCGATAAATGGGCTATCTAACACTGAAATATTTTTTTAAATCGGACCAGTAGTTCCTGCGATTGGCACGTGCAAGCAAGCAAGCAAACAAATAAACAAACTCTTCAGTTTTATAATATTAGTATAGATTACACCATCTGAGTAGATTTTTACCCAGTTATGTTGTGGTCAGCTTCCGTCTTACCAGAAGCGAAGAGCGACTGCTTATCTCACCTCCACAACCCAGTCACTGAGTAATTCGATATCCCTTAGTAAGAGTGGTTGTCGGAGTCTATTCCCAAACGTGTTGTATAAGTTATGAAGGAGTGCTCGGCCAGAGGCACCATCCCATTTTGTTTTTCGTCCCGTGGGTGTCGTAGGAGGCAACTAAGGGAAAATTTACAAGATGGGCAGCAGCGTCTGCTTTAACTTCAACACCAATATTGTAATCATGGCGTGGGCAGTGGGGGGATTATGGCACCCTTAAGGGGAGGCCTTAGTTCAACAGTGAACGTCTTTCGGCTGACGATGAAGTTTCGGAGGGATTTCAACATGATAATGGATGGTCTTCCATCCTTCGACCGACCGCGGAAAGCGCAGATAACCTTGATCGAACTGATTATGTAATTTATACCACTGACAATTTAGCATACTATTAGCACTATAGTATCTCATACTGTTTCCCATTTTATTTCTCTGACTCAAAGTCCACGTGTGACAGCCGTTTAACGCGATCCTTCAGATGAATATCTAAATTAGTCTTTTCCGCATCTTCAGGTTATGTGTGGTTATTGTTATTAAACTCCAGTTTATTGCGATTTCTGCTATATCAGGCGCCATTTTCCTGCCCCCTTGCCATGAACTCTGAAGGCAGGACATATTCCGTTGTGGAATCACGCCGCACTATTCCGCATGTAGCGGCGCGGCGTCTCTCTCTTTTAAATTACCTGCTTTAATAGTTCCTGGTAAGGGGCCAGTTTATTAATACCTATTACTATTATCCTAAGCAGGAAGACGAAGATTCTCGACAACAATGTTCTATTACTGTTAACGTGATGAAAAAAACCCTTAGGTAATGTATTACACACTACGCTGTTATTACCTCAACAATTTAAATGTTAATGGATCTGATCATTATCCACACGATCATTTCTAATATCCTAGTATCCTTTATAAATATGATAACCCCCTTTTTAATGTACTTTTACGCAACCAATTCTAGGAAATATCTTCTTAACTTCTTGACTGGTCTTTTGGGTTCGTATACCAGTGTTGAAAATACATTTTAGCTGGATCCTGATTGCGTGGCTTAGACCTAAGTCTATGGCACTTTAAGGAGTGGAGCTGCAACTTTTTAAAAATCTCATCTAATCTTTGTGTCGCATGTTTCAATCCTTCTTCTTCGTATCGGCATGAGACGATAGCCACATGGAATAGATCATGCTGTGGTGTACAGATTGATCAGTTAACAGAATGGTTGCGAGGTTGACCGACCAGGGTGCGCCGGACGTACTTAAGTATCGTCACTCGTGGAGGCTCTCTACTTGCACTTGTTTCAATAAAAATCGTCTCACTGCAAACCAAAGCTTTATTTTCATTAATAGAAGGAGCATGCATTGTTTACTTCTTTTATTCGACTTTGTCCCTCTTACTTGACTTTTGGTTGTGTTCCTACTTCTCCTTCGTCCTTCGGAGTATGTTCTTTGTATCTTACACTTTGATAGATAAATAAAAAATAAATATAATAAAAATTTCAGTAGTCAGAGCCGTCATACATCGTACCTGCATGACATTGAGACATTATAACCAAGTCAAGTTATGGTAAATTGTAAAGAGTCGGTCCTTAACCTACGGTTACGATTATACCCCCCAAAGACCGAACACACTGGTTGTAACGCAAGGAAAATTCAAAACATACGTGTTTTGCTACGTGTCATTATAAAAGATTTTTTTGTCCATGAACGGGGCAAAGGTTAACGTATTTTTCTTAAGAAACATTTATTTTTTATAGTCTTTCAAACACTACCTACATACGTGACATATACTCGAAAATTAGGTTTTCAGTAAATGTCAGGCAGCGATTGAAATTTATAGGTCAGGTTAGGTATTTGTATCGGGTGACGGGAAGGGCGCGCCTACGCGTCATTCAAACAAGCGAGTCAATTGCATACTATTTGCAAAGGTGCGCGGGGGATGGCGTGCGAGTCGGGTCAGCCGCACACAGTCAATAAAAAACGAATGGTTTCCGAAATTAGTTCTGACATACCAGCAAAACACCCAGGAACAACAAAGGCCATGGACAAGTGGAAACACGCTGGACGAATAGATTTGTAAATGTATAGGGATGACATAACGTTTCGACTCTGTAATCTATGACATATGCTGTGACAATCCTCCTAACTAATACTTCTCTAGAGTTTAGTACTAATGGTAGTTATTTAATTGGCTGACGCAAGTTAGGTATTAAATACAACAAAAAAATCTTTTGATGCTAACGAATTGTCAACAGGACAATTAATGCTTGAAATGCGTAGGTACATACTTATAACATTATTGAATAATTTTTAGACATATTAATCTTGTTTGTCTTATGTGTCATCATCATCACCCGGAAAAAAAGTCAAAGTTCGCAAGTTCAAACCCCGGCACGCATTAATGTCTTTTCGAATTCATTTGCGTATTATATATTAGTTACCAGTTGCTAAAAACGGTGAAAGAAAACATCGTGAGGAAACCGACACACCTGAAAGATTTTGCAACGGCGTGGCAAGCCATGTCAGAGGCCTATAGGCGGTTTAAACTCTGACACCAGGTTGTTCATCAACCATACGTTAAGAAGAATATCACCCAGAAGACGTCTACTGTTGAGCAAAGGCCTCCCCCTTAGAACGCCACAATGAACGGCAACTTGCCATTTGCATCCACCGATTGCCCGCAACTCTGACGATATCGTCAGTCCACCTGGTGGGAGGCCTGCTAACGCTGCGTCTTCCGATCGTGTGTAATTAACCAGTAAAATATTTTATATCAGACACAGAAGCTACAGAATGTCGGACGCTCAAAGGGGAGAAAGGAGAGTGCGTGTCGATCAACGAGTGTCCAGCGCTTGCGAAGATGGCTCACAAGAAGAACATTACACGTCAAGACATCGATCTGCTGAGGAAGTCGAGGTGTTCCGATGACCCTCATCGTCATGTAAGTTCTATTTTATTCCATATACACTAACAATAACTAAAAGACCTAAAAAAGGAAACTGCGGCGTTCAAAATAGGTGGTTTAAGTCCAGTAATAGGTCACCTAAAAGCTAATGATAATGAACGATAACTAACAAACAACCGGGTGGACTAACAATAACAAAGGAATGAGATACTTCTTCTAAATTATTATATATTTCAGCTATGATCGTACCACTGCAGGGCAAAGCTTTAACTCCCTTAGCTACTTCCATTTTAATAAAACTCCGCGAAATCATTTAGTAGCAAACGGAGTCTGGCTTTGCGCCCGGTTAGCGGCAATAAGCGGCAATTTATTACATGGGACCTATAATGTGGGTTGCTACTATGTCGTGTTCATTCATCATTATCAGCCTATCTCAGCCCACTGCTGGACATAGGCCTCTCCTATGGCACGCTACTGAGCTCGATCTTCCGCTTCCAACCGCTGCCAGCCATTTTGCGTATATCGTCGCCCCATCTACCTGGAGGACGTCTTACACTACGTTTACCGAGTCGTGGTCTCCAATCCAGAACACGTTTTTCCCAACGGTTCTGCGACATATGTGACCTGTCACTGCCACTTCAGTTGCCTATCCTGTGGGCTATGTCGTGTTATGTTATGTTTATTAAAGTTATGTAACATCTTTTTCCAGGTGTGCTGCGCAAAGCCTAGACAACCAGAAGATGAATGCTACACCCCGGAAGGCGAAATCGGGAGCTGCATCAGTATATACTTATGTTCGCATCTCGTGAACAAACTGAAGCCGCCTGTTTCTGCGCAGAACATGAACTACGTGAGGAAATCGGGGTAAATAATACTGACGTCAATTGTTTAATTAGTATTTAAAAAAAAAATTAATTATTATATACCTACCAGACCTAGTAATTAAATCTTATAATTTATTTTTCATATTATTTATTAAACTCATATAAATGACGTCGATGAATCTGCGCGGGAGCTTTGTTCTGAACACCAATAGTTCTAGGAAATTACAAAGGAAGAACGACTTATGTTAGTTTCTCAAGGCGCGTAACATAACGAGTTGCGCCGCGCCGAACAGAGTTCAGCAATCGGTTACAAGGGGTAGCTCGGGCTCGGTCGTCATACTAACTGGCTCGTACAAATCGGTTCGGCGGAGCACGGCTCGCAAGAATCCACTATCAAAATGACCGCAACAACACATTTAAACAAGTCTTAACAATATTTATAAGTAACTGCCATAGACAATAATAACCTGTCTCTTGTCGTCGTTGTCAAAAATTGAGAGCAACTCAATATATTTAGAGTAACTATTCTTCCTGTCTAGCCGATATATTACGTCTATGTATGACTAGGCTACTTGCCTAGTCATACATAGACGTAATATATCGCTATACCAAGGAACGTTATTTGTGACTTAAGTTATTATTATTTTGTAATAAAATCTTTAATTAGGAAGTTAAGGGGATGGATTAAGAAATAAATTGTTTTACGTGGGTTTACCAAATAATAAGTTTACTTCTGCTTAGAACGAGGTTTCTGATTAAGGATGTTCATGAAACAATAAACATACCTAATGAGAAGCATTGTCAATAACAATGATAAGTATATAATAATATGCAATACAATATGGAGACGAGGAAACATTGCAATAATACACAATAATATAAAGAACCATCTGTGTTGGGAACCTGTATTATGAATGTCAAGGACTACCACTAGTAGTAATGATCTTAAAATACACCAGTAATTCAAAAAAATGCTACCTACTAAAATTATACAATTTCAAAAGTATATTAGAAAAAATATATATATTGAGTGTCGCACGAAATAATTAGACACGCACTATCAAAATTTGAAATATAATTAAATGTAGAAGCTACACGTGTTATTATATATTTTATATTTATACAATTTTTCATGGTTCAATCGTTGAACAAATAAATAAGAAATATTTGTTACTCCTTTATTATTCATACAAAAATCCTCATTTTCCTCTTACGCTTTACACTTCCTCGAGAATGTACGAATTAGTAAATGTTTTATTGTTATAAACACTGCCATTTGCATAAATTATTACTTAAGAGGATCATACAAAAAATATACATACCGCTAAAAACTATTAATAAAGATTACTTTTGTGAAGCCTATCTTGTTTGATGATTAAAGATTACAAGGAAATAATAATAAAAAGCGGCAATGGCAAGATGTCTTGGGGGGAGGCCTTTGTTCAACAGTGGACGTCTTCCGATTGATGATGATGTATAAAAAATATGCTTTTAGTACTTCTACTCCATACAAACTTTAAGCTAGACCAAATCTCACTCTCCAATATTTTTACTAAGAGATCCGAAGTGCACTTAACGTATTTAAAGGTAAAGAGACGGTATTTCAACTTCCAGATGTAAAAGCAACATACAGTACAGCGTGTGCTGCGGGCCTCCGCCGAACTGCACAGCACTGATGACGGCATCCCCCCCAGAACCTTGGACAGAGTGCTGCGGGGTGGACAGCAGAGTCAGCAACAAGCTAGTAGGTGAGGATCCTAATTATGATGATTCTTACAGATATTCCTAAACAGATAGTGTGATGGTCTTTGAGGCATCTGAAGTGATTAGATGCACTTTTTTTGTGGATGAAATTCATTACGGATTCCCTGTCGCTGGGACACTACAGGGGTATGTGGAACTCCCTCTGTAAAAGATCAGGTGCACATAGCCTTATTTCAGTTGGCTTTCAGAAGGCTACGTTAGGCAGCTAGTTCTACGCGTAACAACTTTTCGGTATCTAGTTGAAATGCTGACCAATCAGTCTTACCGCCGAACTCACGAGACATTTAATGATTACTTAAGCATCACTAAGTAAAGGTTTGCTTTGCAATATCTTTACTAAGTGTCGGTTTAAGTAATTATTAACGTCTCTGAGTGCGGCGGTAAGACTTTGAGTGTAAAGGAAGTGCACCTTTAGCTATTTGCACCATAAGATCTCCCAAGTAGTCTTTTTTAATCTGGCCTCCGTGAAAAAGTTCAGTCTGAAACCTGAAAGACCGTTATTGTCGAATTGTAACAATCATTATGTTAAAATTTGACGACCCGATTGGCGCAGTGGCTAAGCGATTGGACTGCTGCGCTAAGTGTTGCGGGTTCGAGACAAAAATTTGTGCGATCCACAGATATTTGTCCCGAGTCTGGGTGTTTGTGTATGTTACTGCGTATGTTACAGGAGAAATTCCTAGTCCGGGGCGACGTTTTTAAAAAAAATAAATAGAAAAACCATTGATGGCAGTAAATAACCGACCGACGACCTAGCGTTAAATAGAAACAATAATAGGACGCAATTATAAAAATAAACTCTGAAACCGCAGGTGGGACAGCGACAGCAATAGACCAGTATCCTTGGCTGATAATCATAGAATACGAGTCTGAGGGCGGCATGAGCCTGTTATGTGGCGGTGCTCTGATCAGCGGCAAATATGTGCTCACTGCTGCCCACTGTGTAACTGGCGCGGTTCTTGAGGCTGGGATACCGTAAGTTCAAGCTCATTACATTTTAGTCACATAATAAAAGTGTTGTTCCTACTTATATACAAGTAAAACTGATTTTAAAACGGTAACATGGAGTTTCTTGCCCTTAAATCTTCATTGGGACAAGCACTAAGAGTTTGGACTTGTCAAAACCGGAAAATTGTTTACAGGAATACAGACATTTTGATTTTGCGGAGAAGAGATCTCATCTTTGAAGCAAGCAATCATTACCCCAGTTCATAAGAGTGGAGGCAGACACGATGTAAATAACTACAGGCCTATTTCTGTCTTACCTGCAATTTCTAAAATTATTGAAAAGTTGATAAACGGCCAGCTAATAAATTATACTAACAAATTTAACATTATTTCAAAAGCTCAATTCGGTTTCAGACAAAAAATGTCAACTGAGGACGCTGTTACAGCATTAACTAGTCAAATTGTTAAATTCGTAGATTCTGGGAAAAAGTGTTTAGGTGTCTTCCTCGATTTAAAAAAAGCTTTTGATACCGTCTCTATTCCCTTACTTGTGAATAGTCTAGAAGGTATAGGTATAAGAGGGATTCCGTTAGCATTACTTACAGACTATCTTAACGATCGTAGGCAACGAGTAAGAGTGGGAAATCAAGTTAGCGAAGAGTCAAACGTGACTTATGGCGTTCCTCAGGGTAGCGTTTTGGGTCCGACTCTATTTTTAATCTATATAAATAACCTCTGCAACATGATTCCTGAAAATGGGCGTATTTTCGCTTACGCAGATGATACAGCCGTCGTATTTTTGGGTGATACATGGGACACTGTGTATCAATATGCTGAAAAGGGTCTCTCTACAATTGCCAACTGGTTAAACACTCATCTACTAACACTTAATGTTTCTAAAACAAAATATATTGCATTCACTAATTACAGTAATACTCAACCAGAAAGTAAATTAAGTCTTAAAATTCACAATTGTTACAACACAACTAGTCTAAATTGTTCTTGTAAGGAAATTGAAAAAGTCTCCCACATAAAATATCTCGGTATATTACTTGACCAGCGACTCTCCTGGCACCCTCATATAGATATGGTAATGACGCGCACGCGAAAGCTCATCTGGATTTTTAAAAAACTGAGACATGTTATGAATAAAAAGCTCCTAAATCAAATTTATGTTTCTCTGGCTCAATCAATTTTGACCTATTGCATACCAGTATGGGGTGGCGCAACAAAGACAAAGTTTCTTGAGCTAGAGCGAGCACAAAGGTCATTAATTAAGGTGATGTACTTCAAGCCATTCAGGTTTCCTACTGTAGATTTGTATTCTGTTAGTGACCTTCTTACAGTCAGAAAGCTATATATATTAAACACTCTTTTAAAACTACACAAAGCCCTCCCTTATGATGCCCATACTCAAAAAAAAAAGAATAAAATACCTAGTAGCCCCAGTAGTAATGGTTAAAACAACATATGCTAAAAGACAATTCTACTCAAAATCAGCATACCTGTACAATAAAATAAACAAAATACTAAATATCTATCCGCTACCTAACAGGGATTGCAAAAAAGCAGTTACTAAATGGTTAAAACCAAAGACATATGAAGATACAGAATTGTTTTTACATTTAAATGAGTAGTAAAGGTTAATATCATACACACAAGCACACACATTCACCAACACGCACACACCCACAAACACAAACTCACGCACAACACACACATACACACAACATACACACATACACATGTTCTTAATATTTTTAGAAGTTTGTTTTTAAGTTTTTAGGTTTTATTGTGATTTAATAAGTTTGTTTTAAGTTTTTATGTTAATTTTACTCCTTATTTTATAATTATTCGTTGTACACAACTTTTACCATATTTACCGATGTAATTGAAGAGCGAGTCCTCCTAGCACAAGTATATAATTACTTAAAAGGAGGTCTCTGCGTAAGGTTAACTGTAAAAGTTTAATGGTTGATGAATAAACAATTTTTATTTTTTTAATTATTATTAACATCTTCTTGGCACTTGACACTAGCTATATGTACCCAGAAAAATCAAATATTTGAAATTCAAATTGATATTTTCAGAACAAGAGTACGTCTTGGCGAATACGACACTGCACACGAAGGCGCAGACTGCTCGATGGTCGAAGGTGACTCAGACGCAGAGGACTGCAATGACGGCGCGATCAGTATCGACATTGAGAAAATCATAATGCATCCCAAGTACAACCCTAAGAATTTCCAGAAGACTAATGATATAGCCCTGCTGAGGTTAAAGGAGACTGCTCCATTCACATGTATGTAATCACACGAATATTATATTGGATTATAAAACTTTTTATCCTGATAAAATGTAGCGGGTAACACCTTATTTATATTTGGGCTCATCAAAGAGTGCACGTTTTTATTCGCGAATACCAGACTAATTTCGGACTCAAACGGAGCTCATATACACAAATCAGTGACGCGAATATATGGTACTGGCTTTTGCCCGCGGCTTCGCCCGCGTTAACTACAAATGAAACCCCTTAGAGGGTTGAATTAACGGGGCCTTCCTTCCTTTCCTTTTTCGGATCTTAAACTTTCTACATGACAAATTTCATCAAAATTCGTCTAGCGGTTTAGTCGTGAAGGTGTAACAGACAGACAGACAGAGTTATTTTTACATTTATAATATTAGTATGAATAATAACATGGGCTATAAACATTGAAAAAATTCAAAAAGTTATACATGTTTTCAGACTTCATCCGTCCTATATGTTTGCCAACCCTGGACCGGACGAAGGCTGGAAGGCTTAGATCATCGTTGCATGTGGCTGGGTGGGGCGCGGTCAGCTTGAAGAAACTTTACAGCAACATCAAGCTGCATGTGGAGCTTCCCTTTGTGCCACAGGATGTAAGTGATTAAGAAGTATAGACAACATTCATTTTATTCCAATTCTTTTCGACGTCTTTTTTAGCAGTTAAACAGGGCAAGATTATTTACTTTCTGAGGCAGATATGATGACGACAATAAGGATACTCTTGAAGGGAATTTTAAATTACATAATTCAAGTCAATCTGAATGGGTACGAAGATCTAAAATACTAAATCCCGATGCTCATGGAAAGTCTCTAAAACAAGTGGCCTGTCCTATAGCCACAATGGGTTTGCCACTTTTTACGGCATGACGGAGGGTGACCACTTTCATTTGTTTTTCAGAGTTGCCAACAAGTTTACAATGATATAGAAAGCAACAAGACCTTATGGAGGGGGCAGTTGTGTGCCGGCGGCGTGGTCGGCAAGGACTCTTGTAAGGGCGACTCCGGAGGTCCACTAATGTATGAAGACGGCAAGTCTTACGAGATCCTTGGCATCGTCAGCTATGGTCTCCATCCATGCGGCGAGGCGCCCATCCCTGGAGTATACAGCAATGTATACGAATACCTAGACTGGATTAAGGAAACTATCGTACCATAGTTTTAAATTATATTTATTTTTAACTACGTTTTAGGGACTATTATAGAATAAAACGAAACGCTTTAAATAATTTTATTTAATCTGTATTATTGTTAAAGTCGTTCTTTGAAAACAGTGTGGCATAGAATTGAGATTTTTTTAAAGTATTAGACGGAAGGATAAGAAACATAATTTTAGATGTTAAGTTGGTTGTGAAGACGAAACAACCCGACAGACACAAAGTCACGTTGGCATTTATAATATTAGTTGTTAAATAAACATAATTTTTCGGTCTCGAAAGAGAACTGTTTAAAGTTAAGTGTTTTATTTGTAAGAAAAAACTTTTAATAGCATAGATGGTATAAAATACCTTAATTAAAACGGGTTGTATCGAAACTCAAGGGTGAATAGAAGCGAAACTTTATTTTCTTCTTTGGTATCTATTCGCCCTTGAGTTTTGTTGGTTTGTTTGAACCTTGTAAAATTTATTTGTCAAAATTAACGAATACGTACACAGAAGCCTATTCAATTGGGGAAAGGAGATTATTTTTCGCATATACACTCACGGAATGTGGCCCAAGCTTATATTAATGGCTACAATGGTTATAATTAAAATTATACATAGATTACAACATATTTTTTGGTCCATACAAAACTCCAAAAGAAACGGTGTTACGGCAAAATGTACAAATGTACTTGTACATGTGTCATAAACAATATCTTATGTAGTAAAGTCTAGTAAAGTCCACTGACCTCTTGCATTGGTGGCGGCGTCTGCAATCTTCTGGAAGGCATCCAGGAACGCGGCTATCGCTACCAGTGCTGACCTGCCAAATGAGAAAACACATTTCAGATAGATATATTATGTTACATTATATATCACATCCCTTTGAAATTTTTTATAGGTACATATAGCTAGGCCCACCTTCCTCCTCTCTCCTACTTTTGTAATTTGTTGTTATAAAACCTTAGGATAAGAATAGAATCAAAAATCGATAAGAAATCTAACAAATTGAAACATAGATTCCAAATTAATGCTTGTCACGAACGCTGTAAGCAAACCTTGTTCACTGAAAAGTGATATAGCAGTGATAGCCAGGTGGTATGGCTGTTGGACCGCCAAGTCATAAAGCGCAACCCTGGCACGCACCGTCTTTACAAATTCATGTGCGTACTATAAATTAGATATCTTGCTAAAAACGGTGAGAGAACTTCCTGAGGAAACCGGCACACCAAAGGGATTTTACAACGGTGTATAACACCATGTCAGAGGCCTACAGGCGGTTTAAACTCTGACACCAGGTTGTTCATCAACCATACGAGGAGACTGAAAAGTTCATTTTATTTAGTTGTAAATATAATAAGACCAAATCGAATCGACATTCCGCTGCACCCATGACCTCCACAGGAATATGTACAGACAAGACAATCAACACTAACACTTTATTATCATATGACACGACTGTATCATTGTCAATTTGCGAGTCAATAGCCACTCAATTGCTGCTAAACGACGCTCTCGGGTTGCGTCGGTTAAATCGTACCTAACATGGTATGCATCATGATCCAAATAAAAAAGTGCATTTGAAACTGATGATAGGTAGTGTAGATTGAGTATGCAAACCGGTTATGTGAAAAATTAACCACTGTTTGTTTCTAGTCTAGTGTGCAGTGGACATCGGCCACTCCCAAGTTGCGTCACAACTCCTTGTTCGTCAGTCCATCGGGCTGGGGGGCGTCCTATACTACGTGGGAGAGGCCTATGTCCAGCAGTGGACCGCGTAGGCTGAGAGAGAGAGAGAGAGAGAGATGCATTGTCCAAATTGTGATAAACACATTATTGTCTAGAAAAGGCTGTATTCAAAAAAAAAAAAAACGTCGCCCCACACTAGGAATTTATCCTGTGTCGTGGGTGCGTTTCACAAACATGAAATATCACATACACAAACACCCAGACTTGGGACAAACATCTGCGGATCGCACAAATTTTTGGCCCGTGCGATGCACAAGGCAGTCAAATATGATATTAGATTACCTTTACTTAATAAAGAGGAAGGAAGGAATAAATATAGGGGAAGGTATAGTTATTCTAACTAATACTTACTTTAATGCCGAGTGAAGTTTCGTCGCCTTTGATATAAACTCCTCCCACATCGGCGCGCTGTTCTGTAAACAAAGAAAGAATCAAATGTTACTTTTACGACTTTTGCTATGTCTAGACTTTGACCTGTAAATAAACTCACAATCAATAAAAATCATAATGGGAAGGTTACAAGGAAAGATTTCAAATCATCTGTATACTTCATAACGTAGTTAATACATTAAGAGCTCATAATTCGCTAAGTCAATCAGGAAAAACAACGTTTTAACGAAAAACATAATTATTACATCAAGCGCCTGCCAAATATACAATAGCAATATAAAGTTAAAACAAAATTGCTGTCTCTAAAATCAGAAACAACAGGTCGATTTATTTGGTCAGTGATGAAGCTAATGTAACTTGAGAATCTCTCATCCCTCAATCAAAAGAACTTGAAGATGATACAGCTAATTTCTTTCCAATGATACTACAAACAAGACTACACCTTATTACCGTAAAATAAATTTTAAATCGCTTTGCCACCATCTGTTCTCTTCAAACACATCCAAATCTCAACCTTATGGCGTAAGAAATCAATTTCAAATTTCTATTCACATTTCCTCCTTTCAAAATTCTATACAAAATAATAGCAAGTGACTGTAAACTTTATAACCAGTGTCATAAAATTCAAAATCCCCTGCGCGTTTGCTGAAACGTCTGGACGCGGACGGGAGCAATTTGTCTGTTACAACGGTGTACAGGTGAACGGATAGCTGGTAATTGTTCCACTGTACACATGAAGGATGGCGTCGTTTACTTACTCAACGGCAGTTTGAGACGCGTGTGTCTGTGGCGTACGGTTATGTCAGTTAATTGAGGCAGTGTCTGTCCCAGATGATTTAGCAGCTCAGTGGCTGAAGACAAAATCACATATTTGGTGGTATTTACGTGCGTAATGGCCGTATACTCCGAAAAGAGAGCATGAACCACTAAATTCAGACAAATATAATAGAGGATGAAGCAATACAGTTGCACATTCATCGATCACAGAATTATACCACGGGCAGCTTGAAACAACAAAAGTTTCAGAAAGGCCTAATAAAGGGAAGAAACACTCACATAGCGCCGAGGCCAAATACTTAGGAGTAGGTCAATAAGTAGAAGAATGAATGACATATCATTAGATACTGATTAGATACGATATTGATAGACGCCATGACATTGCTCATCATCATAAAATTAACCATATTTATGGTTTCCATGACAACGTCCTCATGACAAATTAACCCACAACATGCCTACCATGAACCTTTCATAAGTAAATTAACGACACATATTGATTAAAGCCAAAATCGTAGCTGACGTGCTCACTCAGTTATCAATTGGCCTAATCAAATTGTTTGCGACAAAACTAGGGAACATTACAATTAGATTCGCGGACCTTAAAGAAGAAACAATTCGGTCATCGTCTATTAAGACTAATGTATAATAGTTTATGTGTATTAACAAGTAATGAATATAAACGATCCATGACTATACAAATGCATAAGGCTTGGATTATACGATATAGTGCCTTGAGGCATACCTAACAAATAACAATGATTATCTCGCATTACATACAGCTTCTTCATAATAAGGTAGATCACGTTAGTCATGCAAGTAATATACAGGCGATTTTAATAAGACTATAGATCCCACTAGCTTGTCTTCAAAGCCACTGTAAGTTACATTTACCTACTTCTACAAATATTTTTACTTTTGTAACTTTAGCTTCGTAAACCAACGCCAAAGACAACGGATAAGGTCAAACGAAAAGGTAAAGATTATTTCTAAACATTTTGTAACACAAATGTAACCCGAGCCGAACAATATAATAAAACATAACAATTTATTTTAGCAACGGTGATTGAAAGATTTCCAAGAACACAGCGTTAGTTTTTGTTGGTACTCAAATTATTGGTAACCTTTGAACAATCATACTTTTTGTTATTGGAGTGTACACACTTAATATTGGTTTTATGTTACGAACTGGCGCCGGCTATGGCTTTAACCTAGCCTCTGTCGATCTTGTGTCAATCGGTCTCAATTCTGCGTCAGTTTATGTGTCAGTCATATCCGTCACAAAAATGTGCCATGTCATTGGATTGTCCATTTTCTTCAGTTTACTATTATTTTACTGAAGATAATTGTTAAGTTGTGTGTGTTACTACTAAGTTATTTATTTATTTATTTATTTATTTAATACTTCAGTACAGATGTGTACAAGGCGGACTTAATGCCTTAGGCATTTTCTACCAGTCGAACCTGAGGTAGTGCAGAGATAAAAACAAGGTAGATGCACAAACAGTTGTGAAAGAGAGAAAATAAAATACATACATATATTATAATACTCTAAGAAATATAATACATACATAAATACATACATACAATATAATAATATCCATAGTGTAGTGGAGATATATTATGAATCCGTCGATGACTTGTCGAGTATTTTTTTAATTTTTTTTTAAAGTTTAGCCGATTGTGTATCATCCTGATCTCACGAGGGAGCGCATTCCAAAGAAGAATAGACTGAATGAAGAAGGTAGAGTGAATAAAGTCAGAGCGATGAGAGGGACATTGAAGGAGACGATTACTGGAAGAACGTAGATGCTTATTGTGGTTGTCACAGAGATAGTGAAAGTGAGATGTAAGGTATGTAGGAGAGTGTGGCAGAAATAATATGGAGAATAAGGTGGTCAATGCCCTCATGTTTCTGCGTTGGCGGATAGGCAACCAATTCAGTTGCGACCGATACGCAGATATATGGTCATATTTACGGAGATTGAAAACGAATCGAATGCAGTTATTTAGAAGTCTGTCGAGTTTATTGAGCAGATCAGCATTCAGGTCAAAATAGCAAACATCACCATAGTCGATTATGGGGAAAACCAAAGTCTGCATAAGCATAGCCTTTGTGTGAGCAGGCAACAAGTTTTTTAGACGATAAAGCGCTCGTAAGGTTCCTGTCACTCTTTGACTAACATTGGCGACTTGGGGTCGCCAACTAAGGTTAGAGTCGAGATGAAGACCAAGGTCTTTGACGCTTGGACTCAGAGGGATAACAAGACCATTGAAAATGACAGGTGGGATAGTCACACTGCTCAGGCTGCGAATGTTTCGGTGGCTCCCTAGGATTACGGCTTGGCACTTGTCCGGATTAACCGCAACACCGAACCTCTCAGACCAGTCTCTTATACCTTCCAGATCCCTATTAATTGCAATGATGGCATCCGATAGATTCTCTAACCTAGCCTGTGAGTACAATTGCAAATCGTCTGCATAAAGATGATACGCACACCGAAGTTTTTGGGTAATCATGTTAATGAAGATAGAAAACAGAAGAGGAGAAAGTATGCCGCCTTGTGGAACGCCAGACAACAGGTCACACCAATTTGAAAACGAATCCTCAAAATGCGCTGCCTGCTGACGTCCCCGAAGGTAGGAAGAAAACCACTCCAGCGCCCCGGAAGAGACCATGAGGTGGGAAAGAATGGATAAAAGGATGTCGTGATTGACGGTATTGAAGGCATTGGAGAAATCAATCAATACCAAAATCGTGACTTTGGAGTCCTCCATTCCAGCCCTAATATCGCCAGTCACTTTCAGGAGGGCAGAAACAGTACTATGACCAGGTCTAAACCCAGACTGCAAAGGGCTCAAAAGGTTGTTTTGGAGCGTAAAGTGCGACAGCTGTTTATGAGCACAGGCTTCCAGCACCTTGGACAGGAAGGGGAGGATAGATATAGGGCGGTAGTGACTTGGAAGGGAGGGATTCGATATTTTAGGTAAAGGAAGAACATGGGCTTTACGCCACAACGACGGAAAATGTCCTGATTTTAGGGAAAAGTTTACAATATGGGAGATGGCTGGAAGGAGATGATCCAAAGCTGTGGTGATCATGTTGCGACTGATGTTATCACAACCCACAGCCCTGGATTTAATGGATAGAATGATCTTCTTAATCTCTCCCGACGTAGCTGGAGTGAAGCTGAAAGGGTTTATGTTGGAACGCGTGAGACCTGCGATGATGTTGAGGGTGTCAAATTTGGTAAGATGATCTAACTGTGAAACAGTGGAGAAATGGCTGTTTAGATCGTCTAAGCTGACTGAGTTCGGAAGGTCCAAGTGACGCGATTTGCCGATACCTAAAGTGCCAAGGAACTTCCAGATATCGGCAGAAGATGAGGAAGAAATATTTTCGAGAATATGACGGCGTTTGGCGTTGCGTATCATCTGGTTGCAACGATTCCTAGCTGTTTTGAAGACGGCCCAGTTATCTTCAACACGGTCCTTTTTGAATCGACGGAAAGCTCGATCCCTTCGCCTCATCGCCATCTGAATTCCCCCTGTCATCCAAGGTGCAGGAGCACGCTTAATTCTCACTTTTTTCACTGGGGCATGGACGTCGTAAAGCCCTATGACTGCCTGATTGAAAATACGCACTTTGTCATCGATAGTAGTGGCCTCTTCGAGAGGTTTCCAATCTATTCCGGCTGCATCGCTTTGCAACTTACCTACGTCTAGGCGCGCAAAGCAACGCTTATGCAGAACCTTGGGTTTGGGCTTAGGAGGTTTGAGAATATATGAGAGAAAAATGAGGTCGTGGTGGGAAAAGCCAGGAGCAGACAACTGACCGTGAGAGGAAACGCGGGTAGGACTAGAGGTGAGTATTAGGTCAAGCCAGGTATCCTCTCCAACTGTATTATGGTGAGTTGCTTGTAGAGGTAGGACGTGGAGACTGGCTGACTCGATGAGGTGAAGGAGTTTGTGAGCGCAAGGGGAGTTTTGATCGAGGAGGTTGGTGTTAAAATCGCCCATGATGATGTGATGTGCATATTCTGGTCCCAGAGATTCTAGTACCAATTCGAATTCGGTGAAGTAGTTAACAGTAGGGGGACAGTATACCACCCCTAAAACTGCTTTTGCTCCATTGACACAAACCTCAAGAAAAAGATACTCTGCGGTGGCTGAGTAGTTAGGTGAGGAAGAGAATAGGATTTTATAAGGAAAGTCGCTACGCAAGTATATAGCTACACCTCCTCCACCCTTCCCGATCCTATCATTCCGGATAAGGATGAAGCCAGGAAGAGGGTAGAAAGTTGACGGAAGATGAGGTTTGAGCCAAGTCTCAGAGACCAAGATGGCGTGGACATTGCTGTTGGCGAATGCTTCGTGTAGATCACTGAAGTGGCTAGGTATACTTTGCGCGTTAAGGTGACAAACATTCATCAGCCGATTCTGTTGGGAATTAAATCTATCGCGCAAAGTTTCACCTAGAGTGTCTGTCACGGAAGAGAAGCTAATATCACCTGATGACGTATTTGATTCATAAGCAGAGAAATACAATTCACTATCGGATATCATAATATATAACTATAGAAAAATAAAATATATAAATTAAAAAAAAAAAAAACAATAATTAACTATGTGCTTACGTTATAAGTACGCAGTTTGCATCTCTGCACCACCCGCCAGCCAATAACAACAACAAAATAATAACAAAAAACAAAACACACGATAATAAAAAGAAAGAAAAAAAAAATATGAAAAGGCAGGTTTCCAAAATAAAAGTTGAAGTGATTTGATTGACACTTGAGTTGACAGTGACAGTTGTAAAGTTGACATAACTACTCACAATTATTCACATGCAACGAAAAATATATTTCGTCGAAACACCGGTACTTTTAACAAATATAGTTAAGGGTATCTTTAAGTCGATATACTAGTTGCGACTTACTAACAAGTGAGGTTGTACACACACTTTATAAAAAGCAATAGAGGGTGAAAATCTAAGAGACAACAACAATCACAACAAGAGTATTTATCATAATAAGAGTAGTGAAAACTATACAATATTGAAAATATAAATCAGTATTAAGAGTTTGATGGTTGAGGTACGTACCGAGTGAAATAAGTGAGTGTGGTTGAAGATAAGAACATGAAGAACAGTTTTTAAGTCTAATTACACTGTTTTAGGTTGAACTGCGGCTGCATTAACGGTCCTGGCATCAACACAGGGTGCGCTCTGAGACCTTGGGTACCTGGACTTTAGGGCATTCAACTCGTCGGCGGATGAGATCTTATGCCGTTTACCGTCGGGCGTTTTTATGACAATAGTGCCATCCTGGGTCCAACAAGAACGCATCCCAAAGTACAGGCGACTATTAGTGAAGACGGATTGCCTGGATCTAGTTAAGAAC
Source organism: Abrostola tripartita (assembly GCA_905340225.1). Lineage (NCBI taxonomy): Eukaryota > Metazoa > Arthropoda > Insecta > Lepidoptera > Noctuidae > Abrostola > Abrostola tripartita. The sequence goes on along the minus strand of HG996510.1, from coordinate 1,898,166 downwards.
TCTTTTACTGAGATGGAGGACCCCTTCAAACCTGTCTTCGCTCTCCAGACAGAAGATTTGTCACCTTCACAAGAAAACCTAATAAGGATTGGGCGTTGATTTTCACTACTTGCGGCTCCTAATCGGTGGCATATTTTAACAGAGGATGTGGTGATGTTCCTAAGCGCCAGTTTGTTGTTTATAATGCCCAAGGCTACTGCTGTGGTGTCTTCCTTTTCCGCCTCAGGGATGCCCAGAAAGATCAAAGCTTTCCTGCGATGCCGACTCTCCATTACATCAACCTGTCTGGAACATTCACTAATCTGCTTCCGTAGCAGACCAAGCATGTTGAATATGAGCTCTATAAATGTCCTGAACTCCTCAGCAACCTTCGCCACAGTGTCCTTAGCAGGCACTGCACTCTGGATCTGTGCCTCAAGAGCTTCCATTTTTTTAAGGAAACTTTCCTCAAGTGTCTTCTGTGCAGATAGAATGTCGGCGAGTTGAGACATATTGGTGCAGGTGAAAGTGAATTATGCACAAGTTGTGTGTGTGGTAGTTGTCAAATCTTCAGTTGATAGGCTGGCAGGTGGTGACAATTACTTATAACCTTACATTAAATATACTGCAAACGTGAGTACTGTTATAAAAATACTATGTAAGCACTTCTAGTTCAAGTAAGTACAAAATATATAATTTTAAATAATTTAAATAAAATTCGTAAAATGTGGACACGTCTTTACTTTTCTACACCTACCGCCGAAAAAAGTTACCCAAGTAAAACATAGTACCTACCTATTATAAGAAGTGAAGCGAAAACTTAGGATACGATTATTGCGCGCAGGGAGGTCTGTAAGATTTGGCATAATTAAAGTTTATATAAGAAGTGTAGGAAGACAAAATGTATATATAATTACGGTAGAATTCGACCACCACGCGACGGCCACCATCCTATGTTAATATAAAATACGTTATAGTTTTTTGGCAAGACCTGTATAAAATCGGCAGCTTATGAACATTGACGCTCGCTCGTGAAGCCAAAGTAAGGCTAAGCCGCATTAGCGCGGACGGATATAACATTTTCGCCTCCATAATGAGCTTAACTCTAATAATAATTAATTATGGCGTGTGGTTCTTATCGAGACTTTATGAACTGACCTGCATAAATTCTCTTTCATTGTTTTCTTCTCTCAACACCATTGAATTATTTGGGTTCATTGAATATGTATTATCTAGTGGACGTGGTTCCTTTGCATTTGAATGTGTTTCCTTTTGAAGGATGACATGAGTGGGACTAATACCAGTTTTTTGGACTTAAGTCAAGTCAAGGTTACTAAAGACATCATCATCCCTACAGATACATCTTGCCCGATTCAGGAACCTTAAAGACCTTAAAGTCTAGTTCAACAGACTTCGACGAGAACAACACGAACATGATGATTTATATAAAAAAATACACCAATAACTGTGATGGCATAATGATAGATTCCATTGCCACAAAAAACGCCAACTGACAGTTTGTCATCTTAGTGACAGTTGTAAAATAACCCGTGAGAAATACCAACAAGGGTACATGTAAAGCTATCTGACAAATTTTGGATGTGTTATCAGACTTCAGTCTAACTTTGGGGTACCGTTAACCCTTAAATGGGAGGCGGAGATCAGTGAGCAGCGTTATCTGACACTGATATATTTAAAGGTAACTCTTAAGTTAACTTTTTTGGAAAGATAAGGCTGGATTAGTAATCAGGAAACCAAGCGACTGACTATCATCATCCTCTCATTTTTAAATAAGATTATTGAAAATGATATTGAAATCAAAACTGCAGCTGTAAGTTTTGACGCAATCAAAGCAGGATCAAATAATAAAATTGGTAAAATCGTTGAATTTCTTATTTGCTTACTAAGGCACAGGTAGACAACCCACGAAGAGAGAAGTATCTTCAATCACTTGCCATTTAAGCTTGACGGGTCAATTGAATATTTGTTTGCCCTAAAAGTGAGACTGATAATAAAGACTTTTAAAGGTAATTTATAAAAGAATAAATATCTGATATTGATCAGTGAGACAAACCTTTAAAAAACATACAATCATTTACATTAATCGCATTTAATTCATTAATACCCTAAACGTGTTTAGGTGTTTTAACGTTAGTTTGTTCCCCGATAATTAATGATGTTGGTTTAGGATTCGCCATTACGTTTCATTACGTATTAACTATTGTGGGTCACGGTTGATTAACCATTTGGTTATCATAGGGAACTATCTTTATGTCCAAAAACTGTTAACAAATATGCCAAACGTGAATGCTGCAAATGTCAAAAAGCATTCAATTCACTGAAAATTGAGCGGAGTTATATTTTGCACATTTTTAATTATTCTCATAAATAGTAGCCCGATGGGACCAACTCAAACTGCAGTTGTTGTCGGGACCACAAACTCGCAATGAGATGGCAAAAACTCCACTTCAGGATATGTCGTACAGTAATTTATTTCAAACGATAAGGTCGACAATATTGTATACTTGGGCAATCAACCGCCGAAAATACCCTCGAAGCGCGAACAAAAACATGCTAAAAATTCTATTTTTAATACAAACAATTAACCCTCCTACACGAGGGTGTGTCCAGCCCTTCAATATCCCGTAACCCACTCGACAGGCCGCGGTCCGAATTGTCCGCTAGTACTCGAAGCGTTATGTTTGTGTCACACGCACACGGGTTTACTATATACGTTGCGGGGACGACACGAGTATTTTCATCTGGTAAAAGTTGTGAACAATACTGACAAATAAAATTCAACACTGACTGTTGTAATTTGATGATGGGAATAGCGCACTACATTTGCTTGACTCAGCTACTTTTAATACAACTTAAGCTGAGGATATGAGGAACGCAGTGCATGATAGAAAATAAATTCGTAGTCTATGTATAAACTTTAAACGGCATGACTTTACTAGAAACGTTAAAATACATAAGCAATTGAGCATAGAGCACCTTACCTTATAACCTTATTGAAAAGGCAAGAAACGGTGGTTCCTATTTAAAAAAATGACAAAGCAATCATTGACTTAAAATAACAGTAAAGTAAGTCATACTGTACAAATAGTGAGATATCAAGACGTCTCCGCGTTACAAAATTCCATTTACAACTCTCGTTGCGGGAACGACACGACTGAGTTAAGTAGAAGTTGCCAGTCTGATATTGGACACAAATAACTTCTTATTACCTATAAGGTTAAAAAAACTTTCAGATGGATATTGGAACTTCGAAATTTATTGAACCTACATATATTATACATTTTTTTACAGTTCTAGTGTTGACTATCCATAGTCTAAAATATTGCAAAACTACGCATGCGTGAAAGAGGGTGGAAGATCAACCCTTAAGATCCCGGTTTCGTGTGAGCCTTGGGTCAGAAACGATCGCTAAATTTGCTCAACCGGAATAATATCTGGGTAACATGCTACGGCCATTACTACGTACGGTACGACGTCAATATCAAGATAGGATGTCTTTTCAGAAAACGCAAATAAACATAGATGTGATCGTTTTCCGTCAATAGGCATCCATACCGCAAGAGTAAAAGAACCGTCTGTACAATGAAGATACGAACTCACACTTTGATGTTTTTTTTTATGTTTTGTCTTAGTTGCTTTTAGACATAAATGTGGGGAATATAATAATAACAGCCTATAACTGTCCCACTGCAGGGCAAAGGCCTCTTCTCGTATAGAGAAGGATTGAGCACTGATCACCACGCTAGCTCACTGCGAGTTGGCGATTTCAGATAATTAAATCCAGGTTTCCTTACGATGTTTTCCGTCACCGTCAGTCAGTGGTGTCTTAGAATATCTAAGAAAGTATTTATGACATTGAAAAAGTCACATTGATACTTGCCTGGGTTTGAACCTGCAACCTCGTGCATAGAAATCCGGTATGTCAACCACAAGGCCACCACGACTGTTACGGGAATATACGAATTATTTATTCACAAATGCGAATTACATGATAATTCTCTAAATTAATATAATATCTATCAGCAAAGTACTATTCATGTGCTTTGAAAATCAAATCAACGATCCCAAGCGCATAAATCGAGACACGCCACCACTTCATCTTAAGTACAGTGTGGTCATTTTGAAAATCGTTCGTTATATACATATAAGGAAATAAGTCCTTAAAAAAGAAAAACCTCTAAGTCTGTACTTGTGACCTAGATGTCGTTTCGCATGTCGTGTCGCCATCGTACCGTATAAGTGAAGCTATAAAAGTCAACGACCCGAGCGTGCCTTGTTAGGGAAATCAACGTAGCAAGCGATGCCTTGCGAACAGAGGCACTTTAACAAGATATAGGCCTTTGCGTGATGTAGGGCCTTTTAGCGGATTGCATAAGTTCGAGGTCATTTTCAGAATGGTGTTTGTTTTGGACTGTAACAGGGTGTTTTAAGAAGCATGCATACTTGCTACCGTACCGTACCGTACCATGTTTTAGTAGACAAAGGTAGGTAACTTCTTCTGAATTATCAAAACCATTCATAACTGGATGACTGAAAAAAACTGAAGATTTTTGGATCCCTAACATAAGGCATCCAATCATGGTTATGAATTGAAAACCATAGAGTTTTTGAACGTGATAAAAATATATTTTTCTAGAGCTAAAACTTTTTGAAAATTAAAAAACACCCACCAATAAGCCTACATCAAGGAAAAAAATAGTTTATGAAAATATTATTTGATTTATGAATATTCTAGTTGAAAGCTGCCAAAATTAACTGCCACTTGATCTCAAACAGTTTTGCAACCATTACGACACTGGAAGACAGATGGTGTCCTATATTTAACTGGCAATCACTCGGCTAATCTTACGACATATCAAAACAAATATTCTTATTACCAGACACTTCAATACGGATTAGCAAATCTGAAACCAGTCGTAACACATGCCAATAAAATTTACATTTTGTGTATCGACACTAATGAAAGAAGAACTTAATTCCATCTGTATGCTTGTTACCATCTGATCCAAAATATTATCAATGGGATAAGTGTAAATAAGTAACGTTATATAAACATGCATATCTAAGTTCCCTATCTAAGTTACTATTCTGGGACACTGTTTCGCATCAGTCACTCACATCACATTATTTTTGCTTGTCGGTTTTAGGCATTGTGATCCAATTTGCTGAACACGTATTCGCGGAAGCTTCTTTACAACATCTCAATTCATGCTCGCCTTATATTTTGTCGATCCTCGTTCAATCGTTACCTTTAATGGCAAAGCCATTTAAGCATACTTTCTCAATGCTCGTCACTACGCTCATCTTCATTCACTCCGCGCTACTTTCTTACTTTCTCGTTATACATTAAATTCACTTACACGGTTCCAACTATTCTTAACTCGCATCATTACAACATTTTGGGCATAGCGTGCGCAATGTGTCCGGTTAATAGCAATAGACTGTCCCCCATTATATGGGATCCATAACAATTAATCTATTATCATTTCGCCAAATATCAAACGTCTTATCTGGTGACGAGTCTATTGCCATTTATCTGAATCGAAAGAGCTACAATTATTCCCGGAAAAGGAAACATGAACCCAATACACCAAAACTTTACGACAATGAATAAGAGCTCATAATTTTATGGCATCATCAAATTTATTCCCCGAAATAAAACCACTTCAACCATATGCAAATTCCGTTTATAAACTGTTTAGGCGTACCTAAAGTAAACAAGCGAGTCGGCAACATTGAAATTGTGTAACCGATGTTCTGTAAACAGTTCCTACTATGTGTGTACAAGGTGTTAACGTAGACGTAATTGTTTCGTCAATTAGTTTGACAAACTCGTATCAGAGAGTTCGTGTGATGAGTATTAATTTACGATATGACTACAAATTATTAGTTTCGGGGTTTCCTCAATAACCTGGATTATTATTTTGAAGAAAATTCAGTTTATTTATATTACCTACGTCTATGTTAACCCTTTCACTGCCCAGTGCACTATGGTACACGTCGATTGTTTATCTATTGTGTCTTCTTAGCGGACAGTCAACGTGTTAAAAGCAAATGTTTTTGTGTTAGCTTAACATTCATAACACTAAAATCAAATAAGATTGGATAGGAGATCGTCTAAACATCCACTAACGCGTCGATTGTACCTTCATCATCATCATTTCAGCCCGGTATCACCCACTGCTGGGTATAGGCCTCCCTTTTTCTCCGCCAATCCTCTATATGTTGAGCATCTCTTATTCAGGTGTTCGTAGCGATTGTACCTTATCCTAGAATAAAAGGCATTTTCCATCTGTGTTGAATTAGACTAATTTAGACTATCAAATAAAGTAAGCAAGAAAGAAATTTATTAAAGACTAACGTAACGCTCTTGAAATGTAGGTAATACGAACAATATCTGTCTTAAACACTGAACATAACACTACTAAGAACACTGCCAAACCTTTCATGGATAACAACCATGACGGGCATGACGATTGTTTGTATGGTTACCATGACAACGCGGGACATTAGGCACGTCTTAACGCTTATAAACCGATTAATATAAAGATTAGGGACACAAATAATACAAAGAAGTGTTTCTGTTTGTGTGTCTATTTAAGCCAAATTTTAGACACATCATTGCAGTCTAAAAGAAAATTGAAAGCTTATTAATAAGCTTTCAATTTTCTTTTAGACTGCAATGATGTGTCTAAAATTTATAATGATATCGACCTGTGTTGGTTTAGAGTACCTTAAGGTATCGTCTATAACTAAGAACTGGTCTGTGGAAGAAATAGGAAGTGGAAGAGTGTGCACAGGTTTCCAATTCACATGAACTTGGATCACCTTTCTTTATTAGCAACTTTTAGGCTCAGGTATTTCGGCTGGACTTGACACTTTTTTGTTTTAAATAAAACGTCGCCCCACACTAAAGAATTTCTCCCGTAACGTGGGTGCGTTTCATGAACATGAAATATCACATACACAAACACCCAGACTCGGGACAAACATCTGCGGATTTTTACCCCGTGCGGGAATCGAACCTGCAAACCTTAGCGCAGAAGTCCAATCGCTTAGCCACTGCGTCAGTCACGTCGACAATTTCTGCAGCAAATGTCCTTATTTTCTTGCACTTAAAATCTATGTATTCATATCCTAATCAATTAGTACACAGAGTAATAAATACAAGCTTCCCCGCGAACCAATACGCTAACTAATGGCATGACGATAATATTTTTCGTTACCATGGCAACGGCAGTCACTGGGCTCGTCTTAACGCTCATTAAACAAATGACGATATCCATAACACAACTCGCGATTTTGTTTTCGCTACATCAATAGGTACTAATGATACTTTATGTGGGGCTCGTAGCTGTGGCTACCACGTGGTTAAGCCGTGCTCGCCGCGGTCAATTTTGTGATGGGTGATCGTTTTCTAGTGTCGAGAACCCCACCGTGCTTCGGAAGGCACGTTAAGCCGTTGGTCCTGTGCCTGATCTCTCTCCGGTCGTGTCGGTCTACCGTCCCATCGGATTATGAGAGTGAGGGAATAGGGAGTGCACCTGTGTCTTCGCGCATACTTGTGCACTATAATATCTTCCGCGTAGTTGATTAGTCTCAGCTGAGACAGGCCGCCGTGACCGAAATTCGGTCAGGACGACATTTATGATACTTTATTTACTAGAAGTCAATACATTACTTTAAAAAATCTCTCTCGAATCTAGTTTTGCTCCAGTCTTTTTTCAGTCAATTCCCCAAATGTCATATTTTGACATTTACGACATACAGTCAATAGGATGGTACTTTTTACATTACTACACTGAAACTAAATCGAAATTATTTTTATACCCAACTCATAGTATAGCTAGTTGCGTTCTATTTATTTTATATACCACTAGCTTTGGCTAGCAATTTTGGTCGCCTGAAACCTTCAAGGTTTAATGTAATGATATTTCAAAACTGTACAGATATGTTTCTAGCGCGCTCCTTTTGAAGACGAGAAAAGGGGACAATTGTAGTATTTGTTAGTACTATTGTTGTCTGATTTAACATAAGACTAATGCAGTTCGGACTCACGAGTTCGAACACTTTTCTCGTTCATTTTGTTAGCAGAAGACGTATCTATACTTTTTGACATATCATTGGTTTAATGCTAACTTCAAGACGCTCAACATAGAGAGGATTGGCAGAGAAAATGGGAGGCCTATACCCAGCAGTGGTGATACCGGGCTGAAATGATGATGACAAATGCTAACTTCGCATCAAATCACAACGATTGAGATAGTAACAAACAGACAGACAGACTGAATTACTTTCGCATTTGTAATAGGTATCTACTAGGAAGGTTTTTTTTTTTAAAACGTCGCCCCACACTAGGAATTTCTCCTGTATCGTGGGTTTACAAACATGAAATATCACATACACAAACACCCAGACTCGGGACAAACATCTGTGGATCGCACAAATTATTGTCCCGTGCGGGAATCGAACCCGCAACCCTTAGCACAGCAGTCCAATCGCTTAGCTGCCGCGCCAATCAGGTCGATTAGTATATATTAGTATGTATGATTAGTTGTTTATAAATAGTAACGTCGGTATTAGCTACGGTTTACGTGATTACGTTATGAAACAAAGGTAAAACTACAATATTTTCATTAGAACTACACCGCATTAGGTCATCATAATATTATTATAGCACACGCTAGTAATATTTTATTAGATTTGTCCATTATATTTCTAGTCTATCAACATGGTACAGTCATATGCAGACATTTACCCCCTTATTTATAAAAAAATGTCAATTTTAAAACATGGACTAGATTTACCTGTCACTGTCGTTTGCATGTTAAAGGATAGAGATATCAATAGACTTAATACGGGTTTAAGCTAATGCAGGTATGATCTTCGATTATGAATAAGATGGATTATAGTGTTGTTACAGATAATCTTTCAAATTATTAATTTTATAGAATTTTATTGGACTGCCTCATTGACCTAGAGCTACGCTAAGCGAGACTGCTGAGCTTGGTCCTGGGTTCAAATCCCGGGTCGGGCAAAGTGTTATTAGGTTTTTTCATTAGCTAATTCTCAGTAGCAGTACGGATTCCGGATTTGTGTGCGGTTGATGAAAATAAGCTCGCGCTCGAGAAATGTGGTTGTACTATACACCTCTGCCTACCCCTTCGGAGAATACAGGCCTGATCTTATACATATATGAACTGTCTGATTTTATGTTATGTCGGTACTGTAACATGATTTTAATTAAGTAATTAATCTATAAACAAGTATGGTAGAGCCAACCCTATTAAATTAAAACATAACTTAACCTTTAAAGTACACAGAGCCCCTATAAAAACGTATAACGTGGCGCTGACAGAACTATACAAGATTAGGTGCGCGTGCGCATGTTTACATTACGGCGCGCGCAACAATTGAACATCAGGGTTTGTTGAACTAAAAGCACGTGGTTCAGTTACGAGGCGCGAATGAGATGTGATTTTGGTTGAGTCTGCTCTTAAAATACAAAAAGCTCTGTCTAGTTTTTGTCGTGTGCTGATTAATTAACTGGAAGGAAAAGACCTAAGAGAACATAGATACAGACTATCGGAGATGTTTTGGAGACAGAATTAGGAGTAGCAATCCTAAAAAATAACGCTGCGATAAGAGTAAATAACGGAAAGGTATTCCTGGATCCTTGCCAATCGTGGGGATTATGGTAACAGCCCCTCCCCCTTTTAAAAGGGTGAGGCCTTTGTTTAACAGTGGACGTCTTCCAGCTGATGATCGTAGCAATCTGCATCTTTAGGAAACAGGAGTAACACTGTATATTTTTAAACTGAGCACATAACACTATACTTAAACTGTGGTTTCTCTTATCTTCGTTCTCGTCTTCCTCAATTCGCCAAAAAAAAATCCTATTTTATTCGCAAATAAATCACAATCTAAGCATTCAATAACAACTCTTTTCATTAAACTACAATCACCACGATTGACAATACAAAAACAATCAAGATTCATCCTCAGAAAAACATGGGGTTTTTATAACAGAAAAACATTTATTCAGAAAGGACCGCCAGAGCACCCAAAAACAAGTAACAATAAAATAAAATAGTTTTTAATCTCCAAATATTAATAACAAATAAAAATTAGAATCCATACTTTCATGCTTATATTATAAATCTGAAAGTATCTATCTGTCTGACTGTCGGTTAAACCTTCACCACTAAACCGCTGGACGAATTTTGATGAAATTTGGCATATAGCAAGGTTATGACCCGAGAAAGGACATAGGATACTTTTTTTTTCATTTAACCTTCTAAGAGGTTTAAACAGTGGTTAACGAGCGAAACCGCGGGCAAAAGCTAGTATACAAATAAATTATATGCTGGCAGCATGGCTTCGCCAAAATGGCTACCAACTCAGCATGTGCTGTGGAACACCTACAGTTGGTTTTTAATTTGGCACCTAACACATACAGTTTCAAATACAACCCACAATGTAAACCCATACAACACTATATGACTTATGTAAACAGCTCTAGAACCATAAAAAACACTTTTAATATCATAATGTTTACCCACCTGCGACTTATAAACAAAAGAGACAGGTTGCACACATTTATGTTCATTCCTCTAACGGACGGGCGAGAAGGGATCGTTCCCTGAGGGTTCCGTATTGTCATATTACGTATGCTTGTACATATTAATTTGACAGTTGACTAAGATGAAGTTAGTACCGACTTGAATTTTTATTACAAGTATTTTTAGAACAACAAATAGTTTAGGACGTAAATTCAGTGTTCTGGTATGCTATTCACCCTTAATTATGTTTTTGTTGTGTTTTTTTTTTCTTTCATACGAACACATTTTGATTTTTTGTTGCCAAAACCTATCACTTCAAGATATATTATTAATTTATTTAACATTTACACATTGAAACTGTGCTTGCCATTAATTTCGGATGATTATAGGGCCAAAATTACATCTAAATGGCCTTAAACAGGGCATGATAAATCCAGACGGAGATGGCGATGAAATAAGATTCCATCCAAAAGGATTATAGGAGGAAGAATAAAGAGAAGTATTCACATGTCACCATGAATCAAGTAAATTTTCATTCATAAATGTCACCCTTACGTCCTATCCTTACAGATCCCTAAAACAAAACTTCTCCCCTACTAATTATGCGCCGTGACATGAACTCGATTCGACTTTAGTGACATAAACTACACTGTGACGTAAGCGTGACTTTATGCAGTTAAATCATACCAGATATGGGTGCAGCAGTATTATCGTAATGGTTATATGATAGGGGAGTTTTTGGGGCACATACGAATTGCGTATTATATATGGAAATTTGGACATGATACGATTGGGTCGCAAGGAAATGATATCGTATATCGGTGTTTGGGATTACTTAATACGCAATAACTTCTAGCTTAAAATGCTAATAATTTGGCCTAATTACAGCTTAGAAGAAGAGCTAGATTTTAATGCCAATCTATCGAAATTACCTCAGTCGTCATCATCATCATCATCATCAGCCCGTTGCAGTCTACTGCTGAACATATAGGCCTCTCCCAATGTACGCCACAAAGCACGGATCAGGCATTTAATGCCCTTTGAAATACAAGCGTTTTTTTATATATTATGTAATGTAATTTTATTGATTTTCGGTTCAGTTTTAATTACATGATGAAATATCTACTGTTTCCGATTGATATCACAAATGCGTTGTTTTATTCTCTCAGTTAAGCTTAGACCGTATAATATAATACATTTTTTCAGCTAACTATAAGAAGGCAGTCACGTCTTAGACGACAAAAAATTAAAAACGTAGTCAAATACCAGAATAGTGTAGTGTAGAGTAATCTGATGGTTTTTTATCGCACCGCGCATTCTAAAGTTAAACTTATCTTTTTGACGAGATGCGCCGACGCAACAGTCGCGGGCCGCACTATACTTACCTACGGCCCCTTTTTTAACAAAAAACAGACTCCGACAGATTCCCGTCACTATTTTGGGAACATAATTAGTTCAGGCGACGGTCATAGGGATGCAATCAAAGATAGTCTAAAAATAGATATGAATTTAGGGGACAGGAAGGAAATATTAATACATAGAAAAGTCTCGTTTATATTATCTTTAAATTAGACTGCCTCGTTGGTATAGCGGTCTCAAAACGACGACCTGATGTGGGCAGTAGCTAAGCGATTGGACTACTGCGTTAAGGGTTGCAGGATCAATTCCGGCATGGGACAAAAAGTTGTGCGTTTCGCAAATGTTTGTCCCGAGTCTGGCTGTTTGTGTATATTTCATTTTTGTAAAAGGCACCCAAAAAAAAATACTCGACTGTTGAGCGCGACCTCCTGGGTTCGATTCAAGGTCGGGAAACTCTCAGTAGCAGAACAGAGTCTGGATTTGTGCCCGTGTAATGGCAATAGGCTTGCCCGCTAATAGGTACATTGGGGTCCTGATAACTGGGGAAATGTGGGTGTGCTACACACCTAAGCCTTCAGGGACTTCCGGCGTGATGTTATGAATGTACCTATGTTATGTAAGACAAGTCGCGATTATTTTATTTATAAACTACAGTCTATGGATACTCTCTGACTATGCTGTTTCTATGTGAAAGCGAGTTATGAAAGGAAGCGACGAGAAGCAATCCTTTTAAAATTTAATAAGCTTGTTACTTGAACTTGTTTACTTGCAAAAGATGAACTTTGTATAACTCGATAGAGTGCACAATAACTTACTATAACTTGGACTATATATCAGAAGTTAGTACTGGGTGAATATTAGCTTATGTTATTTTCTATACTGTAAGAGAAAGCTTGAGAGACGCTCAAGGCAGAGAAGGTTGGCAGAGAAGGTTGGCAGAGAAATGGGGAGGCCTATACCCTGCAGTGGGTGATACCGGGTTGAAAAGATGATGATGATGAGAAAGCTTTGTACTTCTTTTTAAGAATAATGTGCGATCGGAGTATGAGATTCGGATTATTTTAAATACACTATAATTCCTACACAAGAATTTGCTAGTACCGGACAAAAAACGACAAAATTTGTCCCTTCACCGATATTCAACGTCTAAGCTTATATTCAAACCGTCAAAAATGCACAGTCACACATTTTTCATGACACATGAATTCGCTAAACATAACGCCCTAAGGGATTTTCGCTGTCTCTCACCTTCTGCCGTGTCCGTCTCACTCTTTTCTGTCAGTGGAGTGATAATTGGTCAGTCAGCAGTTATGTAATGGGGCTAACTGACCAGGGTGCGCCGGACGGTGTCAGAGGGTTACGTGCACCTTTTTTGAAGCCATAATCCGCACGTTTGCCAAACGAAATGATGGTACCTTTTCATCTTTTAGGAGTTATAGTTAAGTCGGGTTTAGTCACTTAACGATAACTTCTAAAAGATATCGCTGTTGACAATAAGAATGCCTATAGAGCACTGTACATGTGCAATTTATATTTTTGTCTATGGTACTTTAGTAGTATTTCACAAAACCCTTACATTTAGTTTTAATTTTTACTGTGCTACCCCGAACAACGCGACACATTTAAATATAGTTTTAGTCTACGTCTCTAAAAATGTCAAAAAATAATCTTTCAGAATTTTGTTATACAGGCGATAAACTTCATCGTATCATTATTAATAAAAAAATTAAATACGAAGAATTTTAAAACAAATAAAACCTCAACACAGAGACCAAATTAGTTTAGTATTTCAATTAAAAAGAAAGTCACGTCGTCAACGAAACAGAAATTGAAATAAATATAATGTCATATTTAGGTATTTTACTGATGGAAACTACTAGAATGTTCATACACAATGTACTTGAATTTAAAACACACAGCGTTGAACCAGGCTCAGAAATAAATAAATCAAATAAACAAAACGTTCACAAAAATAAACAATCAGGAACGAATAAAGGGAACAGTTAGGAAATTGAAAAGTAAGACAATATTAGATTTTAACTAGGGGAGCCACTGAAATAGAATTGTGAGATAAGCGAGGAAATATGGAAATCAAATTTAAAACGCTTCATGTTACATAGCATATGTTAGGGAAAGAAATGTATGGGATTCGTGTGCGAGAGAAACTTGATTTAGGAGGAGAAAATGAAAAATTACGTAGCTTATAGACAACCGAGAATCAATCAGAAGCAACGGGCAAAGTTCTGGCATCAACGGAAACCTAACACAACTGCGCCTATTCAATAAATGAAGTTGAAGCTACTAAAGGAATCAACTATATGAGTAAAGACAAGAAAATAATATCTGATGTCAAATTATAATAGAATAACTAAGCTTTATACAGCCTTAACCGTTAAAGATAAAGCAAACCTTGCGAAATACATAACTAATAATCAAGACCAAACAATGAATCCAATCGATTATTACAATTATGAAATTACAAACTACAGATCAAATATGAAACATATTATATGTATAAAAGAGACATTTGCGAAGAGTACGTTCAAAAGTTTAAAGATTTCCTTCAGAGTCTATCATGGGCAGAAGTTTACATAGAACCTGATGCTAATAAAGCGTTTAATAGATTTTACGAGTTTTTCTGTCTATTATACAATTTATGCTTTCCAAAAATCAAAATTAAAATTCACACCGGGATTACAAATAAACATAATTGGATAAGTAAAGGTCTAAGAAAATCTTGCAAAAATAAAAGATTCTTGCGATATCTTTACTACAAAAATAAAAATTCAACAAATAAAAAAAAGTATTTTAAGTACTCATTGATTCTAAAAAAATGTATAAATAAATCAAAAATAAATACTAATATTAATTTCATTAACAATAGTAAAAATAAATGTAAAGCAACGTGGTCTATTATTAACCGTGAAATTGGAAATATAAAACTTGATAATAATATTGGAGAGTTAAAATTAGATAATGGCCTTATATCAAATCCCATTGACATAGCGAATACTTTTAATAATTATTTTATTGAATCTACAAATTTCTCTCAGAATAACTCACATAATAAAAGTGACGTTAAAAATATGTCAATTCCTAATTCTATATTTCTCAGTCCTATGACTGAAGATGAAGTGAGCAAGGAAATATTAACTTTAAATAATACAAATTCAGAAGGTTATGATGGAATTTGTACGAAAATAATTAAATCATGTAAAACAGAACTTCTTACTGTATTGACATATTTAATTAACCTCTCATTCTCTTCAGGAACTTTTCCTGAAGCATTAAAGTTATCAATTGTAAAACCTTTGTACAAAAAAAATGATAAAAATGACATTAAAAACTATAGGCCAATTACTCTTATACCAATATTTTCAAAAATATTCGAGAAATGTATGCTTAAAAGACTTGCAAATTTTTGTAGCACATATAAAATAACAGCAAACGAACAATTTGGGTTTCAAAAGCACAAATCAACAACATTAGCAATATATTCTCTTGTAAGTAGTGTTTTGACTAGCATTAATAATAATCACCTAACAACCGGACTTTTTTTCGACTTATCACAAGCTTTTGACTTTGTAGCACATGACATATTGTTAAAAAAATTAGAAAATGTCGGAATTAGAGGAATAGCACTTCAGTGGATTTCGTCTTATATCAGCAACCGTAAACAATGTGTTGTTGTAAATAAAATATTGGACAACACACTTACATCTTACGAATCCGATTACAGAGAAAACAAGCGCGGCGTCCCTCAAGGAAGTGTTTTGGGTCCCATCTTGTTTATTTTATATATAAATGACATGCCATTGATCACAAATCACAAATGTGTACTGTTTGCTGATGACATTTCTATATTAGTAACATCTGATAAAAAGTCAAACTCAATATCTGATCATGAAATGGATATTAATAATACTATTGATAAAATCTTAGGCTGGCTACAAGCTAATAAACTAAAAATTAATTTAGATAAATCTAACTTTATACAGTTTAATAAATCCAAACATACAAAATACAACTTTAAACTCAATATCAACAAAATAAAAGAAGTTACGCATACAAAATTTTTGGGAGTAATTGTAGATCAAGATTTGAACTGGAAAATGCATGTCGATATTTTGTGCAATAGGATAAATAAATTTGTTTATGCTCTTAAGCAAGTAAAGGATGTAACAAATAAGGAAGCAACTCTTACAACGTACCATGCATATATTGGGTCCATTTTACGTTACGGACTTATTTTATGGGGTAACAGTACGGATAAAGATAGGTCATTCATTGCACAAAAAAAATGCATCAGGGCCATTTGCAGAATCCGTCCGGATGAATCATGCAAACCGTTCTTTAAAAATTTAGGCATATTACCACTACCTTCACTTTACATCTTTGAAATCTCTAATTTTGTGCACAGTAATATGGGACTGTTCCAAAAGGCATACGAAGTCAACTCTCGTTTAAAAAGGGATGCGCAAAGACTTGTTATAAAAGACATTCCTAAATCAGACAAGTATAATAAAAGTTGTCTTGCAATGTGTGTCCGTATTTATAATAAAATCCCAAAAGATCTAAAACTATTACAATGTCCTAAGTTATTTAAAAAGAAACTTTATAAATGGCTGAATGAATGTAATTATTATGATATAAAAGATTTTTTAAATGCTAGAATGTAATGTACCAATTTATTAGTTAATTAAAATTTGCATGCAATTATTATATAGCTAAACATGTGGACATAGAATATTATTGTAACAACTTTATACCGTGTTTAATGCAAATAAAGAATTATTATTATTATTATTATTATTACGCCTAATTAGTGCTGTCACTCTAGAATATCAACTCAAAAATAGCTCTATAAACATTCTCGTCCGAGATATAGAAGCTAATATCAGATTAAAATACGTAAATACGTTGTGATAGCGTCACAAAATGAGCTGAGATATAGTTATCGAGACGTAACTCGATTTAAAAGTCGGAGGGTGTCCCAAGAGCTGCTATAATGCTTTAAAGTCGACATTATTTCGTCCGTAGACCGTAATAGGCGAGGAAAAGTGGTTCTGCGACAGGAAATTCAGAATATTTGCATGTTAAAGATGAAAAATGAAAATATATTAAATGTAGTTTCGTTTGTATTTTCCAGTAACACGCCAGGGTTCCCATATGTTTCATTTATCGGTGTTTAAAGCTTTACTACATTGAAAACGTTACATAAGTAAATATATCAAAAAACCTGTATTCATACATTCATTAAAAAAACAAAAGAATGTCAACTAACTTGTATTGTACAGTTACAACCCAGGAAAGCTCCTTGACATTTTTAGAAAGCCCTTATGCATATAATATTCACACATCACTCTTATTTTACACCGACTGTGGATTAACATTAAGAGCGTTTACAAATAATCCCCACCCGCTCGTTCCGCGGAACCGAGAGCCACTACAGGTAGACGCAACACCCACTCGTGGCAATTAAAAGCAAAAACAGGGATGAAAAATAGGGCTGGTAAGTGGAAAATATTGTAGGTGCTAGAGACTAATAATGAATAGTAGGAAAACGCCCAAGGACCGCATAAATACTCATGCAAAGGCTGAAATTCACAATTAATTAATCATTAACGCTTAGAATCGTAGGTAACACAACGGGAATACAGACTTCAGTAGAGGTTTATGGCAACTCCTTCTGACAATAAACAATCGAAAAATACTGATTTATAAATAGCATTATGCAATCCAGACCTACAAGAATTAGTTTACGTCCTAAGAATGATCTTAATATTGGTCGCCAAAGACTGTGACGCGAGACTGAATCAAATGATGATACCAACACAGAAGAATTATTGGCAGTTAAATTAACAGAGACACTGACCCCGACGTAATTGTTCAAACGACTCGATGATCACGTCATCGACAAAAAAACGGGTAAAGCTATTTTTGTGAAGCATAAAACAATAGGTTTGTCAAATCTATAGCAGCTTTAAAACCAACTGAAATCATCCGAAAGGATTATTAAGAAGGTCATCAGAGTTTGGATAAAGTCGTACGAAATTCTGTGGATGGGAAAATGTGTTAAAAGAAATATAACTTTGGTTCTTGGGATATGCTTTTCATGGACCTGTGAGTTCATACCTCAATATCTGCCATTTGTCAACCCTAGACCGTCGGCCGGCCAGACTGGGATTGACCCAAATCGTTTGTAAAATTCAAAGGGTCTTAATAGGCAGTCCCAAATTAATGAATAGGCTTTAAAATGGAACACTGTGTACTATTGTATAACTTAAAAGCGAAACAATACATTCATAATATGACATTTATATTGAATGGCAGCTAGTTAAGTGAGTTAAGTTAAGCTAATGTAAAATGAGGAAAAATACTGCAACATCTTGGATATCACTCATATCCAAGATGTTGCAGTATTTTTCCAGCACTTAATCACAAGACCGAATGATTTTCAAATCAATACTGAAATTTCGCACCAATTTCAACTGTGAAACCTTTACGGTTATAGAAGTTGAAGCCAGAATCGTTAGTACCAGCTGAGATTAATTGAATCTTACCAATCTTGAGAAACCGTGAGTTTGATCAGTTGGTTCTTGAATCAGATATGATTTTAATACGTCTTTGTTTGATATTCATAGCATATCTACTAATTAATTGAAAATCTAATATTTTCTCTGAAATATTTAACGGACGGAAAGACAAACTAAAATAATAAGTTCATCGATGATAACATTTTTATGTAACCGCCTGTAAATTGTGAATACCTGCATTCTGAAGCTATTGAGAAAATAGCATCATACTATGATTATATCAATATTGTCGGTGTTTTAATTAATTCAAATGATCGTATGGAGAAAGTTGAATAATACATGTAACTGAACGGTGCGGTAAACGTACCTTCTAGGAGACATTTACAAAGGTTGATTCCTATTACATTTTTAAGACGCAGAAACCTTCCATAAGGGGCACTTCCATCAAAAAGATAAGGACAAACATGACATAAATTTCAATATCCAGAATATTTTGTTCGCAAAGGTTACAGTAAAATACTGAGCACGAACATAAAACATACAAGAATAGATTAATGACAGCTCTACGACAAAGGAGTGACAATGACAGAGAAGAATGGTGTGCCATTGTTTGCGGTATGGAAAGACCTGAAAATCACATTTCTTCACGCACGCCTGTCAACGATAAAGGAGCTGTAAAATTTGAAGCTATGTTCAATTTTAACGCTTCATTATTCGAAGTTTTGTTTTAATGATTAAGCGAATAGCTATGAAGTTACGTGGTTAGACTTTTGCGCTAGGAGTTGCAGAATTAAATATCTGATACGTTTTTAAACATGAAATATTACACTGTAATACTGACAAATAAATATCTGTAGATCACATGAATATTTTCTCGACAAAAGCTTCAGTTTGTGAATGATTCTGAGATCCAATGTCAGATAGTAATACTAGAAATTCTTCCTTTTTTTTAATACATAACTAATGCATGTTTTCTATAGTTTTCCAACAGGCAACATATTTGTTTTTCACTTTCAAAACTAATTAAAAGTCTATTATTGCAATAAGACTTTCCACGTGCTTCGAATCGAAATCGTATCAGTGGGCGATATAAGCCAATATGTAACGAACATCCCACACATATAATCTTTATACCATTGTCGTTAGAGTTCAAAATTGATTAACAAAATATCAAAATTCCAGCAATACAAAATTAACTTTGGTGAAATATATTTAGAGTTCAATATTGCGTGTCGATATGAGAGTGAATGTATTGTAGGCAGACGTAGTGATGTAGACGTGACTGAAATATCGATACAGTAATTCGACGTTATATCTTGACACGTATTTCGTGTCTGGAATCCGAGATTTTCTTTTTATTTAGACAAATGTGTTTACCGTCGTACACGGAGGGGTTTAAATGTTTTCAGGTTTACTGTAAAATAGTTGCTTGAGTTTTGATATTATTTTTCTGGATTAAAGAATTAAGTTAGCGGCAGATAGTAAGTCATAGATTACCATTAGACGTAAACGATATAACTCAATAATGGTCTCGCAATTTTACATTGGACAGACTAATCGGTTCTGGGAACATAACATCGTTATAATTTTCACTCCTAACCAAACCGATCTCTCCGATTTCTCATACATCTCAAGATCCGCCTTCACACAACTGCCAAACATTCCCAACTATTTTCCCCTTTAACCCACGTGGATCAGGAATGCTTGAATAGTTTCGGACTCGAAAGGAGCCAAAACAGATTTATATCGACATTCCCTTCAAGTATAGTACGTCCCCATACGTCCTACAAGAGGGGCGTAGGTCGACCATTGTGAAATTCGGGCCGTACCTCGCAGATCAGACGATAGTCCCTTATTAAGAAACCGCTGAACAAACGCTAAATATTTCTCCTACAGACTTCACAAAGGCACTTGAACGTTGAAATTGAATAGTATTGTGAAACGAATACGTATAGGTCTTAAAATAATGGTTGAAAACATTCTGGTATTCGTCTGGGGATAATAAAAGGTTCACTTAAGTCATGGCTTTGAGCTTTGCTAAAGATGGAGGTTGTATTTTAAAACCCTTGTAAATACCAATGTTACCATTGGACCATGACTATAGGTAAAATACTTTTACGTTGATTTAGGAACGAGGTCGTTTTCTTTCATGATGAAAGGGAAGGATATATTATAAGGAAACCTAAAGATTGCTTATACTCAGCGAAACCCAATAATAAACACTGACTCGGAAATGCACCTCAAATACTTCTATACTCTAGCTTCGCAGTTGCGCTTTGCGACGACCAGACCAACGAGGCAGTCGCTAGTCGCCCATAAAAAGCATATACAAACAAATTAATGAACCATATCATAGTTATGAAACAAGTTGTTACTCACTGACACACTTTCATTCATGTTAGATACGACCTTGAACGAAGCGATTGCTGCCTTGTTCCATTGATTGTGGTCGCTTGACATTTCTATTGTAACACATTCAAAGATTACTGTAACATTTATCATACTACAGTGTGAAGTGTGATAAATGACGTGTCTACCAATAAGTATAATGTTAAGCAAAAAGTGTTTTATGATGGATATAAAACAACTGTAAGAATGATCAGACTAATACTATAAAAAATGCAGTAAATGCGGTAGGTATATTTGCAGTTGACAGTTAAGAATATCGAATTAACAATTAAGCAAAACATCGTAAGGAAACCGGCACGCCTGAGAGATTTTTCAACGGTGTGTAAAGCCATGACAGAGGTCTACAGACGGTTTAAACTCTGACACCAGGTTGTTCATCAACCATACTATAAGAAGTTACGAATTTAGTTCTTAAGCTTGATCAGATCGTTTCAAAATGTAAGAAGGCTTATACAAAAAAGACCCTTTGAAAAAACCATGAAGATCTTAATGTAGCCCAAATAAATTCTCCATTTTTCTTGACCGTCAGTAACCATCACAAAGTCTGTCTACTATCGACGATCGAACTTCATACATCAGAGCCACATAATAATTTCCTAACATCCATCAAAGCGGTCAAGTGTCCAAATGTATTCTTCCCATAGGGACCTTGGGTTAAATAGTTTTGGCCGGCCGCCAGTAACTACTGGATACGCGTACAGCTTTATATTTAGAGAGTTTCCTAGTTAAAAAGTGTAGATTTTATGTCGCGTATCAGCTGCTTGTGTTACCACCCAAGGTGTATAGTATAAAGAAGAAACAGAAACACAAGATTTTACACGAATCTAAATCTCCCACTTAAGGAGCGAAAAAAGTCGACTATGTATTTTAACTTATAAGTTTTGTTCCTTTCATGCAACTTATCTTCGAATGACTTTCCTCATCGACACTCTTTGGTGAGGTGATCTCTTAACTTCACTTTTTTCTGACTCTTCTGGGTTAGGTTAGGTTATGTTATCTACATTTAACATCAATAAAAATGTAATCAGTCCTGTTCCCTTTGTTTCCCTAAAGAGATGAATCCTTTCTTTAATCCAGCCAAATATCGCCACAATCAACCCACACACAACTTAGATAGTATACGGTGAGATACAATCTCGAGGCGTACCTACTTTCTGTGAAGCGGGTCCTACGAGGTCCTCTGGGAACGATTTTATTAAGTTTAAGCGAATCACGGTCTGAATACTTAAAATTTCCATTTCTGAAGGTGGAATTTCCTTTGTTTGGGTGCTTGGATGTGGAAAGGGGTTTTCTGGTACTGACATGTAGTTGCGTGCCAGAACTGATAAGTATACTCGACATACTACATAAACGATTGAACTGCAGAAAATCCTTAACTATCGCTTGATGGAAAGGTATACCTATAGGAATGACTGCAAAGGTACATAGATTTTGATCTATGGAGATATTAGATATAAGGCTATCAGGCTTAAAAGGAGGCCTATAAGGCAAGCCGTCGGAACCTTCATTGTTTTGTACCAATCCGTATCAATTTCTTTGCACTGGATTGCCGTTTCGATACGCATTACGCAGGCATCTTTTCTTCGAAATGTTGAATTCATGGTAAGAAGATTCAAGAGATGTCTGTGTTTTATTGGCTAAAAATGTAGGGTCTCACAGCTCATTTCTGAGACTAGACACTTTTATTCTGTCACTGTTTTAAATAGCCTGAACTATTACATCGAAAAGTAGACACTTTATTTCAGCGCAGATTTATCTTTGTGCTGAGTGTAAATCATAAAATGCAATCCCTTTTGTTCACGGCACGCATATTTTATTCCATAGGGGGCTTGTTAAAAAAAAGGTTTTAGGCCCGTAAAATAACATGTGACATCGCAAGAATACTAAAATTAAAAACAACATAATATAAAAATATTGTATTCAGTAACTTCTTTCTCTTTACTTTGTAGGTCAAGCGGCAACACGAGAAGCTGTGATATTAATACATCGGAAAGATCTGTACCAATAACATATTTTCTTAGAAATAACAATCCATTTGATCGATCGACTGTAACGGGCTTTAATACGAATTGCGACCCGGACAGACTTCGGTTGGGCAGACTTAGGATTTATGTAAAGCCTTTGATGTTGGACATCAAGGTAAACCTAGAGGTATACAATTTAGGAAAATCAAGTATTTCGGATTTCTAATACTACCTAATAACAGTACTAAGTACAGCCCAAGCACCAATCTCGCTACCATCCTTGTTTACTGGACAATTACTATACCATGGCATTTTTAGTTTAAATGTGACAATGAACTCGTATAGATAAGAAAAAGATGAAGGAAACTAATTATGCCAAAGATACAAGGCCATAAATTTAAGGTTTTCTATCATTTCTCGAAAACGCAAGAACTTTATCTTTAAAAAAAATATTTGCCGACTATCTTTTTGAATTAAAGCCATGTAATGAACGACCTTTAGACATAAATAGACCACCATACCAGTCTTAACATACCAGAATACCTAATTAGTAACAGTCATTACAGCGCCATTGAACTAGTTCATATGTACTAAGAACAAAGAGTAGTTTGTGTATGACGTCATTCGAATCGAATTAGATATAGGAGCTCGATTAGTACATATTATGATTGTGATATTCTTACATACTTCTTTTATTTTAGCGTGCTATGTCAAATCTATTCCACGGAGCGCAAGGTTTGATGGCTCAGAAAATTAGTACATTATTTTCATAAACTTTCCTATTGGATTGAAATTGGACTGGCCAAGTCTTTGGTATGCACCCTAAGAGATGGCGCAATTCGTTAACAAAATACATAGATGGCTGACACTGAAGACGTCGATGACCCAGGAGGTGATGGCGGGACTAAGTTTTTGCCGCCTTTCGAAACAACTGGACAGTGCTGATCAAAGATAGGGAGCAAGAAGACGGAGGATCCATCACGCCTGTATTCCCCGAAGGGGTAGGCAGAATCGACTGTAAAGTACTCCCACATTTCGCCAATGTTATAGATACCAATGTAATAGGGAACGGGCCTATTGCCATCATCGTCATCATCGTCCACTGCTGGACAAAGGCCTCCCCCTTAGAAAAGGGGGGGTTGCCATAATCCCCACGCTTGGCAAGCGGCTAGGGGATCGCAGTATTGGTGATCAAGTTACAGAAGACGCTGCTGCCCATCTTCTGGATTTTCCCTTAGTCGCCTCTTACGACACCCACGGGAGGAGAGGGGGTGGTTAATTCTAGGCCGGATACCACACGGCACTCTAGGCCGGATACCACACGGCACATTACACATTATTGCCATCAACCGGGCACAAAACACAGATTCCGTGCTGCTAATGAGAATTACCGACCAATTGACAGAAAAAACCCGATAACACTTTGCCTGAACCGTCCTGGGTCAAACAATAACCATTACAAACAAGGGCACGAAGATTGAAGACTAGGTTGTCCTATATTGGACATTATTACACATTAATCTTGCAATAAAAAGACCTGAGTGTGAACTGTCAGCTCTAGAACCGTGAGAGAAACCGAAGGAAATAGCTCATTACGAAGCTCGTAAGTCAAGGGCCGAGCCGTGTGGCTACTTAGAAACAATTGTTTGTTCAACTAGTTATGGGTAGGGGGTCATAAAGCGACACTAAGGTCTCGTACAAAAGGTTAATCAGTCTATCAGTATAACCTGAGGTACTGCACTGATAGCCGAGTGGTATGACCGTTGGATTGCCAAGTCAAAGATCGCAAGTTCATATGCCGCATCAGAGTTTTTTCGAATTCATGTGCGTACTATAAATTAGTTATCAGTTGCTAAAAACGGTGAAGGAAAACATCATGAAGAAACCTGCAAACCTGAGAGATTTTTCAACGGTGTGTGAAGCCATGTCATAGGCCTACAGGCGGTTTAAAATCTGACACCAGGTTGTTCATCAATCATACGATAAGAAAGACTACGGTCTTGTACGAAAGGTTTATCAATCTATCAGCAGTGTTGTAACTAGCATTTTATACGCCCGGTGCAAGCTTCTTTAACAGCGCCCTTTTATAATTGATCGTGGTCTTTGTCAGGTCATTTCCGCGTTACTCTAGGGTATGCGCCCTGTGCCGAAGCACCGCTGGCACTACTACTACTACTCCCACATTTTGGCAGCATGTCCCAATGTAATATGGGGCGAGCCTTTTGCCATTAAGGCAAAAATCCAGACTTCGTTCTACTAAAAATAACATACTTCAAGGGAAAAATCTAATAACAATTATTCGATCTCGGAAATCGAGCCCAGGATCTCATGCTCAGCATTTACGCTTGCAACCATTAGTCCAATACATATTTTAGCAACCTGACCTTTCTTGCCGTCACATATCCCACTTCCATATGAGTCAATGACACGGCTTCAAGCAAAATCGTGTGGGGTCACAAAGTTTACATTCACTTTGATGTAATTTTGAAATTCCAAAGACATTCTCGAAAAATTCAAGTACCTTCTGCAACGCCCCTCTGTATTGTTCCCACACAAAGGCCCAAAAACTTGTATAACAAAGTCAACAGAATGTATGAATATGCAATGACATGCCACGGGTTACTTTACTCTACAAAAGCTTTTATTCAATGCGGCACGACTACGATACGATATTATCTAAAAAATATAAAAGAACGTGATCTTGTAACACTAATTGGCTAAAAATTTCTACTACTTTCCCCATAATTTATTTATTTTATATAAATTTAACAAACACTCATATTGATAATATTCTCATTCACAGGACTTTGTAACTGCATATATATACATATATACTAGGTATTAATTAACAGAAAAGGCCAGTCTGTTTATTTCTACGCAACCTTGACACTAAAATAATAATTATGCAAAATCCAAACTTTTGTGATTAAGACATGACGTGATCCAAATGCCATAAATTAATTCGACTGTATATTCAGATGTCACGAATAATACACAGAACAAAAATATTTAGACACGCAATTTTTATTTTTTTTCAAACATAGGATTTTTTTTATTTTGATTATTCCAGTACGTTAAATGGATGTGTCATGACATTACTTGAACATCATATATCAAATGAAGCAAAACTAAAATTGAACGTCGTCTCAACTCTCATATAAAGTAGGATCGTACCATGCAAAGAGCTTTCATCTCCCTTAACGCACCTCAACCCACGTTACAAAACAAAATTGTTTGGAATTATAAAACAAATACTTTTTGATACAGATGTTAAAAGATATGCACACGAAACTACAAATTGCTCTGCCTTTAAGTTTCATTCTTCAGGGGATACAAAAGAGATCCGTGATCTGCAGATGTTTGTTCAAAGTTTTGACATATTTCACATCAGCCCCTATGCATGATAAATTGAAAGTAGCGTTGTCGAATAGAGACGATAGATTTGACTCCCAATTTTACGATGTAAATTGAGGATTTTCCTACGAGATTTTACCTTTATTTCGAAAATTAGCTTCGTGTTAAAGGCAATCATCGCATGTTTCATTACGAATGGTTCAGTAGTTAATACTTTATGAGGTAACAAATCAGCTGACAGTTTTACTTTCGCATTTATTTTTTTACTAGCAGCACCTCGCGGTGTGGCCCGCTACATTTTTCGGGAAAAAAGTAGCATATGTGTTAATCCAGGGTGACAGCTACCTCCATACCATTATCAATATCGGTCCAGCCGTTTGAGCGTGAATAAGTAACAAACACACATACAAACTAAAGTGTTGTTAGTTGGGAAGGTTAACAGAACCTTTATTGAGCTATGTTCCTAGCAACATTATGTTTGCAGCTTAAACTAAATGACGTCAGATTCAATAGAACCGCATCCGTGTACAATCGAGCGCATTTACTATAAACAAATATTTATTTAATTCAACGCGCGTCGCACACTGTTGACACAAGTGGTGCAGTCACGATCCACTGGATGCAATAGTTGGATTAAAAGTTTTGTGTCGCGATGCTTACCTGGCACGTGTAATTACACTTACATGTGTTTAAAGAGAGTTGCGTTAAAAGTGGAATGGTGCCATGGAGGAATGGAACACATGCCGCCAAAGTTTATTACTTTGAAGTTTCACCGCTAAGCTCCGTTAGTATGGCACTATTCTCTTCCTGTCCTATACTAATATCATCATTTAAGGATGTATTTTTCTCCCACACATTCTTTTCCACTTACGAGTAGAAGACATACGATATATTTGATACCTGGTAACGACCAGCTACGACTCGCGAAAGACAATTTCTAACATTTTCACTAAACAGAAACTAATAAACATTATTGACTGGCCTGTTGGTCTAGTTGTTAGTGACCCTTACTGCAAAACCGGAGGTCGAGGGTTCGATTCCCACCCAGAATAAATCTTTTCGTGATGAGCATAATCATTTGTTCTGTATCTGGGTGTAATTTATCTATATTATGTATGTATTTAGAAATATATAAGTAAATTTATCAGTTGTCTGATTACCATAATACAGGCTGTGCCTAAGTAGAACTTTCTTACTAAATTGTAAACTAGTGTACTCATATTAGGTTGTCTTATACTTTTGCGATCCGTTGTAGGCTAAGTATGTATTCCTTATTTACTGAATTATTTTTTTCTGCCTAGTTTGGGGTCAGATGACCTTGTGTGAGTTGTCCCAAGATATTATATTATTATTATTGTTGAAAAAGTAGTAGCCACCAATAACCTCGTGCCAATTCGGGATAGCAGATAGCTGCGGTAGTGTCGAAATTCGCGTCAGTCCCATGACAGATCGTTGCGGTATTGTTATGGACGATTTTTGGTCTCAATTTCCTCGGTTTCAAACACGTATAACTCTTTGATGTTTATAGGATATTTAAAATATAGCACGGCCATATAAAAGCCACATTTTGTAAACCTGTCTCTGCCAAAATGTCCTTGCCCTGGAGCTATGTAACAGTGTTTTGATGTTCCTATTAAAATTATAATTTGTACCGTAACATGTTACAAGATCAGTGTTTTTAGTTACCAAACGACAAATATTAACAAAATCA
The DNA here is from genome assembly GCA_905340225.1 of Abrostola tripartita. Classification (NCBI taxonomy): domain Eukaryota; kingdom Metazoa; phylum Arthropoda; class Insecta; order Lepidoptera; family Noctuidae; genus Abrostola; species Abrostola tripartita. The sequence continues at coordinate 1,870,271 of HG996510.1, read as the reverse complement.
AAAATTGTTTCAATGTTATGCTGCTTGACAGTTTGCCTTAAATAATACTCTTGGTACGCTCAGAAATAAAGCTTTTATTATTTTTTATATGAACACGTATGTGAGAAATAATGTAGGTCCATACATAATCCATTTCTTAATTTCGTATACCTAAATGAATTCATGTTATCATTGTTTTACACTCGTTTCAAGAGCGCTCAAAAAGTTATAGAAAGACTTTCCGGTCTTCACCAAAGTCATAACGACGCGTCAGAACTGCAAACTAAAAGATATTTGCTTACATTTACGACATTGAAACAGACAGAACTGCTCCGACAATATTTTGTACGCTTTTAATTATAATAGCAAATAACTGCTGTTGCTCCCCTAGCTAAACAGCCCCCTTACCATGAACTCTTAAAGCAGGACATTTTCCGTTAAGGAAGCGAGACGCACACTACACGAAGCAGCGTCTTGCTTTGACAGCGGAAAGTTTCCTGCTTTAAGAGCTTATGGTAAGGGCCAAGACTATCTGGCACACAGAAGCATTGACACGGTCTACCTAAAACCTCACAATCTTCACATTGGCGTATCCATGTCGTAATATTTCGGCGAGCCAGCGCGGCGTAACGAAACGGAACGGACACACGATTGCCTTTGCGCAGTAGCAATAAGAGCTGAATACACCGACGTATCTGTAATTATACTTGTTATTCAACGTGCCGTATGGTAATGGTCTCAACCATGTCATTGTTTTCTAAAATTACGAAAGAGGCCACTTTATCTGCCTACAGACCGAATTGGGATAAGGTTAGATTCATGAATGGGGCATTCTTGTTTCGAGTCTGGGTGTTCAAACAGTTAAAATTTCAAGGCTGCTTTAATAAAATATTGAGTATTAAACGTCTATTTTGTATTTACAAATATAGAATTCTTATTGCAGGGCGTATAGATGCGTATCTTAAAAAAAAATCCTAACATGTCTTCATTTCTCAGCTCAGATCATTGACTGACATGCTACATTGAAAATTAGTCAACCTATGAGTAAGGTACAAAAATAATCACATTCTTCAAACCTTGATTCAATCAGTCAGTTGTAAGAACTTAACAAATTCAAATGAATCATTACATGTTATACTTAAGGCTATCAATAGACATTTGAACGAGCACCTAAAACGCCAACATTTTAGTAGTCGCCAAAAAGGGGTGCTTTAAATAATCATGTATATTTCACGACTGCGCTAAATAGGTTTAGCTAAGCTTAACACCAGGTAACACATAGCGCTGCATTTCAATTGTAAAAAGGCAAGCCAACACTTCGGCACTACACATATCTATTGTAATATAGTCTGCTTCTAGTCTAAGATGCAGCTGAAATATATTGTGAAGCGACTTGTTCTGATTGTGATGTGCAGTTGATGCAGTGTTGATGCAGGTTGTCACAATTAAAATCTGCATATGCTAAGAATAAGCTCGGCAGGGATTGACGAATAGTTTTCATTTGACACTGCCATTGTTACGACAAACTATTTTTTTTTAAACCTCGCCCACAGAAGGAAGATATTCCTGTGTCGTGGGTGCATTTCAGAAACATGAAATATCACATACACAAACACCCAGACTCGGGACAAACATGTGTGGTTCGCTCAATTTTTTGCGCCGAGCAGGAATCGAACCCTAAGTACTGCTACGCTGCCTTAGCGTAGCAGTACAATCGCTTAGCCACTGCGCCAATGAGGTCGTCAAATACAAATTCACTTAAGTACAGCATAACATATCGAAACCAAGAGTTTTTGTATAGCGTTTAAATTGATTCATATTAAGAGCCATGCATGAATTGTAACTTGTTGTATATTTTAGGAGCCATACAGAAAATACTTTTACTCAGGAGTCTGCAGGATTCAAATGGAGATACGTTTAGAATTATATCTCCCAACTTCTTTATTTTTTATGATACTCATTATTCAGGACACGCTAAGTGTTCTTATACCGGGATTTATTTAATGGCAATGCGAGATTTGGGAATGAGCCTAATACATTTCTGATGCGAAATGTGGGCTCGAATGACCAGAAATCTACTTTACGTATTTTGAAACCGAAAAAGTTGGTAGAAAATGCTTAAGGCGTTAAGCCCGCCTTGTATACTTTTGTTAATAAATAAATAGATCTTAGATTGGTAGAATACGGAAAATAAAATGGCAATTGATCTACCGGTGGCATAGGTCTTTAATGAAGAAGAAGCTTGTTGTCCGTCCGTAATTACCCATGTATTTACTATGTACCTTTCCATTGTAGCATAATCTTGTTTATCGATTTCAATTATGGTAAATGCAAATCTATCATGAGACCTACTTTGGCTTGCTAGACGAAACTAGGTATCAATGATCTCCATTTGCTTGTCAAACCTTTTTGGCCTCATTTACTCGTGTCCAATCTTCATACATGCTCAACAATTTAGGGGGCTCCAAAACAATTGATCAACACATTGTGTGTACACGACCTAAGTGAAACTGCTATTAGGAAAGGCAAGTGCTTCATCCTGTGTGATGAAATGAATATATCAAAGGGAAACTAGCTGGGAAGTGTTTTGTAATTATATTCATACTTGCGGTCACGGCACCACTGGCCGGCAGTTCCTTTGCATTTCTTTGATTAGACGGACGAACATGTTTTACACGAAAGGAAGGGAATTGTAAATCAATTATATACTTAAAGCGATCCTTAATTGTTTTGCTGTTACTTCGAATTAGAGCAGCCGTCTATTGATGAGCAATTTATAAAGGCAGAATGTTTAAAATACAGGTTCAATCTAGCCGTACATGCCTATTAACACACAAATAAGGGCCTTGCCTCAATGGGACGACATGGCGATGTTGCCGAAGCTAAACAATTCGTATGTCATTTTAATTACGACAAGTGGCCCTCTTAGCTACAGGACAAAGCCAAAATCAAGGCTCTCTTAGCAGCTCATTGACTGAATACTTCACTTAAGATTCCTGTTAGTATAATAACTAGGCAACAATAGTAATACCTAAGTAGTCGTAGGCTAAGAATAAGTTATGCTGGCTTCCTCTGGGTTTAAGCTGAGATAAGTTCAGTATAGAAACTATTTCTACGATGTCCAAGTCGCAGTCGGGATAAAAATAAGGTAGCCTTTAGTAATTTCTATTCACCTAACTATATTTAAAGGTCAATTTAAGTTCTAACCCCGGCACGCACCAATGTATTTTCGAATTCAAGTGCGTACTATAAATTAGTTATCAGTTGCTAAAAACGGTGAAAGAAAACATCGTGAGGAAACCGACACAACTGACAGATGTTTCAACGGTGTATAAAGCCATTTCAGAGGCCTACAGCCGGTGTAATCCCTGGCACCAGGTTGTTCATCAAACATACATACGATAAGAAGAAGTTCCAAGATTGGATCATGCTTTATAAATCGGTTTTTAGACAATTTTTAATTTACCAATCAGTCTACGTAGACATCGCCAACGTACCTGCAACAAAAAAGCGAAAACATTAATTAATACGCTCATTTGTTATTGAGAACACAACAAAGAAGTGAGAGGTGTTTATATTCCCACAGGACCCTTACCATGAACTCTTAAAGCAGGACAGTTTACGTTGTGGAAGCGAGACGCCGCATTACACTGCACGTAGCGGCGTCTCGCTTCCACGTCGTAAACTGTCCTGTTTTAAGAGTTCATGGTAAGGTGGCAGGTCGTTAAATTGCAGGGAATGAGGTCGATTTGTTATTCATAGACGATACATTGCCAGTGCTAATTTATTAACTGCTATACAGTGTCTACGGAATCAATACTTTGTATACAGGTTGTTCTTTTTTTGTTTAACTTTAATCACCTGGCAATGTATGTAGATATTTATTGATTGTACTTGTTCTTACTGATTGAAGCAAAGGGGTGCTTAGATAACACAGATGCAGACAGTAAGGTTATCTAAAATCAAGGGCTTCTTCTATTTCCAAGGAAATGAATCAGACAAAACGGTACCTAAATAGAACTTAGCATTATTAATACCTAAATACCTATAGGTTATAATACAATCAATTACTTTCAAACAATGACAGCTTTAATTTTAATTATGTTGGAACTGTTTTATCTTTCATCAACATAATTATTTGTTTCTAAAGATATAAACCGATAAATAGGCACAAAAACTGTATATGAAGACCTCATAAAATTGGTCAGAACATAAAATATTCGTGGAGTAAATAATTTAAATGTAATCTGCATTAAGTAGCGGTCTCCGTACTTAGGTGAGGCATTAAAATAAAATAAGCGGTGCGATGGTCGTGAACCTCGAATTGTGTACAATTATATCTGCCATTGTGGTGCAAACTAATAGCTTACAGCGAATCTAATAAAGCAGTGTGCTATAGAATACCGACACTTCACTTTACTTTGACATATAATCTGACAAGAAGCCCCACCATATAGATATCAAGGGGGCTTGGTAGAGGATGAACAAGAATCTTTGGTAAAAATGTAACTACACGATATGTCCACTATCCATCTTGTTACTGACCACTAACCGCCGAACTTAGAGACATTTAATGATTAATTAAACTCTCACTAAGTAAAGGTTTCCTTTGTGTAATCTTTACTTAGTCTCAGTTTAAGTAATCATTAACGTCTCTGAGTGCGGCGGTTAGTTTTAATTGGCCAACCTTTTATAAAACTAACAGCCAATATGCCATGAAAATATTTTTTTTAAGTATATCATACAACACCAAACGATCAATTTTAAAAGAAACTTAAAATCGATAGTACGGTTTGCGAACCAGCTAAAGTCTAGACCATAATTAATTAATTAGCCAAAAATTATGACGGATCGATTTCGCGTATCACTTGCACCAATGCCAAAAGGGTCATAGCACCGCTATGCCAGCCACGGCGGCGCCGCAGCGTCTGCGCAACGATAACGATACCGCGTAATCCCGTTATTTGTGTTACGTCACGATCATTGTCATACTGGCAGCGATTACACGCTTTAAATACTTCTTCGAAGTACCTACGTCAACGCAAATGTACCCTTTTTCAGATCATTTATTGTTATATTATAGCCGTACCGCTTTTAAGTATATTGCGCGGTATAGTTAAAGTAAATACAGAGGAGTGCAGAAAGCTAAAATTATATCACAACTGACCATAGTTTCGTTCGTTCTCGTTTATTTGTCCTTCCATCTTAGCATGACAAAGACTTATTCCATTGAATGTTATAAACACAGAAATGTAATTAAAACAAACAAACCAATAAAGAAAACATTTAATTACATCCTCGCGTGCAAAGCCCTTATTGTTACAACGTTACAACAACCGTACACATTCAATAAACCACTAACCAATATTTAGTACATCCGATATAGATTTACGCGAATCCAATTGGTTACATCGCCAGTTTACTCGTTAGAACACCCACTACTTGCGCGACTATGTCTGCGATAAATCCTTGTACCGAAACCAGATGGTACGATCGGAGTTATAAATCTGTTTTTAATCACGAAAACTGAATTTTCCAAAGCAATTATAGTTTCAGTCGTTTGTTGTTTTTTTAGATGAAATATAGTACTAGAACTTAAGTAAAATGAAGACTTAGTAATTATAGTAATTCATTCCAAGCATATAAAGTATTGCGGGAGTAGAAATTTCTTAGCAAAAAAAAACATAGTAATCGAATTGAGAACCTCCTCTATTTTTGTAAAGTCGGTTAATAACGTCTTCATAAGCGATATTTGGTATGGATAGGCCATGTCAGGCAAAGAATATGAAGAAGATTTTTTTTTTTTCTATTAAAAGCATGGAAGTGCAAAGCCAAAGAATTACACGAATATTTTTACCATAAACAACATCCTAAACATTTCCAGATACATTTTTATACATAGATTTACTTTTCCCCCCATTATTTATTTAGCATTCAGTGTATAAGCGAGAAATATTCTTCCTTCACTCGCAGGCCATCCATTTTCCGAGATAAATATTCCAACAATTTATACGTCTGCGAATTTCCGACATCAACTATACCGGGTATTATACAAACAAAAACGAGTGTGTGACCGATCCACACATAAATAAGAGTTCTGTAGGTATATGGTGCAATTACAACAAATGGAAATAATAATATAAAATACAGCAAACAAATAAGATCGATCAAACCTTAAAATGACTTACGGTGCCGAGACATGGACGCTCACAGAGGAAACTGTCCACCGTAAAAGAGTTACTCAGCGGGCCATGGTGCGAGCCATGTTCGGCATAAACATATTAGATCGAGTGCGTCGTCGGACGAAAGTCTGCGATGTAGGTGACAGGGTAGCACGTCTCAAATGGAGTTGGGCTCGCTCGCCTCTCTAGACGGGAAGATGGCCGATGGAGTAAGGCTTTGAGACCGACTGGTGGCCAAGGTTGGGTCAAAGAAGCCAAGGACGGCCAAAAGCACGTTAGGTTGACGACATCAATAAATTCGCTACGAACACCTGGATAAGAGACGCTCAACATAGAGAGGATTGGCAGAAAAAAGGGGAGACCTATACCCAGCAGTGGTTGATACCGGGCAGAAATGATGATGATGATGAAACCTTAAATCGATTCGAAGCCGTTTAAGCCTCATAGATTAGTATGAACAAAGAGGTTGTTTCACAAAGATATTGGAAAGTATAATAGTACCTACTTTCATTATCACAATGTTACGGGTTACTTACCCAAAAAAAAACAACCCAATAAATGGAGGAGGTTTCTTGTAGAAACTAAAGAACCCTAAAATACCAACGTAAACAGACAAGGAACTTGCGATTCCGTTACAACTGTACAGAACCAAATATGGGTACCAAATGTGGACTAACAATTAAATACATTGGGTCACATGCGGTTATACCATAAGGGGTGGGCAGACTCCTAAGTGGTACCAGGGTACAGACAGGCTTGTAGAAATGGTTCTCAGCGGCTAAAAAAGGACATACTAATTGAGTCGCGAATCTATGGACAGACGACCCGATTGGCCATCAATCGTAAAGTCTATTCCATCTAGGTATTCTATTGCAGGTTATCGTTTAACAGAACAAAAAGGTTGTAAATTCTAAACTCACTGTTGAAATAGATAGTTATATAAATGTTGTACTTATGTAGACATCCTTCATTGTAGTTCTTGATGGTATTAAATATCACGCTGTTGGTGCAAAAGTCTGCCTGATCCTGCTTTATCACTTTTCTTTACATCAGTGATGAAAATATCGTAATACCAAATTGAAAGCAGTAGAAAGTAGGTATTTATATGGTAAATAAACCACAGTTCATAAACCTAAAGAGAAGAGTAGGTATCTATCTATTACAGATTTCCATTTATATGCTATGGTCATAATCTATTCAAAAATGTATATAATTTTTCCATGTTTTTATTTAGGATCGGCTTGTAAGTTGAATAACAAATCTAGCTACAGAACAAAGGCAGCGTGTCGGACTTGTATTTGTACCAATTTGGCTAACAATTTGATGGTCTCACAAAGGGTGCCGCTGTTTCCGTGACATTTATTATTCAACACACGTCACTTACTATGTTTGACACCAACATCGCATGGAATATCGTTAGTTTTGGTGCGAGCGTGCGGCTTGAAACTAGAGCTGGTTTGAAGTTTGAATATTCTTATACAAAAAGTTTTATCGGAATAATTGTTGTTTAACAGTTTACAAAATTAACGGAGATAGCTGCAGAAGTAAAATATTGTAGCGGAGTTAACAACGCTAAAATGTATGTTACTGTTTAAAGGTTGATTTATGTTCCTATGGACGAATTTCGTTCAATATTTGCAAAGGGAATACTCGGTAGCAGTTAGGAAACTTTGAAAAAAAACCCTGTTGATCCTTATCCTTGTGGTAAAATACCTACAAAAATAATTAAAATATTTTACCATTCTCAAAAATGAAAAACTTAATAAATATTATGAATAAACTATAAATAAAGACTGCCTCGTTGGTCTAGTGGTCGCTAAGCGCGACTGCTGAGCAAGAGGTCCTGGGTTCAAATCCCGGGTCGGGCAAAGTGTTACTGAGTTTTCCATTAGGTAATTCGCAGTAGCAGCACGGAGTCTGGATTTGTGCCCGGTTGATGGCAATAGGCTCGCCCCCTATTACATTGGGACTTACAACATAACTGGCGAAATGTGGGTGTACTATATGTTCACCTCTGCCTACCCCTTCGGGGAATACAGGCGTGATGTTATGTTATGTTATGTTTTTATGAATAAAAAGTAATACAACCGTGATAGGTGACATAATTTCCGCAAATGAGTTTTAACAAAACACCTAACCCTCTTACTTATAAACGATGCTAACATGTGTTGTAAGATAACCACTTGTTAAGTATATTGTATTGGCATCTCTATTTTTTGACAAGCAAACGACAGTGACTGATATAATTTAACCGATTGTTCAACAATGAAATTTTTTATAAGTAAGGGGGTTAAATGCTTATTTATTTTTATTGGAACTAGATGACGCCGACCTTTCCTAATTAGGACAATAGAAATATAAAAAAAAATGATGATGATAATGATGATTCTAAAAAAGCGTATTCACATGACGATTTATTTGTTTTTAGCTACACAGTGTTACCCGCTAGCCAGGGTGTCAGCTACCTCATACCAAATGTATTATCAAAATTGGTCTAGCCGTTTGAGCGTGAACGAGTAACAAACATACAAACACACATACTCACAATTTTTTTTCACTTTTTTTTATTATTTAAATCGAATCTGCTTTAATAAACTAGGCATATCTACGTCGAGACATACTAGACGAGAGTTCAATCGATATTTATTGAGTTGACACAAGCGACACAAGCAATCACATCTGCATTGACACATCAATCAAAAGGTGAACCAATTTGTAAATGTCTTTTCCGTATATCCAGTATCTACTATTTCCATCGGAAATTGTTATGTTGATGTTCATTTTTAAAGTACTGTAGTTATATATTCAGATTATACAAATAAATTATAGACATAGAAAGTTATTAAATAGAAAAGTGAGTTTTAACAATAAGATAATCATGTGTGGAATAATCCAAAATAGTCAATTTTGATGTGATATTATTTTGATTGAGAGAAAAATGATAAGAAAAAAAAATGAATTTGAGTGTCAATATTAATCCTCAACTGTATCGTTTACCCCCTTTTATTGTTCTGTGTATAAAAAACTATCTTTCCCCCTTATTTATAAGTACTGTCAATTTTAAATTATACCTGTCCTTTGAATGTGAAAGAAGTCTTTCTAATTTCGTTATTCAACTGATGTAGTTTAATTCAGGGGTGCAAAGATTAAATACAAAACTGTAGGCACGATACAATGTTCAAGCTACAACTTGCTTTACAACGCTTGCTCCAGTATAAACACTAAGTTAAAATTAGAACATCGCTCTCGCTCCAACCTGAATAGCGTCTGGGTAAGCCTTTTGAACAACTTCTACCCATTCATCTGTCTGTATTACAAACTATGTTTATTGATCTATGAAGACTTTAACCTTTACGTTTCTAAGGGTAATTTAATTATAAGTATTACTGTATACTTTCTTTAGTTCGCGTAGTGAATGGGTTTTGATCTATACAATAAAAGTGAAATAATTTTGTATAGTCTACATCCAACATCCAATTTAATCAATTACGAATACACATTTCGCTTATCATCTTGCTTAATGAGAGCAAAAATTGTCTCTACAGCAATCTTACCAATGACGAAATCATTGAGGTACCTATATTACGTTTTACTTTTAAGGTAATTATTCAGATCTAATAATAAATAATAGGTACATGTTTTATTCACAAAACTTAATTTTTCCCTATGCAGTCTCTAACTTCTAAGCTAAGTAAAAAACCTGTGTTACAAAAGTTGTTGTCTCCTAATTTTATTTTGCACAAAGGATGTGAATTGTGAACATAATAATACAGTTATACTAATGTGATTAGTTGTGTGATTGAGCAGTGTCGTGAGTTTGATGTGTGTTATGCGTGTTTTACTAATATACAAAAACTAAAAACTTCATCTAGCATTAAGAAAGGTTACAATCATCATTCTAAAAACGTGGATATTATACCTATAACCTACCCCTAAAATATGCCCAAAAAATTCGTAGCATAATCGCAGCCTTTCCAACCAAAGAATAAACATAGTGCTTCACAGAACCGCCCGTGCGTATATACAGTAAGAACCACAAACAGAATATTTCACAGAACCGCCAGTGCGTACATACAGTAAGAACGTAAGAACGCTAAAACTCGCTCAAGTTATAGTTCGTGTTCAAGTACAATAGTACTTGACACTTACATTTGACACCTTGCCAAGCCCATTTGAGTTACTATTGTATCGGCGACTGGCTTAATGGCACTTTGAAGACTATTGCGTGCTATTATTTTGTTACTACTTGTACAAGCTTTCCCATATGGCTTGTTCTTAGTTTTCCTAAAATAAAAGTTTATAATAATTTCTTGGGACAGCTCACTCACGGTCATTTGATCCTAAACTAGGCAGGCCCTGTACTATGGCAACCAAACAACTGATAAACGTACTCATATATTTCTAAATACATACATAATATAGATAAGTTACACCCAGGCACAGAACAAATTATGCTAATCACACAAAGATTTGTCCTGGGTGGGAAGCGTAAAAATATTTCGTAGAATTGATTCCTTTTGAAAGTAAGCCTTGAAATTAATGATGTACATATATTGAAACAGCTTGATGTCATCGGGAAAATTCTCAATAAAATATAAAGAGATCAAAGTTTGTTAATCGACGTATATTTTATGATGTATTTTATACGTCTGTTCGTTCTTCGTAATAATTAATTAATTACCTGAAGCGTTATGGAAGTTAATTGAAAACATTTTATTGATTTTTTATCCGAGCGGTATATCTTTTCTCTTTGTAACTGACAAAATGTAGGTGTATAATATATTCTTCATAAACGACAACCTTTGCGTACAATTTTGGGGTTATTAGGTGTAATTAATAGAAATTTGACGTGCCTATGAACATACTCATGACATCGTAGCCATCGCAAGTGAAACCTGGAGAAGTCTGGCACAGAGGCGTGGAAACAGGCCCAAAAAAGACAGGCCTATACCCAGCACAAGATGAAGTGGGGCACTGAATGATGATGGTGTAGTACCTACTACACGCTGAATCTGTTAAACTTTATAATAAATTAGCTTCTGACCGCGACTTCGTTCGCGTGGATTTCTTTTATTTCCAGTTTTTGCAAAAATTTTCATTGATGCTCCACTACTATTGGTCGTAGCGTGATGTTATATTCCTTCCTCTATAAATGAACTATCAAACACAAATATAGTTTTTCAATTCGAACCAAACAGACAAATTCTTCAGCTTTATAATATTAGTACCTATAGATTATTATTGATCCACCCGCCCAATAACACAGCCAGTATAAACCATCAACTAGCTAAAGAGCCCACGAATCAATTCACCACTGACCTTTTACGCTGGGTGTTATTAACCTAAATTGAAGCGCCCATTAATGAACGCATATCTACAAATGCACGTATGAATGACATAATTCATTAACACACAGACCCTCTATAGTAATGAATTGTGTTTTGATACTGTATTGAATTATAAAGGGAGCTTTATTTTGAAGATGATAATCTTAGATTATGATGTCATTGTTTCGTAGGTGCAGGTGCGTTGGCAGTTGACACTATTATTATTACGAGCCTATAATGTCTCACTGCAGGGCAAAGGCCTGCCTCTTCTCTTTCCATGTGTCTGTTAAGGGCTGTCAATGTCCAGGCCTCTATAAAGTAGTCCAGTTCATCTCGCATCTCCGTTTGGGTCCATTGGAATGGGAGGGACGGATGGATGGGAGTTAGCACTAAAGGTAACACGCTCTATTAAGAAAATTCATCTTTCAAAATGAGTCCCTATCACTTCCAAAATTTGTTTACATTATTTGCTGCTTGCTGAACTTTACAACATTGCGTGCTACGTAAAGATAGGTAAACAAGCACAACCGTAATTATTCATAAGCTCTTCATGTAACAACGTTCAGCCCCCTTATCATGAAGTCTATAAGCAGGACATTTTACGTTGAGGAAGCGAGACGCCGCATCACACTGCACGTAGCGGCGTCTCGCTTCCACATCGTAAAGTGTCCTGTTTTAAGAGTTCATGGTAAGGTGGCAGGTCGCGACATCGCCGCGTGATGAGTTTCAAAAAGGTTTCAAACTAGGTCGGGTTCACCAGAATACGCACGTGAGTAAACATTTCAACACAAACATAAACGTCACTCACAGAAGTTACTAGATACTTGTACCTAATGAACTTGGAACCACAATTTTCTTGGGCGAAACTATACCTTTAGTCCAATTTGCCTGTGTGTCTTGACCTGCCTGGGTATTGCATGGGTAAGAGATACGTAAATATAATAACGTGTAACCAGTTTTCTCTAGTTAATTAGTAAAACGCATGAGATTTTACTTTCATAATTATGAAATGACTATTCAGTTCGGATCACAAGAGATTACAAGTATTTTAATCCTTGCTCACGGCAGCAAAGAAACCAACGAGCAAGTTTGAAGAATGTGTTGACAGTGAAGCAAGGTATCCCAAGATCGTAGCAAATGGAAATACGTCTGCATAACTATGGGAAACAGACATTATGCATGTAATGTATAGTCTCGTCGTCGCACGAGACATTCCAGAAGGAATGGAAACTTTAATATACCAACAAAAACTAGCACTGCAATCAAAATGCATGCGTTTCAAACTATTCGATATATATACTTATATACATTTGATCGAAACAAAAGGGCCATCCACAGGCCAATGCTCGAACACAAAGAAGAACATACATTCACATCCATGCTTTTGTGTCACCCTACGCTGGAACTGCGTTTTATGGGGGACGCTCCTATAGATAGTGCTCTCCATGTTGTGAAATGTTTCGGTAATAGGAAATGAGCGTGACTGATTTTTGGGGAATTCGTTGTTTTGCGTTAACAGGCAGGGAAAGTTAAACATCATTACTGATAATATGGATGGAATGAAAAGAAATGGGAATTCTTCGTCTGGGAATCAGGCGTCACTTTATATCACACTAGTAGGTATTATAAAGGCGAAAGTTTATGTGTGTGTTTGTTACCTCGTCACACTCCAACGGCTGGACCGATTTTGCTAAAATTTTGGTATGGAGGTAGCTGACACTCTGGATTAACATATAGGCTTCTGTATCACGATTTTATGAAAATGTAGGGGGTAACACCAATGGACGCAGCTAGTTTGCCAATATATGGGAAGATAGATTGATATAATTATGTTCAATGGGGTATACGGAGTTGCACTTATAGAATCTCAGTGTCACACTGTATTACATTTTTGCAGAGACGTGAGAGCGTTCATCGCACAAGCTTTAAATAAAAAATCAGCCTAACAGCCTACCTATACATAATGTCCTCCTGACCGAATCTCGGTCACGGCGGCCTGTCTCAGCTGAGACTAGCCATCTGCGCAGGAGATATTATACGAGTAGTGCCCGAGTGTGCGCGCAGACACAGGTGCACTCCCTATTCCCTTACTCTCATAATCCGATGGGACGGTAGACCGACACGACCGGAGAGAGATCAGGCGCAGGACCAACGGCTTCACGTGCCTTCCGAAGCACGGAGGGGTCTCGACATGTGAAAACGGTCACCCATCACAAGACTCACCGCGGCGAGCACGGCTTAACCTCGCAGATCGACTGATCTGCCGGGTAGCCGCATAGCTACGAGCCCCACTACCTACATAAGAAAAAGAAGAAATAAAAGCTTTTATTTACATTAGACCGTGACGCTCACAAAAAAACGTAAAATCAACACTAACAAACATAAATCTAATATTACTTTACAAAGTTAAGATATAACGTAAATAACCACTTTAACACAGCACCTACACTTGAGGCACACCGTTAGTTATTTAGCTAATAAATTCCGCCTACTTACAAATAAAATTATTAATATGTACCCACAAACAGATTTGATAACTTATTGTTGCTAACCAACTGTGCATCCAAAGAGAATAGATTAATATTGAAAATTAATCTCCAGGCTACATTCTTAAAACATAATGTAAGAATTATTACACACCAACCTTTAACAACTTCTAATAAAAGACCTTGATCATCAAGAGTCTACTGTCCTGTCGTACTAATCTCAGAGTTTCATCTCATTTGATACATCAAGTGATTTCTCTATGTATTTAAATTTACTCGGATCACTGAATAAACAATCAATTAGAGTAGAAATATTAATTAACAGCGCGCCGTGCAAGCCGCAAGACAGTTGCAAAGTCCGGTGCATTGAAGCCACAAAACAAATGGATTCAGAAGAGTCAGTCAGCAATTTGATCAATATCGAATTCAGAGGCACAGAGACGCTACACTATTGCCAAGAATCTTTAACTGTTGCTTTGAAATACCTGATCTCTATAGTCACACAATGCTGTGTAGCTCCCTAAAAAGCTACACGTGAACAATCGAAGTCTTATTCTACAATAGACTTGGTAGACATCCGAAGCTGTTTTTCGACGAGTAATAAGCGTTCATCAAATGATATCAGGGGTCCCAATCATTTGAGATTTGTATCGTGTACTAAGGCAGTGTCAATTATGTATGAATGAAAAAGTGCCTTTTAGCACACGGTCAGAATTTACCCTTCTGCACCGTTTTACTTTGTCACTGTGATCGTGATGCGCGCTGTCACGCACCGACCACAATAGTGATGGTCTATTACAAATAAACTATCGATATGTAAATTAAATTGGAGCAGAATGCTACAACACTAACGCAGGAATCTAAGCACTAAGGTACTAACAACTAAAGATATTATATGGAAAAGTGGCAAATATTGCCGATTTTATAGACTTAATAATAAAACTAGCCAGAGCAGAGTAGTCTTTTAGACTAGAAAATAAATAAACTAACACCAACAAGAGCACTTGTTAATCCAATCCAATAAGAGCATTTTTTAAACTTTTTCCTAAAAAAATTAAAACTATTTCATCGACATAACAGTCCCATCACTAGCAGGTCATCGACACAGCACGGCGCTAGTTTTTGCGTCGTACACGCGCTTCCGTCAAGACAGCATCCTACTACTCGTCTCCATCGACAGTTATAAGATCATCATGACTTCCTGTAGCCCAGAAAAACGATACCGCTATGCACTGTACATCTTAATTCGTGTATTGATCATGTAATCTTACTGTTTTACTTTTAAAGGTATATACAGATAGCGCCACTATTTGAAAAGAAAATAATAAATTAATCTGGTTCAAATTGTATCCCATACACAAATCATTACAGACATTGCAATTATTTCATCGTCAAAAAAATACAGGTGTCTAACCTGTATATTTTTTATGTAGTCTTCTAGAGTAATTAAATGGGTATACGTTAAATTACTTGCCACATTGATTGGTAATGCTACTACTGCACGAAATTATTATCTGTTTATCAGGACAGAACCGAATACCCCTTGACCGTCACGGTGGTCTTCATAAAAGCAAATTATATCGTTATTAAAATCAGCAACATCTTCTCCCAGAACTTATAACAGTATTATGACCGTGAAGTAGCCTGTCATTATTCGATTTAAAGCAAAAATCTCATTTTATAAAATGTTTGTATAGACTCTTACCCATTTACACCTTTTACTTTCTCTCCTTTAACAGGACTGAATCGGATTCTCTAGAAGACTAGAACATACATATATCTGTCAGGGTCAAGAAACATAACTAAACTCCATAAAATGTGACAAGCATTACCATTTGAGCTAACACTAACGTTATCACCCGTATGTGTGTCAAAGACACTTATAACTGAACCTAAGTGCTCTGTTGAGGAAGGGCAATTACGCTGCGGTCTACACCGTGACCTCTAGACTCTAGTTACATTTCGAAGATACGGTGAGTAAATATTGGATACGAAAAGGGCGTTAAGACTGAAGGAAAATGAATGAATAACGTTTTCTGATAGCTACATAATTACGTTCGTGAATAATTTTGCTGTCCGTTGAATTTGGTCTCTAAAAAACCTAAAAATCTGTTAAAAGTTCTAAGCTAAAGGTCAAACGTAGCCTAGCGTAGAAACAATGCATTTTACTCCAAACAAAAGACCACTTCACATACAGTTTTTGGTAACTCGTTGCTCAAAAACCCACATATTTTCCACGTACCGTATTGCAACAATCCGAAATACAATTTTTCCATCAGGAACTTCCATGGAAACCGAATAACATTTTTTTGATAGGAGGAAAACAAATAGGGTCCAATAAAAACACGCCTAACCCCGGGTGGACATAGCTGGAATACTCGGAATTGAAATTGAAATCCATCGGATGCTATGAAAGCTTCACTAGACGCTACAATGAAACGTTTCTGAGAATTCCTTATTGAGAGTATCTCTGCTAAGGGATTATTGACGAGCTTGTAGGTACTATTGAGGACGTCCTACCGATATTTTTAAAGGAGTTGATATTTTTCTGCAAAACAAATACGTCTGTTGTTGAAATGTTTTTCTACGAAAACATGTGAGGAGGATAAAATAAACTCTCAAACTCATACGTGTGATTGGTTATTACTGGCGCTACTCAAAGACTTAACTTGTAATATTCCATAATGTTAAAGTTCTTTTTAGTAGTAGAAATAAACCTACCCATACAATTTTCTTACCGAAAACTAATTTAAACATTAGGTAAAATTATTTATTTCGAACAGGAATATGTAAATCGAATGCCAATTCGTTCGATATTATTAACACTCATCAATATATCAAACATACATCCAAGTCTTGTAAAGTTATGACTTTCTACAGTATTTGTGATCAAAACAACAATGGAACCTTAAGACACGTCAGAAATCTACTACAGAATGATGTATCTTTGCCATACATTACGGACAATTTGTGGCCAATAACCAACGGTTTCTATTCCTGTGTAAGTATGGATCGTGATCTGTTCCAAATTGTCGCTTGATAAGTAAGTGGACGCAAACTTATGGTAAAGAATGGGGATAGTGAATTATGGCACTTTCGCTCAAACTTTATGGGAAATATTTTATGAGAAATAAAATTTGAGTTACGGTCTTTCCTGAAGTTTATGGTGATTTAATTTCTTCAGCTGTTTATTTTCCCGTAAAATTTAAAGACGAAAGAAAGCTTTGTCATATTATAGAGCTTGAATATCAAAACACTGTCAATGCAATAGAAAATCTTATGGCTTAGCAAAATTAGCACACACAAAAGTTCAGTCTACAGTTTAATAAGACTTATAACATACTTGGCACAATACCCGCGAAATATCTTCCCAGAGCATTGAAAACAAAATTTAGAAAAACAAACATCGCGTATCACGTATTTGATCGCGATAGCTGAGAAATAATGAGTTCGACGCCCCTAATATATCGGGTTTAACGCACTCCGGTTCGAATGAGATAAAGCTTATATTTTCGAATCTTCCAACGGCTTTGCCTAGATTGAATTACTTTATAAACCCAATTTCAGGAATATGTTTCTTGCACATTGTTACATCAGTACAATACAAATGCTCTCTTTTTCTCTTGTTTTACCAATTGTTTTTGTAACTTTCGTTTTCAGTCTTCAGACCCATAGAACTGCTTGTACTCTTAACAATCTCGTTTGCCGATCATTACAATATTATAATACTTTCAATCTACCAAGTATTATGAATATTAAAAAGATGTATACAGTCTTTACCATTAAAACGCAAACGTCGGGAATTTAAATCAGGGATAATAATATCATTAGATAATATGCGTGTGAAACCTCTGCTTATCGTAACACAGGCGTCATGATTAACCTCACAAATACAGTCGAGAAGTAAACAGCATTGTTTTTCATCCCAATTATTTTCCTTACCGTTGGGTAACATAACACAGGTTGGTGAGACGTAGGTAAATCAATGTTTTTCTTGAGTCATGTATGTTTGTGTCGGAGTATACCTGCGCGTTTTATTCACGTAGTGTTGTTTATTAATTCCATTTATATTATTTCCTATAGTAAAGCGAGATTGTTTTTTTAGATTTGAATGTTTAGATTCCGTGGCTTTTGTTTAATTGAATTTCGGATCAGTCAATCTAAATCATTTTATGTGAGATAAAGTAAATAGTCTAATTAGAAATCAAAGTTTTATCCGCAACACACATTCAAGAACTTTTTTGAACAAAATACAATTCTTAAAAAAAACGTAACAAAAAGAAATGTTGAAATATAAACATGTTCTTTTCTTTAATTCCGCCTTCTAAAAGCCTATAAAAGGATATTGCGAGCGGCAAATGAGCGGCTTACTTGTTTAGAACTTCAATTGAATTTGATGTGACTCGACTGAGCTTGATTGATTTTATACTTAACGTGTTGTTGTTTTCGAAATAATATATTTTGTTAGATGTAGACACGACTTGTTTTGTAGAATTAGGGCTTCAACGGGAGCTGGTAAACGTATTATTTACTATATATCCCGGTTATACTCACGTGTGTATTCGGGAATGCCCGACTAGTTTCGAACTCGAACGGAGCCCTTATTCATGAGCTGGTTACGCGGCGGAGTCGCGAGCCGAACTGAGCCGCCGCGTAACCAGCTCATGAATAAGGGCTCCGTTCGAGTTCGAAACTAGTCGGGCATTCCCGAATACACACGTGAGTATAACCGGGATATATAGTAAATAAGCTGGTAAACGTGTAAACTCAAAATTGTAGAGAATTTGCCTCGGGGGAAATACGACTATCAAGACCGTTGAAACCCGTTGTCAAATACAGCACGTTCCCTTTAATTTACTAGTTTCAATTTGCATTGGTCTAGTTAAGCATTTTTTATCACATATCACTACATTTTAACAGTTCCAGAATATCAAAACAGATCGAATAATATGCAAATCGGTCGAATGACGAATAAAATAAAAGAGTGGAAAGGTTGACAGTATAACATCCATATTTTTGAGATCAAATCTTTATTACACTGTTTGCGATCTCCCAATAAAATGGTTGGCAAAAGCAAGACGCGCTGCTATAAACAACATAATATATAACTTCGATCAAGTACCTATAAATTATGGACATACAACTTTGACGATCATTCATTCAACATGCCAAGTGCGCCGAGACAATAGGAATGCAAACCAAAAGGATACCGACAAATAGAAACTCGTGCATATACTACTGCTGGATATATTCAATGAACGCATTGTAGTGAGATGTATTTTATGATCAATACAAGCATTATATAAGGCACGCCAGTTACCCAGTCGGATATTTGGTGATATGAACGTAATATATCATGTCGTTGAAACACTAACAGCTATAAACAGCAAGAGACCCAGAACGGGCCCTTGAGGAACTAAGAAAAGCTAGGACAATTATGTCCTGACAAAAAACTAAAATAGGTGTATAAAAACACGCAACCAAATTCAGGGTTAAAACAATTATTTTTTCATGATACAGCTCCTAACTCACGAACCCAAATCCAAAATTTCCGGACGGTAATTTTAATATCAACGGTAACGTGTAAATTTGATTATCTTAATGGAATGCTGGAGTTTCAAGGGTAATCTTCAGCGGCGTAGTCATACTAAACTTTAGATTGGCCCATTTATCAATCAACCAATCTCTCGGTCTACCAGCTGATGCACTTTATATTTTTCTTTAGGTAAGTGGAAATTTCCCATTCGATTTTAATTTTAAAAGTCACCAAGATTGCTTGTAAAACAAGGCCATGCCAATACAGTTGCAATATCTTTGCATGAGAATGACCCATAAAAATATACCATGAAAAGTAAGACTGAAAAACAATGTTTATTAACTGTAGAACCTTGAGCTGGCATGCGGTTTAATATTTTATTTCTGCTATTTAGCATGAGTATTTCATGCAACTTGTGTTTCAAACGTAAGGTTGCAGTCAACTAGAGAATCCACTTGAATAATTTTTATTATTCACGCTATTTTTCTCTCGAGGTTGGTACTTCATTTTTATAAATCTTAACTTAATAATTGAAACCAAATATTAAGGATACAACCGAAATGCTTCGATGCTACATTTAACTTTGCTGTACACGCAGTTAGTTGTAGAAATATACCTCTAAAGGTAAGGAAAGGAAACTCAGCAGCACGAGTCGTAGGTTACCACAAGACATAAACAATATCTGGCAACGAGATCACAACGGTCAAATATCACAAATCCGTATAGTATCAGTCTCGTGGTTTGTGGCCAGACGTGGTTCAATTGACTCTTATTGTTACCTCGATTTCCTTACCGACGCATTTGGAACGTGAATTCGCGAATTGAGGATCGTGAAAGTGGATCAAATGTTATTAATCTACTTTGTGGAGACGTGAGCCTTGTCAATGAATGTTTGGTATTCATTTACATATCACCTATAATTGAGGTATTGACTTAGATAATTTAACCAACATTGAGACAAGAGGACAAACAGAGACATAACAATTTTTTTTGGTATAAACTGGTAGAATCAATCATGGAATACAAATGAAAAGAAAATCAAAGATGGCAAGAGTGGGCCCGACCTTATTTCGTTGACTTTTAACGCGACAAAATCATCGGAACTTGTATTTTAATTATAAAACAACATTGATGGTACTGCTAAATAAACATAATATATGTTCTACGTGTTATCTACCCTCAAACCAGCATTCTATTAGTCCTTAAAATTGAATTATCTGTTTGAATATTTATAGACCCTATGTCACCCTAAAAATCGTCCCCTCGACGCCTTGTCCAAGACACATTTGAGGTTCATCGGCATCATTTCCTGCACTTTCCCTGCTCGCTGATCGAATTACCAATCAAGGAAAGTGAGTACACATCCCAAGTGTCGTTTCGTTGCCTTAGTTGTGGAAATATAGTTCTTATAGTATGCAGTAAAAGGCGAAATTGGGGTAACGGACGTGGAATTGTAAATTTGGTGGCGGCGTGATTTGCATCATTTGAGCTCGCATGCACGATCGAGTGTCAACGAGCACGCGACTTTGTTTGCAGTGCGAGTATATATTCACACGGATCACGGATGCACGAGTGATTGTTCTGTAATTTTGACGTTCAAAAATGTCACCATTGATAGTCAAGAAACGTAGATCACATTTTAGAACAACATTAAATATATGATTACCGTCAATAGGTCACGAAGACGTTAAATGTTAAACGTGGGCAAAGCTACGAGACTATTAATTAGTATTAATAAATAATTGGTGACCTTAGCGAGCATTATGCTGTCAGGATAATAGCAAATGAAAAAAAAATGCTCGTGCGGAAAGATAACTTCCTATATCGATAGATTATGTAAAAAAATCTAAACGAGACCAACACAGCGTTTACCTTACAGAAAATATTGCCCGAAAACTTATTACAGTAAACATTAATTATAATCTCATAGACGACTACAATATCAAATCAAAACCAAGTGATGGCAACGGCAAGCATATTATTTTCCTATAAACCACAGCGAACTATGAAAGCATTATGAATTTATTGTCGTCAAGATGCGGAAGTTTTAAACGCAAGGAAATTGAGACAGCTTATGGAACATTAAATAACACAAGGCTATAATCATTGAAAAATTATGGGATCTTGATATTTATGAGGCCATTTGAAGTCATAATGTGGATAATGATATTAATTTAGTTCTGCAAGTTTTCCTAGAAAAATATTGATTGTAAAAAATTATAGACATTAAAACCATGTAACATTATAATATTGAAAACCGTTATAACTCTAAATAGACATTCAAAATTGCTAAGACTAAAGGCCATCTAAAAAATCTTTCAAATCTAGTTTTTGGAAGTAAAAAGGCGAATTTCTAAATCGTGCATTCATGTCCAGCGGAGTTTCACACAGACGTCGCAGAACAATTTAGTATTATTAGAGAACAGAGGATGCGTGGGAACATGCCATTGACATTGATTCAGATGAGATCGCACGCAATGCTAGCCGAGTTTATTTAAGATGGATTGATGTAATCTCGGTTTAATTATGTCGTCGAGGTAAAAGTAGTTGGCTTTTTAGATTACTTTCGTGAGACCTACTCATAATTTAAATGTAATCTTGGTGGGAGGTCTTGGGTCCTTCGTTAAGTTCTGTAGCAAAGAAGTCTAAAGCAGGGACTTGAAACGTTACCTAAAATATCGTTAATTTTGGTTCGGATAACGTTATTTAGTTAGTTCACGGTACTAACAACGTAATCCGAACTATGATAACGATATTTTGAGTAACGTTTTAAATCCCTGGTTTGAAGTAAACCTGATGACTGCAAGTCTTATCATTTCAATTATAGTCATTAATTTTGTAACAGATGAAAATCTGTTTTTCCCTTACTGATTACAAAGCAGTGTAACTGTAGACGAAGAACAATGAATTACCTGAAAAAGAAAAAAGGAAATATTAGTTTACGTATACACAAAAGCACTTTAGTTTTTAATAGCAATCTTCTTTATATAACTGCCAGACCCTTTTCACCTGTGACTTGAAACCTTAAACCGTGGGCAGATCTTTTGATATACAGTAATACCTACAACCTACGCATATAATGAAAAACGTTTGCCTCGTAAATGTCCCAAAAATATATTAGGGACATGTAATATTTCACGTTGAGACTATAAAATGGAACGAATACGCAGGGAAAACGTTTAACTACTATTTATAACTTAAACACCTGTCTAGCTATGTGTTATAAATATAATGTAAGAGATCAAAGCTTTTCATCATGATACGGCCATTCAATGCCTGGCTTTTTTAGGTCTCGCCCTCAAGTCTCATTAAGCAGTCATAACTCTTAGCGAAAACGGGAGAGCAGGCCTTGTGGCGTACCCTGGGGGACGCCTACGTCCAGCAATGGACTGCAATAGGCTGATGTGTCTTTGTGTGTGTGTAGCTGATGTGGCTGAAGTCTCTTTAGAGTTAGTTGCAGGAAGAGAGGTCGAACAAAATAATATTTCGAAGCCTTATAATATCTTCGTTTTTGATAACTCATATAAACTTATGCAAGAATCGATCTGAACCTTCATATTCTACCCTCATTAATGTCAATTTTGCCTAAACGACCCGACTTAATTACCTTAAATTTCTCCTTTACAAAGTAGTAGGTATAAGACAAAGTGGCAATTTGGTCTTAATTAATGTGATATAAGGTTATCTTGGCAGTTTGAGTAGCAGGTATTGAATAATATAGGTAGTTGAAGATCAGGTGATATTGTGTCACTGCTATTGATAGTAACGAGATGTAAAGAGAAAACGCGTATAGGCCTAATGGCAAGTAATTTCTAAGCAAAAAATTTCGCTTAGGAATAACTTTTTTGACTATACACAAAGTTATCTTTTTTACAACACTATCATCATGTTTAATTTATATGACTTTTGGTGCCATTTTCGCATGTTGCCCATGCTAAGCTTGAATCTAAATTGATAAAGGAAATTTGAAAAATGATGGACACGAGCGGGATTCGAACCCGCGACCTTCGCCGATCCGTGGCGCTGCTCTAACCAACTGAGCCACCGTGTCGCTGCTCGCATCCATCGAATTTCAAGTTCCCTTTTAGTATTTTACGTCTTAAGGGTGACGTCAGGTATTATCTGTTGGAATCTATGATTACCAACTCAGTGTTATACCTTTACAGCTATAAATCACTGAAACGATAATACCAACCCAAATTTATATGACTTTTGGTGCCATTTTCGCATGTTGCCCATGCTAAGCTTGAATCTAAATTGATAAAGGAAATTTGAAAAATGATGGACACGAGCGGGATTCGAACCCGCGACCTTCGCCGATCCGTGGCGCTGCTCTAACCAACTGAGCCACCGTGTCGCTGCTCGCATCCATCGAATTTCAAGTTCCCTTTTAGTATTTTACGTCTTAAGGGTGACGTCAGGTATTATCTGTTGGAATCTATGATTACCAACTCAGTGTTATACCTTTACAGCTATAAATCACTGAAACGATAATACCAACCCAAATTTATATGACTTTTGGTGCCATTTTCGCATGTTGCCCATGCTAAGCTTGAATCTAAATTGATAAAGGAAATTTGAAAAATGATGGACACGAGCGGGATTCGAACTTCCTTTATCCTCCTTTATCTTTTTCAAATTTCCTTTATCAATTTAGATTCAAGCTTAGCATGGGCAACATGCGAAAATGGCACCAAAAGTCATATAAATTTGGGTTGGTATTATCGTTTCAGTGATTTATAGCTGTAAAGGTATAACACTGAGTTGGTAATCATAGATTCCAACAGATAATACCTGACGTCACCCTTAAGACGTAAAATACTAAAAGGGAACTTGAAATTCGATGGATGCGAGCAGCGACACGGTGGCTCAGTTGGTTAGAGCAGCGCCACGGATCGGCGAAGGTCGCGGGTTCGAATCCCGCTCGTGTCCATCATTTTTCAAATTTCCTTTATCAATTTAGATTCAAGCTTAGCATGGGCAACATGCGAAAATGGCACCAAAAGTCATATAAATTTGGGTTGGTATTATCGTTTCAGTGATTTATAGCTGTAAAGGTATAACACTGAGTTGGTAATCATAGATTCCAACAGATAATACCTGACGTCACCCTTAAGACGTAAAATACTAAAAGGGAACTTGAAATTCGATGGATGCGAGCAGCGACACGGTGGCTCAGTTGGTTAGAGCAGCGCCACGGATCGGCGAAGGTCGCGGGTTCGAATCCCGCTCGTGTCCATCATTTTTCAAATTTCCTTTATCAATTTAGATTCAAGCTTAGCATGGGCAACATGCGAAAATGGCACCAAAAGTCATATAAATTTGGGTTGGTATTATCGTTTCAGTGATTTATAGCTGTAAAGGTATAACACTGAGTTGGTAATCATAGATTCCAACAGATAATACCTGACGTCACCCTTAAGACGTAAAATACTAAAAGGGAACTTGAAATTCGATGGATGCGAGCAGCGACACGGTGGCTCAGTTGGTTAGAGCAGCGCCACGGATCGGCGAAGGTCGCGGGTTCGAATCCCGCTCGTGTCCATCATTTTTCAAATTTCCTTTATCAATTTAGATTCAAGCTTAGCATGGGCAACATGCGAAAATGGCACCAAAAGTCATATAAATTTGGGTTGGTATTATCGTTTCAGTGATTTATAGCTGTAAAGGTATAACACTGAGTTGGTAATCATAGATTCCAACAGATAATACCTGACGTCACCCTTAAGACGTAAAATACTAAAAGGGAACTTGAAATTCGATGGATGCGAGCAGCGACACGGTGGCTCAGTTGGTTAGAGCAGCGCCACGGATCGGCGAAGGTCGCGGGTTCGAATCCCGCTCGTGTCCATCATTTTTCAAATTTCCTTTATCAATTTAGATGTTTAATTTATTTCATCCACGCGGAAAAATTAGCGCCAGTAGATAAAAAAAAATCAATTATTTAAACACCTAATCATCAAATCGTATTTTACGACAAACTGTAAAACATAACGCAACTATTATTAACCAAAAACTGGCACACTCCTTTCTCCACCATCACCATAGCAACCAAACGTAAATAAACTCTCACCAACAATACATAGAAACATTGAACAGACGCCAACATCATATAATTCATACAATTTATGCTTGCACCGGAAGTTTTCTGTTAACAAATTTTGGATACTGTCCAGAAATAGTAAGGTTGTTTTGAACTCAGCTATTCAATACTGCAGTCGAGTTTTTTTGGTGTGGAATTAATCTGTGGGATTTTTGTGTGACTCTGTTACGTGTTCTGCTTGACAAACTGAATGTTTTAAAGTTCAGACTTAATATTATGTCAAATAGTGAGTTAAGGTGCTTGTATTAATGAGTAACAGACAAGTTTAATGATAGAGATTAGCAGGATGTGTAAGAACAATATAGGCAGAAAACAGATATGTGAAACCTTTCTAGTTTCCTCGATTTGTTTGTTCAAAATTATGTCCAAATAATACTTTGAATTGTTTAAAATGTACAGTCTAAAGTGCACAGTCCGCTAACCACTAAACTACTAACTGTGCTAATCGGGATTAAGTAAGCATAGTGTACTGTTAAAAACAGAGAATACTTCTTAGTTGAGCTTTGGCGGTTTTAAAAAGCTGAAAGTTCCGGGATCAAAGTATTATCGCCCAGCTTTTTCCTGTTCTTAACTCGCATAATCTTACCTACCGTGACCGCGACATTAAATAGCAAAGTAGGTGGATTAAAGTAGAGGTACACAACAGTTGAAAACTGTTAACGGCTAGCAACATGCCACCGCAACCCATTTACCGACTAACTGACGACAGGATAGGGCGACTTGCCGTTTGCAAGCTTCAGGTATTTTATTTTGGTTGTAGGCTGTTGGAATTCTGTGAAATCTGGGGCTGACTGTGAAGTTAACCTTTGGATCTAAATGAGGAAAGATATAAAATCTCGAACCAAGTCAACGAGAATAGATAAGCATTCAGTTTTAAAGATGAGTACCTAATCATAGAACTCATATAAATGATCAATCATAGTGATTGTGTTTGATAGATTCAAATTGAGTTGTCTACAGTGAGTCTGTCGACTGGTGCACTTGACTTTACGACATCGGAATCTTTAAAACATTGTTCTGTTTAAGTATTATGGTTTTTACATTTTATTATGAATAAAAAGGCATAGATAGGTCATTAAACGCAGCTAACAAAATATCATCTACATATATCGTGTATCTACATTCACATCTCACATCTAAATAAAATGCCATTACAGTAATAACGAAAACACTTTTCGCGCAAACACCAGAGCTGTAACGTATAATTTATTACCATCAGAGTAACAGTGTGGTCACACCGAACCATCTCCCAGCGCAACTAATGCAATAATAAAGCAATTCCGAGCTCGCTGCGAACGCCACCCAACGACAAACATGCAACCAGCTATGGAGCTATCAACGCTAAGATATTTTGACCTATTTAATGAAGATTCTCCAAATTGGTAAGTTAGACTGTCGGGAGCGAAATGATGGACCGTTTAACTTTTGCTATTAGAGGTAATCATCACGAATGTAATCTTTAGCTAATTTTAGCCAATGATAGTACTTGTGACAGTTTAAAACGTACGAATAATCCTGAATTTTAAAAAGTAGCAGTGATGGATACTATTGCCTTTTGTTCAACAGAGGTCGTCTTCAGGCTCTATTTAAACCAATCAATATCAAACTCTCCGAAATGTGTTCAGTAGAATCAAATTAATCATCGTGATTATGATGATATCATCCACCATTTCAGTAGGCTTACACTCCTGACCTTAATATTAAACTAACCTGTCGTATACATGAATAGCTTTAAAAGAGACAATTAGCCGCGAAAGAGGCGTATTGTCAGGTGGTCGACTTCCGTCAGAGAGTGACCTACATAAAGTTCATCCCTCTTTTTCATTTAAGTACGGAATAAATTATAATAAAAATGCGTCACCTGCCTGGTTTTGATTTGTGGGACGAACGGGATGTAAATTATACCTATTGGCTTAATAATCCAATCTATTTCATGGGATGTCTCTATTTATTTGCAGGGGACTCATGCTGATGCATAGCTGGAAATTTAGTTAAGTGTATCTAGTAATAAAATTACTGCAAAAATATTTTTTTTGCATATCCTGTGAGCTGTACAATAAGTCCTTTCTCACATCTACATTACTGGTTTTCTGAGTATTCTCGACTTGCTTGTTTATCTTCAGAATCTTAAGTGCTTAGAATACTTTGACATCCAATACAGCAATATTTTAGTTCAAAATCATTATGAAAGAACCTCTCATCGTAATTTAAGACCTTAGCCTCAGGCATTTGCCTGAGCATATAATTCTATGTGTCTTCGGTAATACCATGAAACCTTTGTTCAGAACATTTCCGCACCACCCAAAAGCCTGTTACAAGATCTGTTACCTAACGTTTCTTATTCCGATCAGCTGTAGTCGCCCCCATCCCTCGGCCCTCGACCGACATGCAGGGCGCCGACCCGCGCCGTTATTGAACCGGATCACGGCACACGATAACGTGTCTAATACCCTACGACAAATGTTCTTTCTTTAGGTAGCATATGTTGCAAAGAACTTTGTATACATCGAATACTATTAAAGTAACCCAAAACTTAACGAACACTGCAAGAATTTAATGAAGTTTTAGCACCCTCAACGCTTAGATCAAGACGTCTATAACTTATTTTTCGAATTGTGGGTCTTTTTAATTCTCTGAATTAATAATATAAGCTTTAAGTTTTTACAGAATTCGCAACATCAAATTACTTGCTAACTGGTAACATGTTTACGGCATCAGTATGGGTGCAATGAGTCCACCCACTCCACCCATTGCAACGTTGATGACAGATTATTTCATTGCCCATTTTCGAATGAATGACGTCAGTCAATATAGACTCCACTTTATATTTGCCGACAGCTATTATCATATTTCCTTTGTTCTGTATCATTTATGAAGCTGTATTTTCATTGTATTCACAAGCGAAATACCTAACCAATATAACTCCTATCTGTGATCAATTTCCACAGCTTTTGTCATCCTATTGCTGGATGTAGATCTTTTTTCATCATATTTCTGATATATTGCTGTTTGAAAGTTTTGCAGGTATTATAAGGCATATCCGTCTTCCGTAAGGGTACGTAGGAACCACGGATGTTCATTTCCTATAACCCTGTCACCCGCTTCCTTTGTTCACTTCCATCATTTCATACATGAATGTTGCATGAAAATTAATCGAGCCTGATCTCATACCAGTCGTGTCGGTATGCCGTCCCATCGAACTATGAGTGTGAGAACAGAGAGTGCCCCTGTGTTTGCGCACACACTTGTGCACTCAATCACTCTTGTGTTGATGGCTAGTCTCAGTTGTCATTGACTGCCAAGACCAAAATTTAGGAGCATATAATTATGAAAATTAAACAAAAAAGGATCCAAATTCTATCCCAGATATAAAATACAGGCATCCATTTTTAATTAATCTACGAGACGAAGTAATTACGTCACCGAGATCGTTGGCTCGCTCATTACCTGTATCCGTTGCTATAGGTAGTAAACCTAGGTATATTATGTAATAATCTCATTAAGTTGTTGCCAGTACATCCGTCGACACTGCTAATATGTTGATCGTTATTTACAATATAGCTGGCAGTTAAACTAAGTAGACATTTTATTAGATTTCCCGACACATTGTAGGATTAGTGTCAATAGTAATACTGATAGACTATGTTACTATTACTTGGAGGCTTAACACAATACATATCAATACCATCAGTTACTAACTGGCACACTACAGTCCAAAATCAATTTAAAATATTAATTTTCAGTTTTGACTTCTGGCCAATTTTTTTTTATGAGGTAGTCTTACACTTTTGTCACCTTCTAGAAGCTAATCAAATAGCAATTGTTTTGGCTATACATATATTGTGCTGATCAGACTTAATCAAAGAAATCATAAGCTATAGTTCTTTTTTTGCTTTTCGAATCTTTAGTAGGTATGATAATTATGATGGTGCTTACTCCATGACTTCGATTTCATCACGCGGTGTGCCTTCTCCACATTTGCCCATTAGTCCCATATGTTAAAGGGGACAAGTCAATAGCCATTCTTTGAGCCCAATCATAAGTAAGTGGTGTCTTAGAATAACTATGAAAGCGGAAAGAGCGAACCAACAATCTTGGTAGGTAGATATTTTTAGATTCTACGAACTATTTATCATTTTGCGGAAGTAAAGCGCTTCGAGAAATAGGTCAGTGTGTTACTCGCATGCACCACGATTGACGTTGCACATAACTTTTGTTTATCACAGCGAGATATGTGTGCTATTCAATTCATCGTCTAGGTCCGTACTAACATTTTACAAGTCAAAGAAGTTAAACTTGGTAAACGATCTGACCGTATAGTTGTTTGTTATATATTTCAACCGATTCGGTAGAATTTAATAAGAACTTATGGATAACATGATACCTGCAGATAAACGGATTTTTTTACTACGCAAACAAGATCGCGTACAGAACCACTGGGGTGCCAACTGAAAACTAGCGCTGGGTTCTAGTCAACATAATGCTGAGTTGACCTTTTCGGTATTGCATGTTTGACAGAGCTACGATACCTACGTATCTTTCGATAGTTGTCATGTAGGCTGACCTGAAATATTTTTCAAATCCAACAAGTTCATCATCATCATCATTATTATCTGCCTATCTTAGTCCACTGCAAGTTAATTTAAAACAATTACCCCGCATAGAAAGTAAATGTTATCGTCGAAAAAAGTGTAGTCTGGAAGTGTGACAGTAAAGTTGTTTATGCGAACTTATCTATCTATAACACAGCATGACCTGTTTCCATTTCACCATTAGCTCATGCCGCTACAAAGAGGAAGAATCTAAACAAAACAGTATTTAATTATTTATCTACTTCAGCAGTTAAAGTTTCAATGCCGCACTATGAATACACAATCGACTTCGGACTACAAAAGATTGACACTTACGTATTTATAGCAAGACGATTACATTTTATTAGTAGGTCTCCTTGTAATAATCATTTATAGACACTTAAACAACAAAGCTTTTAACCCTGACTACTTTACTAGAATTTTCTGTTTAAATGCAAACTTAACTAAGTTCAAAAATAACCTTAATAGATAGATCCAGAGGCGAAGAGGTGAGCTGCGCCCAGAGGTGTTACCCGCTACATTTTTCCGGGATAAGAAGGCTATGTGTTAATTCAGGGTGTCAGCTACGTCCAAACTAAATTTTAGCAAGATCGGTCCAGCCGTTTGAGCGTGAAGAAGTAACAAACACACAAACTTTCGCCTTTATAATATTAGTGAATAATTTTTGTCACGACAAAGTCCGCAATAATGTTGAAAATAAGCCCCAATATTACACAAATTATCAACACAACAAACCTCAGCCTAACAAATAATGAGCTACAAATCTTCGATTAACGAAATGTTTGTCTTAGGAAAACCCAAACAAGTCACAATTACCGTTGATATACTGACCCGCTTTACTCCACTGTTATTGAAACACGTCCCCAAATTAGGTTGAGCTGTTAAATCGTCAACTGTACTGATTTAATAATCCCTGATTGTGGGTCAGTTGTTAAGGCCAAGTCGATAATGATGATGTTGATATTCTGGATTATTTTAACCGCTGTAATATTTGTTTCGTGAGGCGTTATCGTAAATTTTATATCGTGTTCAGTTCTGATCATATTATTGTTTACTTATTTAATTTCCTTTTTTATTTGTGCCGTCAGTGCTGTGCCGAAAGGTGTACTTTCCTTGTTTGAATATAAATCGTTACCATTGAAGTCTGTTATTCTCGATTGTTAACCCGACACCGAATAAAGCATAAAAATACATTAGGCACATCGTCCTTGAATACGGCGTTACTCTAAATAAGGCGAGTAGGTATAAAGCTAGCTTTACTCCTCCCTAATGGAGCTTCTATTACCTTAAAAGCATCCTTAAATCCTACACACAACAAAAGATCTAATAAAACGAATGATTCATTACAACCCACATGAAACTGGACTGACAAGTCGAAAACACACGATTTTTATTTATGCAGCGATACCGTTTTATTGACCATTCTCCGTTCGTAATACAGTTATGTTATATCCTCTGAATATTAAATAATATATGAGAGCTTCAAAACTGCAAATATAAGTTTATATTTTTTCTTGATGATATTCACTGTATTTTATGAAATAACCAGACCAAATTTCCTTGATTTATAATTAATTCCAGGTAGCTGTAGTGGCAACGACTAATGCCTACTGCATAATCTGATACATAAAGTGGCAATAAGAACTATATAATTTTTCTGGTGGTTTTCCTTTATTATAGATGATTTATTTAAGTGGACCTCCTTCACACCCAACAGTTATGCACAGAAATCAGGTAAAAGTTGGGCACGTCCACATTTCGCCCCATAAAATATAACGATGACGAGCCTATCTACCAGGTACACTCTACGGCCCAAGCTGAAACCGACGAATTAATGTTTCTAGCAACTCCAAAATACTGGAAATCGATCTAAAACGTCATCAATTAAGATATTTATAATCCATTTTATTAGAAGTCCTAAGAATACAAAAGACTTGCCACCCGTTTTAACTAGGATTAGCAGTACAACTTTCGTCCGCTAGACTAGGAGAACTGGTCAATCGAATCACATTCAGCCACCACACCACACCAAACTAGGCGCCATATTACGACACAAAACACGAGGGTACTGTTAACATCTCAATGATTACGGTGAATGAATATCAAGTCACAAAACCAGTCTATCCAGATCCAGCCCGACCCGAGACGAGGTGTCTACACTACGCAAGTCGTCTGAGGATTAAATGTTGCAACTACGTTTATGCAATGGAATCAACAAGTTGGATTGTAAAATGGTTACATAACATAACCAACATTTGTAATTGCAATTATCATAAAATTAAGTCAAAGATAAATGAATAAAAATAAACTGGAAACTGAAACGGGGACGGAAACGATAAAGAACCATTGAAGTGCTACCTAAGATAGAAAAGCACGAGAAACTCCAGCAACACTTTTTAAATATGATATCAGTATTCAGGACACAAACACGTGTTTTACCTCCCTACTTGAGAAATCTTCCTATTAAAGAAGTAGGCAATTAGACCGGATATTTATTTTCTCCTTAAATGATGGACTACTCTGCTGGTGGCTCCTCTACTGGTGGACACAAATTGTATTACATGTTAAAATAAATAAACTTGCTATGCCAAAATCATTACTGTAACCCTTGTTCCAGCTTCAACATCTATCTTCTTTTAAAATAGTTGAAGAATGTTTCAAGAATTAAGAACCAAAGCAATCTGACCGCGACTAAGTACGCTCAAAGCACATTACACCCTGCAGCGGGATGAACTTTATTACATATTGCGTAATTACTGCAAAAAAGTAGTACGGTATAAGCAACCATCTTGCTTTAGATCCAGTAGTCTCTAAAAGAAGATTTCTAGATAGACCAACTATGCTATAATGCAAATTACCTAATGCATCTCAATACACCATAATTATCAGCTTAGAATAGCCAAATAATATTGCGTATTATCACACCTTTATTTCCAGTTTTATCCATCATCTGTCTACTATCATATTCTATCACTAATTCTCGATATAGCACAGCGATAGCACTGATAGCCGAGTCGTATGACCGGTGGACTGCCAAGTCAAAAGTCGCAAGTTCAAACCCTGGCACGCAACAATGTCTTTTCGAATTCATGTGCGTATTATGAATTAGTTATCAGTTGCTAATAACGGTGAAGGAAAACATCGTGAGGAAACCGGCACACCAGGGATTTTTCAACGGTGTGTAAAGCCATGTCAGAGGCCTACAGGCGGCTTTAACTCTGACACCAGGTTGTTCATCAACCATACGATAAGAAGAAGAACTAATTCTCGAGCATAATTACGATATCAGAAAACTCCCGCAGTCCTGTATAGATGAAGTGTCGTACATGTAATATTCGATCAACACATCCCCCTTAAACTAAAATCGAAGCTATAAGTCAGATTGTTTAAAGAACAGAATTAAAGCAAGCAAAGTGTTAGCACGAATTGCGATCGCTTACGATTTTGCGAATAACAACACAATGTAGGTTAGGTACATTGTAAAAGCGTATGCGATCATTGGCAATAAGACGCGCCAATTTTATATGCAGTTACGTTACTTTCGCAGGAAAATGTGATCTGTATACTGACTTATGTTTTTACAAAACAAATAAATGGTCCGAATTGGACAGATTGTGTTACGGTAAAGAAATAAAATCATAACTTACTTACTGCATTTTATAGACTGTTTGCTTTTATTTTAGTGATATCTTCATGTATTTTAAAATTATAGCAAACATTTTACCGTTTGTGTATTCATTTTAAGGAGATTGTTTATTTTTATTTTTTGCAACAGTTTGCAATTCCGTTCTGGTGAGGTGTACTGTAGCAATTATTTTAATGTCCATGTTCAACGGAGAACGTATTTGTTAGTGGTTTTAATTGATATTTCATTGATTGTCATTGCCTCGTATAACGTGAACCGTGACCTCTTTTATACGTTACATTAATTACTTGTTACATGTAAACAACTGCCGTGTGGTATCCGGCCTAGAATTGAGCACCCCTTTTCCTCCCGTGGGTGCCTTAAGAGGCGACTAAGGGAAAATCCAAAAGATGGGCAGCAGCGTCTTCTGTAACTTGACCACCAACACTGCGATCACCAAGTCGCTTGCCAAGCGTGGGGATTATGGCACCCCCCCCCCTTCAAAGGGGGAGGCCTTGTTCAATTACAGTGGACGTCTTCCGGCTGATGATGATGATGATGACATGTAAACATGGATATATTATCCATTGTTTCTTCAACAATTTTTTTTACTTAAATTTGCTTACCTTGGGATTTCTTGTAGCATGTCTCAAGGGTGCGTATTAATCCCATGAGCCTGCCTATACTCCAGACATACTCATGCGTATCGACACACACACACATATTTGTCTCGGGCTAAACACATAACACCTATAGCAGCAATCTAAAAATCAGACACGCACTAATCGATTCGAAATAACAGGGTAAACCACGCCCTTCTCATCACAAATACAAATTTTACTGCATGGTTAAAATACCTCATAATTGCCCACATAAGCCGGAAACTATACCAACTAGCGGTTGTACAGTAATTATTGCTAACCAGACTAAAACTAGACCGATCAAGATTGATATCGTAAAACAAATTGACGGGTAACATAACCGTAAAACTTACGAAGAGCGTGTTACATATTTTATTATGATAATCACTGGTGTAGACCGGGACAGTTATCATTTCCCCTGATATTTAACAACGAATAAAGAGGCAGGGATTCAATTCTTCATTCACTCTTTTACTTAATTTTTTACCGGATCTGAAACTACCTCATTGATAGTAGTCGCTAGAGGTTTAAATCCCGGGTCAGACAAAGTGTTAAGACCTGGACCGAAACTTACCGTATACCTTACGTTGTAAATAATATATTCGTTAGGTAGGTTGTGCCGTGTGGTAACCGGTCTAGAATTGACCACCCCCTTTCCACCCGTGGGTGTCGTAAGAGGCGCCTAAGGGAAAAAAACCAGAAGATGGGCAGCAGCGTCTTCTGTAACTTGACCACCAATACTGCGATCCCCCCCCCTCCCTTATGAGAGGGGGAAGCCTTTGTTCAACGGTGGACGTCTTTCGGCTGATGATGATGAAATATATTCTTTGGGTTATTGCACTCCCTGGTATGTACTATACATGCAGGTTTTATTTACGTGTCTATTCCGGACTGGTTTCGGACTCAAACGGAGCCCTTGTTCAAGGGCTGACGCGATGGAGTCCGAAAAGTTCCCATAAGAAATAATCATAACCTCAATAAGAGATAGATATAAAAAAATGCATTAAAAATAAAATTATTGATGTTGACGAATAAAAATATGAATTCATATTGCAATATTAATTCGATTCCCCATCCGTTCTGAATTCGTACGCTCTGAAATATTCATGTAATTACCATTAATTAAAATGGAATAAGTTATACCTTGCGGTTCTCGAGTATGATTCCATTTTATATACCTACTTATACAATAATTTCCTTAAGCTTCTTGGTGGATTTATTGTTTGCAATCGTTTCTAACGTTATTAGGTTACCGATTTATGTCAAAACATTTTAAGTAAAAACTCAGGACCTCTCCCATAAGCCCCTGACAATGGTTTTGTATCTACATTAACATACTAGCGTATTTTGGAAATACAGTCGTCAAGATAAACAATGTCCGTAGCAGTTTCCCAGAATTTCCATATTTTCCTGGAACACATTGTTGCCTGGCACCTGACTCCCGCTTTCACTTATTTCTTCCCATCACATTCTTCAAACTCTTTAGTCTTTCTCCAAATAGGTTAATCTTATATTTTTGATTTGTTTGTTGCCATGCCAACTACTTTTTGACATACGAACACACAAAAGTAAGTATTTATCTTCTTTTCCTTCATATCGGGATAAACGAATTACCACATAAAATCATATCTTCGTAATCGTGTAAAGATTGGGCCGTCAACGAGAAAGGCAGCGAGGTTGATCGCCAAGCGTCACTCTTGTATTTATCATATAAATATTTGACTCATTTCAGTATACAAAACTAAAATGATATCAACTTTTAGGTCCATCACGCATTGCTCTCTACCTATCGAAGTGTGTATAAGGGTTTGCAAATGTGTGTGTGCGGCCAGCCACACGGGCGTAACTAATTACCGCTACGTAAGAGACGTAACGGCACCACGGCGTATACCATTGTATAGTGCTGTTGATTAATATTGATTTAATTTTACTGCGTATCACGAAACGGGGAAAATTATATGAAATAACTTTTATCGAGGCATGTATGTATTATAAGTAGCTAGTTAAATCTACTTTACTATCTGCGAACCAAAACATCGCGGATGCAAGGACTCGATGAGCGTCAATTTAAAAACAAAATAGTTAAACTTCAGTTTTGCGAAAAATATATTAAAGTAGTTTATAATTAGACGTTTGAAAGCACTAATTACATGCAGTAAATACTTCACCAATGGGAAGCCTGGTTAATTATATTTGTATTTAATTTTGTTAATATAAAGCTCAATAGGTAATGATTCACAAGCTGGTATGCATAAGACCTCACTCTCCATCCGCTATTTTACCTTAGTAACAGGGGCGTATGCAATACCTACAAAAAATACAACTTAATGGTTTAGAAAATAACGCTAGCCCAAGAATATTTTCAGTAAAAATGTTTCCACTAACACCATTTAAAGTTTTCACTTACCTTGCTACTTTAGCAAAAACTCAGGTTCATTAGCTTTGTTAGTGCTTAAAAGCTAAATGTAGTAATTCCTCGACTTTGCTGTTAGAGTTATGACAGCTTAACAGTACTTGTGCCGAGACCTAACTTGACAAAGCTAACTCGAAGTGTCATAAAAGCGACTAAGTGAAACAGGTGTTATGTGATGTGCTGTAACATTTCTCAGGAAGTCGAGACTAATAATAACATTATAATTCTAATTCTTATCATGACGCTTGTACAGTCAGCAACATAAGTAGCTGAACATTTAAACATACCATTTATTGAAAGAACATCTTATTACATACATTTGGACGCTCCTATAATTTAAATTATTTAAAACAATAACTTGAATTGATGTTTATTTCTTTCAATTATTTGACATAACGTGTCTTAACGTGTAAAGCTGCAGTCTGTACCTACCTATATCCTTAGGGGTAGACCAATGGTGCATACTGCATACCCACATTTGGCCAGACTTATGCGAGTCCCGTAATAGGGTTACATAATTATTGCACTTCTCGGACACCAATACACCATTTAAAATTAGCCAATGGGGTCTCAGGATATCTCTGTATACTCTGAACTAGGGTGACGTTTAATGGCAGGTAGATACTTTCTTACATTCTTACCTACTGATATAACAAGTCTGTTATGGGATCATCCTAGACCCAGTCATTCTCTGGTCAGCTGATTTCATACATTACCAGGTCAATATGACCCGGATCTGACCTTAATAAGGCATACTCAACCACGGAACTACAATTACTAGAGCACCATTGTAAACAGTAACGGTCCGCCCGACATCCCACGGAGCTACTGCCGACAATACATGTATTAAAAGTGAATTATGACTATTGTATACGCATGCGCAGTGCCAATAATTGATCTGCGTTTGCGTTGCTCTCGCATAATCACAGTTATCGTAGCTTATTAAGATCATCCAATCAGCTCACATAGATATAATCTAGTGCAAGTAAAGATACTTTGCAATACGATTTGCATTGATGATTTCTTCTGCCCTGGTGGTACTCTGCTGACTGACAAGCTTAAGCTAATACGAAGAAACAAAAATAATTAACTAAATATTCGGTAAAAAATTATTGGTCCTTTGAGTCGAAAAGGACCACTTGCCGCGGCTTGTACGTATAAGAAGGTAGAACACACTTATATATATATATATATAAAATACATATATAATTTAGATACTCAGCGTGTCCATAAAGCGATAACGCTATAGTCATACCTACTACGTTTGCTAATCTCATAGAGCCACGATCGCTAATTAACTAGCACTTAAGCGTCTTTAAGCCAATCCTCTGACACTAATCCGTACCGTAACATTAATGAAAAGAATCCCCAACATTATTACTTACGCCAAGTCCTTAGTGCAAGTAGGGAGCCTTCACGAGTGATAATACCTAAGATCGTCACTGGATGGTCAACCTCGCTACCATCTTTGTTTGGCCGATCTCTATACCACGGCATTACTAGTTATCAAAGTGAGAATAAGCTACCGATTTTGGATTTCCAATCACATCAACATTCATTGTTATGATACTTTACTTAATTATATTATATATTTATATTCATATTATGTATTTATTACGGCCGAGGTTATCTAGCCAATTTTAGATTGACCTTTCACTGTGAGGTATAGTTAATGCACATAATTTTTAGCTAATAATACGTAATCAAAAATTAGAATGGAGTATTGTTTGATTTATTAAAAATACTATTGCAAGTAATCGGGCTAATGTTTTATTATTAATTGCTACGATAAAAATTGCTCAATCTTGGTATGACATTGAATTATTAAATTATTCTTTTGGATAGCCTTATCGCAATTTCAAACGAAAATTCTCTTATGTTTAAAACATAATGTAAAATAAAAACACTGCGTTAAAAATTATTTTCAAAATATATTGTTGCAATAGAAAATAAATACCGAAAGGGATGTCTGTAAACACCGCTTGACTAGACAGTAATAGGATTGGAAGATTAGCAATACTGCACCAGTTAGTTCTAACATGTTTGATACTAGGGTGTTGCAACAAAGTTGGCACACTAGAGTAGCATTATTTCAATAAAATGTTTTTTCAAAATATCATACCGGTGACCAAACATGCCTATAACTATATACTTGAGACAACTTCTGTACCATGTTTTATGAGCAAAATAAAATATTATATTCTTTCAAAGAGATCTATTAGATATTTTAATGACGGTTATTAAAAACTTAAATACATTATAGCATGGACCATCAATCGATAGGTCGGCAGCCATTGTTTGAGTATTGTGTCTTGCCTTTGCTACTAATATAACGGAGGTATGTAGGTACTCGTACAGCTTAATCAGTAATATGATATAATTACACATCTCAAATGACTAGTGTGTAATGCGGACTCGTTAGCATGGCGAGTAGGTACGTAAACAAATATCAGGTGATTATGAAAGCGTAAAGGAATACAAAGCTTGGACTGATTATCTTTTAACTACGGCGATTCAATTAATTAGAATTGCTGCGGCCTTTTCACTACGATTCTACGATATATGCAACTATATACCTACCGGCAAACCCAATACAAAAAATCTATAACCAATTCTCAATTTCTAATTGTTATACGGAAAAAATTACATATTATGGCTCAAAGGATGATAATCTAAAAGAACTTCATCCAAATAGATATATCGATGAGAATCAGTTCAAAAGGACTTTCTAAAATAATAAACACTTAAAATTTGTTAGCATCTTCATAATATATCTTTAAACAAAACTAAATAACTTAACAACCGACTCATCATCTAGTCCAAAAACAATTTCGAGCGAAACCGAAGAAAAAATTGCATTACTATTGGATGATTGCATCATTCTGAATCCAGGTAATTGACTTACAGTAGGCATCAAATTTAACGCTATTATACGCGAGAGAACTGTGACCACTTCCAAATAAACTTTTTGTGAGGCATTTAAGAAAATATTAGAAAAAAACTTGATCGTGTAGCAACAGTGGACGACGCAAGAGTAATGACAAAAAATACTTATGTGATGTTGAGAACTTCAATAAAAACTATAAGACAGTGAAAATATATAGAGGTTTTAGCGACACAGCTTCAAATAAATCAATAACATGAAAAAGGAGATTTTTTCAAATAAAACTTGAAGCATATTTTTTGTTTGATATGCGTAATAACAGTTTCAGACCAGTCAAATTATTTTCTTTAGGTTCTTTTTCTTCGTCGTCATCGAATGTTAGCTAATTTTCAAATAGTGATGTAGAAATTGACCAGTAAACAAGGATTTTAGCCGGGTTGACCACTCTGGAAGTTCTGGACGTACTTAGATATCATCTCAACTCGTAGAGGATCTCTACTTACACAACCAATAGCTTTATTTCTTGACATACAACGTTATATTTTCTATAAAATGAAAATTAAACTAAATGCAATAAATTAATCAATGAATGGCTCTCAAAACTATAAAATAATTTCAAGACCTTACGTTTAAGGTACAACTTTCATGATTATATTCCCAAGTTTCCTAAATTGGATCACCAAGGTCTATAGCAACAATCGGTCTCAATTATAAAGCTATTTAACTAAACCGAGTCCAGTCGGTCTTAATTCCAAGGTTAAGCTTTTGGAAATCAAATTAAAGTGATTGGCACACTTATTGATTTACTTTGGAATACTTAATTCTAGGCTTTCTACGATTTTATTAAGTTAAATTGAGGTCTTGTTCAAATGAACCTTTCTTTGATAGTTCGTCAGATTTCTGGCAATTACCATAATAAAGGCGAAAGTAATTTTGTTTGTCTGCTTGTTACCTAATCAAGGTTACACCACAAAACTAATCATAATTAATTTAAAAAAGGCCATAGTTTAATTACCTAATTAGGGAGAAATATATAATGCGACTTATTTTCTCGTAATCATTTTAGATTAATTTGCAGTCGTGACTAGGTATTATTCCTAGAATTTCGAATGTAAAACGGATATGAAACGAATATTATTTTAGTCTTATCTAATCGCAGCTGAGCATTGCAAATTCATTGCCAACCTTGCTCACTGCTGCATTAAAACTTTGCATAACAATGCTGTAACTCAGATAGCAAGTTTAATCTCGTTGATTTTAAAAATGTTACCAAATACCAAAATACAATACAACGCAACGAAAATACAACTTTATTAATCAATGGTCCAGTAGTTTTACTCTGTACTATAGTGGTTGCTTTGTTACAAAAGTAAAACGTTCTGAGACTTTTTTATAAAGAACTGGTATTTGTGATATGATGACAAAAGGG
The DNA here is from genome assembly GCA_905340225.1 of Abrostola tripartita. Taxonomy (NCBI): domain Eukaryota; kingdom Metazoa; phylum Arthropoda; class Insecta; order Lepidoptera; family Noctuidae; genus Abrostola; species Abrostola tripartita. The sequence goes on along the minus strand of HG996510.1, from coordinate 1,829,074 downwards.
AGCAATGGAAAGAGAATGAGGAGGCCTTTGCCCCGCAGTAAGACACTTCAGACATTCAATAATAATGTACCTTTACAGGAGTGATGACACTAATAACACAAACTCATCATCCCATGGATTATATTTTCTTTGCATCTCGATACTATTTAGTTATCAAACTCCTATTACCCAATGAAATAAACATACACATTACAGAGCTCCAAGAAATACAGACCTCCTTGAATCGTACCTCACACAGCCTCTCCATTATATTCTTATCTTAATACAATGATATTATTATGATGTCATTATCTTAAAGTCATGCTGCGTAAATATAATGGCACTTTCTTTGTCTTGTACACTTTCTAACACTATGAGAGAGTAAAGGAGGGAGAATATGCAATATATCTAAACAACCATTGATTGCTTTTTGACCTATTTGTTGTATAGATATACATTTAGTTTTATAGTAGTAAGTAGAGGTTATACTTAAAACCGCCAAGAGCAATTTTAACTCAAAGGACCAAATATGAATTCATAAGGACCAGTTTTACGGATAAAGTAGTCTGCGCTCTTTCACGTTCCACTACACTCAATCTAACGTACAATCGTTGACATTTGGCCGTGTTTTCAACAAAAAGCTATTTACCGTCCCATCATACCATTTATGTTGACGGATACATAGGCCCATAAATACTAATAGACGCTTAGAGGTCCCGGTATAAAGATACCGCTTGAACGAAACTGGACAGCCGACCGGTGTTACAGTCAGGTCACGTAGACCGTACGTGTTTATGGTAATAGATTCTTTGCGTAGAATATAATGCAGTCGGACCGACTTTCTTTAAGGTTTTTTATGCATCAACAGAACAATATTTTTTCAAAGCCTCAGTAGCTGAAGCCTGTTTTTTACAGTGACTGTTCCAAAGTCATTCAGGTACTTTTAAGCTAACAACTGAATCTTACTGGGGTGCAAATACAGTTGAGAACCTATGTTAAATAATATACCAAAATCTTTCATATGGGGCACTTTCTATAGGCGTGGTACTTTTCAAATCAAACTTTATTTCTATCCAAATAACATTATACCTGGTCACACAAGGTTTAGACTTTAGTTATTTAGTTGTGTCAACATCAATTTTACATCCGCTAAACCGAGTTATTTTGGTCATTTAAATATGAAAACCCGAGTTTTCCGCTCCGAGTGATTTCATAACTGTGTCAAAAGACGTGATTAATTTTAATATTTTAACGAAAACCGTATTTGTTGAGTACATTTAACTTTCCCTTTTGAAAGAGAATTCACGTATCTACCGACATTATAATAATTATTTACATTCCATTTTTGATATTTACGTTTTGGACCAGAAAAAAATTCTCTACTTTCTGATGGTGACTAGATTAAGTAAACCTTTATTACGTTACGTTTTCTTGTACGTTGTCTACGCAAGAAAACATTTTATGGAGCATAATGTATGATAAACATAACAAATTACATATGTACTCCAAATATTTATTTACAGCATAAATATTACATTTAATAGGTATTTAAATTACATTAAATTACATCTACTTCCTGTAGTAATCATTTCCACGTGTAAACAGTTTCAAAGATCACTTGAAAAATTTGAACCTTTGGTACGCGATCATGAATAAACATAAAACACACTGAACATTACACCAATTTATTCATAATGTATCCATAGAATACGCAAAAACATTTTCTATACAAATCTTCAATCAAAACGATAATAGTCACGTTACCGACTCGATTTCGTGTAACATTTATCGATTATCGAGAATTGGATGAGTAGCGAAATGTATTAGCTCAATGTTGTGCGAAATTTTAGTGAGCTTCATAATTATATAAAATCAGACAAGTGTAATGATTCGTGAATTAAAGTAATGCGGTATAATAAAATAACATGATTTTATGAGGAGTGAACACGAGCCCATTATTTTAGGGAGCGTTGAAAGGTGAATTTTGGAAACTAATGCAAGCAACTACAAGTCAAAAACCTTTTTAGCCACAACCATGCTTGGTGAATGCATGTTAGTGATAATTCCGAATAAGACAAGCCTCAAAAGAATCAAAATTATGGCGTAATGTTTTCAAAAGTAATTTTCGAAGACTTACCTACAATAAACAGAAATCACGATTAAAATAATTCTTCTTACTCTTTAAAATTTTACTGTATAATTTATTTACAGAAATGCTTCTTCCCAGATATAAGCGAATATTAAACAAATAAATTAAGTGAGTTCTCCACGGGGCTCATATTTGGCATAACTATCCACCATGACTTAAATAGTTTTTTACTTTAAAAGGCTGTAGAAAAACAGTGATTTAGGCATCATAGTACCAAAAGACCAGATAAATCTCGCACTTCGCACATAGCGTGAGCAACTCAAACGGTCCCATGCACTCACTAATGAGCATGCATTGACTAACGGATGCTTCTTAAAGCGAAGCGACGTTTATAATAAAGTCACGCTTACTTCAGGTAGGCAGTGATGACGGATTTTCATTAGATACTATTGTGATTATCGCTTTCGAGTTTATTCACTCTCGTTACATTATGCTTATGGATTGGGTCCTAAGCTTGTTTTGTCATTATTATTTCTCAAACGTTTTCTCAAGTTTTTCATATTTTAACCTGTTGTTCACTTCTAGGTCAAAGTCTCTTCTCAAAATTTCCATGTTTATTTTACCTACCTAATTTGGGTTTATAATAACTATTGTAAGTGTTATCCTAGTTCATCACTTCATCTCCTTTTTTATGACGCAGGTATAATAAACGCCCAATGCCCATTTAACCAACATGTTTACTCCAAGACTAGACTTCAAATAAGAACATTTCAAAGCTGGAGACAGATGTATAATTAAATACAAAACACCTAATTTGGTAAAGTAAATTAAGAGACACGAGAAAGTTTATAATATTTACTTACCGAAGCAATTTCTAAAGCACCGGTAGATAAACAAGAAGTACGCATAAATACTGTCAAGTAACGTAGCACAATAATGACTTGTCAATTACAATTATTTACTTGTCGACATAATTCAATCGTCAAACGCCTTTAAAATAGTAATATCTTGGGACAACTCTCACACGGTCATCTGACCCCAAACTAGGCGAAGCCTGTATTACGGTAACCATATATAAAAATATAAAGTTGAAAATTATGTTTTTAGAGTCGTATGCATTTTGAGGATATACGCAAAATGGCTGGCAGCGGTTGGAAGCAGAAGGCCGTAGATCGGGCTCAGTCGCGTGCCATAGGAGAGGCCTGTGTCCAGCAGTGGCTGATGAAGATGATGAAATGCATTTTGCCGTCCGGCAACGATATGGGCGGATGACATAGTGGTGGAACCTGGATGAGGCTGGCACAGAAGCGTGGAGATTGGCACACAAAAACAGAGGCAGCATTGGGTGGGAGTCAGGCGATGATGATGATGACGGAGGAATGCATTTTATAGACTTTTTACTCGGGGTGAGTTTCTGAGGATAACACTAATATGTGTCTGTGTGAAAGATGGAACCCGCATCCTGTACAGCAATGTCAACATAATCAGCAACTAAGGCAAATACAAATCAATTATCCTTTTACAACCCAAAATATTCAAGTTATGAAAACAGGTGCAGCCTCTATCTTTTAATATTTAAATCTTGGTGTAAATGACCTGTAAATATCAAACAAGGAGATCAAATCAAAAATAGTGAAATACGACTAAGGAAATGATCATAATCAAAACTGGTTTATTTAGTCCTATTATAAGCTTACATTTAGTGTAGTAAAGAATGATTACTTCCTACGTCATTAAACAAAAAACTTATCAAAAGTCACTGAGAAATTAGTTAATAGTTTTAGGGTATCTGTCTTTACCACTAATTTTCCTTCTCTCATCGTATCATTCCCAAAAACATACAATTCTTCTGTATTATTAAAGAGATCTTATAGGATACTTGTTGCTTTTTGATTTTGCAAAAAAATACCTACTTCATCTACGTCACCACTATTTACCTTAACTTATGCTTACTACGCCTTGCTGAAATAAAATTCAAGTTATGCAACCAACAAATTGCCGAAATAAAATTCAAACGCGATACAACTATTACATCAAAATCAGAAGAAAACGGTAACCCTAACCTTGTATTGTAAAAATCAATACGCACCCCTGGCCGACACCCCAACTGCGCCATTAGTGTTTTCAATAGACAATCATGGCAACGGCCCGCACCGGTGTTACATTTAAGAAATCTACATACGATGAAATGTATTAGAAAGTTTTAAAACCAAGGTTTTTAAATTGAAAAGACATTATTCTTGATTTTTCGATGATTTGTTGTTTAATGTTATGTAAGAAAACACGATCATGTAACCTATGGTAAAAATGTCTAAACAGCATAAGAATGAAACTGTCATTTGCTAAGTAATATTTCGGTTGGAATTTGTTGAATCAAGTATGTGCGCATTGTCACTGGACAGAAGATCGTTTTACAAATCTACGTCTCAAATGAAAATACACAGATGGATGTAATTTTGAACCCAATACCTAAATGGCAATTGGCTCTTCTATAGAACTAATGAAATATAGGTTTTCATAAGACGTGATGATGGTACTATACATTAGATGATTGTCTTTCCACATGAGATGTTTGTCAATAAAACTTAAACAAAGATTCAACTAAAAAAAAAGGCAGCAAACCGAAGCAAAGAGGACACGGTCATGAAGGCAGTATATACAGCCTTTCAGATCAAAGTGCATACAATTGAATGAGCTTAATAAGCCCAAACGATACAAACTCGCAACCTGTTCTGAAACCTACATGCGCACCGGTTCTCAAAGTAGAACGTACACTGTCGGGCCGACAATGGAAATAGGTTGCCAACTTGTAGTGTTGCTAGACCCCGTGTCTCAAGTTTCGGGACGACCAGTTATAATTATCGGGATAAATGGTACAACAGATTTTCTTTTAGTGAAAAAATTAGATAACGTTACTTCCAAGTTCCTGTGCAGTCCTGGGCCAGAAAAGCACCCCCCCTAGATGGGAAGGTGCTGCTGATTCCGTGGGTGTCGTAGGAGACGTCTAAGGGAAATTCCAGAAGATGGACAGCAGCGTCTTTAGTAACTTCACCACCAATTTTACGATCACCAAGCCGCTTGCCAAGCATGGAGATTATGGCAACACCCCTTTTAAAGGGGGAAGCCTTTATTAAACAGTAAAGGTATTCTAGCTGATGATGTGTTGTAAATTTGTTTATAGGGAGGAACAGATTGTTACAAACAAATGCATTTTATTTTCTGACAAACTAATGAATCAAAATACTATTATGTCTATTGAGCTAGTAAAAATATCGAGACATTAGGCGTCCCAATAAAGGATAAATCGGGACGTAACAACCAGGTAACAGACAAACACCAGGTATTTGAAAATCGGGACACCTGGCTACACTAGGTACTTTCCTTTAAGCCTTTGTGAACAATCGCTCCGCCCAGTAGTTTGAGATGCAAGTAATTGGGTTCTCGAGTTGTAGCGTAAATGCAGTTTGGGTTATTAGTTTGTATATTGTTTCGTATATAATGCCGGGCACTATATAGGCAATAGTCTGGCGTACCAATTTGCAAATTTGATTTACACAGTATCTGCAGATTAATATGTATGCCTCTATATCATAGAGAACCATACTGTGAACAATATACACGTATTTATGAATTATTTACTTGGTCAATTATCTTCGTTTATGTTACAAACAACGTGTTGTTTTCCGAATGCTGTTCTATTTTGGTCCAGAACTCTGGTTCTCCTATCCTCTCTATATCTGGTAATTCTATGCAGGTCCTTCTTAATTGTACACCAGATATCAGTGAAAAATCGAATAAAATTATTTCCATAAACATAATATATTATAACGCAGACGATTGAGACCACATTTTGAAGAGGAGGCGTCGACGTAATTGTCAAAGTTGCACATTATTAACAGAAGGCGGCGTTAGTGTCGGTGACAGACAAGATTATTTACTGAGATAGGTGATACCAAACTGTGGAAGCCGCCCCTTTGATACTAAGAATAGAATTAATTACAAAGTTACGAAGTATGAAAGAAAAAGTTCGAGAAGTTAACCAATGTTTTAACAGGTTTTATAGATAACGTTGGTTATAAAAGCGACGGCGTAAACTTTGAAGTTTGCCAAGTATACCTAACTACATCAATCAAGATTATATTTAAATATTTTCTCCTCGATTACATCTTCGTTGTTGAAAATTTCTAACGTCGTGCTTGATTTCATATCGAACTGGGACACAAAATACAATATATACTTAGTCTACACTTCAGCTCAGTCGCCAATAATTAAGATACAACTCTTCTATCCGCTTTGACTACATAATATTACGTTTTCAAAAAGAAGATACATAACATAACATCACGCTTGTATTCCCCGAAGGGGTAGGCAGAGGTGCACATATAGGTAGTACTCCCACATTTCGCCAGTTATGTTTTTAGGTCGCAATGTAATAGGGGGCGAGCCTATTGCCATTAACCGGGCACAAATCCAGACTCCGTGCTACTACTGAGAATTACCTAATGAAAAAAACCCAGTAACACTTTGCCCGACTCGGGATTCGAACCCAGGACCTCGTGCTCAGCAGTCGCGTTTAGCGACCACTAGACCAACGAGGCAGTCAGAAAAAGAAGATACTTGTGCTGTAATTGAAGATAAAGATAGTCTCAACCCTGAGAAATGGCAAAAGCAGCTTTATGTCAAAGTCATTTTTAAGCTTCCTACAAAGGCAAAGTCGCGGGTAGAGGCTAGCCTAGTATGCATTTACAAATCCACAAAATGATAGTTTTACTACGACAAAAACTAACGGACCAGCACAGTAGCATAAACACGAAACCATTAAGTAATTTAAAAATAAATCCTTCAAAAGACACCACATCTGGGCATCAAGTCCTCATAAAAACGTTCATAACTGCACAACTGGGTTCAACGCCCGAAAAACATCAGCTAATATGCATCAGCATTAATTAATTATAGCAAAAAGTTTTAACCTACAAAACAGTGTTGAAGTTAGTCGTTTGGTTGACTACTAATATGATGAAAACGACTGTCTGGATGTAGGTATGAATCTCGGGTTTTTCTGATTGATAATCACGAAATGATAAGATCTTTTCAGAATGTAGAAATAGCAATTCTGCCATTTGTTCGTCCAAATAATGATGTCCTACTACTTTCCGGGAATTTGTCCGTGTGATAAGTTGTGGGATATTCCCGGGATAAAAAGCATATTTTTCGGGGTCACTGATAATCAAAAAACCAATTCAATCATAATCACAATGGTCCAGATTTACTTTCACACTTATAATTTTATGCTAATGTGGATTCTTTGAGATTCAATGTTTCTAGTTGACAATTTAAAGAATGTCTGGTCTCTAGATTAAAAACAAAAGAACTGCCACAGACGGCGACGCCCGCCAAAACTAGTCATTCACAATTGACGTTAAATTCGCGATAAAATACTTGTTTTTCGGGCAAAAAGCGGATGGACATAACTCGTTTGATACGAACCAATTAACTGGATTACGTTACTTTTGCAACAAGTTACATAAAACAAGCGATGCATGACGCCATAAGATATAGAGTAATTAATGATATCTTCGTCGTTCGTACAGAAGCATACGGTTCTTCTTTAAGTTATAATTTTATAGGATCAGTAATTTTTCATGTTCATTACTGGGTTTTAATTGACGGCTTTCGTGTTTAAAACGTGCATAATTATTATAAATTAGAGTTACTAATGATGCTGCGATCGTAACACGTGATATTCAGAAGTTTTTGCTGTAGAGGAAAAAGATTAATTTTTATCTAAATTGTTTAATAATAGTTAGTTGAATATTCATTACTTGAAGCTGATCTTAAACTTCGCACTCTAATAATTTTACAGAACGTAATATCTAGAATTATCTGAATCCTATGTAACATCAGATACAGTTTTAAAATTATGATCAAATAAAATAAAGTAACAAAAACAATATTAAATTCATCAACAAAAAAATTGCTGCACTATAACAGTACTTCACTCATTAAGACGACTAATCATAGGCAAAAAATAGTATTGAGACGCCCAACATAAAATAACATACGCTAAACATAAAACTTGAAGACGCATTCATCATTTCAACAGCCAACGATCGACTAGTCCACATCGCAGTCTCTGACAAATACACGTGTGGAACTACCGATCATAATAAACTGTCCACGACAAACGGCTGATATTTCCTTAGTTTATTATTAGGATCGCACGTGGTGCAGTCGGCGTTTCCGCTTACATTTAAGTTACGGCCGATCTGACTTCGTGTTGGACATTTGAACGACTGCAAGCGAAACAAGAACATAAGGAACAATTATTTTTGTTCAGAACCGGGGTCAAATATAATATTGGATAGTTGACCCTTGAACAAGAAAAATGAGGGTACGAGACACCTGCAGATAATATTTCTAGAATAAAAGAACAATCAGCACGGAGTCCGGAGAGTCTGGACTTGTGCCTGGTTGATGGCAATAGGCTTACCCCCTAGTCTTCTTCTTCTTATCGCATTGTTGATGAACAACCTGATGTCAGAGTTTAAACCGCCTGTAAGCCTCTGACATGGCTTTACACACCGTTGAAAAATCTCTCAGGTGTGCTGGTTTCCTCACGATGTTTTCCTTTACCGTTTTAGCAACTGATAACTAATTTATAGTACGCACATGAATTCAAAAAGACATTGGTGCGTGCCGGGGTTTGAACTTGCGACCTTTGACTTGGAAGTTCAGCGGTCATACCACTCGGCTATCAGTGCCCCCTAGTAAATTGGACCCTTTAGAAACAGACGAAATGTGGGTGCTAAACTCTACAGTCACCTCTGCCGACCGCTTGGAGAAAAACAGGTGATGTTATGAATTTTAAAACAAAAAATTTAAGCCAGTATTATTATCGAGTCCCTTCGAAAATAAATTGAATTTGCAGAAAAGTATAAAGAAAGCGTTTTCCTTGTTTTAGATTGATCTACAAGTAGCAATTAGCTTGAACTGAAATTCATTGAGCAGAAGCACGCAAACAAAAGCAAGGATTAAACAGATGAAAGCACTCAAATGAACCCGAGTGGTATTACTAAATGTTAATCATTTTTGTTAATTAACTCTGTCTGGGAATACAGAAGCTTTCAGGAGTGAAGTTAATAAATCAATCCTATGATCCTTAAAATGTTCTGCGTTGCTGGTAGACTTATCATCAGCCGGAAAACGTCCACTGTGAACAAAGGCCTCCCTCTTTAAAGAGGGGTGTTGCCATAATCCCCACGCTTGGCAAGCGGCTTGGGGATCGCAGTGTTGGTGGTGAAGTTAAAGACGCTGCTGCCAACCTTCTGGAATTTCCCTTAGTCGCCTCCTACGACACCCACAGCACTTGAGGATGGGAAATGGGGCGGTATTCTGGCCTGGCACTCCACGGGAAAGCGAAGCGTTAGTAGACTATGATAAAGCAAATCGTGTCACAACAATGTTACCTTAGGACAAAGGAACATCATGTGGAGTTGGACATTACCTCACGCGTCATTTTATTCTTCAAGAATCAAGTTACAAAAAATAGATTATCGTCTACCGTCATCAACTTACATTGTAGTTATTCAATCGATACTCGAGTCCACCCTAATGAATATCAAGAAAATAAATCCTTTATATTTGACCAAGCGGATTCACTACAAAAGCTAAAGCCGATAAAATCAAAGCACTCAGACCGTCATAATATTTGTCGATATAATTTTAAGCGCTTTGCATTGCTCAGACATAATGGCATTAAAATCTTTTGAGAATTCGATACTAAAGCTTAGGTTTCGCAACCGACGTCTGGACGATACACCGTGTGACCTTACGGGTAACCTTGGAAAGGTCAAGGTGACACGGGTAATATTTCGGCACAGAAAGTTTAGTACGGGCCCGTTTGTGATTGTGTTTTAATGTGACAAGATAAATGGTAAAAGGATATTGCTGGAATTGCAAACATTTTAGACGTAAAGGTTTTTTCACATGCTTTTTATGCTTTAAACTCATGAAAAAACCTATGGGGGCAACCTTGTAGGACTATCAGCCAACTGTTAGTTGATGTCCAGCATCCACGAACACCCGCCACGAGGTTCTTTAGGGGTGGTTACTTAAGCTTCTCTTGACGCACACGTCAATGTTAAAAATGGTAATACCAGTTTTGTTGTCTTCTCGCAGCCTTAATAATGAAAAGTTTTGTTTTCTGCTAGCAGCCCTAATAACGTTGATAAACGGGATTTTATACCATGAAACAACGCTTGATGAGTTACGTAGGGACCTACGTTCAACATCGTCTGTAATCGTTATTATTTGACGTACATACGTATGAAACGTTAACAGGCTGTTTGAAACAACCCGCTCTTAGTCTTTTAAGTACAAACTATTGCTGCGAATGTTTCAAAAGCCAAAAAATTTCAAATTATCAATGGCAATTGATGACCTAATTGTCGCAACAGCATGATTTAATTACCAAGCTGCACATTGCACCAAAAAAACAAATACTTATATATAAATCTTCAGATATTTTGCCCGGCTCTGATCGTTTGTGCATGCAGTGTAAAAACGAAACTTCTTAAAAACTGGGTCTAATAAAGGTCTTCTCAAAAAAACGTAAGTAAGCCATTTGTAGCCAGTTACGTTTATTGATCCGGCTGCAAATAATTCGTACACATATTTCAGGTCCCAATTAGCCCGTTTCAACAGCTACCGACTCCGATAACTAATGTATCGTGCTAACTAACAAGCTTTTTTATCAGTAAATAGAGCATGCTGTGTATAATGTATTCTCCGTTAATAATACGTTTTGCTACATACATCGGGTTCTGTTTCGGTAAAACTGTTGAGGGGGGATCGTTTGCTATTGTCTAATAAATGGTATTATTACATGATGAATTCTATCGTGTCTTCTTGGTGTAGTGGTTGCTAAGCGCACCTGCTGAGCATGAGGTCTTGGTTTCGAATGCCAGGCAGTGCTACTGGGTTTTTTTTAGTATCAGTAACAGCAAGAGGTTTGGATAAGTGCCCGGTTGATGGCCATAGGCACTATTACATTAGGACATATAACATAACTGGCGAAATGTGGGAGTACCTACACACATCTGCCTACTTCTTCAGGGAATACAGGCGTGATGTTATATTTGAGTTTTATCGCTAGAATTACACATGCTGTGGGCCCGATTCACGGCTATAAGCTAGCCACCTTTGGAGACAACGATTGCATGCTACTTATCAACAGAACGTCAGGTTTAGACATAATAAAGGAGATCAACTTAGCCTATCCCCTCGGGTATTTTAGGCGTACCTGTATACGAAGCCAAAAGTTAGCGCTTACATAATTACACAGAAAACCACACTGTTAACGGGAACCTTACTAATGTATTAGTTAAAGCCATAGTTAGCAGTTTAGTTCTAACATCCAAACTAATATTTTCACCAATTACTATACCAAATTCGTGCTCCACATTGGACTAAAATTCCGGATGCGAAAACGAATTCCCGGAGCTCCATTAAACCGATTTAATACGCATGAACAATGCTAGTACTCATTTTAGAACTACAATAAATAGCATTGTCGGGTAATTTTCTAGAAAGTTCCACAATTAATCTGCTTGGAGCCTCTTCAAAACATAAAGCCCACGCGTTCCAAAAATAGAAAAGCTTGCCATATTTGAACTGGGTAACCAATAATTGAATTAGAAAGTTTCATGTCCAACATATGGAAGACAAGACATTAAGCTATTTATTTTTATTGTTCATGTAGGTAGGCAACATGTTTATTGCCATTGAAAAAAAAACGAAGACGCTGTTTCTACATGCTATTAAATTCAAGATAGTGTCTGTGCCTTCAACTGTCTTTGAATATCTTTATTTCTTTAACTACTAGCTTTTGCCCGTGGCTTCGCCCGCGATAACCCCTATTTAAACCGTCAGAGGGTTCAATTAAAAAAAAATTATCTATGTCCTTTTTTGGGTCTTAAACTTTCTACATGCCAAATTTCATCAAAATCCGTTCAGCGGTTTAGACGTGAAGACGTAACAGACGTTACTTTTACATTTATAATATTAGTGTGGAAGTATGGATTATTCTCTATTGATAGATAGATAGATAGATAGATAGAATATGCTTTATTGTACACCATAAAATACATGTCTTATACTTAATTTATTACATTATCGTTAATGCAGTGGGTACAATGGCGGCCTTATCGCTTAAAGCGATATCTACCAGGCAACCTTTGGAAGGACAGAATGTTAGAAAAAGTATGGATAGTCAGTGGTGTACAGCAGTACGTAGATTACAATAAAACAGATACGAAATAATTTAAAGATGAGAGTCTAAACAAGATACATATATAAAAAACATACATATAATAATGTATATATATTTATACATATATAATAAATATCAATAAATACGCTGTTGATAGAACTACATAAAAATACAGTAACCATTAAGAAATTAGTTTAATAGATAAGAAATGATTCTTAACTAATGTCCTAAAAGAAGCTATCGTTTGTGCTTGTCTTATAGCTAAAGGCAACGCATTCCACAAACGTACGGCCAGTACTACGAAGGATTTATCCAGAAACTTTGTGGAGTGCGAAGGCATCTCCAGCCTCAAATTCTCCGATGATCGCAATTGTCTAGTATGTGTGTCATGAAGGAACTTAAAACGTTCTTTGAGATAAGAGGGGGCAGCAGGATTGAACAAGATATTATAAAGAAATGATAATATATGAGTATCCCGGCGAAGGCGAATTGGCAGCCACCTGAGCTTATTTCGAAAATCTGAAACATGATCATACTTGCGTAAACCATATATGAAACGGATGCAAAAGTTTTGGAGTCGCTCAAGCTTATCTAGCTGCTCTTCAGTAAGGTCAGGGTAACTGACATCGGCATAATCAAGGATTGGAAGGAGAAGGGACTGGGCGAGCGCAGTTTTGGTGGCAGTAGGCAAGAAATTGCGCAATCTTCTTAAAGACCCCGCAGACGCAAATAGTTTGCGGCTTACTTCTTGCACTTGCGGACCCCAAGAAAGGTCTCCATCAATTAAAATGCCCAAGTTTTTTACGGTATTGCTGTAAGGAATTGTAATGCCATCAAAGATAATCTTGGGGATCTGCAACCAGTCTATTCTTGAGCGCAACTTAGAGCTACCGACAACGATGACCTGGGTCTTAGTCGGGTTAACAGTTAACCCAAATGCTTTGCTCCAATCGGAAATCTGAGCCAAATCTTTATTAATCATTTTGACAGCCTCAGACAACTCTCCTAGAGGTGCTTGGGAATATATTTGCAGATCATCAGCATAAAGGTGGTAGGATGAGAGAAGTTCATTGGAGATGGAGTTTATAAATATTGCAAACAGAAGAGGTGAGAGAACGCCCCCCTGCGGTACGCCGGCACTGATATCACACCATGAAGAGAAAGAACCTTCGATGCAAATCCGTTGCCGGCGGCCATACAGGTAACTACGAAACCAATCAATCACCGATGGAGATATGTTAAGAGAGCCGAGAATGCCGAGTAGAACATCGAAATCGACGGTGCTAAACGCATTACTAAAGTCTAATAAGGACAGAACCGTCAGATTTCCATTCTCCATACCCAGTCGTATGTCATCCGTAATGTTAACTAGGGCTGAAGCAGTGCTGTGCCCTGGACGAAACCCGGATTGGAAAGGATTGAGGAGAGAGTTTTTACAAAGGAAAGCACTGAGCTGGTTATGGATAAGACGTTCTAGGACTTTGGAAAGAAATGGTAATACGGATATTGGGCGGAACTCCGCGAAGGAAGCAGGATTACTCTTTTTCGGAAGCGGGGTGACTTGAGCTTCTCTCCATAAAGATGGAAAGGCGCTACAAGATACGGAGTGATTGAGGATATGGCAAATTACGGGAAGAATTTCATCCAGAACAGGGAGTATCATCTTACGGCTGACACAGTCACTACCAACTGCGTTGGACGTGATGGATAGTATACTCTTCTTAACATCACATACGGAGAATTGATTAACGACAAATGGTGGAAAATCAGGAGTTGGAAGAGAAGAAAGATAATTTAGTGTATTGGCTTTAATAGACCGGTTGAAACTAGGCGAATTGGAGAAATGTTGATTGAGAAGTTCAATGTTTAAATCTTTAGGAATTGAGTCTTGACGAGGTTTTCCTACTCCCATCGATTTTAGAAACTTCCAGACTTTGGCTGGGTCACCGTTTTCAACGGAATTATGAATGTGGCGGCGTTGAGCATCCCTACACACCTTGTTTGAGTGATTACGGATTGCAACATACTTTTCCCTGTTTGAAGAGCTAGGCCTGCATTTATACCTGGATTTGGCTGAAGCTTTTTTCTGCAACATTACTTTTATATCAGTCGTAAGCCACGGTGCTGGTAAATGTTTTATTTTCACAGGTTTGATAGGTGCATGTATGTCATACAGCTGGGAAAGATTTTCGTTAAATATATTAACTTTAGCATCTATGCTATCGGCAGCGATAAGGACCGACCAATCAATGCTGGCAGCATCTTTACGAACATTCTCGAGGTTCATACCACCAAAGCTGCGCTGCAAAAGGATCTTAGGCTTAGCCTTGGGAGGGCGGATTTTGTAGGATAAGAAAATGAGGTCGTGGTAAGAGAATGCATCGGCAATACATTGTCCGTGCTTAGCGACATGCTGTAGGGAAGAAACGAATACAAGATCAAGTAGCGAGGGTGTACAGTTAGGAAAGTGATGAGTAGCATTTAAAGGAAGAAGTGATAAGTTACAGGATTGCAAGGTAGATTGGAGTGAGGAACTTCGTGAGTCCTGTTTAAGAAGACAGGTATTGAAGTCCCCCATAATGATACAATGGTAGTAAGAAGGAATAAGGTTTATAAGAAGGTTTTCAAAGGAGGAAAAATAATCAATACGCAAGGAGGGACAATAGTAAACACCAAGCAGAACCTTCGAATGATGAAGAGTTATTTCAATGAACAGGTGCTCACCTGCATTTGACGGTGGAGGCTGTGATGACATACTAACAATCGAAAAGGGAATATTAGCACGTAAGTATATGGCAACACCACCACCACCGCCGCTTGTGCGATCATTTCTGATGAGTTGGTATCCGGGTAAAGAATAAGAAGTTGAAGGGAGACACGGTTTTAGCCATGACTCGGAAACAAGGATTGCGTGGATATTCTTGGAATACAGATTAGCCAATAAATCATGATAATGAGCCGGAATACTTTGGGCATTAATATGGACTACATTAAGATTCTTGGGAACATCGGAGAACAGAGACTCGAGTGAGTCAGCAAGAGATGGAATACTGGAAAAACTATCGTTGACACTACAAGCTGATACAAAACTATCACTGTCACTAGTTAAATCAGTATCAACCATTCACTGAAAAATAATAATAATTATTATAAATATATAAACAAATAGAATATACAAAAAAGTTGGTAAAACAAATTGTCCACCCACCAGTTGCGTGTATGAATAAAGTAATTTATACTATAACACAATCAATAATGAAAAATAGTCTAAGAATTAAAATAAATAACTAAACAAATAAAATACTCCGTCCGAGTATAAAATAAAATTAACTACACAAAAATCACTTATCCTACTAAACTATTGTCTATGCCACAGAACTTAAATGTTGCTAGACATTCAATGGGTAAAACAGAACGCAATCAGAAGTGACGTTAGACTTGACAGGGACACATGACGTTTGACTTTGAAGGTTAAAATAACAAAAGGTGTAGTGAGGCTAGGAAAATAAAGTTACAATCGGAATAAAAAGATAACGGGTAGTAGTAATACTACAAGTCAAAAAAATAAGAGGGTATAGATACGCAGATAACAAACAAAAGAGCATATTACCCGGACGAGTTGGGGAAAACAATGAAAATCACTTTTTGATAGCAGCAGCACGTCTCTTCCTCTGCGCAGTAACTACAGGGCTTGACTTATCGGTTCCCAGCTTGTCCAGTTCGGGTTCATCGATAGAATTGAGCTCGCTGTACGTGATTACCCGATGCTTGCTGCCATCGGGCCCGAGTATGTAGATGAAGCCTTGTTTCGTCCAGCAGTTGGTAACGCCGAACTTTTCACGGGCTGCCATGAATATTTGATGTCGCGACTTTGTTAAAAATTCTGACAAAGTAATACCAGAACCCTTTAACTTGGTTTTAATGAACCAGATATTGTCCCGAACATCCACTTCCTGGAACTTTACAAGGATGGGTCGAGGTTTGCTGGCATTGGTCTGTCTGCCCATCCTGTGACATCTTCTTATGGCAGCAACAGAAAAGGCCTCCATCTTCAGCTTGTCACTCACAATTTTTGCAACAACCAAAGCCGTGTCTTCTTTATTTACCTCTGCAACACCATGGATAAGCAGCATTTTCCTTCTGCCCCTCATCTCCAGTGTGTCGACGTCTCTGGAAAGAGCCTCCACCTGAAGTTGAAGACAGCTGAGAGCCTCCAATATAAAGGTCTTGAAGGATCCATATTCTGCTGCAACTTGGCCTGCGCTGCTGGCTTGGGTGATGGGTGCCTTCGTCAATTCAGCCTCAAAGTTGGACATTCTGTCGTTGAATTGTGCAATCAAATTGGACATTGACCCCTTAAGTGATTCCATTGTTATTTAAGATAGTGAAAAGTGAAATAACACAACAGGCAGGTAGATGTATGTCAGTAGATATAAAACATGTAAATTTACAACAATTTAACTATTTATTGTAATTAAATTACAATTTAAACTTGGAGAGCTTTTTTTGTGTCCTACTGTCACAACTACCCACGAAGACAAAATCTTCACAACGAACGACAAAATCTTCAGCTTTACAATACTTGATATTATAAAGCTGAAGATTTTGTTTGTTTGCTTGAACGCGCTAATCTCAGGAACTACTGGTCCGAGTTGAAAATTGGCTAAACATAATATGAGTCTAGTCTGAAATTAACCGAATACCTCGTTGGTCTAGTCTAGTGGTTGCTAAGCGCGACGGCTAATTCGAATCCCGGGTTGGGCAAAGTGTTATTGGGTGCCTAACTTTCAGTAGCAGCACGGAGTCTGAATTTGTGCCCGGTTGATGTCAATAGACTTGCCTCACGATCATGATCAACAATCACTCCAGAGATCACAATCATATCCAACAACTGAAAAAACCTAATATTTATTATCTATGGTCCACCATCGATACGAGTTTCGAAGTCAACCTTCCGAAGATTACGTCAATATTACATTTCTTTCATTTCATGATTGCCTTAACTAGCCATCTTGCGAAACTTAAGGCGAAACTAATAAAAATAAAACTGTATTAAGGCACTGTGTTACATCTTAATTGTTGCGTCTCACGAAACGAACCGACTGTGAACACAATAGCTACATTTCTTTATTTAGCGTAAATGCTTTATTAGTACCTAATGCAATTAGGAGATGTTGACTTGAGAATTACACGTTTTGAGCGTGTTTATTGTTATAATAATAATAATAATTTGTTTATTCAGACACATGATCCAATACACACACTTTTATACATTACACTTAATACAAAAATAGATCAAAAATAAAATACATACAATTGTGTTAAAAATAAAGAAGACAAATAATATAACTTAATACCTACAAACATCTTATGTGGCTATTTGAATCCAGCGCCTATAAGTAGCAGTTAAGATCAATCTATCCGAAAAACTTTTTATAATTGTGTTTTCACACTTCTCTATTCTGTCCATGAACTTAGCGATACGACTTCTTTGGATAGCATCAAAAGAATCTACTCGTGACTCTAAAAACATGCCCGAGGCACTACAACATCGTTTCAGACCATTAAGTTGCCTAAAGATGTTGTTGTAGGCAACTCGAATATTACTATGAGTCTTTTTTGTGTAGTTTGTCCAGAGTTGACATGTGTAGAATGACTGACAAAAGGCACGGAATAAAGTTATTTCCACATCCAGAGATGATTTAGAAAACTTTCTAATGATCATATTCCCAACTACACATAATGCCCTACGCTGACGTTCAACATCCTGATCATCTTTTAGATTGGAAGTCACTATATGCCCAAGATACCTAAAGCTATCCACAGCGTGTTTATTGTTATCCCGGTTTTTCTCAAACAGATAAGCAGCGAACATGAAGATTTACACTACAAGTAATAAATGATTATTATTATTATTTATTATTCGACTGGCAACACCAGTCCTTTAATGTAGAAAAATTATATTGGATCTACCTAATCATAATACCTATATAATTAAAAGTGAGATCTATTTTAACAAAAAATACCCGCAAAATCTGAATATAAATCTAATCAAACACAACTGTACAGTTGTGTAAACTGAAACTTTAATTACAGTCTGGCTTCAAAACTTTATCGATCTGTTCTCTGGATATCGGTAGCCTTAAATTACATTACGAAAATGAATCTTCAAACTAAGATTTGTAATCAAAATAATATCTGGTTTCATAATGAATTAAATTGTAAAAAAAAACTTAGTACTACTTTTTTTATACTTCGTTAAGTCTAAATAGGCTATACCTACAGTTTTTTGAATATTTTAGACTCCTGTCAGACACTTCAAAAATTCAAGAGTTAATAAGCTAGAATATTAATCTTGTTTTACTCTTGCTAGACTGGTTCAGAGTTTAGAAATCAAATTGAAAAACAACTGACAACAAAATACAATCGCATCGCTAGCACTATTGCGCCTCGTTAGCTCATTACGGGATTAACAAATTAAGATGCGATCACAGCAGATTAAAATTAAAACGATTTAGATATGAGCTCGGTTCATACATTATAACTTCACACTCTGGTTACAATAGAAAGCACTTATAACGTTGTTTTTAGGATGAAGCCGACTCTAGAACTCTTTGAGAACGTTTCAAGAGAAACCTATTTGAATGAATAAGATTTTCTATTACTTTATATTATAGTATTGACGCAGCTGCATATTAAGTGCGGTGTATCTGTATGGCTATATTGATGAATAGAATGAACGATTTAACTGTAATAAAAATATAAGGGATTGGGACAGGTGTTCTTCTATATCAAGAGTAAATGACATTTTTCCTCACCAGTCCCGGCTAGCCTTTTGCCATTTCTCGATTCTGCGTGCCTGGTTGCCGCTGGTCGATTTTTATAACTAACTTTTTAGCGACATAAAGGATCGCATTGTCAATGATAGATATGACACACACTTGCATATGGTGTGGACGACAATGTCGCTCTTGAATTGGTTTATTTTGCCACAAAAAAACGTGCTTTCCCTCACATGACACTGCTCAAATCATCTGCAATAGACGCAAAGGCCGAAAATGATGATGGCAATCCCCCAAAGGATTGGGTCATCTCTCGATCAAATCTCGATGGCTTTCAACATCAAAAATATCGAAAACCAAAAAATAGTAAAATAAATCTGTAAGATTTGTTTGGTCTAATAAAACTACTTCGAGATACCTTCCCAGGTCTAGAAAATAAATTAAAACAGCAAGTTATAAACAAACCCACGTACACAGCTCAAGTTTCATCCAATATCGTTTAACTGCTAACTCCGCAAGGGAAACAGCTAAGTGAAACGTAGACGTTATTCTTTTGGACTCATCTATCTCTTGGTTAATGCTACCTAATAACAAAACTTTGTAGAGAGGCCTCTCTTTTCTTTATAAAGTAATCTAATGATAATAAAAGGTAACCAAGGTACTAACTGGAATAAATAAAAAGAACTATATACCCAAGAACTGATAAGGACGAGGTACCACTAACACACTGCAGGGTAAAGACCTCTTCTCTTATAGAGGGTTAGGGCCACCAATACCACACTTATCGCTACTTACCAACTGCGAAATGTCAATTTTAAACCATTTTTTAGGACCAGTAGCCAGATGTTATCCATTGGCAGTACGAGAATAGGAGGACCATTTGATTATTTAGATAACGGTCTCTTTGCCAGATTCTTTCCCATGCTTTGGTTGCATTAAGTCCTACAACTAAATATAATAGTATATTTATTTCAATCACGATGTATTTTGTCGCCGCCTGACATTTTGTTTGGTCTATGGTGGATGGTGATTGATTAAATACATACGTATGCACTGACGACCAGGCTAAGCGTTCGGAATGCTGCGCTAAGGATGGCGAGTTCGATTTCCGCACGGGACAAAAATGTTTCTTCCGAGTCTGGGTGTTAGTGTATGTGGAATCGTTCGGGTCTTTATTTACGGAAATTTAAATCAAAATACGTAACATTTTCCATATCCTCGACGTTTTGATGAAGTGGCATTGATCGTGGCTTTCCACAGTAGAGTATACCCAGTACCAAAATATCTTCTATAGACATATAAATTTATCGGCCGACATTTGCTTTAATAAATAATATATTTTTGTTTATTCATGTGGCGTCCTCAAGTGTTGATCAAAGTCAAGTCTTTAACGACGCAATACTAATTAGTGAAAACTATTTAAATTCAAAAGGAAGCTAATATCCGGCTCGAAGCCAAGTGTCGTTCGGTTATCACCTGTTAACGCGGTATAGTTTTTATTAATTTACATTTTAATAGTATTGTCAAACTTTTAAATACCCACGGAGAAGTCAGAGCAAGGGACTGTTGCCATAAATTTTACCTGCATAAATTTACAACCCATTTTTTTATCAGGTTTTCCAAAACTAATAATCTAATTACTGAGAGGCGCTTAGATACCGCGCTGGTCAGACCTGCAAGGCAAAACAGCGTTGGCTGTGGACAATGTTTTAATGGTTGACCGTTTTGGACACATAAAGACTCCTCTGTTTTTTGGAGCTCACTAATGGGCGTAATGATTAACCATTACGCCAGATCCGTTTCGTCGGTTTGCCGTCCGTCTGTTTTATTTTAACCAGTCAATATTATATCCACCAATCTTACTACGACATAGCCGAGTCAATTAGCGATCGGCTGCCGCCACAGTGACCGAAATTCGGTTAACAAATTATTATCAGTAATGAGGAAATGTTTTTGCTTATTTTTAAAAAACCTTACCTTATCATCTCCACTCAATACTCTTACATATTGCCTAATATTAGTTACTCATTAAAAAACTCAAGCCGCAAAAAATAATATGTTAACCTTAAGATAACCTTGCGTCGATGACATAATTATTATTGCAAATAACTAAACAATGTCTGACTTCATCACACGACTTACTGAATATTTATTTTCAACTAATACGCATGTGCATTTGATTCCTTGAATTACAATACTCATCTTATAATAAAGGGGATTTTACAATGAATTTAATAAACGATCAAGAAAAAGTTCGTCAGATTTCGTCAACGTACGATTTTTCTTCTCCAAGATTTTAATAGAATCTCAATTAGCAATAGCATTATTTCGAGTCTATAATAAATAATATAAAATAAAAAATGACGAAGTTGTTACCTAAAATTTTAGAATTACTTATATGCTGCATTTTTAATGATCTACGATTTATTTTGAGACAAATTCTGATAACTGATTTTATTAGTGTGACATTTAGCACAAGACTAGACCTCAGTTTAAAACTAAGTTCATTGTTTTGTGTCGAGATTTGCATGCATGATTCTGATGGCCTTTTTGGCCTAGACCGAAATTTAGTCCAAATGATTTGACATTTTAGCTAAGATTGACCTTAAGTTTAGTGGATACAACCGTAAATTGCCCGCTAGTCTATACACGCAACTTTAGATGAAATACCCTGGTTGGTCTTCTTTTGTTAAGCGTCCACAAATGGCCGACTAAGCAGTCATAACTCTACTTAGAGCTAAGAGAAATAACATAACGAAAAATGAAAAAAGTCCATTAATCAAAGATTCGCTTGGCCTTAGGGAAAAGTGTAGCTAAAAGTAAATAGATCCGTGTCTCTAAAAAGCTATATTCCCAGGACACTCGTCGCAAAACAAGTCCCACACAAGTTGTTATCCTAGCTCAAGTATTAAATAACATTTACGTACATAATACTACTCGTGATAGTTGCAAATACACACGTGTTTTCCGCTGTAGTCTAGAGATTTTTTGCACCTGGCGTTTTATGAGAATCGTAAGACTTGTAGGTATTCTTATTTCATTAAAAAAAGCCCCTTCTTATCACTAGTAAGTAACTCTTTTTTAGTAACAGTATTTACTAGGTAGATTACATTGACTAAGATATACGAATTCTTTAGGTAACAAAATATGAATCAAAGGACAGAAGTGGGCTATTATGCATCAAAATATTTCTGCTCATCTCTGACGATAGGTGCCAAAAAACAAGCCAGCCGTCTGTCTGGTCTCTAAAAAAGTCGTCGACCTTGATATAATGTCCCTATTTCTCATAATAGAAGATTAAATCGTAAGACACAGTAAATCCAACCACTGAAGTCAACAAAATCTTACTCAAACATTTGAGCTTGATCTGATGCTAGACTAAATACGAAATTGCATCGCATTAGTCCCGCTGTGTGTCATCCGCTTTACGATAAACAAAACAAAGTCAATTACAATAAAATTACTATCAATACATACTACGGCTATATTCTTGCACATCCTATTGACTTAGACATGTCTGGAATATATAAAGTTATTGTACTACCAACAAAGCGACTAAAATGCAGATCAATTATTCAAACGTATTGATTAGAACAAAACGTACAGATATTATTTTTAAGCGGAATTTCTCGTATAGGACCATAAGTTAGAGGTTGACGGAAACTCCAATCTTTAGGCAAAACTAAGCTGCTATGCCTTAGGAGTCTTCTCTTCATCCGCAATAGCTGGTCTAGACCTTGACTGCTCCGGCTATTATTATTATTAGCGCCAGGACATCTCGTATTAATTTATTCCATTCTATAATTAGATTCATCTGAGCTAAGTGGCCGCTTAAATAATAATGATTTTCAAACAAAATTATACGATTATGCAATCTTGAACTTTACTTAGCAACATTTTTGGCAAAGCAAGAAATGGAAGTTGCCTTGTTATTATGACCCTGCAGTATAATTACTTGTTTGTTTAAATACCAATAAAATGAAATACTGTTGTACAATCTCGTTACAAAGACGTAAGGTGCTTGTTCAAAGCTTTTGAGTGAACATAAATCATTGATTTATCGAAAGAAGAACGTTCGACCTCAACGCTATGTAGGACGCCAATCAAGTGCTCGTGAAAGGTTAACGTGATGTAAGGTGAAAAGCCTAAGCATCGCGTTACAGCTGCTAAGTGCTTACCTATCACGATGGTATAAGAGTATCTATAATCCATCTAATACTTCTCTAATGGTACCTAAAGTATGAATTGAGCTCCAATTGATCGAATAACCTTTTTCGTAAACCCAACAACTTCAATATTACCCTAGTCTATTGTCTTTGTCCTAAGGACTTCATCAGATCTTATCCAAAAAGTTAATGGTGTGCGCAGAGGAACTCTAAGCTGTTATTATCACGTCGCATCAACCTATTGTTGGACGTAGACTCCTCCCCCTCCTTCTTTTAGTTGACGCTATAAGCTCCCATCGAGACCTTAGTTGCAATGTTGCTTAGAATCGGAATACCAAGACTAATCGTTATCTATGCAAAATACCGTCTCAGCGGAAATAACTACCCTAAAATCGTCTTAAGGCCAAAAAAGGTATTCCTAAAAGCATATTAAACAACACTACGGCTCCCAAAGTATGTTACATTTTACCCGCAATTCAATTTAAATCAATTATTCGACTAACTACATTATTCCAGGAGACGCGAGCCCCGTGGGCGGTGCTGTCAGTTGTTTAGTCTGGTGTACGATCGGCAGCCGGTAGAACAATGCCTAATTGGATTCAGCTATATTATTATATTCGGCGATTTACCTCGGCGTCTGACGCCCCCTATTAGATTAGGCAGAATGAAATTGGCGACGAATTGTTGGTGAGCGGCTGTCGGTTTTAACGCGTACCTAATTCTTATTTTATATTCCATACAAATATAGTAAGTAAGTAAATGTATTTCTATCAATATAATCTGTTTGCAATCTGTGAAAGAGTAGGCTAAAGCTCTGCTGTTGCACTTACACTGTGTTGGCAAATTGTGTGTGTGCATTAGCACACACACAATTTGCCAACACAGTGTAAGTTTGAGTATTAAAGCTCCACACAGGTGCGTTATTACGATAATGCGGTAAATCATCTGATAATTCTGGAATCGCAGTTGTGTAAAAGGAATCGGGACGCATTATCGCAATAACGCACATGTGTGGGGGAGCCTTAATCTTCTGAGTATGATACCTTACATCTTTAAAAACCTTACAGAAAATCTTAAGACAAAAAACCTGACATGATTGTAAGGTTTCAATAAGTTTTTCTGTTTATTTTAATTAAATGGTTGCACTCTGATTTGTAACCAATAACCAAAAAGGCAATTACAAAGGGGTGTTGTTATTTTTATTTATTGTCATGTACAGTTGTACGCATTCTAGGGTTCAGAACATTGTCTTTAGATAAATATTTACCTATATCTAAACATTACAACTTACAAAAGAGTTGTATAAATACAATTCTGTTACAGTACACAACACCAGTTAGTTACTAGTATACAAAGTTAGGTTTAGAAATTTAAAACAATGACACTGTTTATATAATGAATTGAAGTAAATAGTAGAACTACTAGAAGCAACACAATATCAATGAAGAAAATACTAATATTAATATTCAGGAGTATTTTAATTTTTAATTTCATAATATTGTAGAATATCCTCATGACATTAGTTACTTAACCCTTTTTCATTAACCCCAAAGTCATTTCAGCAATTATACCAATATGTGCTATCATGCCATAATTGCATGTTTTCACTAGGTATGATACGCTATTAAGTTTGAGAAGTATCACATGGTAGTACTAGGGTACTATGGTTGTAATAAGTGAATAGCTTACTGCTAGTCAAGCTGTATCAATACCTTACCATAGACATAGGCATCATAGACCTCCTCAATGGTGGGACAAACTAGACAATACAAATAGATGATGGTATACCGGTCTAGACTGAAAAGAGTAGATACAATGGAACATAGAAGCAGGTTTATAAGATAGTAGTAATATTTTCAGATACATAAAAGACTATGAAGGTGGATAAAGAAAAAAATCTGCAGTAGAGAAAAGAGTAGTAGAGTAGGTACATGTATTTAACTTATATAATACTGCACTACTAGTACTTACATAGTAGGTACTTACATTAAGTTAGGTCTTTCCATCCACTTTAGACAGAATTTAAGTATTTTATGCATGTTATTTATAATTTTAGTGGGTTATATATAATTATTATATATTATATAGTTATTTATAATTTTACTTATACATATATAATAGGCTGTGTGTATTTTAATGTCTTGGCCAATAAAAACAGGCAAGAGACATTTGAATCCTAAATAAATATAAGCAGAATTTATTGAAGAAAAAATGCGTGTACATCGTGAAACTAGCTTAAATTTTAGATCTACCTACAATTAAAAATATAATGCTCGGAATAAATGATCGGTAATTATCGGAGCATCAAACATCGTTCGTTCAACGCGAGCAGTTTACCGGGACAGTTTCCTAGTAAATGTGGGGCGTGCGACCGGTTCGAAGACTTCGCGTGCCGCCACAAAGAAAAGCAGTTTACATGACCTACCTTCATATCCGACACGATCTGCTGGTACAGATTCCATAACGGTGAACAATCCTTCTCTGTAGTCCCCTCCATTGTCATAAAAACAAACACTTAACACAAAAAACACAATCAAATTAAGCACGATATCGCACCATCGGCATCGATCGCGTCCGTGTAAGCGAAGACTAACTGTTGCATTTTCGTTTTCAAAAGACTTTTACACGTTAATCTATCACCTACATTTCACTTCACGTTTTAAGACACAACAGAAACGTTAGAAAACACGATATGTAACAAATCAATATTTATAAACATGAATGCCCACTTCGTTATTTAGACACGGGAGAAAACGTCGTTTTATAACATAAATTCACGAAAAATACTATCTGTTCTTCAATTATTTTAAATAATAGGCCGTAAGGTTGCACCTTCATTCAAGAAAACATGTATTTTTACTTGTTTTCATACACAAACATCCGATTGAAAAATGATCAAGACGCGTACACTCTGAAAAAGCGACAGACAAGCACATCGGTCGGAATCAGTTTGTTTGGCTGTTGAGTGTTGTGTTAAGTGCGAACGAGAACGCTACGATTCGTCAATTTTGTTTTAGGGTTACCATCTTCAAAATTAATTTTTTATAGGTACTTTTTAACTACGTGCAACAATTTACTAGTGACGAGCCTAGATTGATAAATTAGTAAGTTTTCAAAAGTCGGATTATCTGATGCTTTTACACAAGCTTGAAGCTTGCTAATAATTCTGGAAGAACGCTTAAGAAGATAAAAGATAAAATTATTGAATCAAAATATACTTAAAAAAGTACTTATTGTGGCGTACCCTAGTGAAGGCCTACGGATAGTAATGGACTGCAATAAGCTGATGTGATGATATTACAGAATGTATCAATAGGCTACTTGACTCATAACCATAAATGAATATTTCCTACAGTATTTGGCTTAGGAAACTAAAATATATACATTTTAATCAGTAAAAGTAAACGATTGCTTTATAATATCGTTTTAAAATTTCAATTTTTCACTTTATTTTGACACGCTAAGAACGATATCGGTCATGATGATGACGTCATGATTATTGTAAAAAATGTCATGGTAGTTTTATTTTATCAATCATATACATTCGTTTCGTAAAAGCAGAAAACACAAATTGGCTGAGAATCGAGATCTTTTCTGATTTAATTTTAATTTAAATTTTTCTATATATTTTAGTTTCTTAAGCCAAATACTGTAGGAAATATTCATTTAGGGTTATGAGTCAACTAGCCTATTGATACATTAAAATACTATGAATAAGCTGTAAATAATTATTTTAACTGCATAACAACGTTTATTTATAAATCACATGAGTTCAAATTACAGATATTGACAAGTTAGCAGACACAAATTATGAACCAACATGGCGGACAGCGTTTTCGTCTATTCTTGAAAACTACATTTTTTAAATAAAGTTTTGCTGTTTTATAGGTCACATAAAATTATAGTAATCTTTTTTTTTTGGTCTAATAGAACAAATAATAACCTACCATGATTTACTTTAAAAAAGAATCAACTAGCCTATTGTAGACCCTGTCGGGCACAACAAAATTACAAAAGTAGGAGAGACTACAGGTTCTCACGAGTAGCAAGCAATTCTTAAGATGATTAATATAAACGCTTAGCAGCACTACAGTGTGGTGTGTGGAAAAACTTAAGGTTAAGATGTTTCCTTGCCGCATTTTATTTAGTTTTTCGTGAGCTTCAAGCTAACAGTTGGCGATATATCACGAAGAGGTGAAATAGATAGAGAACTCTCTTATTGGAGGCCAAGATTATGCCAAGATCCACTTGGGTCGCTGAGTCAACGGAGTAGTAGTAGTATTATAATTTGTTAAAGTCGCTGTTTGGTCGAACAATATATGAATTTAGTCTGAAATTTGAGTGCTAATGAAGATAAAGGGTTAAACCTTTTTCGGTCTAATAAGAGTGTTAAAGTATAGTTTACATAGTAAGTCAGATCAATCGATTTTAATAGTAACAAACTTCCATCACTTCAAATGTCAAAATCAAAATATGCATGTGTCAGTTTTTCTGAGAACGATACCAAATCATTATACAAACGAACGGCTTTGTTATTTCGTTCTTAGAGCGCTAAGCTTAATTAAACAACTTTTTCTATTCCTACTGATAAAATGTGTATAGTAGTGTAAAATGTCAAAAGTGAAAAACACAGACGGTGTCCAAGCCGGCGTTATCTATAGAATAGCGCTTGAAAACTTTGTGTAAGTAACATGTTTTGGCGCGCAATATTTGTTATTGGAATTTTCTTGAAACTATCAATATTGAACTTCAATGAGTTTTAAATATTACGTAGATTTCAGCTTAGATGATCTGTTTTATCATTTTAACATGTTAGTAAAGAACATGTTGAGACTTGTGCCGTCAATTAAAATTATAAAATTATTTGAATAGAATTTCTTTCAACAGATAACAATGTAATTATCTTTCAAGATCTCTAATGCCCATGTCTTACCAATAATAAAATAATGCCGTAGATTATTTTACTCATTATGTAGGAACTGCAAATTGTAAACTTTAAATAACTGTCCTGTTGAATATCTCCTTGTTGCCAATAATTCCTGATTATAATCATCAGCCTATGTCAGTCCACTGCTGGACATAGGCCTCTCCTATTACAATATAATCATAAAATTATTTTATTTATCTTCCCACTTATAAATTAATTCAAAAATACCTTGATCAATAATAAAATCTGTCCAAATCTATTTAAATTGACAAAAGTCTAGTCAAAAAATAATGTCATGTGTGTGAATATTCAACAATGTACTTTACATGTAAACATTCAATAATTGAAAATACTAATATCAAGTGATGAAACACTTGAAAGCACTATAGAATGTGTTATCCTTTTTCATTGCAACTGCATTATATTATCATACATTGTGTGGTATAATCAGTACCGTAACTAGCCTTTGATGTGCCCGGTGCAAGCTTTTCTTAGCCTTAATAAATCAGTGCGAGGCCCTTCGCACAGCAAATACTGAGCTGGATCCCTTGCCACACATGTCATATTGTGTACCTATATTATGTGTTTATTGTGTGTGGCAAAATAAATGGTTCATATGGTTTTAATAGTGAAAATGTTTTGTTTTCTACTTGCAGCCCTAATAATGATGAACCAAGTTACTTATGCCATGAAACAACGCTTCATATTTTATGTGCGTCATATATCTACTGCAATCATTATTTTTTGACGTATTTATGTAATGTTAACACTGTTTGAGCAACCCACCCTTAAAAGTTTTCATTGTAGATCCTGGCTTGTATGAGTTACAATAATGGGCATGAATGGTAAAAAAACCCACAAAAAATTACTTGCAACTACGATCATTTTAATTTCAGCACATACAAAAGAGTGGAGCTCTATCCTGGACCGTCTTTGAACCTGATTATTGGTCCCAATGGCACTGGGAAGTCTACATTTGTCTGTGCCATCATTCTGGGCCTGTGTGGAAAGACCAGTGTTATTGGAAGAGCAAAGAAAGTAAGTTAATTAAATTAATTATCTGATTAATGCTATGAGCCAAAGCTAAATAGCATAGCAGTGGTATATTAAGTAGGCCATTATAAAAAAAGTGCAATGGTGAAAATGTTGTTCTTTATAAATTGAACAATATAGTTGTGTTGAGGGAGAGTGGGGAGGCCTTTGCCCTGCAGTGGGACAGATGATTACAGCGATGATAACAGGCTTGTAATTATAATAAAAATATAGTGTACAAACAAAAGGAAGCTGAACTGAAAACCTATTAACAATTATTTTCAGAATAGCACCGCAATAATAGTAATGGCCTATGTTAACCGCAGTTAACAAATCAGCAGACAATGAAAGAAAGAAATAATCTTTAATTACAAAATGTCAAGAATGGTTCTTTTGTAAACAACAAAAACTCAATAATTTTCATAAAAAAAAAAAATAGATTTGAAAAAAGTACCTCCAAATGAATTTGATTCTATATCAAATCTTACAGAATAGCAAAATTGTATGTTTGCTCTACTATGAAATATTTGTGTATTACTATTTTGTTTTAACAGCCTGGAACAGTATGAGATTTGTCAATGTTTTTTTACCTACTTTGAGGTTCTATATTTGCCTGCATGTTTTTTAATGTATATCCATAGATATATTAATCAGGGATTTATTTTAATTAAAATAGAGCTTATAGTGAAAATCATGACAGTGAAACCACCCACATTTCACAGACTTATTACCTACTTGTGTATAAATATTTCAACAAAACTTTCCATTCTAGATATCAGACTATGTCAGAAGCGGCTGTGAGCACTCCACAATCGAGATAGAGTTGTACCAGCAGCCTGGTAAACGTAATGTCATCATCACGAGGAACTTCAACCTGTCTGACGCTTCCACGTGGTCTATTGACCACAAGACCGTTAGGGAGAAGCAGGTGCAAGAGCTTATAGCGTCATTCAATATTCAGGTATGTAATATAATAAGTTGTTTATGAATTATAATCTTCATAGCCTTGTTGGTCTCGTGTTCGCTAAGCGCGACTGCTGAGCATGAGGTCCTGTGTCCGAATCTCGGGTCAGGCAGTGTTACTGGGTTTTTCTATTAGGTAATTCTCAATAGCAGCACGGAGTCTGGATTTGTGCCCGGTTGATGGCAATAGGCTTGCCTCCTATAACATTGAGACCTATAACATAATTGTAACTAGCTAGTGTGGCGAACCGTTTTTTTTATTTTTAAAACTACCTAATATTTTCATGGTCACATGGTAAATGATTTTTTATTATATTTCCCATCACGTAAGAAGAACGCTGAGAGACTGTCAGCGGCTGTGTTCGCACTCGGATATAGTCGCTTCCTATGGCCCTAGGCTATTGTAGTTTATAATTAAGTGTAATTGTTTTATTGTACAATCAATATAAGTACTTTACTAGTTACGTAACACTTTAGAAAAGACTGGAAGAAAAAAAATAAGTTAACAGTTAGTGTTTTTTTTACGTGACAGGAACGATAATTGTGATTATTCCACCGTTAGGTAGACAACCTCTGCCAACTATTGCCACAAGACCGGGTCCAGGACTTCTCCAAGATGGACCCCCAGCAGCTATTGAGGAGCACGCTGGCGGCCGTGGGGGGTCAGCAGAGTGTAAGCCAGTTAGACGAGCTCATAGAGTGCAGGTCACAGCAGCGCGGACTCTCCACCAAGCTGCAGAATAACGCCCAGGTTATGCAGGAGCAGGTGCGGTTGAATGAGAGGTAAGAAAGAAAATACTATATGTTAAGGACTAGCTTCCGCCCGCGACTTTGTCTCGTGGATTTCTAGTGTTTTATAGCCTATAGCTTCCTTGATAAAAGGACTATACAACACAAAAATAATATCTGAGATTCCGACTGCTGAAGTAATGGCCAGATTCGGCTCTATGAACATTTAATTACAGTTGAATCCCAATTATCCTGTTAAAAATAACCGGGGGTATACCCCAGAAGTTCCTACTCCATAAAGGCGAAAGTATGTGAGTGTGTTGGTATGTTTGTTACCTCTGCAGGCTCAAACGGCTGGTCGATTTGGCGAAATTTGGTATGAAAATAGCTGACACCCTGGATTAAATAGGCTTTTTATCCCGGAATAAGAATTTACTTGTGTAGCTGGATAATTTTACCACCACAAAATCCCTTAACCGTAAGAGAACCTGAGACCATAGACAGCTACTTACTAAGACGTAATTAACCTTATACTTCTTAACAGATTAAAAGTCCTTATCGACGCAATGAAGCAACGCAAAGAAATAGAAAAGCAAATAGACATTTGCGAAAAGAAGAAACTCTGGCTGGAGTACCAAGACTTAAGAGGGAAGGTGGTGGAATACTCCAATGATAAGAAAGAAGCAGAGAAGATTGTTAACACTCACAGTAAGAAGGTGGAGCCGCTGAAGAGAGTTATAGAGAGAGTTA
The DNA here is from genome assembly GCA_905340225.1 of Abrostola tripartita. Lineage (NCBI taxonomy): Eukaryota > Metazoa > Arthropoda > Insecta > Lepidoptera > Noctuidae > Abrostola > Abrostola tripartita. Next base: position 1,797,387 of record HG996510.1, on the reverse strand, counting down.
AAGTAGAGATCAGTAGACTGGAGCAGCAGAAGTTGGCAGCCGTAAGTGGAACTTGTCTTTTTTGGAATGGTAGAAGATTTGCTTTCTTGGTAGGATAACTTGTTTGTTTAAAAGAAAACGTTGCCCCACACTAGGTATTTTTCGTGTATCGTGAGTCGTGTAATACCCGGTCTGGGGCAAATATATGCGGATCGCACATATTTTTGTCTGGGCAATCGAACCCACAGCCCGCAAGGTTTTATATACACAATACACATACACAGGTATTTCTTGTGTATTTGTAAGTTTTATGTAGGTATATCTATCTAGTTCAAAGCATACACACTTGGGTAGTCAAATCATTATAAAGGTATATTTAAAGATATTGTTCAAGGCACTATCACTTGGTTGGTCAAACCTTTATGTTTTTTTTTTGATAATAATTATTCGTATGACTTTTGGTGCCATTTTAGCATGTTGCCCATGCTAAGCTTGAATCTAAATTGATAAAGGAAATTTGAAAAATGATGGACACGAGCAGCGCCACGGATCGGCGAAGGTCGCGGGTTCGAATCCCGCTCGTGTCCATCATTTTTCAAATTTCCTTTATCAATTTAGAATAATTATTCGTATAAATAATAAGTCGTGGTGGCCTAGTGGTTGACATACCGGATTTCTATGCACGAGGTTGCAGGTTCAAACCCAGGCAAGTATCAATGTGACTTTTTCAATGTAATAAATACTTTCTTAGATATTCTAAGACACCACTGACTAACGGTGATGGAAAACATCGTAAGGAAACCTGGATTTAATTATCTGAAATCGCCAACCCGCAGTGAGCTAGCGTGGTGATCAGTGCTCAATCCCTTCACTATACGAGAAGAGGCCTTTGCCCTGCAGTGGGACAGTTATAGGCTATTATTTTTTATTATTTAATAATTATTATAATATAATTATAATAAATGTGCCGTGTGGTAACCATGTGGTATCCGGCCTAAATTGACCACCCCCTTTCCTCCCGTGGATGTCGTAAGAGGCGACTAAGGGAAATACCAGAAGATGGGCAGCAGCGTCTTCTGTAACTTGACCACCAATACTGCGATACCCACGCTGTTTTTTTATTATACCCCCCCTCCCCAAACTACGTTAAATGTATGGAGTGGTTTTACTAAACCCTTCTTTTTAATACATTACAGAACCGCAAAGTATATGCACTGAAAGATCAAGTAAAAGAAACATTAAACACTGTAAGAAATCATGAGTTCAAACTAAAGGAGATCGAAGGGTCTTACCAGGAGAAGTTAGAACGACATAGAAATAGAGAAAGAGAGTTGCAGGAGGCTAAAGCTAAACTGGAGAAGCTAATGATGGATAAGACGAGATTAGTGGAGAAAGTGGGAGATGGTATGTTCATTTTTTTGTCTTAAAGTAGTTCAGTTTTCGATGAGTAAGCGAGACGCTGCTACGGCAGTGTAGTGCGGCGTCTCTCATGTGCTGAGAGTGAGGTCCTGGGTTCAAATCAAGCGTCAGGCAGTGTTCTAGTGTTTTCCCATTAAGTCATTCTCAGTAGCAGCATGGAGTGTGTATTTGTGCCCGGTTGATGGCAATAGACTCGACCTATTACATAGGACCTATAACATAACTGGCGAAGTATGGGTGTACTATCAGCTTTACGTACTTGTTATTCAAGCATGCTTAGATGGTTTGGGCATGTAGAAAGGATGGATGAAAGAAGAGTGACAAAGCAAATATATATGAGGCGAATGTTAGTGGAATATCGGGAAGGGGAAGACCTCGGCGAACATACTTGGACCAGATCGGAGATGTTCTACAAAAGGGTCAAGTGAGGAGTACCCTTAACCGACGAGCGTGTATGAGGAATGTGATGCGAGTGAATGAGGCGAAAGAAGTATGTCAGGATCGTAGCAAATGGAAATCCGTGGTCTCTGCCTACCCCTCGTGGAAATAGGCGTGACTTTATGTATTATGTTATTCACAGAAACGCAAGTTAAAATGCAGCTAGCAGAGCTCCACAAGCCAATAAGTAAAACGAACGCGGCCATAGACAACGTGAAGAAACAGAAGTTAGAGGTGCAGTACGACCTGGAAAACAATGTGATGCCGCAAATTAGACAATATAAGAACAAGTAAGACTGAACTAACGTAAATTAGTTAACTTAATCTAATTTCTTAATTTTACTGCGTTAGTAGCTTACATGTCACATTTCGGCATCAATGTAAATACAAGTTGAACTCCGCAAATTAGACAACATAAGACACAAGTAACTGGCGTATCCAAATGGCGTAATTTTACAACATTCTAAATAAAGATTTGGTGTCAGTGATATGTCAAAAAGTATAGATACGTCATATGCTAACAAAAATCAACGAGAAAACTGTTCTGAACTACACACATACATAATTATATAACTTGACAAAGACGTAAAAGAGATAACATAATAGAAGTAAAAGAATAAACATGTCTTTGACACGAGCACGCACATGTCAAACGTGACGCCCAAATGTCCCAATTGGGACATTTTTGAGTCTTCAAAATGAGTGCGCCAGTAACTTATCTGTACTTTTTTAGATATCATTATTCGGTCAGTGCTCAATCCTTCTCTATACGAGAAGAGGCCTTTGTCCTGCAGTGGGACAGTTATAGGCTGTTATTATTATAATTATTCGGTCTAGTGACAATTTTGTTATAAACATATATAAGGTTGTCGTGTGTTGTCAATGTCATGAATTTCAAGTCATTTCATAACCGAATCCAGTAAATATCCAGTATATAAAGTAGCTTTCTAATAACCTAGTTATCAAAATAAAACCGATTACAAATTAAAAACTTTACAATAATTAAGTTTTTTTTTTAATCGTCCTTACCTTACCCAGGATACGTAAGCTAGAAGACGGCGATGTGAAACGCCTAGAAGTGTTGCGAGCGTACAGCGAAGATTGTTACAAGGCTGTGTTGTGGCTGAGAGAGAATAAGGAGATGTTCCAGTGTCCCGTGTATGAGCCCATGATGCTAGAGGTACGTTTGTAAGTTTGATAACATTTTATCAAGTTGCCTGCTAAGCTTAAATTCGTATTGATAAAGGAAATTAGAAAAATGATGGACCTTAGCTTATCCGTGGCGCAGCTCTGCCAACTGAGCTACCGTTAATACAAAGGGAGCTTGAAATTCAATGGCTGTGAGCAGCGACACGGGAGGTCAGTTGGCAGCGCTGCGCCATGGATCGGCAAAGGTCGCGGGTCCGCATCCACCTCGAGTCACGTCATTTTTCAAATTTCCTTTATCTTTCTGTATGCATTTGTTTTGTTATTATACCAGCTGTAGACAGACATTGTCTTACAACAGGTCGAAAATAAGTTATAGTTTTGTGAATTTTTAAGTGCTTGGGAAGCGGTGTTTCATACATTATTATAATTATTATAACAAGCCTGTAATGTCCCACTGCAGGGCAAAGGCCTCCCCACTCCCCCACTCTCCCTCCACACGACTCTGTCAAGGGCTGTCGATGCCCAGTCCTCCATAAAGGAGTCCAGGTCATCTCGCCATCATACATACATACATACCTGTCACTAAAAATAAGGCCTACAAACTCGAAGTTAACTAGAGTTACCATCCAAAATTAAGTGTTCACATAAATACACAGATCAGCAGGATCAAGGATTTAAGTGTGCATCGAGGTACATAAGAACTATGTGTGAAAACCGTCACCCATCTAAAGACCGATCGCAGCGTACACTGCTTGCCCTCGCAGATCAGACGATCCTTAAAACCCAGGATATAACAATAAAAAGTTTTAAATAACTTCTTTATAACCAACAGATAAAATTCACGGACCCGAAATTCGCGCGCTACTTAGAATCGACAGTGTCAGGCCGCGATTTAGTCGCCTTCACCTTTGAGTCGAGCCAGGATATGAACCTGTTCCTACTGAAGGTTAGGACGGAGCAGGGCTTGAAAAGAGTCAACGCGATTTGCAGTCAAGGCGGCCCTGTGGATAGACCACAGAATAATATTCAGCAGTTAAGGTAAGTTAACTATTAAACTTCGGTATATCACAATACTAGCTGTTTCACCCGGTTTTACTTATATCCTACAGGAACTTCCTTAATTAAGTTTTTTTTTTAAACTATTGCGTTCCATGATAATTAGAACTACAACACGGGAATTAACGTGAAAACAATTTAAAAAAATAGTGTTCGCGTTAATTCCCGTGTCGTAGTTCTAATTCCTTACTTAAGGCTGCCCGCTCACGTCCGATAATCAGAGACCAATTTTTGTGGGAGAAAAATAGAACGTATTGATTTTAATAGTGCAACGCACACGTCCTACAAAAAGTCGGTCAAAAATAAAAAGAAAGATAGAGTCGGGCCGATTATTGGTCCTACGAAAAGTCTGACTTGGGCAGGCAGCCTTAATCTTATAAATTATAGCCTATATTTTGATCTATAAGCTATATTTATGTAGTTTTATCAAAATCCGTTTAGTAGTTATTGCGTAAAAGAGTAACAAACATGCAAACATCTCTATCCTTACTTTATCCAATTAGTAAGATTAAACATGAGAACAAAGATTCGTGGAAAAAATATACCCGATAGTTATATAATTAAAATATTAAATAAATAAAGTATATTCTCGAGTATTAAGTATTCTTTGAATATACCTTTAAAAATAATTTTTGTATCCTAAGAACTTCAATATATAATTATATTCTTTTTCTCATGTTGTTAGCTACCTCGGCTTCTACACATACATAGTGGACACTATATCGGCGCCGGACGCTATAGTGCGGTACCTGTGCAAGCAGTACGGAATACACAGAGTGCCGATAGGCAACGAACATACCTACAAAAACAGCGGCAAAGTACCCGCGAACATCACTTTCTTCTTTACTGGTGAGTGTAACTCCTAGTGGTGAGTGTAACTCATAGTGGTGAGTGTAACTCATAGTGGTGAGTGTATCTCATAGTGGTGCGTGAAACTCTTGGCTGTTAGTGCAACTTACATATAGTTAGTTTTTTTGGGAATGTAATATCATTTCGTGATGAGCAAGTTTAACAGCCCAAATTTTATATTTAACGTTTCTTCCTACGCTGTAGTTAGAAGAGTATTTCTTACCGTAAAATAGATCTTTAATTATAGTTCTTTATATGGGAATTCTTGTATGTTTTTTTAAACATCTAGACAATGTATAAATACTAGCTGCGCGCGGTATTACCCGCTATGCTTGGTTCGGGATAGAAAGTAGGCTATGAGTTAATCCAGGGTGTCAGCTACCTCCATACCAAGTTTTAGCAACATCGGTCTAACTGTTTGAGCGTGATGAGGTAGCAAACACACTCACAAACTTTCATCATCATCATCAGCCGAAATACGTCTACTGTTGAACAAAAGCTTCCCCCTTTTAGAAGGGGGGGGGGGGCCTTGCCATAATCCCTACGCTTGGCAAGCGGCTTGGGGATCTCAGTGTTGGTGGTCAAGTTACAGAAAAAGCTGCTGCCCATCTTCTGGATTTTTCCTTAGTTGCTTCCTTACGTCACCCACGGGAGGAAAGGGGGTGGTCAATTCTAGGCCGGATACCACACGACACAATCTTTCGCCTTTATCATATAGTGTGCATTGCTCCTTTGAACTATAAAAGTTCAAACCTTACTTATATCGTCAAACTTAACGTACTGTTATTCTCTTTACATACCTATATGTTTAGTTATAAATTCCCTAATATGTGTTGACAGAAAACCACAGATTCGTGGTCCGTGTATCAGCGTACAGCGGTGAGAAGTCCAGTTCTACGAACGAGATCCGTCCGGCGAAGTTGATGGCCAACACGCTAGACTTCGAACAAGTCACCAGTTTTCAGAAACAGTGAGTTTATTTGTATACCGGCGATATTTGTGGTTGATGACCTGACCCCCTAGACAAGTGGCAAAACGCTTGACGAATAGAAATCGAATAGAATAAAAAATATATGGGTTTGAATTATTTTTTTATTTGCTTATTTATTTTTAACTGTCTTACTTAAATCTATCATTACAGGTGCACTTAACCTAATGCGACAGACAACTTATAAAAATATAGTAACTTAACATATTACCTACTTATAATTGTTAATAAAATTCTATATTAATACTATCTTAGTATTCATTAGATGCTTACTAAAACTTTAGATCATTGTACTATGTACTATATATATACATCCAAGGCATACCAGAGCTACACCAACATATTATCTTATCGTCTAGTTCCCACTGTTGAAACTCAATACCCTATAAGTAGTTCTAGTGAAGTGTTATGTCATCGATAACATAGTCGAAACATTATGTTATTCCCGTACATTTATCATTCTAGTCGATTTCTATTCGTCAAGCGTTGTGCCACTTGTCTAGGGGGGCTTATTGGCGCAGTGGCTAAGCGATTAGACTGCTGCGCTAGAGGTTGCGGGCTCGATTCTCGAGCGGGACAATAAATTCTGTTTGTCCCTAGTCTGGGTGTTGAGTGTTATTACATGTTTGTAAAACGCACCCACAACGAGAAATTCGTTGTGTGGGGCGACGTTTTTTTAAAAAGATAAAGAAGATGTTTGGAAAAAGGGCAGGTTCAGAGTACCTTAACCTTTTAACCCTTTGAGCGGCGCGGTCTTGTATAGAAGACAACGCTTTTGCGCCCTCCACGCCATAACTCGAGCAGGAGACAGTATTGTAATATCAAATCGTAATCGTAATTTGTATAATTTAATAATAAAGAATAATCCCCATAAATGTAACGATTAGATATTGTCTTCTAAAACAATCGTGGCGTGAAGGGCACAGAAAACGCTTGTCTTCCATACAAGACTGGCGCTCAAAAGGTTAATATTAACTGAAGGTTAATAACATGCTCCTGTTTGTAGATTAACGTCGTTTGAGAACACCGCCCAAGGTCACAGAAACAAAATGGCGGAGATCGATCAGAAACTGACCATTTTGGAGAGCAACCTAAATGAGCTGAATATCCAGAGAAAGGCTATTAATGAGGGGGTCGAAAAGGTAAGTAAATAAATAAAAAGTCCTATATTATAACATACTTTTATTTATTTTGACTGGCCTGTTGGTTAAGTGGTTAGTGGCCCTGACTGCTAAACCGGAGGTCGTGGGATCGATTCCCACCCAGGACAAATCTTAGTTTGGGATCAGATGACCGTGTGTGAGTTGTCCCAAGATATTATTATATATCTTATTTAATGGGGTGCATAGCAAAGCCGGCAAAAAAAAATGTAATGGATTCAGAAATTACTATGCCTCACTTACGGTTGCCAGACTCGGCCATTCGATCGTATAAAGAGAAACAAGATTATGACTACCCAAAGAAGAATAGAGAGAAGCTGCCTAGATATAAAATTAAAAGACAAAGTGAGAAATGAAGAAATGCGCAAGAGAACACAAGTGACTGATACCCTTACCTTCTCAACAAAGAAAATGGAAATGGGTAAGACATGTGGCCAGATATAAAGACGACAGATGGACTGCAAGATTAGTTAAATGGCTGGGACCACAAGGCACTAGAGGTAGAGACAGGCTAAGTGCCAGATGGACAGATGAGATAATCGAGACGGCTGGTAAGAATTGGCTAATCACAGCCAGCGATAAAGAAAAGTGGCATTCCTTGGAGGAGGCATACCCGCCGAGGGTCCGCGCAAGTTACTTAAACCTTAAACTCAACCTACTATTTTAATTTATGCATGTTAGATATAAGATACGCCGTGTGGTATCCGACCTAGAATGGACCACCCCCTTTCCTCCCGTGGGTGTCGTAAGAGGCGACTAAGGGAAAACCCAGAAGATGGGCAGCAGCGTCTTCTGTAACTTGACCACCAACACTGCGATCCCCAAGCCGCTTGCCAAGCGTGGGGATTATGGCACCCCCCGTCTAAAATAGGGAGGCCTTTGTTCAACACTGGACATCTATCGGCTGTTGATGAGCTATAAGATAATATTTATTAGACCTACACTTGTAATATATTTATCTATTTTAAGCTGTTAATCTATTATTGCAACTTGTCCGGAATTAAATAAAGCTTTATTGTTATTATTAATGAGGTGCAATATCATAATATCACCTGTACCCCCGAAGGGGTAGGCAGCGATTCACATATTAATTTATAGTACACCTACATTTCGCTACTTATGTTATAGGTCCCAATGTAATAGGGGGCGAACCTATTGCCACTAACCGGGCACAAATCCAGACTCCATGCTGCTACTGAGAATTACCTAACGGAAAAACCCAGTAACACTACCCAACTCGGCATTCGAACCCAGGGCCTCATTCTCAGCAGTCGCACTTAGCGACCACACTTATTTCATGTCACGTATTGGTTCCAGGTACGAACAATATTAGCCCAAGTCCGCATACAAAACAAGAAGGTCCAGGACATAGAGACAGAGCCGACCTTCGACATCCAGCAGGAGAGAGAACGAACCAGAAGGAAGCAGAAGGACTGTGTTCTGAAGCAGTGCAGACTTCACGAGGAATTGAAGGAGACGCTCAAGAGTGTACATTCGGAGGTGTATAAGGGGGATATCTGGAAGGTAAGTGAAGCAAAAACTACCTATTTCTTATCCCATCCCCTATTACATTAGGACCTATAACATGACTGGTAAAATTGTGTGTACAGTGTACAAAACGTACACACACACAGACACACACCGTACTATTTTTTTATGAGTCATGGAGTCACTTGAAATAAAAACATTATTATTATACACAAACACACGCCATACAGGCACACACCCACCACACAGGCACACACACACACCACACAGGCACACACACACACACCACACAGGACACACACACACACACATAATACTATTGTCTTTGCTAATGTATTATTATAATTTAGTTTATTATTGTAATTCTGGACCGCTGTCGTCTTCCTCCTAAAGGTGGGTCATTAATTGTCCGACAACCAGTCCTTTAAAAGTCAAACTTTGGCTAATTGTTTTTTATTTATTTAATATTACAAGAATTAAGTAGGCAAAACGGCTATTGTAGCATATTCCTTGTTTTCAGGCAAAATTGGACATCAACAGAAACTCAATAGTGCAACAGGAAACTGAACTGAGAGAGTTAAATAACGAATTGAGGAATGTTCAGGTAAGACATACATAGCCTGTCGCTCGTGGTTCGGAAGGCACGTTAAGCCGTTGGTCCTGCGCCTGATCTCTCTCCGGTCGTGTCGGTCTACCGTCCCATCGGATTATGAGAGTGAGGGAATAGGGAGTGCACCTGTGTTTGCGCGCATATTTATGCACTATAATAATTATCTCCTGCGTAGTTGGCTAGTCTCAGATAAGACAGGCCGCCGCCTAAAAAGCACTGATAGTTGTGTGGTATGAGCGTTGGACTTCCAAGTTTAAGGTTGAAAGTTCAAACCCCGGCACGCACCAATGTCTTTTCGAAAGCGTACTATAAATTAGTCATCAGTCGCTAAAAACGGTGAAGGAAAACATCCTGAGGAAACCGGCACACCTAAGAGATTTTTCGACGGTGTGTAAAGCCATGTCAGAGGCCTACAGGCGGTTTAAACTTTGACACCAGGTGAACGAAATTCGGTTAGGAGAACTTTTTTACATAGCCCGTCGACTTCCTATGTCCAAAAATGTCATTCCTATGGAGAAGAACCGGCAAGAAACTCCAAAGGTTATGATGGTAATAACTTAAAGGTGGCGACCTGATGGGGTCAGTGGCTAAGCGATTAGATTGCTGCGCTAGGGGTTGTGGATTCAATTCCCGCTCAGGACAACAATTTGTGTGATCCGCAGATGTTTGTCCCGAGTCTGGCTGTTCGTGTATGTGATATTTTATGTTTGTGAAACGCACCCACGACACAGGAGGAATTCCTTGTGTGGGGCGACGTTTTTTTTAAAGTAAGAAAAATAACTTAAGATAATAATCGTATATCAAATTCTAATTCAAAAAATATTTGCTAAGAAAAAATTTCTGAGCAAATATTTTATTTATTTATTTGGATAAAAAAAAGAAACAGTTAAAGTCCAAAATTATATAATTATGCTAAATGCATAACCCGTTACAGGCAAAAACCGCATGCTTAGTGTAGCATACGTATCGTTTTATAAAGCAAATATATATTATTTATTGGAATATGGTGTACAATGGTATCATAGTCAAAACACAAAAAGACCAGAACATAATCATAAAATATTAATGTCTACTTATTTTACAGGCAACATTAGAAAACATAGAAAATCTTCTAACCCGCGCCAAATCTCACGCCAAAGAGAAGCTAATAGAAGCAAAGAAGAGCTGCAACAACAAGCTGCCTCAGGACCCTGAGTTTCCTTACCGAGAGGACTTTGATGTGCTGCCATCAGACATCAGCCGGCTGCAGGAGCACTGCTATGAGCTGCAGACACGAATGGACTGTATGGAGCAGGGAGACGAGCAGGTGAGGTCCTTAGGCCTAGCGCATACATAAATTTCAAATTAAAGTGTGTGTAAGCTAAATAGTTAGTTAATTAAAATTGTACGTATGCGCTAGAACTTACTATCATCATCATAAGCTATACTCCACTTATTGCTAAGACAGCGATTTTTTTTTAGTTTTGAAAAATGTTTAACTATGTGTTGAGTAATATTGCATGTGTGAAAGAGTGAAACCAGTATGTATGCGTGTGTGTGTCGCCCTAATATTATTATTATTATTAGCCTAAAGTGTCCCACTGCTGGGCAAAGGCCTCCCCACTCTCTTTCCACATCTCCCTAATATAATACTACTAGAAATTGTCACTAAAACCAGTCGCAAATAAATCAGCATAGTGTGAACACGTATTTCACTTAACCAAATTCCCTCAAGCAAAACTGCACCTTAAACCCATAACAATATGATTTGAAAACTATAAAACACTAACTTATACCTACGGTAAACATTGACAAATGAATAGGGGCTCCGTTTAAGTCTGAAAATAGTCGGGTATACCCGAATATTGACATGAGTAAAACCGGCATATATCTACATATACTAATATTATAAATGTGAAAGTTACTCTGTCTGTCTGTTACACCTTCACGACTAAACCGCTGGACGGATATTGATCACTGTCGTTTGCATATCAGAAAACTGAAATGTCAATAAACCTTAGAAGTGGTTATCTTAAAACACATTTTAGTATCGTTTATAAGTAAGTGCCGTGTGGTATCCGGCCTAGAATTGACCACCCCGTTTCCTCCCGTGGGTGTCGTAAGAGGCGACTAAGGGAAAATTCAGAAGATGGGCAGCAGCGTCTTCTTTAACTTCACCACCAATACTGCGATCCCCAAGCCGCTTGCCAAGCGTGGGGATTATGGCAAACCCCCCCGCTTAAACGGGGAGGCCTATGTTCAACAGTGGACGTCTTTGGCTGATGATGATGATGATGATGATTATAAGTAAGAGGGTTAGCGTTTTGCGCGAGAAGGATAATAAAATCCCTAGATAACCCGCTCCACGAATTTTTGAAAGCTGTATTTCCATAACATTTTTGTTTTTAAATTTTTTATATTCCTTTTAAACGCTTTTCAATGATTTGTTATTTTGCTATGTCTTATTTTGCGCCAACATATAGTATTATTCTTATCTCAGGTCCTAAAAGAATATGATGAACGTGAAAAACTGATTTCTAAGCTGAAATCCGAAGTCAACTCGTCGAGCGATATGAACAAAGTTCTCGAGAAGAAAATGGCGACTATCAGGTAATATTTATAGATATCGTACGTAAAGGTAGAAACAAAACTTTGCAGTAAAATAACGATACGACAGCGAGAAGAAGTTTATTTTTTTATCTGAAAGGTTCTTCTTATCGTATGTTTGATGAACAACCTGGTGTCAGAGTTCAAACCGCCTGTAGGCCTCTGACATGACTGTACAAACCGTTGAAAAATCTCTCAGGTGTGCCGGTTTCTTCACTATATTTTCCTTCACCGTTTTTAGGAACTGATATCAGTACACACATGAATTCGAACAGACATTGATGCGTGCCGGGTTTGAACTTGAGACCATTGACTTGGCAGCGGTGAATGGTGTAAATAAGCCTAACATATTGTATTTATTTTCACTCCAAAACTAAATTTTCTTTTATCCAAAATGCCATCTTATTTACACAAAATTTCAGATCAAAATGGCTGCCACCTTTAGAGAACCTACTTCGGGATATCGACAAGAGTTTCGGAGACATGTTCTCCAAGTTAGGATGCGCCGGCGAAATAAAACTGGAGAAAGCTAGCGATGTGAGTATTTTATCTTATTCTACTATTGTTTGTATGTTGGGGCATTCCACGTGAAGCGGACAGGTAAAATGAAGGAAGGAAGTAATTTTGAATAATAATAATAATCTTTATTGGAACAAAAAAAACAATTTTACAACTTATTTGCGTACGTAAATAGCTACATTACTTAAATAACTGTGTTGCAGCCATTAACGCCAACCTCCAGGAAAGACACAGCGTTCCAAATTTCAGATATGAAACTACAAAGTAAAATAATTCACTACATACATTCTGTAAAATAAAACAAAAAATACAAATTATTCATCTAAATTTATTTTATCGCCTTCAAAGTAGGCCCCATCGCTTGCAATAAAACATCTCCAACGCTTCACCCAGTCTTCCATACATTTTTCATAGGCTATTTGCGGTATGGCCATTAGCTCATTCAGCGAATTTTCTTTTATGGCTTCTATCGACTGAAAACGTTTTCCTCGAAGTGGTAATTTTAACTTGGGAAATAAAAAAAAGTCAGACGGAGCCATATCAGGTGAATACGGTGCTTGGTCGAGAACTTTTGTTGAATTTTTCGCTAAAAACTCTTTCACTATGGCTGTGTGTGATGGTGCATTATCATGGTGCAGCATCCATGAGTTGTGTTGCCACAAATCTGGACGCTTTCGGCGGATACTCTCACGCAAACGCTTCATGACGCTTAAATAATATTCTTTACTCACTGTTTCTCCCTCTGGAAGGAATTCGGAGTGAACCACACCACGGTATTCAAAAAAAAACTGTCCGCATCACCTTGATTTTGGAGCGACTTTGCCGCGGTTTTTTGGGTTTCGGCTCGTTTTCGAGACGCCATTCTGAAGACTGTTGGCTTGTTTGCATGTCGTACTCATAAACCCATGTCTCGTCGCCAGTTATTATACGTTTCATAAAGGTCGGATCCGTAGAAGCTCGGGAAACCATGTCTTCAGCGACATGCTTTCGCTGCGCTTTTTGAACAAAATTGAGCTCTTTTAGAACTAGTCGAGCGGCGACGCGTTTCATGCCTAAAATGTCAATGAGAATGTTGTGGACGAACTTAAAAGATATGTTCACCTCACTAGCCAACTCTCTCAGACTCATACGTCGATTTTCGAGAACTAGCTTCTTAATTCTGTCGATGTTTTCTTTGGTCGTAGCGGTTGAAGGTCTACCAGAACGAGGCAAGTCTACTACTACTTCTCGGCCTTCTTTAAAAGCCTTATACCATTCATACGCCCTTGTTTTCGATATACACGATTCGCCGTAGGTATTTCGCAACATTTTTAGTGATTCACCACATGAAATATCATTCGAAACACAAAATTTAAGGCACACTCTTTGATCAACAATATTTTCCATTGTAAAAATCGCCGAGAACTCAAAACTTGACCAACAAAAAGTGTAGTTTAAAACAAATTAAATGACAGATCCCGCTCAAACTTTGCGCGCTAAATCAGTACAGTGCTACCAACATGCAGTAAAAAAATTAGAACGACCTCTTTTACGCGGGTCTTTTTATTGACATATTCCCGATACTTTTTTTTTTTTTTTTTTTTTTTATACAGGATATTTCCTAGCTCGTGGGGCTCGTAGCCATCCGGCTACCCGGCAGATCAGTCGATCTGAGAGGTTAAGCCGTGCTCGCCGCGGTCAGTCTTGTGATGGGTGACCGTTTTCACATGTCGAGACCCCACCGTGCTTCGGAAGGCACGTAAAGCTGTTGGTCCTGCGCCTGATCTCTCTCTGGTCGTGTCGGTCTACCGTCCCATCGGATTATGAGAGTGAGGGAATAGGGAGTGCACCTGTGTTTGCGCGCATATTTGTGCACTATAATATCTCCTGCGCAGATGGCTAGTCTCAGCTGAGACAGGCCGCCGTGACCGAAATTCGGTCAGGAGGACATTATTATTATTATTTGCTAGCATTAATTAAGAATTTAAACAAAATTGAAAGAAAATTTAAAACTATTTAAGGTAGTGCATGTGGTAGTGTTGTGTGTGAGTGTAGCGCATGTCTGTAGGGTGTAAGTGTAGGGTGTGCTTGTGGGACCTCCCCATGAGCACACTCCACGCTACCGTGTGTCTTGGCCAACCCAGACTCCAAGATATTTGATAGAGTCAGTACGCATAATTTCAGGACAGCCACAAGTGGCAGTTCTAACTGTATGGCATACATGAGCAGTCAGGCGGAAAGCTGGAGCTGTTTGTGAAGCTTTCCTTGGACTGAAAGTGATGAATTTGGTTTTATCAAGGTTTAGGGTCAGCAAGTTCTGTGTGAGCCATTTCATAGTAGCTAGCAAGGCTGACTCAGCGTGAGTCCGCACCTCGTTCCAGTCACGGCAATGAACCAGGATAACAGTGTCATCGGCGTAAGCGAGTACTTTGAAGTTTCTTAGTTCAAGTTTACAGAGATCGTTGATGTACACCAGAAAAAGGATGGGTCCCAAGACACTACCTTGCGGAACTCCGTAGCTGATGGATGCTTCCTTACTGAAGTTATTGTTTATGCTGACAATTTGAGAGCGTCCACTAAGATAACTCTCAAACAAACAAAGCGGTAGGCCTCTTACACCAATCCTTTCCAATTTACTGAGCAGGAGGGAGACGGAGACAGTGTCAAAAGCTTTAGAAAGATGAAGATAGATAGATCATAGAAGATAATATTTTTTCGAGGAGTTGAGCTAGAATAGTTAATACTGATATGGGTCTGTAGTTGTTGACACTGTCTCTGTCCCCACTCTTGTAAATAGGGTGCACAACAGCCTTTTTGAATACCTTAGGGAATGTTCCAGTTGTAAAGGCAAGGTTAAAGACGTGGCAGATAATCGGAACCAGAGTGCTTCGAGCACTGTAGATTACAGATGCGGGGATACCGTTCCAGCCCGTAGCACTAGATAATCGTACACCACGAATAAGATTGCCTATCTCTTCGTTATCCGTGCTCAAAATAACCATTGAGTTAGGCTGGATATCTGAAGTGCCAGAGTCTATGGTCCCGATAACATTATAGTGGGGAGAGTTAAGGATTTTGGATGCCAGTTTTGTTCCCACGTTTGCGAAAAAGTCATTGACAGAGTCAAGTGATTGAGTCAAATCTGGAATTAAGGCTAACAATTCACCGGCAGAAGCCTTAGTTTTATGGAGATTGGAGATAGTTTTAATGAGATTCCACGTAGCTTTCGGGTTCTTACGAATATGTTATACCTATATACGTCCTACTTGCTTTTGTTCAAGAGTGGACGTCTTCCGGCTGATGATAATGATGATGATATTATAAACAGGAGGACTACGACAAGTACGGCATATCGATCCTGGTCCGGTTCCGCTCGTCCGAGCAGCTGCAGCAGCTCACGCGCCACGCGCAGTCCGGCGGCGAGCGCGCGCTCTCCACTGCACTGTATCTGATGGCGCTGCAGAGACTCACCACCGTGCCCTTCAGGTACCACACATACAGACACAACAACATAATATACACTACAAGTACACTGTATACTTCGGTTCCACCTACATTTTTCTCCATTATATAATTTTTAATATGTCTAGACACATTATAGACCTTAATCCTTGAATTTGTTTCAACATTTCTTCTCAGACATGTCAAATATGAAATGTCACCTAGTTTTAAAATGTCTTGTAAAAGTGTAAACGTTGAATATACACGTTTTCTTTACAGGTGTGTTGACGAAATCAACCAAGGCATGGATCCAATTAATGAGCGCAAAATGTTCGAGCTGCTCGTCAAAGTGACCACGGAGTGTGATAACGCGCAATACTTCTTATTAACACCTAAGGTAAGAAATAACACCAATCCAATGTCCTCATACATACTTCCTATGCAGATTTCAATTCCGGCCAAGCCAACTACACAGGGTAACATAGTGGCGTGAGAATTCTTAGGTGCACTCTCTATTCTCTTAGACAAAAATCCTAAAACTAGCTGCAATACTAAAACTAATAGTACTTTATTAAAAGCCATCATTATATACCTTTTACTTTAACTTAAACGAAGATAAACAAAAATATCTTAAGCAATTCTTCGTCAAATACATACCCACAATTACAGGTAGGTATTATTAATCAACTAATTACGATTAACATTGATAAAAAAAAAACGTTAATTTTTTCTACAATATCGCCTTGATATTATTTACTATATGCTCTGTGTATCGTGGATACGATGTCATCATCATCATCAGCCGGAAGACGTCCACTTTTGAACAAAGGCCTCGCCCTTAGGAGGGGGGGGAGGGTTGCCATAATCCCCACGCTTGGCAAGCGGCTTGGGGATCGCAGTATTGGTTGCCAAGTTACAGAATACGCTGCTGCCCATCTTCTGGTTTTCCCTTAGTCGTAGGATACCACACGGATACGATTTACGGATTATAAAATGCAAAAAATTTCCCAAACCTAAATAAATATTTTTATTTCCAGTTATTATCGAACCTGAACTACAACTCAAGAATAATGGTCCACACTATTATGAACGGACAGAAAATAATGAACTATAAAAAGTGGAATCTCGACACGTTTATCGAGAAAGCACAGAACTATACCATGTCGTGACGTCATCACGAATATACTATGTAAATACACATTAGTTTCTACCCTTGTTTACGCGATTTCTGTATAGTATTTAGAAATTATGTCGTTATATATAAATATTGAAAATATATACAGTTGAACATAGAATCTCCTCCATTTTTGAAGTCGATTAAAAACTTGAGTTTTATTCATGTTGACATAATTATAATTAGATGTTTACACACAAGTATTACAGTATAATATATACTCCGGTTGAATTTCAGGTAAATTTTATAAGTAGTCTATCGTAATTTTTAAGCAAGTATCCACTGAAGTGAGTTTCTCTTTTAAAATTATTATTAGTCGTCTAGTTCAAACTAGTTAAAATATATATCTTACCCTTAAAATGAAAGTAATCTACCTCAAAATGCCTGTAGCTTCTGAGTGAGCTATAAAATGACTTCTTAACCTCCCCAGTGGAGAAAAAGCGACCGAATGATCGTAAAATAGGGATATCACTATTACTTCGGTCTCTTTTTTGCCTTAAAATGTTTTTTTAAAGTGCTATATAGGGTTTATATACCTAGCAAAATCAGAATACAGGAATTTTGAGTTAGGTCACTTCAATTCTAGCGGTGTGATAATTATTATGATTGAAGCTATACTGTTGTTTTTGATAGTAACAAACAAATAAAATAAATAATTTTTGGACTAACGAAAACCATGTGGTCAACTGGCTGCTTTCATTACCTATGTGTTGTGCAGTACCTCATATATATCGCGTAAACTTGGTGTTTTCCCACCTTAATGCCAGTACAAATTAGCCTTTAATTATAATTACTTTTAAAATGCTCATTAGCTTCACACTAGAACTTAAGTTCGCAATAATAAAATTCACGTGTCTGAATTTTATTACATGTTTCACAATTATATACCTCAATGATGATGATTTCTGGCTGTCTATGTGGGGCATTTAATTCAGGGCCAATCTGAACCCTGAAAATCTCGCACATTCTCCACTTATCTCGATGTAAGGTAAGTTAACTTTTTGAACGCCACCGCCATACATAGAAAACTGTTTTAAAATTGTCTTTTCATAAAATCGTAGTGTGGAGGGCACGAAAGCTTTGTTTTCTATCTATGGCCGTGGCGCTCAAAAGGTTCAATGGGTAAGGGGGCAGTACCCCATCGATCCCGTACAGTTAAGCGTTTATTGCTATATCTAATGATTTTATAATTGAACCTTGATCATTCCTGTTTGTATTAGTGACACTAATCGACAACATTACAGAATTATGGTTTGTTTCGTTATTACACTTGCCCGTAAAACACTGTATATTGTTGGGTAAAACGGCTTTCTTCCCCCTTACCTCCGCGAACTCTTAAAGCAGGACAGTATACGATGTAGAAGCGAGACACCGCTACGTGCAGTGTTATGCAGCGTCTCGCTTCCACAAGAGTTCATGGTAAGGGCGCTGTTCTTTTATTCGTTTAAAAGTATACTGATGAAAAAAGTACTGAATGCATTTCATTATTCATTTTGTATATTATACAAATTTTACAGAATTATCATTATTACGCCTATTTGTAATATATTACAAGATTTTAAAGATTGCAAAGGTATTTTTACTATACACAATTAAACAGAGCGGTTACCAGTTTTATATTCCTCTGAACAAATAATTACTTGTTTGATTATTATAAAGTATTATTAAAATAATTACTATGTAATAGGGTATTTAAATAATAAGACGATATAGGAATTATGCTTTTATTGTGTTTCAAATTAGTGTCTATTAATAATGTCGGTTAATTGTTATCCAAGCAATAAATATTTTCTTTTAATAAATCGCATTTTTATTTAAGCACCTTGTGGTGTATAACTGTAATACAAAAATATTACAAATATCACAACCAAAAAATAAGTTTTTATTTCAACGATTATGGATATAACTAAATGCAATTGTTAATTTGTTTGAGTACAAAATATTAGCGTAAATACGAACAAATATGTGTATGGAATTATATTATTATAATCAGGAATGCCTGAAGTAAACAGTTGCCACCTAGATTATAATCGCAGACGGTTTACACATTGATAATGGACAAACGAGTATGAAAAAATTGGCAATCAATTACCCCTACATACAAACTAACAAATTATATAATAATAGCTTATGTCCGCGGCTTCGATCTTATGGATTTGTAAAAATAACCTGAACGTAGCAGCCGTATGCAGATTGACCTATTTGACCCTGATTTTGTTAACAATTTCGTGGGATTTAACCTTTTGAGCGTTACGACTTGTATAGAAGACAAACTTTCCGTTCTCTCCACGGCATAACTTTATTAAAAGTCGATCTAATCGTAACATTTGTGTAATGTACAAACATTCTTAATTAAATGTTACGATTAGATATTGTCTTTTCGATTATACGATTAGATATCGTAGCGTGGAGGGCACGAAAACTTAGTTTTCTATCTATGACCGTGGCGCTCAAAAGGTTATTTGTTTCCCAGCAGGGCCTTTATTTTCAAAATTTTACGCTAAAAAAATTTTTTATTATATGTATCGTATATTATAGTATATACTATTTGACAGGACTAATCTAGTCACAATTGTATAATAAACCGTCTGCGAACTATCTAGAAGGCTCTACACACAAACCTCAACGCCCATAGATCCTATCTCGCGCAGATAGACATTCCAATGGCGACCACGTGTCCGTATACATAGACTTCTCACCGGATTGAAGACCTGGCGATATTTGTATACATATAGTTGTAATAGAAACAAATCTTTATGACCTATCGGAAGTTAGCCGCGAAAGGGTTGCGCAGTAAGCGTTTTGTATATTCATAGGGAGGTGAAGAAGAGAAATAATTTATGTAAATATATAGACGATCTCAGTGGCGCTAAGCTTGGACTGCTGAGTTAAGAGATGCGGGTTCGGATCCCGCACGGGAAAAAAAATTGTGTGATGCGCAAATGTTTGGTCCCGAGTCTAGGTATTTGACTATGCGATGTTTCATGTTTTTGAAACGCACTCACGATACAGGATTCTAAATGGCGCTACGTTTTTTTTAATCGGTCCTAACTTAACAATGTCCATAAAATTTGCTACTATTATACATTTGTTGCTAGCTCCAATTAAACTTAGGGTCCCTCAAACTGGTAGGACTTGGACGTTTTTATATATGCGAATAACCGTTTAATAAAGTCAGTGTGCAGAGCATTGCTTAGCGAGTTATGATATAATACTGGAAATGTTTAAGTAGTTGATATACAAAAATAATATAATGATAAACAGTCGCTTAAAAAGTAAACGAATTACAAATGAAAGTCATTTCTCTACGTACCAAAGTAAACTGTATTTTAAAATTATTTGTGATAGCCACCTTTTTATTTTAATGATCTCATAAGTAAATTAGTGACATTGATTCATAAACGTTACGATTAGATGTTGTCTTCTAATAAAGACGTCACGTTGAGGGGCCATAAATCTTTATCTTCTATACATGACTGTGATATTTTAGTCTTTAGATATTTCGACCAACTAAAAACTGACAATACCAAATTCTTCAAATGGATAAAGGAAATTTGATTTTGCCACGGTTATGCGAAGGTCGCGGGTTCGGATCCCGCTCGTGTCCAACATTTTTCAAATTTCCTTTATCAATTTGTATTTAAGCTAAGTATGGGCAACATACTAAAATGTATCGTCATGAGAAAAAACAAACTCGTGTCATAAAAAATAGCCAAATCTTAATTAGCATTCTTTTGGACATCATAAATCGGAGATTGTTTAATAAAAAACATATGTACACTCACCGGCACGGAATGGCCCAAATTTATATGTCTATAACCATTTTTATATTCAAAATTAATACATTGTACATAATTTATACATAGATTACAACTCATTTTTTTCTAAAACGTATGTTTGCAGGTTCCCCACAATTCGGTAATTACTTTAAAAGAAAACGCAAATGATAAATTAATAAAAGAAACACGTTTTCTTGATTGCCGAAAAAAGTAATATTGAGGGCCGCATTCGGTGCTGCCAAGTTTATAACTCCATTGGTTTACAATTCCGTGACGTGCTACATAATTCATATATTTACTGATATAATTAAATATTCATAATCTAACTATCAGTACTCTAACTGCACACCTTTGCCGGTCCATTGCTCGTCTAACTTGACGTCACATTCCAAGTCCCTTAGCGCAGACTTGATATCGAAGCCGAAGTCTTCAGCGAATTTCTCGTACGCCGTATTGAGTAGAGCTTCGACTCCTAATTCGTGAAATTTGACGTTTTGTTCACGACATCTCGCTACCATGTTGCGTATCGCCCAGCACGCGTTTTTCTGCAAAACATAAAATAGACTATTGAGAAAAGCAGTTTTAAACTTCATGTGCAGTACACTAATATAAGCAATATACAGCTGCCTATTATAGAATCATCATCATCATCTGCCGGAAGACGTCCACTGTTGAACAAAGACCTACTTTTAGTTCAACTTTAGACTATAAAAATGATTATCATTTAGTTATTTAATTAAACAAGTCTAAATGTCTTACAGATGATGGTACGAGTCGAGGCGTCTGTCAGGACAGGTCGACTCAAGGCTCCTTTGGATTTTTTTCTTTTAAAATAAACCATCTCGGACGACCTACATTGTTCTCACACAAACTTACGTTTGTCTGGACTTTAAAAGAGACATTGACTCCTGAGTTTGTTTCGGCATTTCTTCTCAGCGGCAGTCAGGAAATGCCGATGCCATCTTGTTGATTGAAATTTGACGTGTTTGTGAAATACTTTTTATAGAAATAAATTATTTATTCATTTTATTTAAGTGAATTTTAAACAGTCTGCTATTTTGTTTAGGGTCTCTTTATTTAAAAGAAACGAAAGGTGGACTGTATGATAAGATATAGTAGATTAGTAAAACAGTATAATGTTGGGGACTTTAATGCGCGCGCGTCGAGAGCCGATCGGTCGTGGAGTCGAGAGGTGTCTGCCGGCCGCCGGTGCTGGCCGTACCGCGCCCTCCGCGCGCCCCACCGCGAGGGGCACGGATCATGCGCTGTACGCGTAAACAATTTGGTTAGTTTTTAGTTCGATTTAATCGAGGGATTTTATCTTAAACGTTATTTCCCATGTCGTAATTCTATTATAATCATGTAACGCGATAGATTAAAAGCAGTATAGTCTTGTAAGCCCTAGAAAGTACTACCAACTCACCTGAACGCTAGCATCCCCTTGATGTATCTTCATACAGTCTATGATGGCCTCCGGAGCGCCGCTGTCTATAAACTGTTGGCCGTGCCCCGGCTCGCGCAGACTCAAGGCGGCTATACATTTGAGGGTTAACGCCGTCGCATTAGCATTGCTCTGAAATATGTATTATCAATATAACAATTAGGTTTTATTTTTACATTTACTAGCTGACTCCGCGAACTGAATACCGCTTTCTTAACATTTAAACCTTCGCTGAACTTATTATTAAAATATTTCAGAACCAAAATTAGCCACATCAGTCCAACCGTTCTATACTTATAGCGCGACCAAGGGAAACGGATACATTTTATATTTATATATATAGATAGATTAATATTATTATTTTAGCCATGGTCGTCCCACTGCAGGGCAAAGGCCTCCCTTTCCTTCCTCCATTCCTCTCGGTTGTGAGCTTCAGTTGTCCATGTGGCCTTATAAGAGACAAGATATATTTTAAGGATGCGAGCAGCGACACGGTGGCTCAGTTGGTTAGAGCAGCGCCACGGATCGGCGAAGGTCGCGGGTTAGTATCCCGCTCGTGTCCATCATTTTTCAAATTTCCTTTATCAATTTAGATTCAAGCTTAGCATGGGCAACATGCTAAAATGGCACCAAAAAGTCAAGATATATTTTGTTAATCTTACCGAATGTCTATTTAGAATAGATACCACGACAGGCACAATTCCGCTTTTAACCAAATCTCTCTTCACATCATCATGGCCTGCCAGAGCAGTGATTCTGAAAAAAAAAATGAATTATTCAGCATAACTAAAAATAAACATAAGATAACGCCTGTATGTATCCCCTGAAGGGGTAAGAAGAGGTGTATAGTACACCTTAATTTTGCCAGTTAAGTTATGGGTCCCAAAGTAATAGGAGGCGAGCCTATTGCCAACAACTGGTCACAAAGACAGATACCGTTCTGCTACTGAGAGTTACCTAATGGAAAAACCCGATAACACTTTGCTCGACCTCAGGACCTCATACTCAGCAGTCGCGCTTAGCGACCACAAAATCAACGAGGCAGACTAACTAAGAAAAAAAATGTATATGATAAATAACTATTGGAGCCATCGTCAGTCAGTTAACCTGAGAGAACAATGAACAAAATATTCTATCTTTTACAACTAGTCAGCGCATTTGAAGCTTTTTGTAATTCTGTTTACATTCTTAGTACCTACATTGTTAAAGTAGCGTGATTATATATCACGTAAACATAATCTCACGATGAACCCAAATTCAAATTATCATCACTCAAATTTATTAGGTCATCACTATAGCAATGTTGTAACTATGACAACAACGAAATGTTTCCAAAATCAATACTATTTATCGTACTGAAGAGACAAGTAACCAGCGCAACGTACTCCTCAACTTTTAATTAAAATTGAATACCATCAGATTTTCTTGAATAAGATACATTTACAGTCACCTTAATCTAAGTTCTGAACAAGGAGGACGTATTTAAAAGCCGAAGAACTTATACTTGAGTGTTTTCCATTGACTAAACTACTAATACGACTCCAAGAGTATCAATCAAAAATGACTACAGCAGAAAAAGGCGACTATCTCTCGTTCGGAGAAAAGAACTACGCGCTATCGACAATAAAAACATGGCATGAGCATAACCAACGAGTCCTAAAAGGCGACATCATCAGAACCACTGACACCAACACAGCTATCACCAAAAACAGCATTATAAAAGTCAATGAAACATCATGCGAGGACTTTAGCGACAGTACTGACCAACTGAAACATAGAACTAGACATATAAACTACTGGAAAGCAGAATTAGAAAGAGCTATAAGAGATATGGACGCCGAAATCAACATTTTAGAAGCCCAAAGACAACAACTGAAAAACGCTATGGATACCCTAAAGATTCCTGAATATATAACTGATGAATGTTTAGATTTGAGAAGGAATAGGATGCAGTCAGATTTAGTGTATGATGAGCCGCAAGAAGATCTGTTTACTGAGTCAGCGTTGATAGAAAACGTTAAGAAACTTCACAGGGAAATGTTGAGAGATATGGAGTACCAATTAGATATGAATGTGGCGTCGAAAAATTGGCTGGAGAAGGACTGGAGTGATAAGTACTTGGCCTTTAAATATGAGAGTGAGAATGCTTATTTGGAGACTAAAGCTGTTAATGTGAAGGATTCGGCTGGAGCTACGAGACTTTCTGAAGGTATATTGAAATTTGTTTAATTCCTATTTGATATGATGAGTCATCGGTATTTTGCTATTAGGGTTGACTATATAGATTTTTGGATTAGTTCTAATGTTATTATTTTATTTGCTATTAGTAGTTAATTATGTTTTAAGTGTTAACCCTCACTTGGGAATACTATAATACTTAACCCCGTGTTATTTAAATTTTGGATTTCGTTAACAGATTTATAGTTAGTTATCTGTTAACGAAATTCAATGTAGGAGAATTTATCTCAAACACAAAAGGCTGGAAACAAGACAGAGTGGCTAAAAGCTGATGATGAAGATAATAGAGACATCTAAAATATTTGCTTTGTTGATATTATTATCGTTTAAGTTTTCTTTAACATAATGTTACAATTTTAGGCCAGTCAAACGTCCCATCTTGGGAGCAACACACAATAAACGCGCTAAACGAATTTAAAATCGCAATCGACAAGTCTAAAGCATTAAGAGCGAAAGTCGACGCAATACTAATCAACACATCGAGAGATCTGCGCTCCCAAGACATTAAAGTCAACAAATCATTAGGCGAAAGGATCGCTAGAACGGAACAGGTCAAAACGGAATTGGAGAATCAGTTGAGATTGACACTAGCCAAAATTGTCGAGACGGAAAATATTTTGGAGACTTTGCACGAAGAGATGTTGAAAGTCTCTCAACGAATACAAGTGGCCCAAACTAGACTAAACACGAAGAATTGTAGACCGAATGTGGAGAATTGCAGGGAAGGTTCGTTAGTGGCTTTGATTGAAGAAGTAAGAGACTTGAATGATAGTATGAGTTTGTTGCAGAAGAGGTCTTTAGAAACGGAGAAGTTGAGGGCAGAATTGATTCACGAACGGTCCTTGTTGGAGAATGAGATTATTGTGAAGAAAAATACGATATTTATTGATAACCAGAGATGCTTGTTTTTGAGGTCTCATTACCAATCGGCGGAGAAAATGTGTGGTTATTAACTACTTAGTGAATGGCTTGTTTCGCTTAGATCTATATTGGGTTCTAAGCTAATGTGTGATGTAGGTTTGCAAGAATTAAGATTTAGATCAGCACAACTGCTATTTTCTGCACGTGTGATTTTGAATGTAATACACATCACTTTATAACTATTAAACATTTAAAGAAAGTGTTGCATTTTAAGTTTTTAAATAATGATGCGAAAGTAAATGTTTGCTTATTTGACAAACTTCTGATTAAATTTTAGGTAGACTATATAAAATAATGCCAAATCATCTCAATCTGAAGGAAAACATCGTGAGGAAACCGGCACACCTGAGAGATTTTTCAACGCTGTGTAGAGCCATGTCAGAGGTATACAGGCGGTTTAAATTCTGACACCAGGTTGTTCATCTACCATACTATAAAAAGATTTCAACTTACAATTTATCAGCCTGTTGAATCACACCGACATTTTCGAAGTTATCTGCTAGCACTGTGAACAGCACGCCTACGCCGCAGTCAGCCACCATCTTGCAAAGCTCGTGGCGCACGAGTAGGCTGGCTATGGTGAGCATCAGCTCTGATACTAGAGGAGGCTTCGTGTTTTCTGTTGGAAAATAATTATATTAGAGGCTTTCGTGTTTTGTGAAAATAATTATACTAGAGGGCTGCGTATTTTCTGTTGGAAAATAGTGTCTGGGTGACGAAAACGGGAGAGCGGGCCATGCCGTACCCCGGGGGAGGTCTACATTCAAAAATGGACTGCAATAGGCTGATGTGTGTGATGATGTGATCTTGATACAAACGATTTATCTGTTAAGTTCCAACATCTCATATCATTATCATATTTTGTCATCCCACCTAATGAATGATACCAGTAATACTATTAAAATAAACCTACTGACCTTTCAACAAATTAGTCAGCGGGTCTAACATCTGAGCACCTAACTCCTTGGCATGATCATGAGCTTTACCAAACTCTACTCTTACATCATCATCTAAAGTCAGCTTCCTGATTACTTGTAGACATTCACTGAGGAGCTAAAACAAAAATACGTTTTACTGATTAATATTTACTAGGATTTCGACTAAATTTTTTTGCGTTAAATAGGTAATAACCCTGACTGAATTATTGTTTATTTATACACCTAAGTAATATCACTCTGACCTCGGGTGAGAGGGTTATTACCCGAGGTGAGAGGGTTATTACCAGAGGTGAGAGGGTTATTACCAGAGGTGAGAGGGTTATTACCCGAGGTGAGAGGGATATTACCCGAGGTGAGAGGGTTATTACCCGAGGTGAGAGGGTTATTACCCGAGGTGAGAGGGTTATTACCCGCGGTGAGAAGGTTATTACCCGAGGTGAGAGGGATATTACCCGAGGTGAGAGGGTTATTACCCGAGGTGAGAGGGTTATTACCCGAGGTGAGAGGGTTATTACCCGAGGTGAGAGGGATATTACCCGAGGTGAGAGGGTTATTACCCGAGGTGAGAGGGTTATTACGCGAGGTGAGAGGGTTATTACGCGAGGTGAGAGGGTTATTACCCGAGGTGAGAGGGATATTACCAGAGGTGAGTATATGATGATGATGAATACTCACTTTCTGATTACCCGCAACTTTGAGCAACAGATTCAAGTTCTCAGCAATGTTCTTTGCAAAGAGTTTCTGTCGATTCTTCTCGTGTTTTATACAGCATGTTGTGGTCCATTTCAATGTTGATATTATTATATCTTCATTTTCTACGTTGTCTAGAATACTGGAATATAACTATGATTGTAACTTATGTTTTAATTTGACTTTTTTGTCTCTGACTGCTGGGCAAAGGCCTATTCTTATCATATCCCCACTAATTCATGCCAATATGTTTTATTTAAATCTGATTAGGTAATGTTTTAAAACAGTATATAAAACTACATCTTTTATGTCTTAGTGCTGGGTAAAGGTAAGGAAACTTCGTAAGCTTTCGTGAACTTTAGACATGACTACAATATTCAAGACAGGTATATTATAAGTCTAATTCACGCAGGTAAAATTATGATAATAATCTGTGCACTAAGATCCATACTACATCATAAATCATTAATGTTTTTAACGCCACCGTGGTCATCGTGTGACCGCGCACAATAGCTTTTTAATTGTGTCTGCTGCGTGGCAGTTAATGTGTTAAGTACTTACTTTTTAATCAAATCCACACCTCGAGCATCAAGTAGATCGGGCTGCATCTCCATAAGAGCTGTCATCGTACTCAACACACTGATAAAAAACTGTGTATCCTTCTCACTGAGCTCCTCGTATAACTTGCTGTGTTTCGAGTATAGTAGATCTAAGAGTATTGTGTAGGCACCCTCTTTGGCTGCCCTGATTCTGCGTGCAATGTCCTTGTTGCATTCAGACTGGAATAACACATTTCTAAGTGTTCGGTGTATTATATATGACAACCTGATTGGCGCAGACACGCAGTGGCTAAGCAATTGGACTGCTGCGCTAGGGGCTGTAGTTTCGATTCACGCAAGGGAAAAAAAATCTAAGTAATTCTAAAAACCCTAGTCTGGGTGTTTGTTTATGTGTTATTTAATGTTTGTAAAACGCAACCACGATACAGGAAAAATTCCTAGTGTGGGGCGACGTTTTACACTACACACATTACATTGTAGTACATATTTAAATATCACTGGATATTAAATTTATAACATCATGCCTATATTGTCTGATAGGGCTGGCAAAAGGTGTATGGTCTATTTAGTGTTGACCTACATTTTTCTGTTTATTCATACGTTACTATGTATTAGAGTTATAAATAAGGGTGAGTCTATTGACCACCTACACTGTTCTCACATAAATTATTCAACTTGACTGTACTTTAAAGAGACCTTGACCCCTGACATGATTGATATGACCTCATTGGTTTGACACAAGACTAGTGCAGTTTGGACTCAGAGTTCAGAACACTTTTCTTCTTCATTTTGTTAGCATATGACATATCTATACTTTTTCACATATAATCACTGTTTGTAATACATACCTTTAAAATGTTCAATTCTCTTAATACATCATCCACATTGTAGTTTTGGTTTGCGATCAGTTCCTTAAGCTTTATAATAGTTTCTGAAACCAAATGATTGTCTCCGGATCCAAGAGATAGGTCCTTAATTATGTTGGATAAGTCTACACCCTGGAAATAAAGGAGAAGTTTTTCATTTTAATACAAGTCATCATAATCAGCCAAAAAACAACCACTGTTGAACATAGGCCTCCCCGTTTAAGCAGGGTGGTTTTCCATAATCCCCACGCTTGGCAAGCGGCTTGGGGATCGCAGTATTGGTGGTGGAGTAACAGATGCTGCTGCCCATCTTCTGAATTTACCCTTAGTAGCCGCTTACGACACCCTCTTACGGGAGGAAAGGGGGTGGTCAAGTCTAGGCCGGATACCACACTTTTTTTACCAGTTTTTTAATACAAATACTTCATTGTTATTCAAAAACCTTTCCTATTTCATTAAATATTAAAGATTAAAAAAAATTAAGTATTGTAAATTATAAGCTTTGAATACAAATATTTCAAAATGTCATACTTATAACCTATTATTATTAATGCACTCCAAACTTTAGCTTCCAGAGGCTGATAATATGCCTTTAGAAAGTGAACTAGAAGCTTTCCAGTTGTAAAATGTAGTATCTGATATGGGCAGAATAATGATCCGCAAGGTTTAGAACAAGGATATTTAGGCTCTATAGCTAAGTTTAAGGAGATATGATGTTTCTTAACCCTTTGAGAGGCATGGTCTTGGATAGAAGACAAATGTTTCCGTGCTCTCCATGCCATAACTTAATTAGAAGACTATATGCAATTGTAACATTTATTACGATTATTTTATGTTATTACATTACACAAGTGTTACAATTAGATAATTATTGTCTTCTAATAAAGTTATGGCTTGGAGAGCATGGAAACGTTTGTCTTCTATACAACACTTTGGTGCTCAAAGGGTTAAGACTCAAGATACACTTCTTACTGGCATGAGACAGGAAGAGTAGGATAAAGAAGTTAAAGATATAGTAGTGATGTTCTCATAATGCTAATAATATTTATGAAGTAAGTACTAATTAGTATGTACTTTATATGCAACAGGACACAGATTAGATCACCAAGAGAATATTCTGCACGATTTGAATAATTATAGCGATGACTAACATTAACTTTGATGCAGACTAAATTCTTTAAAGAACTTAGTGGTATTTTATGCAAAATAAAACTAAAACTGTTAGGTACTTTAATTAAGTTGTACTTTATTATATTTAAGTAGGATTTAAGACATACCTGTGCCTCAAATTGGGCAACAGCCTCTTCTATTGCTTCTTCCGGAGTCATATCAAACTCGTCGATATTTTCCTTGACGACCTCATCATAAGTCTCCTGAGTTATTACGCGAACCATGTTTATATTATATATTTTCAGTTTAACTCAATAGTTTTGAAAATAACGTAGTACTTCAAAATACAATTTTAGTTCTGTTCACATGAGGCAGATTTTTCACCGAATGATGTCAATTACGGCTTGAAGATCCACAAATCACCTAAGTCAAAACAAATGAACTGTCAGAAAACTTGACGTTCTGAATACTGTATGTATTACAGTAAAAGATAAAATGGTAAATTAATGGTAAATTTCAATTGATAAATGACGATGATTTAATTTATTTGAAAAAAATTGATGTTTTACACTAGTTTATATTAAAAGTTTTAACCGGTTTTTGTATTCTACTAAAAAGTAATAAAGCATTGAAGACAATCATGTTGGATTTAATAAGGTTTTAGAGAAAGGCCTTACTTTGACAGAAAACAGCTTGTGTCATGGCTCGTCTAAAAACCTGATCTAGATAAAATAATAATTTTCATTTACGTAGTTTATTTTGTGAGGTAAAAGCATCCATTTTACAAAATGTAATGAAAAAAATTATTTAGATTCTTGGGGTTATAACTAAAGCGATATATTATTTTATGGTATTGAATAATGTTTAAACTTTCACACAATGTTTATAATAAAAAATTATATACTTTGATTGTCAGTTGGAGTGACGCATACTCCCGTAAAAGAACTGAATCGAAAAACTAATTTCACCTTTTTACGTGTAATTAGTGAATAATCGTGGCACAGCGTTGTTGATTAAGCAGTTATTAGGATTATAGAACATTAAATATGAGTTTCTTGGGGAAATTGTTCGGTGGAAAGAAGGAGGAAAAAGGTCCGTCTACACATGAAGCGATACAAAAATTACGTGAAACAGAGGAACTGCTTCTCAAGAAACAGGAGTTTCTAGAAAAGAAGATCGATATAGAAATACAAACAGCTAGGAAAAATGGCACAAAGAACAAGCGGGGTAAGTTTATAGTACTCATTTTAGTATCGAATTAACGTCATACTATATAACAAGGATGAATTTTATTCTTTGTTGACATGTAGGTACGTGACCTTGTTTATTAATTGATTGTTACAAGTTTCGTTAGCCAGTAAAGAACTCATTTGATTATGTATCTATTAAGTTTGATAATAATTACTTCACAGTCTACTATTGCATGAGATACTAAAATAACATTATGTATTTACAAAGAGGAAAATGTGATTGCATTTTGACTTTGTCTCTAGAATACAAATCAAAAAGTAATTCATACAAATAAACCGTATTTCCTTTATATATTGTATTTCGTTTAGATTCAAACCGTTAATTATTTATCAAAACAGTAAAAAACCAATAAGATTAGTTAATATCAAATTATACGTACTCTCACATACTTCGTCACACAGATGATGAGACATACATAGGTACAAAGTTATAAAAATGTCAAAGTTATAAGCATATCACATTTTTTGTGAGACAATGATGGCACTATCGGTATGGTGACGTAATAGTCTAAATTATGTAGTATTTTCCGCAACGCCCCATAAATTAAGCATTTTGCATGAGAGGGATACAGAATGCCACCTTCACAAACTTAAAAACTTGTAAATCCTCCGTTTCTTACTGATTCTGACCGATTCCCAGTTTTCGTGTGCATTTTGAGCCCTTTTTCAGATTTTCTTTAATTCCAATGTAATTATTAATGTACTCTACATCCTTATGTACGGGTACCGGTACAGGTATTTTAATTGATTATGATTAAGAGGAGTATTGGTATGCATTTAGAAACATATAAGTATGTTTATCAGTTGTCTGATTGTCATAATACAGGCTCTGCCTAGTTTGGGATCCGATGACCCTGTGTGAGAAGTCCCAAGATATTATTATTATTATTTAAGATTAAAACTACTTTTAGAAATGATTTCATACTACCTGAATAAAACAATTGACAATTAGCTGTTAGAGTAGCTATTGTCCTAATAAACTTATTTATTTAGAATTTGGTAAAGACAGTCCCATCAAAAACATAAATGTGACAAATGGCCAAGCTTGCCGCTTTCGTCTAGTGTCGCTAAGTGTGACTGTTGAGCATGAGGTCCTGGATTTGAATCCTAGGTCAGGCAAAGTGTTGTTGGGTTTTACCAGGACCCAGGATTTTTTTTTTTAGGACATTTTCAGTAGCAGCACGGAGTCTGGATTTGTGCCCAGTTGATGGCATGTAGGGTTGATGGCTTGCACCCTTTTACTCACAAATATTACGCCTGTGTTCCCCAAAGGGGCAGGCAAAAGTGTACCTATATTACACCCACATTTCACAGTTATGTTATAAGTCCCAATGGGAGCAGGCCTATTCCCATCACCCGGGCTAAAATCCAGACTCCATACTGTTGCTGAGAATTTCCTAATGGTCAAACCCGATAACACTACCCGACTCAGGACTCGAACCCCTCATGCTCAGCAGTCTCTCTTAGCGACCACTAGACCAAAGAGGCATTCTATCTTCATAACCTTACTTACCTGCTCCCAGCTGCGATTGCCGCCTTAAAACGCAAGAAGCGCTACGAGAAGCAACTGACGCAGATCGACGGCACTCTCACACAGATCGAAGCGCAGCGGGAAGCGTTAGAAGGAGCCAACACGAACGCTCAAGTGCTCAACACTATGCGCGAAGCGGCCAACGCTATGAAACTTGCTCACAAAGACATGTTAGTATACCTATATGTTCAGTAATTTAAAACTGACCAGTGAAAAATAATAATAATATAATAATAATAACAGCCTATACCTGTCCCACTGCAGGGCAAAGGCCTCTTTTCGTATAGAGAAGGATTGAGCACTGATCACCACGCTAGCTCACTGCGGGTTGGTGATGACTGAAAAATATTAAAATTATTTTTTATTTGGTCCAATTTCAATGTCACGTTTGTAAATCGCAAATGTTGCTGTTTGTGTCTGAAATCGTTAAATGTCGACAATCAAAGGATCATTTCTAAAAATATTTGAAAATGTAGTTATCATCATCAGCCGGAAGACGTCCACTGCTGCACAAAGGCCTCCCCTGAGAAGTATTTTGGCTGTTACAAAACACGGGAATCGTCCTTTCGTTCTGTTATTTAGCAAGATCACCACTTCTTTGTAACATATAACACTGTGTCTAAACACAAATGGGAAAGTCCTTATGATTCACAACTGTGAGAAAATAAATATTAATGTATGTAGATGATTCATAAGAAGAATCATCATTTTTTTTTAAACTGTTGTCTCTTGAATATTTATTTTCCTTTTTTCTTTTGCCTATATATATGTATATATATATTAAATAACTTTATATTCTTCCTACAGTGACGTCGACAAGGTTCACGATATAATGGACGACATCGCGGAACAGCACGACATTTCCAAGGAGATCACGGACGCGATCAGCAACAACGTTGCCTTCCCGAACGATATCGACGAGGATGAGCTGGAGAGAGAACTGGAGGAATTGGAACAGGTAAACACTTCTTTTGTGTACTTTGTTCTTTTCAGCCCCCTAAGACAAGTCGCAAAACGCTAGACGAATAGAAATCAGCACTGATAGCCGAGTGGTATGACCGTTGTACTGCCAAGTTAAAGGTCGCAAGTTCCAACTATTAATAATACATTCTTCATATAAATTATCGTACTGCCAGGAATTTGTAAGTTCAAAAAACGTGTCAAATATTTTCATGAAGTAAAAAGAGTCTCAAATTTTTATACTGTATCTTAAAAACTCACATAATTAAAGGCTTGTGTTGCCTCGTTGTTCGCGAAAAAATACGTTCATGGCGCGTGCGGCACATTTCTACAAAATATAACATGGTTTGAATATAATTGCAATTGATTCAGTTACTGATTTTGAACTATTTTCAGGTTTCGTATAAAGTAAAATTAAGATTGTATAGATGTTTAATCTTCATCAACACTGATTATCTTCTCATTCGCAGGAGGATCTTGACAAGGAGATGCTGGGCATCAACGTGCCCACAGACAAGCTGCCGGACGTGCCCACGTCAGAGCTGGTGCATGACAAGCCCAAGCCCAGCAAGTCGAAGCAGTCAGGTCAGACTACTAATATACTAATATTATAGATAGATAGACTAGTTGCACCCAGCGGTGTTACCCCGCCACATTTTCTGGGGATAAAAAGTAGCCTTAATGTTAATCCAGGGTGTCAGCTACCTCCATTCCAAATTTTAGCAAAATCGGTCCAGCCGTTTATGTGTGGAGAGGTAACAAACATACAAACACACTCACAAACTTTCGCCTTCATAATATTAGATAGATAGAATATGCTTAATTGTACACCATATTAACGCATAACTTATTTATATTAGCGTTAAAGTAGAGGGTACAATGGCAGCCTTATCGCTTAGAGCGATATCTACCAGGCAACCTTTGGTAGGACAAAATGGTAAGAAGTGCTGTGGATAGTCCATGTTGTACTACACAAGATTCAAAAAATGATTATAACAATTAAATTATATTACCACTGCACTGATAGCCGAGTGGTATGACCGTTGGACTGCCAAGTCAAAGGTCGCAAATCCAAACCCCAGCACGCACCAATGTCTTTACGAATTCATGTGCGTATTATAAATTAGTTATCAGTTGCTAAAAATGGTGATGAAAAGCATCGTGAGGAAGCCGGCACACCTGAGAGATTTTTCAACGGTGTGTAAAGCCATGTCAGTGGCCTACAGGCGGTTTAAACTCTGACATCAGGTTGATCATCAACCATACGATAGGAAGACTACAACAACTTGGCTCCTAGCTACGTTGCTACCGCGTATATACGATCTGCGAGGTTAAGCCGTGCTCGCCGCGGTCAGCCTTGAGATGGGTTTTCACATGTCGAAACCCATCCGTGCTTCGGAAGGCACGTTAAGCTAATAAATTGCGAGGTAGATAGAACCACTCGTAATTTCTGAAAACATGTAACTGTTAGTAATTTAATCTGTGGTCTCTGGGAAACAGCTGTGCCTATGTATGTATTTTTTTCTTTACAATAATTGTTTAATTTAATTTGTTTTTCAGAGGAAGACGAGGAGCTGGCACAGCTGCAGTCGTGGGCCACATAATCCCGCTAGCTTCCGATCATATGAGTTGTACGTTTGTGATATTTTCTAGGTATTGTATAGCTAACCGGTTTGTATGAGATATTTTTGGGAAAATACTAAGACAAGACACATTTCAAGAAATATTTTTAACGCATTATAGATGAACTATAGTTAGCAATCACCGCTAGCTGACGTGCTGACTGCGCCAATCAGGTAATATTTCTCCTTGAATGACATAATAAGACTTGTCTAATCCGTCATGAACCCGTAAATTCAAATCCAAAATGTTAATACGACTGCCTCGTTGGTCTAGTGGTTGCTAAGCGCGACTGCTGAGTTTGAGGTTCGATTCCCAGGTCGGACAAAGTGTTACTTGGGTTTTTCCATTAGGACCCTGGATTTGTTCCCGGTTGATGGCAATAGGCTAGCTCCCTGTTACATTGAGACTTACAACTGGCGAAATTAGTGTGTACTATATGTGTACCTCTGCCTACGCCTTCGGTGTATTCCCCGAAGGGGTAGGCAGAGGTAGAGGTCGTGATGTTACATATGTTTTTAATGTTTTTATTTGATATAATTACAGGCGCTTATGAAACGCCAGGATGCTATTTACATGTAGATTTTTAAATATATCGAGTTAACTTTGCAAAATTTCTTTCTCAGTAAGATTGTCTACCAATCTTTGTATATAAACGTCATCCAATAAATAAAATAAGGAGGAAATCATTAACTTTCTCAATATTTGTTTTCAGTATTCCCCCAAAAATATCTCCAAACAAAATATTGTATAAATAATTATGTATATGTATTTAAAACGTCACCTAGATTTCGCTTATGTATTTAAATGATAATAATGTCTACTCTGCCTTATATACAATTTTAATATTTAGTCAAAATATTGATGGAGTTTGGAAGGGGTCATACGATTTGTATTTTTGTTGAAATTTTGAGTTTTCTGTTTAGTAAGTTATACTTATTATTTAAATCAGTCCAGCCAGTAAGGTACAGTCAGCAACATAAGTAGCTTAACATGTTAAGAAACCTTATGTCAAATAAAGAAATAAACATCAATTCAAATTATTATTGAAAAAAAGGAGCGTCCAAATGATGATCTGAGAATATTTAAGACTTTTTACTATGTAAGAAGTTATTCTTCAATTAAAGGTATGTTTAAAAATTTAAATGCTCAGCTACTTAAGTTGCTGACTGTACCTAATGCTGGTAGATCGATTGATATTTGTATGTATATATTCAATCCTTTGAGGATAGATAATGAATCTGTCTAATATCTATTTGGTTGTAAGTTCACGCAGTTTACCTGTAATTTTTTTTCTCTGTGTATTTCTTTCAAAAGTTTTGTATTTTAATTGTAAAAGCCTCAGTTTCGTACATTTCGAGGGAGCTGGCAATTTGTACTAGCAGTGAGACCAACTGAACACATTATTGGGGCCGAACGAATAGGTTTTTTCTGGGGGTCAATTCTCATAATTTAAAAATGTTCAAAATAAAACATGTTTTCAAAATGTCTGTTCATGTTGAAGGGTTGGATCAGCCCCTTACCATGAGCTCTTAAGGCAGGACAGTTTAAGATGTGAAAGCGAGACGCCGCATTACACTGCACGAAGCGGCGTCTCACTTCCACAACGTAAAACTGTCCTATAAGAGTTCATGGTGAGGAGGCAGACCGTCAAACTGAATGACTTTCTCTATGGCACCAACGTCATAATCCGAAAACATAATAAGCTATCACCTACATTTAAGCAAACTTGTCACTGTATTTTAAACATTTGGAAGACCTGATTGGTGCAGTGGCTAAGTGATTGGACTCCGCCAAGGGTTGTGGGTTCGACTCCCGCGAGCGGGACAATAATTGTGTGGTCCACAGATGTTTGTTCCAAGTCTAGGTGTTGGTGTATGTGATATTTCATATTTGTGAAATGCACACACAATACAGTGGGTCCACTGTGGGGTGGAGATTAAAAAAAAAACAACATTTTTAAACTATGAGAATTGGCCCTTTGAGTAAATTAGCAATTTTGTTGTCTGTATTATAAGTATGTAATGTAATATTATGTAATCTAAGAACCGCACTAATAACCTAGGGTTGCCCTGTAATGCTAGTGCAGTAGAATAAAACATTTTTTTCCAATAATTATTAAATATTACAACAATGTTCATATTTCTAAAGGAAGTTTGCGCGAAGTAAGTACTGATATAGCAAAAGATTAGATTTACAACTTTTGTTATGCATTAATTGTTAATCAGTTTAACTAGGTTTAGAGCTAATTATCTGAAGCGTACATTTTTTTAAGCTGTAACATTGGTTCGATAATATATTTTATTTTAAGATATTTGTGTTTTATTTGCTTGGAGTTGCGAAGATGTTAATACTTCTGTAGAAATAATGTGATGTAATGATTGAGGACTGTAAGACTGTTTATAGATAGTCACTGTTATGAAGGAGTCTTTAAATAACTCATAACTTTTTTTTTAAACCTCGCCCCACTTTGGAATGTCCTGCATCGTGGGTGCGTTTCAGAAACATGAAATATCACATACACAAACACCCAGAGTCAGGACAAACATCTGCGTGTCACACAAATTGTTGTCCCGTGCGGAAAACGAACCCGCAACCCTTGGCGCAGTAATCCAATCGCTTAGCCACTGCGCCAATCAGGTTGTCTGTTGACGAATGCTACTTCAGCCCCCTTACCATAAACTCTTAAAGCAGGACAGTGTATGTTGTGAAAGCGAGACGCCGCATTACACTGCACGTAGCGGCGTCTCGCTTCTACAACGTAAACTGTCCTGTTATAAGAGTTCATGGTAAGGGAGCTGAACCATATATTTAAGAGTTTAGTTGGTACTTAATAAGTTAACTAAAAATGTTATATTTAGCTTCAAATAACGTTTTGTAAAAACTGATAGTGCTCCGCGAAATAACCTCTATTTATATACCTACTTAAGTATTTTTAAACGAACTCTTAGTAATCTAAGCATTTCTTGCATTTGCTTCTTACATTAGCAATCTGTGCAAAACCCATTGTCCTTCATACGCTAAACACAATTGTATAACAATTAATTACATCACATGACGATCAAAGTGCGATAAATCTTCGTGTCAATGCTTGTCATTCTAAAAGCGAGTGTAGTGACTGTGAGCTGAATTTTGATAATACATGCATGGGACTGACGTTGTCCACTTTCCCCTGCGGGCGTATTCTGTTGTTCGATGGTCGATGCGTGAAATTATTAGGTACAATATTGGCATTGTTCGTGACCAATGGATGGCCTTAGACTTAAAGTTCGGCTGTCGCCTTTGCAGTTATTTACTACTACTACAAAAATATTAACACTTCTAAAATTCTTCTTTTCATTCTTCGTTTATAAAATAACTAGCGGCCCGCTCCGGCTTCGCACGGGAATAAAATATATATTATAAGTACTTCTCCACTATTTAATGGATGTT
Organism: Abrostola tripartita; assembly: GCA_905340225.1. Classification (NCBI taxonomy): domain Eukaryota; kingdom Metazoa; phylum Arthropoda; class Insecta; order Lepidoptera; family Noctuidae; genus Abrostola; species Abrostola tripartita. The sequence goes on along the minus strand of HG996510.1, from coordinate 1,759,216 downwards.
ATTATACATATAAACCTTTCCATTCAATCACTCTACCTATTAAAAAAAACCGCATCAAAATCCGTTGCGTAGTTTTAAAGATTTAAGCATACATAGGGATATAGGGACAGAGAAAACGACTTTGTTTTATACTATGTAGTGAAGAAACTTGTGGAATAGCTTTTGTATTGTATAAAGTTCATTATGCCTTGTACAATTACTTTTCAAAAAGTCGCTTCAATTCTTTTCCGGTGTAAATTAACCCTAACGCAGCAGTGTCCGTCAGTAATTTTGAAATAGCTTTTGTATTTAAAAAGCAATTTCAAAGTTTTTAACGTCCGTTTGAGTGAGCGTCACTGTTCAGAATAAGGATGTTTTTAATTTTAATGGTGTACGCAACCATTAGTTTATATCAGGTGCTGCAGTTATCCGCTACGGCCAGTACTGTCGTGCTTACCCTATAATCAACATGCGGGTTTATTATATCCTGGTGAGTGTGATTGTTTTTATTTTTAAGTTTCATTCGTTTTATTCTTTTGTTTTTAATTTAAATCTTTTTAGTGGTTAGGTGTGATTTTTCGTTGAATTTCGTGCCTAATATTAAAACTAAATACTTAATTAAATGATTAAGAACTCAATTTACGCTGTGGTTGAATGTTCCCGTTAGTGTTGGTTCGTTCCTGGACTGATGAAGGATGCCTGCCCGGTTCAGTGAAATTTAAAGTTTTGGTCGTAGTTTGAGCATTACTTGTACCGTGCGTCGATACGAGCGAGAAACGCTTAATGATTTTTGTCAAAAAAATACCCCAAATATACAAGAATGAACGGTTGAGGCAAAATATAAAACCACTACGTCATAGGTTGACGGTTCAAGCGATTTTGATTCGTATTGCAATAATAACATGACATTAATTAAGCTATTTTTGAAAAGGTTTTTTTCCTCTTACTGCTGTCCTTATCCCTACTAGATAGAGTTCAAAATCGACTGCATAAATTGCAAATAGTGGTCTTTACTTGTTTAAAGTCGTAACAAAGTTAATAAAACACCTTCCCATCTTACAGTTCGTCGTACTCTTCCACAAAACGATAGCAACAGTAGACATACAAGGGCTCAAAGACACAGCAGCAACGAAACTCCAAACTATCACAGACACGGCAACCACATCGCTTCTACAATTCGCAGACACGATAGACTTTGAGAAGGTTCAGAAATTGGACGTTCTAAACCTTATACCAAAGTTACAGACGAAGGGACAGCTGTTACTTGACACGTATGAGAAGATTCCAGAATATAGGCAGAGGGTTAAGTTCTATTTGGACCAGATAAAGGGGCTGACTGGACAAGATTTGGTGTTGGCGTTCGAAGCTCCATGGCCGGCGAAGAAGAGTATGGAGAACGATGGGTATTATTATTGAAGAACATAGTTACGAGGAAGAGATGTTTAACACACCAGTTATATTGTAGGTCCCATGTTTAGAGGCGGGCTCGTTGCCAGTAACTGGACACAATTCAAGACTCCGTGCTGCTAAGGGAAATTGAGAATGGCCTAATAGAAAAATGCCCAAAATCTTGACTTAGCAGTAATTGCTTAACGAAGGTCGATTGGCCTAGTTAAATGCTTCTTTAGTCTTGCCTCGAATATTGTTCAATCGCCTAAATTGTAAAAAAATCGAAATACCTCTCTATAATAATGCCTTAACTTGAAAACATTCAATCTCTTGTAATCTTTATTATTTGATATGCAAACGACAGTAACAGGTGTAATTTAATCGATAGTTAAATATTGTAATTTTTTTAAATTTAGGGGCTGGTTGCCGTTTGTATGAAGTATACAATAAAAATATCTGCCCCCTTACCATAAACTCTTAAAGCAGGACATTTTCCGTTGTGGAAGCGTGACGCTACGCTGCACTTAGGCTCTAGACAGACGGACTGCATTTCAACTGCAATCCAACCGCAAATTGCATTGAATGCAGTTGACACGACTGCAATAGAACTGCAAACCAAACGTTCACACTATTGCACGCCGACTGCAATTGAACTGCAATTGGACTGCACGTTTGGTATGCAGTTCTATTGCAGTCGTGTCAACTGCATTGAAACTGCACTTGAACTGCAATTTGCGGTTGGATTGCAGTTGAAATGCGGTCCGTCTGTCTAGAGCCTTAGCGGCGTCTCGCTTCCACAACGGAAAATGTCCTGCTTTAAGAGTTCATGGTAAGGGCGTTGAAATGAAGTGTACCTAATACTCCCTGTATAGTGAATGAATTTTAAAAGTTTTGTGTATAAATAGTTTTAGGATACTAATTTATGTAAAGTTTGGAGATAATATCCGCTTATCTTGCGAAATATTTATTACTAATAAAAGATTAATTTTGTTATCTTGCTTGTTTACTAACTTTACTACTACCAGCAACTACTAACGAGTACTATTTCTATCCATTAAAGTTTTCATTACGTACGTTATAAAAAAGTAATTATTTCATCTTGTATTATCATTTTTAATATTATTGAAAAATATTTGGTCTCAATCAAACTTCATTATACCCTAAAAATACTTTATTTATCAATACTTAAATCGTTCAACAACTTATCAAAAATATCATTTTTGTCGTCTCCGCTCGGTTTTGGTAAAAACTCATCCAGCAATCCATTCTGAAAGTCGCCAAAATCGTCTTGAACATTCGTATCCGCCAAACCTAGTTCCGTCAACAGCGTCAAATTGTCCACGTTGTCAGTCTTGTCCACTTTGTCAAACGTCAGGTTGACGTTGTCAAAGTCAGGCAGCAGTTGTTGCGCGGACTCCATGTCGTCATTGTCCTTTGTTTGACGTCGGTTGACAAGTTTAGCCTCCTTGTTGTCAATGTCAGATATATCGTGGTATTCGTGTATTTCCTTGCCGAATTCAATGTCCTCTTCGTCTTCTTGATTATCCTGTTAGAAAAGTTAAATTTTAGATCAACTTTCTTTTTTAATATGTCTCCCCTCACTAGGAATTTCTCCTGTATCGGGGCTACGTTTCACATGAAATATCAAACACAAACACCCAGACCCGGGATAAACATCTGTGGAACGCGCAAATTTTTGTCCCGTGCAGGAATCGAACCCGCAACTCTTAGCGCAGCAGGCCAATCAGGTCGTCAATATACTTACTATAATAATCAATAAGAAAGTCTCTGTTCCTTCTCACCTGAATGATCGCAGTAGATTTGTATTGGAATGCGTTCTGTGAGAGATCAACTTCGACTGGGAATAGCGTAGCATTGTCTTTCAAATGTTCCACAGATTCGCTGAAAAACACAAATCAAATTCTATAGTTACAATGAATTGCTTAAGTAAGCAAATGTGTCTAATTTCGACCACAGCAACCAACTTTGAGATGATATAATTGTGATCAAGTAAGAGCGTACATAAGTGCACTGTTTATTCTCTCTCGTAGTCTGATTTAACGGTAACCGACAAGAACGAAGAAAGATCAGACGTAGACACAACGGCTTAACAAGCTTTCCGATCATTTACCAGTATAATTAATGCGTGTATGTCTTTATGAAAAAAATAATGGACACGAGCAGGACTTGAACCTGCAACTTTTCAAATTTACTTTATCAATTTAGATTCAAGCTTAGCATGGGCGACAAACTAAAATGACACCATAAGTCTTATAAATTTGGGTTGATATTATCGTTTCAGTGATTTTTAGCTAATGTATTATACATTAGCTAAAAATCACTGAGTTGGTAATCATAGATTCCAACAGATAATACCTGACGTCATCCTTATGACGTAAATACTAAAAGGGAACTTGAAATTCGATCGGTGCGAGCAGCGGCACGGTGGCTCAGGAAATGTCTTTATTTTGAGTAATTAATTTTGGAAAAGATAAACTTACTTATGGTAGACAGCGAGTCCTTGTATGAACCGTCGGAGCTGGTAGGCCACATCCTGGGTCTTCTTGTTCTCAAGGAGTTCCAATTTCACCAGGACATCACTCCTCAGACGCGCGAACCTCGCTCTGGCGTCTTGACGACAACGGAGGATGAGTCTGAAAGAGTCACATATTACGTAGCAAGTTAAGTAATTGATTCGCAACTTTTTCTTCTTATCGTATAGTTGATGAAGAACCTGGTGTCAGAGTTTAAACCGACAGTAAGCCTCCCACATGGCTTTACACACCGTTGAAAAATCTCTCAGGTGTGCCGGTTTACTCACGATGTTTTCCTTCACCATTTTTAGCAAATGATATCTTATTTATAGTACGCACATGAATTCGAAAGACATTGGTGCGTGCCGGATTTTGAACTTGCGACCTTTGACTCGGAAGTCCAACCACTCTGCTATCAGTGTTTCTGACTAGTAAGTATGTAGGTGGCAATCACATAAGATCATAGGTTGTGACTGCATTATTATCTCGTGATGATTGTGTAGAGCAGCATCCAAATTTCCTATGCATCGTTCTTGTGCTCGACACATTGTGAAAAATATTGTCACGTCAGATGTGAAACAGTCATTGGAGAAACTATTCCCCGCAAGACTTTTATGTCTTCGGACCACACTATTCCTAGATTACTTAGATAACACCGGCCAAGCCAAGGCTAATCTACCACTTGACTGCTTCCCTACACCACATCTGACTACTTATCCATTTGAGTACATCTTCTCATAATGCCTTCCTTCTATAAGTCCTCAAATTGCTACTGCACCACTTACCTATACTCATAGTTGCCAGTCTCCACCCTATACAGCGGTTCCTGCAAGGCGTTGTACCCGTACTCCTCATCATCCATCTCCTTGACCTTCAGACAGTAGGACAGGTACTCGAACTTCGTGTCGGCGTACTTGCGAATAGTTAGCTTCGTGTCTGGGATAGCCTTGTTCAGGTACGTGCCCATGTCGGAGAGAATCTGGAATACATATGTATGGTTTAGAGTTCAAAATTTCCCTAAACTGAATTTTTTTCGTAATCATTAAGGGTGGGAGTTTGTTTCCATATGCACAAATGAATATTGCCAGTTTCTTCTAAAACGGCTTGACCGATTTTGTTACGGCTTTCTATCTGCGCCAAAATGTGTATCCGAATTGAATCATGAAATACACAAACACAAGAGTTTCTCAAAAACCAAAATAGGGCACGTAAATACTTTAATATTACTGCTTCGTAACATCCACTCACCGGTTTCAATGACTTCAGCATCTTAATCCCATCCCTCTCCAACAGTCGGTGGTACTGTCCGAATTTGGTGAAGGCCTCTGAAGCCCTAGCCTGAGGCTCTCTCACGCCAATAGCCGCAAAGATGTCTCCCACCGACTTGTAAGTTTGTAGGAGATCGAAGTAGGCTTTCAACATTCTGGAACATCAAAATTAACTATTATTTTGTGTTCTCCGGTAATATTTAAGGGTTTATTCATCGACCTCGCCGCGTCTCACAAAAACTCAAACGGAATCCTTATTTTTAAGCTTATTTCCAAAAACACGTGAATGCAATTTACTGAAGTAAATAAAATCATAATCACTGTTATTTGGGGTACCTTCAGAATTTCTTCTTTCCATCCTAGTTTTTATAACAATGTAAAATATTAATTTGTCTAAATTTTGGAACACAGATTATAAATGCTGAAGGATTTATTCTAATTCATTGTCTGTAATATTAGTAGGTACCTAGTAGCTCCCCATATGAACATAACAAATGCAACAACTGCTTGTTTTATGTTATGACAAGTTTCACTTACTTATCAAGGTGTTGGTTTGGAAGGAAGTCTTTGTTTATCATTCAACAACTAGGCTGATAACATGATGTATTTGTGACGATACTTGTCTAGGCTCTCTTCAGTTTATTACTGTGTAAACTTCGGCTTTTAAAATGTGCATTTTACAAGTGGTAGCCTTGGTTAACGACCAGAATTGTATATCAGCTTCAATCCAGGCAATTGGTTCTCGTTCTCATCGTAAAATCGATCGCTAATCTGGTATTGTGCTATAGCGCTGCCCCTATCTTCTTTTTCTTCATGGCTCATTTAACATGGGCTAGTTATCCAGTCTGCCAATATTATTGTATGCGATAGCATACTGATACAAGTATCGTCGCAAATACACTGGCCTAAATAGAAAACAGGTGCGATGGCATAAATATAACACTTTCCCCGAACCTTTCTTTTAATCAAATAGGTATAATAAATGAGGCATCCGTGTGCAATTGCCGTGTGGTATCCGGCCTAGAATTGACCACCCTCTTTCCTCTCGTCGTAAGAGGTGACTAAGGGAAAATTCAGAAGATGGGCAGCAGCGTCTTCTATAACTTCATCACCAATACTGCGATCCCTAAGCCGCTTGCCAAGCGTGGGGATTATGACAACCGCCCCCGCTTAAACGGGGAGGTCTTTGTTCAACAGTGGACGTCTTTTGACTGATGATTAATGGAGCAGGTTATAAAAATTAAGATCTATGAAAATCCACCCAGTTACCACCTTTTGTAAACATGATAAATGCAAAAAAGTTCATTTGTGACATTTCCGCTTGCTACGGGAAATTTCATGAAAGATCGAAAGGAATTATTAAGTTTTTTTTTCTGCACGTTACCAGTTGATATTGATGGAGATCATTATGATGATGCTTTTTAGATGTTTATATTTTGTGTGTAGGTATTATTTTTAATTTATGTTAGTTATTAAAAAAGTAAGAAGAAGAATAGTACCATCTATAAAACCCTGAACTTACTTCTTAGCATTTTCCACGAGCCTCTTATACGTTGTCTCTGTTTCTCTCAGCTCGTTCAGCTTGGCCACAAGCGTGTCGTTACACAGTATTGCTCTGGAAAGCCCTAAAGCATCAGCCGCTCCCGAAGACATGTTCTCCACGAGGCGATGCTTCATTTTCTTCATTATGATGTCCAGACTCTTGCCTTGTTTCGGATCAGCGTGGAGTTTGTTGTAGTTTATTGTTACTTCGTCCTGGACACAGTTGAAGAAGTTTATGAAGTTTTAGGAAAGGATTTAAGATTTGGAACACAAATTTTACTTAGTAAAAAGGAAGATGAAAAACTGTTCTAAAAGATTTGTTATTTATTTTGAGGTTTAGGCCGTGGGTTTAGGTCATCTAGTTAGTATTACTGTAGTTAATTCGGACACTAATGAAAGTAAATATTATTACAATGTTTTTGACATGCTTTCTACAGCTTCATCTACTTTAACGACAGTAAAGGGTATAAACTTATCACCTGATGTAGCCCTTGCTCAAAACTTTGCTTAGAACTTCTATCAAAATTTTTACTTGAAAAATACACATTAAAAACAATAAATGATACATAAAAAAAGATTTCGAAGAATTGAGACCCTCCTCCTTTTTTGAAGGCGGTTAAAAATAGGTTGAACCGCTTACTGCACTTCAATGATCTATAACTTACCTTGGCGGACTGTATCATCTTGGCAACTTCGACTTTAGTCTTTCCCTTCACGGACTGTCCATTGACGCCAACCAGTTCATCACCACTTTGTAGTGTCCCATCTTTTGATGCTGGTGTGTTGTCGAAAATCTAAAGATAAAGAGGATATAGTTTTAGTCATAGTCATAATGTTTTTATTTCATATAGGCTACAAAAGAGCACTTACAAAACGTCAAAACTAATTGCTCGGTCCCAAAAAGTCGTTTGTATGGAGAAGAACCGGCAAGAAACTCCATAGTTACTCTTTTAAAAATATGCTGTAGGTATGTTTAACAATCATTTCAAGTATGAGAGAATAATGCTACAAAGTTTAAAGGTTTTTTTGTTACTTCACCATCATTACTGCGAACGAATGGGATTATGGCAACCGCACCCTCCTTTGGGGGAGGCCTTTGTTCAACAGTGGACATCTTCCAGCTGATAATTATGATGTTTGTTATTGTATGTACTTGTGGGACGGATAGACAAATAGTTTCTTTCCTTTTCCAGAAAAGTAAAGTGTTAGAGGTGATAATGAATGTGTGATCAGTGAGGTGGCATAATCGCCCCCTTTTTATACGAGGAATTTGGGAACTTGGGAATTTTGATGAGTAGCGAAAACTTTGTTTAGAGTCTTAATAAAAAAGAACACACAATGTACCGTTGGACTTGATCAGAAGACCGGGTATTAGGATTAGGATGCAATTTGGGGGACAGATGTAGGTATCTACTGCCTAGTAGTAGTAGACTGCAATATGCTGCAGTAGCTTGAGAAAAAAGATACCATACGTCTTCTAATCAAGTCTTTTCTCAAGTACAATACGTCTTCCAATCAAGTCTTCTCTCCAGTCCAATACGTCTTCCAATCAAGTCTTCTCTTCAGGCCAATACGTCTTCCAATACAGTCTTCTAAGCTTATATTTACCTGAACAATATAAAGACAGGGACACAACGGTGCTCCGCCACCGATGCTGATACCTATGAGATTCTTCTCATCTTTACTGAGAGCCACACTCCCTGACGTCACTGTCATACCCCTGAAAACATAAGCTTACATTAAAAACATATCTTGCAAATACACTCGGGACACAATTTTTTAAATACTTGCCTTAATATGTTGGAAAACTATTGGGAAAAGACTAGGCTAGGCTAGAAACTATAGCTAGCTATAACTAGCTATACTAGCTCGTTTAGTTATTTTAGCATCTAAATAGGCTATCTACATTACACAATCTTACAGTATTGCACGCAGTTATACCTATCCGTTTATAATGCGATATTCCTTGATCAATATTTATGATCGGTCTAATAAGACTTGAAAGTTCAAAGCTAGGAAAAAATAATGGTTTAACACAGCTTTAAATAATGCTTTTTGTAACTTACATAAATTTTGATGTTAGGAATAAAAGGTGAAGGTATATTCGAAGGGTCTTAATAAAATAGCATGTGTTCTATAAAAAGTATTTATTGTGTTAAAACAATATAACATTAGCGATAGCTTACACCAGATATTGATTACACCAGAGACAATCTAGTTCTGTACTATAAGTGCGTTTTAAACAAAGCGTAGCTGTTTATTTAAATTTTCTTGACTTGCAAAACTTACAAGCAGTTGCGGCGCTTGCGCCTTAAGCCAGAAATATAAATTTATCGCACTGAATTTGAAACGCACGTCTAGATAATTTTGCATACAATAAAATAGCATCACACGGATCACACCCATATGGAGGTTAAGGTTAGGTGGAAATCCCAAACTGTCTCGTTCTATATACTCCAGAAGCTTCTTTCTTATAGCTTACAAAACACAACATTATAAAATTTAAAATAGCATTATTTTCATTACAATATCTGATGAAATGAAACAACATTTAGCAAATATTAGTACCTACATATTATGTCTATATAGTCTTAATCAGGTAACACTATTTAAATAGCCTGCAGTGAAAAGAAAGATAAAAAAATACTGAATCTGTAGTAAGTAGTACATCAGGAATGCTTTTCTATAGTCATCATGGTTCATGGTTTTTCGCTGCAGGTAAGTAAGCGTTTCATTATTAAGCTAGATAAGAACAGTGTTAGTAGCAATTGCATCATAATAATGTGTGTGTAGGTAGCTGCTATTGAATTATTAGAGCATGGCGTGTGATTTGCAGAGAAATATGTGAACAAAAAACTGTCTCACATAATTATGTATATACAGACTTAGGTACCCATACTAATCACTTACATAGGTACACTGACTTAGAGATCCACCTATCATGTTAGTGAATGAATTTGAGCTAAAATATTAGGCAGGTATATTAGTGGATATGTCTGTTGTATGGCAGACGAACGATGGGCCAAACTTACAACACAATGGACCCCTCAGCAAGGGAGACGACAGCGATGAAGACCCACGCGGAGAAGGCGAGACGAACTTGACAGCGGGGCAGCTGGTGACAGTTAGATATGGAAAGGAAGTGGGCAGGCCTTTGCCTAGCAGTGGGACATTTCAGGCTAATAATAATGATATAAGTGGATACGCCTATAAAATTACAATTTGTGTAAAGTTTGTCATAGAAATATTGTTGTTTGTTTCTGGCAGCGATGGGCGGATGACATCGCTACAGCGGGTGGAACCTGGATGAGGCTAGCACAGAGGCGTGGAGACTGGAACACTAAAAGAGAGGCCTATACCCAGCAGTGGGTGAAGTCAGGCCCCGAATGATGATGATGTCATAGAAGCAGACAGATGGACAACGATGTGATCCTTTATGGTTCTTTTTGGGGTACGGAATCTTAGAAGGCGTAGTTTTAGCACTATTTTGAGCCTCGAGAACTAGTTTTAACTTACACTAGATCCTGATGCTGAATTGAATATCTTTCGTATCTCAGATCATTGAATATACAGTCCGTTTCTTTATTCTGTTCTTCTTCTTTAGGCTGTCTAGAAGTAGATGTTGTCAGGATAAGAAGCAATTTATTTAATTCTAAAAATGTCTTGTATTCAGCTTGTAAATGCGTATGATTTTGTTTTATTTCCTGTAGGTTACAGCACACATAACAACTCGTTCGATCGTCACCGTATTGCCTTTCGCCTCGCCGTCGCCGCGACGCAATTACGTTACGATTCCGATTAGTGTGCGTTGCAGAAGGGAGTTTCATACAAAGAATACTGCAGGGCTCGAGTCGATACGGTGATGATCCCTATCCGGGTTTATATGTGTGCTATGATACCAATAGTATCAGTTTTTGGGATTTTAGTTTGGCCAAATCGTTGAGACAAAGCTTAATTTTGACTTTTAGTAAGCTTAGAGTCTTGGAACATATTGATATAAAAAAACACAACAAAAATACTTTTGCAGCTGTTTTATAAAATAGATAGAAGAAAATTTACTTACTCTTCAAATATCTCAATATCTGGAACATCCTTCATGAATTCTTGAATAGAAACGGTGGCACTAAACGAAAAAATAAAACAAGTAAAAAAACAACAAAAGATAAAAATTAAAAAAAAAAACAATCATACTCACTTTTCTTCGATCGTCAGTAATAAACTATTAGAAACATTCCCGTTAGGTTTGCTAGACAAAACAATAATAAAGAAAAATAATTAAAATATTATTTTAATTTTTTTACGAAAACAACAGAATTCTTCAGATGGGTTTATTCTCAACACTCAACCGGTTATAAAAACAGTTTCGCTTCAGCCCTTATTAACTATTGAGGTTACATTTTGTTATTTACCCAAACATTAAATAAAGTTTTCGTAAAAATTTAAGATCTACGGTTCTCATTTTTTAAGTAATTCGATACTATTGCATGTTATAATTATGTAGATGTTACCATCGTTAGATGGTGTCGTTCAACCTAAAGATGAAAAAAGCAACATATATCTAATAGAATTCGTATGGTTTCTATAGTAACCTACTTACATTACAGCCGACCTATTATATTACAATAATTTTAATTCTGCTTACGTCATATTATACTCAACTCTGTGCTACTTATACATATAGATAGTATTATGCTCTTATTATTAAGCACTATGAGGCTAATCCTCAAAATTTTAATACAAATCAACCTGCTTAAGGTCGAGCCTTTAAAAAAATAAATAAAAACTAAAAGAAAACAAAAATTTACAAACATTTTATCCTCAAACATATTGTGTATCGTTGCTTGTAGCTGCGGGCATATTCTCGTGTCATTGAATATATAGAACTGACTATTCTGCTGCCACATAATCACCAAAATCAACAACTATTAAACCACACAACACGCGTTAGAACTAATGCAGTTCAAATAACTGATAACAGGCTGCAAAATAAAGGAAATAGATAATAGAGGATGTGACGATAGTGACAATAGCACAGATAATAAAACAAAATGGCGGCTTTCTGTAGGTAACTTTGTGACAGGAGTTAAATTGGCGCGAATATTTTGACGTTCTATTGTGAAAATGTTGATTGTGTCCAACAAATATGAATTGCGTCCAAATTGATTGAATAAACTTTGAAAATAATATCTCGCATGGTTTAGACGCACGTAATTTTATTTCATTTAGACTCTAAACCAATCCTGCCTCACATAAATGTCTCAAAAATATTTGGGGACCATCATTATTAAACTTATTTCCGCTGGAAGGACGGGCAGGAATTATTAATCCATAAGTCATCTATGAATCATGACAAAGTTAGCAATTTGTTTTATCATCTGCAAGTATGAGCACTCGAGATTAAATAGAGGACCAAACTACGTATTGAATGCGTACTTTTTGATATATAGAGAATATTTTGTCATGCCCAGAGTGATCATCATCATCATCATCAGCCAAAAAACGTCCACTATTGAACATAGGCCTCCCCGTTTAAGCGGGGGGGTTGCCATAATCCCCACGCTTGGCAAGTGGCTTGGGGATCGCAGTATTGGTGGTGAAGTTTCAGAAGATGCTGCTGCCCATCTTCTGGATTTTCCCTTAGTCGCCTCTTACGACATCCACGGGAGGAAAGGGGGTGGTCGATTCTAGGCCGGATACCACACGGCAAAGCAAGGCAATGCCCAGAGTGACCCCATGAAATTGACGGACTATTGTCTTGAGACTAACCAAAAAACTGTCGATCTAAATTCTAATCATCAAAGAGAATTTCTAACAGGTATAATGGAGTGCTATAGGAGAGACAGTATGTCTAGCAGTGGATGAAGATAGGCTGACGATGATGATGATATATATATTGGGTACACTCAACGTTATTATGACAAAGTAAAGGGACAGGGTTTAATAATCGACAAAAAAGGAAGGCTAAGTAGCCTTTAAGAAATTGTTAAAGCTGACACTAATCTAGTTAGAGAATTCCCTTGTAGAGATCATACGCAAGGCAATACAAGTAAAACTGGTATTCAGCTATACTTGTGAGTAAGGGTTAAGTAAAACTTATCCATGCAAAAGAAATGATAAAACCAATAAATTCACATCGATAAAAACCAAAAGAACTCACAACCAAGTGCTTTCTTTCTAAATTTTAATAAAATAAGTGCTAATAAGATGATGGGTATGAATTAGTTCCTCTCTCCACAAAGGTGCGGGGATATAATATTCTTGTGGATGGTTATACACTGTTAATAATAAGAGAAACCTTCACCGATAGATCACCAGGCTCTGATACATCACCTGAGACTAACATAACACAGCTTATACAATAATTATAACTAGCATCTCATGTCTACGTACATTTTATCCTCTTCGAAGAAGAAATCATCGTCGTATTCCTGCATCATTTTGTACAACACCAAATAACTCTATTTCCAACGATTTAAACGATATTATGATTTTACGTCACAGTCACTCCACCAGTTGAGTTTGATGTTGTTGGAATTATTGATTTTTCCCGGCGCTACGTTCAGCTGATGTCGGTAAAACAGTGTTGGGAAATTGTATGACCTTTTTATTTGTAGTAAGTAAACTTTTTGGAGGATTTCACATTCTTTAGGACGTACTTGTGATACATGCATAACTTAACAGTGTTTTCAGAATAAAGAGACGTAAATAGGTATCCTCTTGTTAATATAGGAAATCTAATTTCTCATCAGAACCTGACAATAACATGAATAAAAAATAATAATAACAGCCTATAACTGTCCCACTGCAGGGCAAAGGCCTCTTCTCGTATAGAGAAGGATTAAGCACTGATCACCACGCTAGCTCACTGCGGGTTGGCGATTTCAGATAATTAAATCCAGGTTTCCTTACGATGTTTTCCGTCACCGTCAGTCAGTGGTGTCTTAGAATATCTAAGAAAGTATTAATGACATTGAAAAAGTCACATTGATACTTGCCTGGGTTTGAACCTGCAACCTCGTATGTCATATCGGTATGTCAACCACTAGGCCACCACGACTACATTATACTCTACAACATGAATATTTCATTAAAATAGATAAAGATACTGATGACCGTGTACTGTGCCGTGTGTTATCCAGCCTAGAATTGACCACCCCCTTTCCTCCCGTGGGTGTCGTAAGAGGTGACTAAGGGAAATACAGAAGATGGGCAGCAGCGTCTTCTGTAGCTTCACCACCAATACTGCAATCCCCAAGCCACTTGCCAAGCGTGGGAACCCCTCCCCCTGCTTAAACTGGGAGGCCTATGTTGAACAGTGGACGTCATTTGGCTGATGATGATGATGATGACTGATGACCATCTTAAATGAAAGGCAAGTGCCCGTAGACTCATTCTTTGAGCTTAATTTAAGTGCCTACACTCAACCTTATTTCAATACTACTTCATAATAACAAATATTATTACAACAAATAATAACAATATTATTTTTAGTATTTGTATTTTATATGATAAATACCTGTAATCACTATCACTACATAGTATAAAACAAAGTCGCTTTCTCTGTCCCTATATCCCTATGTATGCTTAAATCTTTAAAACTACGCCACGGATTTTGATGCGGTTTTTTTAAATAGATAAAGTGATTAAAGAGGAAGGTTTATAGGTATGATAAGATCCATTAAATAGTGGAGAAATACTTATAATATATATTTTATACCCGTGCGAAGCCGGAGCGGGCCGCTAGTATAGTATTATTCTGTTTTTATCCATTTCGGTTGTACACTTTTTCAATCGTCTTATGCTAAATCTCTCAACTACTCTAAGGTTTGCTGTAAGAAAACTCAATTCTGAGTTAAGCTCGCCTCTGTACATCATATTTCGTATTGTTATTTGTAATCATAATATGTTTTGTGTACAATAAAGAATTAAGAAAAGGTACGTAAGGTATGAAGCTTATACAGCTCTACGGAACATAAAATCGCTCCTAAATATTTGGTACGATTTGAACAACCATTCGTAATTTGTATTTATTTTGCAATGAGCACTAAATTACTGTTCTCTTTCGCATTAGTAATCACCAGGGTAATGACTAAAATATTCCAAGAATTATAAACGAACATACGGAAATATACGTGTTACCATATTTATTTATAATATTAATATTATAATAGCACGGTATTTTTATCATAGTTTTATTTTTTAATTTAACGTTACATGACATCACGCCTGTTTTCCGCGAAGTGATAGGTCACAGGGGGCGAGCCGGTTATAGCCAATAACATTTTGTCTGACCCGGAAATCGAACCCAGGACCCAACGTTTAACGGTCACGCTTTGCGATCACTAGATTTGTATATTAAACGTTTCCCTTCACTAGGAATTTCTCCTGTATCGTGGGTGCGTTTCACAAACATGTAATATGACATACACAAACACCCAGACTCGTGACAAATATCTGCGGATCGCACAATTTTTGTCCCGTGCAGGAATCGAACCCGCAACGCTTAGCGCAGCAATTCAATCGCTTAACCACTGCGCCAATCGGGTCGTCTCATATTAATCCATAGGTACCTTGTCAATCAAAATAGATTAAAAAGTAAATATCCTATAGTTTATATCCCAAAATTGTCCCTCTCACCCTACCAGAAAAAGGTTCAATTACTCAACCCCGAATGCCATTACGATACCAGCTTGCCATTATGCTCGTAAAGTTGCGCAATCTGAACTGCTTTATATGTAAAAGTTGCATTTAACCTGTTTCGCCAGTATACGTTGGAACGCCTTGAGAGTTGGTCATTAAAGAACTTAAAAAAAAAACAATGAATAAACTAATTATAGTGAGTATTGTTTTGCGTGAATCCGAACGTGTCGGAGTAATTTTGACAGGTTTTTCGGCGGGAATTAAAAGTTTTTTACAGTTTTAATGTGTTAGTAAACTATAGTGAAAATAAAATACCTAGTTTGTTTGTGTTGAAGTGATATTAATAATACCTTATGTCGTAATATAAAGTTGCATAAGTCTTGATAAAGCATGCAATTCTTGTGATCTTTGACGCGGTGTGCTATTCTGGAATCGTAAGCAATTAACATCACAATTGACTATGCATTAAATTTACATTTTATACGCAATCAAATGTATAAAAGTTACCTATTATACGTCTATTATTAAGCGAATCATGAATGTAGTTAATTTCCCAACGGTTATAATTTGAGAAAAAGTTGGAATCGGTGAATTGTATCTTTCATCGTATTTCGCATTGTTTTCTTGACGTCTATATTTTGAAAAGTTTAGTATCTATTTCATTGTTTCTAAAATTGACAAGATGATTAAAATACGTCCGTACATGTTAATTTGTTGCTAATATTTCAATGTCGGTTTACCTTCACAACAAAACTGTAAATTCACAATCTCCCGCCGCAATTTGCCGCCATTTCACAATTTGACAGTTATTTTTTTCAGCTGTCATTCTGTGCTCTCCTGCTTTACCGACAGGCTGAGGCACAGGCACAGAACCCCGTGGGGCCAATAGCTAACTTCATCAGAACGAACTTCGTTGGTCATCCTGTTATTCATGGCAAAACTTCTTGGATATTCGACCCTGATGTGGCGTTGAAGAGACGGAGGCAGTTTATAGAGTTGCATGGAGATAAAGGAGATAAGTTGATTGAGAGGCTGGGGTTAGGTATCGATGGGAGAGACCAAGAGAGGCTAATAGAACAGAGACAGAGAGATGAAGGCCACTTAGGTGGTCGGAATTTCTATTTACCATAAGTATTTCATAGTAAATAAGTTTATTTTATGTTAAGATGTTGAAATAAGAAATTAATGTAGTAAATGTTGTCGTTTTAATTTAGTGTCCTAATAAATTGCGAGTATAGAGTTACGTTTTAATAAAGTAAGTGATAAAATACGTACAGGCATGTACAGGTGAATACATAATCCTATCTACAATTTTTATATATAAATTATTTATCAATTGATACGGAGTCTGCTACTGAGCATGACCTAACACAAAAACCCAATAACACTGCCCGACTCTGGAACCACCTTCGAACCCAAGGCCTTATGGTCAGCAGCCGCGCTATATGACCATTAGACCAACGAGGCAGTCTACTCACCCATTTTGCTTATAAAAACCTCGAAATCCGTAAACGGATACAAATGAAGATTGATTAGTCAGTCTTATAAACCAAGAGTTTCAACATTTGATGATTATTTTATGTGGAAAGTCCAGCAAGGTCGGCTGACGTGATGTTAGTCATTAAAATGTGTGTTGCATAAGTAACTGCTTTTATATTTATATCAATCAACTGCCTTGACCCGTTGTATATAATCACGATTTGGTTAGGGACTAGAATTAATCCGGCTTTGAGAGCTCACTGACTTTCGACTGAACATAATCTAATTTAAATACATAATATTTATGGCGAGATAATTTGGACATCTTTGCGGGAACGACATGTCCCGTAATGGCATTGGACAGGGTTTTGTGGAAAAATAATGGGGAGGCCTTTGCCCAGCAGTGGGACACTGAACAGGCTATTTAAAAAAAAAAAAATTTAAACATACTTGGACCAGATCGGAGCTGTTCTACAAAAGGGTCAAGTGAGGAGTACCCTTAACCGACGAGCGTGTATGAGGAATGTGATGCGAGTGAATGAGGCGAAAGAAGTATGTCGGGATCGTAGCAAATGGAAATCCGTGGTCTCTGCCTACCCCTCGTGGAAATAGGCGTGACTGTTGTTTGTACTTTATGTTATAATTAAAAACATAACAATCACTCCTGTATTTCCCGAAGAAGAAGCATGGTACATCCGCATTACACCAGGTATAAGTCCCAGCTTAATGCGATCAATCGGGCACAAGTCCTGACTTCGTGCTGCTATTGAGAATTACCTAATGGAAAACCCAGTAACACTGCCCGACGCGGGTTTCGAAGCCAGGTCCTCATGCTCCAGCAGTCGCGCTTAGCGACCACTAGACTATTGAGGCAGTTTAGTTAAAATACATAACATAACATCACGCCTGTATTCCCCGAAGGGATAGGCAGAGGTGAACATGTAGTACACCCACATTTCGCCAGTTATGTTGTAAGTCCCAATGTAATAGGGGGCGAGCCTATTGCCATCAACCGGGCACAAATCCAGACTCCGTGCTGCTACTGAGAATTACCTAATGGAAAACTCAGTAACACTTTGCCCAAACCGGGATTTGAACCCAGGACCTCTTGCTCAGCAGTCGCGCTTAGCGACCACTAGACCAACGAGTTAGTCGATAAAATACGATTTTAATTTAAAGTGGTTGCAGGCAAAAAATCTCTCTATCTTACTAACTTTTACTCCTATTTCTTTCAGTAATAGACTAATACCTAGATCCTCATGAAGGACTCGATTTCCTTTCATCATCTCGCCAGGGACTGCCTTGCCGAAGTCCATCTTATTGAGGAGCTAATTAAAGTGTACGAGTAGGTAAGTTGTCATTTATGCGGTAGACGTCTCCAGCTCAGTGTCACATTTTTATCACTTTCGAAAGTTGTCTAATAATAGGATTGTGTAAGTAGTCTAGATTTTTGATGTGTTTATAAAAAATAACAAAATACCAACTCAATCCCACAGAAATTTACCTTTGCAGTATAAATCTTTGTTATTTGCCTCAAAATTAATGCGGCGATCATACTAACTATCAACTAACTATATACATATATTGGCTGTTATAATTTTTTTTTAATTTATATACATACTCGTTTTAGAAATTGTAAAAATGTTTTTTTTGTAATCAGTGACATCTGTTGTAAACTTTTACCAGTTGAACTGAAAGCTACTATTTATTTCTTAATTATTATTTAATATAAAAATAATAAATCCTTATTATTATCGTTATTTAATTGCTACTTAAGACTGAAACGAGGTGAGTTCCTTGTAGGCCTATTAAAAACTAAGTTTAAACAAGAGCTATAGGTATAACAAAATTCATTTTTTTTCCAAGTTGGAGAAATGATATTATTGCTTTTACTGAGAAAAGATTTATAGAAGAATTATATATTCAGTTAATTCTACTTACTTAATAAACATTACAATCTATGTTTACTGTCTTCACTTTTTAGTATTACTATGCGAGGGTCAGTGTTACGACTTACGATCAGGGTCATTCATGCTACGAGGGTCTATTTTTTTAATACTCAATACTTAATTGCGTTCCATAATAGTACATAGGTGGACTTATAATATATTAGATATAGATCATTATCTTGCTACAAGGGTCAACCTTACTACGAGGGTCAATTTTGCCACGAGGGTCAATTTTGCCATAAGGGTATGTTTTGACACGAGGGTCAATTTTGCCTTATCGACCCTGGTCTATATTGCCTTTCTCTTGTCAGTTGTCAGTGGTGTCATAAAATAATGAAAGTACATAGAAGTCAGGTAAAACTATAAGGGTCAGTTTTGACACGAGGGTCAATTTTGCCATAAGGGTCAGTTTTGACACGAGGGTCAATTTTGCCATAAGGGTCAGTTTTGACACGAGGGTCAATTTTGCCATAAGGGTCAGTTTTGACACGAGGGTCAATTTTGCCACGAGGGTCAATTTTGTCATAAGGGTCAGTTTTGACACGAGGGTCAATTTTGTCATAAGGGTCAGTTTTGCCACGAGGGTCAATTTTGTCATAAGGGTCAGTTTTGACACGAGGGTCAATTTTGCCACGAGGGCCAATTTTGCCACGAGGGTCAATTTTGCCACGAGGGTCAATTTTGACACGAGGGCCAATTTTGCTATTAGGGTCAGTTTTGCCACGAGGGTCAATTTTGCCACGAGGACCAATTTTGCTATAAGGGTCAGTTTTGCCACGAGGGTCAATTTTGCCACGAGGGTCAATTTTGCCACGAGGGCCAATTTTGCCACGAGGGTCAGTTTTGCCACGAGCATTAGTGTTACAATGAGAGTCAATCTTGCTAGGTTATTTATATATAGGAATATTATTTTAAATTACTAATATCCAGAAGTGTCTAGACTTTAGAAGATTCTAGAAGATGCTCTTGTGTAACAGTAAAAAAATCTTACCAGTATCTAAGGCCCACTAAATTCAATTTATAAAATATATCTCCATGATGTTGTTTTTACATTATACACAAGATAATATACAGAGGTGGCGTCAGACATTGTTTACTAGTCAACCTCAGATTATCCTATAGGGGCTCGTAGCTGTGTGGCTACCGCGCAGATCCGTCTATCTGCGAGGTTAGCCGTGCTCGCTGCGGTCAGGCTCGTGATGGGTCACCTTTTTCACATGTCGAGACCCCACCGTGCTTCGAAAGGCACGTTAAGCCGTTGGTCCTGTGTCTGATCTCTCTCCGGTCGTGTCAGTCTACCGTCTAATCGGACTATAAGAGTGAGGGAATAGGGAGTGCGCCTGTGTTTGCGCGCATACTTGTGCACTATAATATCTCCTGCGTATTTGGCTAGTCTCAGCTAACACAGGCCGCCGTGACCGAAATTCGGTCAGGAGAACATTATTTTATCTTACAGGATTCGAAGAAAATAAAATCCACAAATTATTTTATATCATTTCATTTATTTATTTAAAGTACTTATTACAATATCGATTGATATTCCATAACACTGATTGAAAAACTTACATTTAGAGATAATAAAACGTATTCTAGGAATCGTAAAGTGGTAGCCTAGCAAACTAAACAGAATAATATTTGGAATACAAAATTCATAATCGATAAATCGCATCGAAATAACGAAATCGATTTCGGAGTTCCGAGAGATTTATCCATAAAGAGTATGTAGACTTAACTAAGGGCTGCTGATTTGTTTTTATTTAAATGGTAACATTATTGAATGTGTTACTAGTAATAAATGTATCATTTAAAATATTGGTCTCCTAGCTACTAGGAATTTTCTGACAGAAAAACCTATTAACACTTATCAAGATCTATAAAGAGCGATGGCTTAGTAACTTTTAAAAGATACAAAAAAAAAATTTTTAGTAACATTCAATAACTATACCATTTAATTAAACACAAATCTTCAGCAGTTTAATAAACGAATCTGCGATTGAAATAATGTGATTGTTTTTTTTTGAAAAATCATTCTTTGTCAATCTCCATCATATTCTGATTTAAAAAATATTACTGGCACCCTTCTTGCCTTTTATGGTTTACAGCAATAATCTTGTCAAATAAGATAGTTGGGTAAAAACTCGAGTTTTCTACTCAGCCTACCTAGACAAATGGCAAAACCCTTGACGAATAGAAATGAAATAGAATGATAAATGTATGGGAATGACATATGTCATCGATAACATAGTCGAAACATTATGTCATCCCAATAAATTTATCATTCTATTCCATTTCTATTCGTGAAGCGTTTTGCCACTTGTCTAAGGGGGCAGATAAGATACAATTAATTTTAAGTTATGTATAAGTAATTGTGCTTTCTAGTAACTCTTCTCTTCTCTTCTTAACAAGAAAAAGACAGAGAAGAGCTGTAAATTTGAAGCATACACTGGATAGGAAGAATAGGATTGGAAAAGTCCGGCAAACATTAACAAAACATTACGTCAAACGCAGAATAGCCAGTGCATTACAAGAACTATGACTGTAAAATAAAAAAATGAATAAATGCATATCAAAGGGTTGCATATCCAAGTACTTAAATACTAAAAACCTACAAAAAATCGAAGATATTTGTGACTATTTCCCTTAACACTAGAATATTAATAACAAAGTTTTTTCGAATAAAAGCATTTTAAGGCACCTCGTATTTTTGGTTTGCATAAAAAGAATGAATTTTAAAAACGTTAATGTAGAGAAATCTTATTATTATTATAGGCTTATGATAATGATTTATAATTCATAGTTGTAATTAAGTACTCATCCGGTATTAAGAGCACGCTGTTTATAAAATTGATTTTAATTATCGCGTGGATTATACACTCTTCATAATATGATGGTACTTACAAGAATTTCATACGTAGGTACTATCATGCACCGAAAATAGATAGGCAGACAATGGATAGTTTGCCTCCGATGAGTATTTTGAATACTAGAGAAAGTCTGTCATCATAATTCAGGCACATGTTATCCTGACTATGGAAAATACATAATCTTTCAAAACCCATTGTTCAATTTTACCTGCCTGTGGCACAACATGTCAATGACAATAAGTAATTCAGTTCAGAAAAAATACCTATCCTTATTTTATATTTTAACAGCTGTTTGATGACTGAAATAACTGAGTCTAGAAATTAACTATGCATCATATCATAAGCCGTGGTCTTTCATCTACAAACAACGTATTGGAGTAAGTAGTAACTCATTTTCATTCTCAGCCAAAATATTGCATCAGAGCTGTCATAACAGGTAATTTTAATAAAGCGCCATCTATGGAACTGAAACAACATCTGTAGTTTCAGTTACGAAACATAGATGGCGTTGCTTGTCAAGTATACTGTACTGTATACAAAAATGAAATAATAGTAATTGTTTTTACAAAAAATACCTTTTCCGTTCTTGTTGTTGATTTGATTAATAATTGCCGAGTGTAATAAAATTGTAGATTTTTCAATTCTTTACTGTAGAGATGTTAGGTTGAGGTATAGCAGACAAAATAAGTAGTAATTAAGGGGCTCTTACATAATTATATCGTGATGAAAGACCTTACCTATTACCTAGTTACGAACACCAATGAAATATTATACTTTAATATGGCATTACATTCATAAATAATTATTCATTAAGAGATCAAAATTAAGTTCTTTTTCGTTATAAAAATTATTAATTTCTCTTACATTTTTGTGCATGTGGTAACATTTTTATTTTTAGAAAATTCAAAGCATCTGGCCTTTGTATAATATCAACGAATATGAAGTATTTAAATCAATTTAACCGTTTTAGGGCTGATTTTCATAGTCAGACAAATTAAATTTGAGAGTTAAGATTGTCATTTTGACAGTTTATGTATGGTAAATGTTCCAAACCGTCAAATTTATTCTACTGATTAAAAATATCTGACGATTGAAAATCGTCCATAAAATGACAAAACTAAAATCAGCCAGTCCCACTGGAGGGCAAAAGTCTCTTCTTATACAGTGATACAGAGAAGAGAAGGAACGAGCATGTTTGCACAGGTTTTTAAAATATGGTAGTAAAATTGACAAACAATAAAAATGTTACTCTATGCACAAAATTACAATTTTCAATGCCTATATATACACTTCGGTACTAAGTTTCGAAACAATTACAAAGGATGCAGAACACTTTGAAAGTGTCAAAAGATAAGTTTTTAATTTCGTTGTTTCTTTTAAAGATCTTAAGAATGTTAACACTTCAATACTGAGTACAAGCAGAGCTCAATTTAAATTGGATTTGGTGATTTCTACTAAAACTCCATTCTTAACTGAGCTCAGGTACATTGTTAAGCTTTGAATTTGAATTGTTAAGTAACAAAGTGTTTCTGTTAAAATCTTACGTCCTTTCTAACAAACGTTGTATAGCAGATGAATAGATAAACACCATCTCTTTCTATCATCAGTAACATTACATGCGATAAAAGAAGACAAAGCATTAAAAACTATACATCGTTTATTAGTGGGAAATTAAGACGTAAATATTCTATTTCAAAGATATATCACATGAACAATCGTATTGTGTTTCGTTTCCTCTTGGGAGAATCACCGTCTCGCTGCCAAACGTTGCCGGTGATAGCCGAAGTTAGCCGAAGTGTGACGTAAATTCAAATGTAACGGTTATTATCGTAGTCGAACGTTCGTTTCTTGATCTGTGGTCTCACACTCCTGTCGGGCCGACAAAGTGGACCTGAAAATAAGAGAAGAGAGATTTGATTATTAAGCACCAGAAAAAAAGTAGGCCTGAAATAAAAAAATCTGAATATAACATAACATAACATCACGCCTGTATTCCCCGAAGGGGTAGGCAGAGGTGAACATATAGTACACCCACATTTCGTCAGTTATGTTGTAAGTCCCAATGTAATAGGGGGCGAGCCCATTGCCATCAACCGGGCACAAATCCAGACTCCGTGCTGCTACTGAGAATTACCTAATGGAAAACTCAGTAACATTTTGCCCGACCCGGGATTTGAACCCAGGACCTCTTGCTCAGCAGTCGCGCTTAGCGACCACTAGACCAACGAGGCAGTCACAAATCTGAATATAACTATCCCATTTCTGAGTACAGACCATCTTATACACAGAAGGAACGAACATTCATTAATTATTCATTGATGATAATAGATTAATAGTTAGGCAATGTTTGATTTAGATGTGGGATCTTATTATTTAAATGTGGGATCTTATGTCAGTCCTCATAGATTTCATCATCATCATCAGCCTATCTCAGTGTACTGCTAGACAACTGGAGAGAGGCCTTTTCTATGGCACGCCGCACGCCACGATTTGAATCCTTTAATATATTTTTTGAGTACATTTTTGATATTAGATCATACTACCGCATGGCTGTAAAGCTGTGCTCCTTTGTGTACTTTTTCCGTAGTGTCTTTAAAAACTAGTCTATCTTAATTTCCCATGCCTACACTCATTTTAACATATTCCCCATACAATAGATTTATAACCGCCATCAAAAATTACGGTAAACTAGAATGCAAAGTCATTTCACCCATACTGGACTATCTGTGTGGAGATGAAAAAATCCGACGTACTATCTGAAGAACCGACGGCCAAAGAATAAGGACTTGCAGAAGCTCCATATCATTGACACAGACTATTGCTGAATGCTAAGATGAATAATGCCTACTTCATGCGGAATAAATCGTTCTAGGGGCCTACTTGCGAAAACAAAATTTTCGGTTGATCGATGCTTTGATTTTGACGTTAGCAAATCCATCATCCAAACAGCATATTATGATTTTTGGATCATACTCCTAATAGTGTTCTCACGACTGAATCACTTCATCAATATTTGTTAATTTTGGCATTATTTATGAATTTATACTTAAGATAAGATACAATTTATTCGCCAGAATTTTGGCAAATATAAGATAAGATTTATATTAGAACTGAGAGTTCGGAAAAGGTGACTTATATCGCGGGATGCTGCGAGTAGGTATGGCTTGGCACTTGGCATTAAAAACAATTTAGTAGTGAAATAAATCATTAAAATGATTGAAATATTTGCAGTACAGCGGAAATAGTAATGAGATTCACAAAAGCCCTGACAACATAACAAAAATAATCGCGAAATTTTCCCGCGCACAGTCCAACAAACTTTCTTCACATTTCTATTCTGTGGCGCATATCTCAAGACAGATCTTCGTATCAGCTTGCATAATACGATTTGTAGCTAAGATTAGAGCATTTTTGTTTGCGCGCGCAGGTCGCTGATACTATCGGATTCTTAGTACATCTTGAATTTTATGTTCGCCTAGTACTTGGTTCGGCTTAAATGGTAATGTTAACGCTATTTTGATATGTTGCTTGTACAGTGGTGATGGATGGTGCTTTTAGTAGCGTTGCATTTTTATTGTGTCCTAGTATGAGGGTATCGTTGTACGTAATCTTGAGAGATGTGCTGGTAAGTAGGTTTATGGAGACTGGTATATGCTGTGTTGCAGTTTAGTACTGTCAAAACAGTCGTTCCGTATGAAAAGTTGGATAATTAAATTATGTCCTTTGTCCAACAGTGGAAGTCGTGCAGCTGATGATGACACTTTAAATAAATGTGTGTTTACGGTTAGCCAATTGAAGTATTATTAAATACCTATTTAACATAACTAGGTATCAGGTATATCTAAATAATACGTGAAGCAAAAACTTCGAATCCTTTTTTAAGTATATTGCGCGCACGGAGTTGTGTGAAATTTGGCATAGTTACATTATATTATATGGTGAAGAAGTGCAGCTAGTTAAAATTCGTATTATAAATACGGTCAAATTTTTGCCTCGGCGCGACATTATATTAAAATCTTAGGAAAAAAAAATGTGTTTGCAAGTTTCCTAAGCAAGACTCATATATGCCTACCCTTTCAAAACAGCAAGCGTGATGTACAAACATAAAACACGCCTGACTTGAACGCGACGCATTTATTAATTTAATTACGACACCAATATAAAATAACGAGGCAATTTCCACCACAGAACTTTCTAGAAGTTTTCACATTACACACAACATCACGCCTGTATTCTTAAAGGGGTAGGCAGAGAGTCTACACCCACATTTCACCAGCTATGTGCATATCTTATGTCCCAATGTACCTAATAACGGGCGAGCCTATTGCCATCAACCGGGCACAACTCCAGACTCCGTGCTGCTACTGAGAATTACCTTATGGAAAAACCAAATAACAATTTACCCTATTCGAACCCCAGACCCCATGCTCAGTAGTCGCACTTAGCGATCACTAGACCAAGAAGGTAGTACTTAAAGAAATTAAATAATTCAGTAATTCATACATACACCTGCTACAATTCAATACGATTACATATTAAAAAGATTCTATCGTTGCTATACTTTAAAATTGTTTTTGTTGCATTTTTTGTTGCGGCCAATGAACTCTGAGACTGGTAAAGGGTTTTGTCCTATTAAGGGCTAGTTACATGTTATCTGCGATGAGAAAAAGGACTTTAATGATTTTAAAATATTTTTATTTGCTTTTTTGTTAGTGTTTTTTTGTATTTTTGAGCTATTACTCGGTAGCAAGTTGGAAACGATTAGGTACTAATAGGTTGCTATTTCAATAAAATAACTGACTAATCGTAGAAACTGATTATGTCGGACCAACGAATACCGTATCTGAAAAACATTTCCTAAATCTTACTTTATCAATTTAAGAAAGTAAATTTGAAAAATGATGGACGCGAGCAGGACTTGAACCTGCGACCTTCAAATTTTCTTTACCAATTTAGATTCACGCTTAGCATGGACACCAAAAGTCATATAACTTTTTTTGAGATATAATCACCAATAGATTAATTAATTAATTATGTTAAATTGTATTTGACCACACATGTCAAGATAAGCCATTCCAACACATGTATAGCTAAACAGCTTCACAAAAATATTAAGTCGACGACCTGATTGGCGCAGTGGCTAAGCGATTAGACTGCTGCGCTAAGGGTTGCGGGTTCGATTCCCGCACGGCAATAATTTGCGCGATCCACATTTGATTGTCCCGAGTCTGGGTGTTTGTGTATGTGATATTTCATGTTTGTGAAATGCACCTACAATACAGGAGGAATTCCTAGCGTGGGGCGACGTTTAAAAAAATAATATTTAGTAGTATCGACATCCATCTTGTTATAATAATAATAAAATTTATCATAATGTTGTGTTATAATAAAAAAATACAGACGTCAGATTTATAAGTGATTTGTTATTAATTGCCAGCATAATGAGGTCAAAGATCGCAAAACAGGCAACATTTCATAAATATTGACAGGTCGGTATTTAACAAAAGAAAAGAAAGAACAGCTCCTATATTTAGAAGCTGGTAACACTAAGGTAATTTAATGTGAATGACCAGTAATGGTTAAGATGATTGGATGTCAGTAAAACATCTAAATTTTAAACGAATTTGGATGACATCTTGTTGGATAGGATGAAGAGGAAAGATTATTTTTGAAAATAATGACAATATTGTTTTTTCAGTACCACCTTAATTTATCCGAGAACAAAAAAATAGTAAAGTTAAATACACTGAAGTTTAGTTTTTAATTCGTTCCAATATTCGTTACAATTAATGATTTTCTTTAGTGCAAATTGATTTATGTATTTTTTTTAAAACTTTGTGGCGTCGGCATTTCCCAATTGAGACTGAGAAGAAATGCCGAAACCAACTCAGGGGTCTAGTTTCTTTTGAAGTCCAGATAAGTACAATAATGTATATTGTGAGACTAGTGTAGGTGGTAATATTTAATCCTTGTTGCCCAAGTTATAATAGCATGTGTGACAAACTACAAACTAATTAATTTTAAAGCCATTGCAACCACAGCCTATAATCTTGCGATAAAGTGTAAACCGTCTTTAAAGAGCACCAATACATAATTCAAAGCGTATTTATAGACTAGGCATTGAAAGTCAGGATGGCAGAAAAACTGGGGATAACGTTTTTGTTCGACACATCCTATCTGCAAGGAACTGAGGTCTATGGAGTAGTGACCTGACTTTAAGTGCATCGTCTTTATTTGTATGGTCTACTAACGTCATCTAAGAATCTTCAGATATTTGTCCGGAACACGGATACCTTTACTAAAACCTAGCATAATCCTAGCTAACTTAATTGTTTTATTACCTATCCCTTATGACAATTATCTGTCGGACAACTTTCTTCATTCTTTCTTTTCTTAAAACCATCTTTTATTTGCACAATGTTATGATGTTTGCCAGAAATTAAGTTAAGCAGCTGTTCCTGCGCCAGCCCGCTTACCATGAACTCTTAAAGCAGGACAGTTTAAGATGCGAAAGCGAGACACCGCTACGTACAGTGGAATGCGGCGTCTCGCTTCCACATCTTAATCTGTCTTGCTTTAAGAGTTGATGGTAAGTGGGCTGATCTCGCTCCGTTTGTATCAGTTATTAGATATGAGAATCGAGAGTTCACCTGTTTTTGTGTATACTTGTCTACTGGAGGTATATATAACGTATTCCGCATATTTCTCTTGTCTGATAGACTCAATTAAAATTGTCAGTCGTACCAGAAATTCGATCATCAACATCCAAAATCTCGGATAAAATCGCGCGCTAAAGCAAGTTTTTTTTTCCATCTACAATCATTCTGATGGCTTTAATCAAATTTGATGTTGTGCTTTTAGATATTTTGGAGAGTTCACATCCTATGATGTGTCTTCTCATACTTTTTATTAACAGCTTTTATATAGAGGCTAATCGCACTCTTTTCAACCGATACAAGCAGTTGTTTGTATTCAAAAGCTTCGCAGCCAGATGATTGCTGTGTCGCTCCTCTAAAGCGCTAAAGCAAGTAACCATTATATTATTGAATGCAAAATGGCTGCCCACAATGTCAAGGTCAGTAGCCTAATGTTGCCATCAATTTGTGCGCCCTTAAGCGTCTAATTTCATACTAATTGAGCACCGCACCTAACGAACCCACCCAGTTTCATCACGAACACCGCGCCTTCATATTTTCATTTCGCTAACAAGTCTAATGGATTGGTAGTTTAGATTATAATAAACGTTTACCTATTTATATCTTTTTAATTCTTGTCGGCACGATATGCTGAGTTTTCTTTTGTTTTAAGATTAGGAACATCTTTTGATTGCAGTTAAAAAAAACAGAAGTGAGGCTAACAGGGGAAAACGTTGTATCCGAGTATAATAGTATCAATTTTATATGGCATTTTGATTTGGCATTTCATACTGACGCGATGAAGAATGTAATGAGAGAAAAAAAATTATTTAAGGATCGTAAGGACACTGTGGCCATTGCCAATAGTTCTGGGAAATAGGCGTGAATTCTGTACATAGTATTTAACTTTATCTACTACAAGTTAACCCGGCGAACAGTGTACCGCCATTTAAACCTTCCCTGGGCTTTCACGAATATTTCAAGACCAAAATTTGCCAAATCGGTCCAGCCGTTCTCGAGTTTTAGCGAGACTAACGAACAGCAATCCCATTTTAAATATATAGATAATCGCAATTGATAAAGGAAATTTGAAAAATGATGGACACGAGCGGGACTTGAACCCGCGACCTTCGCCGAACCGTGGCCGAACTTGAAATTTGATGGATGCGAGCAGCGACGAGGTGGCTCAGTTGGTTAGAGCAGCGCCACGGTTCGGCGAAGGTCGCGGGTTCAAGTCCCGCTCGTGTCCATCATTTTTCAAATTTCCTTTATCAATTTATATTCAAGCTTAGCATGGGCAACATACTAAAATGGCACCAAAAGTCATATAGATAATCATTCTAGAAAACGTTATACATATAACGTTAAAAAGACAGCAGAGAAGAGTTACATATTAGGGGTCAAATCATAGATAAGCTTTCAATCTCTCCAACCGGTAATGTGCCAAAAAGACTGGCCAATTCCAAGTTGAATGGCAATGCAAATGCTTTGGATAAAAAATCAGCTCTCTGGTCACGTGAAGACTCGATCAATGTATGAATTGATGAGCCTGTCTCAGAACCCGCAACGAAATCAATCAAACTCAAGCACACCTGGTTCATAACTGTTACACCTTCCTTAGCGGTAGCAGAATTCAAAACACAATTAATTAATCGATAATGAATTGGATTATTTAAAATATGCATTATTTTTATAATTTATATTTAAGGTGTTATTTTAATGAATGGTCAATAAATTAGACGTTTGGTAAAAATAATAAGATGTGCACGTATTTTGTTTTGGGAATAACAAAAAATACAAGTATATGAAGATATGGAATCACATTTTAATAATCTTGTAACTAGTATACCCTGCTTATTTTCTTTGGTAATTAGCATATTGTGGTCGATAATTTAAGGCAACTGCACTGATAGCCGAGTGGTATGACTGTTGGACGGCCAAGACAAATGTCGGTATGACCGTTGGACTGCAAAGTCAAAGGTCGCAAGTTCGTGAGGAAACCAGCACAACTGAGAGATTTTTCAACGGTGTTTAAAGCCATGTCAGAGGCCTACAGGCGGTTTAAACTCTGACACCAGGTTTTTCATCAACCATATGATAAGAAGAAGATAATTTAAGGAGTACATATTAAGTCATCGACCTAGTAGTTTTTAGAAATTAAAATGCACAGCGTTTTTGGAGAACAACATAATTAAATAAAATATGCATGAAGAATGATATATTC
Organism: Abrostola tripartita; assembly: GCA_905340225.1. Classification (NCBI taxonomy): domain Eukaryota; kingdom Metazoa; phylum Arthropoda; class Insecta; order Lepidoptera; family Noctuidae; genus Abrostola; species Abrostola tripartita. The sequence continues at coordinate 1,728,713 of HG996510.1, read as the reverse complement.
ATTAAAAAAAAATTAATGAGAATTTTACCTCATTAATACTTCGATAGAGTGCCATAGGAGAGGCCTATGTCCAACAGTGGACTGAGATAGGCTGATGATTATGAATACATCAAAAATTATGTGCGATGACAAAAAAAAAATGGATTCTCATAAAAACGTCACCTTATATTTACAAGAAAAATGTTTTACAGCTTCTATCATATAGATATAAAATCTAACGCGAAATCAAGTTAAGAAGAAGCGGAATTTTATGTCCATACAAAAAATATCTAACATATTATTAATTGTCTAACTGTGATGAAAACCTATTAGTTGATATCTTGATTAAGTTTTTGCTATAGTGTTATTGACCGGGTGACGTAGTTAGTGCTCAAAGAGACTCAAATGTATAAGTGATCATCAACGTCACCGTACCATCTAATTAGAGGAGACTGAATTCTTTACAGATGTGTATCATGATTTGAGGAGCCGATAGGTGCAGCGGCTAAGCGATTGACTGCTGCGCACAGGGTTGCGGTTTCGATTGCCGCATGGGACAAAAATTTGTGCGATCAGCAGATGTTTGTCCCGAGTCTAGGTGTTCGTGTATGTGATGTTTCATGTTTGTGATGCATCTACTATATAGGAGAAATTCCTAGTGTGAGGCGACGGCAACTTCGTCCGTGTGGATTACGATGGCATGTGTTTTTTTGCCTAACCTACTCGTAAATAACCTTATAACATCAGCTATCTCTCAGTGAAAGTCTTGTCAAAATCCGTTTAGCTGTTCCGGAGATACGTCATCATAAAAAGATAGACAATTTTTTTTTATTGTTATACTGTATCACCTACACGTTGGACAGTCGTAAGTTTTTTCGACTTGTCATCTCGCAGGTTACTCTAGGAGAGTAAGACTTGACTGAGCCTTGGCGAAGCTAACAAAAGGTCTGGAGATAGAATAGTTATTAATAATGTCGAGATTAGGTCACTTGTAAAAGATGGCGCCTTTTGCCATTTAAGATTCTACGGGGTTCGCCTCTTACGAATTACGCATTCCTAGCGATGTATGAGAATTATCCTCTTAATCTTTCACCACATCGGTCTTAATGGAATTATAACGTTAGTCTTTTTCAAATCAGTGCCAAATATCTTGTGCTCATCGATCTAAATGTTCTGAACTAATAAACATTTAAAATTAAGAGCATGATTAGAAATTTTATTGGAATTTTATTCATGTTTTATTTAATTTGGCTTCTATGTATCTATTAATGTTGACTATTAGGATAACTAGAATTGATTGGTTTCTTATGAAGATGAGCATAAGCATATTTTGATAACTGTTAATAATGTTTGATGATGCTAATATAAAAGTTAATTTAATGAAATGAAATAAAAATGTATGCACTATTTCAGACAAAAAAAAACTTCACCAAATGCAAATAAAAATTTAAAATCAAACAAAAGAAATCCGATGGATTGAGATTCTCCTCCTTTTTTGAAGTCGGTTAAAAAAAGACAGAAAGACAGGCAACATGACATAGAAAAAAGTCATTTTATGACAGACAACATACAGCAGACAGCATAAGCATTGAATGCAAAGAATATATTTCTAAAAGGATTGATAATAATTGACACGATAAAGTCAATCAGATGATCAATCAGAAGTTAATAAAAGGCATGGATGAGAAGCTGCAGTAATATCAAAGAAGCAAACAAATACGTTAGGATCTAAAGAGGCTAGGTCCAAAATAGGCCTTGCGTGAGAATAAAGCTTAATGCTGATTATAATGTATACACATTAAACTACATATGTAAGACTTCAAGAAGCAAACTAATGAAACTAGACACGCTTAGTTAAACATTTTGTAAAAAGTTTACTGATACAACTGTAAAACGTACTCGTTAATCAGAATATTCGATCATACCTATAAAACCAGAACCAGATCTAATAAACTCTTATCATAACACACAACATCTTGATACTCAGAATATTAATAAATCGTTTATTAATAAACCCTAAACTAAGATCATTTTTCTGTGAAACTCTGCTAATCCGAGATTACCGACATCTGTTAATCATTTAAACTTATTGTCAGATCTAGCTGGATTATTGTATGATATGGGATTAAATTCTGATTTCACCAGGATTTTCTGTGTATGTCGGTATGACAAAGGACCCAGTGGACGATGCTGGAGACTATGTCGTTACCACTAACCCATTCAAAGTCATTAAAATAACCATATTCATTAATCGAAATCCTAGTGATCATTGCAATCAAAAGCTATTACTAAATCAAATTATTTAATTACCGATCGAACTTCTAACCTTCTCGAGAATTTGCATTACCAAATATCAGAATTAATACCAAAAGATACACAGGTTTTCATTTTCACAATTTATAGGAAACTATGGCTCGGCAGTCTTGGCATATCACGAATCGTTTCGACATTTGATGCTCTCAAACATTTGCCAACTATTTGCAATTTATGATAGAAATCACATGTTTACATGCGCCGCGTAATTGAATTGAAAGTATGTACATGTTTAACTGTTTGATATATTTATGCTTCTTTCACGTGAAATGGCAAGGAAATAAAAGTGGTTTTTGTTCTATTGCGAATAGCGTAACGTTGATAGAAAATATTGATAATACCCATTTCTGCGTTATAAATCTTAGTTTTCAACTTTGTTATGTAGTTTGGTCTTGCAATTATAACATTAGTATAATTCACAATACAGGGAGCTAGTTGCTTTTTTAGGTAGGTTGGTTTTACGAAAGGTCTAACGTAGAAGTAGAAAACTTTTATCCACCGCTAGAATAATTACGATTTAAAATATTAAAATGAAACTTACCAAAATTTAAAGATACAACGTAGGCACCCTTTTTTGAGCTCCCAAAGACAATTTGTTACCAATCTTCTTGTAGCTTTCGTTCTTAACTCTAGTTTTAGGTTTGTCCGGGTCGGGACACCCCTTTAGCTCCCAAACAAGGTTCGTCAGCGACTTCGGCCGACTCAGCTTCCTAGATCTCTTCTCTGGTAGTTTGGGACCGTTTCCAGAATCCCCTGACGTTCTACCACCAGAATGACTCGAATCCAATGTTCCATCTAGTTCCATCGCTTGATGGATATTTGACAAACTCTTATACCTTATATTGAAGATTGGAGAGTCACCTTTGATCGGTCGTATCGGACTAGCAACTGGACTAGGGGCTTCTTTAGTCGGCGACGTACTCTTTTGACGGAACACCATTTTACTCTTATTGTTGCTAACACTATTTTTGATGTAAAGTTTAGGTAGGTTTGGCGCTGGTGCGATGGAACATTTCTCTTTGTATACTGTGACTGGGGTTTCCTTTGCTTGCGTGGTTGATTTTCTGGTGCGCTTTTCAGCTTTTTGGATGTTCAGAGGCTTTTTAGAGGGTATTGTTTCTATTGGGGGAGGTTCTGGCTTCATTTCTGTGATCAGTGGCATGTGTATAGGAGTTGCCGCTGGGGATGAAGGGGCAGATTCGTGTCTTGGCGTCGGATCGTTTGAATACGAAGCTTTTATGTTCTTAGGAAGTGGAGCGAAGCCTCTGACGTAGTCGTAAATTTGGTCTATTTCGTCATACTCATCAGGGATACTATTCTCGTCCCTGTGACTACTATAAATATGATTGTGTCGCGAGATATGTTTGTGTTGGTTAGCCGTGTCAGAAGACGCGCTGCGTCGTAGGAAATAACCAGTTTTGACTAACGGTGGAGCGTGTAAAGGCCCATTCAAAAGTCTCTTCGGATCTCCTAACTTTCCGTCCAAAACATGTATTCTGTCTACAACATCTACTAACATACGATTGCACTTTTCCACTAATCTAGAGAACTCCATAAAGTTCTTTATTTGTTCCTCGTTTTTGCATCTTTGCATTTTGAGCGGCGCTGCCAAGGGTAATGCCACTAATGCGTTGCCCTCTTTCGGGAGCGGGAGAGCAAACACATGATCTTCTTCAAACATAGACAACAGTCTTAATTCTGGAACAAAATGGCTGGCACTCTTAAGGCCTCTAGGTGGCGTCCCGTGAACTAGCCTCACAGTTATAGGCAAACGTTTTGTCAACAAAGTCTTTGCTGTGTGCACCCCACTAATATTCTCTTCCTTGGCAACAGCTGAAAACTTTCCCCTTTGATCTAGACTCATTAGAATCATATCACCTTTAGTATCTGTACATTTTAGATACTTATTCTTACCTAAGAAGGTTTCTCCTCTGGGCATGATTACCTCTCCAGCCGGTAAATTCCTTGCTCCATCGGCTGTGACATTTCCATCTAAATCTATTTTAGCACAGATAACTCTGACTGGCTCCCTGACAAGACAGCCGTCATCCAGCTTCCTTCTGGCTAGCTCCGATACCGACTCAATGCACCTTACAGCCCGGCCTTCTTCACTGAGCAATTCAAAGAATCCCTTATAAGTATCAGGGATTGCTATTCGAGGTCCAACACTGACCATTCGTCTTCCTTCTTTAAGTTTGATAGCTTGAGCTATGATCTTCTTTCTTTTGCCGGCTGACACGAGCAGCGCTGTGCTCTGCAGTCCAGGACTCGGCAACGTTGGCACGCCAAGTCCTCCATACTGTCCTTTGATGATTTTAGCGACATTTGGCAAACGGTTTTTAGCGGCGAACTCTCGGAGGTAGTTCCCCTCGTCGCACCAGCGCGATGCTGCGACTACAACTTGGCCGTCTGTGGCTGCCATGGCGAGTTTAGTTACATCTGTGGAAAAAAATAATGAAGTTATAATCATCTCATAACATAACATCACGCCTGTATTCCCCGAAGGGGTAGGCAGAGGTGGTACCTATAGTACATTTCGCCAGTTATGTTGTAAGTCTCAATGTAATAGGGGGCGAGCCTATTGCCATCAACGGAGCACAAATCCAGACCGTGCTGCTACTGAGAATCACCTAATGGAAAACTCAGTAACACTTTGCCCGACCCGGGATTCGAACCCAGGACCTCTTGCTCAGCATTCGCGCTTAGCGACCACTGGACCAAAAAGGCAGTCCGTCAATTATAATCATTTCCTTGTATAATTGTTATTGATATTATTAAAATTATTTTAAGTAACTCTAACCAACCGTTCTTATACAGCGAAGATTAACTAATAAACTTTAATATTAAAAAACGCTATCGTCATGTTAATCAATCCTTGTTTTATTGATCACCACGCTTGACCATCACGTGTGTGCGATTTGGCACATCAACAGGTTTTATCACGATATGATGTTTCCCGTTAGTATCTTCACTTTGAATAACTTAGACAGAAAAGAAATAAGGATAAAAGTTATTTTCTGGACTTGCGCAAAACGGTATAAAAATACCCAGGTTCAGTATTTCATCAAGCCTCGGAAGACTAATACGAGATCAGAAGAGGTCAATATAATTAATTACGTACACGGTATAACAATGAAAGGGTCACATAAGTACTGGAAGGGCGGTAGTATAGGTACAGAGCCTCCACGAGTGATGATACCTAAGTATGTCCGGCGCACCCTGGACGGTCAACCTCGCTACCATCCTTGTTGACTGACCAATCTCTACACCACGGCATGACTTATTCCATGTGGCTATTGGCTCATGCCGATACAAAGAAGAAGAACCCTGGATCAACCTCACTACTCTCCTTGTTGATACCACCCTCTATACAGCTTTGACCAGTTTTCATGACAAAATTCAAATATGTGCTTATTTCACGTAAACCAATCACAGCCATGCTATTTATTTTAATTACATCACTTACGAACTCATTACCTACTATATCCACGTTGAGATTTGACACTAGCGCTACCAACTATGATGGTGATGATGATGCAAGGTGACGTGTGAGATGACTTTTGATAAGATGTTAGAGTTTCAGAATAGCATCGCAGTATTCATCATCATCATCAGCCGAAAGACGACCACTGTTAAACTAAGGCCTCCCTCTTTTAGAAGGGGGGGTTTTCCATAATCCCCACGTTGGCAAGCGGCTTGGGGATCGCAGTGTTGGTGGTCAAGTTACAGAAGACGCTGCTGCCTATCTTCTAGATTTTCCCTTAGTCGCCTCTTACGACACCCACGGAAGGAAAGGGGGTGGTTAATTCTAGGCCGGATACCACACGGCATGTATGTTAGCAGTATTACGCAACGTCAATTCAGTAGTAGCTCGTTTCGAGAAAAATGTGACAAATATCTCACACCGTTACTGCAAAAAATATGTCAACTAACCTTTGATTATGACTATGTTCTTTAAACCTCAAAGTCCCAATGGTCTCGTAACAAAAACCTTTTTTTCTAGTCCACATCACAAATTAGCATTTGATGAGCTAACCACAAGGAATGTGAGATCCAAATAATTTTGAGATTGCTACCGAATGCGGTTATAACGTGAAGTATAACTGTTAAACTAAACTTCGGTTAACCGACGGCTGAACCTAGTTTTACAATAAACATTGTATCGGAATCACGTGCGACTTAAAATGCGTAAACCAATGTTATAATAGCAATAAATTGTTTATAGTGTGTTGTGTTTAGGTTGAGTACACGCTGGGTAGGCGCGACTTGGCGCGGCAAAGCGCGGTAAGTTTAGTTTAGTAATAACAATATTAACTTGTATTAAATTAGGTAATCGGGTTCAATTCAATACTTCGTCAACTTAAAACCGAAGCCTTTATAGTGCGATGATCATCATCTTATTGTACACAAGTTAAAGACAATCTAAAAGACAATTTAATAGTAGTAGGGTGTCAAGCATTGGAATTATATGTATTGTGCAAGTGTTAATATTACTTAGTAGCATTCGTACGCATAATGTTGCAGAATAAACCCAGGCAAGTTTTTTAGCTATTTTAAGACAGCATTGACTCACGGCAAAAGGATAAAATCGTGATAAAACCTATATATAATTAAAAAAAAATGGTTAAACTTTTATATAAAAAAATACGTTTATTTATGAGTAATGACGTTATTGTCTTATATACATACATATATTATTAAAATTAATACAGTTATAGTATAAAAAACTTTAGACGCGCGATCCCGCGACTGCCAAGTCGCGTCAATGTGCTTCAAACTAAACGCTCGATTAGCTAACAGTGTAACCACAAAGAAATGGTCAGTCAATAACATCGGTTATAAAGACACCGTTAGGTAATTCTCGTACGCGTAGTTATCCACACTAATGTTATAAAAGTCACTATTTCTGTGTTTTCGAAGCTTCAAAAACTTAATGTACAGTACGGCTGACGTATCTTGGCGGTCCTGAAGTTAGCCGATTAGCTGCGCAATGGATATTTTAGGAACGAAATTGTCTACTGCGCAGCTAATCGGCTAACTTCAGGACCGCCAAGTTACGTCAGCCGTGTTGTACGTACAGTAAAGTGTTATGAAGAAAAAACAAGAAAAAATTGTGCTATTTAAAATAAATTTTCCGTCGACAGTCGACTGGTATAACTAGTCCAGAATACTTGTTTAAATAAAATTAAATACCTATTTAAGCTGCCTAGTATTTTTAAAATATAATTATTCCTTCTTAGTTATTATATATGAGGTTATTGACTAATCATAGGTAGTGCCCTTTTTTACATAAACAAAATCTTCAAACTTCATGGACATACCTAGTTCCGAATATAGAAGCAATTACTCTAGGGTAGGCAGACGTGTATAGTATACCGACATTTCGCCTTGTGATAATTACTTGGAATATAATATTAGATTAAAGGTTGGAGAAATAAAACGACGCTATACATTTGAGCGGCAAGACTGAACTAACTTTTATTAAAAGAACAAGGAACGAACGTAATAGATATAGAATGAAGAATACACAGGTTATAAATCATCATACAGTCATTTTTAACTTATTATCGAACTAGATGGCGTTACTGGTCTTATTTTGATATATCACAACACGCCTCTTATGTTATAGGTCCCAAAGTATAAGGGAACGAGCCTATTGCTTAAAATTGCCATATTATATTCGCCCTATATTACGTAGGAATGATACTGTCTGGCGAAATATAAGCTAGCAAACCGCCTATCCCTTTGTGATATGATACGGGCGTGATAAACACAATAGAGAATTTAAATCCACGTTAAAATGACGCAAATCTAAACATCTTAGTTCCGTCAGACGCAGTTAAAAATTACCTAACACATTACATTCGCCCTTGCCAGGCGCACCGCACAGTGCGGCCGCGCGTAACGCGTGTTACATAAACCATTGTTTGTGTACGTTGACCTTAAACTTGGCATACAGATGGTTTAACGTAGGTAATGCCTTAATTAGTTTTTGAACCGTTTTTGCTTTAAAGTAACTGTTTTATTGTCTTAGGTGTAGTTGGGTGTGAAGTGGCTTTGAACCTTTGTCGGAAAGATTTTGCTACTTGAAATTTCCCAGTTTCTGCCCCGGTTCTTGGAATTTTGTTTGTCAAGGCAAACATGAGTGCAAATTCATTTGGCAAGCATACTAGTAAAAATTAGCCCCATCCTTCACAAAATCCTTTTCTGGAATACCTTTGCTCCATGCTAGAAATTTATATTGAACCATAAGTGCGTTTTAAGCACATGAAATCCGACAAATATTATAATGACGACAGTTTGTGAGTGTGTTTGTTACTTCTTCACGCTCAACCGGCTGGAACAATTTAGATAAAATTTGGTATGAAAGTAGCTGACACCCTGAATAAACACATAGGCCACATTTATTCCGAAAAAATGTAGCGGGTAACACCGCAGACCGACAGTATAACATAAATAATATATAACATCTAATTCGGTACAAATAATTTATGCAAATATACACAAATTTTTGTCCCAAGAAATCGAACCCGCAACCTAACCCATCGCCAATGGCGTCGTAAAACATTTCCGTTAATTTCATCCGAGCGTAAGATCTGTATCGTGTATAATCTGTGTCCGTTAGCACTCTTTATAATTGACACCTGTCATAAATGTAATTACAAACATTATGGTACAGTCGGCAACATAAATAGCTTACAGTGGCGGATGGTACATGTAATATGATTGCTACCGACTTTCCTGACAGACATGGCAATTTAGTACGCCATGTATTACGTTTTAGTATTTGCATGATTCAATTTTAGGTGTTTTTTGGGTAAAATTCGAAAGGAAGAAGGATCTATACATAGATTAAAAGTCATAGTCATAGACATAGTCATAATGTTTTTATTTCATATAGGCTACAAAAGAGCACTAACAAAACGTTAAACTAGTTATCAAACAATTTCTATCACTTACGCGGATACTAGACTTTGAAAAAAAAAAACTATTTTCAGGACCAAAAACCAATTAAAGCCGCGATAAAATTTATGAATACAGTTTTTTTAAATAAATAATAATTATAATTTTAGTACCTATAGTACGAAGAATGTGATGTCAGTGAACTAGCAAAATAGGCTATGCAAGAATCGTATAATATGAAAAACTGTGGTCTCTATCTACCCTTTTAGTAATAGGTCCTAATAGAGACCGTCCAAATGCATCTGTGAGCTTATTCAAAGTTTTTACTGAGCATCAAATTATTTTTCAATCTTGGTACCAATGTAATAACAAAAATTTCACCTCTTCTCTTTGCTGACTGTACAGAACATTTTAAATGCAGTAACAAGCACTGAATGAGTGGCACTCGTTTATGCAATTCTATTTATTCCGTTACGCTTATAAGTGAAAAGATCGAAGATGGTAAAACTTGGTATCACGCCTGCTACGCTTATAGGGGTAGGCAGGGGTAATGTTGAACTTGACCAATAGGAATTTTAGATGTTTTGCAAAAGGCTCAAGTGAGGAGTACCCTTATTCGGCGAGCGTGTATGAGGAATGTGATGTGAGTGAATGCGGCGAAAGAAGTACGCCAGGATCGCAAATGGAAATCCGTGGTCTCTGCCTACCGCTCTAGGAAACAGGCGTGACTTTCTGTATGCATGTATTTTCTCTCTTGCCTCATTCTGTCTGTATGCAGCCGTAATGAGAAAGAAAAATGGTTCATGGAACAAGATTGCCTGATCCCTTAGACAAGTGGCAAAACGCTTGACGAATAGAATGAGAAATGTATGGGATTGACATATACATTAGACGAACTGATTGGCGCAGTGGCTAAGCGATTAGACTGCTGCGCTAGGGGTTGTGGGTTCGATTCCCGCACGGGATAAAAATTTGTGTGATCCACAGATGTTTGTCCCGAGTCTGGGTGTTTGTGTATGTGATATTTCATGTTTGTGAAACGCACCCACGATACAGGAGAAATTCCTAGTGTGGGGCGACGTTTAAAAAAAAAAAAAAAGAATATATCTTAGATAACATAGTCGAAGCATTATGTCATCCCCATACATTTATCATTCTATTCGTCAAGCGTTTTGTCACTTGTCTAAGGGGGCTGAAGTGCCTCAGAATAGACGCCAAAATATAATGGCAAAGAAGTACATACATACAATCACGCCTATTTACTTGAGTGGTAGGAAAACCAAATTTCCATTTAATACGATCCTAGCTAGATCTCATCAAATTCTTAATGCATATTCGACAATATCAATATTATAAAATGAATATCTAGCAAGCTTTTGCCTTGTCCTTCGCATAACGACAGTTTTATGACAACATAATTTATCTATCTACCTGTATTGCTATTAATAAAACATTTTAATATAAATAGGTAATAAAAACTAATAGTGACATGATGCAGCGTCCGTAAACTAACCAGACGATGACTCTCCAAAACCGTTCGAGATCGCAGATTAAAAAGTTCAAATTAAAAAAGTTCTGATACAAACTAGCTAGACTAGTCTGAATCTGATAAACAAAATACTGTCTGAATTATTTTGAAAATAGCTTTGGCATTATACTGGCTTTTCGTGTGCCTGACAGGTGACCGCATTCTACACAAATTTGTTAATGGCTGATTTTCAATAAACATTCGAAGGATAAAATTTATTGTCATTTTGACTATTAATGTACTTATGAAATAATACGTCAAAACGTCAAATTTATTCTAATGATAAAAAATATCTTTAGATTCAAAAATCAGCCCTTAGGGTGGGTTGCACCAGTCGTCTGTTAACGTTCAGTGCGTACGTCAACATGAAGTTAGTAGGAAATTCTAATATAAGCGGCCATATTTAACGCTAACCAATAGATCAAACCGGGCCAACCCGCAGTGAGCTAGCGTGGTGATCAGTGCTCAATCCTTCTCTATACGAGAAGAGGCTGCCCTGCAGTGGGACAGTTATAGGCTGTTATTATTATTATTTTATTTAATAGATCAAAGATGTTGGTGCAACCCTCCTTTAATGTAATAACTATCTGTTGGTTTAGTGGTCGCACAGCACGACTGCTGAGCATGAAAACCTGGGTTCAATTCCCGGGTCGGGCAAAATGTTATTGAGTGTTTATAGCAAGTAAATCTCAGTAGCAGCACGGTGTCTGGATTACTTTTTTTCAATTTACTTTGAGACCATATTGACATAGCTGGTGAAATGTTACGCCTCTACAAAAGGCCCTATTACCTATTCGTTTTATATTTATTTATCACAAACACTGCTATCATTATAAATGTCATCAACTTAATTATCCTCAACATCACGATTTAATCCCAAATATCTATCAAAACCTAACATCAATTGAAACATTATTAGTACCAAATCAAATACCGAACAACGAAAATCTAAAATAAAAGTAACATCATCATCATATTATCACGATTTTGATACCGAAAATATAACTTCGGAACGGTTCTGTCGTCGACTGTACCTCACGACTGTATCGCACGATTAAGCCTATTGTGAGCGGCTAGATAATATTGTGGGTAACTGTACCCGATCGGTGGTAGACAAATAAGGAGCGCGGTGTGCGGCTGCGCAGTGCGCGAGTTAGATCGATAGGAAAATCTTTAAATTGGAATTTGTAAGTTTTATTTTATGAATGGGTTTTGATGGTACATTATAGTTAAATCTTCTGTGTCCAATAGCCATGTATTTTTTTTTTTAATTAAAAATTAAAATAATATTATACGACCCTTGTCCGAAATAAATACACTGACAAACGTAACCCGCTCTCCGCTCTTTCGACCCTGTTTTCCACCAGTGTATATAGGAAGGACTACACTTATATGTATAAGAATTACTATCATCTTGTCAGACAACTTTTTGTCAAATTAAAACACAGAGATCAACCCACTCTTCGGTTATTTAGCCCTGTTTTTCTGCGGTGTTGGAAAAAATACATCACGTCATATAAACATATTTTTAAACAACTTTGTCATATTAAAACAGTGGGATTTTAACCCGTTCCCCGCTCGTCAAACCCTGTTTCCCTGGCCCCAATACCCAAGTACAGTGTGATGGACCGCTACAACTAGTTTCCCATGCCGTTTTAAAACAGGCCTTGTCCTCAGGGTACCTAATTTGGCATCATATTTATGTATGTCCGTTGATAATTATAAGTTTTATTATGATTGCATTTTGATGGAAAATGGTCCGAGACCGGTTTTCTCAGCTCTGTTTAAGGGTTGTAACGGGAATTTAATTTGTTTAAGGTCGGATTCCTTTGTCTTGTTTACAGGGTTGAATTGATAGCAGTTCGGCTTGCAGATGGGTTGAAATTATTTCGACGTTTTGTTTTGATTGGCTGATTATGTTTTATTCTGTGCTGTCATTTGCTATGTTTGATCGAATTAAAAAAAAGGGGTTCTCAATTCGGTTGTTTGTTTTTGATTCTTCGAAATTCAAACGGGTTTTTTCTTTTTTACGATAAAGGTAACCTGTTTTTTTCTGCTGCAATTTGCTAATTTTATTCTTCGATATTCAAATGTTTTATTTCTTTAGCGGCCAGTATTAAGTTAAGATTAGTAATTAGCTCCCTGTGTTAACAAGCCGTACATCCAGTAAGACCGGTATTCTTACATATTCAACTACTGACATATAATGCATTTATTTACTTATAGAAGTAAGTTTTTATAATAAACTTAAATATTTACTCAGGCCATATTAATGTGTTATTTTCAATGTCATAATATGCCTTTCTTTCCAAGTTATTTTTATACAGTACTGAGAAACAATGGCGTCTGATAAATGGCAATATTATAGGCTTGATTGCTACATTCGACTGCTTCGTTGGTCTAGAGGTCGCTACACACGACTGCTGAGCATGGGGTCCTGGGTTCGAAGCCCGCGTCGAGAAAAATGTTACTGGGTTTTTCCATTAGGTAATTCTTAGTAGCACGTAGTCTGAATTTGTGCCCGGTTGATAGCAATAGGTTCGCCCCCTATTACATTAGGATCTACAACATAACTGGCGAAATGTGGGTGTACTATATGTGCATCTCAGTAACCTACCCCTTCGGGGAATACAGGCGTAATGTAATGTTATGTTTTTGATATCTATCACAAATTATATGAAATGTGTTTCCTACACATCTGCCTACCTCATCGAGGAAATACGAGATGATGATAATATCATATATAATATCCAATTTTAATGTTTTCTAAGCTAGCTGTAAAGGTAATTATGTATACACAATCAAATTGTCAAAGCAATTGAGTCACCATTGTCGTTAATTAATAAGATCTTACCCAACTGTGGCTTTGTGAATTGTTCGCAGAATAGCTATGGAAACCTATTGTTTTGATACCAATAAACTTTTCACCCACACCAGCTAATAATCAACTTCAACATCAATGAAATAGAGTCGAAAATCCTAACATAAACATTCACCTGTAAAATGTAATTGTTTTTTCACAAGCTTAACTTGACTATCTCAGGCTATTTATCGCTCTTATTGCTACAGTCATAAAGGTGAGAATTGCAAAGCTTTTGTTTGATAAAACGCAAAAGAGACTTTGTTTTACGAATTATCATTTTAGATGTGCCTTGCTTGGCTGATGAAAAAATTCACGGTCAAGTGTGAGAGGCGATAAGATGAGTTATATTGTGAATGTGTTCATTGTGGCATTTCTTGTGCAAACTTGATTGGAACCTTGCTATGTTGTTTTTACTTTTTTAGGGCGGGTTGCATCAAACAGTCTGTTAACGTTGCATACGTACGTCAAAAAATAACGATTGCAGAAGATATTTAACGCACGTAAAGTATGAAGCGTTATTTCATGGAATAAATAACCCGTGTATCAACGTTATCAGGGCTGCAAGTAGAAAAGAAAACATTTTCGTTATTAAGGCTGCTAGAAGAAAACAAAATTGGTATCGCCATTTTCGTGTGCGTCAAGTGAAGTTGAAGGAACCCCGCCTTAGTATAGTTGGGTTTCTCGGAGACTTATAGAAATAAGTTTTACTTGCGCTTCGATAGTTGGCGTTCTTAAATCTTGAATGGCGGTGTTAAGATTTTCAGCCGTTTAATGACCTTTGACAATCAGGCCACATGATAGATATATTTTAATAAATAAAATAGTTGACTAAATCCATATCCATACTAATATTATAAATGTGAAAGTAACTGTCTGTCTGTCTGTTACACCTTCACAACTAAACCGCTGCGCTGGACGGATTTTGATGAAATTTGGCATGTAGAAAGTTTATGACCTAAGAAAGGACATAGGTTTTTTTTTTAAATTCAACCCGAAAAGCGTAAGCGATTAAATAATCCAAACGTTACATTTAGGTAAGTATCACTTGTCTAGGACAATCCAATTGATATTGAAAATTACAATACGATACGATACTTAAATATGATGACATATAATATATACTTATGTACATATTTTATTGTATTGTAGATATTGACAAGACCTCCTTTCAAGGTCCAGAAAGGAAAGGCACTGGCCCTACCATGAACTCTTGAAACAGGACAGTTTACGATGTGGAAGCGAGACGCCGTTGCCTGCAGTGTAATGCGGCGTCTCGCTTCCACAACGTTAACTGTCCTGCTTTAAGAGTTCATGGTAGGGGGGCTGTGTCGTTTTTTTAAAGCGTACGTCGTATTTGTATGTTGCGACCTAAAGGATGTAAGAAACAGACATTCTATCCGGCAATAAGGCTAGATAGATAGTCGATTATCGGATTTATAGAAAAAAATGAGGTCTGTATTCGTGAGAATTTTTCATTTTAGACTCCACTGCTTCCTTGATTTTTGTTTTATTTGTTGCGTGGTTCATACCGGATGATTGTTGCCTTGGTTTAAGATAGAGGGTTCGATTCCAGATCTATTAGACAATTAAACATGCAGCCTCTTTATTATTGTAAATTTTATGACATTTATCTTATTAATTTGGTACATACAATTATAATAATATCTATTTTTAAAAAGATAATAAGAAATTGCATGCTTTCTGTCGTAAAATTTGTATATAAGCTCTGTTTTATATATTATGTATCATAACATCAAAATGTACATAATATATTAGCAATAAATACATAGATTTGAAAAAAAAATTAAAAGCCTCTCGTTTATAAAATACATCTATTTTAAACCCTGGATTAAATTATACCTGTCACTGTCGTTTGCATGTTAAAGAATAGGGATGTCAATTCTTTATTTCTTTTTAAAAAAACGTCGCCCCACACCAGGAATTTCTCCTGTATCGTGGGTGCGTTTCACAAACATGTAATATCACATACACAAACACCCAGACTCGGGACCAATATCTGTGGATCGCACAAATTTTTGTCCCGTGCGGGAATCGAACCCGCAACCCTTAGCGCAGCAGTCCAATCGCTTAGCCACTGCGCCAATCAGGTCGTCAATCGACTTAAGATGGGTTTAAGTTAATACAGGTATTATCCTTGTTTATGAGAGGGGCAGAGAATATAAACGCAACGCCATCTATTATTTATTTTCAAGAGTTTGAAAAATCCCACTTACAAATTATTTAGAAACACAGGCTTCGGATTTGAACCCACACCCCTTTAATACGAGATACACACGTAATGGTAGTCATTAATATATTTATGTAGTTAGACTTTAATCTAGACATTAACTAACATTAATTAGTATTATTGCTTTTATTAGGCAGCATCAAGCTTACTGTTAATTAAAGATTAAAATAAATACAGTGTGTGCTAAATTCAACCTTATGACTTATGTAATTGATTTCATTTTTATTTGACCCCAACCAGGAATTTCTACGCTATCATTGGCGCCTATAATGCACTAACGCGAGACTAGTGACTAATATCTTAGATTCATACAAATGTTTCTACCGGGAATCGAACCTACGACCATTACCACAGAAAGTTTTATTTAGGCCCGTTTTGAGGCAATCTGGGCACGTCACAGAAATGTTTGTTCCGGGAATCGAACGTACGACCATAACCACAAAAAGTCTTATTTAGGCACTTTTTAAGGTAACTTTTGGTTCCGGGAATCGAACCTACGACTTACTTACTACAGTAAGTTTTTTAAGTCGATCTTGTCTTTACAAATTTCAAAGACTAAGTTTTTTGGACCAGATATGATATTGTTTCAAGGTGTGCATATTTTACTTGGTGTTCTGCCTACACCATCCATATATCGGTTGCATCACGTGCTAATAACTCGGACTGGTCCTCACCGTTATGCCTGACTCGGACTTGATGCTCAAGGATTTATAACAAGGTGCATGCACTGCGGGCCAAATTAATCACCCACTAATAGAATAAATTTACTTCGTGAATATTTTTTTTTTGTACTTGACACTTTTAATAAAATAATTGATCTTAATCTCTAATGTTACCTACATTTTAGGTGACTAAAGTTAGATTACTGTTATTAATAATATTACAATGCTAAAGTTAGGTTTTAATTAAGGTAAAATACTGTATTTTTACATAAAACAAGTGTTGCTACACCCTAACAAAGTTTATGTTTGTTAAGGATAGCATGTATTAGTTTTCTCTAACACTACATAGTACAATAAATAAATAAAGCATCATACTTTCACATATTTTGACGTTTTGGAGTTGTAGTTTATTTATAAACATACAGTCACGTCTGTGTCCTAACAGCTGTCGGAATCATTAATTACGCAATGAATATTTAATTTCACCTGCTACGATCTTGGCATACGAATTGGAAACCCGTGATCTCTACCTACCATTTAGTTAGCTAGCGTAGTTTTTAATACGTAAATAATATGTATATAAAATCTAGGGGTTAGGGTTTTATGTTAGAAAATAAGATATTGCAGTTTGAAATGATTACCAATAAATTGCAAAAAAATGAATTTACCCATTCGATATGTATAGGTATTTAATAATTGATAACAAAACCGGGAAGGGGAAGACCTCAGCGAACATACTTGGACCAGATCGGAGATGTTCTACAAAAGGGTCAAGTGAGGAGTACCCTTAACCGACGAGCGTGTATGAGGAATGTGATGCGAGTGAATGATGCGAAAGAAGTATGTCAGGATCGTAGCAAATGGAAATCCGTGGTCTCTGCCTACCCCTCGTGGAAATAGGCGTGACTTTATGTATTATTATTATATGATAACCAAACCTTGTGTATTTAAATTATAACAGGGTACCATCCATTAAATATGTGTAAATAGTAGCCCAACGCACAACTTGACCAATAAACTTAATGCAAAAAAATCATGTCTATCTATCAAAGAACAAATTAACACTTTTGTATTTATAACATTATTAGGATGTCTACAAAACAACCTTCTTCCTACCAATATTCTTTAATCTAAATTACATTAACATCTTAATAAGGAAGCATAACCTTATTACACTTTTTGTTGTGTACTTTATTTGTCCCGGCGTGTACACTGTAGCAGCTTTTTGCAGCTTCGCAGTGATGGGGTGAACGTCCTGTGCGCACGGGCTAATGTAATGTAACGAAATCTGTTTGTTCGTCATACGTATTATATCATGCTTGTACACTGATTTTATCTGTAGTGTAGTGATAGATGCAAGCGTACCCTAGTTTTGGTCGTATTTCGCTTTTGTTTTTAGAAGACAGATGTATGGTATTACGTACAGCCGCTTAGACAAGTGGCAAGACGCTTGACGAATAGAAATCGAATGGAATGATAAATGTATGGGGATGACATAATGTTTCGACTGTGTTATCGATGATATATGTCAAACCCATATATTTTTCATTCTAATCGATTTCTCTTCGTCAAAGTTTTGCCATTTGTCTAGGGGGGCAGATTTCTTGTTGTTACCTCGATGGGCGGCGGTTATTTTGTTAATAATATAAAATAATAATAACAGCCTATAACTGTACCACTGCAGGGCAAAGGCCTCTTCTTTTATAGAGAAGGATTGGGCATTGATCAACACGCTAGCTACTGCGGGTTGGCGATTTCATATAATTAAATCCAGGTTTCCTGACGATGTTTTCCGTCACCGTTAGTCAGTGTGTTAGAATATCTGAGATAGTATTTATGACATTAATACTTGATTAAAAACAAGCTAAGTCAGTGCAAAAGCTAGTATACAAATCTATACACTTTACACGGAGAATCCGACATTTTTAAGCATTACTTTGGCTACAATTTATTAGACCGACCACTTAAGAATTTCATAGTATAATTTATTTATCCGTTTTTATTCGCTGATACAAAAACAACTTAATTCGTTATTAACTGACGCTGCAGTCGGAAGTGCGAAAACAATGTTTTATAGTTTAATATCTGGATCTAAATCTTCAAGCTTTTTAATGATTGAAGAACAAAATATTCTATTTATTTATCACAATATGAAGTAATTTAATTTTAATGTATAATATCACGCCTGTAATTCTTGATGAGATAGGCTGGAATAAGGCTTGTATAATTCCAATTGTATTGTGTATGTAATGTAAATTTCCATGTTATTTACCTACTATTGTATGCCCTACGGGCGGGACATAGCTGTTCACAATTTATTATGTACCTGCCACCTATATTATGTACCTACCTATGATCCACAATAAAGATTGATTTGATTTGATTTGATTTGGAATCTTCTCTTGTATATACCATTTTAAAGAGAGAGAAATCGAGAATTGCACGTCCCAAGCCGCTGGAGCTATAACTTTTTTTGTTTTTTTTTAGATTTGGTCTGCCGCAGGCGGCATCCGGGAGGCTCTATGTACTTTATCGGACTTTTTGACGAGACTTTTTGTAGAATTGATATTTTTTGTCAATCGCGGCGGACCTCGACGGCAAGATCTTAATATTCTTCTTCTTAGTCTCTTTCTTAGTCTTTCTTCTTCATAGTGTTGTGGAGGAAGGGATGTGGAGTTCCTCCAACGAAAAGGAAGATCTTCCAACCAGGCGGTGGTATGCCTGGTGGGCCTCCACCGCCACTCCTCAACTCGGGGCGGCTGTATTTATAGCTAGCGAGTGTGATTACTTCACTAGCGCGATGCAGAACGCGAAGGTCATTGTCATTCGTCCTTCGACGGGTAGATGCTACAGTGTTGTCGGTGATGGAGCTATAACGTTGAAATGTTGGCAGTAGATACCTTCATTCCGAGGTTTTGGCCTTTAAATCTACGGGACTGGACTTTATGTTAGAATCGTAGTCTCCAGAAAAGAAGCATGACATAAATGTATGTATCAATAAGCAATTTCTTATACGCTTATATCTAAAAAATGTTAAATTTGTAATGTTATTTGAGTCACATTATCAGCCGGAAGACGTCCACTGTTGAACAAAGGCCTCCCCCTTAGAACGCCACAATGAACGTTATTTGAGTCACTAGTATACAATGAAGTACAGAAAAACTTTATTCAATTGGCCGTAAATTTCTTTCTCCCCACGCATTTGCTAAGCTAAAGATTCCGTTTCTCTCGAGGTAGCAATAGCAACACTGTAGCTATCAAATTCACCTGTTTAACTGTTATTTTATTTGCAAATACATACTAACACCTAGCAGGTATGCAGTACAGATCTAGATGGGCTAAAGTGCTTGCCTGGGTTTAATTTCTTCCTGGATAAACGAGAAAGTGTGGTGTAAGATGCAAGCGCAAGCCGAACAGACTGAGTTCGGCTCTCGCGAGTCTGCCGCGTAACCAGCTCATGAATAAGGGCTCCGTTCGAGTCCGAAACTAGTCGGGCATTCCCGAATACACACGTGAGTATAACCAGAATATTAAATAATATGGATAACATTCACAAAAATTATTACAGTAAGATGCAAGTGGTTTTGATTGAACGACTATATTTTGTTTTTCAAAGTTTTAGTTATACGTATGGTAATAATATGATTGCGTCGTGAGTCGACTGCTAAGGTTCCGAGTTCGATTTACAAGTCTGGCAAAGTGTTATTGAGCTCATTAAACGATTCACGGTAGTAAGACTGAGTATTTTTGTCCTCTTAATGGCAATAGGTTTCGTCTCCTATTGAGATATACATGAGACCTATACACAAAACTACCGAAATAATGGTGCTCTATAATTTCACCATGCTGATAGGAAGAAAATTTGAGTTTATTTTTCCACGACTGCTCAAAAAAAGAAGTGTAATGTTTTTTCTATAATACAGCAAAAGCTGGCTAATCAATGATTTTAGTAAAAAATGTGGCGGTTACAACATGGCGGCTAAAATAACGTTCTAATTACCAATATGCAACGCTTGTTATCAATTTACTAAAACCTTTTTTTGACAATTCTATTTTTTATCACATATATAAATGGTGTTATTATTTCGAGAAGAATTGTAGCAAAAATGTAATAAATTGTGTAATATACCGTGCCTAAATTGATAACCTCGGTGTGAGATCATCGTGTTTATTTTAATATTTACAGTAATATTTTCTATAAGTCATTACGTCAACATTCCTTGAATTTGCAAGCTAAGGAATGTGATTATACAGCCAGAAGCTAATAGGGAGCGAGCTTTTATCATTTATCTAGACTCTAGAGGGTCTTGAATTATATATATATAATTCAAGGGTATAAAAACTTGTTTTTTTCTTATTAAGCTCATTATGTTACATATAAACAGGGTCCTAGACAAGTGGCAAAACGCTAGACGAGTAGAAATCGAATAGAATGATAAATGTTATTGTATGAAGATGACATAATATTTCGGCTATATAAGCTATAGCTTCCGCCCGCGACTTCGCCCGCGTGGATTTCAAATGTTTTATAGCCTATAGCCTTCATCGATAAATGAGCTATCTAACACTGAAATAATTATTCAAATTGAACCAGTAGTTCCCGAGATCAGCGCAACAAACAAACTAACAAACTCTTCAGCTTTATAGAATTAGTATAGATGACAATCCCATCATCATCATCATCATCAGTCTATCATCGTCCACTGCTGGACTTAGGCCTCTCCTATGGCACGCCACTGAGCTATCAATCGCATTCATAATTATAAATCATATCATCAATATTATTTATTCTATTCGATTTCTATTCGTCAAGCATTTTGTCATTTGTCTCGGGCCTCTGTCACGACATATTTCTAACAACAAACCAACGTTTTCTTTTATATACGCTTGTAACTTGTACCACACACCAAAGCACTACTTGGAATTGATTGAGACGAGACCTAGACGAGACTAATGCCGAGTTAATTTGACCCCCATTTAACGGGACCCCAGACCAGACCAGCTTTAATCTTTAATTGCTGCGTATTACGTTTGGAAATACGTTCTATTACACGGGTTATTACGGGATGTCTTGTGTGGAATATAACGGGTATGTTGATGTTTTTACTTCATAACATTACGCCTGTATTCCTCAAAGGAGTAGCCAGAGGAGCACATATAGTAAAGAAAGAAAAAGGTTTTATATGAGAGATTAAACACACAAAAACAAAGGAGAAAGGAAAAAAAATATAAAAGATAATCTTAAAATGAAACTTAACAAGGGAAGACAAAAAAGAAAGTACCCACAATTCGCTAGTTATGTTATAGGTCACAATGTAATAGGGGACGAGCCTATTGCCATTAACCGGGCACAAACCCAGACTTCGTGCTGCGACTGAGACTTGCCTAATGGAAAAATCCAGTCACACTATGCCTGACCCGGGATTCGTGACCACTAGACCTACCCAACGAGGCGGTCAGAGTCAGGGCATTGATATGCTCAAAATGTAAATAGGTATATTTTGTCTTAGACACCTGTGTGAAGGTATAAAAAATTATAAACAAATATTCACCTTATAAACAGAGACGAATAAAATGACGATTTCAGCATTGAGTTAGAATCTGTAACAAAAGAAGAAAACACAATTAAACATTATATATATAGAATTAGAATTATGTTTATTGATTGTCACAGGTAAAGAAAATATAATATTCAGATGGTTTAAAAAAATAACATTGGTATCACTGTAACGTACCCACAGGGTGTACAATATTATAAGTTAAGTGAAAAGGAGTACAGACTTAAAATAATAATACTTATCTATTAATCTATGATTATATATATTAATTTGTTTTTTCTATTAGAAAATCCGATAGATTATAGTAACATTTGCCTGTTAAATAGCATTTAAGTTTTTGTTTAAAAAGGTTATTATTAAGTTTTTTTATATCTTGTTTATTCTTTTTTTTTAATATGTTAAATAGACTTTGGAATCTTGTTATATAAAATGCGTGCCATGCAAAAAACACTTTTATGCAGCAGAGCGGTATTTGAAAACTTTACACATAACCTATCGTTATCACGTCGGTTTCTTATCACATTATCATTAAGACGGCTAAATAGATGCGGATTCGATTTTACAAAGTGATATAATATATTATGAATAGTAAAATTTTTGGAACCGAGGAATTATCATTTTGACATTATAAGCGCCTAAATTGGTTTATATGAAACTAGCGGCCCGCTCCGGCTTTGCACGGGTATAAAATATATAGCCTATGTCATTCAAAAATAACAGTATTTCTCCACTATTTAATGGATGTTATTAAACATATAAACCTTCCTCTTCAATCACTCTATCTATTTAAAAAAACCGTATCCAAATCCGTTGCGTAGTTTTAAAGATTTAAGCATACATAGGGATATAAGGACAGAGAAAGCGACTATGTTTTATACTATGTAGTGATAAAAAGATTTTTAAATTGATAAAGAAGTTTTTAAAAATGATGGACACAAGCGGGACTTTATCCCGCGACCTTCGCCGTACCGTGGCGCAGCTCTGCCAACCGAGCTATCGTGTCGCTGCTCGTACATCGAATTTCAAGTTCCCTTATAGTATTAACGTGTTAAGGGTGACGTCAGGACTGTGTGTGACGTAACATCTGTTAAAATCTATGATTACCATCTCAGTGTTACATCTTTATAGCTATAAATCATAAATAAGCAAAGCTATATATACTATATATTTCACTGTCATGTATTTTACCCAAATTGTAAATGAGAGAATAACCGATCTATATTAATATTTTTTATTTGACTTTGATGCTACTCGTATTCTCATTTTAGGTATATTGTGTAGCTCATTATTCTCTCATACTTGAAATGATTGTTAAACATTCATACAACATATTTTTAAAAGAGTAACTATGGAGTTTCTTGCCGGTTCTTCTCCATAGAAACGACTTTTTGGAACCGTGCAACTAGTTTGACGTTTTGTAAGTGCTCTTTTGTAGCCTATATGAAATAAAAACATTATGACTATGACTAAATTAAGAATTTGACCTAAACCTACTACTTATTATGACAAATATCAAAGTTTGTGTCTTTGTATGTTTGAATGTTTGTTACTCATTACGCGGAGGGGCTCGTAGCTACGTGGCTGCCGCGCAGATCAGTCGATTTGCGAGGTTAAGCCGTGCTCACCGCGGTCAGTCTTGTGATGGGTGACCGATTTAACATGTCGAGACCCCTCCGTGCTTCGAAAGGCACGTTAAGCCGTTGGTCCTGCGCCTGATCTCTCTCCGGTCGTGTCGGTCTTCCGTCCCATCGGACTATGAGAGTGAGGGAATAGGGAGTGCACCTGTGTCTGCGCGCATACTTGTGCACTATAATATCTCCTGCGTAGTTGGCTAGTCTCTGCTGAGACAGGCCGCCGTGACCGAAATTCGGTCAGGAGAACAGGGCCCCTAGTCTGCTATTTTTATAAATTCGTCATTCCAACACGATCCAATTCCCATCCCATTGTCATTTTGCTAAAAGTTCGTAATCTGCTAAATTCATAATGGTCGATCATTGGTCTGTCAATGGTCTCGTAATAGAATGGTGGTAGAATGACATTATCGTATTGCCATTATTATAAAACCCGTTACTAAAAATGATTTTCGAAAAACTACTACTAAATTTGAACATTTAATTATGCCAGATTTCTTTTTTTAATCTTTCTACATATTATCTATGATATTATTTAATAATGTTCTATGCAATCTTGTTCGTAATTAGCAAAAACATGATAAAACTCAATAATATTTTATGTTTTGCTGTCAAATGTGACATTACTGCTCACTGACGTCTGACGTTAATCTGTTTTTATTTGTTGTGGATATATACGTTACCATAATAAATTGTAGTCTGTGAGTTAACTGTCAAAATTTTAGCAGATTACCGTCTACGTCTGTCATTGATTTGTCATTATGTACGAGATTACCATTCTATGCCATTTCTTTCAATGGAGTGTCAGTGGTTGACCACTGGAAAGTCATAATGGCGCCATTATGTTAGCAGATTACCAAACTTGTCAAAATCAACAATTATGAAATCAATGATAGACCATTCTGACACTATTGTAATAGCAGACTTGAGGCCCTGAACTCATTACGCAAAAATATCTTTTTCACGCAAACGAAGTCGCGGGAGAAGACTAGAATACCTAAACTAACTTTTGTCATTGACTCAAAGACTAGACGCCAGGTGTTTTTAATTCAATATTCCATACTCGTCACAACCGACATAACATAACATAACATCACGCCTGTATTCCCCGAAGGGGTAGGCAGAGGAGAACATATAGTACACCCACATTTCGCCAGTTATGTTGTAAGTCCCAATGTAATAGGGGGCGGGCCTATTGCCATCAACCGGGCACAAATCCAGACTCGTTGCTGCTACTGAGAATTACCTAATGGAAAACTCAGTAACACTTTGCCCGACCCGGGATTTGAACCCAGGACCTCTTGCTCAGCAGTCGCGCGACCACTAGACCAACGAGGCAGACAACCGACAATTCTTTGAATTTATTTCCAATTTGGTGTGAAACGCATATACCTCTATATTGATTGCTGACGAACGCTAATTAATGATAACTACTTAAGGGGACGTTACTATAGATTTCTTTTTGTTTGCCTCGTTGGTCCAGTGGTGGATAAGTGCGACTGCTGAGCATGAGGTCCTGGGTACAAATCTCGGTCCAGGCAAAGTGTTGTTGGGTTTTACGTGTTAATTTTTAATAGCAGCATTGATTCTGAATTTGTGCCCGGTTAATGGCAATAGGCTCGCCGCCTATTACATTGGGGCCTGTAAC
Organism: Abrostola tripartita; assembly: GCA_905340225.1. NCBI lineage: Eukaryota > Metazoa > Arthropoda > Insecta > Lepidoptera > Noctuidae > Abrostola > Abrostola tripartita. The sequence continues at coordinate 1,703,380 of HG996510.1, read as the reverse complement.
ATAACTAGCGAGGCTGTAAATACACGTCTGCCCACCCCTTAGAACGAGCAGGTACGTAATATATATTCCGTGATTGGCGCAGTGGCTAAGCGATTAGACTGCTGCGCTAAGGGTTGCGGGTTCGATTCCCGCACGGGGCAATAATTTGTGCGATCCACATTTGATTGTCCCGAGTCTGGGTGTTTTGTTTGTGTATGTGATATTTCATGTTTGTGAAACGCATCTACAATACAGGAGAAATTCCTAGTGTGGGGCGACGTTTTTAAAAAAAAAAAAAAAATCCTTGGTCTTTGCTTAACCTTATACAAAAAAAAGTGACCTTTACATGTAAATCTAACGCACAAAAGTATTACCCAACCCAGATATCGAACCTACGGTCCATAAACCACTCGTGCAGACTGCCAGGCAATGAGGCGTCATACTATTTGTTTAAAGAAACTAAATTATGCGTGTTAACTAGGCCAGTGCGCGCACGCAGATAATGAGTTATCCGTTCCAAGGCGTTTGAGTACTGATTAAGCGATTAATTAACGTTTTTAAGGCGCATGCGTGGATTTAATAAGTCTCCATGAGTGATGATATATTTATACTCCTTTAATCTACGTCATACTTTGAATAATTCCACAATGATTCTAACTGACTAATTAAAATCAATATAGAACACTCTTGCAGGCTGAACGAAGGTGGTCTTGATGAGGAAAATCAAACTACCGGATTATAATTTACTAAGTTTATTTAACTTGACCCGAATCACGGTATAGTAGTGCTATTTCGCTCACAAAATAAAATAAATATTTCTAGACTATAATATAGGATGGCACGTAACGAAACCATAGCGCGATCTAACTGCTATTCCTGCCGACAAACTGTCACACAGTTTGGTGGGTTTATTTATTTTGTGTAACGTGTTAAATTTAATAAATGTTTTAATTATTATTATTATTATTAACTCGATCCCAACGCCATCTATTGAACAAAAAGTTAAACTTTGTATCATCGCGCTATGATTTCGCCACGAACACAGGCAGAGGTGTGTAGTAACGCTTACATTACGCCAGTTACGTTAGGATAATACCAAGATAGATGCCACACTATTTGGAATCATTCTTTATCTCCTAATACAAAAATCATCAGCACTGATAGCCAAGATGTATGACAGCTGGACTGCCAAGTCAAATGTCGCAAGTTCAAACCCCGGCACGCACCAATGTCTTTTCGAATTCATGTGCGCACTATACATTAGTTATCAGTTGCTAAAAACGGTGAAGGAAAACATCGTGAGGAAACCGGCACACCTGAGAGATTTTTCAACGGTGTGTAAAGCCATGTCAGAGGCCTACAGGCGGTTTAAACTCTGACACCAGGTTGTTCATCAACCTTACGATAAGAAGAAGATCACATCAGCCTATTGCAGTCCACTGATGGACGTAGGCCTCCCCCAGGGTACGCTACAAGGCCCGTTCTCCAGTTAAATGCAGTAAATTATAACTCAGGATTACAACCTAGGACCACCCAATAATATAATTTTTTAAACCTATCATAAAGTACTGTAAAGTCCCCATAAAGTATTATTAAAATAAAATAGGTTTTATTCATACGTTACGATCGACAGCAGTTTTATAAATGTCGGTGTGTCCGTAAATATTTTTTTACGTCGCTGTAAACATGGGAGAGTGGATGTGGGTGGACAGGTTTTATTTTGTATTAGACTCTTATGTAGGGTGGCTAGAGATGCGAGATCGGTGAAAGTGTGGGTTCGAGTCCCGCTCGTGTCCATCATTTTTCAATTTTCCTAAGCGATTAGATTGTGCGCTAAGGGTTCGATTCCTACACGGGACAAAAATTTGTGTAATTCGTAGATGTTTGTCCCAAATCTGTTTGTTTGTGTATGTGATATTTCATGTTTGTGAAACGCTAAAAAAAACACCTTAAGGTTTTAAAGTTTTTCATAAAGACTAAATGTATTCTTATTTTTCACTTCAATACTTGATTAATATATTAGTAGTAAATAAGTATTTTTTAAGACAAGAACCTTAGTCTGTCCGGAAAATCTACTACGAAAAATCTCCTAATACAAAAGACATCAACGCGCACAATTAAATACTACCCAAAAAAGAAGTGTAATCTTTATACCTAAGTCTTCAAAATTCGCTTAAGAATTCTATTACTTATATGAATATCATATTATATTCTATTATGAACTAAACCCAAAACCGGGTCCAAAGTAACAATGAAGAGAAAAAAAAACTTGACCACGGAGACCGCTGCTTGACATCGTTTATTTAATAATTATCTCCCATTTCACACATTAATACATTACAGCACGAAAAATAAGAAACTAACACACATACTACATACAGCCTTAGTTCTGCGTCATGAACAATGGCGACTGTTCTGCCTACCTACGATAAGCAGCGTTCAATATCACAATCACTGCTTGTAGGTAAACGCAGACGTCGCGACCTTTCGCCTACATATCGGTCACTGTCTCATTAACGGGACGCTATGTGTGGTACAAGGGATAAGAATAACGACCAATCTATGCTATCTATACGAACTCTCTGTAAAAAATGTTCTCCTGTATACTATTTATACGAATGTCATTCTCACGCAATTTCGGTCACGGCGGCCGATCTCAGCTGAGACTAGCCAACTACGCAGGAGATATTATAGTGCACAAGTATGCGCGCAGACACAGGTGCACTCCCTATTCCCTCACTCTTATAGTCCGATGGGACGGTAGTCCGACACGACCGGAGAGAGATCAGGCGCAGGTCCAACGGCTTAACGTGCCTTCCGAAGCACGGAGGGGTCTCGACGTGTGGAAACGGTCACCCATTACAAAACTGACCGCGGTCAGCACGGGTTAACCTCGCAGCTAGGCAGTTAGTAGCTACGAGCGCCTCTCTGTTAATGTTGTCTTCTGGTATTTGAATACTATGACGACCTGATTGGCTTAGAGGCTAAGCGATTAGACTGCTGCGCTAAGGGTTGCGGGTTCGATTCACGGAAGGGACAAAATGTATGCAATCCGCAGATGATTGTCCCGAGCCTGGGTGTTTGTGTATTGATACAACGGACGAACGATACAGGAGACACCTAGCGTGGGGCGACGATTAGAAAAAAAAAACAATCAGGATTTCCGAACTTTCGGAATCGAAACCGATTCGTAACATCCCTAATGTGATGTGAATTAGTCCCGTGAAGCCCGCTGTCGCTTACCACTTGGGCCGCAGCCATTTGGTCAGTTCAAAGGCCTAGCCAGTGTGGATATATTTATATAACCCTGGCAGTTACGAAACTATGCTCAGAGTTATAAGTGTCGAGTTAACGTATTAAATATGTAATGTAACGTTTTTGTCGAGTGTACTACAGTGTTATGTCAAAATAGGTACATTGTTGTATCTTGTGCGATTCATCAAGTCAGCCTATCGCAGTCTATAGCTGGACGTAGCCCTCTACCAGGGTACGCCACAAGGCCTACTCTATCGTTTTCGCCACCCAGACACTACCAGTTACCTGGAATAGTACGCCGGGAATTGGGGGCCGTTTTCTTTGGACCCTCTTCATAGGGGGTTTTGCTCATAGTCACCACGCTGGGCAGGTGGGTTGAAAACCGAATTATGGTGAACGATACTTTCACTGGGGAACGCTGCTGCACAACCCACCAGAAATATCCATTAGTCACTTCATATGACACCCACGGCAGGAAAGGGGGTGGTCTATTCTAGGCCGAAAACCACACGAGCATATGATATGATTGAGTGCGCAATTCTATTCTTCTTCGTAGCGAGTCAATGGCAAATTTAAATTAATTTTTTGCGGCCCAAAACTTCGCAATTCTATTTGTCACCAAAAACAATTCATGTGCCTGATGACTGATACTTGTGCAAATAGGCAACTATTGTCGCTCGTAGAAGCTCTTAACTAAGAAGCTAGAAGAGAAGTGGCGAACCCAGTATGGGCTCGATAAAGGCAATAGGCTCCATGGGACGTATTCCTCCGTATTGGCATGAGAGAGGTGTCTCATACTAATATGTAGAAAAATAATTGTCTTTTATCGAGCCTATACTGGGTTCGCCACCTCTCTTCTACCTTCTGCGTCGAGGGAGGAGAATAGTAAATAATATTATTCATATAACAAGAACACAATAACTATAATAAAGTCATGAACTCTCGTCCTAAGTGAGTGACGTAAGGGTCGGTTGTAACAATGTCGAAAGTGACAAGAGACGGCGCGTGGTTTGGTAACTTTATCATTGTTATAAGTCGACTACTTTAATAGCGGCGCTTGGCTTAGGTTATTCTAGCAGCGTGTTTATTTTGGCAGCTACTTGAGGCTTGATTGAGGAGAGGTTACTCATAAAGATATTTATAGTAAAGACTAGTTTTTTTATTATTGGATGCAGTACACAATATTTCTTTTACCAGAAAGTCGTCATTTTCGGGCCCTAATTTGGGGCGTTTGCTAGGTCTCCTGCGAAACTTAGGTTGCACAGACAGACCAGTAGCACGGCTAATAATATACGCTCCTACTGCAACTACTAAATTGACGTTTCATAAGCGACTGTAAATAGTTTACGTGAAATTAAAACATTTTTAATTTGAATTTAGCTGAGCTTCTTCTTCTTGCAAGTAGTTCTGGGCACAAGTAAAAAGCCTCCACGTGTGACGATACTTGAGTACGTCCGGCGTACCCTGGATGGTCAACCTCGTTACTATCCTTGTTGACTGACCAATCTCTACACCACGACATGACCCATTCCATGTGGGTATTGGCTCATGTCAATACGAAGAAAACGGCATTAAAAGTGATATTCCAGACTATTGTCATTCACAAGACATTGAAACTAGGTTTGCATTCAAAAATCATCAAAAATCGATAAGTCATCAAATTCGATGACCTATCGATTATACGAATATAGAAATGATGAAGATTTATTAAAATATTTGCGTTAATATAATCATAAAATCATCAATTAATCACACTAATATTATAAAGGTGAAAGTTTGTGAGTGTGTTTGTATATTTGTTACTTCTTCACGCTCAAACGACTGGACCGATTTTGATAAAACTTGGTATGGAGGTAGCTGACATTCTGGATTAACATTTAAGCTACTTTTCGTCCCGAAAAAATATAACGGGCAACATCGCGGGGCGCTGCTAGTATTACCTAATTCTCTAAATATTGCGTCACACAAGTTGAGCAGCGCTCTACACAATGTTGTGTTGTTATACCAAATATGTTTTTTCAAGTAATTCTCTTGTTACCCACAGGGTCAGATCAGACAATATGAACTGTGGATGAATGTGCTATTGTGTTTGACAGTTATCGTAATCATGTTACTTGCGATTAACTGATTATGTCTATAACCTAGGCAGGCAGGTAGGCTGCATTGAGTAATATAAAGTAGTTTATACACAGCGGGACTCATCGGAGTCTACATACAAACTGTTCAATACAGTTTTGTGGACCATAGTTTTACTATAAGATACGATTACCCGAAAAGTTAAAAAAATATATAATTATATTATCTTATATTTTGTCCCACTGCTGGGCAAAGGCTTCTCCGTCTTCTTCCAAACGACTCAATCCTTCGCAGTTTATGACCACGTGCGTTTCGCGTCTGTGGTCAGATCAAGGTCTTAATAATAAATTAATTTAAAAAAAAGAGGTGTATAGTACACCCATATTTTGCCTATTAAGTTTTGAGCCCCAATGTAACAGCAAGTCTATCACAAATCCTCCAAAACGGCTCCGAGCTGTTACTGATAATAATTATTGAATGAAAAAAACATATATTAAAAAACCAATGCCCAACCTGGAAATCGAACCTAGGACCTTACGCCCAGCAGACACGCGACTGGACTAAACCATCGAGGCAGTCTACTTTGAGTAGGTACCGGAGTATGTTATTTTGTGTATATATTTTGAGTATGATATAGTATTTATAGTATTTTTTTTATATATACCTAAGCGATAAGAATTTATAGCACCTAACTATTAGATTTAAATATTTGTACACCAGAAATGGTAGAATATATATGTGACTATACAAAATATACACCTAAATTGTACTATATTCTGACAAATAAATTATTTCTTTCTTTCTATAATAAGCAATTGAAGGATAATATTAAATTACACTATTTACCGGAGTTTCTTGCCGGTTCTTCTCCATAGAAACGACTTTTTGGAACCGAGCAACTAGTTTTGACGTTTTGTAAGTGTGTGTAGTGTCTTTTGTAGCCTATATGAAATAAAAACATTATGACTATGACCGAAAAAGGAAATAAATATTGTACACAAAGCTTGCAAAACTCAAAATATACGATTGTACAAGCACAAATACATATTATTTCTATTTATTGTTTTCGAGATGCGGAAGACGAAATAAACATATCAATGGATTGATAAAACGAGAGATTTATGTCGAGTGCCACAGAGTAGTGAAATACAGAGGGACCATGTCTTTTTGTGTGCAAAATATTGCACTGTTATGCCCATAGGAAAGGTCTATGTCCAGCAGTGGACTAAGATAGGCTGATGATGATGCAATGTACTGTGTAATGATCTAACGTCAAGATTTACAAGAGCTTGATATTATGTATTGTTTGTATGATTGATTAGATGTATGCCTGTCACATTGTTCTAATAATAATTATCGAAAGGTCTGAGAATTAAATTTGGAGTCACTTCGATTTCCGGAGCGAGCAAAATGTGCAAAAACTTTACCTTCTTTTTTTAGATAATTATCAGAGGCAGCATCAAGTCTGAATCTTAGGATGGGATGGTTATAGGCTCGTCTTTATAACATTGGGACTTATGACAATGCGTTATGTGGTGTACTATACACCTCTGCCTACCCTTTCAAGGAATCATCATCATCATCAGCCGGAAGACGTCCACAGTTGAACATAGGCCTCCCCCTTATAAGAGGGGGGGGGGTCCATAATCCCCACGCTTGGCAAGCAGCTTAGGGATCGCAGTATTGGTGGTCAAGTTACAGAAGACGCTGCTGCCCATCTTCTGGATTTTCCCGTAGTCGCCGCTTACGACACCCACGGGAGGAAAGGGGGTGATCAATTCTAGGTCGGATACCACACGGCTCAAGGAATATAGGCTTGATATTATGCAGCGGATAAACAATATACCTATTTTTGTATTTTATAATAATGTTTGCAAATCAATAACAACAAGAAATGGGTCTTCTGCGTAAACTTTGGTAGTAATATTGTGTGGAGGTAAATCAGCTGTGGGTACCGGGTTCGATGCCGACCCGTCACCCACGTGAAAGTTATGCTTAGTGCATAATAGTGAAATTGTGTCGATTTTATGATCGTTCCGTTATCGTTATGACGTTGCAATTATGGGGTATGCAGATTACTGAACCAGATTTGTGTTTGTAATTAATTCAATCAGTATTTTTACAAATTGAAGTAAGGCTAAGTGGAATGCTGCGATAAGGGTTGCGGGTTCGATATCTGTACGAGGCATTTTATGTGATTCGTTATTATTTATCCCGTCTAGGTGTTCTGTATCACAATACAGGTAATATTTTAACTGTGAACAGCATTGTCCATCCAACTACAACTCTAAATTTTAATACCCTAATTGTGTATACTATTTTTTTACAACAAAAATATTAATTATTTAAAAAAAACGTCTCCCCACTCTAGGATTTTCTCCAGTAAGGTAGGTGCGTTTAACAAACATGAAATATCACATACACGAACACCCAGACTCGGGACAATCATCTGCGGTTCACACAATTTTTTGGAAAAGTACGGGAATCAAACCCGCAAGTCCCAGCACAGCAGTCCAATTGCTTAGCCACTGAGCCAAGCAGGTCGTCAACAAATTTAACCGACTGTTCCGCCCTAAATCATTGTGTACACTTCCTAAAAGTCAACAGACTTATTTTAACTAAAACATCTGTGTACACTAGGATTAACAATGGTACGCAATTTGGTACACAATGGTGTTGATTATTTCCTTGTTATATTATAAATGATAACCCGATTGGCGCAGTGGCTAAGCGATTGGACTGCTGCGCTAAGGGTAGCGGGTTCGATTCCTTCACGGGACAAAAATTTGTGCGATCCGCAGATATTTGTCCCGAGTCTGGGTGTGATATTACATGTTTGTGAAATGCACCCACGATACAGGAGAAAATCTTAGTGAGGGGCGACGTTTACAAATATCTGCGGATCGCACATATTTTTGCCCCGTGCGGGAATCGAACACCCAACCTTTAGCGCAGCAGTCTAAGCGCTTAGCCACTGCGCCAATCAAGTCGTCGAATACATAGGTGATGCCAGTCCAATAGCAAGTCACTCTGTATATCCCTTCATGTGTAACAGTCGTAAGCATAGCACTAAAATCATCATACTAACTCAGGCGAGTCCGCAGTACACGACTAGTTTAAAATTACGACAGTAACCAATAGTATTTTCAGTGCCGTTAACCGTTTTGGGGCCTCAGGGCTAATGGTTTCTGCGAAGGTGCAAGGTCCTGGGTTCGAAGCCCCGGTCAGACACAAAATAACACGGATGAGATGTCTTTTGTAATGCGTGTCATTTAGAATTGTGGGGTTCGTGTAACTGTATAGAAATTGTTTGGTTTTAGAAATGTAAGAATACAATTCTTGTTATTGGCTAAGAAAGTTGGTTTAAGTAGCGAACCTAATTTGGGCTCTATAAATGGCTATAGGTTCGCCACTTATTAGATGGGACTTAGCAAAATGGATAAAGAAGAACACCTCTGTCTACTCCCTAGAGAATAGTTGGTATTAGTAAGTGTAGGTGTAGGTTTGGATACTACCTTGATTGAACTTAAGGTTCTAGTTAGTTATTTTAAAATAAGCTGATAAAAAAAAATACTATAGGTAATAACATTTTGACTGACCCGGGTCTCGAATTGACGGCCTCGCGTCACGTTGCAAACATTACACTAAAGGGAACCAATGAAATTCCACTTCAGAGGTGTCAGTCACCTACCTATGACACATAAGCATGGCATGTAGCGACGATACAGTTAGCGACAACAACTTAACATGACATCACACCTGTATTACCTGAAGTGTTAGGCAGAGGTGTATAGTTCACTCACATTTCGCCAGTTATGTTGTAAATCCCGATGTAATAGGGGGCGAGCCGATAGCCATTCATCACCAGCCGAAAGACGTCCACTGTTAAACATAGGCCTCCCCGTTTAAGGGGGGGGGAGGGTAGCCATAATCCCCACGCTTGGCAAGCGGCTTGGGGACCGCAGTGTTGGTGGTCAGGTTACAAAAGACGCTGCTGCCCATCTTCTGGGTGTTCCCTTAGTCGCCTCTTACGACACCCCCGGGTGGAAAAGGGGTGGTCAATTCTAGGCCAGATACCACACGGCACTTCGAGGACTACAGTTGATTAATTGTATGCATTTCGTGAGGTAACAAACACAAATATACTTTCACGTTTATGGCGTCGGATTGTCAGAGGTTAAAGTTTGCTTCCGTAGATAAAAAGCGTGTTGATGATACCACTTTTGAGTTATTCATATAAGTTTTACATAATAAGTATTAATAATCATAAATTCATCATTTGAGGGGCTTGTAGTGACATGTCTTCCGCGCAGATCAGTCCATTTGCGAGGTTACGCCGTGTTCGCCGCAGTCTTGTGATGGATGACCGTTTGCTCATGTCGAGACCCCTCCGTGCTTCGGAAGGCACGTTAAGCCGCTGGTCCTGCGTCAGATCTCTCTCCAGTCGTGTCGGTCTACTGTCCCATCGGACTATGAGAGTGAGGGAATAGGGAGAGCACCTGTGTCTGCGCGCATACTTGTGCACTACTATATCTCCTGTGTAGTTGGCTAGTCTCAGCTGAGACAGGCCGCCGTGACCGAAAGTCGGTCAGAAGAACATTATTACATAGGTATTATCATAGTCTCATTGTTACCCAATCAAGACAAAGATCAGCTTTGACAAGCTAGACGCCAGTGAAAGTCAATTAAATAATTATGTAAATTAAAATAACGGAAGCTTCTGTATAATTAATGTATTATTAATTCAGTGATATGCGAGTTAGAAGAATTTGAGTAGCGCTAAATTTAGTTTGAACCAGCTTTTGCATGCGGTGTCACTCGTATCCGAGACTTTTTAGTGACAAGTGTAAAATATCGTTGCCGTGTGGTATTCGGCCTAGAATTGACCACCCCTTTCCTCCCGTGGGTGTCGTATGAGGCGACTAAGGGAAAATCCAGAAGATGGGCAGCAGCGTCTTCTGTAACTTGACTACCAACAATGCGATCCCCAAGCTACTTGCCAAGCGTGGGGATTATGGCAACCCCTTTAAGGGGAAGGCTTTTGTCCAGCAGTCGATGTCTTCCGGCTGATGATGATGATGATGAGAATAAGTTGACTTCTTTTTTGTGGTTTGCGACTGCTGAGCGTGGGGATTATGGCTACCTCTCCCCCTCCTTCTAAAAAGGGAGACGTTCGTTCAACAGTGGACGTCTTCAAGCTAATGATGGTGAGTATAGTACTGTTGCTTTTCTCATGTGCTACTTAGTGTACCCGGATCAAACGTATCTAAGGTTTTAATCCCGGTCATGACAAGATAAAAATACCTGACGAACAGAAGTTCGTCAGGTATTTTTGATGACCTTGACCTGAATTAACCTTTGACGACCTAACTGGCGTAGTGGCTAAGAGATTGGACTGCTGCGCTAAGCGTTGTGGTTTCCATTTCCGCACGGGACAAAAATTTGTGCGACCCGCAGATGTTTGTCCCGAGTCTGGGTGTTTGTGTATGTGATATTTCATGTTTGTGAAACGCACCCACGATACAGGAGAAATGCCTAGTGTGGGGCGATGTTTTAAAAAAATTACGCTATTGTATTAGGTAAAAATACACCTGTGATGTGAAGTTAACCGAGTTATTATTGGGAATTAGAAGAATCTAATTCCCAATAATAACTCGGTTAACTTTAAAATTAGCACTTAGTACATTGAGATTAGATCTATGTACATATGTTATGATTATTTAATTTACAAGACAGACCGGTCATTTGTAAGGTATTTATTATAACAACTTCGTTCCACACTAGGAATTTCTCCTGTGTCGTGGGTGCGTTTCACAAACATCAAATATGACATACACAAACACCCAGACTCGGGACAAACATCTGCGGGTCGCACAAATTTTTGTCCCGTGCGGAAATGGAAACCACAACGCTTAGCGCAGCAGTCCAATCTCTTAGCCACTACGCCAGTTAGGTCGTCAAAGGTTCATTCAGGTCAAGGTTTTTTCTTTAAAACCTCTATCTAAGTTACCGTTATTTTTAAGGTCGTGGGTTTGATCCCCATGTGAAGCAAATATTGGTGTGTTTAAATATGAGTAAGCGTCCTGAAGATGCAGGATAAAATACATTACAAAGTTTGTTTTATCATTGACACACTAAAGTTATTGACTAACATTTCCCACGTATTATCGGAACCAAATTAGCAGGCCAAACCACTCATCCGCACAGGAATCGAACCCATGACGGTTATCTAATTTAACGGTTTAGCTACACAACCGGATAATTAATTTATTATATTTATTCACATAAGTACATAAAATATAATGATAACGTGTGAATTATACCAATGAATAAAACAGGTTTGTTAAATCGATATAAATAATTCAGATTTTAGGAAGTTATTTAAGTTTGATATCATGTAGATTTAAAATTAAAATTCATTTTTATCGAATATTATGTATAAAATTGTATATAAACTGTCCAGGGAAACTAAGATGAGCAAAAGACACTTCTGCCTTCCTCTTTGTGGAATATTATAATCGGTTTATAGAAATGTATTTCTTATAAAAACTTTACAGTTCATTTATAATACGAAATACATAATTACATTTAATATAAAAGAAAATACATTTCATTCCTCTGGCACATGCTTATAAGTTAGAGAGATTGTGTAACTTAAAATAAAAATTAATTACTATTATATTTATATCATGCGTACATATTTTCTTAGTTTAATTTTAAAAGTATTAATGTTTTCACAATCCTTTATTTCTGCGGGGAGCTTATTATACTATTAGTAAACCGATTTATGAGTCCACAAAACACAATACAATAGATCAAATTAAGTATTTTGATATCCATATTTCACAATCCTGCACCTCCTGGGGACTTTTCATGGCTGTTCTTTTATAGAGCAGTTGTGTGTTGTCCCTAGCTGGTGTCCCATTCCCTTTAAGATTAAAGTTCTCAACGGGTCTCTGCGTGTTGGACCTGTGTCCCCACGTAAGCCTTTTAAAAGACCGGGTATCATCCGCACGGTGGATAGCCAAAGTGAAAAAGAAAGCGATACCTACATACTTATTAATAATAATAATATTTATACCGCCTGCAGCTAGGACCCTGATCCCGTTGCCGGTTGGCGACTATTTTTTATATTTTAAATATATTTTATTTTTATTTTGCTTTTTTTGTACATAATATATATTTCAAAATGTAATTTATAAGTAAAGTTTTAAATATAGGAAATAATATTTTATTCTTATCCAGAAATATAAGCGGCCTATTTGCCTTAGCTGTTATAGGTAATCGAATCAGATGAACTGTTTGCCGCAGTGCTAAGCGATTGGAGTGCTGCGCGATAGGATATTATTAGTATGTACTTTTATTATCTTTAGAGCACTTTTCTCACCGTCATACTAAATTCGTAACATAATCCTTTCGTGCCCTCTTGTGCCCGTCTCCAATATGACGCTCTTGTAATGTGAGCACTTGATTGCACCGATTTGTGCCCATCTTTTTATCTTTTCCTTCAGTAATACAGCAGCTGACGGTTTATACCGACTTTTGTGTATAAAGGGTTATGTTTTTAAGTTACATGGAAGGAAGGCATCGTAGTGATCTGCGGCGGCAGAGACGCACATTTTTTTTTCTTTCTTAGAAAACGTCGCCCCACACTAGGAATTTCTCCTGTATCGTGTGTGCATTTCACAAACATGAAACATCACATACACAAACACCCAGACTCGGGACAAACAACTGCGGATCATAAAAAAAATTGTCCCGTACGGGAATCGAACCCTAAGCGCAGCAGTCCAATTGCTTAGCTATCGCACCAATCAAGTCGTTAAGCACACTCACATTTCACCATTTAAGTTATAAGTCCCAATGTAATAGCGGGCGAGCGTATTGCCGTTAGACTCATCCAGACACCGAGCTGCTACTGAGAATTACCTAATCAAAAAACCCCAGTAAGACTTTGCCCTATCCGAGAATCGAACCCAGGTCCTCACACACTACTAACGAGGCAGACAAATTCACGAATCAGCGCAATAAAGTTATTTGCTTTTTAATATACAAGTTAGTGACGTCACAATTAGCCTTGACCGCTATTAACCGCAGGCCTTGGGATTTTCGTGTTATTATTAGAAACTGCATACGTGATTTACCCAGAAAAACGGTAAATTGTAAGTCACAATTTACCGTTTTTCTAAGTTATTTTGCGTCTCACCATTTCTTACTAATAAATTTCAACATTACTTCACAATAACGTTGTCGAAATATTGAATGATCTAATAATTTCTTGCTATCTTTAAGCCTAATATCTGCTGTGTGCGGTTAGACACTTATTTTTTTGCAAAAAATATGGAGGTTCCATGAAATATGAGGCGAGCCTATTGCCATTAAACGGACACTATTATAATTCACAAATCCTAACTTACAGAATATTTTCTGACGGAAAAACTCTGTAACATTATTGTGTAACATGCAATATGAGGTGAGGCCATTACACGGACACTATTATAAATCACAAGTCGTAAATGGCATTAAACAGGGTTTTGTGAAAATATAATGGGGAGGCCTGTGCCGAGCAGAGGGACACCAAACAAGCTACTTAAAAAAAATCGTAACTTACAGACATTTTTCTGACGGAAAAACTTTGTAAAATTACTGTTGAACCTATACATGCGTATAGTTTACAACTTGTATGGACAACCCATTACTAATAAGGTGTCTATATGCGGTGAACTTAATCAAAAACTAATTAAAATACTGTTCTTTAATATGAAAAATATAATTAGGTACGTGAAGTCATTAGTTTTGTAATAAATATAGGTTTAATTATAATGTCAGACAGATACAGATAATATGCATAAAAACTTGTCTCATTTATTATGCATTCCCTTATATAGCATACACTACGATAACGTTGATTAATATTATGTATGTAATGACATGCATAGGTATATATCTGACAGAAGTCTGTCGGTGTTGTATTATATTGATGCGTGTAGATATGCGTCTTACGTATGATAAATATAAAGTCTGTATACTAATTTAAATTATAAACTAACAGACATAAATACGCATAATTAAAAAAAATACGTATACACCCTGTATCAAAAATGTGTGATCGTTTTTAAGGATGTGGATCAGACCACCAGACATAGAGGAAGAAATATATAGAATAACTTTTTCTATGGTACCAATTGACAGACGATCAATGGGTCAAGCGTACATCCCAATGGACCCCTACACAAGGTAGACGTCAGCGAGGCAGACCCAAACGGAGATGGCGAGATGACCTGGACTCCTTTATGGAGGACTGGGCATCGACAGCCCTTGACAGAGTCGTGTGGAGGGAGAGTGGGGAGGCCTTTGCCCTGCAGTGGGACATTACAGGCTTGTAATAATAATAATGGTACCAACATCGTATACGAACACATTTGCTAAACCTTTTTAAGAGTTTAACCTTAAATATCCTAATTCTTGAGAACCTAACGGTACGAAGTGGTTAGTCGGATGTTGGTGTGGTATTCGAGTCAAAACACCTATACCTAATTAATAAATTTATATTTGACGACCTGATTGGCGTAGTGGCTAACCGATTAGACTGCTGCGCTAAGGGTTGCAGGTTTGATTCTCGCACGGGGCAAAAATTTGTGCGATCCACATTTGATTGTCCCGAGTCTGGGTATTTGTGTATGTGATATTACATGTTTGTAAAACGCACCCACGACACAGGACAAATTCCTAGTGTGGGGCGACGTTTAAAAAAAAAAAAATGTCCTATTTTGAGGCATTTTGGTGGCAAAGCTAGTTATTAGTATATTGCAACTAAAATATTGTTTCTTAGCCCTTAATGACAATTATTAAGCATGATAGTAATTATATATTAGTGTGTAATTTCGGCTACCTGGCTGCCAATAATACTTACTGACACACAACCTATTATTTGTTTGCATAGGTTATAGTAATAGTGTTTTTATTACACAGGCTACAATAATAATATCACGCCTGTATTCCCCGAAGGGGTAGGCAGAGGTGTACCTATAGTTCACCCACATTTCACCACTTATTTTACAGGTCCCAGTGTTATAGGGAGCGAGTCTATTGCCATTAATCGGGCACAAATCAAGACTCCATGCTGACACTTGAATTACCAAATGGAAAAACCGTTACACTTTGCCCGAGATTCGAACCTAGGGCGTCATGCTCAGCCGTAGCGTTTACCGACTACTTTACCAACGAGGTAGGCTACAAAAGAGCACTAATAAACTGTCAAATCAAGTTGCTCGGTTCAAAAGTGTCATTTGTACGGAGAAGAACCGGCAAGATACCCCATAAATATTCTCCATAGGAGCATGGATAAGGATGAAAGTTATAGGCATATAAAAAAGTAAATAGTAAAATTACATAAGTAATTCATTGGAGTATTTGCCATACAGTGGGATACTACAGGCTTATACAATAATTGATGTCATAATTATTCGTTTTACAGCTTATGTCAAGTTTAAATAGATCAATAAATTCAACGTGATGATGTTAAATAATATAAACAAAATTTAACGCAACCAAAATCACGACTAAAAGCTAGTACATTTTATGACATAGCAATATACTAGTGATGGGAATAGTCGATAAAATCTTATCGATATTTCACTGCCGACGTTAGAGAGGCTATAAAATGTACGTTACAAGTGTTACGACTTTATGTGGCTGTAAAATTTTAATAGATATTAAATTTATAATGTCAGCTGTCTTTGTTATATCTAAGTTGAATTATGGCTTAATAGGCAGTAGTATTAAGCTGAGTGCTTTTTTCTAACGATTTGGATTTAATTGTGTCTGTAAATTTTAATTTAATTTGGGTTTTAAATAAAAGCAATGGGAGCTATAAATATTAATGTTGGATGATAATATATTATGTGTTTATATATTACAGACGTTGTAAAACTGTTTTGATTGCCTATGTCATTACAGTTCATTATGTCAAAAAAATTATTGGAATTTTGGAACAAACGGTAGAATAATTCTAACATTCTTGTTTACAGAAGCATGCAGGTTTTATGTCATATATACAACAGCGCTTTTGCTTTCTAGCTATTATATATCTGAGTGGTTTTATTCGAAAATTATCTTTTCGTAGGCTAGTAAAATGGACCTAGGGAAGGTCCACTCCTATTCTTTTTTCGTTTTTTTTTTTTTTTTAAAACGTCGCCCCACACTAGGAATTACTCCTGTATCGTGGGTGCGTTTCACAAACATGGAATATCACATACACAAACACCCAGACTCGGGACAAAAATCTGCGGATCGCACAAATTTTTGTCCCGTGCGGGAATCGAACCCGCAACCCTTAGCGCAGCAGTCCAATCGCTTAGCCACTGCGCCAATTGGGTCGTCAGATTCGGTTTTATGGTGTTATTAAACTGAGAATTATCTATCTAAGAACTAACTGAGAATCAGTATATGCCGTACCGATACACGATTATGTTATTTATTTTAGCCTAACTAATGGGAGTCTTGTAGTCGAAATTCTGTAACTACATATTAAATTTCATATTTATACACTTTTTTCATTATAGGATTAATTATGTCAAATCTCACGCACATTGTGCGCGCAATTTACTTAAAAAGTACAGCATTTTGGCTATCATAATCGATCGAATATCGTTGATGTTATCGATACATACAGCCCATCACTACGCATTAAGGCGAACATGTCAGTGACAACGTGATCGCGCCTACGCGGATTCCTAGCGCTCTGTCATAGCCCAATAGCCTTGAGTCTATGACCTGGATAGGCTAGACATTTAGACTTTGATGATTTTGTAATGTATGTACATAATGTTACAAGGAATTTTGATTGTTAAAGAATCATAGGATTCCTATCCGGGACATTTATTTATCGTGATTGAGTGTTGATGTTCTTGTCGACTGTATAATTAGCGTATCGCGGTTTAATTGGGTGACGAGCAACACAAAGTCAGCCTAAGTTGATGACCTGATTGGCAGAGTGGCTAAGCGATTGGACTGTTCCGCTAAGGGTTGCGGGTTCGATTCCCGCACGGGGAAAAAATTTGTGCGATCCACATTTAATTGTCCTGAGTCTAGGTGTTTGTGTTGTGATATTTCATGTTAGTGAAACGTACCCACGATACAGGAGATATTCCTAGTGTGGGATGACGTCTAAAATAAAATTAACTTCCAATCGAATAACTATTATATTTATATAGTGTATATACTATATATATAGGTATATAAAAATAATGTGAGATTGTAAGTAAAATTTCATATTTTTTTGTCTTCTTAGGGATTACAGTAATGGTCATTTAAATGTATTAAAGACCTAATAATGAAACAAATCGCACGAGCCTTATTAACTTGACAGCCTTACCGAAACCTTTATTTAGTGATACTTTAAGTAATCATTAAATGTCTCTTGAGTTCAGCGATTAGTCTAATTTCAACGATGGAAAAGGTGGACTATATTAAACCTATAATCACGATTTAAAGACATGTATAATAACAGTTATAAGCCCTTAAACCTAATTTATCTTATTAAAGATCAGTATCAGCTCTGCATCTTGCATGTGAAACAAAATATTAGCGAGTAATTAAGAAATACCTATCTGTAGCATATTTAAAGTTCCATTACGTACTAAAAGATGCTTATTTCTTAGTAAGCGCATCATTTGATTACATTTTACATACGATAAGTCCACCCATAACAAGTACTATTTATAACATTGAACACGAAAAAATACATTGTAAAGGGTAATATCGACAATTTAAGTACACCACTATTTTCAATGATTTTTATCAGATATTTTATGATGCCGTAATAGTACTAAATAGGGTTTAAATGTCGTAAAAATATATTTTGTATCTTGTATCAGCTTTTATAGGCTGTATGCAGTTTGCGGGAACTGAATTTTTGAAGATTTTGTAGTCTGTGGCGTATTAATGGTGTGGATTTTGCCGCTAAGCTTTGATCTGGGATTTGCCAACTTTGTTTAATATTAATGACTTTACTTAGTGGCTAAATGACTGTCCCTACAACTATCATATTTCCAGCAAAGAAACAGCTTAACTCTAGGCTGTATGTATCTTTGAAGTCATTTTAAAGAGTTTCACGCACATTGTAAATCGTACAGACGAGTTAGGAATAGGAAGAATATTTTCAGTATGGGGTTACGTTTTTTTTATTTAACTATACATAACTTAGTGATAAGTAAGTAACCTTTTATTGGAACAAATATTTATGTAGTCTAACAAAATTAAATAAAACTAAATATTTTTGGAAGAGTCAACCTTAGCGT
This sequence comes from Abrostola tripartita, assembly GCA_905340225.1. Lineage (NCBI taxonomy): Eukaryota > Metazoa > Arthropoda > Insecta > Lepidoptera > Noctuidae > Abrostola > Abrostola tripartita. Next base: position 1,684,769 of record HG996510.1, on the reverse strand, counting down.
ATTTTTATTTGACTAGCTGCGAACTGCGTTGTTACCCGTACATTTTTCGGTATAAGAAGTAGCCTATGTCTTAATCCAAGCTGTCAGCTACGTCCATACCAAATTCTAGCAGAATCGGTCCAGCCGTTTGAGCATAAAGAGGTAACAAACACACAAACTTTTGCCTTCACAATATTAGTGTGATGGAAAGCAAAATCGGTAAACTAGGATCGCAGTGAAAACCCATCTTGCTTACCCTACATAGAAGGCGTGACATGAAGGCACAATGTTTACGTAAAAGATAGCGACAGGTAATTTCGCAATACCTAGTAACGTTATGTGCTTATTAAACCATTTCCAGTAGCATATTACGTGCCAAAAGACTTAATATGGTAATTGCAGTGACACTACCGCTTCCCGGGGAGGGAAAGTGAATTGCATATGTAATTATTACTAACAGTAAACTTAGCTGTTTGTTACACTATGTAATAACTACTGACGACCTGATTGGCGCAATGGCTAAGCGATTAGACTGCTGCGCTAAGGGTTAAGGGTTCGATTCCCGCACGGGGCAAAAATTTGTGCGATCCGCATTTGATTGTCCCGAGTCTTGGTGTTTGTGTATGTGATATTTCATGTTTGTGAAACGCACCCACGATACAGGAGAAATTCCTAGTGTGGGGCGACGTTATTCAAGAAAAACAAAAAAAATGTAATTATATTAATATGCGCGTGTATTCCCCGATGTGGTGGAAAATGCACCCACATTTCGCCAGTTATGTTTTAGGTTGGCATCGATACAATGACTGGTTCGGTTCGTGGCAATAGGCTCACCCCTTTTCACACTGAGATGTAGGTAATGGGCGAGCCTATTGCCACAAATTTGTGAAATAGAACAAAAATTAAATAGTATTTTTTGTCCCATCCAATCCATCGACTGCGATGCGACGAGGTCCTGGATTCGAATCCTAGGTCGGGCTAAAGTGCGACTGGGTTTTTCCATTAGGTAATTCTCAGTAGCAGCACGGAGTCTGGAATTGTGCCTGGTTGATGGCAATAGGCTCTCCCCGATATGTAGTGTACATAATAAACAGCTCTGCCTACGCCTTCGGGTGAAACAGGCATCATGTTATAATTACTTTTTTTATAACCGAAAAATATCCGAGTAAAAATATATGTATTCGATCATAAGAGCATTTTTTAAATCATTTAAATTGGTAAAATAAACAAAACTCTTTCTTAGTTGATCAATAGCTAGGAGTATTTATTTTCATCAGAAATTATTTTGTAATTTGTGTAAGAATTATTCACAATATTATTATCCAACGCAGATGACAGTAATGAACTGACAAGTAAAATTTAAACAGATAAATATGACTGCCTCGTTGGCTGACTGCTGAGCAAGAGGTCCTGGGTTCAAATCCCGGGTCGGGCAAAGTGTTACTGGGTTTTCCATTAGGTAATTCTCAGTAGCAGCACGAAGTCTGGATTTGTGCCCGGTTGATGGCAATAGGCTCGCCCCCTAATACATTGGGACGTACAACATAACTGGCGAAATGTGGGTGTACTATATGTACACCTCTGCCTACCCCTTCGGGGAATACAAGCGTGATGTTATGTTATGTTAAATATGTACGCATCATTAAAGGTAAATAGTCGTTTACCGTCTGTACAACTTAAACAAGCCCCCTTGCCATGAACTTTAAAAGCAGGACAGATTCCTTTGAGAAAGCGAGACGCCGATACGTGCAGTGTTGTGTGGCATCTCACTTCCACAACGGAAAGTGTCCTGCTTTATGAGTTCATGGTAAGGGGGCGGTCAATAGTAAACCAGTTAAGAAATAACATAAACACCGACAATTTTCTTTAAGTACAAATTACCATAAATTTAACACACTACTATTATTTTAAGTACGTACGTCACTTTAGTTTTATTAGGGTAGGCTAGATTTGAAGTGACAAAGCAATTATTATGTCTATTTATTTTTTAATAGGTATTGTATAGGTTATATAATTTACTATATAATATGCCGGTTTTACTCACGTGAATATTCCGGAATGCTCGAATAGTTTCGGACTTAAACAGAGCCTCTATGTATGAGCCGAACACGCGGTGGATTCGCGAGCCGAACGTTCGGCTTCAACACGACGTTGGGTCTGCAATAATCTATACCAATATTATAAAGCTGAAGAGTTTATTTGTGTGCTTAAACGCGATAATCTCAGGAACTACTGGTTCGATTTCGAAAATTCTTTCAGTGTTAGATAGCTTATTTATCGAGGAAGGCTATAGGCTATAAAATATTCGAAATCCAAGCAAGCGAAGTTGCAAGCGGCACCTAGTTACGTAAATAAAGCTGTTATATATTAAATAATATGGATAACATTCACGAGTTAGTAATTATATACTGGCTGTTTATTTGCGAGGTTTAAAACTTGACGGAATACTGAAATTTTTAGGGTACTATACATTAATTTATGAACACGAGCAGGACTTGAATTTGAACCTTTGCCGTACCGTGGCGCTGCTCTAACCAACTGAGCCATCGTGTCGCTTCTCGCACCCATCGAATTTCAAGTTCCCTTTTAGAATTTAAGTCTTAAGGGTGACGTCAGGTATTATCTGTTGGAATCTATGATTACCAACTCAGTGTTATACCTCTACAGCTATAAATCACTCAAACGATGATACCAAGCCAAGTTTTAAATAATTACAATAAGTTTAGCACGAATTGACTTGCATTTGCACATGACATTTTTATTGAGTGTATTGTACACACACATTTGTGTTCTTGAAACCTTGTATAGTATTTATTAATATGTTCGTTTAAACTAAATAGCGCGTCGTTACGGTTCAATCCCCACAAGGGGCAAATATTTGGATAACAAGTTAACATAGACACTAGATATTATGGCATTTTCCATAATCGCATTTTGAAGATGTTGTTTGTCCTTTATTTACGCTTTATAAAGGAGAGGCTCGTAGCTATGTGGCTAGCCCGCAGATCAGTCGATCTGCGAGGTTAAGCCGAGCACGCCGCGGTCAGTCTTGTGATGGGTGACCGTTTTCAGACCCCACCGTGCTTCGGAAGGCACGTTAAGCTGTTGGTCCTGCGCCTGATCTCTCTCCGGTCGTGTCGGTCTACCGTCCCATCGGAGTATGAGAGTGAGGGAATAGGGAGTGCACCTGTGTTTGCGCGCATACTTGTGCACTATAATATCTCCTGCGCAGATGGCTAGTCTCAGCTGAGACAGGCCGCCGTGACCGAAATTCGGTCAGGAGGACATTATTATAAAGGATATCTTTCTTTTAAAAGTCACCCACACAAAGCGCATATTTTTTATTAAAAAGAAATACCATATTTACCTCTAATACTGCGGTAAATTAACGGGAATCTGAAAAGAAGAAAACAATATTAAAACCTTGAAAAGTGAAAACCGAATCATAATATGAATTCAATGTTTCAAGTGTTTTTTTTTTTAGAAAACGTCGCCCCACTCTAGGAATTTCTCCTGTATCGTGGGTGCGTTTCACAAGCATGTAACATCACATACATAAACACCTAGACTCCGGATAAATATCTGCGGATCGCACAAATTTTTGTCGCGTGCGGGAATCGAACCCGCAACCCTTATCGCAGCAGTCCAATCGCTTAGCCACTGCACCAATCGGGTCGTCGAACAATTATCTATTAATGGAGGTAATCAGATCTTCAGAAAACATGGATCATTACAAACACAATCAGTTTACGATTTATGAGAAAACCAACATTTCTAATCTGAAAATAATCCCTGTTTCCCTTGGTCACGCCATAACTTGAGAACGGCTGGACCGATTTGGCTAAATTTAGTTTTAAATATTCGTGGAAGTCGATGGAAGGGTTAGCTAATAAAACGTAAAAACAGAATAAACAGGCTTGCTGACGTTTTGGACACAACATTTTCGGACACAGTGACCGATATGACATGTTTTGATTTTTAAATATTTTTTGCACTGAAAATTTTTACTCTAGTAAAAAAGCTGTTTTGCACAGTCAGACAAAAACTTCCAACGATAGCTTAATTCCTCCACCCTGCCTATAGTTGTAAAAAACGGTTTTTAACCGGATTTTAACGAAAGCAGCCATTTTAATCTTCTCTTTGGAGTTGGTATAATTGCCTTTTTCTGTAATTTTTTTTTTTTTTTAAAAACGTCGCCCCACACTAGGAGATGCAGGCATCGTGGGTGCGTTTCACAAACATGAAATATCACATACACAAACACCCAGACTCGGGACAAACATCTGTGGATCACACAAATTTTTGTCCCGTGCGGGAATCGAACCCACAACCCCTAGCGCAGCAGTCCAATCGCTTAGTCACTGCGCCAATCAGGTCGTAATATTTCCTTGTAGCTTATCAAGCATCCTATGTTTATTGCTTAGTGGTAGTCATCTCCGGGCTGTTATGGTCCGTTACCATGGCAACAGACAAACACATAATTTCCACAATGTCATTACCATTTCCTTTAGTTTATTGACCTACAAATTATATCAATCGCTCATATGCTGCACTGTACTGAATAAAGCGACGATACGCATCGGTAGGCACCCTACGCGAAAACATTGCAACTACAACCTAAACTCAACCTTTGGTTTAACAAAATACAGTTGAAAATCCTTTGAAAGCAACCTGGCATATGATAACGAAAGTATCCGCAAACGATTCTGAATCGTAGCGGAAAGAGTTAAGGTTGAAAATCGAGTGTGGGTTACAACATGAAGGGTACTTAACCGTAACAAAATGCGGGTTTTAAAATGAGATATTTTCGCAAAGAAAATGATAGACATATGAAGGAAATGTAATTTATAATTTCATTTGGAATCGCTTTGAGTTAACGGGTGACGGACAGAGTTAAGTGTTAAAGGAATCCTGGTCAGTTGCACCAGCGGAATAAATACTAAACGATAGACTTCTAATTTGCTATTCTGTATGTCCATGAGAACTTGACCTCGAGTCAAGGACTTTAATAATGTATCTGTGGTTCTGTCAAATCATACTCGACCCCGAGACTATTCGACTTTGACAACTCGACCCTACGAAAATTCGACTTTGACAACTGAACCCTGATAACTTCTTTTTAGACTTCAGCAAGAGTCAAAGACGCCTAATGGACGTCAGAGGGCGCTAGTCTATATTTAGCCAGCATATGTTTCTATAGCAGTAGCAATTTTAAGCCCTCTTTCATGGTAGATGTTAAACTTTTTACTTGATTGATGATTATTTTAACAGACATTTAGAAAGACGAAATAAAAGGCCTTTAGTTATGCTATTCTGAAACACTAACAGCATCTCGAAAATCATCTCGCACGTCACCTTCCTATGCGCTAGTGTCACGTCGGATCAAATCTCACCGCGGATTTGGAAGTGAGTTCGTAAGTGATGTCTTTAGAATAGCACGGCGGGTTTCTCCTAACTCATTCACTATACTTTTTATTGCACGCAGCGCAACTACCCCCGCTAGCTTAACCGCTAACTTTTTTAATTTCTTCGTCTTAAAAAATGCACCATTAATATGCTCATGCGCATGCTCGTATCCTTTTAAGGGCGGCGCACACTGCGCGGATGTCCTGCCAGTGTCTACCCATCGTACATATTAATGGCCTTATTGGAAAACTAGTATCAGTTTGAGACGAATCGGGATAGGGATGTACGTACGGTAGCAATTTTTTGTCTATATTTTTTTGTTTTAATATTATTAATATGGGATTATTAGTGGTGGTCTAGTGGTTGACATACCGGATTTCTACGCACGAGGTTGCAGGTTCAAACCCAGGCAAGTATCAATGTGACTTTTTCAATGTCATAAATACTTTCTTAGGTATTCTAAGACACCATTGACTGACGGTGACGGAAAACAACGTAAGGAAACCTTATCTAAAATCACCAACGGGCAGTGAGCTAGCGTGGTGATCAGTGCTCAATCCTTCTCTATACGAGAAGAGGCCTTTGCCCTGCAGTGGGACAGTTATAGGGTGGTATTATTATTTATTAATATGGGATTTATTATGTTTGTTTATATTAAGTATGCTTGTTGTAATGAGCGTTAAATAGATAAATTATTGTTTTTTGTACTGGACTTATTCAACCTTGGACACTTTTGTGACTTGTGTCGGATTAGCTAGCAATTAATATTTGATTTTTATATAACCAGTATGAAATCAGCCACTCCCTGCGTAGACGTAAATTGCCTCTACAGGACACAGCAACTTCGGTTTTCTGTGATGGTGTGCCGTGTTGGTAACAAAATGTGTATACGATAACGCAGCCCTTAATATATTATTAGAGTTTTACGCTTAATGGGATCACATTTATTTGCTTTTATAACGTTTTTCTGTAATAATAAATAATTAAGTGACTAATTAATATTAGGTCAAAACAAATGTAGTGCAAATATATGGATAGAATACCTTCGTATAGATTAATAAGCATGACTAATTAATATTAGGTCAAACCATTAAATGTGGTGCAAATATATAGATAGAATACCATAAGCATTATATTAGAACATTCACAGTTTATCGACTCGATAAAAAACTCTAAGTGACAACCTTAGCCACCGATCTATGTTAGTCCGAAGGAAACGCAGCGTCAACGAAGCGATTATAAATCCAAGTGTGCGTCAGGCTTAACTCGTTACGTGGCGATGCGTTTATAATGATTATGTATGCGTTTTTACTTATTTTATGTTTTTTATTCTCCATTTAACATGATCCGAGAATTAAATAAAACTACAGCTGCTTGTTAATGTTCGTATGTAAAAGTGTTTTATTTATTTTTAGTTGTATGATTTCGTAAGCAGCGCAGAGTTCTACGGGTTTTGTATTTTTTATATGTTAGCCCTATAGTAGTAACTCTATCTTCTTATCGGCAAGAGCCAATAAAATAATTGTTTCATTTCGAATTCATGTGCGTATAATTAGTTATCAGTTGCTAAAAGCGGTGAAGGAAAACATCGTGAGGAAACCGGCACACCTGAAAGATTTTTCAACGGTGTGTAAAGCCACGTCAGAGGCCTACAGGCGGTTTAAACTCTGACACCAGGTTGTTCATCAGCCATACGATAAGAAGATCTTTGTATCGGTATGAACTAATTATCACATGGTAACTGGGCATCTCTCTGTGCCGTGTGGTATCCGGCCTAGAATTGACCACCCCCTTTTCTCCCGTGGGTGTCGTAAGAGGCGACTAAGGGAAAATTCAGAAGATGGGCAGCAGCGTCTTCTGTAACTCCACTACCAATACTGCGATCCCCAAGCCGCTTGCCAAGCGTGGGGATTATGGCAAACCCCCCGCTTAAGCGGGGAGGCCTATGTTCAACAGTGGACGTCTTTGGCTGATGATGATGATGAACTGGGCATGCCAGTGTGTCCAGTCCACAAGGATGGTACGTACTTAGATATCGATACTCGTAGAGGCTCTCTACTTGCACCGACATTGATATTAGACTCTTGTCGATAGCGAATTGATCACATCGAAGTGTTCAACTCCTGAGAAGAACACAGTTGACTACCATTGAGTTATTGCACGAAGCTTCACCACACTCTCAAGTTGTAAGGTACAACCAATACCAACAATATCATAAGCTACTGTGTCAATCAAGTCGTCAAATCCTCTGAGGGGTATGCGGAGCTGTTGCTTATTGCAGCAATTTTGGTCTTACCACTGCAAATATTCCCATGCAAACAAGGTAATGTAAATCTGCTTTAAAGAAACGGCCACCCATCGAAATCCAAACCGTGGTAAGCCACTGAACTTTACAGCAATTCATTAGTAGCATCCGCAGACATAATAACTATTATTATTAATTATGATAACTTCCTATGACATCATGGGAACTCGGCCCTTTCTCTTGTTGGAAATGCTATCTCTTATTTAATATGCGCGCCTAGTACATTGAACAATGGGTTGTGTTTAGTATGCATGATCACGGAATAGCGCCATCTAGCGGAGACGTGGGTGAAATCTTGATTCCATTATGCTAGTTTGTACGGAATAACGTTGATATAAGGTGTATCAGCTGTTATTGTTGGCACAGGTTGGGTTGCAGTAACTCCTAAGCAGTGGTAGCCGAGTGGTATGACCGTTTGACTGCCAAGTTCAAACCCCGGCACGCGCTAATGTCTTTTCGAATTCATTAGCGTACTATATATTAGTTATCAGTTGCTAAAAAGGGTGAAGGAAAACATCGTGGGGAAACCGGCACATCTGAGAGAATTTCAACGGTGTGTAAAGCCATTTCCGACGCCTACAGGTGGCTTAAACTCTGACACCAAGTGGCTCATGAACCATACGATAAGAAGAAGTAACTCCTGTAATCTTAAAGGTAGAGGAGTACGAAACCCATATATCGCCACCTATGTTATAGGTCCCAATGTAATAGTGGGCAAGTCTTTTGACATCAACCGGGCACAAATCCAGACTCCGTGCTGCTACTGAAAATTACCAAACGGATTTTTTTTACCACAAGGGACCTTGATGTGAAGGTGGTCACCTGTTGCGATCTGACCGCGGCCAGCACTGTTTAATATTCGTATCTCAGATCGTCCGAACTACGAGCCCCACACTATTATTATATTAAACACAGAAACACAAAATCCGATTGACAAATTATTCATTTGTCAATCACACACTCCAGAATAATGCTAACACATTATTTTTCCCCACTACGGTGAAATAAAAAAGAGGGTTTTCATTTTCCCCGGTATGTATGTAATGTTGTCCCGTGTAGTGCCGGACCAGAACAGCACCTTCCCATTTAGTCACCTGGGTGTCATAGGAGCTGACTACGGAAAAACCCAGATGATTGGCAGCAGCGTCTTCTGTAACCATACCATCACTACTGCGATCCCCAAGACGGTTGCCAAGCGTGGGGATTATGGCAACCCCCCTTTAAGGGGAAGGCCTTTTTTCAACAGTGGATGACTTCCAGCTGATTATGTATGTAATGTCCATCTATACTCTTATAACTTCCAAACCACTAGTACTAATTCTAAAGTTCACATACTGTAGTTTGAAATTTTCAGTATAAATCACTTCACGCTCTAAGGGCCGGACCGATTTTGCTAAAATTTGGTATCGAGGCAGCTGACACCCTGGATTAAAATATAGGCTACTTTTTATCCCGTGAAAATGTAGCGGGTAACACCGACTTCATAACGAGGTATAAGTTCTGGAAAGTGAGTCACAGAAACTTAAAATGAGCACACAATGTTACATAGGTACTGTTTATGATCGCTCTTTCTTGTTAAAGAGAAACACTCTTAGGCTGAGATATATAGAGCGCACTGTGTCTTAGTTTTAATTTTAACACGGATTTTTTGTGTAGCTTTAGTGTCTTACTGCTAGGCGAAGCCCTCTCCCTTAATTTTTCAATTCATCCTATTCTCGGCCTGCTCTGTTTTGGAAGGTGTCCAAATCGCCCGCCAACTCCACCTGCGTCTCTCGTGTCTTGGGCGACCGTCTTTTGTCCATTTGGTAAAGATGTTAACCTTCTTCTCGAGGTGCATACGACAGACGTGGCAATTGTTTTTCCCACGTCGCCTCTGCGTATTTTGGAGTTCAGTGTGCTGTTCCGGACATGATCTACCCTTTTAACCGTTAATTCATGTAATTTAAACTCAAAATAATGAACAGAAACATTTTTTGACAAATTTTACTGAATCCACATTATAATAAAGGCACGTAAAGGGATTCTATACCAGATGTAATCTTCGCCCTTTTTAGATAGATATACCCTTCCACCCTGTTACACTCTGTAGACCTCAGCTTTACATACTTCGCTGTGATCCCATGACACATCGCACGAGCTTTAAGAAGCTCATCAAAACGTCGTTAACAAGACGTTAACGTTATAATTTAAGTTCTGAGTAACAAATTTTTCATTTTAAATACCGCATTTTGCGCGAGCTTCTTTGTGCGCGAATAGTGTTGGTCCTTGTATCCGAAGAAAGGCGCGGATATTTTAAAACAAATTATGGTCTTGTGGGACTATACACATAATATCACGCCTGTATTCCCCGAAGGCACAAAGGGGTAAGTAGAGGTGTCTAGTGTCGACTGGCCTGTTGGTCTAGTGGTTAGTGACCCTGGCTGCTAAACCGGAGTTCGTGGTTCAATTCCTTCCTAGGACAACTCTTTGTGTGATGAGCATAATCATTTCTTCTTTATCTGGGTGTAATTTATCTGTATTATGCATGTATTTAGAAATATATAAGTATGTTTATCATTTGTTAGGTTATCATATTACAGGCTCTGCCTAGTTTGGGATCAGATGACCGTGTGTAAGCTCTCCCAGGATATTATTATTATTTCGCTCATTTTGTTATAAGTCCCAAAGTAATAGGGGGCGAGCCTATTGCCATTATTTAAGGACATAAATTCATACTCCGTGCTGCTGATAAGAAGCCGTTTGAGCGTGAAGATGTAACAAACATAATTATAAACAAACACACACACAAACTTTCGCCTTTATAATTTTAGATTAGTGTGATAAGTATTTTTATTCGGATATATCCGCGGCAACGTCCCAACACTATACGCATTCTTTAGGGCGGTACTAACCCGGTGTAATGCTTACAATTTACATGTCATGGATAACTAGAAGATGTAAAGAATTGACGGTTACGACTTATAAGGCTCGGACGATTTCGTTCGAGAATGCTGCGGTAAAAATAACCTGTACTGTCAATAGTGATGCCCTTCTTAGAAATTTTTCCTAACAAGTTTGCGAGGTAAAAAGTTTTTCAAAGTGGGGTCATAGGGTCATGGCTGTACTACACGTGCACCTTTTCCTACCCCTTTGGGAGATACAGGTGTCTCGTTCTGTTTACCAGTACTTAATAACGTCCCTTTTACAAAGCTTTAGCTAACGTTGCCAATTTTCGAAACCACAAAAGATAAAAAACGTTTCTTGCTTGTTTGATATCAATAAGACAATGTATTTTTATGCATAGCAGTCAATGCACGTACAATCCGAATAAAATAATTACTGAGTATTCTCCAAATGCGATCACAATTTTACGATTACGTGGAAAAGTAATTTATGTGGGATTTACGATTAAAAAGAAATACATCCTATATCATTGAGTTTACGAGACAAATGTCAAACGACTCCGTGCGAACCCTCGGAGATTCTATTTCTTTTTGTCATGTGAACAATCTTCATGGCCTTTAGAATAGAATATAATATTCTGTTTTGCTCAAAAAAAGTTATAATCACAAAATATATAAGCACAAACTTATAATCCATGTACAAAGTTTTGGGGGCTGTTTTCATGTTATTTGACGTTCGAAAAGTACTAATAATCAATTAAAATCAAAATCTTTATTTGTATAAACATAGGTAGGATACAGATCTTATTTTTAGTAAAACTATGAAAAAGTTATATGTAAAATTAGCCTATTCTGAATAAATGTTTTTTTATGTTTTATATTGGCTAAGCTCCAAATTCTAACTTCTAAACAATTGCGTTGCATAATGAATTATGAGAATAAAATTTGGAGCTAAATTACAACCGCGAACACAAGTTTTAAACTGGCAGTCTGCTTGTGACCACGGCCGATGCAACTCGGTCGAAACGTCAAGCCAAAATTAAAAACTTGTGTTCGCGTTCATTCCCGTATTGTAGTTTAGTTATCAAGATCCTAATTTTTTGTAGTGTCGGTAATAATTAAGATAGTTTGTCATGATGATTATGAAATCATTTAAGTACGTGAAGCTTGAAACTATCAGCTTCACCTAATTCTGTTTAAGGACGCTGTAGGCTATGGCACTCACATAATTTCGGTTCGAATCCCGCATGTGTCCCTAATTTTCCTTCTTTTATTTATTTGAAAGAAGATCATGCAATTATTATGCTTGGTTTTGCATTACGGGGTCACCGACCTAGTGACATTTCCAGCTAGGTTATAACCTAACCTAACATTCTTAAGTGACACATTTATTTTCAATTATGCATTAAATAAGCAATAGGTTACAGTGCTTATATTACCGACCTACCATAATGTCCGACCATCCTTCAACTGTGACATACTAATAATGGAATGTTGGTACCTACAGAAAGGATCTTTACTTTGGGGTTCCGCAATAGTGTTGATAAAACGTTGAGCCCTTCTTTAGCTGTGTATCATTTCAGCTTTATTGAATTAGGGTGCAAGTAGAGAGCCTCCACGGGGGTGCAAGTAGAAAGCCTCTACGGGGGTGCAAGTAGAAAGCCTCTACGGGGGTGCAAGTAAAGAGCCTCCACGGGGGTGCAAGTAAAGAGCCTCCACGGGGTTGCAACTAGAGCCTCTACGGGGGTGCAACTAGATAGCCACCACGAGTGTCAATACCTAAGTACGTCCGTCGCACCCTGGAGGTCAACCTCGCTACCATCCTTGTTGACTGACCAATCTCTACACTACGGAATAACCCGTTTTCATGTGACATTTGGCTCATGCCGATACGAAGAAGGACAAGAAGTTTTTTCACACAAAGGGGTTTGAAAAAGAATGCTGTTGTGTGTGTGTGCAAGCAAATATTTCGTCAGACACTTTTAGCCGTAACTAAATAAAAAAGGCGAGCCTCAATATTAATTGGGCACTAAATAAAATACTACTACTACATATAAAACTTACATTAGTAGCTTCTTCCCTAGATAAGTAAAACCTTTTGTAAATGAATCCAGTCCCTAAACCTACGATCTAAGGCATGGACTGGTCTCAGTATAGTAATAAATGGTCACCAATCTACATAAGTGGGTCGTCCGCTGGCCAGATGGCGGGATGACTTACATAAGAGGGCAGGCAATGACTGGATGCATAAAGCAGCAGACCGGGCTCTGTGGCGTACATTGGGAGAGGCCTATGTCCAGCAGTGGACTGCAACGGGCTGATGATGATGATGATGAATCTACATACAGACTGCGGCAAGCGCATCTTAACCTCGATCGATCAACACGTGCGGCTATAAGCCCCTTTATTTTTTAACCGAATTAGAAAAAATAGTTGTCAATTCGACTGTATTTTTATTTATACGGAACACGAAACACCAATTCAACTTAAACTTTACCGATTTTTTGTACATATATTTTCACGGTTCGTTATGAAGGACGCTCTGTGAAGGAATGCTGCGGGCTGATGGGTTCTTAATGATGATTAATTTACCTCAGTCGCTGGGTGGGTGGGCAGAGTATACAGCTTATTAGATATGTGTGGAATTTCTGCGTAAAATCTGATTTCTGTATCCACGGGACTGATCGATGTGGCAATGTTTAGGAGAGGCCTGTATCCAGCAGTTGACGTCTTTTGACTGATATGATGATTTGATTAGAGGCCCAGGAGGGATGTTGATGTTAACGACAAAATTCAGAAGGGGGATGAAGGGTTTAGATGAACGAAAGTGTAAGGAAATGAATGCGATAGGCTAGAGGCTGTGGAGTGTGGTAGATACTAGATACAAAGGGAGACTTTCAAGTATGTACATCAACATAATATTACGCCTGTCTTCCCTGAAAGGGTAAATAGGTGTGTAGTACACCCACATTTAGCCAGTAATGACATAACTCCCAATGTACTAAGAGGCGAGTCCATTGCCATCAACCGGGCACAAATCCAGACGCAGTACGGCTACTGAGAATTACCTAATGGAAAAAACCAGTAACACTTCGCTCGACCGGGGTTCGAACCCAAGATCTCATGGTCAGCAGTCGCGCTCAGCTACCACTAGACCAACGAGCCAGTATTGGGCTATTAAAGGCTGATAGGTTCGGTCTCTATTGAAAAGAACCAATACTTTCATAAGACAAATTATTATGAGTGTGCAATGTAATTTTTTTATTGCATTTTTTTTTATAAAGATTTTTAACGGCAATTTACATCAAGACAGCCCCCAAAACGCCCGTCCGTCTCCGCGTCCTAGTGCTATACCTGGGTAGAAGAATCGGCGCAACAAACTACCCAGCAGCACAATCTGTCTGTCAAAATTAGGACAGCCCCCTTACCGTGAACTCTTAAAGCAGGACAGTTGACGATGTGGAAGCGAGAAGCAGCGTGCAGTGTCTTGCTTCCACAACGTAAACTGTCCTGCTTCAAGATGTCATGGTAAGTGGGCCAGTCGAGCTAGTTTCCCAGAAATATCACAATGCACTAAGAAATAAACCCTTAGAAATGATCGCATCACATAAATGTTTGTCCTGTATCGTCTCATCAGCTCGGGTACTTGTGGCCTTTTCAATTTACTTAGACACGACAACTCTAGCTTCGTATGATGCAATTTATGTATAGGTCAATGTTACTGCCCATCTCATATTATTTACTAGTGTTTAGTGATGTCATATTTTATATTCTTATTATACGTATATGTGCGTAGAGTAATGATAAGGTCAAATAAGTTTTTTTTCTTTAAACTTCGCCCCACACTATGAATTACTCCTGTATCGTGGGTGCGTTTCACGAACAGGAAATATCACATACACAAACAGCCAGGACAATCAAATGTGGATCACACAAATTTTTGACCCGTGCGGGAATCGAACCCGCAACCCTTAGCGCAGCAGTCTAATCGCTTAGCCACTATGCCAATCAGGTCGCCAAAAGTGTCTGTATTTTTGGACGTAAGTATTTAGTTGATTTACGTATTAGGTTTTTTTTACGTTTTTAGTAGTAGTTGATAAATTATTATCATAATAATAATTGTGATTAATTAGTAGGTAGCCATATTGTGCGGGTAAATAATGAGGTTCTTTAATTAAATAATTAATTTTGTTTCGCAATCTTTCTGGTCTTTTTGTACAGGTTTAGTTAATTATTATAATATGTAATTAGCTACAGTGTATCTTAAATATTGTATATTAAAATAGTTATAATGATGATTTTATTTAGAATAGAGATATAATTACAATCTCTTTCCACTTGCTTTTATTTATTAAAAACAGATACGTCGCCCCACACTAGGAATTTCTCCTGTATCGTGGGTGCGTTTCATAAACATGAAATATCACATACACATCATTTTTTTAGCTATGTCGGTGACTCCAGTTGTTGGCGAATTTCCGTATTCCGGATCCTGTCGCGCAAAGAAACTCCGAGCATAGCTCTCTCTATAGCTCGTTGAGTGACACTGAGCCTATCAAAAAAGCCAACCGTTAGCAGCCACGTCACGGCTAGCATATTCAATGATACATACATACAAACATAAAGTCACGCCTATTTCCACGAGGGGTAGGCAGAGACCACTGATTTCCATTTGCTACGATCCTGACATACTTCTTTCGCCTCATTCACTCGCATCACATTCCTCATACACGCTCGTCGGTTAAGGGTACTCCTCACTTAACCCTTTTGTAGAACATCTCCGATCTGGTCCAAGTATGTTCGCCGAGGTCTTCCATATATTCAATGATAAATGTAATTTTATCACAGTATTTACGTATCCTAACGAGAAGCTAAAAATACATATCCACAATTTCCTAACTAACAAAATACTTCAACTTTGAATCACCAGTACTCGTACACTAACATCTCGGACATTAACCGTTACAATAATAAACATACGCCTTTATTATTATACACATAAGAACGAGTTTCCAACGGATATTTGTTTTCGGATAAATTTGTAGGTATGTTAGCGGTATTCGATTCGCCGAAACATCCAAATCACAAGTAACTTTGGATCGCGAACGTGATACTTAAGTGAGGATTAAGTGTACTTTGGTTCTGTATAGAGTGAAAGGAATGGTGATATTACTTTGGTATAATGTAGACAGAGATAGGGAATGACTTATGAGTCGAATTAATTGATTTTGGTCTATGAAAACAGTTATTTAAAAAAAATGTTTTGAATTTTGTTTACGCGTTCTTTAACTTCTATGATACCTTTAGGACAGGGCAGGACGACGTCTGCCAAGTCCGCTAGTTTATCACAAAATAGTTTTATTATTATATACGGTTACGGTTAAGATTCTTTATTTTCCATAAGAATAAAATATTCACTTACATGAGAAATATCGCTCTACACTTGGAATTTTTCTAGTATCGTGACCAGTGGATTTACAAAATAAGGGTTTAAAAAAATATGGATTTATTGCTAACTACACTTAAGTGACAACTTGGTTCATTGACTGACCGCGTAGCAGACACAATAGGTAAACAATCGACTTGCACAATATATGGCTCATCGGACTGGGAAAGGGTAAACTTAGCTGTAGGCAAGATACATTTTTTTGCGTCCTTCATTTTTTAATGAAGAAAGCAGACATTAATAGCAAATTATTTGGCAAAAAATGAGCTAAAAAATATTAATAAAACGTTAACAAAAAAGTTCAAGTATCTACTTTTAACAGTTAATTTTAACTACGGGCCCCTAAAATTTAAACTCAACGGCCAAATAATAACGGTTCGTTGATAAGATGCGCCTGCGCTTTAACAAGCAACTTTATGAGACAACAATATATCGCATAAGTTTATTGAAAACTAATTAGGTGATTCAGCCTTGAATTTGGGACGAACCAATATATTTTTATTATAACGGTTACTTACCTTTAGAAGCTGCATCCACGGTGAACGGCATTATTTTTTATCGGGACAAGCCCACTACTCGTACCCATAATTATAACTCCTGTAAGCCAGGATCTACAATGATAACCATTAAGAACCATCGAGGCAATGAAGCTCGAGGCGTCCCAGAGAAATGACTCGACTGTCTTGGAACCCGCAACGGAATCACACCAAAATTATAAAGGCGACAGTTTGTGAGTGTGTTTGTTACCTCTTCACGCTCTAACGGCTGGACCGATTTTGCAAAAATTTGGTATGGAGGTAGCTGACACCCTGGATTGACTAACTAGGTTCCGCAATCCGAACACTTAATAAGAAAACAGACATCACATGTTTCACATGCTTACAGAAGCATGTCATGACTAGATAACAGATCACCCATCCAAGTACAGACCTCAGTATATAATTAAACGTGCAGTACACTGCGACAAGCGCACGCGCAGTTTTCTCTAGCAGAAGACAATAACATAGAAAGTAACCCACACACCGTCGAGAGTGAAATTATTATTGTTATTAAACGCTTTCTGCTTACCCCCGCTTAGCGGCCTTGAAGATAGAGAGATTAAAAAGTAACATTCACGCCTCTATTTTTAAGAGAAGTAGGTAGAGGTTTGAGGCTGTTTGGCACAGTGGCTAAGCGATTGGACGGGTTGCGGGTTCGATTGCCGACGGGACAAAACATTGTGATTCGCAGATGTTTGTTCCGAGTCTGGGTGTTTGTGTATGTGATATTTCATGTTTGTGAAACGCACCTACGATACAGGAGAAGTTCCTAGAGTGGGGCGACGTTTTTTTTAAATATAAGAAAATAATTACACAAATGTCGTCGATAATATAATCGGAGGCGAGGCCATAATATAATATCACGGTTGTATTCCCCGAAGGTGTAGGCAGAGGTGTATAGAACACCTACATATAGCCAGTTACGTTATAGGTCCCAATGGTTCAAAGGCAAGTCTAATGCCATTAACCGGTCAAATATCCAGACTCCTTGCTACAATTAAAATTACCTAAAAAGAAAAACCCGTGTAACAAAGTCCAACATGAGAATCGAACTGAAAACCTCACGCTCAGCAGTCGTACTAACGAATAAACCAACACAGTCAAACTTCACCAAAGATTATAATCTGGAATGTCAATGAACAATATTCACACTTAGTTATGATCTAATTGTATCACCAATTACAGTATCGGAAACTAATTAAGACAAACAATAACTTAAGATAATACAAAGAGATATGTTCTAAGATAATTCCTTTCATTACAGAGGTCCGTTGAGTCAGGAATTCGACTGGTGTTACGTGAAATTATTAGTTGAATTGAGTTTACAAGATTGAGATTAAAGCGGATATGATATTTTAATATATTTTTATTTCAAAAACGTCGCCCCACACTAGTAAATCTCCTGTGTATGGGCGCGATTCACATACATGAAATATCACATACACAAACTCCCAGACACGAGACAAACATCGCACAAACAACACTAGACTCCGTGCTGCTACTGAGAATTACCTAATGGAAAACTCAGTATCACTTTGCCCGACCCGGGATTTGAACCCAGGACCTCTTGCTCAGCAGTCGCGCTTAGCGACCACTAGACCAATGAGGCAGTCAGTGTAAACTGTATCCGTATTATTATGCTAAGTCTACTTTTGTGACAAGAAATAAATAAATTGTTATTATTATTAAAGATGGTAGGTAAGTGGTGGTTAAGCGCGACTGCTGAGCACGAAGTCCAGTGTTCAAATCCCGGGTCAGGGAAAGTGTTACTGAGTTTTACCGTTTGGTAATTCTAGCATGGAGTCTGGATTCGTGGCCGGTCTATGGGAATTGGTGCGCCCCCTATTACATTGGGACCAATAACATAACTGGCGAAATGTGGGTGAATTACATCTACGTGCACCTATGCCTACCCCTTCACGGAATACAGGCGTGATGTTATGTTATGATATTTAACCCTTTGAGCGGCACCGTGGTCATCAGTGACTGCGAACAATAGATTCTCTATTTGTCAGCGTGGCAGTCAACAATTTAAGATTAGGAATGAGCCAAAAAAATGTACCAGTCTTCAGAGTATTGCTCTCTCTCTGCATTTGCACCATACAACAATCTGTAGTTGTCCAATGATGTCGACACCGCTACATAAACCTTGACCCGCAGTTGTGTCGATTTAATTCACAGCTTCCTTTTATTGTGGCTTACGTGTTATTATTTTAGAACAAAGTCACAGGCAATGCGTAATTTGCGTCCGGGGCGCACCCTGGGCGGTCAGAATTGCTGCCAAGAATATTTCAAGCAGAATTATTGAAAGTAATTTTGAATCACAAGACACTGCTAGTTTTCTTTAGGTTTTATGTGAAGTTTCTATTGATACGAGAGAGGATAGTGATGTAAAGAATTTTTGCGAATTATAAAAGTATGCCTGTTTCCAGAAGAGATAGGAAGACGTGTACAACAAGTTAATTTTGCCAGTTATATCGAAGTCTCACTATGATATGAGGCGAGGGTATTACCGGAATCGAGCACAAAACCATATTAGAGCTGATCTTCTTCTTCTTCTTATAGTATGGTTGATGAACAACCTGGTGTCAGAGTTTAAACCGCCTGTAGGTCTCTGACATGGCTTTACACACCGATGAAAAATCTCTCAGGTATCTCTAATCGTTTCCTCGCGATGTTTTCCTTCACCGTTTTTAGCAACTGATATCTAATTTTTAGTACGTACATGAATTCGAAAAGACATTGGTGCGTGCCGGGATTTGAACCTGCAACCTTTGACTTGGCAGTCCAACAGTCATACCATTCGGCTATCAGTGTTATTAGAGCTGATAATAAAATCTAAATCAAGATTCAATTCAAATCTTGTTGAACAGCCTACTAAGCTATTGAAATTTTTTCCTATTAGTTCAGGCATATAAAAATTAAATTACAACACGGGAATTAAGGCGAACACAAGTTTCTACTGTACAGTATAGGTGAACTGGCGGTTTGAGTCATTTTTTTACGGCCTACCCAAATGTCCTACAGATGGTACGAGACGGGGCGTCTGTCAGGACAGGTCGACTCAATCCGGCTTTGGTTATTTCATCAAAAGACCATCTCAGGCTACCTACATTGTATATATTGACATGTATTGACAGGTCGACTCAAGCCGGCTTTGGATTTTTTCTTAAAAAAAAAACCATCTCGGTACCAATATATACCTACATTGTTCTCAAACAAACTTACGTTTGTCTGGACTTTAAAAGAGACATTGACCCCTGAGTTTGTTTCGGCATTTCTTCTCAGAGGTAGTCAGTTAGGAAATGCCGACACCATCATTCAAACTAGTATATAAAAAATGACGTGTAAAAGTGTTTTTTAAAAACCTATTTGCAGAAATAAAATCATTTATCATTTACATGTGTTCGCGTTAATTCCCGTGTATAATTTAATTTTAGTATAATCATGCAACGCGATAGTTTAGAAGTTGATGAAGTTCAGGAATAATCAGTCATTAAAAAACATCTAACAAGTAAACAAGTGATACTGTTCCTTTCACGAAAAACAAAAGAATAACAGACAAACATAAAACTTATTAAATGTCACGTGATAAAGGAATAAATTACGACACGACTGTAGCAGTAGCTAAGTGATTGGACTGGTGCGCCCAGACAGCACTAATATTTGTCACTGGTATAGTCTGGGCGTTGGGTCATTGTATTGCATGTCTGTATAACTTACTCTTTGGTTGCAGTAGAGAGCTTCCACGAGGAAAATACCTAAGTAAGTACAGCGTACCCTGAACGGTCAACTTCGCTACCATCCTTGTTCACTAGCCTATCTCTACTCTACTGCGAGACCCGTTTATGGCTTTATAATTTGCCGATACGAAGAGGGGGAGGCCGTTGTCCAGCAGTGGACGTCTTCCGGCTGATGACGGTAATGATAATGATGATAATACGAAGAAGAAGTAAACTCTTAATTATAAAAGTTGAGAATGGCAGAATGAGTCTAATTCCGGTTTCGTATCGACTTCTCGGGTTTCCAAGTCCAAATAGAATCACAGACCAACTCAACAGTGACTAACCACAACAGAATTATCAATTAATGTATTTGATATGTAAATTACTATTTTGATGATTCACTTTACGTCTCGCAAAAAATGTATTAGCATATAAATTGTTTGTTTGGTCCCTATTAGAGAATACCGGTATAACATCTTGAAGATCTTTACGGAACTAAATACGAGAGGTCGTAGATAAAGAGAATATAATTATGCTAAAATAAATACACAAACTGTGCATACAATTGTACGTACCGACGACCTGATTGGCGTAGTGGCTAAGCGATTAGACTGCTGCGCTAAGGGTTGCGGGTTATATTCCCGCTCGGGGCAAAAATTTGTGCGATCCACATTTGATTGTCCCGAGTCTGGGTGTTTGTGAATGTGATATTTTATGTTTGTGAAACGCACCTGCGACGCAGGTGAAATTCATAGTGTGAAGCGACGTTTAAAAACATTCAGGAATCGAACCCGCAACCCCTAGCGCAGCAGTCCAATCGCTTAGCCACTGCGCCAATCAGGTCATCAATTACAACATATTTGAGTTCACAACTAGTCATAATATCTCGATGCGCAAGAAAGAGTGTGAGTTACGACTTTATTGCCTGGCTACACACTTTAGCATGGAACGAAGAATCGCTACTTAATAGTACTAAAACTATAGCATGTGTCGTTTGTTACTGAAGAAGAGCAAATAACATTTCACTACAGTTTTTAGCGTTCTGCAAGAAAGAGTGGTTGAGAATTACATAATGGAAATATATGACATTTTGTGTCATTTTTTCAAATTTTCTTTATAAGTTTAGATAATGGAAATATGTTAATACGGTGTCTATCTGTCACAAAGGCATATTATAGCAATGAAATCTACCTACAGACGTTACAATAATTCCAGCCCATAACTGCTCGATTTCAGGGCTTCTTCTTGAAAAAAGAAGTTCAACCCCGGCACGCACCAATGCCTTTTCGAATTCATGTGCGTACTATAAATTAGTTATCAGTTGCTAATAACGGTGAAGGAAAACATCGTGAGGAAACCGGCACTTCTGAGAGATTTTTCAACGGTGTATAAAGCTATGTCAGCGGCCTACAGACGGTAAACTCTGACACCAGGTTGTTCATCAACCATACGATAAGAAGAAGACCTACGGAACTCAAAAGCACGTTCAAGTTAAGCTTGACATGTTTTTTACGACTGTTTTCTGTGTCAACAATTGGCGTATTGCCCAAAGCTTACAACACGCCTTCCCTTCGTTTCTTAGATTGTGCAAATAAGGCTAAAATGATATAAACCATAATTTACATAATGAAATGAGGATTTGGAATTAGATGTTTTTTCTCTTGTGTTTTATTACTGTTTGTACCAGTGTTGAAAGTTTATTATAGGTGTAGATAGGTAGGTATGCAGGCAAATAGGTCTCGCTATGTATATATATCAGAAATTATAATTATGCTAGATGAATTCCATTTACATTTTAGAAACAAATCTTTCTATTAAATTCTCAATTCTTTATTACGTACCATAATGTTACATAGGTGGTAGGGAAATAAATATATTAGTCACAATTATAAACCCTGTCGGGCACAGCATAGATCAAGTAGGAGAGAGGATAAAGACACTGTGTTTTATTAGTCAAGAATAAATATTACTGTTATATTATTACTGAATTTAATGTAAGAATTATTATTATTATTTTTATGTATATTTATTTATTTATTTGGTACCATTTATTACAATAATTATTATCCTAAGTTATTTATTGAACGCTTTATATTTATATAGTAATTATTTTTTGTATTATAAGTAGTTAGGCATATTTTTAATAGGAAATTGTTGTAGATATAAATTCTTTGAACAAAAATCGCTACGTTTTGGTCTAAAAAGGACACAAATGAATGAACCAGTTTAATTCAATGATATTTTAAGTAAAAAAGGGAGATAGGCTATGCACATACTTGCTTCAAAACGTAAAAATTAAGCCTAATTTTTACGTGCCCTTTTTGTGAAGCTTGTGTTGTTTTTAGCTTGAACTAAGTACAGTCAGCTGACCTCTTTTTCACTCCCGATAACTACGACATGTCTTACTTCCACGTGTCATCATCATCATCACCATCATCACCATCATCATCATCATCAGTGTTGTCACTCTACTGAAGCGTGACAATACAGTATTTTACTGCCAAACTCCAATAAATTATTTCTATAATATGGCTCGAGGCCTTTAAAATACCCGAAGACATAGATAAATAATAGTAAGTATCACTGTATCACCAACTAGTTATTACTCATAATAAAATAAGGCTAGCCTTCACCTCCGACTCCGCTCGCTAAGGATTATTGACAAACAATTGTCGTGACCTTATCAACTGTCTCTTGTCCTTAGCAAAGCGGAAAGAATGTGTGTATGTTCACGCTTGTTACGTGGTGAGCAGACTTTCAAGGTTAGCCTATCAGAGTATCATAATTCAAAAATTATAAGTCTTATTTACAACTAGCTTCCGCCTGCGACTTTGCCCGCGTGGATTTCGAACGTTTTATAGCCTATTGCCTTCCTTGATAAATAGGCTATCTAACACTGAAAGAATTTTTCAAATCGGACCAGTAGTTCCTGATATTAGCGCGTTCAGCAAACAAACTCTTCAGCTTTATAATATTAATACCTAAGTATAGATAAAAAAACGTCACCCCAGACTAGGAACTTCTCCTATATCGTGGGTGCGTTTCACAAACATGAAACTCCACATAATCACCCAGACTCGGGACAAACATCTGCGGATCACACAATTTTTTGTGCTGTGCGTGAATCGAAACCGCAATCCTTAGCGCAGTAGTCTATTTGCTTAGCCAATGCGCCAATCAGATCTTCAAAATTGCTATAATAAGCACAAAACCATCTGAAAACTTCCACCAATGTGAACGAAACAGTAACTATCCGTCGACAAAGCGGTTCTGAACCGCATTCTGCGTGATTCATTGAAACTGATTCTATGTTCTCAAATATTTTATCGTTAAGCAAGACAATGACGTTACAACATTGTTAATTTGTATTATGTTTGTGTTGTTATAATGTTTGTTTGACCGGTACAGTGGCTACTGCGCAAGCGGAGTGTTTTAACTTTTAGTTGATCATTTAGTTAAAATTAAGGTCCTTATTGGTACTGATAAACAGCCTACATGTGTACTATAATTACCAGATTCTTTCAATATCAAGAACACTTCTTCTTCGTAGCGTATGGTCGATGAATAACCTGATGTCCAAGTTTAAACCGCCTGTAGACCAATGACATGGCTTTACACACCGTTGAAAACTGAACTCGCGACCTTTGACTTGGCAGTCTAATGGTCATACCTCTCGGCTATCCGTGCCAAGAGCCACTGCTCTTCAGTAAAGGAAGTACAAGAAAAAATATCGTGGTAGAACCAATATCCTAAAGAAGTTTGTCAAAGGATATTAAGATGGACCGTAACTATAAAGATCGCTTTCCAAAAAATCTAGCAACGATATCGTCAGAGTTGCGGGCAACCGTTGGATTCAAATTAATAATTAATAATAATAATTTGTTTATTTATCAAAAAGCCTAATTACAATTTGTCCATCTCAACCAAAACGCAGACGCAGCGTTGGCAGGCCTCCCACCAGGTGGACCGACGATATCGTCAGAGTTGCGGGCAACCGATGGATGCAAACGGCAAGTTGTCGTTCATTATGGCGTTCTAAGGGGGAGGCCTTTGTCCAGCAGTGGACGTCTTCCGGCTGATGATGATGATGAACCAAAACATAAGAACGGTATTATATGAAGTACAACGCTATGTATTATACGTCTGTGTCTGTGCTAGTATAAACTGTGGCCAGACACAGGCCCCACTTACAGTTCATTGACAATTTTCTGCACTTTGTAGGAACTAATAATAATAATATTGTCCTCCTGACCGAATTTCGGTCACGGCGGCCTGTCTCAGCTGAGACTAGCCATCTGCGCAGGAGATATTATAGTGCCCGAGAGTGCGCGCAGACACAGGTGCACTCCCTATTCCCTCACTCTCATAATCCGATGGGACGGTAGACCGACACGACCAGAGAGAGATCAGGCGCAGGACCAACAGCTTTACGTGCCTTCCGAAGCACGGTGGGGTCTCGACATGTGAAAACGGTCACCCATCACAAGACTGACCGCGGTGAGGACGGATTAACCTCGCAGATCGACTGATCTGCCGGGTAGCCGGATAGCTACGAGCCCCACAACTATTGTAAGTATAAAACATTAGTTTATCATAGGTACTTAACACTTTCAGTCTTTATAAAGCTGGGTAGTCGGGTACCGATGAAATGGCAAGTCAATGTTAATTTTGGCGTTCTAAGGGGGAGGCCTTTGTTCAACAGTGGACGTCTTCCGGCTGATGATGACTGACTGTTTAAGTGTCATGTAAAGGAAAGATCCTACAGCTATTGATAGAAGAGCATTCCAAATCTTCGACTGAGAAAATCTTAGCAGAAAAAAAGCAGTAAAACTTAGACTACCCTGAGAATCGACGCTTACTGTTAGCGGCCAGATCAATAGAACGTCCGAAAATATTTATACCAGCCCTCTTACCATGAACTCTTCAAGCAGAATAGTTTACGATGTGGAAGCGAGACGCCGCTACATACAGTGTAATGCGGCGCCTCGCTTCTGGGGGGCTGTACCTAGATTCATCTTTCGCTTCACCACGTACCGGTTATATTAAAAAAAACTCGTCCGCATCAAATATCTGCATGATGTAATATCAACAAGTATTTTAATCGTAATCTGTATCGAATGTGATTATGTCATGAATTGAAATGGTCGTTCAAATCTATAACTATCTGTGAAGTGTTAATTATAGTCTAGACTGGAGATCTTTGTATTTAATTAATGTGGTAGGTATGATAAGGGTTTGACTGATGAAAGACCAGCCCCTTTACCATGAGCTCTTAAATCAGGACAGTTTACGTTGTGGAAGCGAGACGCCGCATTACACTGCACATAGCGGCGTCTCGCTTCCACATCTTAAACTGTCCTGCTTTAACAGTTTATGGTAAGGGGGCTGATTGGCGCTGTGGCGAAGCGATTGGACTGCTGTGTTGTAGCTGCGGGTACGATTCCCGCACGGGATAAAATGTGTGCCAGGTGAACATATTAGTCTCTAGGTTTTAGATTTGTGCCCGGTTGATGGTAATAGGCTCGCCCCCTATTACATTGGGATATTTAACATTACTGGCAAAATGTGTGAAACACTTGTGCACCTCTGGCTACCCTTTCGGGGAATACAGGCGTGAAGATTTTTTATTTTGTTTTTCGACCAGACTCTAGAATAATTCTAATAAAAATACAATAAAAAATAATGCTCGTGAATTTTGCGGCGTCCTATCTTCTTTACAACCCATTCAATTTAGTCTATCGAATCTAATGCTACACAATTAGCACGGTGTGCAAAAAATACGTTTCAGATCACGCCAGTACTGCGAAAAGATTCCCAGCATTATATTATAGGTACATAAATGTATCTTTACTACTAAAAACTTTATGTTATTTCTGTTGATTATAAAAACGCTTTTTTTGCTAAATTAACGTCTTCTACTCATCTCTATCTTGAACCTGCCCTCTCGATAAGTGGCAATACGCTTGACGTATAGAAATCGAGTAGAATGAAAAATGTATGGCAGTGACATATGTGACACATGACATCGGTAACATAGTCGAAACATTATGTCATCCCCATACATTTATCATTCTATTCGATTTATATCTATCATTCTATTCGATTTCTATTCGTCAAACTTTTTGCTGCTTGTCTAAAAGAGCTGCTATTGCTTGATCTAAGGATCCCATTATATTATTATCTAGTAATTGCGTTGGTCTAGTGATCGCTTAGGGCGACTGCTGAGCATGGTCCTGGGTTCAAATCCCAAATATTAAACTGGGTTTTTCCATTAGTAAATTCACAGTCGGAGTCAGGATTCTTACTTAATACAATTGCGGGCAACCAGTGTGTGCAAATGGCAAGTTGCCGTTCATTATGGCGTTCTAAGGGGAGGCCTTTGTTCAACAGTGGACGTCTTTCGGCTGATGATGATGATGGAATAATGATTTCATCACAATGTTGTCTTCGTTCGGTTATCTTCGTTTCGTCTTGAAAAAGGAAAGATTTTTTTTTGGTAAAATATCATATTATAGATATTGAAAAAGTCTCATCAGTATCTTCCAGGTTTTCCACTATAGCACTGTTCTTAAACCTTCAAAATTCGACCATTAAAACATTTAAAATTCACCTCAAAATTCCTTAAACTTAACTTCTGTAAAACAA
Organism: Abrostola tripartita; assembly: GCA_905340225.1. Taxonomy (NCBI): domain Eukaryota; kingdom Metazoa; phylum Arthropoda; class Insecta; order Lepidoptera; family Noctuidae; genus Abrostola; species Abrostola tripartita. The sequence continues at coordinate 1,657,842 of HG996510.1, read as the reverse complement.
GAATAAATTACGAAAGGGAAGCGAGTTCAGTGACCTCAGCGCATCCTATCCTGGCTCGCCATATGAGCAACTTTCTTATGGGCTTGCAAACATATCCAGTTCCCATAGCAACCGCATTAACAGGATTACACCATAAATTGTGTGATCCCATAAAAACGTTTTACGCCATTTACAATACGTCTTTAAGAACAACCTTTCCTATATTATAGTTTTTGGGCCGCTATAACGTTGCATAACGTTAGAGCAGTTTATATAATAGTCTTTATAAAAAAACATAACATGACATCACGCCTATATACCCTGAAGGGGTAGGCAGATATGCAAATTATAGCACACCCACATTTCGTCAGTAATAATATTTGGCCGCGTGGTATCCGGCCTAGAATTGACCACCCCCTTTCCTCCCGTGGGTGTCGTAAGAGGCGACTAAGGGAAAATCCAGAAGATGGGCAGCAGCGTCTTCTGTGACTTGACCACCAACACTGCGATCCCCAAGCCGCTTGCCAAGCGTGGGGATTATGGCAACTTCCCCCCTTCTAAAAGGGGGAGGCCTTCGTTCAACAGTGGACGTTTTCAGGCTGATGATGATGATGATGAATATATTATTTTATTTTTAAATAAAACGTCGCCCCACACTACGAATTTCTACTATATCGTGGGTGCGTGCATATTCACAAACATAAAATATCACATACACAACCCCCAGACTCGGGACAATAATCTGCGGTTCACAAATTATCGAACCCGCAACCCTTAGCAGTCCAATCGCTTAGCCACTGCGCCAATCAGTCAAATATCTAATTATGTATAAGTCCCAATATAATAAGGGTGAACATTTGCCATAAACCGAGCACAAACCCAGACTCCGTGCTGCTACTGAGAATTACCTAATGAAAAGACCATGAACAGCCCGACTCGGGAATCGAAACCCTAGACCTCACGCTCAACAGTCACGCGTCATCACTAGACCAACGAGGTAGTCCCCATACATTTATAACAATACTAATAATTTTTATTTACCACTTTCTGAATAGATATTTTTTCTATTCTATTCTACTTGTCTAGGGTCCGTGTTCAGTAGTTCGTCTCTCAGCAGCATTTTACCGCTCCAACATACACCTCAATCGCGTGACGCTGGCTCACGCAATATGATACACGATCAGTACGCGATGCCACCTTGTTTACTTTCAGTTAGGCCTAATTTTAGATTAACAATAACATCTGCAATTATATCAGGCGGTCCTATTGGGATAGGACGTCCTAGGTAGTAGGATAGAGCATTAATCTCCGCATCTTCAGACTGTGTCGAGGATTACATATTGTTCGGTCTTAAGATATATATATATTCACGCTTGTCTGCTCTGTAAGGACAAGCAGAGATTTTCTTGTTTATAGAATCATTTATTTATTTATTAGTTAGTTTTTAGTTAGAACGACCGCAGGCCAATTACACTAACTAAAGAAATACTCATCACTACAATAGAAAGGGATTTATTCGCTAACTGCTTCGTTGGTTTAGTGGTTGCTATGCACTAATGCACCGAGCACGAGGTCTTGGGTTTGAAACCCGGGTCGGAAAAATTGTTATTGGGTCTTTCCATTCGGTAATTCTCAGTAGTAGCACGGAGTCTGGATTTGTGTCCGGTTGATGGAAATAGGCTCGCACTTACATTGGGACTTATAACATGACTAGCGAACGTGGGTGTACATATAGGTACAACTCTGCCTGGTCTTCGGGGAATACAGGCGTGATGGTATGTATGTAGGGATTCTATGTATAGGAACATCGAATTTTCCCTCAAAAAATATCAATGTAGTTGTCAAGGTGATGAATTAAATCAGGGATTCTTTTAGCTTCAAATGAATTCTCATTCGTTTATTATATACCTATAGAATATCTTATTTTGAAAATGGATTTTTATGGTCTAAAAATAAAGTTTTTATTATTATTATAACCGATTCGTTTACAGAAAAAATACATACGCCTGCAATCTAGCTCAAAAAGTATGACCGCGTCTCGAGGTGGGAAGTGAGAAATGACCACCCATCCAAAACCCGACCTTAAAAAAATCAGCTTAACTTCTTATAAAATCCTGGAAAACATGATTGCATTCTCTTAGTTAATAACAGTAGCATACCTGGCCGCTAACTAATAAATGAAACGCGTTATATTTATAACAAACAAAAAGTGACGTGTTCCCATATCCCGGCGCATCCAGTATGTAATATGAATTGTATACGCATCTTATTAAAACCCTGTATAAGTACAACTTTACTTGTTAAGGGGGAGTGTGTCGGCAATTTATCTTATGAATCGTAATTATCTATGTAAATGAGAAATTATGATTTATTAAGTTGACAGTGCCGTGTGGTATCAAGGTTGGCAGAGGTGAACATATAGTACACCCACATTTCGCCAGTTATGTTGTAAGTCCCAATGTAATAGGGGGCGAGCCTATTGCCATCAACCGGGCACAAATCCAGACTCCGTGCTGCTACTGAGAATTACCTAATGTAAAACTCAGTAACACTTTGCCCGACCCGGGATTTGAACCCAGGACCTCTTGCTCAGCAGTCGCGCTTAGCGACCACTAGACCAACGAGGCAGTCAGAGAGGAGCATAAGCATAGATAAAACAAAAAAAAAACTAAACACACTGTATACCTACTGCAGCTGTGAATTAAAAATGTGTGTGAATTTGCTTGAACTAACTGCAAATAAAGTTTCCAGGCCCGAAAAATTATATTTGAAGGATAAAACTGACATTTTGACGTTTAAATTATGGAAAATATGTCAAACGTCAAATTTATTCTACTGGTAAAAATTGTCTTGCGATAAAAAAATCGTGTTTGTTTACAAATTGAATAAAGATGCGTTGTCAAGCAATATTTATGTTTAAAACATGCAGCGCAAACAACAGCCCCTAAAGTATTATTGGAAACGAATGTTTTGATAGTAAAGGCATCAAAAAGCAAACAAAATTTTATTTTTATGTTTTTGTCGAACCAATGAAAACATAGATTATTTTTTTAGTAGTATGTAATTTATGCATGTTTGCTATAATATCTACAACAATACCGGTTTCATGATTTTGGGACTGTTTTTTAATAAATTTCAAGTAAAGATGATTTCCTTAGACTAGCTGATTTCAGTGTTTTGTATGTAGGTACGTTTTTGAAATATTATCTTTTACAAAAATTTACCTTAGATTCGATTGTTATTTTTAATAACTACAAAAGCCACTATTTCTTTTTAAATTAAATTTCCCCTCACTCTAGTAATAGCTCCTGTATCGTGGATACGTTCGACAAACATGAAATATCAGATACAAACACTCAGACTCGAAGCAAAAATCTGCGGTTCACATAAATTTTTGTCCCGTGTCCCTTAGCGCAGCAGTTCAATCGCTTAGCCCCTGCGCCAATCAGGTCATCAATTAGCAAACAATACATCAACATACCTTTTAAACAAGCATACCCACAGGGCAAAAGCAGTATCATTTATTTCACATAGCACTGATAGCCGAGTGGTATGACCGCTAGACTGCCAAATCAAAGGTCACAAGTTTATGCCCCGACACGCACCAATGTCTTTTTCTATTCATGAGCGTATTATAAATTAGTTATCAGTTGCTAAAAACGGTAAAGGAAAACATCGTGAGGAAACCGGCACACCTGAGAGATTTTCAACGGTGTTTTAAGCCATGTCAGAGGCCTACAGGCGGTTTAAACTCTGACACCAGGTTGTTCAACCATACGATAAGAAGAAGGCCCACAGGGCATAAACAGTATCATTTATTTCACATCAAGTAACGTCAGCTCCTTAAGCAGGACGGTAATAATTAACCGCGGCCGTCATTTTTTTGTAGACGCTACTATACTCGTTTCTGCTGCGGCTACGCTTCTTTTTTTCATATGATTGTGTATGTACTAGCCTTGCCCATCGAAATGGTTTGAGTGAATATTAATTTATATTTCTTAAGGCGCGGTGAGAAGCAAAATGTTTAAAACAGCAATGCGTTCGATGTTAGTTGAATCGAACGACCACCAAAATAAAGGTAATTTTGCAGTTTTAATTAAATTAAAAAATAAAAACACGGCTCAGTTAAATAATTTTTAGGTATGTCTTTAGTAGATAATATTCCCTTTAAAATCTTTCAATAAAATATGACATTTTACGCTCGAAATTTTGAGAATTATGCGACGCAAAATATTTGTTACGGTTAAAGATATTTATTTCTCAAAAGAATTACAAATTCACTTATAGAGAAAATATAAATACGGGTTTACAACAATGTTTTCTTCCAGCAAGCGTAGATAAAAAGAAAAGATACAATTTTTTTTTTAATTTAAAAATTTGTTGCGTTCTGTTTTACGATTTTTTTTTATCATGATTCTCTTTTACTTTTATGAAATATTTTTGAATAAGTCTTTGCTTTCAACATTTGACAATACACTCAATTTTTTTCTGGCTGGTATATGTACCACGCCTAAGGGTGGGTTGCACCGATCATCTGTTAACGTTAAGTCCTTACGTCAACGTTAAGTTAGTAAGAAATTCTCATACAAGCGGCCATATTTAACGCTAACCAACATGTCAAAGTTTTTGGTGCAACTCACACTAACTGAGCGACAAAAAAAAACTGAGCGCTTACGCTGTCCTACGGTTGGGTAGCGCTTTAATTTATGTAAATAAGCAAGCTAATTTATCTGTAGGTTATTTTATTTATGTGTACCAATTTCCAAATAAAATAAAAAAAAATATTTGCAAAAATATAGTGTATAATAATTTGTTGTTAGTAACTTATTATTGAATACAAATTATCTTTATAGAAATGACTCGTTGGTCTAGTGGTCGCTAACTGCGACTGCTGAGTATGGGTTCCTGGGTTCGAATCCCAGGTCGGGCGGTGTTACTGAGTTTTTCCATTCGGTGATTCTCAGTAGCAGCACAAAGTCTGGATTTGTGCCAGCTTGATGGTAATAGGCTCGCCTCCCATAACATTGGAACTTAATAACTGGTAAAATGTGAGTGTACTATATACACCCCTGCCACCTCTACGGAGAATACAGTCGTTATGTTATCAATACTCACTCCTTTCGCTCTTATCGTCCTTCACAGGAACCATCCATCTCTTTTCTCTCTCTCTTTCTTATCTAAACGTCAATAGATAAGAAAGGAACAGAAATACACGATAACCTAACCTCCAATAGAATTTAGAACAAGAATTTCTCGTCACATTAGAATTGTATCGGTGCTATCAATTGAATGCAGCATCTAAATAGGCTATCTTTTATACACAAATAAGTAATTAATATTAAATAATTAAAAGCCATTCCTTTTAAGTTTTATCTAAGAAGTAAAAACTTTCCAGCACTCACTAGGAAATACGTAACATAATACGCCTGTATTCCGCGAAGGGGTTGGCAGAGGTGCACTATACAACGTTTCACCAATTATGATATAGGTCCCAATGTAATAGGGGGCGAGCCTATTGCCATCAAACGGGCATAAATCCAGACTCCGTGCTGCTGCTGAGAATAACCTAATAGAAAAGCCCAGTAACACTGCCCGACCCGGGATTCGAACAAAGAACTCAGCTCAGCAATCGCGCTAAGCGGCCACTAGACCAATGAGGCAGTCTATTACGGAATCACGGAGTTATTTTCGTTGCAATTGTAATACACTGTTTAGCTCTATTTAGATGAATTGTTCATATTTTTACACGACTACCCAAAAAAGGAGTGTAATGTTTTCAGGGTTCATGTATGTGTGTGAGTTTCTTTATTCCACCATAACTTCTGAATGGCTCAACTGATTTTGGTGTTTGGAGTGTCGTTAGAATCCTTACAACATTGCAAGTAACATAGGATATAAAAAAGAAACATATAAAATAAAATATAAATACGACTGCCATGTATTGCCATTTTTTTTTTGGTTTCATTTTTTTTCATCGTTCATCTTTTCTTCGTTATCCAAAACCCAATTGACTGGTTTTCTATGAGACCAAAAAGCACTACTAGCCGAGTGGTATGACCGTTGGACTGCCAAGTCAAAGGCCGCAAGTTCAAACCCCGGCACGCACCAATGACTTTTCGAATTCATGTGCGTACTATAAATTAGTTATCAGTGAAGGAAAACATCGTGAGGAAACCAGCACACCTGAGAGATTTTTCAACGGTGTGTAAAGCCATGTCAGAGGCCTACAGGCGGTTTAAACTCTGACACCAGGTTGTTCAACAACCATACGATAAGAAGAAGTATGAGACCAACAACAAAACTTTCTCCTCTATACAAAACAATACTGAACATTCTCAGGCACTACGTAAGAAACGTTACGGCAACCCATTCGAGCGGCTACACCCTATAGTTAAATCTCTCAGGGGTCTATTCTACACGACCGATTCTCAAATCGATATTACCGATACTAGACGATTACGTATGCAGGGCCGCACTTACGATAATCGAGTAATAAGCTATATCGGTATAATGACTCGATCCAGCTCCCGCTTAATTGCAGCGGACGATATTTGCATTACTGCCATAATGCGTCCGCCATTTTCTTCGATAGGTAGGCGAGATAGGTTGATGTTATTATGAATTCTGTTCGGTTTTGTAAGTTCCTTTGCTTATTGATGGGGAAATGGGCGATTTTGAAAGGTTCTTGTGTTATGTGATGCAGTCGTAAATAGTTTATGACTTGCGAGTGAAATTAAAGCGTCCGTTGTCTGTCGTAATGGTATTATAAAGGCATTTATGACTATTGGCACGACAGAGCTGTACGTGAAATTCCGGGGAAATTTTGTAGTTTTCTTTTTTTGGTGAAATTCGGGGGAAATTTTATTGTTTTCTTTTTTATGCACCAAAGTTGTTTGTATGTTGGTTGTATCGATTATAGGCAGAGGTATTTTATAGCAGATACTTAGAGACACATCCCTATTTAATAATTAATTCAGGTTTTGAAATTAATTAAATAAACTCCACCATACTGAAATGTACCTAGGTTCGTCCGGCGCGCCTTTGACCATTTGAGAACTTAGGTATATTTTTAACACATTATAAATCCTATTTATTGTTATTTTAACTAAAAAAAGATTAAATCAATAATATTAAAACCTGATTGTGGCTAAGGCTAAGCTCAGGGTTACGGGTTCGATTCCGCACGGGAAAAAAAATTGCGATCCGCAGATGTTTGTCCCGAGTCTGAGTGCTTGTATTTACGTGATATTTCATGTTTGTGAATCATACGCTACAGGAGAAATTACAAGACGAGTAACGTTTTCTTAAAAAAAAGTAATAGATTTGGTCAATATTATTTACCAAAATTAAAGTTTAGTTACCAAATTACAATAATAAATAATAAGAATACTTTGATGCTTTTTAATTTTAATTTTATATTTAAGTTGTAAATAGTTTTAAAGTAGGTAGAATTTAAATGTGTATATGTATATATATATTTTTTTTAAATACTTCGCCCCACACTAGGAATTTCTCCTGTATCGTGGGTGCGTTTCACAAACATGAAATATCACATACACAAACACCCAGACTCGGGACAAACATCTGTGGATCACACAAATTTTTGTCCCGTGCGGGAATCGAACCCACAACCCCTAGCGCAGCAGTCCAATCGGTTAGCCACTGCGCCAATCAAGTCGTCTTATTCGTCGTATGTCGAATTATTTTTGTATGTATGATATATAACTTAAAAGTAATATGAATAAAAATTACGCAATACCATACCAATAGGCCAGTTAGTCAGTTATAAACGACACGACTCATACATTCGATACTGCACATAATTAAATATTCTGGCCACACCTCCGGGCGGTCATTGCCTTGTGTATGACAGCATTTTTCTTTTACTATTAAAAAAACAACATGTCAAATGATTGACATCAAAGAATTTGTAAATCGAACGCCTTGACATTTCGTTTTGCGATTATGAAATTTCTGTCTATACGTTTTTAGAATAGGTACCTACCTACCTATGTATATTTAGATTTGGCTTATACAAAGAATGACAGTTCAAAACATTAAATATTTGATATATTAAAAAGTTTTACACCTAGTGACATAATTTAGTTTTTTTTTATGCTAGATAATTTCAATTTACAAATCGTAAGTGATAGCCGAGTGCTATGACTGTTGAACTGCCGAGTCAAAGGTTGCAAGCTCAAACCCCGGAACGCACCAATGTCTTTTCTAATTCATGTGCGTACTATAAATTAGTTAACAGTTGCTAAAAACGGTGAAGGAAAACATTGTGACGAAACCGGCACTCCTGAGAGATTTTTCAACGGTGTGTAAAGCCATGTCAGAGTACTACAGGCGGTTTAAACTCTGACACCAGGTTGTTCATCAACCATACGATAAAAAGAAGATTTCAATTCAATATTTTATACTAGAGTTCCTGCCTTTATAAATCTTTGAATAAGGCAAAAGGTATTAGTGTAATTTATATGCATAGTTTGTAGCATACATAAATACAGGCACAATTCGGGCCCAAATTGACAGTTAATGCCACGGATGCGTAATTTGTTGGTAAGCAGTGGGAAATAGCCTAGAAGTAGCGGCTGTCAAATTCAAATATAACGTCATTCTGACGTCACATGGCTCATTTTCCCTGAGCAGCCCTTGTTTTTTTAGGCCATGATAACACTACAAATCGGTGGTCTCTGCCTACTACAAAACATCACGCCTGTATTCCCCGAAGGCGTAGGCAGAGGTGTACCTATAGTACAGTCAGCATCATAAGTAGCTGAACATTTAATTTTATAAACATACCATTAATTGAAGAACAACTAATTACACACTAAAAAGTCCTAAATATTTTAAGATCATCCATTGGACGCTCCTATAATTTGAAACAAAAACTTGAATTGGTTTTTGTTTCTTTCCATTATTCGACATAACGTTTCGTAACATGTTAATCTACTTATGATGCTGACTGTACCCGATAGTGCCCGACCCGGGATTCGAACCCAGGGCCTAGCGCTCAGCAGTCGCGCTTAGCAATAAAATAAAATCAAACTAGTGACCCTTGATCACAAAGTCAAGCTTATAACCTCTGTGCTATGGTGTCGAATGCACCCAGGTATCTTGGCCAGGCCACTCTTCCTTTCGAACAATATAACATCAAATGTCACACTTTCTCTCCATTCACACCACGCCCCCTTAGCTTGAATATAGACAATGGTATTAGCAATAATTGTATGCCCGCTAAATATTATGTTGTAGGTAGACGGTACGATTACACGTTTTGTGGTTTGTCTAGATCTTGTTATTTCTATGATGTTCCGTGCTTCGGAAGGCACGTTAAGCCGTTGGTCATACACCAGCCCCTTTACCATGAACTTCAGGATAGTTTACGATGTGGAAGCGAGACGCCGCCGCCGCTACGTGCAGTGTAATGCGACGTCCCGCTTTCACAACGTTAACTGTCCTGCTTTAAGAGTTCATGGCAAGAAGGCTGATCTCTCTCCGGACGTATCGGTCTACCATCCCATCGGACTATGAGCGTGAGGGAATCGGGAGGGACCTGTGTTAGCGCTCATACTTGGGCACTATAATATTTCCTGCGTAGTTTGCTAGTCTCAGATTAGATAGGCCGCCGTGACCGAAATTTGGTTTGGAGAACATTATTATGTCTAGATTTTTTCGTCGATTTAGTCAAGGAGTTGATTAAGTCAAATAATAGATTGCGGGTTCAAACCTCAGCTAGAACTACCAATATAATTTTTTCGGTGAAAAATACCGTCATTTTGTGCTTATCAATGACTCGCTTATTTTTACACAAGAGCAAAAATAATCAAGGAAAATGTAGATATAAGGTTGCATTATGCATACCACTGCCTACCCTACCGTGACAAGCATGATGAAAAGATTAAGTTTTCGGTCTTGATTTTATCTTCGAAAAACTCTTTGATAAATATTTGTGTGACGAATATTTCATGTCTGTAACACGCACTTTTACTTTACGTACGATACAGGAAATATACCTCTTAATCTATAACGAATTTAGCCTCATTGGTTTAGTGGTCGATGAGTGCGACTCCCGAGCTTGAGGTCGTCGAATCCCGTCTCGGGAAAAGTGTCACTGCGTTTTTCCATTAGTTAATTCTCAGTAGCAGCATGAGCTCTGGATTTGTGCCCGGTTGATGGCAATAGGCTCGTCCCTTATTACATTGGGTCCTATAACATAGATGGCGAAATGTGGGTGCTACACACCTCTGCCTATATCTTCGGGGAATAAAGACGTGAGGTTATGCACAATTAAAGGTTCAAAAAATTATATCTTAGGTTCAATAAATATGTACGTAAGTAGTACTATAATTATGTAATTGTAATCGTTACATAATTCGTACAAATAACTGACCGATATGTTATCTAACTTCAATCAATTCAATTGTTATATTAACTTCAATTAACTCAGTAGTAATCATAAATTATATTATTAGAAATGTATTCGTAGTTACTTTATGTGTTGATTGTAACACGAATTGGTTATTATTGAACGAACTGTTTAGGAATTATTATTGTTTATTTCTTTCTTTATCCTTAGGTATTCACTATTTAATTATTTATTTATGTGGAAGATAAAACTCTTATTCCTTGAAGGGTATAGCAAATGATTGCTTTTGATTAACTATGTTTCGCAAGATGGAAAATGTAAGTTTTCCTTAAGTAGAGATTTTATTTCTTTTAGCATTTTTAGTATTTTCTATTTGGAACTCACATGAGAAACTTTGGTGCAAAGCTTTGACGAACCGCTAGGGTTTTCGGGTTCGAATTCTGCGCTTGGTAAATAGTTTTGAACCCTGCTTCGGCTTAGTTAATGCGTTTGACTTTAAAAATGCGACACGTAAAATTACGACAATGTCAAATCTGGACATTATGTTATTTGCCGCACATTCTCAGTTGTACCGCGACATGTTATAATAATTGCGCGGCACATCAGACCACATCACCCCGCGACATTTAGCCGCCCATTGTTTCGTAACACTTCGATTCTTTGTCTACACGCTAGATTTATTATTACACGTGTTTAATATGTAGGCTTAGTGTATAATATAGTCTTATGTTAAGGTTTTCGAAACCTCGAGAAAACGTGGGCATAAACCTCTCAGAGGAATAAAGATATTGAAAAAGAAGCCACATAATAATATTATTTTTAAAAACGTCGCCCCACACTAGGAATTTCTCCTGTATCGTGGGTGCGTTTCACACACATGAAATGTCACATACACAAACACCCAGACTCGGGACAAACATCTGCGGATCACACAAAGTTTTGTCCCGTGCGGGAAACGGACGCGCATGCCCAAGTGCAGCAATCGCTCAGCCACTACTCCAATCAGGTTGTCAAAGTTGAGTATACCCATAAGTTTAAGATCCAGTCTAGACGAGAATACCTTAAGAGAGCCATCACGAGTGACGATATCTAAGTACGTCCTGCGCACCCTGGACGATCAACCTCGCTACCTCTCGCTACCATCCTTGTTGAATGACCAATCTCTCCAATGACCTATTTCCATGTAACTTTTAGCTCATGCTGATACGATAAAGAAGAACGTAGAAGACAAAAAACGATCGCAATTTAAAAACCCTTTTAGAATAATACCTGCTAATTAGGAGCCAGGAAATATTTAGTAGATTGAGACTTAAGTATAGTGATAAATAAAACCTTCTTTAATAAGTTACGGTCTTACTAATATAATAAACGTTGTAGCTGAGTAAAAGTAAATGGTTATAAAACTCTCTATCTGTCTCTCTATCTGTCATCAGTAATTTGACATTAAAAGAAAAAGATAGAGCATGGTGTAACTTCTGCAACGTTCACTAAAGAGTGTTAGAGCAGTTTCAGACGAGCATTTATGTTTGAGCGTCTATTGTCTTTCGCGCATGTCGTACGAGCAAAGAAACGCCTATACGCTCCGCATACTCCTAACTTGAGTATATTGGTCCATTGATTCGATTTAATACGCCCAAATGCGTACACGCGCGACTTATGTGTGAAGCACGAAATATATTGCTCGTATGCCATAACGCGCAGAGGAAACGGCTATCTAAAACAGCCTTTACTCTTTGTTTCCCGTGCGAAATAAAACATCCTTTGAGACGATCAGCCAAGTAAGACAAAACAGAAGATTGGTTACAAAATAATAACAAAATTATACCTTTTCAAAGCGAGGGACGGTGACTGGCCGATTCTGAAACAAAAAATAATGCTACGTTAAAAAACGATGTACTTAATTTAGTTATTATTGTTTTGATGAGTATTTTCCGGGTTGTAATCTATAGAGGTAGGTATACCGATTACCGACCTATAGAGGTAGGTTTTCGATCTAAAGTACCTTCATAAACTAATGTCCTCCTGATCGAATTTCAGTCACGGCGGCCTGTCTCAGCTGAGACTAGACATCTGCGCAGGAGATATTATAGTGCACAAGTATGCGCGCAGACATAGGTGCACTCCCTATTCCCTCACTCTCATAATCCGATGGGACGGTAGACCGACACGACCGGAAAGAGATCAGGCGCAGGACCTATTGCTTTACGTGCCTTCCGCAGCACGGTGGGGTCTCGACATGTGAAAACGGTCACCCATCACAAGTCTGACGCGGCGAGCACGGCTTAACCTCGCAGATCGACTGATCTGCCGGGTAGCCGGATAGCAACGAGCCCCACTTCATAAACTACATTACTGTCGACGGTTTGCCCCCTTACCATGAACTCTTAAAGCAGGATCTTCCATTTTAAAGCGGGACACGGTTACGTGCAGTGTAGTGTGGCATCTCGCTTCCACAACGTAAACTGTCCTACTTCAAACGTTCGTGGTAAGGGTCTGAAAAGAACTTAAGTTGTGTTGCTCTGGAGGTAATTAATATTTGTGAGATCCGTAGCAATGGATAGGACGTTGCATGAGCAGTTGGGCAGAGGACAGATGACAACTGGATTGTGGCAGATAATTTGAGTAAACTAGTGTGAAAAAGATGAATAAGGTATCGTTGTCCCAGATTCTGTGATAGAATAGAAAGTGCACCTGTATTTGTGCACACACTTGCACTAAAACATCTCCTGCGTAGGTTAGTCTCGGGCCCTAAACAAGTGACAAAACGCTAGACGTTTAATAATATAATATAATGATTTTTTTATTGACATAAAAGGATCGGTACATTTCTATTTGAAACCCTCACTCCTGAGCTAGGTGAGACCTATGTTACAGGAATCAGTGTCTTCACCCGTTTTGGAACTTACGATTTAAAAAGGTATGGTAAAATAAAATTTAAAAAAATATAATAAAAAATGCTTAAGATAAAGGTGTTAAATGCTCATGCTCTTTTGTGTGTGCTTATATGAATAGAAATCAAATAGAATAAATGTATAGGGATAACATTACGTTCCGACAATCGACGACCCGATTGGCGCAGTGGCTAAGCGATTGGACTGCTGCGCTAAGGGTTACGGGTTCGATTCCCGCACGGGACAAAAATTTGTGCGATCCACAGATATTTGTCCCGAGTCTGGGTGTTTGTGTATGTGATATTACATGTTTGTGAAACGCACCCACGATACAGGAGAAAGTCCTAGTGTCGGGCGACGTTTTTTTTTTTTTAAAAAAAACAATGTTATCTATGACTATATTTTTCATTCTATTCGTCTAGCGTTTTACTACTTGTCTAGGGTAGGGCCGTTAAGTTGAGATTGGCCGCCGTGACCTATATACAGTCCCCTTACCATAAACTTTTAAGCATGACATTTTCCGTTGTGGAAGCGAGACGCCACACTACATTGCACGTAGCGGCGTCTCGCTTTCATGGTAAGGGGGTATAATAGCCTTCTTCTTATCGTATGGTTGATGAACAACCTGGTGTCAGAGTTTAAACCGCCTGTAGGCCTCTGACATGGCTTTACACACCGTTGAAAAATCTCTCAGGTGTGCCGGTTTCCTCACGATGTTTTCCTTCACCGTTTTTAGCAACCGATGATTAATTTATAATACGCACATGAATTCGAAAAGACATTGGTTCGTGCCGGGGTTTGAACTTGCGACCTTTGTCTTGGCAGTCCAATGGTCATACCACTCGGCTATCAGTGCTATAAATAATAATAATAGCCTGATAAGTAAAGATTACGTAATCATTTTGTCTCAGAAATAAAGACTTTTCATTTGCAATTGATATTATATAACAAATTATTTTAATAACTTAATTTCCTTCGGTTGGTAGTACTTTAATAAGATAATGATCGTGTTGTAATGCTATGATGAAATTTTATGGTATTTTATATTGCACTCACATACAAAATAAGTGCCTCATTGGTCTAGTGGTCACACGAACTGACTGCTTAAATAAGTTCTTGGGTTCGATTCCCGGGTAAGGCAGTTTTTTTTTTCAGTTTGGTAATTAGCTACGGAGTCTGGATTTGTGCCAGAAATGGCAATAGGTTCGCCCCCTATTATATGGGACTTATTTTGTTTTTGGCAAGTTAGCAGACTTTTACCTACCTATTGGAAGAATATCGGTGTCATATAAGATTATCATTTATTCAAATTATAATACTTTAATGGTTTGTGAACGTTATACATCAGACAGTCCCCAAAAATATCCACTTTTAACGACTTCCTAATACTACAGCTGATAAAATTTAATGTGACAACCTGATTGGCGCAGTGGCTAAGCGATTGGACTGCTGCGCGCAAAGGTGCGAATTTCCGCACGGGATAAAAAATTGTGTGATTCGCAGATGTTTGTCACGAGTCTAAGTGTGCGTGTATGTGATATTTCATGTTTGTGAAACGCACCCACGATACAGGAGAAATTCCTAGTGTGGGGCGATGTTTTTTACATTAAAAAAATAAAGAAACATGGGTTTTAAAACGTTAGAGTATAAACAGAGTAGTATGAATGCTATTTATAAACTATAGTACTTCTTTCTCTGCCCACGTTAATCACTTTCTCTTAATAAGTCGTACAGGGTCGCGCCTAAGAGTTAGACGATCGAAAGTGAACGTGGCCTACATTTGACAATATATTGGTTACTGCGAAGGAAAGAAAGAAAGATCACTATCTATATTTGTTTTTGGAAAGAAAAACTTCGCAGTATTGGGAGTCATAGACAAATTTCGTACAACGTCGCAATTTTCTTCATACCACAGCCCCCTTACCATGAACTCTTAAAGCAGGACAGTTTACGTTGTGGAAGCGAGATGTCGCATTACACTGCACGTAGCGGCGTCTCGCTTCCACATCTTAAACTGTCCTGCTTTAAGAGTTCATGGTAAAGGGGCAGATTTTAGTTTATACAGAAGATATGTGCTTGTTGCCATCGAAATAATAAATGAATGTTTTGAATAGTAGGTACCTACCTATGATGAAAACGGTTAAAAACAAAACCGAACACAGATCTCGCGATATTACCTATACCTTAACATGTGTTATTTCGAGTAGGGGTCGCAAAAATACCGAAAATCCCGGTATTTGTCCGGTATTTTGGTTATTTTGACCTAATATTCCGGTATTCGAGATCACGGTTGGCAACCCCTAATTTCGAGAATTTTTTTTTATCATAAAATAGTTAATCAATAACTGTCCGACGACCTGATTGGCTCAATTGTAAAGCGACTGGACTGCTGCGCTAAGGGTTGCGGGTTCGATTCCCACACGGGACACAAATTTGTGTGATCTACAGATGTTTGTTCCGAATCTGGGTGTTCGTATACGTGATATTTCACGTTTGCGAAACGCACGCACGGTACAGGAGAAAATTCTAGACTGTGGGATGAAATTTTAAAAATAAAACAATGCTTTTATCAAATTTACCTTAGTCTAAAACAAGTCCTCATTATCTTAGGAGCCTTTAATGAATTTCTCTTAATAATCCGTTCAGGGTCACGCGTAAGTGCTGGTGATCGAAAGTGAACGTGGCCTACATATGACCACATTGGTCATTATTTGTTCTACACACACTTATGATACTGGAAGGGACAATAAATATATGTTTCCAGCTTTCGCCCGCTTTAATAGCCTATAGTCTTCCTCGATAAATGGGCTATATAACACCGAAAGATTTTTTCAAATCGGACTAGTAGTTCCTGACATTAGCGCGTTCACGCAAACAAACTCTTCAGCTTTATAAGTATAGATTAACATAAATCATACTGTTTCGTTATTCGCACAGAGCTACTGCTGAACGTGTGGTTCCGAGTTCGATTTTTGGGTAGAGCAAAAATATTTCTGGGTTTTTTCAGCTGGTTATCAGTAAAAATTTAGAAAGGTTATTTACCTAGACAACGTCTAAAAAATTGTTAAGTACTTAGAGATGCAGATGGTATTTGCCTATCTACGTTTGAACAAATGTGTTTTACAATAACATTACTATTACTACATAATTTTCTGAAAATGGTGGGTTAATCCAATACCATTTCTCAGAACATATTTATTCCTAAAAAAAATCCTTCAAAAGTTCACTGTAAATCGAACCTCGGCTACGCTCGACGGGTGATTCTACCATCGCAGTCCAGACAGCGTCTATGAAACTAAATGTGAACAAACAGAGAAAGTGACACCAAAACAATGACATTCAAACTGTCGAAAATGAGTATACAACGAGAAAGTTAACGGAATTCTGTTGGTTATATAATTGGCTATTTATATACCTGTATATACCTACTTCTACTGACTGCCTCGTTGGTCTAGTGGTCGTTAAGCGCGACTGCTGAGCAAGAGGTCCTGGGTTCAAATCCCGGGTCGGGCAAAGTGTTACTGAGTTTTCCATTAGGTAATTCTCAGTAGCAGCACGGAGTCTGGATTTGTGCTCGGTTGATGGCAATAGGCTCGCCCCCTATTACATTGGGACTTACAACATAACTGGCGAAATGTGGGTGTACTATATGTTCACCTCTGCCTACCCCTTCGGGGAATACAGGCGTGATGTTATGTTATGTTATACCTACTTCTATCTTGTTGGCATTAGTAATTATAATAGAGCAGGTGTGTGGTGCCGTGTGGTATCCGGCCTAAAATTGACCACCCCCTTTCCTCCCGTGGGTATCATAAGAGGCGACTAAGGGAAAATCCAGAAGATGGGCAGCAGCGTCTTCTGTAACTTGACCACCAACACTGCGATCCCCAAGCCGCTAGCCAAGCGTGGGGATTATGGCACCCCCCATTCTATAAGGGGGAGGCCTTCGTTCAACAGTGGAAGTCTTCCGGCTGATGATGATGATGAGGTGTGTGGTGTCCCTAGCCTGCTGGTATCCCATTCCCTTTAAGATTAAAGTTCTCAACGGCTGTGTCGTGAGCATTTAGAAGACCGGGTACCTTCCGAATTGTTGATATCCAGAGTAAACAAAATGGTAATAATGTATTGCACAAGTATTCGCGCAAACACAGGTGCACTCTTTAGACCGACACGACCGGAGAGAGATCAGGCGCAGGACCAACGGCTTAAAGTGTTGTTATTAAATGTCTCCTTTTTCTTTTCAAACTTTAAGGATTCAGACCAATTTGGTAACTATGCGTATGCGCAGTTGACATGTATGTATTTTATGGGGTTCAATTCAAATAGTTGTGTCCTACCAATTATTTTTTTACTTAGAAGTCTATAGATTAATATGAACTTTATCAGTAGCAAGTACGCTCACCACACTTCAAAACCACGCTATATACCACATCCAGTGTCACTACATCCACGAACAGTAATCAGTAGGTATCATATATTGTTGTTATGTGGGTTATATTTCATACACCGGCTTTGATTGTATGCGGTTTAATTTAGATCGCTTGTAATTTATAAGGTTTGCTAGTAGATAATCTAATGTGTATGATATAGCAGCTGTTATAAATAACGGCTATTTAATATAATAATACGTTTTTAGGTTGTTTTGGTAATATTTGTCAATCGAGAATCTGTGACATGTACCGACTTATTACTATCTGCGCCCCGCGGTGTTACCAGTTGCATTTTTTCGGGACAAAAAGTAGTCTATGTCTTAATCCAGGTTGTCAGCTACCTTCACTCCAAGTTTCATCAAAATTGGTCCAGCCGTTTAGGCGTGAAGAAGTAACAAACATACAAACTTCTGTCGTTATAATATTTGTGTGATGTCATGGGGTTGGCGTTTGATAATAGTATTAACTATTATTTTTCTGGGTAGGTAATCCAGTATAGTGGCTGTTCTTTATTCATATTTAGGGTTTAACTGAAGATAATTTACCAGAATTTGTCTCTAGAGATTACAGGTTCAATGTAATTCAGGGTGTAAGCAAATATTACACCTTAAAAAAATATAATATACCTACCGAGTCTTGTATGCAATAATTCGTGACTGTTAATCACTCAGAGACGTTAATGATTCCTTAAACTGACACTAAGTAAAGATTTCACGAAGGAAACCTTTACTTAGTGATAGTTTAAGTAATCATTTTACGTCTCTGAGTTCGGTGGTAACGCGCAGAAAATAACTTACCAGTGCCAACGTATTTACAATTAAGAATACAAGAAAATAGTCATCTACTTACCATCAACGTTTAACAAAACTCGAGTTAAAAACTTATACATATTTCTATGTTCCAGCTAATTAAGTTGTTTTTTTTACGCAACTACGTAAACGACTTGCTCTGCCCACCCACCCAGCGACTGAGGTAAATTAATCATCATTAAGAGCCCATCAGCTCTCAGCATTCCTTCACAGAGCGTCCTTCATAACGAACCGTGAAAATATCTGTGACTCAAATTACGTGAAGTTTTGTAAGATCTTCCTATCGTATGGTTGATGAACAACCTGGTGTCAGAGTTTAAACCACCGGCTCTACACATCATCATCATCAACAGCCGATAGATGTCCATTGTTGGTCAAAGGCCTCCCCCTTCTAAAAGGGAGGGGGTGCCATAATCCCCACGCTTGGCAAGCGGCTTGGGGATCGCCGTGTTGGTTGTCAAGTTACATAAGACGCTGCTGCCCATCTTCTGCATGTGCCCTTAGTCGCCTCTTACGACACCTACGGTAGGGAAGGGGGTGGTCGATTATAGGCCGGTTACTACACGGCTTTACACACCGTTGAAAAATCTCTCAGGTGTGCCGGTTTCCTCACGATGTTTTCCTTCACCGTTTTTAGCAACTGATAACTAATTTATAATACGCACATGAATTCGTAAATACATTGGTGCGCGCCGGGGTTGGAATTTGCACGTTTGACTTGGCAGTCCACTCGGCTATTAGTGCTAGTAGTTCTTAGTTAAGACATGCTTGTTTCGTTCAGGGATAAGAGGCCAAGGATTTCTATTTAATGCGATATAATTGATTTATAATGAGCATTTTTAAGTAAAATTATTTTTCCAAAACATGTTTTTCGCAATAGTTTGATGTGAAAAAGGTCATTTTCTAAAATTTTTTAAATATCGTTCAGCCTCCTTACCATGAACTTTTAAAGCAGGAAAGTTTAAGATGTGGAAGCGAGACGCCGCTACGTGCAGTGTAATGCGGCGTTTCGCTTTCACAACGTAAACTGTCCTGCTTTAAGAGTTCATGGTAACGAGCTGATATTTTCAGTGTATACATACGATAGTATGCAGTAAAGAGTGGAAAATGTACCATGTAGCGCAAAAGATTACTAGGATACTGGACCACTAGCTATCCAATTGAATAAAATAAGAACAGGAAAATTACAAGCCGAACGCAGTGTTCTCCTTTATGAAGTCGGTTAAAAAAGTTGTTATTTTCACCTGTGGGTTACAGTATCATGTCATTAAGATAAACACGACGACCTGATTGGCGCAGTGGCTAAGCGATTGGACTGTTGCGCTAGGGGTTGCGGGTTCGTTTCTCGCACGGGACAAAAATTTGTCCAAACTGCAGATGTTTGTCCCGAGTCTGGGTGTTTGTGTATGTGATATTTCATGTTTGCGGAACGCACCCACGATACAGGAAAAATAAATAGGGTAGGGAGAAGTTTAATAAAAAATACAAATTTCATGTTTGTGAAACGCACCCAAGATACAAGAGAAATACCTAGTGTGGGGTGACGTTAAAAAAATTGCTATAAATAGCAAAGCACGTAAATAAAATACCTTCACAAAATCGCATCAATTATTTTCCAAAACAAAATCTCGGACTCACATAGAAAGGGGTCCAGTTCAAATGTTTGACCTCAAATTATAACCATAATCTCCTATTAAGGCCACAATGGCAATAGACCCTAAGGTCAATAAGGTCTCTTATTATGATTAACGTTAGGCGAAATTATTGAGTATGAATTAGACAAAGATTCATCAGAATTTACCGATAAGCCTGCCGATTGTACGATATTATTAACCTACTTCAAAAAAGGAGGAGGTTCTCAATTCATCGGGATTTTTTTTTTAATGTTAAACTCTTTTCAAAACTTTATTAACTTGTAGGTACGCAATAAAATGACGTGTGTTTAAATAAATTAAGTAATAAGACAAAGCTTAGGTATATTATGAATTATTTCAAATCTATTAAATTAATATTATATCCTAATCTTGATATGCGAGTTTTAATTGGCGACCTGATTGGCGCAGTGGCTAAGCGATTGGACTGCTGCGCTAGGGGTTGTGGGTTCGATTCCCGCACGGGACAATAATTTGTGTGATCCACAGATGTTTGTCCCGAGTCTGGGTGTTTGTGTATGTGATATTTCATGTTTGTGAAACGCACCCACGATACAGGAGAAATTCCTAGTGTGGGGCGACGTTTTTTTAAAAAAAAAAAAAAAAATAATATTGCATAAAAAAAAAATGTAGCTTAATTTAAAAATAAATTCTAAAAAACTAGCATTAATTTGCTAACGGTATATTTTTAAATAATAGGCGCCTGTCTGACGCTATTTTTGTTCATTTAAGTAATTAAATATCAGCTGATACGCTACTAGACTTTTGATTCGTTTTATATATCTTGTAGGTCAGGGACTGTTCGTGACTCATAACAAATATAGGTACCTACGTAAATTAATAATAAATTAAATGGTATAAAAAGAACCTAGAAAATTTTCCTCTGGTGTAGTACAGGCACATGCACAGGTATCACAAACACTGGCGGTAGAATGCCATTGCTCGTCTGCCTGTCATTAAAAGCACAGAGCAGGCATTATTAGGATTTTAGTGGGTAGGCCCCTGTGGATCTTACTGGTTTTATGGGGGATAGTCCTACATCGGTATAATGTCTCCCCTATGTATTTCCCCATCGTATCCCAGCAGCGGGGGTTGTGTTATGCAATTTCCTTCCTAAAATATATCACAGACATGAAACTATACGCACACACAAAATATAGAAATTAGGCACATGAAACACTAATTTGCATCTTTTACGAATGGATATAAACCATATTTATGTAACTCCATGTTCAAAAAACATTTCTCGTTCTCTATACCTTGTCAGATTCATACCCTAAGGCCTACAACCATTAATTTACTAATAAAGTTGAATCGTGTTCAGTATTGAAGGCAAAGACATGTAATTACCAATTTACTATCTCTTTTATTTGCTCAGATTAGAGCGGTGACCAGGTTTGGAAACTTTAATCATATCTGGCGCTGGTTTAGGTATTGGATTCCTACGTGGAATATTAAGGGTTCAAATCCAGGCAAGGATATTTAGCTATGCTGTAAGATTAACCAGTTAGTAGGTTGGTAGCTTGACTGATTGTCAAGGGCAGGCGATCAGCTAAGCTGTATGATCAATTAAGTATCGTAACTCAAATATTCGTGACCAACAAGTGATGCCGGAGTTAAGAGATTAGCCAAGGGAACATCTCTGGACATAGCTCATGCCGATAGGAAGTGAAGGGAAGAAGGAGTGGTCTCATTTAACATCATTAACATAACATAACATCACGCCTGTATTCCCCGAAGGGGTAGGCAGAGGTGAACATATAGTACACCCACATTTCGCCAGTTATGTTGTAAGTCCCAATGTAATAGGGGGCGAGCCTATTGCCATCAACCGGGCACAAATCCAGACTCCGTGCTGCTACTGGGAATTACCTAATGGAAAACTCAGTAACACTTTGCCCGACCCGGGATTTGAGCCCAGGACCTCTTGCTCAGCAGTCGCGCTTAGAGACCACTAGACCAACGAGGCAGTCTCATTTAGTTCAACATTAATGCGCTTTCTGTAACACTGTATAATTGTGTCCCTTTCTGTAACACTGTATAATTGTGTACCTTTCTGTAAAACTGTATAATTGTGTACTTTTCTGTAACACTGTATAATTGTGTCCCTTTCTGTAACACTGTATAATTGTGTCCCTTTCTGTAACACTGTATAATTGTGACCCTTTCTGTAACACTGTATAATTGTGTCCCTTTCTGCAACACTCTATAATTGTGTCCCTTTCTGTAACACTGTATAATTGTGTACCTTTCTGTAACACTGTATAATTGGGGTGCAAGTAGAGAGCCTCCACGAGTGACGATACTTAAGTATGTCCGGCGCACCCTGGCCGGTCAACCTCGCTAACATTCTTGTTGACTGACCAATCTCTACACCATAGCATGACCTATCCTATGAGGCTATTGGCTCATGCCGATACGAAGAAGAAGAATTGTGTCCTATATATTATAGCAATAGCAATCAGCACGCCCCCTGTAGACATAAACGTAGGGGTACAATAGATTTCCTTTCCTTGAGGGAACATAGTGTTACGAAGTAACTACCTTTTTATATAAATTGGCTTTGCTCTTAACGATGCTGATAATTACCAAAATTTGCTTGATTTGGAGGAATGTGGCCCTGGGCTTAATGGATAGTACACTAATGGCTAAGGTCACAGATGCTACACTCTCTGATGCGCTAAACCTCATAACGTAAGATGGGAAAGCAGGAATATGGTGCAACAAATAAAATTAAATGTTTGCGCGGTTTATCATGACGAGTGTGCAGTTTATCTCATTATTCTTCTATCACATAATAATGTTTAACTGATGCTGAATCTAGGACAATACTCTTGGCACTTTGACTATGAAATAACAAACCAGTATCTTTTATTATCTATGCAATTTAAAACTCAATCTTCAAATCATATAAATAGTTAAACTGAGTTGAAATAAAACCTGAGTCCCTAGAAACCTAATCACTGCGCTATAATCTGTCCTCACAATCATCATTAAGTTAGTAACACACAACTTAATCGTACAATCGACCTCCTTACAATACGTAGGCGTTTAAAATCGTAACCTAGTGACATCCCACCGATTTGAACGACGGTGTAGCCTAGGCCTTATTTGTTGGAGTAGTAAGCCATATATGGCAACGGCCTAGTCTAATGACCAATAAAGTGTATCAACGTTGATTGGGGAAAGTCAACGTTTAATTATTTGCTCCCAGGTCAGCGGTGATGATACTGCTAATTACGAAGATGATCTGTTGTGAAGTGTGAACGGTCATCCATCTAATAACTGACCGTAGCATGTATTGCTTAGGCTTGCAAAAGCTGCGCTAAGGGTTGCGGGTTCGATTCCCGCACGAGACAAAAAAATGTGTTCTCCGCAGACGTTTGTCCCGAGTCTGAGTGTTTGTGTATGTGATATTTCATGATTTTAAAACGCACCCACGATACAAGAGAAAAATCCCAGTGTGGGGCGTGGTTCATAAGTTATCGATGGAGTGTTTATAACCAATTTTCGGGCTCACATTAAGATCGTTACTCACTTTCCCGACAAGCCTAATTAATGCAGTATTAAGTAACTACAGCTTTAATTAGAAAGTTCAGAAACAATACACGTTTAAGTACTTTAAGTGTGTCGTATACAATACAATACACATAGTATGGTACATAGATACAATAAGAATAATCACTTGCAACCGGTCTGCCCACACAGCTCTCAATATAGACATCTGTGTTCTGAACTTCTGATACCCGGTAGTTTAACGTATTTAAAACTAGTAAGATATGCGACTTACATTTTTATGTTCACGCTGTGAACTTATACTAGACGGGCAGTAGTATCAATCATTAAAAAACTTTTATTTTCTATCGTGTCGTCAAGTTTGATGACATGGTGCTGTGGCTAAGCGAATAGACGGTTGGGGTAAGAGTTGCAGGTTCGATTTTCACATGGGTCCAAAAGTTGTGCGATCCGTCCGATGACATGGGATGAGACGGTAAGACACGATCGTATATCAGGCGCTGGATAGCTTTGGAGAGAAGTAGCACGACAGGACGGTAAACCGAACGAAGAGATCTGGCGCAGGACCAAAGGATTAAATTACTCTCTGCGGCGAAGAGACTTCTCGATATGTAGAATAGTCGATACATCGACTGTCTGCAAGGACCGCTTATCCCCAAATAGCTGACAGACTGATTGACCTTAGACGTCCTGATTGGCGCAGTGGCTAAGCGATTGGTCCGCTGCGCACGGGGCTAACATTTGTGCGATCCGCAGGTATTTGTCCCGAGTCTGGGTGTTTGTGTATGTGATATTTCATTTTTGTGAAACGCACCCACGATACAGGAGAAAATCCTAGTGTGGGCCGACGTTAACAAATAAAATATTGGTCTGATTGTTAAGTAGTCGAGCACTTCTAAGGTCCCTGTCTACCCCACTTACGTGATCATCAATTTCTCAACCAGATGTTAATCGTTAAGAATTGTGTCATCAATTGTTTTAGCAGCCATTGTTATAACCGGTATGTATGTGACAGTCGGTGACATATTGTACGCAAGCGTGGTGATAGAGACCTTGGGATGGTAGTGAGTAGTGGTACTACCGGTTATTGGGTGATTAGCGAAGTGGTTATTAATAAATAGTTGTTACACTACAATTGGTATCGCAAAGAAAATTGTGAGGAGTTGATCGATCGGTTTCCAGTCCCATGGGTTTCGTAAGAGGCGCCTAAGGGGAAATCCAGAAGATTCTTCTTCTTATCGTATGGTTGATAAACAACCTGGTGTCAGAGTTTAAACCGCCTGTAGGCATCTGAGACGTTTCCTCACGATGTTTTCCTTCACCGATATTAGCAACTGCCCCCTTACCATGAACTCTTAAAGCAGGACAGTTTAAGACGTGGAAGCGAGACGCCGTATTACACTGCTCGTAGCAGCATCTCTCTTCCTCATCGTAAACTGTCCTGTTTTAAAAGTTCATAGTAAGGGGGCTGATAACTAATTTATAGTACGCACATGCATTCGAAAAGACATTGGTGCGTGCCGGGGTTTGAACTTGGGACCTTTGACTTGGCAGTCCTACGGTCGTACCACTCGGCTATCAGTGCTTTTTTTAAGAAAGGAAAATACAGAAGATGCTCAACAGCGTCTTCTGTAACTTCGCCACCAATTCTGCGATCCTCAAGCCACTTGCCAAGCGTGGGGCTTATGACCCCCCCCCCCCTTAGGTAAGACCTTTGTTCAACGTCTTTCGGCTGATGATGATGATCTATAAATTTTCAATGAAAATGCAATAGGTTTTAATGAAAAATAATAACTGTCTCGTTAGTTTAGTAGTCGTAAAGCGCGATTGCTGATCGTGAGGTCCTGGGTTCGATTCCCGGGTCAGTCAAAGTGTTGTTGGGTTTTTCCACTAGGTTAGTCTTACTAGCAGCACGGAGTCTAGATTTGTGCCCGAGTAATGGCAATAGGCTCGCCCCCTATTACATTGGGGCCTATAACATAACTGGCGAAATGTGTGTGTTTTATACACTTATATCTAGACGCGTGAAATTGTATGCTTATTCCACGGTACCGCAATTATCACATTATTTTAAAGTTCATTCCATAACCTAATTACTTAAACGCTTCCGTGGTAGCATCACGATGACGTCACTATCCAATATTACCGCATTACCGCTAAAATCATGAGCTGCGGCCACGAGTAAGGCTCAACCCATCACGTAGGAACACGGAAACTTCGGAGTTGAGCAAAAAATGAATGATCACTCAATAATGATTATAATGACTACTGGTGTGAAAAAAGCAGGAGTCATCAGTTCTGTGGGTTAAATATGAATAAGTTTGTTTGATTGCTGTAATAAATATTTTTAGCGTTACGTTGGCGTTCTTCGTATCGGCATGAGCCAATAGCCATGGAATAGGTCATGCCGCGGTGCAGCGATTGGTCAGTCAACAAGGATGGTAACAAGGTTGACCGTCCAGGGTGCGCCGGACGTACTGAAGTATCGTTACTTGTGGAGGACGTACTTAACTTGCTCCCGTTACGTTGGTAAATAATACGTTTGAGTTTTGGTATGGCAATATGTTTTGACTACGATACGTCACGCGTTGCTTTCTCCATAAAATAATTATTGAACTCAAAAATTCATTTGGATAACGTTATTATATTTTGAGTATGTTTTATAATATGGTATAAAATCTACATTAACTTTACTATTTACTAGAATAATTAGCGAACTATAATTTCGGTTCAGTTTTATGTGGTAGTTTTCATTCCATTGTTTCCATGCAAAAACATACTTTAAGGCATCGCAGATAAGGATCTGATTGGTATGATTGAAATCCATGAATGTATGAGACTATGTCTAGGTAGGAACATAAGCTAATTATTAAACGCATTTATTTAAATTATTAAAAATTTAGCCGATCTATTCTCTTTCTGTATTCTGTTTCTTGGTGTGCAGTTATAAATAAGTATTTTATTTATAGTATTTTTCAAGTTTAGATTATTATATAAATATTTAACAGGGCTATGTGCGAACAACGACGATGGAATATCGAGGAAGTAGAATTTTCTTTAGTAAATTATTGTCACCTGCAATTTAGTTATGCCAGCGCAATGCCAAATAATATTGTATGTATATTTAAACCCAATAAGTAAGGCCACAATAAACTTAAAAATCTCTGCAAGTAAAAACGAAGGAGCTGAATCATCATTTCATAAAACAATAAATATATTAACATTTTTTTACAACCGAATCTCTATTATGTGTGAAGGTCATAGTTTAAGTAGTCAATGGATGGAAACACAATAACTCACGATTCGACAATCAAGGAGTACGGAAGGACTATTAATGTAATTACAAACATAAATAAGATGTGTTTTTGTATGTGTTTACGGTAGTTAAAATATTTCACGGGCTGTGTAAGAGGAATGTTAATTTGATTTATTTAAATTTTTTTCTATTAGGGGTTTGACAGCTGCTGGTTATGAAGTTGTCTAGAAACTAACATTGATTTACAGGTTGTTTTGCATATTTTATGAATTATGCCACGACTGATTGCGTAATCATTTTTGGAATACGGTTTTGGAAAGACAATTTTTTACGCAAATTTTTTTAATTGCTATTTGATCTATGGGTAATTTTGTCGATGAGCTTTCACATCAGACAGACACATAAAAACTATTCCTATATTCAACGTCTAGTAGAACATGACACAACATCACGCCTGTGTTTCCCAAAGGGGTATGCATAGGGTATAATACATCCAAATTACGTGGCTCACGTCTTGTAAAATCTTTAGCCTATTTCAATAAAAATCTCAAACAATGACACACTAAGTTATCTCCGAAGAACACCAAGTGAAGTCATTTTATTAGTCAAACATTTTTCTTAACTTAACCCATCATCACCCTCGTTGGTCTAGTCATCGCTAAGCGCGACTGCTGAGCAAGAGGTCCTGGGGTCAAATCCCGGGTCGGGCAAAAATGTTACTGAGTTTTCCATTAGATAATTCTCAGTAGCAGCACGGAGTCTAGATTTGTACCCGGTTGATGGTAATAGGCTCGCCCCCTATTACATTGGGACTTACAACATAACTGGTGAAATGTGGGTGTACTATATGTTCACCTCTGCCTACCCCTTCAGGGAATACAGGCGTGATGTTATGTTATGTTATGTTAACCCATCATTTTCTGGCAACAGCCCCCTTACTATGAACTCTTAAAGCAGGACAGTTTACGTTGTGGAAGCAAGATGCTGCATTACCCATCACGTGGCGGCGCGCGGCGTCTCGCTTCCACATGGTAAACTGTCCCGCTTTAACAGCCGAACTTAGAGACATTTAATGATTACTTAAACCATCACTAAGTAATGGTTTTCTTTATGAAATCTTTTCTTAGTGTCAGTTTAAGTAATCATTAACGTCTCTGAGTGCGGCGGTAAGAGTTTATGGCAAGGGGGCAGGTATTTATAAAGTAAAATGTATCACCAGAAACTACTTTTTAACGAAGAAAAAGCGTAAATAATCCCTAGCTGTCCCCGACCGGAACCACGGCCACTGCTTACCCACAATACAACCTTCCGTTTGTATAGAAATGGAAAACAAATCGCAAACTTTCACTTGAAAACGACTACTGTAGCTGTCGCCTTGAAATATTTATTTCAATTTATTCTTCTTCTTATCGTATGGTTGATGAACAACCTGGTGTCAGAGTTTAAACCGCCTGTAGGCCTCTGACATAGCTTTACACACCGTTGAAAAATTTCTGAGGTGTGCCAGTTTCCTCACAGTGTTAATTTTTTATTAATATTCTCTTAGTTTTCTGGAATCCTTTGTTTTCTCTTTTCATAGAATGGCCCTTTAAGCATTGAGAGACAGCTGCCTATTTGTCTCTCTGCCTGACTGCCTCGTTGGTCTAGTGGTCGCTAAACACGATTGCTGGGCATAAGACTCAGGGTTCGATTACCAGGTCGGGCAAAGTTTTACTGGGTTTTTCCATTAGGTAATTCTCAGTACGGAGTACGAAGAAGGAGTCTAAATTTGTGCCCAGATGATGACAATAGGCTCGCCCCCTATTACGTTGGGATCTAACTGGCGAAATATGGGTGTACTTTGCACCTCCCAACCCTTCGGGAAATACAGGCGTCATGTTATGTGTGTGTGTGAGTGTGTAAATACTACTACAGTGTCTTTGGTCTTAAAATACTTCATATTTCTGCCAATTTGTTGTAGATATTCTCTGTTAATTTATCTTCAAACCTTTGTCTTGTCTGATCATAAATGGCCCTTCAAGAGTGATTGACAGCTCCAAATGGTGGGAATATCTATTGTTTTTTGACTATTCCTCTCTCTGAGAAATGTTTGCGTGTTATTTCTGGATGGTACTGTGAACTAAGTTGTGTGTAGCACCCTTGTTGCTGTTGATATAAGGCCTGATAGATGGTGGGTAGATTTCAAGGAACCAAACGATCATCACCAAAAATATCTTGTTACTGAACGTAGAAATTGCTTGTCTTAAAGACTATTAGATTAAAATAAACTATGTTCTCGTGGAACGTATTCCATAACTTTTCTTCTGGATACAAATACTGATTTTGTTTCTCTTTCCAATAGAATAATGGTTTGATGATACGAGTAAATACATAAGTACATCAATTTCTTTAGTTTTCCGCAGCGTCTGTACGAAAAAAAAAAAAAAAAGTACTTAACCAAGCCCTAACTTTGAACTTGGCTTTAAGTAGCTCCTATGCAAGAACCTGTTCACTTCCTTGAGAGTAGAACTTGGCATAGCATCACGTCTGACAGTACTGGAACTTCATTGATTAAATTACCACACCTATGCAGCTACCTACAACATTCAAGGCAAGTTTATAATTCTGATACTACTCAGGTATTCAAAGAGAACTGTGTCAGGTTAACAGAAACAAGTTAGAAGGTGACCTGTGATGCCCTTCCTAAAGGCTCCAATGATAGGAAATAATGATTTTAGATGCTCCAATTGGATCTCTGCTATGGATATTTGATCTTGTAAATGGGCGTTTGTGTGTATGAGTATTATGTGGACTATCTATAATATATAGTGCATATTATTAATATGATGTAGATCAGTCGATCTGCGAGGTAAAGCATAGCTTGCCCCGGTCAGAATGACCTGACCTATCAGTCTTCGGAAAGCATTTCAGCGGTTGGTCCTACGCCTAATCTCTCTCCAGTCGTGTCAATTTGTCGTCCCATTGGAATAATTAAAAAAAAAGGGAATGCCCCTATATTTGGGCATCATCATTATCATCAGCCTATGGGCCTACTTAGGTATAAACTATGTATAATTATGACCTCCGGCATAGTTAGCGTTTCCAATTGAAATTTGGCCGTAATTCGGTCAGGAGGTCAATTTTACCCACATCATCAATACCGAAATCTATTCTCTAAATTAAATCACGATTGTAAAGCAATCATTGGTATAATAATTCAACTCAAACCTACACAATATTAATAGTATTTTTAATAACAAAAATAAACAATAGTCCGAACTCGTGGGCGTTTCAATCCTACCAAGGATTTAGCGGACAAATTGATTGATGTATCGAAATGTATGGTGATTGATGATCTCAGGAATCGAACGCGTTTGGCCTTAGCCATTGTTTCATAATGAGATGGGTTTTATCCTGTGTTGTGGTAAAAACTACGGTGATACGTCATCATTTTGAGGTTCCATGTAGGTGTTATATTATAATGATCCTAGAGCCTTGAGGCATATTCTTACCTATTGCTACCGATTTTAGGACTTAATTAGAAATTGTTGCAATTTCGTTTCACCCATCACCTCTTATTGCCATCTATTTTAGGCCATAATCTGAAATACCTAGATCCAATATCGTTCCGTGACATAATTTTTGTAGAGATCCAGTTTAGGAATTAAAACTGAATTGCATTGGAAAATTAATAAAAATTGAATCTATCTGGTTTTTTTTTTATAATTTCCAACACCTCCACCGTAAGTGGACTGTGGAGGTGTTCTTCTGTATCAGGATTCTTTCCACCCCCTTTTTCGTTCTATGCTGCATTTTTTTTAGTTAAAAAAAAAATCTTTTCCCCACACTAGAAATTTCTTTTTTATCGTGGGTGCGTTTCACAAACATGAAATATCACAATCGCAAACGCTCAAACTTGGGACAAACATCTGCGGATCGCACAAACTTTCGTCCCGTGCGGGAATCGAGCCCGCAACCCCTAGCGCAGCAGTCCAACCGCTCAACCACTGCGCCAATCAGGTCGTCGTTTTGATGGTGATTATATTGCCATTACTTACCTCTATAGGGCGCACCTTAGGTTCATCACTTCTAATCGAATTGCCGGCAACGCAAAGGTTATACGCCGGATCAGTTTTCAACCCTAGTCAAATTGTAAACCTTTTCACTTAATGATTGAGTCACTTATCTTACAAATGAAACTAGGTTTATGTTTATCACGTTCCCTTCAATGACATCTCATTGAATGATTACTTTATATCACTACTTTTCCTGCTTAAATAATTAAATTAAAAGTAATTGTATGTTGTCTGATGTCAGATATCATGCCTAATGTTGCCAATAGTGCGCGTAATCTAACATTTATTGGCAATGTATTAATCATGATATGGCATGATGTGGCACGTTAAGCCGTTGGTCCTGCGCCTGACCTCTTTCCGGTCGTGTCGGTCTACCGTCCCATCGGATTATGAGAGTGAGGGAATAGGGAGTGCACCTGTGTCTGCGCGCATACTTGTGCACTATAATATCTCCTGCGCAGATGGCTAGTCTCAGCTGAGACAGGCCGCCGTGACCGAAATTCGGTCAGGAGGACATTATTATTAATCATGAAGAGTATTTAGTAAATAATAATAAATCTAACAATGTTATTCTCTTTATTGTGCATTCAGTATATGAACGAATCTTCACCAATATCCCTTTAATGCATTATACTACAAAAGGTTCTAAAAGGCAAAATGACCCCTTAGACACAAAACGCTGGATATTGTTAAATGGATTAATATAATTTTACGACTGTGACGAATTTTCAACCCCATACATTCACCATTATACTCATCTAGCGTTCGTACCACTCATCTATAGAGCAAGCCATTAATAGATGTATTACCATTACCTTGTAACATTTAATGCCTGTAAAATACACCTACAGAATAACTCCAGAAATCTCTTCTTATCGTATGGTTGATGAACAACCTGGTGCCAGACTTTAAACCGCCTGTAGGCCTCTGACATGGCTTTACACACCGTTGAAAAATCTCTTGTGTCGGTTTCCTCACGATGTTTTCCTTCACCGTTTTTAGCAACTGATAACTAATGTATAGTGCGCACATGAATTCGAAAAGACATTGTGTGCCAGGGTTTTAACTTGCGACCTTTGACTTGGCAGTCCAGCGGTCATACCACTCGGCTATCAGTGCTATGCCAGAATTCTCTCAATTATACTCATTGATTCCCCTACCGAGAATTCAAACGCTTCGCATTTAATAATTAAGTTCAATGATACAGCCTGGCCTTCGCAACTCATGTGCTGATAAAAAAAAACAACAAAAAGATGTTACCATATCGATGATTGGAATCTGAAGCGTGTTTCGTGCTATGCCAAATTATCTTCAACACGATATACGTACTTAATACGCATAAAAACTTCAACGATCCTAATCACTTTGAAATAAATGGACTGGACTTCATCTATATGGGTTCGCATAGATAAAATCATGAATGTAAGGTAATAGGTAAGTTCATGAAAAGAAATTTAATTCTGTAGCTGTAATCTGGCAGATAAATGGGGGCCTATTGAAGATCATAACTAATTGACCTATGGTACGAAATAAGATTCAATTGGCGAAGTGGGATCCTATAAGTAATAATTGTCTAGGACTTGGGTAGAAAATGTGGTGTTATAAGAGAATTCTTTGACTATGAAAATTTGTGGAAAAAATATGGAGTCTGGAAAAATTTGGTCTTATTGTTAAATTGACTAAGAAAAAATTACGTAAGAGTAATATTATAAGATTCTTTTGAGCGATTGTAGACCCGACCTGTTCCTCCTAGGACTAGTTATTAGAGGACGGCACAATAAACACATTTATCCGCTAATTCCATACATACAAATACACCAGCAAATCTTCCGAATTAAGCACATAAGTTAACCACATGCAGCTTTATCTGCAAGCGCTAATACAAAACAGAAAGGTTATAGACACAACCTTTTCTTTGATTTATGATTGCTGTAGATTCACAAGAACGAGATAATCCGAGGTATGAATTGACTTTGTTATCGGCAAAAGTCATCAGTTACTGTGTTAGTTAAATCTGTGCACGTAACAGTGAAAGCTGAATATGGTAGCTAGTTAAAGTTGCGTTGGTTTACTGACGCGGTAAGAGTTTAACTAGGATGGTTAATAAATATTAAGGCTAACAGGGGGGATGTTTGCAAAGTATGCACTCATATTTGCCGTGTGGTATCCTGCCTAGAATTGACCACCCCCTTGCCTCTCGTGGGTGTCGTAAGAGGCGACTAAGGGAAAATCCGGAAGATGGGCAGCAGCGTCTTCTGTAACTTAACCACCAACACTGCGATCCCCAAGCCGCTTCCCAAGCGTGGGGATTATAGCAACCTCCCTCTTATAAAAGGGGGAGGCCTTTGTTCAGTTCTGGACGTCTCCGGCTGATGATGATGATGATGAAGGTACACTCATATTCCTGCAAGAAAATTGCATCCTGATTGGCGCAGTAGTTAAGCAACTGGACAGCTGCGCTGAAGGTTGCGGGTTTATTTGTGCAATCCGTAGATGTTTGTCCCGAGTCTAGGTGTTTCATCATTATCATCAGCCTGAATACGTCCACTGTTGGACTAAGGCCTCCCCCTTTCAGAAGGGAGGGGTAAGTCTAGGTGTTTGTGTATGTGATATTGCATGTTTATGAAACACACACATGATATTCACTATACCGGTTTTTACTTACGTTAATATTCGAGAATGCCCCCTAGTTTCGGACTCTAGTTTTAGCTCGCAACCCCGCCGCGCGCCGCGTCACCTGCTCATCAATAAGGGCGTCGTTAGAGTCCGAAACTAGTCGGGCATTCCCGAATATTGACGTGAATAAAAACCGGTATTTATAGTAAATAATATGGATTACACCCATGATACATGAAAAATTCTTAGTACAAGGCGACGTAAAAAAAAATCCTAATATAGAAAAGTCATAAATTTATTTACCTATACCATAAGACAAACGTTGGTAGGTACCAATTTCGGCTACACAACGCGCAAAATCGCAATCGCGTAAAACCCGCACGAAAACTACAGTAAAACTGAAATTTGCAGCAGGCGTGCAGTTCAAATGGTCTATGTCCAGCAGTGGAACGCGATAGACTGAGAGACGATTACAGGAGATGTGCAGTTTAAGTGGCTTCTTCACTACCTTAACCACTTTGCTGGCAACAAACAGGGCACAGCTTTCTGCTAAATAATAATGTCCTCCTGACCGAATTTCGG
Organism: Abrostola tripartita; assembly: GCA_905340225.1. Classification (NCBI taxonomy): domain Eukaryota; kingdom Metazoa; phylum Arthropoda; class Insecta; order Lepidoptera; family Noctuidae; genus Abrostola; species Abrostola tripartita. The sequence goes on along the minus strand of HG996510.1, from coordinate 1,623,681 downwards.
TCACGGCGGCCGGTCTCAGCTTAGACTAGCCATCTGCGCAGGAGATATTATAGTGCACAAGTATGCGCGCAGCCACAGCCTGACACAGGTGCACTCCCTATTCCCTCACTCTCATAATCCGATGGTACCGGATACCGGGACACGACCGGAGAGAGATCAGGCGCAGGACCAACGGCTTAACGTGCCTTCCGAAAAACGGTGGGGTCCCGACATGTGAAAACGGTCACCCATCACAAGACTGACCGCGGCGAGCACGGCTTAACCTCGCAGATCGACTGATCTGCCGGTTAGCCGCAAAGCTACGAGCCCCACTGCTAAGTAGACACATACTATACACGGTGACACCGACATTCGACACACGCTACGACATTAGTGTCACTCGATAAGCATTTCGTGTTACTAACGGTGGTAGGTACATCAATGTTCACGGTACGTTTATATTTGACACTATAGTTTGCAAAACAATCTTGGTACTCGTAACAGGTGTTAAACATGGCCAGGGCTGATACGATTAAGTTTTTATTTATCTTAATTTTTTCATCGATAAATTATTTATTTTTGTAAATCGGTTTTAACACACTTTTGCTCGTCAATTTTATATGAATAATAAACTAGATGGCATCATAATGCTATGAAGTTGGCCTGAATTATTGCAATTACTTACGGGCAAACTTTTAATTTGATTTCAAGAGAAACCTGAAATTACCGACGTTATCTCTGATTACGATGCATTTTAAGATTGAAACTGAACTAAGCCGCAATTTCATTTCATTTTTCAACACTACCAATACACATAGGTAAAATTGTTGTGTTGAGAATTTAAAATAGCAAACCTTAGCGTTTTCCTAAAATAATTCTAGAATGCAGCAATGATTCAATAAAAACAATACAATTATTCAACCTTAAGTTAAAATTTTGATTCAGTTGTTTACTTATAAAGCCCACAACATGCCGAGTATCAAGTAACGCCTTGTATATCATACTAAGCGTACCTTTGCTACTCAGGTGACGCGCATGCGCATTTGACACTAATAATAAAAAACGAACTCAGAAATACGATCGCATGGAAAGAATTTAGATGGCCGTCATAATAATTATAATTGATTTAATAACACATAATACCTCAATGTTATAACATCAGGCTTTAACTGTCCCAGTGCGAGGCATAGGGATTTTTAACAGACTTAAAAAAGAGGGTCTATGTTCGTCTGTATTTTTTCTTTTTCATCGAGAATTGATGACGCTTGCTGTGGGTAAGCGATTTTAGGCAACACAATATCCGAGTGGCAAAGTCTGTGAGTGTGTTTGTATGTTTGTTACTTCATCACGCTCAAACGGCTGGATCAATTTTGATAACATTTGGTATGGAGGTAGTTAACACTCTGAATTAACACATAAGCTATTGTTATCTATTATTTTTTATTTCTAATATTTTAATCCCGAAAAAATGTAGCGGTTAACACCGCGGGGCGCAGCTAGTTTTATTTATAAGTAAAAATTGTTAACTCACATTGGAACTTGCTTGTGTTTGAATCTTCAACTGTTACCGTCAAACGACAGCCGCGTTATGATAAGGCTATACTTTTTAATTACTCTCATTGTTATCTAACGATCATTGTCAGCGATACAGTTACACCTATTATGTATTATACATAAACATCAACATTGTATACTTGAGGTTATTACATAATGGCCGGAGAGTCACTGCATTCTTTTATAAACAAACAACGTTGCATCGCCCACATAGAAATGCTTGGACAATGGGCAGTGTTATCTCAGAAGTGCAATCATAATTATTGTTTGATTAATGAGGAAATGACTGCCGCTTTGGCTAGTGATCGTTAAGCGCGACTGCTAAGCACGAGGTTCTGTGTTCGAATCCCGGGTCGGGGAAACTATTATTGGGTTTTTCCAGGTAATTCTCAGTAGCTGCAGTCTAGATTTGAGCCCGGTTAATAGCAATAGGATCTTCATTTTAAAATGATATACGCCCTATTACATTGGGACCGATCTGCGCGGTAGCCACGTAGCTATGAGCCCTCTCTATTCAGACAACGTGCACATCCTAAATATCCTAGGTTATTCTATTCTATTCTATTCTACTGTTAAAGTTTCATCTTTTGCAATAACATTAAAATTCTTAGGTAGGTAAATAATTTTATTATTGAAATAAAAATACCTACCTAAGAATTTAAATGGCCTTTTTGTCATGAGCTACACAAGAATAATAATTTCATCATCAGCCGGAAGACGTCCACTGCTGGACAAAGGCCTGCCCCTTAAAGGAGGGGGGGTGTGCCATAATACCCATGCTTGGCAAGCGGCTTGGGGATCGCAGTATTGGTGGTCAAGTTACAGAAGACGCTGCTGCCCATCTTCTGTTTTTTTTCCCTAAGTCGCCTCTTACGACACACAGTAAAATAAGCCAAGTCTTAGGGTTTTCCATGCAATCAGCTACACAGTGACAACGTCCATTCAAACACAGAATTTAGAGTTCTACTTCTTTGTCTTCTGCAACGTAACTGTATATTGTCCAAAGCTCGGTACTGACATTGCATCACAATTACGTCACTGGACGAGTAAGACGTGATATCAGTATTAGATTGCACTAAATAAATGATCTGGCATAAGGAAAGAGTTTATGTATCATTGATTGTATACACTTCAACATGTTTGCCTTTTGCCCTTATGAAGTACAAAACATAAACATAACATCACGTCTGTATTTCTCGAAGGGGTAGGCAGAGGTGTACATATAGTACACCCACATTTCGCCAGTTATGTTGTAAGTCCCAATGTAATAGGTGGTGAGCCTATTGCCATCAACCGGGCACAAATCCAGACTCCGTGCTGCTACTGAGAATTACCTAATGGAAAACTCAGTAACACTTTGCCCGACCCGGGATTTGAACCCAGGACCTCTTGCTCAGCAGTCGCGCTTAGCGACCACTAGACCAACGAGGCAGTCTTATGAAGTAATGTGTTACAAAAACAAGGTATAATTGCCGTGACTTGTGATACAATTTATTTATCAGCATTTTCTTGTATACTTCAAAATACATAGCTACCTATACACACAAGATTGAGTTGATGAATTCGAATCGATTTGACGGCCTGATTGGCGCAGTGGCTAAGCGATTGAACTGCTGCGCTAAGGGTTGAGGGTGCGATTCCCGCACGGGGCAAACATTTCTGCGATATGCTTTTGATTGTCCCGAGTCTGGCTGTTTGTATGTGATATTTCATGTTTGGGACACGCACCCACCATCATCATCATCATTTCAGCCCGATATCACCCAGTGCTGGTTATAGGCCTTCCCTTTTCTCTGCCAATCCATAAAAGAAAAAATCCTAGATTGTGGCGACGGTTTAAAAAATATGTTGGAACCTGCCTACGTCTATTAGGTGGACCTATACGACACATACAAAGGCCATTAAACATAAATAATGGAACACAAACTAATAATTCAAATAATTATCTTCATTTGATTACAAATACCAAACAATTACACGCAAATACTTAAACGATAATCCCAGCGATTCCGTCCATTGTGAATTACTGCATTTACCGCTTACATTACACAGATCCACCGCTGAATGTGTAGAATAGCCGGCACAAGTGATTAATTGCTAATGTTTAGTCATTTACGCGGTGGGTAATTAGCCTGTCTTACGAATTGATTGGTGGACACTACCGTTAGGCCACTGAACGTTACTGAAGTTATTTTGCAGCTGTAGCACATAATTAGCTAAATGAGGAATTGCGAAAGCTTAGGCGATGGCCACACAGAAAAGACGTAACTCGTAAGACGAGACTCGAGAGCGCTCCGCGGACGGGGCACAGACGTTAGCTCTTTTGATTTACTTTCATACAAAATGTATAGAAACCTCGCGACGCAAAACATACAGTCCCCCTAGACAAGTGGCAAAACGTTTTGCCACTTTTGTTGGGCACGGACATGTCCGGGCAAGGCATGGACGAGAACGGAGGTGCGGATGGGGCGGGGCGTTGGTGCCGCGGAGCGCCCTCGTCTTACGTCTTGTCTGTGTGGCCATCGCCTTAAAGAGGTTATGTATTCGGCCTGTACTTTTTTTTAGTGCTAGATTGACTGCGTTTCAGTAAACTTTAGCAATTAAATATTACAAAATTACTGGGTACTTGAAACTGCTGATACCAAAACGGAATAGGCGCATAAAGATAAACTCGAAATATTAGGTCACCCAGATAAAATGTAGATTTCGGTGTCAAGTGCTTAAAATCGTCACTTTCACATGTCGATAAGACATGTAAACATTGTTATCGATAGAAAATCAGGTTATCTATCGATAAATTGGTGTATTGTGGAGCGTTTAGTACTGCCCTCTTACCATGAACTCTTAAAGCAGGACAGTTCAAGATGTGGAAGCGAGACGCCGCTACATGCAGTGTTATGCGGCGTCTCGCTTCCACAACGTACCTAAACTGTCCTGCTTTAAGAGTTCATGGTGAGGGGGCAGGACAGTACAGCTACTGCACTGTCATTTATTTTTTAGTTGAACGTGATTTTCGAATGTCAATTTGGAACGTTGATTGATTTTTAATGGTTTTTAATAAGACATTTGATACCGATACTTTTATTTGTAAGTAGTTTTTCAAACCAATTGTTCAACACACTTTGCTTCTTTTTACTGCCTATTCTAGCAGTAATATCTTAAGTATTTTAATAACACAATGAAGCTAATATTTTATTTAAGTATATCTATCAAGAAAATGGACTAGTTACACTCAATTATAAATTCATATGCACACACACATTCCATTACTTATGCCAAAAAGTGCTTTTATGGGGCTCGTAGCTATGCGGTTACCTGGCAGATCAGTTGATCTGCGAGGTTAAGCCGTGCTCGCCGCGGTCAGTCTTGTGATGGGTGACCGTTTTCACATGTCGAGACCCCACCGTGCTTCGGAAGGCACGTTAAGCCGTTGGTCCTGCGCCTGATCTCTCTCCGGTCGTGTCGGTCTACCGTCCCATCGGACTATAGAGTGAGGGAATAGGGAGTGCACCTGTGTCTGCGCGCATACTTGTGCACTATAATATCTCCTGCGCAGATGGCTAGTCTCAGCTGAGACAGGCCGCCGTGACCGAAATTCGGTCAGGAAGACATTATTATTATTATTACTTATGCCACTCTTCTTGTCTCTTCAATAGTAAATAGTTTATTTACTCTTTAGTATAAGATCATACTGAACACAACATAAAAAGTAAAAAAAAAATCTGTTCCATCTCTTTTAATAAGTGTTATTAAAGGCAAGTAATGTAAATATTTTATGTATTTACTGTGTACAAACTATGCTCTACTTGAGCAAGTTACTAGCTGAAAGTAAACGAGGCATAAAATATTATCAATGGTATGATAAAGTTAATACGTTTGATTAGATTTATTGTTATTGAGAAATGACCAAGACTTGATTTAGATTGTCAAAAATAATATCTAGATACCATTCTTAAAATGTTTGGATTTTTAGTAAAAAAATCTGTAGGTAGGTATTACGTTTTATTTTTAATAGCTTTTCTAAATGTCACGATGATAATAAAGACAGTTTTAAATTCCTGTCTTAAAATAGACTAATATTATTTAGTTTGGCCAGTGATTTGGCGATTTGTGTGCGAGCTTTGAAATCTACATCCGACATTTCTACTAATTAATAAAGTTACTAAAATAACGACTACTTTACTTTTATGAGGTATCCTTGTGAGCAAACCATGGCTTGATATTATATTAGTATAGTATCTATCGTAAGACATAGAGACAGATTCCAACAGCTGCCCCCTTACCTTGAACTCTTAAAGCAGGACAGTTTAAGATGTGGAAGAGAGACGCCGCTATGTGCAGTGTGATGCGGCGTCTCGCTTACACAACGTAAACTGTTCTGCTTTAAGAGTTCATAGCAAGGGGGCTGGTAACCGACCTTCAGTAATTGGAGTGGCACTTTTAGAAGAAGAAGATTAAGACATACCAATCTCCATACAATCACTTCTAAACACTTCACAGAGGTAGGCAGAGGCCCTCTTCTTTTACAGGAGACGCCATTTTGAAATTCATAATAATTCTCACAGCATCGAGCCTATTGTCAGTAAAAAAAATCTAAGACGTTGCGTAATTTGGAATTGTGCACCACAAAGGCAATGGGTTCGGACACCATTCTTACACATGCATTGAGACACATACCTCTGCCTACCCTTTCGAGGTTAAAAACCTTGATAGTAAATTGATAAAGGAAACTTGAAAAATGATGGACACGAGCGGGATTCGAACCCGCGACCTTCGCCGATCCGTGGCGCTGCTCTAACCAACTAAGCCACCGTGTCGCTGCTCGCATCCATCGAATTTCAAGTTCCCTTTTAGTATTTACGTCATAAGGGTGACGTCAGGTATTATCTGTTGGAATCTATGATTACCAACTCAGTGTTATACCCTTATATATAACCTTGATAGTTTCAATAAAAAGTATTTGTACCTACTCCAATTGACATTTACATCATAAGTGTCAAAGTCATAAAGTGAAAGAAATATTTTCAAGAAATGAACTAAAATAACTCAATTTCTCAACTTTTCACATATTTTATTGAACTTAAAGGTTTATAATGTATGCTAAAGGTTTTTAGGGCAACTGGTAGCTTATAGTTGAGCAATCGTAGCAAAATTATCGCCCGATAATTACAGAATTAAGTCTTAATTTGACCTGGTAATTGAGATGACCGTTGTAATGACAGCGAATTTTGAGCAATGTGCAATTATTGCCGTCAAAATTAATTTATGTTTCTATTCTGTAAGTATAGGTGGTTTGGGAAAACAGAGCATTGTATTGTATGTATTTATACTTTAACTACAGCTTTAACCAAAATAATTATTATTTAGATCTAATTACCTCTTCTTTATAACGGAGTATATAAGGCACTGTTCTGATGTCAAAAGGTCGTCTTCTTCAACTTCTGGAGTTAATAATTAGTTGCATAATGACCGTTAGTTCAGTGTATTCCAATATTTAAAAAAACGCCCACCCATCCAAAACCCGACCTCGACAAGGGGAGCTTAACCTCGATATTTTTGCGGTGGCCATTTATTTATCTAGATAAAATAGGAACACTATCTCATTAAATTAAATTCTCACCGCGTTTATTTTTAACCAAAACTAGGTCAAGTTGGAACGTGACTGAGTGTCGCTTTATTCTGATGATCAAGACATTTTTACTCGCTTTTAAAGGCTTTTAATTCAATATTCACAGTACGACACAATTCAAAATAAAATTTCATAGTATAAAAACAGAAAGCTGGTAATCTCGGAAGACGGCAAAGGTTTGATGACGACGTTGATTATAAGTCACATGTAAGGTAGCAAGTCTATTGCTATTAATGGAAACTACACAAAATAAGTCCCTTACTTACTAATCTCAGTATGAAGACCATACATACAGAGAGAGCCGAAAGTTATGGAAGAAGAACCTACTAATCCATACAAAAGCACGAATTCTTTTATGAAAATAGAAGAATAGGAGAATTTTTGTCAAAAAAGCATTATGTAAATACCAAAATTCACAATAGCAATAGAAATATTAAATCAAAAACAAACAAACGAAAATTTACTACTCCTAAAATCGGTACACCTTTTACTCAACTCAATAACAGTAAAAATGCTTTAAATAAAGGACACTAACAAAAGAGCAGACTTCTAAGTAGCAACTTGTACCTGTGCTTACTCTTATAGTAAAGCAGCATAGCAATCCAGACATGCAATTTCCTAGTAAACCCAAGACTATTGATCTATCCTTCCAGTAACCATGGCAATTCGGGAACTAAAGGAATCGGGCCAAGTCGAATGCACGAACCCCAGCGCAGTTAATACTTAATGCAAGTTCTAGTTTCTTTAATAAACACGCTTGGATTCCACAAGCCAAAGGATAGAAATGCACCTCACTTTGTCCAAGCCCGAGTTTTAGAATAAAGGCGATTACTGTTTAAAGAAAAATCTGCTTTTTCGGTTTATGATATATTCGGTTTTGATTACATTCGGTAAACGACAGATTCATTGGGTGGGGAAAAGTGCCCCCAGTTACAGCTCTGATAACTGAGTGGTATAACCGTTGTCCTGCCAAGCCAAAGCTCGCAATTTTAAAGAGCACGCACTAATGTCTTTTCGAATTCATGTGACTATTATAAAATAAGTGTAAGTTTAAAAAACTGTGAAGGAAAACATCGTAAGGAAACCGGCACGCCTGAGAGATTTTCAACGGTGTGAAAAGGCATGTCAGAGGTCCACAGGCGGTTTAAACTATAATAATTTAATAGACACCAGATTGTTCACCAACCATACGATAAGAAGCCAAAGATTGCATCCATCTTAAACCACCACTTGGGATTGCATTGTGGATGGAACTCAGACTTGAAATAATATCACACACATCTACTCCCAGACACCACTTAAGCCGAATTCCAAATTGTGAAATTGTGTGTGTTTGGGTTGAGGTTATTCTCACTATGTATTACCTATCGAATATAGTATTATTACCGTCAGGTAATGGTATATACATAATTATGTAGGTGTGGTAGTTTAAGAAATTCGTCAGCCATAAAACATATGGATTGACACCCATGATCAGAAGAAATATATCCAAACCAGAACTCACAATCCCTCCTGAAAGTAAACCAATCAAGAAGCGAATGCACCGAATCGGTAGTAATTTCAACAATACCCAAGTAGACGTAGGTGTCTTCAATTTCAAAGGTATTTATTTCATGCTTAAACTTGAAACACTAGCGTCAAGAACGAAGGTCACAGCAATTGACATTTAAAGTGAAGTATCTAATAAAACGGTACCGTGCAGAGACGCACCTACCACGATACCAAAAATCAATAGTTTAGTGCATCAAAAACTTAAGTGCATTGAGACCTTGGTATTAAATGTTATATAAAGACAATTAAGTATAATATTACTAACAAAGCTCACGACTAAAGTAAAATTGAATTACACTCCAAAATTCGTCGAAGTTTACAAATAATATTCATTTGCCTAAGGTTGGAGCTTCAAAACCAGACAATGATTTTTACAAAAATATTTTAAGATCTACCAACTCTTCGAGAAATTCAGGGAAAATCTGTGACTCAGCTTGTGGTTTCACATTTATCTGTTTTCTTTTAATTTTACTAGATGAAACTGTTATTGGGCTTTTCTAGGGACTAGGGAAATCTCAAAAACAGATGGATGCCAATCGAGCCCAATTAATTGGCAATAAACCCTTTGTACATTTTTGTCTCGTATTTGGTGATAAGTTGGAATGCAATCTTTTATCTGGATGATGTGATAACTGCATATGCATTCTACCTTCTTTGCGATGATGTAAATCCTCGATTGCGATAACCAAAATATGCGTGCTTACCTACATAAGCTTTTAATTTTAATCAACTATTTTATATAAGTCAAGATAATTAGGTAGAAAGTGAATCATCTGATTTAGTTACTTCGGAAAACGTCGAAAATTCTCGAATATCGCTGATGGATTGTTGTTTCTATCTAATCTATTTCTTAAAAATGATACTATATACGATGTTAGGCCGTTCGAAATTCATATTATGTAGATAAATGAAGGAAAACTATTTTGTATGTATGTAAATGCTGATTAGCGGGATACTTGAAAAGCATTGTAAAATCTATTGTATTTTTGTCTCTTTGTTACCTTTTCACGCCTACGCCACTGAACTGATCGTCATAATCATGAAATTTTGCATAAACGTTGTGAGGAGTACAGAAAGGACATGGGGTACCTTTCATCCAAAAAAAACCCGTTGCCAAGGGAAACGGAAACAACGATATCATTAGACTAGGTTACAATTAATTTGGCCGATAGATGGCACTACGTGTCTTTCGAAATTCAAATTAACACGCGTAAAATCTCATCCCTATTCTTGGATAAATGAGTCAATTGTTTTTATTTTATTGGTTCCGAGTACCGCATACGAGCAAGTTTATACGCACGACTCAGGATACAATAGTCCCTTGTAGCATCATTATTGAACCTCAATGACGTCACTGATGATATACCTCAAGTCATCTTGACCTCAAAGTATCTAGGCAGATCGTGACTGAAAAATGTTAGTCATTTTTTAACATTATTATAGTATTGTTTTTAATTCGAATCTAATAATGGATGCCTCATTGGTCTAGTGGTTCGATTCTCAGGTTGGTCAGTGTTATTGGGTTTTTCCATTAGGTAATTCTCAATAGGAGCACGGAGGAATTCTGCTCTTTTAATGGCAATAGGCTTGCCCTCCTTAACATTGTGATCTATAACATAACTGGTGTACTACACAACTCTGCCTACCTTTTCGGGGAATACAGGTATGATGTTATAATTAAGAAAGTTTTAACCCCTGTAGGCCTCTGGCATGGCTTTACACACCGTTGAAAAATCTCTTAGGTGTGCCGGTTGCTTCACGGTGTTTTTCTTCACCGTTTATTAGCAAATGATAAATGATTTATAGTACGCATATGAATTCGAAAAGACATTGGCGCTTGCGATCTTTGGCTTGGCAGTCCAACGGTCATACCACACAAAAATGATACTGGAAAAGTCACATTGATGACTTGTCTGGGTTTGAACCCGGAATCATGAAAATCCAGTTCGTAGCCTCAGACAGCCTACATTCATCTTAAAATTAGCAGTGTTATAAAACAAAAATATATGTAATATCAATGTCAGAAACACAATAACCCAGATATTACAAGCGTATGCCAAACAATAGTGAATTTCAATCAAAACCGTTACATTTCTTACTGAACTGCGCAAAAAATTATAAATTCCAAATACCCGTAAAGCTTATTCAAAAAGTACCGTTTAGTAAAACAATGATTATTACTATGTAGGTATATTATCATAAGTTCATGAATATGTATACCTTGACCGATCCGTCCAACTTCCTCTTTCGAACAATTGCTTTTGAATTTAGAATGCGTTTGCGTCTTCGATTTTTAAGTTTTGTAAATTGCTTTTTTTATTGCCAGCCAGTGAATTGTTTATGGCTAGGAGGAAAGGTTTTGAAGAATTGAGACAATGTCTTTCACCATTGCTGGTCAAAAGATATCGTTAAGAGTTTTTCCATTAGGTAATTCTCAGTAGCAGCACGAAGTCTGAAGCCGGCGTACCTTGGGAGAGGCCTATGTCCAGCAGTGGACTGTGGGCTGATGATGATGATATTGGCAATAAGTCCTGTAACCTTTAACGGCTACAACATGACTGGCGAAATGTGGGTGTATTACACAACGCTTCCTACGTTTATACCCCTTCTCTTACACAGGCGTGATGTCGTTTTATTTATCTATTATTTTTCTTAAATATACCAAACTCGACTTCATCCTTGGCACATTATTAGACTAACAAACCTGCTTAATGAAGTGCGTTGATCGCTACAGTTAGACATTGTTAGCTAACCTCAACAATATTCTCACATTATATTTTATATGCGATAAAACAAGTTATTTTGTATTCATTAACTATTTATAACGAGAATATATTATCAAGTTTTGAAATCCTTCGTCGGACAAAAGTCCACGAGTCCACGACGTTGTTGATAAGGCAGCACGCCTCAAGTGGAGTTTGGCAGGATCTGACTGGACGGAAAGATGGCCGACATAGTAAGGCTTTGACCGAATGGCGGCCAAAGTTAGGCCAGAGAAGCCAGGGACGACCGTTAGCACGTTGGATTGACGACATTCATAAATCTGCGAAGAACACCTGGATGAGAGACACTCAAAGCAGAGAAGGATGGCCGAGAAAAAGGGAGACCTATACCCAGCTGTGGGTGATAACGGGCTGCAGCTGATGATGATATAATCTGAATGTGATACAGGTAGCCGACCACACATGTTACCAGTTATGTTAAAGGTCCAATGTAATAAAGGCCGAGCGTATTGGCAATAACCAGGCACGATCCAAACTCGGTACATTGCGATTTACTTAATGAAAACATCCAACAACATTTTGCCTGACTTTGGAATTGAACCCAGTACCTCACCATCAGCAGTCGCGCTTTGCTACCACTAGACAAACGAGGCATTATACCTAAGTAGATAATTAAAATTAATTTAATTTTACGGCTTATCGAAGTGCGTAATCAAGAGTTATTTAATTTATGTATTCAGCGGGTCATTGTCAATTCAATTAAGTAAGATAAGTAATTATGATAATTATTTGCTTTCTATTTAATATTTGATTAAACATGAAGGACAAAGGGAACGAACTTATAAAGCCTGTAGGTTTACAAAGTATTAGCTTTTTATAAAAACACACACAGGTTCAAGTCCCGCTCGTGTCCATAACAACATAACATAACATCACGCCTGTATTCCCCGAAGGGGTAGGCAGAGGTGAACATATAGTACACCCACATTTCGCCAGTTATGTTGTAAGTCCCAATGTAATAGGGGGCGAGCCTATTGCCACCAACTGAGCACAAATCTAGACTCCGTGCTGCTACTGAGAATTACCTAATGGAAAACTCAGTAACACTTTTGCCCGACCCGGGATTTTAACCCAGGACCTCTTGCTCAGCAGTCGCGCTTAGCGACCACTAGACCAACCTCGTGTCCATAATTTTTCAAATTTACTTTATCAATTTAAAACACACTTGTTTAGTAATTTTAGACGAAATGATGAGTTTTCTTAGTATATATTTTTAAATTTCATATTAATATTATTAACGTAATTTAAAAATATGACTGTACTAGTATTTTTGTATTTTTGTTAATATTGGAAAAATGTCTATACTATCTATCGTAAGTTTTTAAATAAATAGATATTAGATAATAATTAAGTTAAAAATAAGTTTTGAATAATTTCTTTCAAATATTTTAATAAATTACATAGTCGATAAGAAAAGATTAAATTAAAAAAAAATGTAGGTTTTGTTTTTCGTAAACATATACATATTAGATAAATTTATCACTTTTCATTAGGGCAGAGGATAAAATAAAACCGTCGTTAATCCAAATTCAAAATAATACCGGTTTGGAATAGAAAAAAAAAGAAAAAAAAGTTATTTGAATTTGGATAAAATTAATTTTGAGTTACCAGCGTTGTTTTAAATTAACGTAAAAATACACATGAATTATTTTCAAGAATTCAACCCGCAGGTTGGGTACATGAATAAAAAAATAGTTCTTTATCACGTCTATCACAGTCGCATGCGCAACTCATAAATATTATACATTTAAGATCACAATTCAGACGATATTATTTTATACTTAATTATAGAAGAGGGATATATTCCTACATACCTATATTATATAATAATAGTGGCATCATCTGTGAATATTATTCCTGTTTAATTAAGGAAAATAGGAATGTTCGCCTATGTTTTATATATTGCATTCCTATTAAACAATTTACAACAAAAATATTTACAATCGTTACCTATTTTGAATTCTATTATGAAGGCAATAAGAACAGGACTGAAGAGGTGTATAGTATACCCACATTTTGCGAGTTATGTAATGTAAAAAGTATTAATATATAATTATAAATTAAGTATATTATAATATTTTTATTTCAATTAATATTACCTACGTTAAAAACAAAAAAATATTTATATACATCTTAAACTTCACTACATAGTATCAATAGTATAAAACAAAGTCGCTTTCTCTGTCCCTATGTATGCTTAAATCTTTAAAACTACGCAACGGATTTTGATGCGGTTTTTTTTAATAGATATGATTGAAGAGGAAGTTTTATATGTATTATAACATCCATTAAATAGTGGAAAAATACTTAAAATATATATTTTATACTCGTGTGAAGCCGGAGCGGGCCGCTAGTAATATATAAAAATGAAAAATAAAATCAAAAAATTATGCATCGAAGTATCCCTCCTCATCGCTGTCGACTGGTAGGGTGCCCAAAAGGCTAGCGGCATTGCCACGTTGAATGGCAAAGCTAGTTCTTTGGCCGAAAACAAGCCAGCCCTTTGGTCACGTGAAGAGCCGACCAACCGTTTTGATAGGTCTGTAATAGAGACCAGCACTCGGACCCCAGGACCCGACTGTGTCGACCCCAAACGGCTCAAAAATATAGTTACCAATGTTATATTTCTGTTTGTTATATCTAACTTAATATTTGTAGATATTACAATAATCTTTAGCTAGTGACTAATTATGTAAACAATTTTTTTTTAAATCTTTCCAAAGATTAAATTATCTTATCAGAGGAGTTTGCATATTTAGCAATTTTTTCAAGGACGCTTTTCCTTGAACAATATTGTTTCTTATCATTTTATATTTATAGGTATACTTCAAGATTGAAGCAGTGACGACCTGATCGGCGCAGTGGTTAAGCGTTTTGACTGCTGCGCTAAGGGTTGCGGGTTCGATTCCCGCACGGGACAAATATTTGTGCGAGCCGCAGAGGTTTGTCCCGAGTCTGGGTGTGAACTACGTTATGCTTTCTCACCATTTAAATCTTCCCTGGACTTCAATAATTCAAAACTAAAATTAGCAAAATCGGTTCAGCCGTTCTCAAGTTATGGCATGACTAAGGGAAACAGGGATTCGCTTTTGTATATTACTTGGACCCGTGGAACTTCGTACCAACGACGCCTCACCATTTAAACCCTGCCTGGACTTCTAAGAATACGTCAAGACCAAAATTAGCAAAGTCGGTTCAGCCGTTCTCGAGTTTTAGCGAGACTAACGAACAGGAATTAATTTATATATTTAAGGATGGAAGCAGAGGTGTCTTGTTGCAAAGTCATTAGCTTACTGTCATTAATTCAAGACAGTTAAATATGAACCTACACATACTAACAGTCTCATGTGTCAAATTATTTTGTGTTACTGTTTATTTTTATTTATAACGTTTATTTATATTGTTTATTTAGTATTATTTGTATTTATATTACTTACATCCATGTACTTCTTAGTTGTTTAAAATATAATTATATATTTGTAATGTCGAGTCTAATTACTCTACTGTGCATCTACCTCTATTTTTCTCTGCATCACCTCAAGGTTGACTGGTAGAAAATGCCTATGGCATTAAGTCCGCCTTTGTACACTTGTTTTGTGCATAAAGTATTAAATAAATAAATTATAGAGAGCTTAAGTCTAAGTTCCCGGCTACTAAGAATTTCCCAGCAGAAATTGCTTCGAACTTTCTATCAATAAACTAAATTCCCTCACTGAAAACAAGAATAATGATGATCGAATATTCAATCCATAGATCAGTCTATTTAACTTACCTACTCTGTGGCACTCCTTGTCGAAGATTAAGTAAAGTAGAAAAAAGGAACCGGGTCTTTGCCCTGCTATGCAAAAATGTAGATATAATTAAAAAATACTAAAAAACTAGGATCCTAAGCAAGTCTAACTTGATAATGATATAAAATATTTAGTGACAAATGACGTCACGATTATAAACCGCCAAGGCTATAAAATTTCAAGTTTAAAAAAGGAATGACTTCTTTTAAATCTCAGCCAGTAAGTATTATGCCAGTGATAATAAAATTCTGTAAAAAGATTGCATTTATTTAACTTGTTTTTAACATAAATTAATCAAAATGAAACTATTAGAACGAGTCTTGCTCGTGGCTATTCCTGCAAACTCTGCTTAAGATTTTTAAGCTTACTAACTGTTATTCTCTTATTCTTCCTCTATTCTTCTTTAATACTGAAATTCTCAATTTTTTTAACAATTCTGCACGTTGTAGCATTTTGACATAACTTCCAACAAAGGAAAAACTCTTCTTCCCTCTTTAAAAATGACCTCCATTCGCTCAGTAAAAATAGTAGATACTAAAATCAATAAGCCTAAATCTAATTATTATTACTATTTACTCCATTTTTGCTTCCCGTATTCAGCTAGAAACTCAACTAGTGCTTTTGATAATAAACATTTATAGAGCATACTTACACCAAGTTATGCATTGACACTGGCAGCTTCCACAATTAAAAAATAGACCTTGATCCGTTCGATATTGAAATTCGAAACCGCGCCGGACCACCAACTTTTATTCTACATTTAATTTTTTAAACTAAAGTTCTTAAATATAAACTTGTTTTAAATTTAATAATGGAACGTAAAAAGTAATTAAAATAAAATTCAGCTGTCAAAAGGTGTATAAAAACAAGCGTATATTTAAAAGTAAACCGTACTCTATATGGTCATCTTTTGTCTTTTCTATTATTTCTAGCACAGGATAGTACCTAATTGTTCTTAATTTCCTATAATAATAATAATAATAATAACAGCCTATAACTGTCCCACTGCAGGGCAAAGGCCTCTTCTCGTATAGAGAAGGATTGAGCACTGATCACCACGCTAGCTCACTGCGGGTTGGCGATTTCAGATAATTAAATCCAGGTTTCCTTACGATGTTTTCCGTCACCGTCAGTCAGTGGTGTCAGTCAGTGTGTGGTGTAAAATATCTAAGAAAGTATTTATGACATTGAAAAAGTCACATTGATACTTGCCTGGGTTTGAACCTGCAACCTCGTGCATAGAAATCCGGTATGTCAACCACTAGGCCACCACGACTTTCCTATAATGTATTAATTTAAGTAATTTCCTATAATAGTATTAAATTAAGTATAACAACTTATACCTGTAACTCTCGGTGAATTTATTTGCAGAAGGTTACGGCTTCACACCAAGTAACTTTTTAATATTTATTTTATTCTATGACAATTTGACATAATGCCTAATGGAAGGCAAAACGCTCGTCCCCTATTACAGAGTTTTGCCTGTCGAAATGGGAATCTCAACTTCTCTGCTCCGTCCACCTCTTTGGGAAGGACGTGATGATTTATATTGCTTTAACAATAGTGAAATATAATCATCACGTTCTTTTGCCATCCATTGCCGTTCCCATTGGCTTTGGTCCCTTTAGGAAGTACAGCCTAGCAATATCCAAATGCCTCTGGTTTCGTATGTCCAAAAATCTGATACGTTCAGAAAGTAACACTCAGCCGATTGACAGACAAGGCGAGCGCAAAAGTGAAACAAAACTAGTTTCATGACCGCCAACCTTAAAAGCTTTTATTTTTCGTATTTTATTCAAATTTCGAATGTAGATGTCAAGTTCGAGTACAAGATTTTATGATTTGTTTCTTTTTTTTATGTGGAACTTTATTTGTCTTTTGTTTCATTTCATTATTTCTGGTTGTAGTAATAGTGCTTTTAAATTTTGTTGGTAGAGAAGGATTTATATGGGTAAACTGGAGAAGAATTTGATTCCAATCAATTTAATTCTTCTCCATTGACCGACCCTGGGCAGTCAAACCTGCTTACTGGCTCTATCCATGGCGTGAGATATTTTCCTACGCATCATCATACACTTGACTATCTCATGCGTAATCGAATCCACAACCCTAAGCAGAGCAATCCAATCTCTTAACCACTGCGCCAATACCGTACAATAAACATAGAGTCGTTGAAACGACTAGATTCACATAACTGCCAGTATCAAGAAAATTACCGGATAAGCGCAACACCGCTGACTTTCTACTGCAAGGGTCGAGAGTTCAATCCGTACCAGACAAATATTTGTGTGACCTACAGATGTTTGTAGTAAGATTTATGTCCCTGACTGTACATAGAGACAGAAGCCATCCTTGTTGAGAGATTAGTGTAAGATAGTGTTAGAGAATAGTTAAAATTAATTTAGTTTTAAGACGTTAATTAAGTAAGTAAGCGTTAATTTAAAACAAGAAACGAGACAAAGTAAGCATGAACTTAGCAGACTCCAAATGAAATATCTCACAATTTCAAAAAATATTTTGAGTTAATAACATGTACCTTTTATACATACGAGACTGTACTTATAATACTCAACTTACTAACTTAGACTGAGTCGAGTCCTATTCCCGACCCCGTCTCTCACAACTTAAGGTTACTTATCTTTAACTAAGACTTAGTCAAGTATTCTACCCGACTCCATCTCTTACGATTTAAGGTTACTTAACTATAACTTAGTCAAGTCCTATTTCCGAATCCCTCCCTTCTATTTCTGAATCTCTTCACTTAGGGCTGCTTAATTTTAACTAAGACAAGTCCAACTTAGACTGAGGCAAGTCCTATTCCCGACTCCGTCTCTCACAACTTAAGGTTACTTAACTTTAACTTAGACTTAGTCAAGTCCTATTTCCGAATCCCTCCCTTCTATTTCTGAATCTCTTAACTTAGGGCTGCTTAACTTAAACTTAGACACGTCCAACTTATTAGACTTGTCAAGTACTTTTCCAGACCACATGTCTCACAACTTATGGCCACTTAACTTTAACTTAGACAAGTCCAACTTAGACTTAGTCAAGTACTTTTCCCGACCCCATCTCTCATAATATAAGGCTACTTAATTTTAACTTAGACTAAACATATCCCCGACTCTATACAACTTATAACTTAAGGTCCGACCGGCCTCTCGGAGCCCTAACCAGGCCCAAGGTAATAGGCGCCTATAACTCGCAAGATCTGACGACCAATACAACTGCAGCGTAAAAAGAAAACATTTTTTTGCTTCACAGTACAAACGAACGTTTTATTCTCATTAACTGACTAACACAATTACCTTTGATAGACTTCTCAAACAGTTTACATAATTCTCTAAAACGAAGATTAAGTAAATCTTAGTTTAAATCAATATTTAATACAAAACTTAACTAAAAAGGTTGTATTATAAACTTTATAATGCTGGAACACAAAAGAGTTGAAACCAAAAAGTCTTTAACAAGAAACGAAGCAAAAACTTTCAAATTAAGAACGAAAACAAGATTACCAACTTACCAAAACACGTCGAAACTTCCTTGGTTTAAACACAGGCACTGCACAAAACTAAACACATGAGACCATTTAGATTCCTGTCAATGCAATGTTAACTTTCTACTTCGACTCAACAAACTTTTTAACACAATTCCACTTCAATTTATAACAAAAACAAGATACTAAACTCGAATACAACGTAAACAACACTAGTTCTTTATAAAAATGTAGCGGTTTGATTTATTTTTGATACGTAAAAGTTTTTTTTGGTGGTGCGGTGAGGGACGTGCGCTCACCACGGCAGTCGGTTTGCATCTGGCAAAACTGTTGACCTTCGCTACTTCGCTTAATCAAACGCATTGGAGTGAAGTTAGCCGTAGACCGGTTCGCTTTAGGCAAAAGTAGTAGGTACGTACTATTTACTTTTTTCCCCTCACTCATACTTCAGCCAGTTTTTTTGTTTTTGCGGCTATTATCACGGTGGGTTGCGTTTGCGGTGGAAGCAGAGGTGTTGGTGTGTTATTTTTGTAGTTTTTTTTAGGTGAATTGAAGTGTTCTCTGTTACCCTTTGGAAAAACAGCATATTATGTTACCTTTACCTTTTATTAATGTTAAAAGATCAAATATCACGTCTCTACCGTGTAGATGAAGTAAAACAAGAGGCGCTTAAGTTATGGGACGTTAATCAAACGTTTAACCTCTTATAACTTAACCGTTTCTGAAATCTACTGACATCTCTATTTTTTACAGTGACGGGTATAATAATATATATAATCAAGCGTTCAACGTTGTAATTTTTTATAAGTTTAGGGTAGTAATTAAGGTCTACACTTGTTTGCTTAATAAAAGCCAATTCAATTTGTACCTACTCAAAATTTCCCAGTCAAAGCACTTGTCATTTTAATCAGCTCCTAATTGACCCACTGCTTGGCATAAGCTTTGTCTCTGTTTGACCTCCAGCTAGGTGGACTGATGATATTATTGATGTACAGGGTAAGAGCTGCATGGATAGAACCAGACCCCCTAGACAAGTAGCAAAACGCTCGACGAATAGAAATCGAATGTAATGATAAATGTATGGGGATGACATAATGTTTCGACTGTGTTATCGATGACATATGTCAACCCCATACATTTGTCATCTTATTCGATTTCCATTCCTGAATCGTTATGCCACTTGTCTAGGGGGTCTGGTTCTATCCATGCAGGTCTTACCCTGTACATCAATAATATCATCAGTCCACCTAGCTGGAGGTCAAACAGGGACAAAGCTTATGCCAAGCAGTGGGTCAATCAAGGGCTCATTCTATTCGATTTCTATTCCTGAATCGATATGCCACTTGTCTAGGGGGGCAGAACAGAAAAATATTGTCAGAAAGTCAATTCTAAAACATAATAATATACCGTTTGTATATAGTAGGAGCCGTGTGGTATCCGGAGCCGTGTGGTATCCGGCCTAGAATTGACCACCCCCTTTCCTCCCGTGGGTGTCGTAAGAGGCGACTAAGGGAAAACTCAGAAGATGGGCAGCAGCGTCTTCTGTAACTTGACCACCAACACTGCGATCCCCAAGCCGCTTGCCAAGCGTGGGGATTATGGCAACACCCCCCTTCTAAAAGGAGGAGGCCTTCGTTCAACAGTGGACGCCTTACGGCTGATGATGATGATGATATAGTAGGTATAAATTATAACAAGGATTTCTATGATTCATCAGAAAAAAGGCCAAGATAAAATAAAAACTAGTTTTTTTAAAAGAAACAAAAGTATTCGTATTTTAAATTACTGGGTCACGTTGTGCAGTAAGAAGTATTCGTAAAAAGATATCCTATTGGGTACAAAAGGAAAAAAGATAATGTGTGTTACATCATAACTAGAATCATTAATAGGCTTTGTTATATGTTTGAGATCTCAAACATATAAAAATATCATTGATCAATGATATTTCAAAAAAGTACAGACATGTTGCGAGCGCGCTCATTTTGAAGACTCGTAAAGGGGATAATTGTAGTTAGAGTAGCGCTCAAGAGTTTGAAACACTTTTCACGTTCATTTTGTTAGCGTATGACTTATCTATCCTTTTTGACATATCATTGTTTGACATACTTTTTATAATGATGTACTTAAATATATTTATTATATTAGAATATTTATTTTATCAGGTCCTTGAATAGCATATTTATAACCGCTTCTTTAGAATTTTCTTACCACAAATGTACGACGATACTTAAGTTCGTCCGGCGCACCCTGGACGATCAACCTCGCTACCATCCTTGTTGACTGATCAATCTCTACACCACGGCATGACCTATTTCATGTGGCTATTGGCTCATGTCGATACGAAGAAGAGGAAGACCACAAAGTTTCCTCCTCTAACAGCGTAGGATATGCAGGAATCCAGGATAAATGCACTTTCAAATAAAGGAAATAAATATCTTATTTATTTATTTAGATAGGGATAACAAACAGCAGTATATTTAATATCATAACATAGCGTTTTATCAGTAAAATCAACAAATACACTACTCACAACGTTATCCTCGCTTAACTCATATTACAATACAGAAGAACTAGCTGACTTATCATTACTGATCTTGACTATAAGGATCCGCAAAGAGAGATATAAATCACAATGAAATAGAAGAAGCATAAGAATTCTGTTTTCACTTCTCTCCAGGATAAATGGGAGACAAATATAATGATAATAATAGAAGCTTTAATCATCCAAAAACTTATAAATGTAGTTCCTTGTACATTCTTTAGGTACGAAAAAACTATGACAAAGCGAACAAAACCAAAGAATTAAAGAAGCAACACCGCCAATCAAAACCAGTTATCAATAAATGTAAAAGTTCAAATAATATGTTTTTGTCTTATCATTGAGAAGACAATGGATTTCGCGGGTCATCATTGATAATAAATTATTGAGATATGCCAAAAAAATAACACAGCGTTTAGTGCCTAATGGCCCATCTGACCTTCAGATATTAACTAATTAGGTGGCTTAGGTCATTACTGATAATATTCTTATTATGGACTATGTTTGAAAGGAAGACAATGAATAATTTCATCATCATCAGCCGAAAGACGTCCACCGTTGAAGACAGGGGACAGCATCAGGGGAGGTTGCTTGGCAAGAGGCTTCGGGATAGCAGTATTGGTGGTGAAGTTACAGAAGACACTGCTGCCCATTTTCAGAATTTTCCTTTAGTCGCCTCCTATGACACCCACGGGGTGAAATAGGGGGGGGGGGGGGGGGGCTATTCGAGCCCATCTATCCACGCGATAAAAAATCATTTGTTATACGAAATCTAACAACTACACGAATTCATTTACATAGAAAAACGAGTTCACTCCTCTTCAATGTGAGCATCAAACCTAAGCCCACACAATAGACATCCGTGATCATTGCACTCATGATTATCAGCACATCAAATCAGATGGTAATCTTAGATTTACATTACACAATTTGAGTCTCAAATTGCTAAACTTACTTCCTCATTTTGTGCACAAAAGAACAAATCAATGCCTTCCGAGAAATTTTCAAATGATTCAGTTTCGGGTTTTTGAACCAGCCTGCGGTGTTACTTTTAATTGGTCCGAGTAAGCTTGGATGGTAATGTAGAGGCGTGTGAAAATATATTATTTTAATAAATATATAATGGGTGATGAATGTATTCACCCACTGATTGTGACAAATTGATCACGGTTTGTGACAATTCGATCAAACAGTAAGATATTTTTATTTTGGTATGTAGGTAGGTTTACTAACTGATCAATATGTGTAACAATTTTGTCACAGCCTATGACGGAACTGTCATGGAATGTGACAAATCAATCAGTTAACGATAAAATGTAATTTTTATATATCTAAATTAAGCTATTACTTACTTTTCTCGATTTAACTATTATTTTTGATAAAATACTTGCATTGAATACTCAGCCTATACTAGCGTTCAATGGCCCATAAAAAAAAAGTTACCTTTGCATAGTTTTTTATTTCATCTTTTTTTACTCAAAATCTTTCAAGTCAAAATTAAAACGAAAACAAAGAAGTATTAACGAAGAATTTCTTAAAACAAAAGCAAAACCTTGATTAGGGATCCCACAAATCAAGCTATCAGAAATGAAACGTTAAATCTTTAAAAGAAAAAAGATATAACTCAACCCGAAAATAAATCTTTCATTTGTTTACTTTTCTCTTTTACTTTTGTAGTATGATCCTTAACTTTTTATAACCCGACTACACCGAAAATGATGGAGAAGGATTAATATCTATGTTAAATTCATTTGCAGGTTTAAACAGATAGCAAAATAATTCAAAATTTCCAGTACTGAAATATACACGGTGATGGATGATGGGTTTATAGACCGACTAAAGGTAAAGCAACGTTCGTTGCGGTCAGTTCTTTGATGGGTGACCGTTCAAACGAGGACGTTAATTCGTTGATCTAAACTAGAGTTTGCTGCTCTATCGGAATATAAGTGATTGCGTATGAGACAATGCAATTTGTTCGTCGGAAGGTGTCTAAATTATTGACACGAAAAGAAGAAGAATTACCTGTGAGATAATAGAGTTCAACTGTATTTGAGCACTTACTTAAAACCCATCCATAACCCGACCGTGATAAACGTTGCTTGACCTTAGTCAATCGACCCGTGTGGCACTTATTCAGCCACGTGCAAGTCCAAAAAACTTAACGACACATATTTATAAGTATATATAATTAAAAATCTCAGTCTGTAACAGTTTTTTATATATTACAGCATTAAACCCGACTTTAATAATCGCTTTATATTCAAACCGTTAATTGTCAAACATTAATAAAGCCTCAACGTGCCAATCACGACTCAATAGCTATAAAATAATAAACAAAACAGTTATGGACACCATACCATCGATTTTATAATCACACTACATAGTGACGAACTGCGCAAGAGTTCAAAAACCCTATATAAACTCAAAACCTTTCTTTAAAAGTGTAAATTTATTCAAATTTAAATAAAAAAACGTCTCCTGTGCCTCCATCCTTTACACGACACCGCGGTAGATAGAGACGGAGATATAACTTTCTGTATGTGTGAGAGAGATGAGTATAACGGCGCCCGCTCCCGCTAAAAACCCGTTTAACAATAGCTAAGTCGTATGACGTGATGCGCAAGTGCAACGGTTTTGTAAAAAAGTTGCTTTTTTTTCGTTATTTAAAAAAGAAATTGTTTTGTGTTTATTGTGTTGCTATATTTAGATAATGTAATGCTTAATGCTAGAGTGAGGTTAACTGGGAATCGAGAAAACCCAAAGTTAGTCAATGTGATCCCGAAGTATTGTAAAATACAATTTAACATCACTCACGAGTACACTCACGTTTCACCAGTTATAATAGCTCCCAATGTAATATGGGGCGAGCCTATTGCCATCAACTGGGCACAAATCCAGACTCCGTGCTGCTACTGAGAATTACCTAATGGAAAACTCAGTTACACTTTGCCCGACCCAGGATTTGAACCCAGGACCTCTTGCTCGGCAGTTGCGCTTAGCGACCACTAGACCAACGAGGCAGTCATTTTTATATAGATAAATGAATAATCAGGAAAGTTCCTATTTAAATACCTGTGGCACCTTCCTAATGTTTTTTATTTATGTCAAACGCGTAAAGACTTTTTTTACGACCCAAAGGTGCAACGGTTAAATGGCTTCTTCCTCTAACGGTTTTGGGTTCAATATCCGCTCGCGACACATTTATGTGACCTTAAAAACTTTCGGCACGTATAAGTGTAAAATTGGTTGTATAATTTCCGGTTATCAATTCGGTCAAGAGATCGTATTTTGTTATAATATATCCCGGAATCACTAACATCTTCTAACTACCTTAGTGGTCTAGTAGTACAAAGCACGACTGCTGTGCATAAGATACTGGATTCGATTCCCAGTTCAGGCAAAGTGTGGTTAGCTTTTTCTATTAGATATGATTAATTATTATTACGACCCGATTGCCGCAGTGGCTAAGCCATTAGACTGCTGCCCTAAGGGTTGCGGGTTCGATTCCCGCACGGGACAAAAATTTCTGCTATCCACAGATATTTGTCCCGAGTCTGGGTGTTTGTGTATGTGATATTACAAGTTTGTGAAACGCACCCACGATACAGGAGAAATCCCTAGAGTGGGGCGACGTGTTTTATAAGAAAAACATCTTTCTGCCCTATTAAAGGCAATAGGCTCCCCCCTTATTACGTAAAATATAACCTATTACATAACTTGTGTATTAATGTTGGTGTAAGTACTATATACACCTCTACCTACACCTTCGAAGAATACAGGCTTGATGACAAGTTATAATATATGTACTTACCAAAAATTTCAATTCTTTAAAAAAATATTTCTCAAAATCACAAAACACTAAGAAAGAAATAGTCCTAGACCATTTCCCTCATTTAGTGCTAAAATAAATTTATCTAAATACGAAAGGTTAGCACATTGAAAATAAAAGGAACATAACATTTGCAACTTCTTTACTTTGTTGTAACTTCGATTAGGATAGTGGTACACACGGCTTAAAATATATTTATTATATTTCTCGCTTCTGTGCGGTGTAACTTGGTGGCACAGCTCACAGTTAACTTTTGGATAAGACAGTGTTCCACAGAACGGTCCCCCGACTACGATGAAACTTATTTTTTAACATTGCAGACGTGTTTTTTTATTTATTTTTATTACATTTTTTATTTGTTTAATTTTTTATAACCTATGTTACGCGCGACAGTGTAAGGATTCTAACGACATACCATACATTAAAATCGGTTCAGGCATTCAGAAGTTATGGTGGAATAAAGAAACTCACATACATACATATATACATGAACCCTGACAACATTACACTCCTTTTTTGGGCAGTCGTGCATAAAGAACACAGGCAATAAAGGTGACTTTTGGGGGGTTTAAATAGGGGATAACGTGGGCGAAGACGCGGGCAAAAGCTAGAATTCTTAATAATAATGACAGCATTTTTGAAAACTTTACATTATTTACTTTTGTAACTCCAAGATAGACACTGAAAATGCATAGTTATAAACCTTTTTTAACCCTAACTTACCATGTTATAAAAAAAGTATACCTACACTCGGCAATGGCACCTGCAAGCCAATAAATGTATTAAAAAAGTACTAATTGGCTTTCGTACATGCCAACTGGCTCTACAAGGCGCCATGTTTTCATTTATAAACCCTTTTGTTATCTGAAGACAATAAAACAACACAACCCAGTCTCGCAATTGAAAACGAATTAAAATATAATTACGATTCAGTAAATATTTGTGATAATAAAAAGAATTAGCGAAAACAACATAACATCAAAATTCAAAATGTTCTTATTTCACGTAAACAAATTACAGGAACTTAAGAATCGTCAATTTACTAGTTGCTGTGCGGTCTAGCATCACGCTTATATACCCCGAAGTGGTAGGTAGAGGTGTATGTAATTATATATAGTTCACTCACATTTTGTCAGATAAGTTAAAGTTTTCAATTTAATAGCCAGCCTATGCCTTTGCAGATGATGCCTTTAATCGGGCAACGATTCAGATTATTTCCGTGCCGCTACTACATACATACATACATAAAGTCACGCCTATTTCTACGAGGGGTAGGCAGAGACTACGGACTAAGAATTACCTAATAAACAACCCAATAACAATTTGCTTGACCCGGAAATCGACACCAGGTCCTCACGCTCTGCAGTCATACTATACATATACATACATACCACTAGACCAACGACAAAGCAAGAGTTTTTTTTTCATAGCGAGAATTAGTGTTTACTCTACACTCAGTGCGTCACCATCTTAATAGCAAGTTTGTATGCTAACACTTCTAAGAAGCTAAGGGGATAATATGAGTGTGCACAAGCCTTCGAAGGAACAGAGAGGTCCAACAAATTAATACTTGAGTAATTAATTTAATTATGAGCATGTTTTATTTAATTAAAATTAAATTACCAAGAAGTAATTGTATTGTATTATTTTTTTAGTGCATCAGATTATATGACATCATTTAATAAAAGTCAAACAAAGACTATTGAGTTTTAATTTGGGAAAGTTCTTAGGATTTTTTTTTGTTTGGTTTGACAAATACGTGGATATATGGAGACATTTCCTGCTAAAACTGTTGTATATATTCCTGTTTCACTTCAATCGTTAGGAAGTTATTAAGAAGTTCTTTCGTCTCTTAACCACATCAGGATAAACCTCTATTGCATTGGTAGAAATGAAATACGCAAACGTAGTGGTTTTCTTGATCCTCTTCGTCGTATCGACATGAGCTATGTCTAAGGAAACAGATCATGCTTCTGCCGTGATGTAGAGATTGGCCAGTGAACAAAGATGATAGCGAGGTTGACCGACCAGGGTGCGTCGGACGTACTTAGGTACTATCACACCTGGAGTCACTACCTGCACCCCACGTAGTAGTTAAGAGCACTGATAGTCGAGTGGTATGACCGTTGGACTGCCAAGTCAAAGGTCGCAAGATCAAATCCCGGCACGCACCAATGTCTTTTCGAATTCATGTGCGTACTGTAAATTAGTTATCAGTTGCTAAAAACGGTGAAGGGAAACATCGTGGGGAAACCGGCACACCTGCGAGATTTTTCAACGGTGTTTAAAGCCATGTCAGAGGCCTACGGGCGGTTTAAACTCTGACACCAGGTTGTTCATCAACAATACGATAAGAAAAAGAAGAAGATTGCATCTTACTCACATGAGGTAATCCGGGGGCTCCGGTAATCCCCTATAATTCTCTTTGAACACGGAAGTAACCTATTCAGGGAAAAGGAAGGGTAGAGTCTGTTAGTAATGGTTCTTATAAGCGCTAATTGATAAAGCCACAAAATTTACCAATCGTCAAGTCGGTTTTTAATGAGTTCGTTTGCGTCATCACAGAATTGAAATATTCTTGACGATGAATTTCTTAAATAGGTATAAGTTTGAGATTTTAACGAATGAAAGGTTTCAGGATTCGCATTTAACCGTCCCAAAAGTATTTGGAATAGGATATTAGAATGCTTTACCATGAACTCTTTAAGCAGTTTACGTTGTTGAAGCAAGACGCCGCATTATACTGCACGTAGCGGCGTCTCGCTTTCACATCAGAAACTGCCCAGCGTTAAGAGTTCATGGTAAGGGGTTGATCTTATAATTCCTTGGAACGATTTTTCAACAGTTACCCCCTTACTTATAAAAATTGTCATTTTTTTTTAAATACGTCGCCCCACACTAGGAATTTCTCCTGTATCGTGGGTGCGTTTCACAAACATGTAATATCACATACACAAACACCCAGACTCGGGAAAAATATCTGTGGATCGCACAAATTTTTGTCCCGTGCGGGAATCGAACCTGCAACCCTTAGCGCAGCAGTCCAATCGCTTAGCCACTGCGCCAATCGGGTCGTCGATTGTTGAACAATCGGTTAAATTATACCTGTCACTGTCGTTTGCATGTCAAAAAATAGAGATGCCGATAGAGTTAACAAGTGGTTATCTTAAAACACATGTTAGCATCGATTATAAGTAAGAGGGTTAATGTATAGAAAATATGTCAAACGTCAAAAATATTCTACTGATAAGAATTTTCTGGCGATTGAAAAATCCACCCTAATTAATTGCAAAATTAATTGTTTCGAGTAATTTCGAGCGTGTAGCTATCTATAGGTTTAATTTTTTAGGGGTTTTGGATTATTTTGCTTGGAAATTTTTAGTAGCAGATGAGATCCTATGTATTTCTATATATTCTTATTGATGGCAATAGCTTCTCCCGAGAACTTAAAAGCTAAATATCGAAAGATAAGCAGATACGTATTTTTTGCCAAAATACTGTCCTTAACGACATAAAAAGAATTGTCAATGAAAAGACACAGTTTTAAATCATCAAGCATTATGTAAAATTGAGCTCGATCTTCGGCCTTCCGCTTCCAACCGCTGCCAGCCATTTTGCGTATCTCATCAAATCAGCTCAGTGGCGTGCCATAGGAGAGGCCTATGTCCAGCAGTGGACTGAGATAGGCTGATGACGATGATGTAAAATTGTTGAAACAATAGTCGTACTTAGTGTTTCGAATTTAAAGGTTCGCTTTCACTTACATTATGTGGTCTATGGTCCTAAGTATTATCTAAAGGTGGCCGCTAATTAGTAGCCGGTGGTGTTGCACACAATACCTTTATTTCTTTTGTTTAGAAAGGAAGAGTGTTTGTTTGTTTTTGTCTTATAGTTTTGACGCGTTGGCATCTGTTTGGTGTAGATTTTTGAGTTCTTAACTAATATTTAAAGAGGTAAAATTTCATTGTATGTGAGAGATAATTTTCGAAATTATCCATGTAATTGAAAAACGAATTTCATGAGCCCTTGAGTTTGAATCTCGGGTCAGGCTAAGAGATAGTGAACTTGTCTATTAGGTAATTCTCAGTAGCAGCACGGAGTCTGGATATGGGCACGGTTGATGGCAATAGGCTCGCCCCCTATTACATTGGGACCTATAACATAACTGGCGCAATGTGTAGTGTAGTGTAGGTGCTATAAACCACTGGTGCTATACAACACTATAACTTACCCGTTCGGGGAATACAAGTGTGCCTCTGTTATATTGCCTTGCTTTTTTTTAAATAAAAACGTCGCCCCACTCTAGGAATTTCTCCTGTATCATGGGTGCGTTTCTCGAACATAAAATATCACATACACAAACACCCAGACTCGGGGCAAACATTTGCGGTTCGCACAAATATTTGCCCCGTGCGGGAATCGAACCTGCAACCTTTCGCGCAGCAGTTCAATCGCTTAGCCACTGCGCCAATCAGGTCGTCAGGCTTTGGATAATTGCCGATGAGGAAACAAAATGACCCTCATATAAATACAAACAGATATAACCATAGCCAATACATTCACACAATAGGGTGACACACCAAAAACAACACATCCAACCGTGCCATGACCCGACCAATGTTTAGCTAATTATGTCACGTGTTTATGGGAGAGTGTACTGTCACACCATCGGCTACAGGGTGTGGGAGTGACGTCACTGTCTCCAAACATTGTTAAACATTAATTAGTTTGAGGAGTTTTAATTGGTTGGTTCTACTCAAATTTCACGTTGGAACTTTTTCGGTTGTGTCGAGAATTTGAGGTATAAGGTTGTTAAAACTAATAAACCTTAGTATAACACCGGAGTGCAGGTAGAGAGCCTTCACGAGTGACGATACTTAAGTTCGTCCAACACAGCCTGGACGGTCAACCTCGCTACCATCCTTGTCGACTGACCAATCTCTACACCACGGCATGACTTATTTCCATGTGGCTATTGGCTCATGCCGATACGAAGAAGACGAAGTAGTCCACTGCTAAGCTTTTTAAAGGCGCTAAGCGGTCATACTTCTTATGTGGAAGAAACTGAACGTGGATTCTATAGTTTTGAATGTGGGAAGAAGAGAATTATGTGCTGAAACATGTTCTAACTTCTTAGCTACCCATCAATTTATATTAGCGGAGCATTCCCGAATATTCAGAACATCATCACGCCTGTATTTTCTGAAGGCCGAGGTGTACCTATAGTACACCCACATTTTGCCAGTTTAATATAGGTCCAATATAATAGAGAAACAGTCTATTCCCATCAACGAGGCACAAATTCAGTCTCCGAGCTGCTACTGAGAATTACCCAATTGAAAAACCCAATAACACTTCGCCCGACCCGGGATTTGACCCAGGACATTGTGCTCAGTAGTCGCGCTTAGCGACCACAAGACCACATGGCAGTCGTCTCTTGTTTATATTCTAGGCAATATCAAATGTGACTTAAGTTGTACTTATGTTTGGTGACCTAGAAACCTATTGTGTGTCGCCTAACTTTCTTCAGGTCGTATAAGTTTTGATATGTATCTGAAAAAACTAGAAGCATATTTATAGGCGGGAGAATGTCGAATAATCGTAATACGTGGTATAAAGTAACAGTTAATATTCATGGAGGACTTGTTTCGTAGGCGTAGACCTAGACAGTTCTTTGTAATGTAATATTTTGGCAGGCGTAGACAGATTTTTTCTATATGTAATATAATTTTGACGATGGCGGACAATATGGATACGTTTGGAAAGTCATGGCACGAATTGGCGATGGACAGAGTTTTGTGGATGAATAATGAGGAGGTCTTTGCCCAGCAGTGGGACACTGTACAGGATATTAACAGGTTGCTGTCTAGGTAGACATAATAGTTAAACAATGGCCTTGTATCATATGTGACGCTGGACACAACTGGACAGGGAAAGGGTTAAAAAAATTAGGACGGTTTTAAACACAAACGACGACCCGATTGGCGCTATGGCTAAGCGATTTGACTGCTGCGCTAAGAGTTGCGGGTTCGATTCCCGCACGGGGCAAAAATTTGTGCGATCCACATTTGATTGTCCCGAGTCTCGGTGTTTGTGTATGTGATATTTCATGTTGGTGAAACGCACCCACGACACAAGAGAAATTCCTAGTGTGGAGCGACGTTTTTTTTTTAAAAGAACCTTAGACTCTAGTGGGGGTTGGTCGACTGCAACCTTGACAACCGCGTTTGCGTTTTCTTTTGCTTATCTGTCATCTATCGAGTACAACTTTTAGCAAAGGGTGCAAGTAGAGACCCTCCATGAGTGACGGGGGTGCAAGTCAAGAGCCTCCACGAGTGATAATATTATAGTACGTCCGACGCACCCTAGACGGTCAACTTGCGTGCTACACCACGGCATGACCAATTTTATGTGGGTATTGGCTCATGCCGATATGAAGAAGAAGAACATAAAGCAAGCAGGTTGTATACAGAACGCTACCATTGTCAAAGACTTGATTAGATGAAAGATTGGCGCAGCGGCCAAGCAATTCAACTGCTGCACTAAGAATTGCGGGTTCGTGTTCAGAGTCTGTGTATGTGATATTTCATGTTTTTGAAACACACCTGAGTTTGTTTCGGCATTTCTTCTCAGAGGAAGTCAATTAGTAAATGCCGACGCCATCTAGTCTTTAAAAAAGAATGACGTGTAAAAGTGATTCCTGTAAACCTATTAGCAAAACACAAATCATTTATCACCAACGATACAGGAGACTGCCTCGTTGGTCTAGTGGTTGCTAAGCGCGACTGCTGAGAAAGAGGTTCTGGGTTCAAATCCCGGGTCGGGCAAAGTGTTGCTGAGTTTTCCATTAGGTAATTCTCAGTAGCAGCACGGAGTCTGGATTTGTGCCCGGTCGATGGCAATAGGCTCGCCCCCTATTACATTGGGACTTACAACATAACTGGCGAAGTGTGGGTGTAGGTACTATATGTACACCTCAGCCTACCCCTACCTCTTCGGGGAATACAGTCGTGATGTTATTTTATGTTTATGTTATGATACAGGAGAAATTGCTAGTGTGGGGCGAAGTTTAAAAGAAGGGTAAGGGAATGACAAAGCTGTTTGTCTTTCGATCACGCCGATCTTGTTACTATGTCACAAAACTCATGAAAAAAGATTGCGTAACTTTATATTTCTCACATTTACCTTTGTAGTCTACACGCTAACCAGCCAGAAATAGCTCAGGTTATGTATGAATCTCTTTCGCGGACAACGATCCATATTTCACACAACACAGTCACCCAACTAGACATTCCGAAACGAATTCTAAATATAGTACAAAAAACTTCGCGTTGCGAACATTATGGCTAATCGCGGTTAGACACGGAATGTTCTAATTATCGTCAAATGTTAGAATAAATATAAACTTCGTCGGTTTTCAGTGTGATTATAAAGTTTTCTATACTAGTTTTAAACTGTAATGGGCAGATTAGCTTTGTTCAGGAGTTTGCCTGTACATTTTATATGGTGACATAGGACGATTCCGTCAAAACTTGACGAATATACAACAGGTATCAAAGGACCAAAATTTGGGAAGAAAGGACCACCTTTAATTTTAAGAACTATTTTTATATAACGGCTATATTTTTTATCTACGGATAGCTTTGTACCGATTTTTCAAGTCTTTTAACGAATCCGCGATTTACAAGTTTTTTACAATCGATGTAGGTTTTAGGGCATTTACCATTAAGCCATTTAACCAAATCTCATTATTAACTCTTTTTGGGTCATCAGTAAAACAACAAAAATTGACATTAACAGAAGTTGTCTTTACCTTCAATATTAAAGCAATTTAGTGTCATCAGTTTCATTTATTAAAAACAATGCACTACTCTATCTAATTAATGCGGATGTTATTTCTCTGCTCACCTCATAAGTTACGTAGCGTGAAGGATGTGACATTAATATAACTCTGGGTCGTGCTAAAACATAATTAGGCACTGTAGATTGTTAATTTGCTAAGTTCAGATTTGTTTTCTAAATGTCATGGGAATCTAATTATTTTAATGTCTATTTCATTGGTGTTTTGATCCGATTTAGGTAAATTTAAGCTAAAAGCCGAATAAGTAGGCTACAACTGACAGGCTTAGATATTATTTTTTGTTACTGGAGTCTTTTTTATTTTTCTTTATTTCTTTAAAATTTAGGGACTTTTATAACGCTCAGCGTATGTCAATCCCTTCGTACCCTAAAATAAGTACATCTCAAACGAACTCTACTGGTGACTTAAAACAATTAATATAACATAAGTCAAGTAGTCAAATTAGTTCAGGCCGGGATTTGAACCCTGCAATATAAGCAAACCTCTTGGCTACCTCAAAATATATAACATTATTTGAAACCTTGAATAACGGCAAATAAATAACTAAGTATAACGATAATATTATTCTAATACCTTTAATGATAGTTAATTATTGACTAAAATAACATTTTCATTTAAGGACGAAAGAGAGATGACTAAGCACTATTCCAATTTTATAATCAACAGTTAATACAGCAGCTTAAAATAAATTGGAAATCATTTTATAAAACTCAATTAAAGTTTTTTTGTGTAACCGCTCAAGGACCGTTTATAACTCACAAATTGCTAGGTTCCGCCAACCTTCTCAGCTCGTCCCAAAAGACCAAACCGCGAAACCTTGAAGCTCATAACTCATGTTTAGCGTGTTCTTATTTTAGCCATGACATTGCAACGTCCTCACCCCTATATTTTGTCACGCAATCCGACTTCCTCGGTAATTATATGGGCAAATTTATTTTAATGGCGCTGTAATTAAATAAAGACAGAGCCGGATTATGTTTCTGTGGGAAAATATGGTGTTTGGTTAGTGTCAGGTACAGGTGCTAACGTTCTAACTAGGATAACGCATGGACGACACGATTGCATGGTGACTGCTTAGCTTAATTTTTAAGGACTACATAGCCCATCTAATATTGGAAGTGTGTGAATGTTGATGTTTGGTAATTTATCATGCTTTAACGGCTGTATCGATTTGGGTTTTAGGTATGCCGGTAGATCATGGTCTGGTTCAGTATGTGTCCTCACTTATTGAGTGCGAAAGTAAGTTTTGTTGGATACGAGTAAAACTAAGACCAACACTTAGTATTTTGTAAAAGGTAGGTGATGGAAGGATTGACAAGTTTTAATAATCCTTCAGGCATTGTAGAGGATAATACCTAAGATTTGCCAATAATATCTGGTCCTTTGTCATAATTATGTAGATTATGATATTAATTTTGCCATTGATGTTTATAGACACAAAATGTTTACTTTCCTATGAGTTAACAGTGGTAACAAATAAATGAGCAAACATATAATTTTTGATGTCACCCATCTTTACTCAACAAAGCGCAATTCGAATAATATTAAAAATAATAAATCAATCGGACATCTCGTAGAATATACGATGATTTAGACCAATTGCGTGCACCAAACAATTTGCACAGATCTAGATTAAATGAACGGGGCCTCATAGCCTCCTCATTCATGCATTTACTGTTAAAATCACAACTAACTCATTCCAGTTTGAAGACTGCCATTGATAACAATACTGACGAGACTGCTTTAATTGCTTTATCATCAGCCGATAGACTTCCACTGTTGAACAAAAGCCTCCCCCTTTTAGAAGGGGGGCGGGTTGCCATAATCCCCACGCTTGGCAAGCAGCTTGGGGATCGCTGTGTTGGTGGTCAAGTAACAGAAGACGCTGCTGCCCATCTTCTGGATTTTCCCTTACTCGCCTCTTACGACACTCACGGGAGGAAAGTGGGTGGTCAATTCTAGGCCGGATACCACACGGCACCATTGCTTCAGGTACTTTAAAACAGTTAATGTTTATTTAAAAACTTCGCCCTGCACTAGTCATTTCTCGTGTATCGTAGGTGCGTTTCACAAACATGAAATATCACATATCTAGAAATTACTAGTGTGGGGCGACGTTTTTTTTTATTAAATAAAAAATATGTAGTGCAAATATGTGCCAAACAGACACCCTAATCTCTCATAAAGTCCCATGGGACATCTTACAGGACCAGAGAGAGATCAGGTTCAGAACCAACGCTTGAACAAGCACGGAGTGGTCTCGAGGCGTGAAGAACAGTCACCAACCCAAAGACCGTTCGCAGTAAGCACTGCTTGACCTCAATAATTCAACACCTACTTCTCGCAATGCCTTATCTCCAAAAAACCAGGAATCCAGCAGTGGAATTCTTTCTTTAAACCAACAAAGACAATAGAATGCCTATGTTAATTCGGAACAATTCTCCGTAAAAACTACAAAACTTGTATCAATGGTGGAATGCCTCGCTATATCATGAATACTTTGTTACTTTTTATAAGAATACTGTTAGGAGACAATTGACAATCGGATAGAAGGAACAATTGACTGTGTTGGTTGGCTGTTTTCACGTGCTTCACAGATAAGTTTCGTTGCAATAATAAAGTAATTGCCTCGTTGGTCTTGTGGTCGCTATGCGCGACTGCTGAGCACGAGACCTGGGTGTGACACCCACGTCGAGCAGTGTTACTGGGTTTTTTCAGTAGATCTTTTTCAGTAGCAGCAAGGAGTCAGGCTGTGTGCCCGGTTGCTGGCAATGGGCTCGCCCCTATTATATTACTGGCGAAATTTGTGTGTATTACCCACCTCTTGGAATACAGGCGTGACCACAGATGTTAAAAGTATGTGTGTGTAAATATCTCATACGTCCTTTAAGTCTTGTTAAAGTAATATAAACCATCATACCTATAGTCCCGGAAGAAGTAGACCGGGTGGCACACACAAACTCATCTTTCGCCAGTCTGTTTCTCATTTAATTTTATGTACTCGACGGCGCCGCTTTTGCCATTTAAATCGGGAACACCATTATACAAAGAATGCCCTTCGGACCGATTCAGGTCACGGCGACCTATCTCAAATCTTGAATGGGACAACGAACTATTTATGCAGGAGATTTTATTGTCCTTTATGAGTAAGCGTCAAACGTAGGTGTCAAACATTCCAATACAACGGTGAACCGATACCACTTTGACAAGATACAAAAAAAAAGGCGAAGGGCCAATGCTGCAAAGGCTTATAATGTTTCCCTGACCGAATTTTGATCACAG
The DNA here is from genome assembly GCA_905340225.1 of Abrostola tripartita. Taxonomy (NCBI): domain Eukaryota; kingdom Metazoa; phylum Arthropoda; class Insecta; order Lepidoptera; family Noctuidae; genus Abrostola; species Abrostola tripartita. The sequence continues at coordinate 1,587,390 of HG996510.1, read as the reverse complement.
CGGCCTATCTCATCTGAGACTAGCCATTGCGCAGGCAAATGCAGATATTATAGTGCACAAGTATACGCACAAACACAGGCGCACTTCCTATTCCCTCACTGTTTTAATCCGATCTGGCGGTAGACCGACACGACTGGAGAGAGATCAGGCGCAGGACCAACGGCTTTACGTGCCTTGCGAAGCACAAAAGGCCCTCAACATTTGAAAGCGGTCACCCATCACAAGAATAACCACGGCAAACACGGCTTTACCTCGCAAATTGACTTATCTGTGAGGTAGCTACATAGCTACATGGCTTAATAATCTCTATGAGGCACGGATGACTATCAATTAGTTAAGATCTGTAGATCAGCGAGCTATACCCAGAGAGAGACCCCAAAAAGTATTCATAAAATATAGATACATATAGCATACAAAAGTTCTCAAAGCTATTAATCTTTTTCAACAAAAAGTATTGCTTTTTGAGAGTATCTTGAAGGTGTTTCGCAATCCGGGACAGACAGGAAAATAAAAGAATCTAAGGTTTGGTTTATATGGAATTTGGGTCGGCTGAGCGATGGGTGTGGCTGATTGCAGGATCGAACGGATCGGTTATTTAAATTTTTAGGCGTACAAATATTGTGAGCTAAAACTTGAAATGAATATGATTATTAGGTATTGGATTATTTTACGCTAAGCTCTTTTTTTTGTTAAAAAATCGTCGCCCCACACTAGGAATTTCTCCTGTATCGTAGGTGCGTTTCACAAACATGAAATATCACATACACAAACACCCAGATTTGGGACAATCAAATGTGGATCGCACAAATTGTTGCCCCGTACGAGGATCGTACCCGCAAACCTTAGAGCAGCAGTCTAATCGCTTAGCCATTACGCCAATCAGGTCGTCAAGTCAAAGTAAAAAAGCACGTTGGGTTGATGACATAAATAAATTCGCTACGAACAGCTGGACAAGATACGCTCAAGATAGAGAGGATTGGCAGAGAAAGGGGGAGGCCTATACCCAGTAGTGATACCGGGCTGAAATGATGATGATGAATGATGAAGCTTAAGACCTTAAATTAGCTCTTGATGTTGATAGACTAGATAATGCATAACACCTCATATTCAATTCCCCATTGGGTGACAAGTGACAACCTTCAATGATAGATGCAAGGATAATTTAATAAATAAATAATAAATTTGTTAGCAAACTTATCTACATTATAAAAGGCATTTTTGGTGAGAATTACAACCAGTAGCAGTCATCGATTTTAACCGACTTCAAAAAAAAGGAGGAGGTTCTCAATTCGTCGGGAACTTTTTTTATTTTATTTTTAGCTTAGTTTATAGTTTTAGATTTGAAACTATGAACCACGCACTTATGGCAGTATTCTCATAAGTACAATTTTTCTGAATCGCTCAATGGATGTTGGGATTTGGCGCCGACTTCCACTTCGCTTGTATAAAGTGATGTGATAAAATATTATTTTTCACTTTTAAGTTTTTTGAAGGTTTTAATTTTTTATTTAATTTTTTTTTATATTAAAAAGTTAAAGTTTAAAATTATTTATTTTAAGATAAGATAAATTCTATTTTATTACCCACAACGGAACGGAGGAGTATGCGTTTAGGGTGAGAAGTTGTTCGTTTGTATGTGTGTGCACGAAAAAGATTATTGCCAAATTGGCTTGACCGATTTTAATCATCAATTCATCATGCGGTTTTTGTACATACATTTCTTCGGGCATGAGCTAATTGTTCCAAAGACCAGGTCATGCCATTGAAGAAATTGTCTAGTGAAGGAGGTGGGTAGCGAAGCTGACCGTCCAGGGTGCGCCGGACGGAATTAGGATTCATCATTTATGGAGGCTACTTGCATCGCTTACCGACTGCACCTGCTATGACATATACAGCTGTATCGTATAAACAAAAATGTCAAATACTTGAACTTTCTCTTCCTTAGCGTCATGTAAACTTCGAGCAAATAATCCGCGAGACCCATTTAAATTTTTATGGGTCTATTTTGAGCGTTCCTTGTAACTGTAAAACCTCAACTTTCCATTTTATTTTATTTAACCTTGTTGTATGTTTTAATACAAAGAAATAGTTATATAGAATGAATTATACTGACTGCCTTGTTGTTCTAGTAGTCGCTAAGCGCGACCGCTAAGCGCGACCGCTAAGCATGAGGTCCTGGGTTTGAATCCCGGGTCGGGCAAGGTGTTGCAGGGGTTTACCATTAGGTAATTTTCAGTAGCAGCACGGAGACTGGATTTATGTCCGGTTGATGGTAATAGGCGGGCCCCCTATTACTTGGGACCTATGATATAATTTGTGAAATGCGGCCGTACTATATGTGCACCTTTGCCCCTTCGGGGAATACAGGCGTGATTTTATGGATTATGGACCTATAATATTGTTTGAACTTGATTTTCTTTTTTGAATATCTCTCCTGTTCTTAATTACGATCATTGGATTGATATTGTCGGATAAAATAATGTTATAACTGTCAAAACGTAGGTGCACTATTAGGTAAATCTGTTTACTTCATCGAGGAATACAGGGGTGATTTTAAAGTGCTTCAGAAAAATTATAACCGTTTATCTTCGCATTAATATTCAAAGGATGTTTGTCTGTTTGTTTCACCATAGTTATGCGTTACATTCTCAACGAGTTCAACACGATAGACTAGTGAACTTCTTGTAAAGTGTTTTAAGTTTCCAGTGCGCAGTGGTATGACTGCGAAGACTATAGTCCTCGCACATGATTTGTAAGGTCTCATCGCCGCGGCCGTACATAATTTCTGCTAACACGTGGTCCTATGTTAGGCCCGCTATGCGCGTTATAATTTCGTTTAAAATTTTAATATTGTTAACACCTAATAATATTAGTAATTATTAATTTCTTTATTTCAAGTAACAATGTCATATACAAACTTAAGTACTACTAGTTACACATGATAGGACCCATAGAAGATATACCTAAACATAAGAACATTTATAACTATATAATAAACTAATAAATACATAACGTTCCAATTCCGCGTAATACCGCGTGTGTACAGTTTCGCTAATTTTCAAGAAGGCGAAAAAACTAAGTTTCAAAAAAACTGATCGGGAAAATTATAGACAACTTGAGTAGTGGACCGTTTCTTTTCCCCAAAATCGAATTTATTATTTTTAAAATCAACACTCCCAATAGTTTATTTTTGAAATCGCATTTTTTTCTATATTTTGGACGCATGGTTTTCAATAGTGTTAGTTACGCGGTATTGAAATATAAACGACGATAAGTATTATTGTACACTAAGCGATGAATGAGTCGGCGTCGTGTTGCGCTGTGTTACTTAAAAACACATATATTATATCGTCGTAATTCTATCGTTGAGATATTTTCTAATCCATTTATATTCTCTCCATTGTAACCCCTGTCATCCAGGATCCATACGAAACGCTTCCTTCCTAATCCCTTTGGCAAAGGACGACTCGCTATTTCTATACTCACTTTGTCAACACTAACGTCGCTAACTGACTTACCTCTCTTCTCTTCTCATCGTATGGTTGATGAACAACCTGGTGTCAGAGTTTAAACCACCTGTAGGCCTCCGACATGGCTTTACACACCGTTGAAAAATCTCTCAGGTGTGCCGGTTTCCTCACGATGTTTTCCTTCACCGTTTTTGGCAACTGATAACTAATTAATAGTCCGCACATGAATTCGAAAAGACATTGGTGCGTGCCGGGGTTTGAACTTGCGACCTTTGACTTGGCAGTCCAGCGGTCATACCACTCGGCTATCAGTGACTTACCAAAAATCCACCATGAACTAAAATATATACCTACCAGCCCCCTTACTATGAACTCTTAAAGCAAGATATAGGATTCCCAGCCCCCTTAGACAAGTGGCAAAACGCTTGACGAATAGAAATAGAATAGAATGATAAATGTATGGGGATGACATAATGTTTCGACTATGTTATCGATGACATGTGTCATTCCCATACATTTTTTATTCTATACCGTTACTATTCGTCAAGCGTTTTGCCACTTGTCTAAGGAGTCAGGAAACAAGACGTCACAATACACTGCACATAGCGGCGTCTCGCTTCCACAACGGAAAATGTCCGTGTTTAACCGCCGAACTCAGAGATATTAACTTAAACTATCACTAAGTAAAGGTTTCTTTTAAGATATCTTTACTTAGTGTCAGTTTAAGTAATCATTATTTTTTTTTGTTTCATTCTGAGTGCGGCCGTTAGAGTTCATGGTAAGAGCCCTGTTTTGGTCAAGTTCATACTTACAGCGTTACTCCTTCCATAGTTAATCACAACCAACTTAGTGCACAAAGTGAACAAAAATACGTAGCAAGTTGACAGAACTTGGTAATAGCGGAGAATTGCGCCTGCATGCATAAATATAACAATAAGAATAGATTCTCAAAGGAGTGTCAGTATGCTTGAGATCACGCGACGTTGTCGCTGAATACTAAAAGTTACATCTATTTTCTTGACAAAGGGGAATGCCCACGGATGGTATCGCTAAAATTTGAATTGTGTCATTAGCTAAATATATTGAAAATTCCTGTTTTTATTTATAATAATTTTTTAACTTGTTATTACCCTTCTACTTCTCCGGATAAATTCTGATAAAGTAAAAAGCATAATAAATGACTAAATCCTAGAAAAGAGGAAAGCAGTGTTGCCATTTCTTAAGTAATTAATTTGAATAAGAGATAATTCCTTGATAATCGATAAAACATAACAATTCCAGGAAAATATCTTTTGTTTTTAAGGAAAACACACTCATGTGGTATTTTAATAATTAAAATAGGTTTAATGTGTAATATGAAGGTAATGCGGAAAAACTCGACGTAACCAAGCAATAACTGTGTATGCTAGCTCATTCTTTCATATTAAGCATAAATAATGTTGGTATGTTTAGTAGAAAAAATTGAATTATAAGCGAAATACGTGAACTGCGTTGTACTGCGGTTCCATACCAGGACCCGGTATGCGCACAGTCAGCGGTTTGACAGGTCATACCGGGAGCCGGTATAGCCCACAGACTAGGTGATAAAAAACAGATTGACCATAGGTTAAGAACGTTTCACAGTGTATTTCATGATAGTAATCATGCGACTAGTAGGAGATTTACCTCACAGACCAGGTATTTACTGCCTTACTCGATTATTTTGTCTTTAGCTGTTGTTATAGCTCACAATGAGCTATTGAATCGTTTTCCATTAAGGGAGCAAGACTGCGTGTTTAAATTATTTATTTCAATAATAAAATACTAAAACTAAGAAAACTAGGTTTCTTTTCGAATGCTCGAAAGTATCGATTACATTTGGATTAATCAATCAAAACGCCTGGCAACACTGATGACTGCTTCTGTCATTATTTACTTTGATTATTTATTCACGTTGCACTTTTGTTGTTTTGAATGTTTATTTGTGTGGTTGTGATTAGTTACAATCAACAAAAATAAGGAAAAGTGATAGTGAGACAGAGACTGTATTAGTTAACATGGAAAACCCACGGTCTGTTAATTGTTCACTTCGACAACGTCATATTATACGTTGGCAGTCGTCGGCAAAGTTAATGATTCTGTCTACAATACTTTAGCATCTTGGATTGCACCCACACCAGTAAGTCGTGATGATTGTTACCTTATTCGTAGGACAGTTAACGTGGCATACCATCATTCAATAAAAATCAAGTATCGAATGGATTGCTTCTAAAAATGAAACATGCAAACTATTTTATCGCCAATATTAAAAAGATGTAATTATTTGACGTTACAGGTTTCACGTAAGGGCGTGATTTGCATTGAATGTTCAGTAGCTTTGCCAGAGGCTATAAACAGGAACTGCAACAATTCCTGAGTTTGGACATACTAGTGTATGTTTTGCATGTGGAGTATCTATAATGCATACACATACATCAAGAGTGCCTATATATTGTGACGAAAGGAATATTATAATTCAATGGATATCTCCTCATTTGGTAGGTACCTTTGTAAAATAATGTCTATCAAAGGATTTTTGCGTCCTGGCCAAATCAAATGCAGCCTGCACTTTGTGTGAACATCATTGCACTATTCCACTAATACCTACATTCTATACACCTACTAATTTATTGATGCTACATAAAGCTTCATTCCTTTAATGCAAATGTGTTGTGGAGTGGTGTTCTCACCAGATACTAGGGAACGCACCGTGGAGGAAAAGTCATAGATGGACTGGAGGCTAGCGGCATAGTTGACTTATATTCTCACATAGTGCCGGCTGCATTCTATTTGACTGAACTGCAGAACATAGCTAGTCTGTCTGTGATAAATCTTTTCTTTCCCAGTTAATAGTTAGTACATTTAGTTATGTAACAAAACCCACATGACCCTAAGATACAGAAATGTCTTATTTTTAGGTTCCACATCTAGAAAGAGTGTGTCAAGCCTGTTGGATGGCAGCTAGAAGAAATGTGCAACAACATTTGCAACAGGATGCAAATAGAGATACTTCTGGTGCTGAAATAGAGAATGTACAGGCTCCTGAGCTACCACCGCTTCCACAGGAATCATTGTTTCAACCACAAAGAAGGCAACAAGAACCAACTATTACCTACACTTAGTAGATACAAGCGTGCTACTGCTAAAACAAGACATTTTATATTTCCAGGTTGTGAAAATGTAATATGCTTAATAGTTCCTATGATTTTAAAATAAATTATACTCTTTCATGTCATTTATTTAAATAAATTATATGCTACACTCAGTTTTTATTTCAATTTCCTATATTATATATTTTAGGTAAGATTTTAGGTTAGTAGAAAGGTATATTTCGATTCATTCTATTAAATAGTGGTTTTCTAAAGACTAGAATTTCTGGCGAAGTGATAGACGTTACGTTACGTCGATTCCAGTTTTTTCCTAGAAATGAATAACGCAGCGATATTCCTTAGATAGGTACTTTACGCGTTAGTTTTAAAGAAGTGAGTTTAGAGAGTAAGTGCGAATTGATTTCGCGTGATTTAGAGATGTAAGGAATATACTCTTAATAGGTACAGGTATTATAATACAAGCCACTCGTATTCATATTAGGATAAGCGAATGTAAATATTACGAATACGCCGTATTCGTCAAATATTAGTCAGCAAAGATTTACGATTGGCAGGCGGTTACCGCGCTGGCGATCACTGGCCTAATCCGTGTAACGTCGCGTCACGCGAAATACAACCGAATAGGTAGCAACGTTTAATATTAATATTAAAAGCGAGTAGCGAATTTTGAATCGTTGACTAATACCCAGTAATAGGTATGGTATCCTAATACGAGTTAACTAATATATTCAATATTATGAATACCTAAATATCATCCTAATATAACATCTCTAGCGTGATTGCGCGACGTAGCGTTAGGTACCTACTTACAACTGCGCGCGCAGCGTTAGGTACAATTGCGCGCGCAGCATTATTTAGTCATTTCTTGTTATTCATCACAAAATTGCCGTTGATTCCGGAGAGTTATCAAAATAATAATAACTGTATTTGAAAGTGCTGGAATCAAGCTATAAATTAAGCTTCATTAGATTAAGACACAAAAGATTTTATAGCGATACTAAGTGTCATAGTCACTTGGGCATTCTCCTTTATCTTTTTAGGGTTCCGTACCTCAAAAAGGAAAAACGGAACCCTAGGATCACTACGTTGTCCATCTGTCGGTGAACTCTTTTCTCAAGAATGCGTGAAGGCATAAAGTTGAAATTAATATCAAATACTCGGGTCTGCAGTTCCTTGGACCAGTGAAACTTCTAAGTCAACGCAATCAAAAGATACGAGCAATAATTATGCTGATCCTCCTATCTACTTCCCGTTGACCTAAAAACATAAAATTTCGCGAGAAGCATTGTCTTACAGCACTAGTAAAGGAAACATTCTGAAAAATATGAATTAGTATTTACATCGATCTATAATTATCAATGTATGGAGGTACCTAACAGGCTAATACTTTTCCAACGGCAATGATAAGTTTCTCTGTGAATTCAGTATCTTATCGTCAGAACTATTTCATAATTGTATACATAAATTAAAGTTTGCACGGAACCCTCGGTGCGCGAGTCGCACTCGCACTTGACCTGGGTTTTTATTACTGGACTCGTTGGTCTAGTGGTCCTGAGAATAAGACCCCTGGTTCGATTCCTAGGCAAAGTTTTACTAAGAATTCCAGTCACAGCACGGATTCTGGATTTCGGTTAATGGAAATACCACACTGCCTTTAGATCTTCATTTATAACATGACTAACGAAATCTGGGTGTGCTACACAGATACACCCCTACCTACTTTATCAGGCGTCTTTTATTCACATCTCGTTGACAACCCTATGTAAAATTAGCTAGGCTATTCTTATTCAGACCCCCTAGACAAGTGGCAAAAAGCTTGACGAATAGAAATCGAATACAATGATAAATGTATGGGGATGACATAATGTTTCGACTATGTTATCGATGATATAATTATGTCAATCCCATATATTTTTCATTCTATTCGTCAAGCGTTTTGCCAGTTGTCTAGGGGGGCAGTAAACCGTTCTTCGGAAGGCACATTAAGCCGTTGGGCCAGCGCCTCATCACCCTCCGGTCGCGTCAGTCTACCGTCCCATCGGACTATGAGAGTGAGGGAATAGGGATTGCACCTGTGTTTGCGCGCATACTTGTGCACTATAATATCTCCTGAGTTGACTAGTCTCAGATGAGACAGACGGCCGTGACCGAAATTCGGTCAGGACAACACTTTTATTCAGTATACCCACAAAATTATAGTATAGGTACTCAGTTCTTCGTCTTTAACGATTCATATTCCTTGCGAAGGAAGAGAGTGACATTCTCAATTGCTCCACAGATAACACTGCTCATCAACGATGCTTTAATCATATAAATACGTTCTCAATACAGTAGGTCCTTGCATCTTGTAGTAAAGAAGTAAACTCACTGATATTGGAGGTGAATGGCCGCTCCCTCTGTCAAAGAGAACAGACAAAACTGTAGAATAGCTTACTGTAATATTCTTTTGTGATATAATACCAATTTAACGATCTAATTGGTGCAGTGGCCAAGCGATTGGACTGCTGAGCTAAGGGTTGCGGGTTCGATTTCCGCACGGGACAAAAATTTGTGTGATCCGCAGATGTTTGTCCCGTGCCTGGGTGTTTGTGTATATGATATTTCATGTTTTTGAAACGCACCCACGATACAGGAAATTCCTAGTGTGGGGCGATTTAATTTAAGAAGAATTTACATATTCAATTTTTTGGGATAAGAAGGTTTGTTATGTGTTTTTTGATCAAGAAGTTTAAAGCCTGGCTGAAACCAATATAACATAACATAACATCACGCCTGTATTCCCCGAAGAGGTAGGCAGAGGTGTACATATAGTACACCCACATTTCGCCACTTATGTTGTAAGTCCCAATGTAATAGGGGGCGAGCCAATTGCCATCAACCGGGCAGAAATCCAGACTCCGTGCTGCTACTGAGAATTACCTAATGGAAAACTCAGTAACATTTTGCCCGACACGAGATTTGAACCCAGGGCCTCTTGCTCAGCAGTCGCGCCTAGCGACCACTAGACCAACGAGGCAGTCCACCAATATTTGGTTTGCGTAACCAATATTTTTTCTGTGTTTTAAACAGCTGGGTTACCAGATTAGCGCAGAGGCTAAACGAATGGAGTGCTGCACAAAAGACTCGATCTCGATCGGGCTCGATCCCTGTAAGGGTGTTACTACACCAATCGAGCGATCGTCGATCGATGCCATCGATCGATGGTAGAATGGATTAGTCGACGTCGATCAATAGTTTCTACTAGACCAATCGATCGATTAGTTAGTTGACCGGTATCCGTCGACCGATGCCATCGACCGGCAATCGATCGATTGGTTAGTCTACCGGTGTCCGTCGACCGATGCCATCGACCGGCAATCGATCGATTGGTTAGTCGACCGGTATCCGTCGATCAATTAAAGCTACCACACCAATCGATCAACGTCGACCGATGTCGATCGATGGCATTGAATAGGCTCAATCGGGATAATATAAATTAAAAGCAGTGGACTGTATATATGGTTGTATTGTTTGCTACAAAGTTAACGCGACCGTATAACAAAAGAGTGCCCGTAGCGGAGCGCGTCTGAGAGCCGAGTGGTCGAGTGGTGGCGGGGCTGGCCGCGGCGCTCGCGCGGAGCCGGTTCGGTCCCCGCGACCCCTCGCGTTCCCCGCGGTTGCTCGGTGCGTTTATGATGCGCCGACATATTCCCCGGGTTGAAAGGAACTCTTCAATTGCTGACAGGAAGGGGGCAAATGCAGTTGAAGGCACGACGTATGGTGCCCCTCTTCGTCTTCAATTCTGCCACTCTCGTGACCCCGTCGACGCCGGGATAGGTCTGTATGACCCGGCCCAGGGACCAGAGCAGAGGTGGCGCTGTTTTGTCCTTGATCAGGACTAAGGACCCCGGCTGCACTTCGCCTCTGGAATGAAACCACTTCGATTTCGCCTGCAGCAGAGAAGTATATTCGTTATGGAATCGTTGCCAGAAATGCTGCCTGATGAACTGGATTCTCTTCCAACGATCCAGCCTCGTGATGTTGGCTTCAGTCACCTGAGGATGCGGTACCGATAAGAATGGCCGTCCGATTAGAAAGTGAAATGGAGTGAGTGCCGAAAAATCGTTAGGGTCCGAAGAAAGAGGAGTAAGAGGGCGTGAATTTAAGACTGCCTCAATATGAGTGAGGCAGGTAGCCATCTCCTCAAATGTAAAATGAGTAAAATGCAGTAACCTTTTTAAGTGATGCTTACAAGATTTGACAGCAGCTTCAGCCAAGGAATTAAAATGAGGGCTGTACGCAGGAGTGAAAATGAAATCAATACCCTGCTGCGCGATTTCAGATGCAACATTTGATGATTGTAAAAACCTATACATCTCATTTGATGCACCTACGAAATTAGTCCCGTTATCGGACGTGATGCTTCGAGGCTTGCCACGACGCGCCACGAAACGATTTAAAGCGGCCATGTAAGCCTCCGTAGTGAGGTCGGAAACGAGTTCCAAATGTACAGCTTTCACTGCCGAACAAACAAAGATGCACATATAGGATTTTGTCAGTTTGCATCCGCGGCCTTTACGATTGGCCACCAATACTGGCCCAGCATAATCTACGTAAGAGTTTAAAAAGGGGAATTCAAGATGAGTCCGTGAACTGGGTAATTGACCCATTATAGGCTGTACGTTCTGAGCCTTGTGTCTAAAACATCTAAGACATTTATTCACGACAAACCTAGACAAATTTCTACCCCCTAGAGGCCAATATGTTTGTCGAATATTTGACAATAACAATTGTGGTCCTGCATGTGCGAGCTTTAAATGTTGCATTTGAAATATAAGCTTTGTAAATATGTGCTTACTGCATAAAACCATAGGATGTTTCACATTAAAATCGTAGGGGGAGTTATCGAGCCTCCCGCCCACGCGAATAAGGTTGTGATCGTCTATGAACGGTGTCAGAGGAAGCAATCTACTTTTGCGTGGTAATTTCTGTCCAGACTTCAACAAACTATACTCGTCAGGAAACATTTCAAGCTGGGAATGATGTATAATTAAATTCAATGAAGTTTGAAGGACCAATGAATAGGCTCAATCGGGATAATATAAATTAAAAGCAGTGGACTGTATATATGGTTGTATTGTTTGCTACAAAGTTAACGCGACCGTATAACAAAAGAGTGCCCGTAGCGGAGCGCGTCTGAGAGCCGAGTGGTCGAGTGGTGGCGGGGCTGGCCGCGGCGCTCGCGCGGAGCCGGTTCGGTCCCCGCGACCCCTCGCGTTCCCCGCGGTTGCTCGGTGCGTTTATGATGCGCCGACAGGCATCGATCGACTATCGATCGATTGGTGTGGTAACACCCTAAGCGATAAATATTTGTGGTATAGTCTAGAGTCTGGATGTTCGTGACATGTCATAATTATAATTATAAAATATAATTATTATATATATTATATTAAGATCAAAATATTTGCATCTCCGTCAAACGCGCCAACAATATGGGAGAAATTTCCAGAGTTGGACGAGAAAATCTAGTGTTATAAAGAATCTTACTTTGTGTTATGTATTCATGCGTATGCGTATACGCCTATTTACGAGTTTTGTTGTGTACGGGCAGTCAAAAATTAACAGTCAAACGAGCTATACCAGTATCTTTTATGTTAACATCTCACTTTAATATCAGAGCAAAGATAAAGATATTATTTATTTGCTTATAAGATGTGTAGTTTACAGGAAATGCATCCTATAACAGTTCAATGGGACGGTTGTTGTGAATCAACATGTTTTGCCATCAACGTACAAATATTAACTGATTTAAATCACGTTATGATAAAGCAAACACCTTACTTTAATTAACGTCTATACAAGAGAAGTAATTTTGTGAAAATAAGCTAATAAGTGTTACGATTCCTCAAATAATTTTAGCACGAGTCGTCTCCACTGTTCTGTTCCCACAATATATTCCACATAAGGTCTCAGAATGCTCATTACGGTATCCATATTGGTTCGCTCGTTATCTGCAAGTCTGTATGCACGACTTCTGTGATATACTAGAAATAAGAGGTGTTGTATACAATTATATTGTGGGTATAAAGTGGCTGCAGTAACGGGAGTTACCTATTTCATTGTATTTTTAGGAATTGCAGCTGCATGTTTAGAGTCGAAGAAAAATTTGACTTTAAATATGGTTCTGAAATTTCAACGTACTTGATTCGACGACCTTGCGCTTGACGAATAGAAATCGAAAAGAATGATAAATGTATGGGGATGACATGTTTCGACCATGTAATCGATGACATGTCAATCCCATACATTTTTCATTCTATTCGTCAAGCGTTTTACACTTGACTAAGGGGGCTGGTTGGCATGGCGCAGGGGCATAACGATTGAAAAGCTGTGCTAAAGGTTGCGGGTTCGATTCCCGCACTGGACTAAAACATAACACTTATTCTAACGCCACTCGCTGATCCTCTAAAAGGCATATAAGACATGCCAACATAATATCTACTTGAGAATCTCATTTTCAGCCTACTACACTCATATTGAGTTTGAGGCTATGGTTGGAGGAGACCAAAACTAAGTTAACTGTAACGTCTAGCCTATTTTACTAAATAGGACATTGATGTACCATTCTATTGGTAGTTTGGACGAACTTTATTCAAGTAACACTAGAAAAATAAATATTAAAATACATACCTATTTGAAAAAAATAATCATGAAAAAGGTTTAGAACAGAGTCATCTAGTGAATTCCCTAAGTATCAACTGGATGTACGAATTCATCTGAATTTAATTTATTCTTCCCTTATTGAAAACTTGAGCAGATATCATAAAAAAATCTAACGCACTACATTTTTGTAGAAGTCAATAAATAACGAAAGAATAAAATCAGTAATAATTGCGTCATTGACTTGTAAGTAAAACGCCATCTTGTGAAATCAAGTGGTACTGTTAACTTGCCATGTTCTCGGTTCGCTGTTTACCTGAATAGTACATAAACACAGCGCTAGATGTCACTGTCTTAAAATACTAGAAGCATTACTGAGCTAGAGAAAAATAAAATGCCTTTCAGTTAGGGTTCCTAGATTTATTGCGGAATTGTAATATTCTTTATTAGGTCGTATATTAGGTTTATCCTTTCAGAATACTAATATACCGGCGAGCGTGTGTTTTCAAAATGTAGTCTTTATAAGTGCGAACAATATTGCAATAAGGCATTTTGCGTTAATATTATAAATGAGTATAAAATATATTATTATTAATGCGTTGTTGTTGATAGTCATAAAGAACTATTCTGTGCGTAGGTATCTAAGGTCCAGGGTTCGATTACCAAGTAAGGTGGATTGTTATCGGGTTTTCGATTACGTACCTAATTTACAGTAGCAGCACAAAGTCAGGATTTGGTAGTGAATCCCCCTATTAACATAACTGGTAAAAAGTGGATCTATTCAGCTTACTCTTTCAAAGAACAGTAGCGTGATGATAGGATATCAAAATCATTGCAGTATGTAAACTGGGTACTATTTACAATTACCGGATAATTAAATTATTAAACAATTTTACACTAAATTACATTGTAGGTACACCTGATAAGCTCTAATTAATTATAAAGTAAAGACAATTAAAAATGTCAGTAAAATACTCGTAAACGCTTAATAGCCAATTGAACAAGTTCCCGTGTTTAACAGCGAAAATATAGACGAAATACATTTATATTTTATTGCTTGTAATGCTCATAGAAAATGTTGTGCGTCTGTCTGTACGTATTAAGTACTAATATCAGAATTTTTGTTAAATAATGGCTAAAATATTGTTGCTATATTAACGTGCTAGTATTCGCTGAAGAACTATAGAGAGGTCTGCTAGCGTATATAGAAAAATGTGTTACGAACCGGCAGATTTTTTTTTAAAACATCGCCCCACTCTTGGAATTTCTCCTGTAACGTGAATGCGTTTCACAAACATGTAATATTACATACAAAAACACTCAGTTAGATGAAGTTACATGTTTTGTAGGGGGGCAGACTTGGTTAAGACTTCAGTTTTTTGTCAGATTGCAGCTGTTTCGATCTTGACATAAACCTGCGGACTTATTCATTAGCAGCCCCCTTACCATGAACTCTTAAAGCAGGACAGTTTAAGATGTGGAAGCGAGACACCGCTACGTGCAGTGTAATGCGGCGTCTCGCTTCCACATCTTAAACTGTCCTGCTTTAAGAGTTCATGGTAAGACGGGTGGTCTTCATTTAAACCACAGCTGGGCTGGACGACAGCGTTCTCCTCAAAACGCCACCCTTTTCTGTTCTGGGACTTTTGTGTTCAGGTCTTATCTTGTCCAGGAACAAAATCATCAGTCCATCTGACGCGTGTCTGCCAGGAGCTCTATCGTACATCCATACATAAAGTCACGCCTTTTTCCCAGAGGGGTAGGCAGATCCCACGGATTTCCATTAGTGTCCTCTAGAACATAACTAGAGCTTCACCTAACATAACCAAGTCATTTCAGAGGCTGCGAAATGGTTAATCGATACATCATTGACTTTTACGCTTCTTCTTCGTCGTATCGGCATGAGCTAAATGTCACAGCTCATGCAGTGGTGTAGAGATTGGTCGGTCAACAAGGATGGTAGCGAGGTTGACCGTCCAGAATGCGCTGGACGTACTTAGGTATCGTCACTTGTGGAGGCACTCCACTTGCACCCCGTACCTATGCATGTGGTGATAATCGATACAGAAGATATTGAAAGTCACATTCGTACTTGCTACCATTGAACTCACAGCCTTGCCAGCATTTCTGCCTTATCAGACCATTATAATCTCCAAAGTTTCTCAGACTGAAACAAAGTCACGCGCCCAAGCTAGTATACTAATAAAACTTTACACAATCGAAACGATCCCACTTTATTGTGATAATAAATAACTGAATTGTGCCAAAATGTAATTTACCGACGGACAGACGAAAATTTTATGTATTTTACCGTAAAATAGGTTGTAAAAATTATTTAATAACTCAAAATGCGTCTTTGATATAGCCGGATTTAAATTGATTACCAGATTAGTCGGAAATCTCTGTAATGCTGGAATTTGTACATATTGTATTGGGAATAGTCTGCTAAAGGGTGGTTTCACAGCTGTCCGGGGATCTGTCCCAGAACGGAGGCGCGTGTGAGGCGCTAGCACATTGTTTCAAAGCGACACGGGTCATACTGGACCCTCGTTTCAGAGGACTGCGGGCGCGGCCAAGACAGCAGTGAAACCAGCCTTAAATCTTATTGCAGATTCAGAGACGTTAATTAAAATAAAATCATTAATTATCTTAACGTTAATTGACCGGAATATCTTAGCATAATTATAATGTCCACAAAATTAAGAAGTTCCAAATCAAAAAACATTTGTGATTGATGGCGAAGACCAATTTAACTTAATGAGTGATTGTTATATGTAGATCCTCCTTTTTTTCAGTCAGTTAAATTCTACCATTTTTTGAGTATAAGTTAAAATTATGAATGATGATGATGATAAAATCGTTGAAAAAAGGGGGGGGGGGCATAATCTCCACGCTTGGCAAGTGGCTTGAGGATCGCAGTATTGGTTAAGTTACAGAAGAAGCTGCTCCTCATTACTTAGATTTTCCTTAGGCCCCCCACTAGGTGGACTAACGATATCGACAGAGTTACGGGTGGATGCAAATGGCAAGTTGTCGCTTATGGCGTTTCATAGAGGAGGCCTTTGTTCAACAGTGGACGTCTTCCAGCTGATGGTGATGACTATACAAATCATCATCATATAACCTGAGCTTAAGAAAATCTTGGTCTGCTTTGGGAGACTCGTCTACCTCGTAGAAGCACAAAGATGTAGCTACAATATCTACAGGTGTAAACAACAAATCAAAGATTCGACCTAGTTAAAAATATTCCTGATATTACTTCACTTATAGCCGTCATTTGTCATAAGATTTTTTATTCAAAAGTTATAAAAACCGTCTGGACGACATTTAAATAGAGTTGGCAACAAATAAATAAAAGAGAAAAAACTATGTGGCACAAAGTTTTCGCGTAAAACCCCTTTTTATTGGCAAGTCTAGTGAAGGTCAATTGTGCGTTCTAGAAATGTGGGTGGTGCAAGTTAGAAGATTTAATACTAGAATACCTATTCGAATACTAGAATAGCCTTCCTCAGACAAAGTTAGTACTAGTACCTACTAGTACTAACTTGGTCTGAGGAAGGCTTTGGAATACTCTTGCATCTTCAGAAATAGGTTATTTTACACCATGTATGAAAAAATATAAAAATGCATGTTTATGATAGATTTCGTAAAAAGAAATTTAAATTTTATAATTCAATTTTAGAATTCATCTTTTTTAAATCTGTCCTTCAAATGTCAGAAACGCCATTCGCCATATTTATTGCGACGTGACGTCACTCTGATAGTACTAACTTAAAAAAAATCGTTTCTCGGTTTTATAGAATTAAAATCGTAATGGTTTATTACGAATTCAGGATTTATTTAAATCAGTTTTCAAAAAAGGTCATAACTCCAATAATGACACATCTGTCATCCACAAACGTTCAACGGTAATCTTAAAACATTACCCGCTACATCCCCAGTCTCAGCCCAACCATCTCACAGTCTGGCAATAAAACACAACCGCTACAGTATGATAATAAAACGCAGATATCTAAGGAACCACATATTGTGCGGACTGTTTGCCCTTTATTTGCTTACGAGTGACACTCAAGCCACATAAGTTGCCGGTCAGATAAAGGATACTCAAGCAGAGGCCTGAAAGTCAAGATGTCTTGATACGAGGACGTAAATAATGTTATTTTATTGTGTGTATTTTTTGTGGCTTCATAATTGGAGTTCTTGAAGAAAGCTGCTTGTAGCTTCAAACAGGTCAAGAAAACTCTTGACTCCTGTCAACAATTTGTTGGACAATGGAGCCGAGCTTACTGTTGCATACTTATTTCTGGTTGAAAACGGT
This sequence comes from Abrostola tripartita, assembly GCA_905340225.1. Taxonomy (NCBI): domain Eukaryota; kingdom Metazoa; phylum Arthropoda; class Insecta; order Lepidoptera; family Noctuidae; genus Abrostola; species Abrostola tripartita. The sequence continues at coordinate 1,569,835 of HG996510.1, read as the reverse complement.
TGGGTTTATAAGGGGTAAGCATATTGTCATTTTTTAAGCAAAATATCCAAACTCTATCTCGCTTCCTTATTTTTAGTTAAAAAGCTTTTTGCGTCCACTAGATGATACCCAAGAATGTCCAGGGCATCCTTGTCGGTCAACCTCGCTACCTTCCTATGCCTATATTGACTGGCCTATTTATACCACAGTACCAAATTTTCATCCCTTAGGCAGAGATGTATAGTCCACCCACATTTTGCCAGTTATGTTATAGGTCCCAAGGTAATAGGGGGCGAGCCTATTGCCATCAACCGGGCACAAATCCAGACTCCGTGCTGCTACTGAAAATTACCTAATACAAAAACCCAATAACACTATGCCACACCCGGAATTCGAGCCCTGAATCGCACACACAAGACAGTCGTTCTTAGCAACCAATAGGGCAGTTATTTTCCATGTGTCAATCCAAATCCTGATTTTTAAAGAAAACAAGCTTCTAATTGATTAATGGCACTAACAAGATATTATTTTCAGGGACCAGCCGTGTTTACGCCAACTTCTGTGTTTACTTGTAAATTAGGTGGCGACGCGTGAAAACAAGTTACTTCTGTTTTAGGGTTCCGTTGACTTAAGCATAATATAAAATATACTATACGCCTTCAGGGACTATTGAAGTGATTATGATGTGTCCGGAAAATAGTAGGCTTGTACTTGTATATGCCTTCAATAGTAGGTTTGTACGTGTTTTTTTTTTCTTTTACTATTGGGTGGGCACTCACAGGACCATGATCCGGAAGACGTGGCGTTGGCAGGCTTCCCACAAGGTGGGCCGACGACCTTGGGCCATGGGTATGAGGAAATAGAGAGTGCACTTTATTTTGCATACATCCTTATTATGTCCTACCTTAATCCACATAATTATGCTCTGTGTTCTTGGCAAGTTCCGATCAGGGTGACCGTATTAAGCGTTTTAGACATTTTTAAACGATGAATCTTCTGGACTACCTACATTCAGAACCCGGAATAGAACTATAGTTCGCGCTTCATTTGTTTTTTATTTAATTTCCGACCAGGCGACGACAACTTTGTAATCAAATTCGCAAAATTTATATTCAATTTCGACGCTTGAATGTAAAATAGGACGTAGTCCGTGTTCGCTAAAGCCCACTGTGATCACGCTTGAAAAAGTTAGTTTACGTGCAAAACTAGAAACCTAGATACCTCTTTATGGAGGTATAGGTAGTGTGTTTTCTCTTATATCGCTTGGAAAACGAAGCGGACCACGATTTTTTGGCGAATAGCAATAGGCTTGTTACCATAGAAATTAAATCCTAGTTTCATCACGATTTTGCATTAAGACAGTGTCTTAAAACAATTAAGAAATCATTTATATTATTTGAACCCACATTTCAGAGAATAAATTGATTTGATTTGCAATTGAAAACGTAGACCGCCATCAACCAACGACATTAAAAAAAAAAATAAGCATCGAAAGCGAATAAAATCAAAATTGAATTTAAAGTGTAATCCTTCAATTACAAATCAATGTTACATAATATTATCCAAACAGCAATAAGCTTCCTCTCCGAATCAAATTCCAAATAAACACCCCTTATACAATATATACATTATACAACCTATTTACTCCGTACATAGCCGAAGGCGAACCGCACCCTTAGAGAATCCACACTGAATTAAATTCCTTACGGACGGTCTCTCGTTGTATGCAGAGTCCAATACAAGAGTATTGTGCATATTAAAACGCAAGGAAATAACAGGACCAGTTGCTGAATACATTTATCTTGGGGGTCGCGGTACTGCGTACCGAAGGACCAATTGATTGGATTTTGCGACCCAGTTATGTATCTACGTGATTTGACTATTGCGACAGCGTTGCAAGTTTGATTGACGGAATTCATATTTGAGTAAGCAAATCTTTGACTTAAATTTAGTTGGTTGTTCGTGTGATATTTTATGTTTGTGAAACGCAAATACAGAATACACACTTCTAATGTGATATTGCTATGTCAGCTTTTTAGCACCCTAATTCATAAAAAAATCAATTTTAAACCCAGGATTAAATTATTCCTGTCACTGTCGCTTGAATATCAAAGAATAGAGATATCAATAGACTTAATACGGGGTTAACTTGATGCGAGTATGATGCTCGTCTATGTACCTATAGAGGATAGATGTTTAACTGTTCTTTGAGAACTGTTCTTTGTAATATGGCTCTTCTTTGAGGTCTTTTCTCCGGTGCCAGTCTTGCGGCAACTTCTTAGTTACAAAGTTTGCCTACCTCTCAGGGTGCATACGATAGGCGTGGTCAACCCAGTCACAGATCAGCCTCTAAGTTTTTGTCTTTACCCAGCTGTATAGGTCAGGATCTCTGGCGAGGCTAAATAAAACCTTAAACACTACTAAATGTAAACTTGTTTAATGAAAATAAAAAAGATAAACTTAAACGAATGTACATTGTAAAAGGGCGGCAAAATAAGTGTGTTGAACTCTGCATTCGAATTACAAAATAGCCCTGGAATGTGACCATAGACTAATAAAGGTAAACAGAAAAGAGTATATAATACAATTAGTGTCTTAGCTATTGCCACACCGATTTCTGTCGCTTACACCAGCTATGTATGAGCGCAGTCTGGTGTTTTAGGCTGATCTTTAAAAGCTTTTGCCCCAATCGAGATTAATCACTCGTATTATCAATGGTATCGTTATAACGAATTCACATTAATAACGTTGTTAAATAACAATTAGAGTTCCGTCATGTTATTCAAATACAAATTAATTTATTTAAATTACGTCAATATCACGGTAATTAGTGTGTCTAATTTATTGTTTAATACAATAACGGTAACACGATATTTCGTGGTAACGTCAAACCGGAAACTAATGAATGTCGAATGTAATTAATAAAACAATAATGATATTCAAACACTAAAATAAACTAAACAGCTAAATTGAAAAGTTGTTTAATTGAACATTATTTTATTATCTAAAAGCTCGGTTATTCATTGGTCCTTGGTTACGGAATACTGCGGTATTTTGGAAGCAAGGACCATTAAGATAAAAGATAGAATTTTTAGTCTAGAATTAGTATTACACCAATTATTGCCGATTTACTCTAGACCTAGCCTTAGGGTTTAATCTGGAAAAGATATGCCAATAGAGAGAGACTGTAATAAATTGATATTTTAAATGATTTATGTATAATATCAATCTTCAGCGAATGGTTTAATGTTATGAAATGGTGCACCCTGGTGTATATATAGTAAACTTTCTAAACATACCAAGGGATAATGGATCTTCAAAATAAGAAGTTCTAATAAACAGTCCATACGAGAACTTCCTAATTTTTTCAGTAAGTTAAAAATGAATAATTGCTCATCCACAAGTATTTTCCGGTTCATTCAAACCTTGTCTTATCAGAAAAACAGCAAAACTAACTTCGAAACGCACCTAAAATCAAATTTCTCAGCAACTGAAGCTTACCCAAGATGCGTACAGTTATACCTACCAAATGTTATCTCAATCTAGATTGGCACAGTTCATTGAACGTGGCGGTCGGAACAGATCGGCCATTTTGGAACTATGGTAAATTTTAATTAAGAGTTAAATAAGGACTTTTGGTAGAAAGATCTTTAGAATTTTAGGCCGGAATGTTTGTTAAAGGACATTTTGCTCCAGACAATTATTTGTGTTTGTGTAGTTTAATTCTTTTATGATGATTGGAAAAATATGAGTGAAATGTAAGACTTCTGATACAAGAAAATACCTCTGCCAAAGTTTTTCGGTCTTCTTCTTCTTCTTATCGTATGTTTGATAAACAACCTGGTGTCAGAGCTTAAATCGCCTGTAGGCCTCTGACATGTCATGTCAGTTTTTCGAGTAATACAGGAGTAACAATTTAGTTTTAATAGTCATAGTCATAATGTTTTTATTTCATATAGACTACAAAAGAGCACTTACAAAACGTCAAAACTAGTTGCTCGGTTCAAAAAAGTCGTTTCTATGGAGAAGAACCGTAATGTATTTCTTCAGTCTGATTGTATGCATGTGATGTACGTATCTTTAATTCAAATTCATAATTATCATGCTTATACTAGGTGTGAAGGAATAATGAGAGCTAGAAAAGATTCATACTTACATGCAAAAAATTACTAATTGATTCGACTGACTGATTAAAATAATGGACACGAGGCCTTGAATCTGCGACTTTCGCCGTACCATGGCGTTGCTCTAACCAACCGAGAAATCATGTCACTGCTCGCACCCATCGAATTTCAAGTTCCTTTTAATATTTACGTCTTAAGGGTGACGTCAGTTGATTCGACACGATGTGATTGATTCTGTGTAGAAAGAATGAAATTCTAAGGTTTCTCCAACGTCGTCTTCGACCAAAGCTGAGGCAGCTTTACGTACTAGTCTCCAATCAACAGTAGGTATATTTCTAAAACTCTAAAATAACATAACCTCACGCCTGTTATCCCCGAAGAGTTAGGCAGAGGCTTATAGTACACCCACATTTTGCCAGTGATGTTATAAGTCGCAATCTAATAAAGGCCGTGCCTATTGCAAGCAACCGAGCACAAATCCTGATTCCGTGCTGCTACTGAGAATTACCTTATGGAAAAACCCAGTAACACTTTGCCCGACCCCGGGACCGGGACCGGGGACCAACGAGGCAGTCTACAACTCTAATTCTATTCATAAACAAACATACACAATTATACATCCGCATGTACTATTCATAATGTGCAAAATCATATCGCGTTATCGAAATCTAGATTGGTTCAGTGCACTGATGCGTCGCAGTTTCATCCGGATTCCATTCTAATGTCAGCCAATAATTGTGTAAAATATTATAGTTCAGGAATGCAAATTCAATGTTGCGTTGATTTCAATGAAAATAAACGGTAACACGTCAGATATGTAATTGTATGTTGTAGGTATGGCGTAAAATCGTTATTCATTAGCAGCCCCCTTACCATGAACTCTTAAAGCAGGACAGTTTAAGATGTGGAAGCGAGACACCGCTACGTGCAGTGTAATGCGGCGTCTCGCTTCCACATCTTAAACTGTCCTGCTTTAAGAGTTCATGGTAAGACGGGTGGTCTTCATTTAAACCACAGCTGGGCTGGACGACAGCGTTCTCCTCAAAACGCCACCCTTTTCTGTTCTGGGACTTTTGTGTTCAGGTCTTATCTTGTCCAGGAACAAAATCATCAGTCCATCTGACGCGTGTCTGCCAGGAGCTCTATCGTACATCCATACATAAAGTCACGCCTTTTTCCCAGAGGGGTAGGCAGATCCCACGGATTTCCATTAGTGTCCTCTAGAACATAACTAGAGCTTCACCTAACATAACCAAGTCATTTCAGAGGCTGCGAAATGGTTAATCGATACATCATTGACTTTTACGCTTCTTCTTCGTCGTATCGGCATGAGCTAAATGTCACAGCTCATGCAGTGGTGTAGAGATTGGTCGGTCAACAAGGATGGTAGCGAGGTTGACCGTCCAGAATGCGCTGGACGTACTTAGGTATCGTCACTTGTGGAGGCACTCCACTTGCACCCCGTACCTATGCATGTGGTGATAATCGATACAGAAGATATTGAAAGTCACATTCGTACTTGCTACCATTGAACTCACAGCCTTGCCAGCATTTCTGCCTTATCAGACCATTATAATCTCCAAAGTTTCTCAGACTGAAACAAAGTCACGCGCCCAAGCTAGTATACTAATAAAACTTTACACAATCGAAACGATCCCACTTTATTGTGATAATAAATAACTGAATTGTGCCAAAATGTAATTTACCGACGGACAGACGAAAATTTTATGTATTTTACCGTAAAATAGGTTGTAAAAATTATTTAATAACTCAAAATGCGTCTTTGATATAGCCGGATTTAAATTGATTACCAGATTAGTCGGAAATCTCTGTAATGCTGGAATTTGTACATATTGTATTGGGAATAGTCTGCTAAAGGGTGGTTTCACAGCTGTCCGGGGATCTGTCCCAGAACGGAGGCGCGTGTGAGGCGCTAGCACATTGTTTCAAAGCGACACGGGTCATACTGGACCCTCGTTTCAGAGGACTGCGGGCGCGGCCAAGACAGCAGTGAAACCAGCCTTAAATCTTATTGCAGATTCAGAGACGTTAATTAAAATAAAATCATTAATTATCTTAACGTTAATTGACCGGAATATCTTAGCATAATTATAATGTCCACAAAATTAAGAAGTTCCAAATCAAAAAACATTTGTGATTGATGGCGAAGACCAATTTAACTTAATGAGTGATTGTTATATGTAGATCCTCCTTTTTTTCAGTCAGTTAAATTCTACCATTTTTTGAGTATAAGTTAAAATTATGAATGATGATGATGATAAAATCGTTGAAAAAAGGGGGGGGGGCATAATCTCCACGCTTGGCAAGTGGCTTGAGGATCGCAGTATTGGTTAAGTTACAGAAGAAGCTGCTCCTCATTACTTAGATTTTCCTTAGGCCCCCCACTAGGTGGACTAACGATATCGACAGAGTTACGGGTGGATGCAAATGGCAAGTTGTCGCTTATGGCGTTTCATAGAGGAGGCCTTTGTTCAACAGTGGACGTCTTCCAGCTGATGGTGATGACTATACAAATCATCATCATATAACCTGAGCTTAAGAAAATCTTGGTCTGCTTTGGGAGACTCGTCTACCTCGTAGAAGCACAAAGATGTAGCTACAATATCTACAGGTGTAAACAACAAATCAAAGATTCGACCTAGTTAAAAATATTCCTGATATTACTTCACTTATAGCCGTCATTTGTCATAAGATTTTTTATTCAAAAGTTATAAAAACCGTCTGGACGACATTTAAATAGAGTTGGCAACAAATAAATAAAAGAGAAAAAACTATGTGGCACAAAGTTTTCGCGTAAAACCCCTTTTTATTGGCAAGTCTAGTGAAGGTCAATTGTGCGTTCTAGAAATGTGGGTGGTGCAAGTTAGAAGATTTAATACTAGAATACCTATTCGAATACTAGAATAGCCTTCCTCAGACAAAGTTAGTACTAGTACCTACTAGTACTAACTTGGTCTGAGGAAGGCTTTGGAATACTCTTGCATCTTCAGAAATAGGTTATTTTACACCATGTATGAAAAAATATAAAAATGCATGTTTATGATAGATTTCGTAAAAAGAAATTTAAATTTTATAATTCAATTTTAGAATTCATCTTTTTTAAATCTGTCCTTCAAATGTCAGAAACGCCATTCGCCATATTTATTGCGACGTGACGTCACTCTGATAGTACTAACTTAAAAAAAATCGTTTCTCGGTTTTATAGAATTAAAATCGTAATGGTTTATTACGAATTCAGGATTTATTTAAATCAGTTTTCAAAAAAGGTCATAACTCCAATAATGACACATCTGTCATCCACAAACGTTCAACGGTAATCTTAAAACATTACCCGCTACATCCCCAGTCTCAGCCCAACCATCTCACAGTCTGGCAATAAAACACAACCGCTACAGTATGATAATAAAACGCAGATATCTAAGGAACCACATATTGTGCGGACTGTTTGCCCTTTATTTGCTTACGAGTGACACTCAAGCCACATAAGTTGCCGGTCAGATAAAGGATACTCAAGCAGAGGCCTGAAAGTCAAGATGTCTTGATACGAGGACGTAAATAATGTTATTTTATTGTGTGTATTTTTTGTGGCTTCATAATTGGAGTTCTTGAAGAAAGCTGCTTGTAGCTCCAAACAGGTCAAGAAAACTCTTGACTCCTGTCAACAATTTGTTGGACAATGGAGCCGAGCTTACTGTTGCATACTTATTTCTGGTTGAAAACGGTTGGGTTTATAAGGGGTAAGCATATTGTCATTTTTTAAGCAAAATATCCAAACTCTATCTCGCTTCCTTATTTTTAGTTAAAAAGCTTTTTGCGTCCACTAGATGATACCCAAGAATGTCCAGGGCATCCTTGTCGGTCAACCTCGCTACCTTCCTATGCCTATATTGACTGGCCTATTTATACCACAGTACCAAATTTTCATCCCTTAGGCAGAGATGTATAGTCCACCCACATTTTGCCAGTTATGTTATAGGTCCCAAGGTAATAGGGGGCGAGCCTATTGCCATCAACCGGGCACAAATCCAGACTCCGTGCTGCTACTGAAAATTACCTAATACAAAAACCCAATAACACTATGCCACACCCGGAATTCGAGCCCTGAATCGCACACACAAGACAGTCGTTCTTAGCAACCAATAGGGCAGTTATTTTCCATGTGTCAATCCAAATCCTGATTTTTAAAGAAAACAAGCTTCTAATTGATTAATGGCACTAACAAGATATTATTTTCAGGGACCAGCCGTGTTTACGCCAACTTCTGTGTTTACTTGTAAATTAGGTGGCGACGCGTGAAAACAAGTTACTTCTGTTTTAGGGTTCCGTTGACTTAAGCATAATATAAAATATACTATACGCCTTCAGGGACTATTGAAGTGATTATGATGTGTCCGGAAAATAGTAGGCTTGTACTTGTATATGCCTTCAATAGTAGGTTTGTACGTGTTTTTTTTTTCTTTTACTATTGGGTGGGCACTCACAGGACCATGATCCGGAAGACGTGGCGTTGGCAGGCTTCCCACAAGGTGGGCCGACGACCTTGGGCCATGGGTATGAGGAAATAGAGAGTGCACTTTATTTTGCATACATCCTTATTATGTCCTACCTTAATCCACATAATTATGCTCTGTGTTCTTGGCAAGTTCCGATCAGGGTGACCGTATTAAGCGTTTTAGACATTTTTAAACGATGAATCTTCTGGACTACCTACATTCAGAACCCGGAATAGAACTATAGTTCGCGCTTCATTTGTTTTTTATTTAATTTCCGACCAGGCGACGACAACTTTGTAATCAAATTCGCAAAATTTATATTCAATTTCGACGCTTGAATGTAAAATAGGACGTAGTCCGTGTTCGCTAAAGCCCACTGTGATCACGCTTGAAAAAGTTAGTTTACGTGCAAAACTAGAAACCTAGATACCTCTTTATGGAGGTATAGGTAGTGTGTTTTCTCTTATATCGCTTGGAAAACGAAGCGGACCACGATTTTTTGGCGAATAGCAATAGGCTTGTTACCATAGAAATTAAATCCTAGTTTCATCACGATTTTGCATTAAGACAGTGTCTTAAAACAATTAAGAAATCATTTATATTATTTGAACCCACATTTCAGAGAATAAATTGATTTGATTTGCAATTGAAAACGTAGACCGCCATCAACCAACGACATTAAAAAAAAAAATAAGCATCGAAAGCGAATAAAATCAAAATTGAATTTAAAGTGTAATCCTTCAATTACAAATCAATGTTACATAATATTATCCAAACAGCAATAAGCTTCCTCTCCGAATCAAATTCCAAATAAACACCCCTTATACAATATATACATTATACAACCTATTTACTCCGTACATAGCCGAAGGCGAACCGCACCCTTAGAGAATCCACACTGAATTAAATTCCTTACGGACGGTCTCTCGTTGTATGCAGAGTCCAATACAAGAGTATTGTGCATATTAAAACGCAAGGAAATAACAGGACCAGTTGCTGAATACATTTATCTTGGGGGTCGCGGTACTGCGTACCGAAGGACCAATTGATTGGATTTTGCGACCCAGTTATGTATCTACGTGATTTGACTATTGCGACAGCGTTGCAAGTTTGATTGACGGAATTCATATTTGAGTAAGCAAATCTTTGACTTAAATTTAGTTGGTTGTTCGTGTGATATTTTATGTTTGTGAAACGCAAATACAGAATACACACTTCTAATGTGATATTGCTATGTCAGCTTTTTAGCACCCTAATTCATAAAAAAATCAATTTTAAACCCAGGATTAAATTATTCCTGTCACTGTCGCTTGAATATCAAAGAATAGAGATATCAATAGACTTAATACGGGGTTAACTTGATGCGAGTATGATGCTCGTCTATGTACCTATAGAGGATAGATGTTTAACTGTTCTTTGAGAACTGTTCTTTGTAATATGGCTCTTCTTTGAGGTCTTTTCTCCGGTGCCAGTCTTGCGGCAACTTCTTAGTTACAAAGTTTGCCTACCTCTCAGGGTGCATACGATAGGCGTGGTCAACCCAGTCACAGATCAGCCTCTAAGTTTTTGTCTTTACCCAGCTGTATAGGTCAGGATCTCTGGCGAGGCTAAATAAAACCTTAAACACTACTAAATGTAAACTTGTTTAATGAAAATAAAAAAGATAAACTTAAACGAATGTACATTGTAAAAGGGCGGCAAAATAAGTGTGTTGAACTCTGCATTCGAATTACAAAATAGCCCTGGAATGTGACCATAGACTAATAAAGGTAAACAGAAAAGAGTATATAATACAATTAGTGTCTTAGCTATTGCCACACCGATTTCTGTCGCTTACACCAGCTATGTATGAGCGCAGTCTGGTGTTTTAGGCTGATCTTTAAAAGCTTTTGCCCCAATCGAGATTAATCACTCGTATTATCAATGGTATCGTTATAACGAATTCACATTAATAACGTTGTTAAATAACAATTAGAGTTCCGTCATGTTATTCAAATACAAATTAATTTATTTAAATTACGTCAATATCACGGTAATTAGTGTGTCTAATTTATTGTTTAATACAATAACGGTAACACGATATTTCGTGGTAACGTCAAACCGGAAACTAATGAATGTCGAATGTAATTAATAAAACAATAATGATATTCAAACACTAAAATAAACTAAACAGCTAAATTGAAAAGTTGTTTAATTGAACATTATTTTATTATCTAAAAGCTCGGTTATTCATTGGTCCTTGGTTACGGAATACTGCGGTATTTTGGAAGCAAGGACCATTAAGATAAAAGATAGAATTTTTAGTCTAGAATTAGTATTACACCAATTATTGCCGATTTACTCTAGACCTAGCCTTAGGGTTTAATCTGGAAAAGATATGCCAATAGAGAGAGACTGTAATAAATTGATATTTTAAATGATTTATGTATAATATCAATCTTCAGCGAATGGTTTAATGTTATGAAATAGTGCACCCTGGTATATAGTAATAAACATAACATAACATAACCTAACATCACGCCTGTATTCCCCGACGGGGTAGGCAGAGGTGAAAGTTATGTTGTAAGTCCCAATGTAATAGGGGGCGAGCCTATTGCCATCAACCGGGCACAAATCTAGACTCCGTGCTGCTACTGGGAATTACCTAATGGAAAACTCAGTAACATTTTTGCCCGACCCGGAATTTGAACCCAGGACCTCTTGCTCAGCCGTTGCGCTTAGCGACCACTAGACCAACGCGGCAGTCATAGGTAGTTTACTATATAGTAAACTTTGTAAACATACCAAGGGATAATGGATCTTCAAAATAAGAAGTTCTAATAAACAGTCCATACGAGGACATCCAAATTTTTTCAGTAGGTTAAATATGAATAATTGCGCATCCACAAGTATTTTCCGGTTAATTCAAACCTTGTCTTATCAGAAAAACGTCAAAACTAACTTCGTAACGCACCTAAAATCAAATTTCTCAGCAACTGAAGCTTACCCAAGATGCGTACAGTTATACCAAATGTTATCTCAATCTAGATTGGTACAGTTCACTGAACGTGGCGGTCGGAACAGATCGGCCATTTTGGAATTATGGTAAATTTTAATTAAGAGTTAAATAAGGACTTTTGGTAGAAAGATCTTTAGAATTTTAGGCCGGAATGTTTGTTAAAGGGGTATACATTTTGTTTCAGACCATTATTTGTGTTTGTGTAGCTTAATTTACGATGATTGGAGAAACATAGGTGAAATGTAAAGACTTCTGATACAAGAAAATACCTCTGTCAAAGTTTTTCGGTCTTCTTCTTCTTCTTATCGTATGTTTGATAAACAACCTGGTGTCAGAGCTTAAACCGCCTGTAGGCCTCTGACATGTCATGTCAGTTTTTCGAGTAATACAGGAGTAACAATTTAGTTTTAATAGTCATAGTCATAATGTTTTTATTTCATATAGACTACAAAAGAGCACTTACAAAACGTCAAAACTAGTTGCTCGGTTCAAAAAAGTCGTTTCTATGGAGAAGAACCGTAATGTATTTCTTCAGTCTGATTGTATGCATGTGATGTACGTATCTTTAATTCAAATTCATAATTATCATGCTTATACTAGGTGTGAAGGAATAATGAGAGCTAGAAAAGATTCATACTTACATGCAAAAAATTACTAATTGATTCGACTGACTGATTAAAATAATGGACACGAGGCCTTGAATCTGCGACTTTCGCCGTACCGTGGCGTTGCTCTAACCAACCGAGCCATCATGTCACTGCTCGCACCCATCAAATTTCAAGTTCCCTGTTAGTATTAACGTCTTAAAGGTAACGTCAATTGATTCGACACGACGTGTTTGATTCTGTGTAGAAAAAAACAAATTCAAAGGTTTCTCCAACGTCGTCTTCGACCAAAGCTGAGGCAGCTTCACGTACCTAGACGTAGAAGATATACCTACTGTTGATTGGAGGCTAGTAGGCCTCCAATCAACAGTAGGTATATCTTCTAAAACTCTAAAATAACATAACCTCACGCCTGTTATCCCCGAAGAGTTATGCAGAGGCTTCTAGTACACCCACATTTTGCCAGTGATGTTATAAGTCGCAATCTAATAAAGGCCGTGCCTATTGCCAGCAACCGAGCACAAATCCTGATTCCGTGCTGCTACTGAGAATTACCTTATAGAAAAACCCAGTAACACTTTGCCCGACCCCGGGACCGGGACCGGGGACCAACGAGGCAGTCTACAACTCTAATTCTATTCATAAACAAACATACACAATTATACATCCGCATGTACTATTCATAATGTGCAAAATCATATCGCGTTATCGAAATCTAGATTGGTTCAGTGCACTGATGCGTCGCAGTTTCATCCGGATTCCATTCTAATGTCAGCCAATAATTGTGTAAAATATTATTGTTCGGGAATGCAAATTCAATGTTGCGTTGATTTCAATGAAAATAAACGGTAACACGTCAGATAAGTAAATTGTATGTTGTAGGTATGGCGTACAATCGGGTATACTGCAGACTGCCTACCGTCTACTGAAAGGTAACCGAAATAATAATCTTATTTAACTTCTATTTACGGCTATAGTTGAAATTTTAATTATAAATTTAAGCAACAGGCAAACAAAGTCTTTTCAAACCAAACTTACTCAAAGTCTAACAAAATGCTAAAACTAAACTAATTTGACCAAAAGTAATTAGTCTTAAATCTGATTTATGCTGAAGATATTCGAAATTATAATCTAAGGAAATCTTTCACCTAGGTAAAACGTAGTAGGTATTTATGCTTCACTGCACCCCAAATTAGATGACTAAATGACGACCCGATTAGTGCAGTGGCTAAGTGATTGGACTGCTGCGCAAAATTTGTGCGATACGCAGATATTTGTCCCGAGTCTGGGTGTTTGTGTATGTGATGTTACATGTATGTGAAACGCACCCACGTCACAGGAGAAATTCCAAGTGTGGGGCGACGTTTTTAAGAAAAAAAAAAACAATTACGGATTTTAGAATGCATTCTGCATGCAAAAAGAATTTGTGTAAAAATGACTTCAGAGAAAGGTATACTTCTTATATGTGTAAGCTACAAAAATTGACAATTAAAAACTGAATTCCCTGACTTTTATTCTATGCCGGTAACACAGACATTAAAATCATATATTTCATACAATCATCATCACTACTTACTGCTGCTTTAAATTTACGCCAAGCATGCTGGTATATTATGTTTATTTTATATTACTAAGTAACATTACTAACCTATGAACCAAATCCTAAATACCATTTCTGGTAATTCCGTTACACCAATCATCTTTTCATTACCCCCGTTACCAACTCATCGAAAAACCTGACAATTCTATAAAAAACTCACTTCTGTTAAAAGTCAATCAACCAAATTTCAAATGTAATCCCCAATAACATTTTACGCAAACAAAATAAACCCCCAAATTGGACTCCAAGCAAAAACGTCAAATCGAAATATTAATTCTATTTGTGAACAGCTCAAAGCAAACTGTAATAAATGGGAAGGGCGATATAATATCATGAACGCCTGGTCCTTTACTGGTCCTTCGAGTCAAATATTTGTCCACGATCAAAAGGCTTTTGAGGGTCTTTGATCACACAATACGAGATTAGGCGTAGCGAGAAAACATCTTATGGAATCCCTGGAATTTAGACAAACAAAGCATTGGAGCCTCGAAGAGAACCGCTTCGAAAATGGCGAGGCGACGATAAAAGCGATTAAATGTAATAGAGTTGGGATTTAAGTGTAATATTTTATACAATGAAGCTTGAGAAAGTTGTATTGTAAAGGTTATTCATGTTTTAAAGGCTATTTTGTTCGTCAATATTGCCTGTTGATTACTATTTGTCAAAGAGCTTTGTTTTCAGTTTCATTTAATCAACGACAGTTGGGTATGAACAGTCAACAGCCTTATTTAAAAAAAATGGGAGACATTCGATATTTTTTGTTATCTTAGTTTAATAAATAGAGGAAAATTCAATTTGCACTATTGCAACCCGACTGCTCAGAATTGAAAACAATTTAAAAATGAGTAAAAGTAAAATTTTCAAACCCTTCTCACAATTGTTTAAAATTAACCCGACATTACGGAAAAGAAAGGTTTCGTTTTTCCTGATTGCCACTGCTTAGAAAGATTGGAAGATCAGATAGAAATGACGTCACACTTTTCCAATTTTTCTCAGATCTTATGGACAAACAATAAGTTTAGGATCAGAATTTGGAGTCCCATTTTCCGCTTCATCGGAGCATAGGCCAGTGTTGGTCTGATATTGTTTGTTTTATATTACTTTTGGTGATGAAGAGGAAGATTGACTGGCCTGTTGGTCTAGTGATTAGTGGTCCTGACTGCTAAACCGGTGGTCGTGGGTTCGATCAAGACAAATGATGTGTGATGAGCATAATGATTTGTTCTGTGTCTGGGTGTTATTTATCTATATTAAGTACTATTTATTTTAAAAATACGGTTCCGATTCCGGTCCGGTTGCCATAATATAGGCTCTGCCTAGTTTGGAATCAGATGACCATGTGTGAGTTGTCCCAAGATATTATTATTATTATAAAAGGAAGTGTCAGATAGTATTTATCTCAAAATATATTAGGACCCAGATATGGAGATTATGATATTATAATATTTAATCAAACCGAATGATTAATTTACCTAGCGCAAGAAATTTGGCAGACTCTAAATTGGGAAGAAAAAAATGCAGAAAAGCAAATTCTTGAATAAAAATTCTAGTTTCTTAACAATTAAACTTTTGCGTAAAGAGCTTAGGAAGCTTTTAGAAAATATTTATACCACGGCTACCACTACCATAAGTAAGCCCATCAGCCCAAAAATCTTACAAAAATAGGCAATTTTTCAACAGTATCCAAAGAAGAATTTATACATATATGAAGGGAAAACACTGAGGAAATGACAACGTAAGATTTCCCAAACAAAAAAGTAGTATTTCATGTACATTGGCGACTCTAAATCATTGAGTAAAACCAGGCTAAGATAGCACCCTGTACGCGCAATTTATATCGTACTATAAAAAATGTGATCCCCAGCGTCAGTAAAACTAAGAAACATTGTACAGGGATTTTGTTCTGGCCTCCGCTTACTTCAAGGTACGGTTTTGAGGATAAGTAGAAGGTTCATTTCATTTCTTTTTTTATCAACGTCGCCCCACACTACGAATTTCTCCTGTATCGTACGTGCGTTTTACAAACATGAAATATACATGCACAAACACCCAGACTTGAGACAATCATCTGCGGATCACACAAATTTTTGTCCCGTGCGGGAAGCGAACCCTCAATCCCTAACGCAGCAGTTTAATCGCTTAGCCACTGCGCCAATCAGGTAGTCGAAAGGATAAGCTTTGTTTTCTTAAGTATGGCTTATATGTATAGGACAGTGACATTTTAATGTTGTCTGGGAGATTTTTGGCTCTAAAATTGGTATGGCTGCTTACAAAAATTATTGACATATTTTTCTTTAGTAGTGATATGGGGCCAACAACGTGGTATTTTGCCTAGTTATTAGCTACCTATGGAGTATGTAATAGAAATGCATTTTATAAGCGTGATGTATGTTTTATGACTGACTGTTTAAATTATGCTGGAAGTGTATAGATCAGGGCCACCTAAGAGCTGAGTGGTTGGCGCTCAACCGCGCACGTTTATCAGCATAATGATGTGGTAAAATTTCGTAAAGAAAAATATTTAGGTGTGTTTATAAGCAGAATTATTTTAGCAGGCATTTCGATGTCTATATTGTTATGCCCAGAGCTTTACGTATTTTAAAATACTTACGTTATTGTTAGTTTTGTGACATTTACTAATCATCTTCTGAGGATGATGTGACTCAAGTCAACGTTCCTTCAAGATTAAACCTAGTCTTCTACAAATCGCTTGAAAACATCTTTATGAGATCCTGTGTCCCATTTTTCAGCAAGCCGACATAAATAACAACGTCTCAAATGAAAAATACGATACTCGGTTATCTACTCAACCGTTAAAATGCTAGAACACATTTCTAAAGCCAATATAAAATTGTCTCAGCACTGCTATAGGGCCACGTTAAAGAATGGGGTCTATTTAGCGTTTAGAGAAATTTATAGGAGCAATGAAACTACGTCGCGCTTGGCTTTATTTTGTTGCGAAGGACTGTGCCTAAGACCTTTTGATGTTTCTGCTTGCCTGGTACTTTTGCGTGTGGCAGTTAAGTAGAAATTGAAATTGTGGCTTTATTATGAGCAAACATAAAGTCTTGCTTGTCCTCCATCTCTATTGAAATGAATTTTGGAATGAGTATCTACCTAGAATTCCTGTCTTATTTTTTTGCGCTGGTAAATGGTAATACGAACTAAACTTGTATTAGATTTGATATATGTACATATATCTATGTCTCTTCATCGTGCCAATCATTTGACGTTAATTGCAAGCCAATGTGCCCTTCGTAAATTATTAATTTCTCTCATCCCATTGTTTCTACTGTATGGTTTTTCTATGGCTATACTTAGCTAAAACATTTCTGAAATTTTAAACACTCGCTTGAACATGCAAGATCTTGATGGTTATTACTGTTTTGGGTTAAAATTTTCAGATTTAGTCAACCTATACCTACAGCTTAGAGCCTTAAATATTTTTTTTAAAGCCAGCTTGTAAATATGTATATTCAGTGGACTCTATCACATTGGCTTTAAAGTGTGCCGCATATTAACAGCTCTGTCTTTCCAAACACTGTCTGTTTCAAGTTCGACATTAGTTTGATTCCTAGATGCGGTAAAGTGATACTTACAAGACAGTAAGGCCAGTATCAAACCTGTTGAATGTGTCCGAACAAAGGAGAAACCAGTGTCGCTGTTTGCTGAAACAAAAATCTCAAATCGAAAAGGCATCGAAGCTTCAGATCTTTAAATAAGTGTATGCTTAATTTAAGGGTCTCTAACAGTGAAAACAACGTGAGGAAACCGGCTCACCTGAGAAATTTTTCAACGGTGTGTAAAGCCATGTCAAAGGCCTACAGGCGGGTTAACCTCTGACACCAGGTTTTTCATCAACCATACGATAAGAAGAAGAAGCAGTTCATGGCATGCGATGACAGTTGCTGTTGTTAGAGTCAGGGTCTTCAACAAAATGTTGGCGTATGCATACATCATAGCATAAACCAGACTTTTTCTTTACAGGATTTACTTTTGTATTATTTTTACTCGTGCCCTGTTTGTTCTATTGTATGATAGAATACACCGCGACTACATTTCCAAAGAAATACAAATTGAGTATGGATTCGTTATATATATAATTTTATTTTGTTAGCCGTCCCTTGACTGACTAGGCAAGATCCAGGTTTTGGGTTTCCGATTCTCCACCTGATTGGACAGCCCTGGCCAGTTTCATCGAAAGGCGTCTAAATAATCACGCTATCTCTGTCTGGGTTGATTTTGATGCATCGAAAGGCATAAAAATCAGCCCGCTATCTGTCTGGTTCATCTACGTCTCCAATGCTACTGCTACGAAAATAAAATACTTCTTAATCAAGATTGAAAGCACACATCGTCTGAACGCGAGATATATCCTTCTAATTAATTAAAATCTATCTCAAGACCCATCTTAGGAACATTCCAGAAACACTAAACTAACTAATACTAGAAAGGTTTACTGTGGCAATGAAATCCTCCTACCTGAACGTTTATGATGCTATGAATCTTCCCTATTACGTACAACACTTTACATTGTTGCTAGACTACACTTTTATCTCTGAATACATATGTATAGTTTGGAGAGAAGATTTACTGTGAGAGTTCGTAAAAAAAGTGTTTGAAGCAGGGGTCTACTATAACTTTTTATTGCAATTCATTTTAGAACCAGAACTACACAGAGCCTAAACGTACCATGGCTCTATTAAAGAGAAATAATTGGTGTTTAGTATCGCAAGAGATGATAACCAGTAGCAAGTCTTAACCTAAACTGAATGGCATCGAAAGAGTATTGGTGGCGAAAAAGTGACGAATTTGTCAATTTTTTTTGACAAATTCGTCACTATTAAATTGGAGGATTCTTTAGAGTCCTCGGCAGACCTCTAGCCAGGTGGACTGATGATGTTGTTGCTGTTCAGGGAAAGACCTGGATGCAAAAGGCCTAACACAGGAAACAGTGGCGTTCAAAGGAGGAGGCTGATGCCCAGGAGTGGGTCACATAAAATCTGATGATGATGATGATGTTAAATGGTGACAATTCAATTGTGTTCATTAGCCTCTTACATTTTATGTATGCCCACCGTATGTATGTATTGGTTGTCAAGATAAACTTTTGTGGTCCTTTAGCTGTAGTGACTAAGCCGATAGGTTTTTGTTTTATTTTTCTTTTTGACTTTTCTTACGCATACTTTATTTTTAAATGTAATTTAAAACGTGTCCTTTGACCTTTAAAGAGGCCTATGTCTAGCAATGGACTGATATAAGCTGATGATGATGACGTGTCCTTTGTTACCAAATTGAAAGTTTAACCTTAAAATCACTAAACATATTCTTCCATAAGTATTACCCTTTAATTTTGTATGCCAACAGGCAAAATGTACTGGAGCTATATTTTTTAAGCTAAAACCATTATCGTACCTACATTTTATGCAAATAAAGAATTATTATTATTATTATTCCTTGCTGCATGAAAAAACGAACAAACTACAAAACTGATATACCTAACTTTTGCTATATACTTAAGTAAGCGTATATTTCTTATATCGCTTTAAAGTATATTGCATATAATGCATGCCATGTAGTAGCATTTCTATGGCCCCCTATCGGCTAATTACCAAAGGTATTTTAGACTGGAACACATTGATAAACCCCTTTTACTTGCCTCGCAATTTTTGGCACCAACAAATAAAATAAAACTTTTCTTTTTAAACAAAAGGTTTCGACAAAAGAAAACCGACATAAAGCAAAGCATATTCAACGCATCTACGTTCCCTTAGGCATTAAAATACCATACTTTGCTGGGAAATAGTATGTTTTCTTTGACTCCTAGATTGAAAAAATCAGTAACAATGTCATTTCCTTTCCTTTCTCCTCGATAGCGGAACGGGTTGGTTCGATCTTGAGTCGTGAAATATTTAAATTGGACGGCGGTACAGGGACGGATTGGTTTTTCAAGATTTTTGCTCAATTCACGTCTTATAAATCGATTACCTGTACAGCGGATAAGTGTTTGCAAATTGCATTAATACTGGTATACGTGTTCTTTGTGTCTCCCGCTTGCTATGAAGGGAAGTAGGAAGTAGTAAATTTATATTCCTATTCTTCCTACATATACTTTTATGATTAATTTCGTTGCGGGTTCCAAGATAGTCGAGTAATTTTGTGGGACGCCGCGAGCTTCATTGCCTCGATGGTTCTTAATGGTTATCATTGTAGATCCTGGCTTACAGGAGTTGCAATGATGGGCTTTTCCCGTATAAAAAAATACGAAGTCCTTTTGGCTCTTGCTGTAGCTGTAACATCTACTAATAAGCGCACTTGTGTGTGTCGCCGCGTTGCAACCGTGACTGAACGCTCTTCAAGCAGTGAAGTAACATACACTAAAATAATGTGCACGTGCAATAATGTGCATGCCTGACTAAATTAATAGTCAAACGGACGTCAAGGGATAGAACAGCTATACCAGGGTGATTTATAACAGGTGATAAACCTGGTGAGGGCTTGGTAAATATCAATCTCACCACCTATTGAATGCACCTATGGTGAACAGTAAATATTATGTGGCTGTGTCCACACTGGTAAGTAATACCAGAATCTTTGTTCATCTTTTTTGCGCCACTTATTTGGCAAGTGGCCTTTCATGGAGCATGGCACATTTTTTTTGTTTAACCATTTATAGGGCGTTGGAATGCTTGCGTTCTTGCGTTCTTAAGGCTTTGGATACGTGACGGGGTGGTTACTGGATTGATGTGATAAAAATGTATGTAATAGATGGTAATTGGAGGACCCAGTGGGCGAAAGCTTAAAAATTTAAACCTAAATAGTGGATATTGAGCGTCAATTTTTTATCTTCTTCCAAGAAGCAAAGTCATAAAAATGTGGACAATGCCTTGTTTGAAGTTCAAAGTGGGTTCGGGCGTGTATTTCGAGAAATATCCTCTATATTTATCTAAATTCCCGTCTAAATCCACCCCTGTATATGAGAAAAGGATCGCTTCTCAGTCGACGGTTTAAAAGGCAATGCAGTTTTATGTTACTTAGGACATTCATATTGGTTTCCTTCGAGAAGTTTTCTAGTTAGAAAGGGTATATTACGAGAAAATCGATTGTTGTTTTCCCAGTTATTGTGAATGTATTTATTTTGTTATTGAGTATTTTTCTTCGTATTATTATGAATGTGACTTGTGCTGCTTTTGTTCTGCATCTATATTTCTGACTTAGGTATATAGTTAAAGTTATATATCGGTTTGTTGGTTTGTTCGTTTTTTATGCAGCAAACAAGAATCTATTTCGTGATTTTTAGCATAAACTTTGCTTTTGGGAACGAAGAACACATCATCACCAGCCTATCTCAGTCCACTGCTGGACATAGGCCTCTTCAAAGGACAAAGGAAGCGCTTAAAATAATATTTGAAAAAGTTCGCGTAAGAAAAGTCAAAAACTCAAATAAAACAAAAACCTATCTTGACAACCAATAAAAATCATACGAAAAACAAATTAATTTTAAACGAATCAAAACTTCTGAATGAGTCCATAATGTCGTCAATGACGTCACAGCCGCGAATAATTTTAACAATTTGAATTAGGGAGCTGAGTGTACAGAGATAACGCTACTCAATTAATGACCAGGAACTGGGAAAAATGGATGCGGTATTAATAATCTTGTCAATTTTTTTTTTTTAAAAACGTCGCCCCACACTAGGAATTTCTCCTGTATCGTGGGTGCGTTTCACAAACATGAAATATCACACAATTTTTTGTCCCGTGCGGGAATCGAACCCACAACCCCTAGCGCAGCAGTCCAATGGCTTAGCCACTGTGCCAATCAGGTCGTCATCAATTGAGACAAGAGTGGAGTTGAAGTAGAGAGCATCCACGAGTGACGATACTTAAGTACGTCCAGTGCACCCAGGATGGTCAACCTTGTTACCATCCTTGTTGACTGACCAATCTCAACCCCACTGCATGACCTATTCCATGAGGCTTTTGGCTTATGCCGATACGAAGAAGAAGAACTGAGATGGAGATTTTATAGTGCATAAGTGTGTCTGCAAAACTGGAGCACTCTGTATTTCTTCACACTTTATTCCCATAGGAATAGTAAATCAGTTGGAGTGAGATACACGCAACCAACAGCTTAAAGTAATGAGTCAATGGGGTAACCAGAGAAAGTGCTGCTTAACTTCATAGATCAAGTGATTTGGTCGGAGGGTTTATCGACATGATCCTCTGATATGGATATGGTATAACTAGAACATTGAAATACATAAGATTCAAACATCTAACTTAAAAAGAAAGCTATATTGCGAATACAATTTATTTTATTTTAAAAATCATCGTCGTTTTCACACTTTCAACATGTGTTCAGATGGAGAGGAGGTTCAGAGGTCATTGGTCTAGTAGTGGCTAAGCGTGATTCTCAATAAATAAGAGAAGTATTTGCTTGTTTCTTAAACAGATTCTAGACCACAATATAGCTAAAGTTTAAAATATTAAGTTATGGAAATTGAAAATGTGTAGCCTCGCATTCTACTATGCACATTGAAGAGCAAAGTCAATTCCAGAATGCAGACTATGAGATTGAAACATTAGAAAAATTGCATCACATTCTTTATTCGTTTCGAAGAGTACAAACAAATAATGCTAGAAGATGAGAAATATTTAGATTGTATCGAAAACAAGTATGAAGTTTTATGATTGTCTCGTCGGTGTAGTAGTCGCAAAGCGCAACTGCTGAGCATAAGGTCCTGGGCTCGATACACGGTTCGGAAAAAGTCTTTTTCTTATCGTATGGTTGATGAACAACCTGGTGTCAGAGTATAAACCGCCTGTAGGCCTCTGACATAGCTTTACACACCGTTAAAAAATCTTTTACGTGTGCCGGTTTTCGGGAAAAGTGTTATTGGGTTTTTCTATCAGATAATTCTCAGTAGCAGCGGTGTTTCCATTATGTAATTCATAGTAACATCTGACTTCGAATTTATGCCCAGTTAATGACAATAAGCTTACCCCCTATTACATTAGAACTTATAACAAAATAAAACAAAACTAGCGTATTGTGGCTCTTCTATACACCTTTTGTACATACCTCACACTGACTACAATGGACATTTCGACAATGCCAAACAATCACATTTATCTCCACCTTTTTTCCATGCCTCTACAGAGAGTTGAGATAAATCTCCTGAAACCGAAGCTTCCAACAATCAATCGCGCTCAGCTGCTCTCACAAACCGTCTAGCCCACTAGCTCTTAGCTGCAAATCTGAAGGTATACTCCCACATTATGTATGTGTGCAATTGAAATGTAAACCGATGTTACTCAAAGGAGTGTTCAGAGTGAAGTAAAACGAAAGGGAATACCACTTTTGTTTCCACCAGATTGATTTGAAAGAATCTGTGAGGTAGCGTTAGATTTTTGAAATGTTTTCTGAATTCTGGAGTAATTCTTTGAGATTTTGGAGTGAAATAAAGCTTCGCCTAGTATTAAGGGACAAGATGTTAATATTGTTCTGATGAATCTAAGAGTACATAATTTATTTATTTATTATTTATACATTGGCGTAGTGTATATGCGGTTAGACTGCTGCACTAAGGGTTGCGGGCTCGATTCCCCCTCGAGGCAAAATTTTGTGCGATCCACATTTCATTGTCCCAAATCTAGGTGATTGTGTAGGTGATATTTCCTAGAGAAATTCCTAGTTTGGGGCGACGTTTTTTGTTGTTTAAAGTGTCCTGGCGTACTTAATGTCTTAGGCATTTTTTAATGTTGTATCTACTCTCATATATACAGGGAAGTCGATGTTTAATTGCAGGCTAATTCCAATTGTAATGATTTTTATGCCATCACAAATTCAAAATGGCTATACAATTTAGTTTTCTTTATCTTCTTCGTATCAGCTTCTGCATGAGCTATGTCTAAGGAAACAGGTTATGTTCATGCCGTGGTGTAGAGATTTGCCAGTCAACAAAGATGGTAGCGAGGTTGACCGCCCAGGGTACGCTGGACTTACTTAGGTACTATCACACGCGGAGGCACTCTACTTGCACCCAATTTAGTAGCATTAACTTCGCATTGGACTATTTCTTTTGAATTGATTGTCCACTTTGATTGCGACCACTATCTGATAACTTTATGGTGCCTTACCAATGGCAATAAATTTTCCCCTTTTAACAAATGAGCACTGTCTAGAAAAACATCAACGTCCAGTATTGCTTCTGCTTCGCTCTACGAATCATTGTTCAAAACCCCTTTTACCTAAACGTCCAACGGCAGCTTCACAAAAAGTATACGTATCCTCGTCCATTCAAAAACGAAACGTGGTCTTTTAGACCGTCTTTTAACTCAGCGTTTCCCGTAAGACTCTCTGTGTACATAATACAAATGCAGTTTAAACGTAGATCGATACGGTCTGATTCAATGGACCGTCTTTATGGACGTTGTAGAGTTAATTTCTGGCTGGAAGTGATTTCGTAATGTTCTCAAATGGTTTCTGTTGTTAAAGATAATGTTTTGGAAGAAAATGTTATTGTAGGGTTAATGAGAAGTCTATTGGGACCCTTGTGCTGTTATGACCAGACAGTGTTAGGTTGGTAACACTTATTATGACTGATAATGTCGGCATTATAATCGTCTGCTACACTGATTGTGACTTTCCCATTCACTGCTCTTATATTTCAGTTATGTGCAATTATACCCATAGGTCGTTCACTTAAAGTTACCAGTGCCGTTACTATGAACTCCGCTGTGGAAACGAAATCTTTCTATGTGTAGTGAGCACCAAGCAGAAAATGACCTGCAATGCAAGCTCATAGTGAAGCACCTGATCAAGTAAACGTGATACGCCACATTCATGGTTATGTAATAGAATGAACGGTGGGTGCCTTTGGGTGTGTTTTAATATTTCTGTCTATTAAAAAAGATTATTAAGAGTATTTATAAGATAATCCAAAAAAGAAAATATCTCCTATTGGTCTTCAAATTGCAACATAATGGTTTGAGTCTCTTCTAGTATGTTCTAGGAGAGGTTTTTATACGGACAGTATGTATGTACGGTTAGGATCGAAGGGTACGTTGATGCACTATAGTGCTCTTGAAATAAAGTTGACGATACAGTCAGTATTCAGATTTTCTTTTAATTATTTGTAATACACTTTAAATATTTTTTGCTCAGTACCTCAACTAGAGCAAGAAATATAGATTTTAGTCAAAATTGTTTTCTACTTTGGAGGGCATGAGCCTGTTGATGAACTCACATTAAAATTATTGAGTACAAGTCATACCGTGGTATAAAAATTGGTCAGTCCAACAAGCTGGTAGCGGGGTTGACCGTCCAGGGTGCGCCGGACGTACTTAAGTATCATCACTAATGAAGGCTCTGTTTACCCGTTAAAATCAAACAATAAACATTTATTTCTAAATAACATATATAGGTCTCCCTCTTTGCGTCGGTTTCCTCATTACTGAGGGTCGTGGTCAAAGTCTGGGTGCAATTTAATGTGAGTGATGCGACGCCAGTTATGTCTGTCTGTCGCCGAGTGTAAAGCATCGTGGGTGGTCGTTCCAAGTGCGGTGCGGATCTGGTCAGTCCAGCGGGTTGGGCTTCTTCCTCTTGGTCGCTTTCCTTCGACTTTACCAGAAACCATCAGTTTCTCGAGGTTATTGCCATCCTTCCTGGCCATGTGACCGAAATATAGTAGGATCCTTTGCAAACACGTGGAGGAGAGTCTAGATTTGATTTTAAGCTCAAGCAAAATCGATGCGTTTGTACGATGAGCAGTCCACGGAATATTCAGCATTCTTCTCCAGCACAGCGCAGCGTATATAGGTACAGATGCTTAAAAAATATAATTATAACAAGGCGGCCATTTTCCGCCAATAGGCATACAAAATGATATATTTAAATAAAAACAATAGCCACGACCCACAAATTTCATTACCATAATCCTCTAGTATTTCCAATTCAACTATTTACGGCTAAATAACAATATTTCACGCCAATAACCGAACCGAATCATAGGACAATACAATTTATGAATAAAACGGACCCCGGTGTGACCGCAGCGCTAATCCCTGAATGAATCGGAATTCAGTGCAGGTTTAAGCTCAAACTATGTGTATGATATGTAGTACTTTAACTTGGATGTCTGGGCTGATTTAGTGGATGTAAAATTGTAGATTTCTTGCCATCTTAGCTAAAAATTATGAATATAATGCCTTTTTTATGTGTAGAAAATGCCTTACACATACCCCCGCCGTTATGAGATGACGAGGTTATGTGGAACTCTCCCCCGTGAACCACAGGGCTGATCGACAGGGGACATACCCACTAAAAACCACACATACCTGCGCTGCGCTTTAAAATTCGAAGAGCTTTTAATTATTGACATCTATTTTTTCATCTTAGTACGACATGTCTGCTGAATGACTAACAACTTATAGACTTACAACTTATATAACAATTAACGAACAGCTTCTCTCTTTAGAAAGCTACCGTGATGATATCTATACAAAATATGTTTTCGTCTAGTCTCTATAAAGCTACCAACGTGTTGAAATAAAACAAAGAGTTATCTTAGTAATCATGAGATTGCAAGACGGATTAACACCAGTGTATCTTGGCCTTTGATTTCTATAGAAATCTGGGGCAGACTGGGCCAAGCACTGAAAATCTACTTCGTTAGACATTACATTCTTTTTCATCTGATTTTTTTCAATACCTCTGGGAATTCAAAATTAAGTATTTCTTTATCTTTCGTGGCGTCCATGACACTGATGACTTCCGCTCGATATATTACCAATAGGATATATATATATATACTTTAAATCTTGATTTTCAAACTGCTGACAATAAAGAACATCTCTGTTTTCACCTTTAGGCATTAAAGACCTCGCGTCTGGTCCTTTCAGCCACTGGAAGTGGTCTTCGCCGTCTAGTACGCAAGGTCCCTTACAGGTCAGATAAAGTTTATGTTGCTATGTTTATTTTTATTCCATACTAATATTATAAATGTGGAGGTAACTCTGTCTGTCTTTCTGTCTGGCTGTTACACCTTTACAACTAAACCGCTGGACGCTGGATTTTGATGGGAAATGTAAAGCTATCATTGAATTCGAAATTAAAAAAATGTATGCATGTTATTTTCTTAATCATTTTGCTTCATGTCACATAAATTCCCTTTGTCGTTTCTTCCAATTCACCATTCAGTCCGAAATCTTGTCTCACCTAAAATGTTTGTCTCTAAACATTCCCCGTTGTCTTGTAAACAGTTCTGGGATCAAACAACAATGGTTAGACAGATTTTACGGCAAGGTAAACTCGTAAAACACGGAAAGGGGTGTAAAAACTGCTTGATAGTACGAGTTGGGGGTGAATAATGGTGTATCGGTGCCACCGGAGCGTCTGATGGCCTATTAATCCTATTAATGCCGTTTTCTATGGTTTTAATGTATTTGCGGTGTAAATGGGGTGATTTGTTGAGTCTTTATTCCTTTTTGATTATTGGTTACTCATAGTCGTTAAACGTGTACTATTCTATAGAATGGTCTAGTTAACTTAAAACGTTCATCGGATATGCTCGGGTATCTTCGGCAAAGATCGTCGACACTATCCCGAATCTTCAGACCTAGAGATAGCAGTTATAGTATCATAGCTTTAGGCTTTATGGCTAAATTCCTAATTAATCCTTACCATTGTAACTTTGTCTATTATGTAACTTCCACAGTTTGATTCTTTGGAAATTGTATACACATATGATCGCTTGAACTTTAAGAAGAGAACTTTTTTTTTACACTTAATAGGTGTGCGCTTGCCCACAATTCGACCTACGATGGAGTGCGCCTAACTAACCTAACCGGTTCACGCTGGTTTTGAAAACCCAAAAAAAACGCTAAATTATAGTTCTCTGGGAACAGGGAATCCGGCAAGGAATTCCATAGCTTGGCGGCACAATGGCAAATGGGATATTTGATTAACCTATGAAACATCTTTATTTACATAATGTCTGAGTATAATAAGCTGAGCTTACATGCACTAAGCATCATAATGAGAGGACATGTTGTGTAACACATCATCATCATCAGCCGGAAACGTCCACTGTTGAACAAAGGCCTCCTCTTAGAACGCCACAATGAACGAAGAAGTTGCCATGTGCATTGTGCAATTGTGCATCTACCGGTTGCCCGAAACGCTGACGATATCGTCGGTCCACCTGGTGGGAGACCTGCCAACTGCGTTGCACACTACAATTATAATCGGGTACATAGATATCCCAAAAAAGTGTCTGGCAAAATTTATAGGCGAAAATTAGTATTTGACAAAAATGGCATGTTTTATTTGTTTCCTTGTGTGCTATTATCTCTAAATGTGATCATTTACTTTCAGGTGTCCATTAAGCTCATATTCCAATCTCTTCAATACGAACGACTGGTCTTTACATTTTACTTTACTTTTACAACTAAATCTACGTGGATAGAAACGTCTGTAAATAAATTGGTACAATAAAATGTTACGATACACACTACTCATAATAAATGGTACCAATAGAGATGGGAAAATAAAAATATTTTATTGGGATTCAGAAAGTATTGATTTTAACGGAGTGGATTTAGTTTTACTCAATTCTTGGGTTAGGATTCTTAAGAAACTATATGTATTTCTGAGGGCACCCATTCGCTTTTCAAAAAGCATTCCAGAATAGTTTGTGTTATTAAATTGTTTTATGTAAGTTTGTTTGTAAGCCAAGGACGGGCCAAAAGCATGTTGGGTTGATGACATAAATAAATTGACTACGAACACCACTGATAAATTGACTACGGACAAGACACGCTCAGGATAGAGGATTGGCACAGAAAAAGGGAGGCATATTCCCAGTAGTGGGTGATACCGGGTTGAAATGATGATGATATAAGTTTGTGTAAGTATAGCTATATTTATTACTCGGATTTCAGACATCATTTAACCATTAATTTAAAAAACTCAGGAGAATGATTTTATAAGTCCCAGCTCTGACAGCACAACGGCGTAACCAGTTTCCATGTGTATATTTTCTCATGCCAATCCGAAAAATAACTGATAACCGCTGGAGAAAAAAGTTTTTCAAGTGGCGACCATGAACGCACGCAGCGTTGGCAAGCCTCCCGACCAGGTTGACCGACGAAATCGCAACCGGTGGATGCAAATGGCAAGTTGCCGTTCACTGCCTTTGTTCAACAGTGGACGTCTTCCTGATGATTTGAATAGGAAACAAAGAATCCCCAGTCATGAAATCAGTGGACGCCTTCTAGCTGATGATGTAAATACGAAAAAGAATCACCAATCATGAAATCCCGCACCGGGATCTTGGGTGTCCCATCTCTAGCTTCATTGCCATAATAAATAAGAATCGGCCTGGTGAATTTCAGTATACTTTTTTACAGTTACAACATGGAGACTTTATGACCTTAGCTTGTGTAAATGAGATTTTTATGTCATAGATATGAAAAATATATTTCTTGTGGATCTTGGGTATGCTTTGCAGACTTTTACGCGTCTTTCAAAGTAACATTATCGCCAAATACGAAGCGCTTGTAGCTACATAGGTGCTCAGATAAATCATCTCTCCAAGGTTAAGCACTTCTTGCCACGGTTTGTCTTTGGATGGGTAGTCAATGGTCATTCTTCGCATATTGAGACCTGTTCGAGAGCATGTTAAGTCGTTGAAATGTTATTACACGAGTAACCTTGTGGTATATGGTAGTAAGTATGCCAAATAATTTTGATTAAAAAAAAAGTGATTCAATAATTGGGTCCCAAGAGAAGTGGCAAAACGCTAGACGAATAGAAATCTATGAGGATGACATAATGTTTCGACTATATAATCTATGACATGTTAATACTTTATTTTTCATTCTAATTCTATTCGTTTAGCGTTTTACTACTTGTCTAGGGCCCCTGACTAGTACACAATCAATATTATTATCAAAGTATAAACTAAACAGAACAATCATAATCGCAAAACATCACAGACTAATTAAACGCTAATCCGCGCGCAATAATACGATAACAGCGATCAGCGCGACGTTATCTCTGCACCAATCACGATACGCTATTAGTGCCTCATCGCTGCTGGTGCGCTAAACCAGCCAATCACTAACATGGAAGCCAGTTTAGCACAACACACTTAGCAAACACTGATTGTATCATCAGAGTTCAGAGCATATCATAAGTAGGTAAGTGCATTATTCGACACCAGTTGTTTTATGTTGTACTGTTACTAAACCTCTTTTGTTTTCTCCTTTAGAATTCCTTGTTCTTTCACTAATACAATAGTCGTGTAAAGTAACAAATAATTACATTTATTATTTAAATCAAAAACAAAGATTCAAATTTGAATTTACATCGTTGCAAACAGTATTAGATGGAATATTGAGGGACGTAGTTTTGAGGGGCTCGTAGCTACGTGGCTACCGCGCAGATCCGTCGATTTGCGAGGTTAAGCCGTGCTTGCCGCAGTCAGCCTTGAGATGGGTGACCGTTTTAAACATGTCGTGACCCCTCTATGCTTCGGAAGGCACGTTAAGCCGTTGGTCCTGCGCCTGATCTCTCTCCGGTCGAGTCGGTATCCCGCCCCATCGGACTATGAGTGTGAGGGAATAGGGAGTGCACCTGTGTTTGCGCGCATACTTGTGCCCTATAATATCTCCTGCGTAGTTGGCTAGTCTGAAAGATGAGATCGGCCGCCATGACCGAAATTCGGTCAGGAGAACATTAGATGGAATAAAAAGTCCTACTTATCCCAAAAAACCACTAGGTAATATTGAAATAAAAAACATTGTTCCATTCTATGGTCGGTCTATTAGTCATAAAACGCGATTGCTGAGCTTGGGATACTGGGTTCAATTCCCAGGTCGGGTAAAGTGTTATTGATTTTCCCATTAGGTAATTTTTAGTAGCAGCATGGAGTCTTATGCTCTTCATAATCATCATCATCAGCCGGAAGACGTCCACTGTTGAACTAAGGCCTCCCGTTTTTTGAAGGAAGGGTTGCCATAATCCCCACGCTTGGCAAGCGGCTTGGGGATCGCAGTGTTGGTGGTCCAGTTACAGAAGACGCTGCTGCCCATCTTCTGGATTTTCCCTTAGTCGCCTCTTACGACGCCCACGGGAGGAAAGGGGGTCGTCAATTCTAGGCCGGCTGTGCTGTTACATAGATTTAAAAATGAATGTGTGTGTAAATGTCATAAAATCGCAAAATGTCGCTTTCTCAAGCTTGAAACTATGGGCCACGTTTGGAATATAAGTTAGAAAAATAATATAACTTTGTTGACTAGTTATCGACCGCTCCTTCGGCTGTAAAGCTTTAGATTCTGTAGATCCCTTGAGTTTTCACGTCCCTCATTATTTTCAGATATATTTTTGTGACTTTTTTGTTCCAGCGCTTCCAGCTGTATGTTAAAAGTTTTGCTCTAAATGAGTTGCGTAACTTTTTTAAACATATCAGTGTCTAGAATGGTCTAGACACTGCAAATGTGATTTAAAATGTTGATAAAAGTTCTGTCTCCTTCAACATACACATAACATTACGCCTGTATTCCCCGAAGTGGTAGGCAGAGGTGTACAGCACACCCACATTCCAACGCCAGACATGTTATGCGTTATAGGTCCCAATATAACCTCGCGAGCTTATTGACACCAACCGGGCACAAATCCAGACTCAATGTTACTGAGAATAACCTAATTGAAGAACCCCGTAACACTTGCTTTTTCTTTATTTATAATTCATGATTTGGGTCTTTATCCTCTTTCTGCATCATTTTTCATTACTCTTTTAGTCACATTTATCTATTCTCACCAATACCACAATCTTTCTCTTTTTCGTATCTTCACGGTCTTATCAAAACAGGGCCTTAATATAGTCCAATCAACAAGGAAGGTGGCCGTACGTATGTACATACGTCACGATCATTATTTGTGGAGGCTTTACTTGCATGCTCAATAGATGCACCCAAATAAATTATTCAACCCTTGCCAACATAGATACATTAATATCTTCTATACATATAATAACATTGTCAACGACCCGTGTCTTTACATTCAATATTAAAAAAGAAAAACAATTTATACACTCTGTATTTATGTTACCCAAGCAAAAAACAAAGTTTTTAAAAATTTTGTCTGTTTGTCTGTGCGGTTGCACGCGCTAATCATAGAAACGGCTGAACCGATTTGAATGCGATTTTCTTAAATGTGTTATGGCAAGTTTCCCATAACATTTAATGTTCGTTTCATTTAAATCGGTTCACAAACAAAAAAGTTACGTTAATCTTTACATACATGTAATAAAACAGTCCTTGGTGTAAAAACTACTAAATAGAATCCGCTCAAACTTAGCTAACATATTAAAAACATTTTTAAAATAATTTTGCTGTTTCCGAATGTCCACGCGGACGGAGAGACGGAGATTTTATTTCTGCAAATAGGTCTTAAAAAACACTTTTAAACGTCATTTTTTTTAAAACTAGATAGATGGCGTCGGCATTTCCTAACTGACTACCTCTGAGAATAAACACCGAAACAAACTCAGGGGCAATGTCTTTTTATTAGTAATATATTATAACATTCAAACACGAGCTTCAGAATTTACCCCAACACTATATATGTAAGTAGAACCACCATAATTTCGAATTTGAATAGCGTTTCGTAGTAAATTTGAATTCGCCAGTCAGACGTGCTTCAAATATCTCGTTAGTGTGTATTGTTGTGCCGGCGACCACGTGGCGTGGAGGCCAATACGATCGATTCTGTCCGCCCACGATTCATACAAATCGTAGGATATTTTGTAGCATCTTTTTTAACGTGTAACTACAGTTTGCTGTTTGTTTATAAAGAGTAAAAAACTGTCTCGTTGGTCTAGTAGTCGCTAAGAACGACTGCTGAGCATGAGGTCCTGGATTCGAATCCCGGTTCGGGTAAAGTGTTATTGGGTTTTGCCATAGGTAATTCTCGGTAGTAGCACGGAGTCTGGATTTGGGCCCGATTGATGGCATTAAGCTGGCCTGCCATAGTTTAGACATGTATTATCATTAATAGCCGAGTTGTATGACCGTTAGACTGCCAAGTCAAAGGTCGCAAGTTAAGACCCTGCCAAGCACCAATTTTTTTTGGAATTCGTTTGATTACTATAAATTAGTTATCAGTTGCTAAAAACGGCGAAGGAAAACATCGTAAGGAAACCGGCACACCTGAGAGATTTTTCAACGGTGTGAAATCCATATCAGAAGCCTACAGGCGGTTTAAACTCTGACACCAGATTGTTCTTCAACCATACGGTAAGAAGAAGAAGACATGTATTATCATCGTATTAGAATAAGAGGGTGTAAGACTAAACTACAATGAAATCATTTCTTGTATAGAGTTCAAAGACTTCAACGGTATGTCAATTTATTGATCCCATCTTTCCATTTTGCTGATTCAGAATCAGGATTAAGGGTTCGAATTAGATTGACTCAACTAGAATGAAATTTAAAATAGAAAAGGCTTAAAATGATTATAGTTTTTGTTGGACTAGACGAAACGGTAGGTAACAATCGATTTATTTTCTTAAGCAAAATGAAAAGGCTTTCACTTTTCTGAAAAAAAAAAAACGTTGCCATACACTAGGTATAGGATTATCCAGTTTCTTCCTCATATGTTATATTGCAGCCATGAGTTAATGACCTCCGGACCGATGTTCGGTCACAGCGGCCTGTCTCAGCTGAGACTAGCCAACTACGCAGGAGATATTATAGTGCACAAGTATGAGCGCAGTCATAGGTGCACTCCCTATTCCCTCACTCTCAAAGTCCGATGGGACGGTAGACCGACACGACCGGAGAGAGATCAGGCGCAGGCCGCGCAGGACCAACGGCTTAACGTGCCTTCCGAATCACGGTACAAGCCATGACTTATAAAGCCACTAAAGCTTGGTCTCTGGAGTTAATAGGAATTGTATTCTTTTTCGAAGCTATTAGAGATTATAGTATATATAGTAGGAAGCCGTGGAAAGCCGTGTGGTATCCGGCCTAGAATTGACCACCCCCTTTCCTCCCGTGGGTGTCGTAAGAGGCGACTAAGGGAAAACCCAGAAGATGGGCAGCAGCGTCTTCTGTAACTTGACCACCAACACTGCGATCCCCAAGCCGCTTGCCAAGCGTGGGGATTATGGCAAAACCCCCTTCTAAAAGGAGGAGGCCTTCGTTCAGCAGTGGACGCCTTACGGCTGATGATGATAGTAGGGAGAGGTGTACATATAGTACACCAACATTTCGCCAGTTATGTTGTAAGTCCCAATGTAATAGGGGGCGAGCCTATTGCCATCAACCGGGCACAAATCCAGACTTCGTGCTGCTACTGAGAATTACCTAATGGAAAACTCAGTAACACTTTGCCCGACCCGGGATTTGAACCCAGGACCTCTTGCTCGGCACTCGCGCTTAGCGACCACTGGACCAAAGAGGCAGTCTACCAGTACCATTAACAATGAAGTAGAATTTCAATTCTCAAAGATCGTATCGTGTACTAGGATACAATATGTGATTCATGTAATAGATGAAATGTCATTTATCAGTAGAATGAAATTGAAATTTGAATAGTTTCTACTCGAAAAGTATTTCAATATGAAAGTATCGAATGTAAGGTCCCACAAATAGGTTATTTCATTTTAGTGGAAGGTTCGATTGAGATGAAAAATACCTCTGTTTTATGAAAAATGAAGCACAGGTATCCTGTCCATATGATTCTTTAAATTTAACAAGAGCAGCCGCAATTACTTTAATATTTTCCCAAATGCGAAGTGCCGAAAATTTATTAATTGGGTTAATTGTTTTTTAAAGTCTACCTACAGACTTTCTCCTGTATTGTGGTTGCATTTCACAAACATGAAATATCACACCCACAAACCCTGACTCGGGACAAACATCTGCGGGTCGCACAAATTTTTGTCCGTGTGGAAATCGAACCCTCGACCTTTAGCAGCAGTCCTATAGCAAGGCCTAGCGTGGAGGGACGTTAAAAAATTATTGCACAACAAGAAATGTTTATACATTACTAGCTTTTGCCCGCGGCTTCCCCGCGTTAACCCCTATTTAAATCCTTTAGACGGTCGAATTAAAAAAACGTAGCCTATGTCTATTTCAACAAAATCCATCCAGCGGTTTAGTCGTGAAGGCGTAACAGACAGACAGAGCTTGTTCACATTTATAATTTTAGTATGAAAGTATGGATTATGTATACATTTTTATTACAACTTGAACCAATATAACGTAGCTACGTTACTGTACTCTTAAATCAACGTAGACTAGTCTTAAACTTCGTATTTTCTAGACCATATTGTACTGAATTTCAAAGGTCTTCGAGGAGGCATGCTATTATAGTCGAGCCCCTTTTGTGGTTAAATAGTAAACTGCACTCACGTTCGATGTAAAGTACAAGTGCTGTGTATTTAAGGTCAAGACGGGACTGGATGATATCACAAGTAATGCTATTAAGCTTTTAAGGGTTGCGTTTTGCTCCATCTATTATGGAAGCAGTCAATATGTACATTGTGACAGAATACTGGGTGTTCAGAGATTATAGAAGACAAATTTTGTAGCAGTGATGAACGTTGTGTAAAGCCATGTCAGAGGCCTATAGGCGGCATTACCTCAATTCAACCAGACAATTATTATGAATCCCATATGAAAGGGAGCGAGTAAATTACATTTACCTAGACAATAATAATACCTACCTACATATTACGAATACCCACAAAAGGCAGGAATTTTTCAAATAAATTCCCCACTAAATTTTGACTGTCCCATCAAGGGTAGAAGATCATCGTTCATAAGTTTCGGTCGCTAGATGTCCGGGGCGGACGTGACGTCATTAAGAGGGACGTGCGCACTAACTAAGTTAGGGTTGGGACATAATGGTGGGTGAAATGATATGTTTTACTGCGAGTAAAACGTGTTCAGACGTAAAGAATTGTGTTTTTAAATGGGTTCTGTTTGTAACTAATTTTTGTACAAGAATTGTTGTTTAATCGTCCATAGAATTTACTTGCATTTAGTTTTACTTTTGTTGTATCCGGCCTAGAATTGACCACCCCCTTTCCTCCCGTGGGTGTCGTAAGAGGCGACTAAGGGAAAATTCAGAAGATGGGCAGCAGCGTCTTCTGTAACTTCACCACCAATACTGCGATCCCCAAGCCGCTTGCCAAGCGTGGGGATTATGGCAAACCCCCCCGCTTAAACGGGGAGGCCTATGTTCAACAGTGGACGTCTTTGGCTGATGATGATGATGATGATGAGTTATACTTTTTACACATGGTATAATAGCAGTTAAAATAAAAGTTTCAGTAATATAAAACTAGGAGGTCATGTGAGACTCGGTGAAATTCCTTAGCGTTGGGTTTCCGAAAATCAGTGCAAAGTGATAGAAATAAATGATGTGTGTATATAGTACACCTATATTTTATAATTTTACAGCCATTAACTGAGCTCCAATTCTGACTCCATGCTGCTACTAAAAATGACCTAATTTAAAAGTCCAATAGCAATTTACCCGATCTGAAAATCAAACAAAAATCCCTCACACTTAGCATCCGCACTTTCCAAAAGTGCAACGATGCAGTCCTACCATATGAGTAAGTCTTCTTCTTATCGTATGGTTGATGAACAACCTGGTGTCAGAGTTTAAACCACCTGTAGGCCTCTAACATGGCTTTACACACCTTTGAAAAATCTTTCAGGTGCGCCGGTTTCCTCACGATGTTTTCCGTCACCGTTTTTAGCAACTGATAACTAATTTATAATACGCACATGAATTCGAAAAGACATTCGTGCGTGACGGGTTTTTAAACTTGCGACCTTTGACTTGGCAGTCCAATGGTCATACCACTCGGCTATCAGTGCTACTACTAAGTAATTAGTTCCTTCTTTATTACTCATATACTTAATAGTTTATTGGTAAACTTTAATTTTATACCGCTATGGATACATTCTAACAGAGTCCGGTCGCACTGTACCATGCTAATGTAATTTACTACAAATATCATCTGATACCGTTTAGAATGGCCGTTAGCATTACATACGACAATGTTCTGTCTCACATACAAGTATTTACGTTTGTGGTGCGTCTAGACGGTTATCGCATGCTGCCCTCTTACCATGAACTCTTAAAACAGGACAGTTTACGTTGTGGAAGCGAGACGCCGCATTTTTTTTAACAAAACGTCGCCCCTCACTAGTAATTACTCCTGTATCGTGGGTGCGTTTCACAAACATAAAATATCACATACACAAACACCCAGACTTAGTACGACTGGCAGTTAAATTTTCGGACTTCTGATTCGGGCTTAGTGATTGCTGTTCCAGGCTTAACCTGCTGTCCGAGACAGAGGGATCTCTGTATGGTGGGTAATAGATGGTCACCCATCCGCTGGCCAACCGAGGCAAGTGCAGCTTAACCTTGATTAATTGCCCCTGTTTGGCTGTTACTTTACCCCTCGATATAGATAGAAATTTCAATTTTTACTTCGTCGATTTAGTTATAAAAAAGGCAAACTGTCTTCAAAGTTCGAAATAGTAAGGCAAACTTTATACGTTTTAGGAGCTCCATTTTACATAAATACAAAATAATGAGATCCCCTAGGACATGTGTTGTTGACCTCAGGACAAAATAAATAACGGACAACATTATTACTAGACCCTAGTATCAGGTACAACATGTACCCTAAGGAATCAAAAAGGGTTTTGAGAAAACTCCTGCGAAAATAAAATTTGGGAACAAAGCAACCTACATTAAGTGATAGGTAATCATATTTTGACGACCTCATTGGCACCGTGGTAAGCAATAGAACTGCTGCGCTACAAGATGCGGATTGGATACTTGGATTCCCGAACAGTAAAAAAAATGTGTGATCCGTAGATGTTTATCCCGAGTCTGGGTATTTGTGTATATATTTCATGTTTGTGAAACGCACCCACGATACAGGAGAAATTCCTAGTGTGGGGCGACGTTTTTTTTTTAAAGATTGTTAAGAATATCATCACTATTACCTAGACTCCTACAGCTACCTACGCACTGAGTTACATTGCTTGAAGATAATGGTAACAAAGTAATCATATGTACATACAATTACGCCTGTAATCTCTGATGGGGAAGACAAAAGTGTTCTTCTTAATCGACCGGCGGATCGACGACCCGATTGGCGCAGTGGCTAAGCGATTGGACTGCTGCGCTTAGGGTTGCGGGTTCGATTCCCGCACGGGACAAAAATTTGTGCGATCCACAGATATTTGTCCCGAGTCTGGGTGTTGGTGTATGTGATATTACATGTTTGTGAAACGCACCCACGATACAGGAGAAATTCCTAGTGTGGGGCGACGTTTTTTAAAAAAAGAAAAAAAAATCAGGGAGGCAAAAATAGATACATTAGACAATTCCATTTAAAGGAGAATCATATCCTCAATTTCCAGCACTTCTTTAATCACATTGAAATTATTTCTTCTAGGAATTATATTTGTAAAAAAATGCAGTTTCATTATTAAGTGTGACTATTACACCTATGACTTTTCAACCTGGTTTGCATTATTCATCATCATCAGCCAAAAGACGTCTACTGGTGAACATAGACCTCCCCGTTAAAGCGGGAGGGGGGAGGGGTTGCCATAATCCCCAAGCTGGCAAGCGGCTTGGGGATCGTAGTATTGGTGGTTAAGTTACAGAAGACGCTGCTGCCCATCTGCTGCCATCAAATTTCCCTTCTTCTTCTCCCTTCATCGAACCCTTCTTTCTTGTCGCCTCTTACGACACCCACGAGAGGAAAGGGGGTGGTCAATTCTAGGCCGGATACCACACGGCAATTTTATTATCCAAATATTATTACTCCAAAATATCGGCCATATCAGCCCTTCTGAACATTGCTAAATCTACAAAGCTGTTTATTATCAGCAAAACTCTCTGCCTTTAGACACGCGTAACTCTTTCTCTTTTAATTTATTTCACCCAAAAATATTACATAAAATGCGAAGGGAATATCTTGTTACTAATTAAAATAAATCCTTCTTGCTAAAATCTGGCTAATTATGTAGCCTATGATATTGACTTACAAATTTTCAGGTATTGTTTCAGCTGAAATAGGTATCTCCGAAATTCATGATGAAATTTTCATGTTAGAAGAAAAAAAGAGGGAAAAGCGGTTGATTTATAAATGTTGGTCTGACTTAAAACAGGATCCCTCAAAAACAAGGATAATACCTATATTAACTTAAACCCTATTGATATCTTTATTCTTTGACAAGTACTTGACAGTGACAGATATAATTTAAGCCATGGTTTAAAATTGACATTTTGTATGACTAAGGTGGAATAATATTTCTTTTGGTTTTAATCTTAACGCAATTGCATCTATTGCTTCTTTACATTGACACGTGATTGAGGTAGCGTTTTATGACATTTTTAAGTGATTACATTGAAAACATATCTAAGTTATTAGAAGACACCATTTACTAACTTGGACCCGCCAGGCATTAAAATACCCTACTTTATCTATGTTTACGCTTAAATAAGTGAATGCCGCGTGCGGCGCGCGGCGGGATGCGCGTGGAGTGCCGAGCCAGAATGGTACCTCCCCGTCTCGCCCCGTTGGGTGTCGTAGGACGCGACTAAGGGAAAATCCAGAAGATAGGCAGCGGTGTCTTCTGTAACTTCACCACCGATACTGCGATTCCTAAGCCGCTTGCCAGATATCGGGATTATGGCCCCACCCCCCCTTAGAGAGAGGCCTTTGTTCAACAGTAGAACTCGTGTAGATGATGAAGTGTATGTCATAATATCTCTTTGCCTATCCTGGAGTGTATTCACGTGTAGAGATATAAATAAGCCTAAAGCAGTACCAATATACTTAAACATGAAACAAACCATAGTTTGAAAACCCAACGACAAAACTACTCACAGTGAAAACTTGGTTAAATATGCTTGAACGCTCATTTCCATAGATCTCTGGAGCGAAAATCAAACGGATGGATGCACACAAAGTTGTAAGAAAATCTGGGGACTGAGAGGTCAGGCGAGCTGTGAAATTTCTTTAAAGATTTCCAAACCAATGATCCCGAATTCTTGAAGGTAGCACGCTAGTTGGCACAGTCTGATAAAACCGAGTAGTCGTGTTACTTCAAGCCTGTATTTAGTGGAAAAAGGTTATAGTACCCTAAAGACTCGATTGGCGCAGTAGCAGAGTGATTCGACTGTTGCGCTAGGGGTTATTGCGGGACAAAAAATTGTCTGATCTGCAGACATTTGTCCTAAGTCTGGTTGTTTGTGTGTCTCATTTTCATGTTTGTGGAACGCACCCTATATTCAAAAGAATTTCCTAGTGTGAAGCAACGTTTTTATAAAAAAGAGAAAAAATAAACAAGTAAAAAATAGTGCACTCTCATTCCGCCAGTTATATTATCGATCCGAATGTGGGACGAGCTTCAAAGCACAAATCCAGACTCCTTGCTGTGTGATGTGTGTGTGTGTGTGAGATTAATATACCCATAACAAGAATCGCCACCTGGATTCATCCATCTTAAGTCTCCCAAATTTTCATCGAATGACCAAACCAAATTACTTTACACAATAGAACAGTAATTGATCTGAGATACTTAGGAAGACTTTCAGAAGATGGGCAGCAGCGTCTTTTGTAACTCCACCACCAATACTGCGATCCCCAAGCCGCTTGCCAAGCGTGGGGATTATGGCAAACCCCCCCGCTTTAACGGGGAGGCCTATGTTCAACAGTGGACGTCTTTTGGCTGATGATGATGATGATGATGACTTAGGAAGAATCACCATTGACCAAAATTAATTTAGAAAAGGGTTCACTATCTAATGGGATTCTACACCTCAATGATTAATCAATCAAGTACGGTTGACAAATGATTTGAAATTTGATGTCTGTCGAGGAGATTTCCATCCTTGATAAACTGATATATGGCTACAGTTAAGTACAGACTGCCTCGTTGTATGTTAAGCGCGACCGCTGAACGGTCCCGCGTTTGAATCCCGGGTAGTGTTACTAGGGTTTTTTTCCATCAAGTAATTCACAGTAGCAGCACGGAGTCTAGATTTGTGCCCGATTGATAGCAATAGGCTTGCCCCCTATTACGTTGGTACTTGTAACATAACTGGCGAAATATGGGTGTAATTTAGTCAAATACAGGCGTTTTGTCTATATTATGCGATGCTAAGTATGCTATGTAAAGTAATTTGTTTTGCATAGGTGTTTTATTTTGCTCAAAGCTATGTACAAATTCATGGTCACTATATTTTTCCGAATTCTCATATTCTGATAGGATCCCAAATAATTAACAGCATTTTGGACATTGTACTTTTATTTTATAATACGTGGTTTTGATGAATATGCAGAAAAACGATTTGCTAGTATTAAAAATATAACCAGTACATGAAAACAACAAAAAATACAAACATTTTTCCAGGAAAGCTACCGACCGCCTCAAAACTTCATTCGTGTGGCAACCAATATTTACAATATTGACCGCTCCATAAAAACACCATCAAATATTCCGTTTCTAACAATAGGTATGCGGCGTATCAGCTAACTGCAAATAAACGCCGGTCTCTGATCAACAATTCACATTAGAATTTGGAACCGGCGCTGGTTTGGTTAGGTTAAAGTTACCTGTTACCACCGATCGTGGTCGATTAGTCAAGTAATCAAGCCGCGGTTAATTTAAGCTGAAACTGGAATGTGTGTACCCTGAAAACGTTTTAGGGTATAAAATGAATTGTTTGTTTTGTGCAAGTAGATTTGACCCTAAAAAGCAAAGGTTCTGCGTGGGAGGACGTATTAGGAATATAATTCCTCTCCCTCATCGGAATAGCGAGTTGAAAAGACGATGAAAATGGCTTGATGGATGGTAATAGGTTGGTCACCTATTGCGTGGGACTTGTTGTCTTAAACGGAAAGACTAAAACAGAGACGAGAGACCTAAAACAATAGGTGAAGTCAGGATGTAAATAATGTTGATTAAATTGTCAGGTAAAATATAAGACAGCGATATATAAGACAGCGAAATATATATCGGATATATAAGACAGCGAACTTAAATATGAAAGGCTCGTGTCTACCGTGCAGATCAGTCGATCTACGAGGTTAAGCTGTGCTCGAAGCAGTACATCTTGTTATGGATGACCGTTTGTCACATGTCGAGACCCTTCCGTATTTCGGAAGCCGTCGGTCCTGCGTCTGATCGCCCACTGGTCGTGTCATTCTATTGTCCCATGGGACTATGAGAGTGAAGGAATACGGAGTGTATCTGTGTTTGCGCGCATACTTGTACTCTATTATATCTCCTGCGTAGTTAGCTAGTATCATGAAATAAGCCACCGGAACCGAAATTCGGTAACGAGAATAGAAATGCAATCCAAATAAAAATAAAAGAGAAACAAATTGACACTACATTTCTTTTCTAAATCTTAATTACCAACTAAAGCACTCTCTATTTAGATTGCAAAACCAGAAGGAAGAAACAAGGGGTTCAAAAGATATAAAAAGACAATCTCAGATCTTCGAAGTAATAAAAGAATTAATTTGAGATTAAAACTCTTTGCAGTAGCAAGGAGCACCGAGAAATAGGAATTAAGAGATTCGAAACTGGATGTTCGTTGGTTGGAGCTTGATTATAGACTATAGTAATGAGGGAGATAGCCCGGAGTCTTAGACAAGGATGCGATGTATGAACTGGATACGAACATTTTGATCTCGACTTCTCCGGACAGTTTTTTCTCTAGACCACACATTAGACTATGTCTAGTCTAGTATTATTTCACAAATTAGAATTCCTTATCAAGGCAATTGATTTTTTAACTCCTTAACCTCTGCTTAGGCGTGGTTCTAAGTACTAAAGCTTCAATAGTCCTAGGCAAATATTGGCATTATCATTAAGACTCGGGCACAAGTAGAGAGTCTCCACGAGTGACGATACTTAAGTACGTCCGGCGCACCTTGGGCGGTCAACCTCGCTACCATACTTGTTGACTGACCTATCTCTATACTACGGCATGACCTATTTCTATCTGGCAATTTACTCATGTCAATTCAAAGAAGAAGAAGAATTAAGACTTACCGCCGCACTTAGAGACGTAAATGATTACTTAAACTGTCACTAAGTAAGGATTTCACAAAGGAAACCTTTACTTAGTGATAGTTTAAGTAATCATTAAATGTCTCTGAGTTTGGCGGTTAGTTTTAAATGTGATCGCTTATAAAAAGATTTTAATTTTAACAAAAACTAAAATTAAAGTAGAGTCACTTTATCAATAATAGTAAAAAAATATACCAAACAATCTGTTTCACTTTCCGAAGTCATTCAAAACTCATTAATTATTAAATCATTAACATGCTCAGAAGAAATATTTGGGACCCTGCCAAAACTTTTCAACAAAATATTAATGGTACGGAAGCTACAATTCCCTGTGAAACGCCCAAAGTATTTCGACGCAAGATTATATCTGTCAAACCATTTAATTTGTGAATTGAATGCCATGA
Source organism: Abrostola tripartita (assembly GCA_905340225.1). Lineage (NCBI taxonomy): Eukaryota > Metazoa > Arthropoda > Insecta > Lepidoptera > Noctuidae > Abrostola > Abrostola tripartita. The sequence goes on along the minus strand of HG996510.1, from coordinate 1,526,466 downwards.
TTTATTCATTATTAAGAGGTACCGAGGGACATTAAGATGAAAGGTGAAACACTTATTGAAATTGAGTTGAAGATAGATGATATTGTTGTGGAGCATTCTGAATAATTTAATGTTCTCTTGACCGAATTCATTATCATCATCAGCCGCAAGAAAGAAAGAAAGAAAATATTTTTAATCACGTGAGTAAAACGCATATAACAAAAAAAAATACATACCGAGAAAAAAAAAATTAACATGAAGGGGGTCCCACGCACGTAATACGGTCCTCGCTCAGCATAAATGCTGCGACCCCGTGCAAGACAAAGTCTCAGCGCTGATTTTCAGCGGTAGCCAATCCTAACAATATGACGTCAAACCGGTGCAAATAGATAAAACATAAATATATGTATAAAATCTGTACAGAGAGAAAAAAAAATGTATATATATATGGCAACATTCCGTTGAAATGGAGGTCGTACAAAGTATTGCAGATTAATTTATTTATCTGTGCCATTTGGCTGTCAACTGACTAAATTGGTGATGGTAAATTTTGGTCAATCTAGCCAATTTCACAAGAGATATGTTGCATCAGAGTATGCTCAAACGGTGCACTCTATTCCCTTATGCAAAGACTGATGGGATGGTAAAACAAAATGGCAGGAGAGAGAATAAATAACCTAGGCGTACGACCAATGACTTAAAGGAAACACAATACAATACATATATTTCGTGACAAAAATTACTTTATTAGCCATTCTAATCCCTAGTTTGGAAACAGAAACCCCAGACTCATAATAATTTTTAAGTCTGTATTACATACAGTGATTAGACAGAGGTTTTACCAAAAGGATAGTCACATTTTTCTGCTCATCTTAAGATGTGGCGAGCCTATTGCCTGCTATTTGGCCTATACTTGACTCTGACTTGAGGGGCGTAGCTGGTAGTGACTGAATCGCGAGAACGGGAGAGCGGGCCTTGTGGCATACCCTAGAGGAAGCCTTCGTCCAGCAGTGGACTGCAATAAGTTGACGTAATGTGATCTTAAAATCCTCTTAGTCGTTACAAACACTATCCTAAAATTCACTTCTAGTAGCTTGTTCTATCTGTGTGTGGAGAGGTAAAGAGTTAATGGCTTGAACAGTGCTGAGGTTAAGTGTTACTGTAGTACATGTGTTGAACTTATTATTTATAGATAGAGTGGAACTAGGTAGATAAAGGGGATTGTTGACAGATAGACTAGGTGAGATACGTTTAAAGATTAGTTAACTTAGTGTTAAGTGATATAATTATGTAAATGTGATTATAATAATTTATTTATTATTTTTATTTATTTTTAAAAAAATCGTTGCCGCACACTAGGAGTTTCTCCTGTATCGTGGGTGCGTTTCACAAACATGAAATATCACATACACAAACACCCAGACTCGGGACAAACATCTGTGGATCGCACAAATTTTTGTCCCGTGCGGGAATCGAACCCGCAACCCCTAGCCCAGCAGTCCATTCGCTTAGCCACTGCGTCAATCAGGTCGTCGATAATTATTTATGAATTGTTATTTAGATACAGTGCTTGCTTGGTCTAGTGGTTGTTAATTGCGACTGCTGTACATGAGGCCATAGGTTCGATTCTCGGGCAAAGTTTGGTTTTATCATTAGGTAAACATCGGTAGCAGCACGGCGTCAGGATTTGTGCCCGGTCCATGACAATAGGCTCGCCCCCTGTCACATCTTCATGAGACCTATAATATAACTGGCAAAATGTCGGTGTATTACATATCTCTACCTACTCCTTCGGGAATACAGGCGTGATGTTTTGTGTAATAGATTAACTAGCACAATGCCTCGGGCAGTACGTGATCGTGTCATTCACAGACGTTGCGGTTTATCAGAAGCTTGAAAATCTGATATCCAAGATATCAATTATGTGGTATTGGAGGTAAGATAGACAATCGTTCCATGTAAGGTTAATTAGTTATCAGTTGCTAAATACGGTGAAGGAAAACATTGTGAGGAAACCGGCACACCTGAGGGATTTTTCAACGGTGTGTAAAGCCATTTCAGAGGCCTACAGGCGGTTTAAACTCTGACACCAGGTTGTTCATCAACCATACGATAAGAAGAAGAAGGTAAAATCAGATTTAGCAATGAACATTTTTCTACTTCTGAATCGTTTATACAATTTATTTGGAGCCGACGTTAGGTGTTTTTCAGCTATAAGTATTTTTATGCGAGTGAAAAGTTAGCTGACATGATTGTAGCAACACTGACTGCCCACTAGAATGGAGGTCATGGCATGGCAAAGGTTGGGTTGGACGCCCTCCGGCCAGATGGACCGATGACTTGAGGAGGGTGGGTAGCTGGTAGTGACTGGGTGGCGACAACGGCAGAGCGGGCCTTGTGGCGTACCCTGGGGGAGGCCGACCTCCAGCAGTGGACTGCGATAGGCTGATGTGATGATGTTACTGCCCAGTGCCCAGGGTATGCTATTCTATGTATTCTGTTTGTACCCCAAAGAACTAAAATAATTCGATTCAAACGTTAGCATTTTCCCATACAAAAAGTAATAAATATTTGTTGTGAAAGTTGTCTGTATCTGAGGCGTCTAATTTGAATATTTCCTTATTCGCCGATATAAATGCTGTGTAGTATGGAAATAGCACTCTGTTTAAATAATTCTTTAACTTATTACTTTGCGTAACACAAAAATTGAGTGTGTAAATTTTTCGAATGCTTAGATTATATTATAAGGTAATTTAAAAGAAGCGTGACAGTGATGGATTAGTTCACTGAAGGCTCAATCTTGATCTTAACATGGGACAAATAATTGTGAGATCCGATTTTTACCGACTCTACATGGTAAAAAAACGCTCCCACATAATTAAGAAGTTTTTTATACACAGAGTTTTTTAATGAATATTTTCTGATGTCGAGTGAGTAATTGATTTCCATTACTAGGCCAGGGCCTCTTCCTTGGGCTTAAAATATTTGCCTAAATTAAATTTTCAGAAGAGATCTATTAAAGTAACGAAATCTGTTTCCACTTTTATTATCACTACAAATCGCGGGAGAAGCAATATCTGATCGTTGGAGTAATCATTTATTGTCATTCTATTTTACTTTACGTCGCCGTGTGAGCAAGGAATAAGACGCGAAAACTCAATGTAGGCGCACCATTGTGTATTGTGTATGGCCATAGGCTGGCCACCTAAGCTGGTACATATTATCATGATGAGGGTCAAATAAAATATTCTCCTAATCGATTTTCGGTTACGGCGGCCCATCTCCGAGCGTAGACTAGTCAACTACGCAAGAGGAATTATAGTGCACAAGTATGCGTGCAAACACAGGTGCACGCCCTATTCCCTCTCTCACATAGTTTGATGGGACGGTAGACCGACATGGCCGGAGAGAGATCAGGCGCAGAATCAACGGCTTAACGTGCTTTCCGAAGAACAGAGGGGTCCCGACATGTGGAAACGGTCACCCATCACAATACTGACCGCGGCGAGCACGGCTTAAAGATTGGTCTTCTCGATTCGTCGATTCTCAGTGGAGGCATAGTTTGAAAAAAAACAAGCGTGTCACTCACAAGTAAAACCAAGTTCTCGTACTTAAAGTTAAAAATGTCCAGCAATAAATTAAACACATATAATTATGTGTTAGAAGGAAAGCCTCTTCAATATTTATTCAAGTCTTCGCGTTAAGCTGCCATGAAAAATACCTTTTTTTGGCGCGAGAGCGTACCAAATGTCGCCATCTCATTATGTTAGGAGTTCGCGTTTATTTAAAACAACTGAAAATGTTAATTTAGCTTCCTTTTCGTTTACAGCATAAAAAGCATAACATCTCGACTGTATTCCCCCAAAAAGAAAAGGGTGACTGTAAAGTGTTAAAGCGGGGCAGTTTACGTTGTGAAAACGAGACGTCGCATTACACTGCACGTAGCGGCGCGCGGCGCGGCGTCTCGCTTTTACAACGTAAACTGCCCCGCTTGGTAAGGGGGCAGTTATGTTATAGGTTCCAATGTAATAGCGAGCCTATTGCTTTCAACCGGGCACACATCAAGACGCCGTGCTGCTACTGAGAATTGTTATGTTAACATTATGTTTGAAAATTATAACTTTAAAAAATATACGACATTGTATAAAAACAGATGATGATAAAAATATGGACTAAGTTCAGTAAGGGACGGCCATTTATATTTCTTAGAAATTTTTAGAGGCTGTACTTTTATGTTAAAAATACACAAGGATACTGTGCTTGAATGTCACAATTTTGATTAAAAATAAACAGAATACCTTAATTTACTCTATCCCTACCTACTATAGCATTTATTCCGGGATAAAAATAATTAATGTCCTTAGATATGTTTCATCTCATCTCAATTCAAATATTGAAAAGTACTTGCTTAACTTGTTTATGCAAATCAATTTTAGGCAATTTTTAGACTATCTTTTTGCCATATTATGAAGCTGATACAGTAAAATATTTTGAGGATTCCCAATCAATAGGACTCCTAAAACTTTGCGGTTCTTTTCACGTGCACAGGACCCTGTCCACCACAGTTTGACCACTGTCTAGTTTAATGTGAGGTCTAAGAGCTCACTTCTACATAATCTTCTGGCATTTATACTTTATTTAATTTTAAACTTTCCAAAACTACTTATCTTACTAGTATTATAAAGCTGAAGAGTTTGTTTGCTTGAACGCACTAATGGCGATGTTATAGAGCACAAGTATACGCGCACACAAAGGTGCACTTCCTATTCCCTCACTCTTATAGTCTGATGGGATGATAGGCCGGCACGACCAGAGATTGATCAGGCGCAGGACCAACGGCTCAACGTGCCTTTCGGAGCAGGTCTCGAAATGCGAAAACGGTCACCTATCACAAGTCTGACCGCGGCGAGCACGACTTAACCTCGCAGAAAGGCTACTTGAATTCCACAAAAGACAAACTGTTCCACGCAGACGAAGTCGCGGGCTGAATCTTTTGATACAAAGATACGGAATATCCAATAAGATAAACTTTCAATTTCATGTTTCGCGAACACCTCAGATCTCTGTTGCCCCCAGTATCTTCAAACGCCATGCCTTCCGAGACCCTTAGTACAGCTCATCCCTTGATAAAGTGCGGAACATAAAACTCCTGCATAACGACTGCTCTGTCAAGAGCAAGGGAGCAATTTATATTTTTTCCTCTTGTTTTGAGAAAAATTACGCTCTCTTTATTAGGAGGGAGTAATTTTTGACGATGCTTTGTCAGCCTGTGTGTTATTTCTCAGAATTAATTATTGGTGTGGTATGTGTTGCTTCACGTTTGTATTTTCTGAGGTGGTTAGTGGACTTTGCGCAGATTATGATGGTGGGCGAGTCTATTACCATATAGTCAAAGTCAAACTTTTAATTGCGTTCATGCGTACAATAAGATGTTTTGGTTAAAGTGATAGTTAACCCTGTAAGAGCACAGCAATTTTTTTTAAAGTTTTTCTTACTTAATGCCTAAATAAAAGATAGAAGTTATACAAAATAAATACTAGTACAATAGGAATATATATTGAGCAAATGTAGCATTAGGTGTCTCAGAACAACTAAGCCTATAATGTTTTATGGTATGTACTTACCTAAAGAACCTACAATCACAAGCAGTCGTTAAACCACTGGTGTGCGACGACTTATGCCAATTAATTATATTATAATGACGGATTTCAGCATCAATACCTATACTCAATATTATAAAGCTGAAGAGTTTGTTTGTTTGCTTGAACGCGCTAATCTCGGAACTACTGGTCCGATTTGAAAAATTCTTTCAGTGTTAGATAGTCCATTTATTGAGGTAGGCTATAGGCTAAAACATCGAAATCTACGCGGGCAAAGTCGCGGGCGGAAACTAGTATAAATAAAGTTTACCTATGACACTTTCGCCATTGCGTCTTAATCTGATATTATTTATAAAAAAACATTTGACCAGACCAGATCATGACCAGAAGTGGCTGTATTTTTTTATATTGCATAGCTCACGTTTTTATTCAATGTTGTAAGATTGCAGATAATATATTCAGTGTAATAGAATAAAAATATACTGGGTACTAGATTATTATTTGATCAATGTTGCCATGGCAGAAAACAGATCTGTACCGTCATAAATTACTATAACATGATTACAACCACCCTTCGTCCCACGTTAGTTATACGGAGCGTAGTGAAGCGATAGCTATGCGATTTGTCATAGTGAATTTTATTACCTATAATTATTAAAATTGGAAATAGCATATTAATTCATCTTGATTTTTATTTATTACATCCGGAAATTGACTTTTTTTTATTCTAAATCCGATATATATTGATTGCAAATATTTATCTAGAATCTCCATACAAAATCATTGCTAATGCGTACCTAAACGACACACCCCATTTTACCCGGTACTCAATAATTTATTTCAATGACTTTTGGTGCCATTTTAGCATGTTGCCCATGCTAAGCTTGAATCTAAATTGATAAAGGAAATTTGAAAAATGATGGACACGAGCGGGATTCGAACCCGCGACCTTCGCCGATCCGTGGCGCTGCTCTAACCAACTGAGCCACCGTGTCGCTGCTCGCATCCATCGAATTTCAAGTTCCCTTTTAGTATTTACGTCTTAAGGGTGACGTCAGGTATTATCTGTTGGAATCTATGATTACCAACTCAGTGTTATACCTTTACAGCTATAAATCACTGAAACGATAATACCAACCCAAATTTATATGACTTTTGGTGCCATTTTAGCATGTTGCCCATGCTAAGCTTGAATCTAAAAAATTTGAAAAATTTGAAGAAAGAATTTGAAAAATGATGATGGTGATGGTTAGAGCAGCGCCACGGATCGGCGAAGGTCGCGGGTTCGAATCCCGCTCGTGTCCATCATTTTTCAAATTTCCTTTATCAATTTAAATTTATTTCAATGTCAAATATTTACATGTGGGTCTAAGGTGATCGTCTATTGTTATCGTATAGCATTGCGCTACCCAGCCCAGCTAGGACAGTAGCTACATACAACAGGATCCCTGCTATTATTTGATTAGAAGATCTCGCTTGTACGTACACGAGGATAAGCGAATAATAATAATTAAGATTCAAGATTTAATTATACGCCTATCGTAATCCAAAAATTTAACGCGTATTAATTATTGGTTTAGTAATTATTATTAAAAGGAATTTGTATAGTTTATGTGACATCGGTTCTTCTTTAGTAAATTAATATGTGTTGCACGCGGTTTTATTTTAATCCTAACCGACATTATTTACAAAGAATATTATAAAAAATAAATAAATCCTATGTTACTTACATAACATAACGTTCTTCATAATATATTAGATTCACATTACACAATAGAAATTCATTAGCTGTAAATGCTAAAGCGGTGTTTACGCACGCTTAATTAATTATAAATGTTGACAAACGCCTACCAAAATTCTTGTAGCAATTTGTTGTAAGCGAACGTAATGAGTTTAATGAATTATTTATGAAGGCGTTTTCTTTATTTTAGCATTAGGAGAGTCCTCCAAGTAAAATATTATGAAAAGACGAAGATTGCCAGTTCTTAAGATAGAATTTAAGGCGTTTATCTTATACACGCTACTTCTTTATAACAATAGCATTCGGGTCAAAGTTCGGAAAAGACATTGTGATGCAAATATTGTATTATCATAGACTAAAAGACGTCTGAAATACATTTCATCTTGATTATAATACATAATTACTTCGATCCAGCGATATAAAAAAAGATTAAAGGTATCTTTTTTAATGCCATAAGTAGGTCCTTTCTGTATGATACTCGTATTCTTCCATTTTAGGTCCTTTCTGTATGAGATTCCACTCCCTAACAAACTACTAAACACTTATCATCATCATCATCAGCTGGAAGACGTCCACTATTGAACAAAGGCCGCCCCCTTAGATCGCTACAATGAACGACATCTTTCCAAACACTCATTATGCCTGATTTATTAATAGTCTGGCCCCCTATTTACATGACGTTGTTATACTGTGTAAATGTGCCTGTGTGGGGCTCGTAGCTATGTGGCTACCCCGCAGATCAGGCGATCTGCGAGGTTAAGCCGTGCTTGCCGCGGTCAGTCTTGTGGTGGGTGACAGTTTTCACATGTCGAGACCCCACCGTGCTTCGGAAGGCACGTTAAGCCATTGGTCCCGCGCTTGATCTCTCTCCGGTCGTGTCGGTCTACCGTCCCATCGGATTATGAGAGTGAGGGAATAGGAAGTGCACCTGTGTCTGCGTGCATACTTGTGCACTATAATATCTCCTGTGTAGTTGGCTAGTCTCAGCTGAGACAGGCCGTCTTGACAGAAATTCGGTCGAAAGGACATCAAATGTGCCTACCTCTTCGAAGAACACAAGCGCAATGATACGATCTTTTACGTCATGGCGTTTCCCAAATAGTGATGATCTTTTGTCCTTTACTTTGCTCTCCAAGATATGCAGTCAAGTAACTTTGGCTTACTCATCATGTAATAAAATATCTTTTTCTCTCTCATACACATCGACAGAGATAGCAATAAGAGGAAAATACTAAGTAAATACTTCACCAGTAGCTTACTAACAGGAAAGTGTTTTATTAGTAAAAAGTTTTGTTAAATAATAAATGTTATGAGATAGAATAATATGTGTAATTAGTGCCTAATTTAGTCAGTGCAACATGTGTTAATATTGCGTATTTGAAAAGTTATGATTAAAGCATTTTGAGGTTAAGTTCAGTAAGTATTTCTTATTGTTTTCCTTTTGTTTAAGTGTCTGCTTAGTTGATGTGACAAGCCTGTTGGCTTGGATTGTGCCTTAAATGATTTTATGCTGTTATTTCTTGTTGTTAAGATGATGTTTTCTTTAATGAAATACTAGTAAAAGTTATCGATTGTATGTTATATTAATTTATGTAATATCTTGAATTTGCTTTGAATTTTGTTTATTTTCTAAAGCTCTACGATTGGTAGTAAAATTCTTTTTTTTTCAGACTGTGTGAAGAAAGATCTGATGGGTTAGAATTTTATAGAATAAACCGAAAGGACATTACTATAGCAATCTCGACAAATTTCACTAAGTAATTATATAAAAACCACGCCACTTTCTACGACAGAGTTTAAAAAAAAACTGAAACTAGGAAACATGATGCACAAAATAGTTTTGCTCGCAATTATGCTAACTGCAGTTGAAGCAGTCAAAGAAATAGCTATAGTAGGCAATCCTTTAGCCCATGCTCTACCATGCGATGAGAATTATGATGTAACAGCATCATTTGAGTCAGGCCTACCGCCGGGAGAAGAGAACCAATACATTTTAAATATTATCGGCGATATGACGCCAAACAGCCGGGTAATGTTAAAATTTGATTCGGATGCATCTGTCACCTTGGTAAGTACCTTAAAATGAGCATTTTCACTAGTCCTGATAATAGTTGGCCTTTTGAAACGTTCTTGCGTTGGTAGTTAATAGTTTGGACCAAATTACTTGGTATTTAAAATATCTGGCTATTAGTTATAGGAAAGAGTGATAAGAACTTGAAAATAGAAAATTAAGTTTACTAAAAATATGTACCTATTCATTTTAGTTTTTAATGTATGGTTAAACACATGAAATTCAACTGTCAGGCCGTTCGTAAATAACTCTAGTCTACTAAAGCGACGCTGTCTACCATTTCGACGAGATTTTTCGTTTGAGGTTAAAATACCAATTTCTAGTAAATTTAAAATGATCCAACATTATTTAGCAACCTTAGGGCCGATTTTTCAATCGCCAATTAAATTATATTCGAAGGATAAAATTGTCATTTTGACAGTAAATGTATGGAAAATATGTCAAAAAAATCTAACGAATGATAAATCAGACGTTATTCTGTAACTTTTACCGAATTTTTCCCATACCGACCTGTAACTGTCCCACTGCAGGCCAAAAGCGGCTACATTAATACGTCTCTTCTTCTGTTTCAGTCCAATGGAAAGAAAGCTAGGATATCAGCTGACCAACGGTTGGGAATCTTCAGCGTATTTTTCTTTAAATCGTCCAAAAATCTTAAGCTTCTCGTAAAAGGTCCTGCCACTGGCACCATACCTTATGTGCAAAGTATTGAACAAGACGGTGAGGAAATATGTACCAAACCTCAAACTGTAAGTGTCTTTAAAACCAATATTAATGTTCTAAGGGTTGCAAATATACCGTGTAAATTATTTATCTGTAGAATGAAGGTTGCAACGAGTAGAAATGCCGTTTGGTGCGACCAATTTCGTCTTTGGCGAATCACCAAGTTTCAATCAAAGGCGTAAATTATGATTTTATAATATCCGTTTTCGTGTCAAAGATAGTCACCGTTTAAAGGATTCTTGGAAACGGATTGATATGACTGACGGGTAACGTAGAAGAGTAGCTGAAACGATGGATGTCCTGTTCGGTACATACTTGTGATAAAGATTCCTTCTTTTTAGCCAAAGGATATGGTTAAAATTCCATACACTAAAAACCCAGAGGCAAAAGCAAGGAATTGTATAACAATGGGTTAACTAAACCAAACTAATGACATAAGAAGAATAAAACTAAGTATTATAATGTAGATAAACTAATGGGTACTAAAAAGACGTGTCTCTTCTTCTTCCCCTTATCTTATGGTTGATGAACAACCAGGTATCAGAGCGTTTAAACCGCCAGTAGGCCTTCGACATGGCTTTACACACCGATGAAAAATCTCTCAGGTGTGACGGTTTCCTCACGACTTTTTCCTTCACCGTTTTTAGCGATTGATAACTATTTTTTAATACGCACATGAATTCGAAAGGACATTGGTGCGTGCCGGGGTTTGAACTTGCGACCTTTGACTTGGCAGTCCAACGGTCATACCACTCGGCTCTCAGTGCTGTAAAGACACAGCACAGATAGCCGAAAGACGTGTCTGAAAACCGTGGACACGGTTTTCAGTGGCGTCCGTTGGATTTTCCGGAGTCATTCGTATACATTTCATTGCTGTTGACTCTGTGTATTTTTTAGCCATCTGCTTTAACCTTGCTTTTAAACTATTTCAGGGTTACTTTGACTCGTATATCCAAGGCGTCAGAGATACTGCAGAAATAAGCCTAACGGTGCCTGAAGGGTCTTGTGGCAGACGTAAAGTGGTGCATACAGAGTTGATTGTTAACGGACAGCCGACTAAGCCAGGTGATTGGCCCTGGCATGTAGCCCTGTTTAGGCTTGAAGGGTCCTTCGTAAAGTATATCTGTGGTGGAACATTATTGTCGAAGACTATAGTGTTAACAGGTAATATCAGAATCATAAAAGTTAACAGTGTGGTCTAATTTCGAAACTCAACCTGAGTAAAAATTTACTTCCAAGTTTAGAATTGTGTTGTGTGTAAGAAGTTTATTTAGCTTTTTATTGCAGCTGCCCATTGCGCGTCAATCAGAGGGGATCCGGTTATACCGAACTCTTTGAGCGTCGTCCTCGGCAAACACAACCTAATTGGCGGCGATATTGCACCGCAAGAAAGGGAGGTTTGTATTCAAATAATTTTATTTAAAATATTTTGTTGAAAAAGACCCTCAAATAATATATATTAAGGATACAGAGGAATTTTTCCTATACAATGTTATTTCTTCTATGAAAAGGTAGTCTCCTTTATAATAGTATTAATTAAATAAAGTCACGCCTGTTGCCGAGAGTGATCGGCAAAGACCACGTAGTTCATTTTCTATGATCCAGGCATACTTCTTCCGCTTCCATCTCAACCACTCAATAATATTAATAAAAAAATAAAAATACATTAATACTAGTAAAATCTTCGCTAATTATCAAAAAAACGCATGTTAAATCCCATAATCAAGTATGATTACGTCATAATGTTCCTTTTACATTACTCTTGTTGGTATAAAATAACAGTAAGTTTAATGTGAGTAACACTGACTGTAATTAAGCTAATCCTTCTCAAGTGCCACAGAATTTGAACTTAATTAAGTGCTAATAAAGATACTTTAATTATTATTTTTAACGTAACTTGAAACTACAGAACAATATATGATTTTATTATACACGTGTAAAACTTTACAATATAACAATAACAACTAAATAGCTTACAAACTAAAAGGGTAAAGGAAATTTAGTTCTAGGTAAAAAGTGTTTTTATTAAGTTATATCATTTTGTATTTTATATTACAGAAAAGACTTTTCATTACAATTATAAAAAATATCCATAACTTCCGTAAGAAAATATACATTCATAGTCATGTTTCCAAGAAGGGTGGGTAAAGTTCATGGATTTCCATTTGGTGAGATCCTTGCATTTCACCACATTCACTATCATTTTATTCTTCTTACTCGATGGTTTAGTTAGGTTATTCCTAACTAAGATTTCCACTCCGAAAATCTTAGTGAGGAATTACCTAACTAATCTTTAAAATAATAATAACATCATATTATTAAATTGTCCCACTGCTGGGCAAAGGCCTGTTTTAGAAGAAAGTACACGGTAACTCACTGCAGGCCAGTCTAGTTCAGTGTTTTGCATTAGTTTATTAATTTATAATGAAAATGATCCATTTTAAATTACTATTATATCATCCAGGTATTCGAAATAATAATCCACTCGGCGTTTAAAGTAAAATCCTTGGAGAACGATATAGCCTTACTGAAACTAAAGTCAGAAGCCATATTTGATGACTACGTACAGCCAGCTTGCTTATGGCATACCAATAACTACAAGAATCTACCATCGGGAGATGTTTATGGAACTGTAAGTAAGAGTTTATTAAGTCCAATATTTAGATCCCTAACTAGTTGATAACCTGTCAAAATTTTTATTAGATGATGTTGTGATGACTACAACAAAAATAATGACTTGATTACCGTTAAATAAACGAGAGAATAAGAATTTTTACATTACAAAAGAGTAACTTAAGTTGTAAGTTAATAATTGTCTATCAAAAATAGAGTGTCGAGTTTCATGATAAAAATGGAAGATTACTAGTTAAAAATATTGTCGTTTAGGATTTTAGTGGAAGCAGAAAACAACAAGTTTATATTTAGACTTTTTCATCCCCTTTTTCTCTCCGATTTGTACGTCTAGAGTTCTCGACAAATAATTAAGACCTATTGGTAATCTGTATAAATAGGTTGTCGGCTGGGGATTCAACCACCAAGACGTCTTATCAACAACTCTACAACAAATATACATTCCTATAGTGAGTGAGGCCACCTGTTTGAAGAGTAACCCAATATTCTTCTCGAAGAAGCTGAGTACCAATAAGTTTTGTGCTGGATACACTAATGGTAGGTTTTATCTGTACAAACTTATTTTTGTAGAATACTTTTTATGAAAAGTTTTGCTGCGTCTATCATTAGGTAAAAATTTCCAGGATCTTTCCTAGGGTCGAAGCTATATCCATACAAAATTTTATTTAAATTAATTTAGTGATTTCGTCGTAATGGGATTACAAACTGGTAGACAAATTAACCCAGTATAATTTGGATTCTGCTTTAACACAAATTGTATGTTCTTGCTTTTATAGTAGGTCCGAATTTCGGATATGATTTTAAACAACTATTATTATTTTATTATATAAGTTTTTTACAATTATTTACATTTTAAAACTAACATAAATTAAAAATAATACCTACACATAAAAATATAAAAATGAACAACTATTTGTAGATAATTCTCTAAAAAGAAAATTCTACAGGAACTTCAGCCTGCAACGGCGACAGTGGTGGTGCTCTGCAGGTCTTTGTGCCAGACACTCCTGGAGCGACTGGCAACGCGTCAGGCGCCTGGCACGTCCGTGGCATTGTCTCCCTCAGCCTCAGTCGGCTTGACGTAGCCATCTGTGACCCTTACCAGTACACCCTGTTTACTGACGTTAGCAAGTACAATGACTGGATTGCTGGTTATTTGGATTGATGCCTTAGTTACATAGACTAATTTATTAGTCACAATATTTTGATGTTTTCATTCTCTACACGAAATCTTATTTAGTAAAAACCTCGCTGAATGTTTGTATGTTATTAAATCTGTACTCTCTAAAGCAGTTAGCACAAATCTTTTATTGCTCATATTTCGCTGGACAATGTTAGTAAGTTTTGTATCAAGAGGCATTCGAATCAAATCGAAATATTTTATCAGTGGCGTCTAGAAAATCAATTTGAATGTGTAGTCATTTTCGCGCTCATATATTTCCTATCCCCATAATTCTCATCTCCAAGCATAAAAAGCCGCTAGATCTAACAACTTGATTTACTTAACACTTGTTTAAAGTTACACTTATTAATTCGACTATAAAATAAAAGCCGCCAACAAATCATAATGAACAACAATACCTACTTTATCATCTTCCTCACAGATGTCGCTTAAAACAAGCTTTAAAAAGAAAAAACTTGAGCTGAACCGATACATTTCCCGTTCAACTTTTAATATTCCGCCATTATTCTCGAGTCAAAATGGGGCCGAGTTTACTTAACAATCCACGCGTTTTGAAAAATGTTACAAGTTAAGATTAGAATGCTTTGTGCTTTATTAAAGGGCTTTTTTGGGTGTTTATATTGAATGATAAAGCTGTCTTAATCTTCACTATGGCTGAGAAACAGAACTAGTGGATTGGTTCAAGGTTAAGCAGCAGTTGCCACGGTCGGGTTTTGGGGGTCATATTTTGTTTATTGAGACTCCCTCGTGCCACGGACAGCACGTTAAGCTATCGTCCCTGGGCATAGATGTAGTATTACTTATTTAATAATAAAAAATAAAAATAATAATAAAAAATTATTTATTTCTCACCATCTTAATGACCCGGCTGATCATTTTTGATCACCATGGGTAGTTAAAAACCATGAATTTAGATGTTCTACAATCATAACCCACAGCTATAACAATAAATATAATTTAGTGGATATTAAAATTAAATCCTAAAGAAATTATTTCTTCATTTATTTTGGTACGATACCTCAAATTATACCGAAAAGATATTTAAATAATAAAATACCCTATAAAATATAAAACAACAGTAGACAAAAGCGAATAGCACGATTAAAATAGAGACGATTACTTAAAACCATTTGCTATTAAAATTATGTTAGGCGTTCGTCAATATTTTGTAATTAATGCATGAGCAATGGCATTAAACTATAAGCTTATTAATAGCGTTGTTTCAAATAATTAATAAACCAAATATTGTTGTAATAAAGTTTTATATAATCTCTTGTTTCTCTACAAGATGGGCTTAACATAAATTAAACGAATATCATACTAATTATTATACAGTTTGTAAGTGTATTTGTAACCCCTTCCCGATCAAACGGCTGGATCTATTTTGATAAAATTTGGTATGAAGGCAGCTGACACCCTGGAAAAACATATATACTACTTTTTATCCCGAAAAAATGCAGCGGATAATACAGCGGGGCGCAGCTAGTTATCTAATATTGTAGTCTAGTAAGTTTCAGTATGATGGAGAATTTTTAGCTGAATTATTTATTATCCGAGTGGTATGACCGTTGGACTGCCAAGGCAAAAGATCTCTAGTTTAAACCCCGGCACGCACCAATATCTTTTCGAATTACGTGCTTACTTTATCAGTTACTAAAAATGGTGAAGGAAAACGTCGTGACGAAACCGGCACACCAGAAAGATTTTTCGACGGTGTGTAAATTCTGACACCAAGTTTTTCATCAACCATACCATAAGAAGAAGAACCTGAATTATTTCATTACAAACTGAAATGATTACTATTAGGCTCGCCTGCAAATATGTTGAAGCAGTGATTTTAGTTGTGGTTTGATTACAGTCAGCGACATAGTCATTGGACCGATAACCTCACTTGCCAGCCTAATTGTAGAAGCGGTGATCGATTGATAGTTCAAGTACAATGTATGGCGACAGTACAGGTTTCGACGGCTGATTGTTACACCGAAGTGTAAACAAAATAGGAGCTTACACATTACAACTGATTGGTAGATGGATTTAAATCTGGTTTAGAATAACCGGATGTTGCATTTAATAAGTAACCATTAAAATGCCGTTGCCATCAATTAAAATAATCGCCAAATAAGGCAAACGTATTAAAATTTATTGAGATTTGAGAGTCTACATCCACACTTTAGCTTATCATAACTCTGATAATTAGGTGGCGAAAATAACATTGGTCTATTAAACTTGCTGCAAAACTATATTATTTCGATTAATATTAAAATTGCTTCTCTTTTCCGCAAAATAGACGAATACAAACTGCAAAATGATGTCCATATGCAAATTAAACGCTGAATGCTGTCAAAGTATTCTTACAAAGAATTAACATTATTTTTTCTCACATTAGTTTGCTTTGTTGTTACATAATGTAACTCATTGTAAATTCACTATATTGTACCTCAAATTATTTAAAAGAGTGACCTTTGGAGTTTCTTGCCGGTTCTTCTCCATAGGAATGACATTTTTGGAACCGTGCAACTAGCATCTTAACGTTTCATAAGCGCCTGTAATTGGTTTACATGAAATAAAAACAATTTGAATTTGAATTTTTATTTCTGCCACAATCGTCCCTTTGCAGGGCACACCCTCCTTTTCTTTTGTCCATTCCTCCCTGTTGTGAGCTGCAATTGTTCATATCGGAGTCAAGTTCGTCCCGCCATCTCCTTCTGGGCCAGCCGCGATGCCTGATAATTTTGAATAAAATAATTTACTGTATTTAACTGTAACTGACTGTTTCAGTGTAACAGCGGCCCATATCACACTCTACGGTCCGGAGTAGTGCGATGACACATGCACTATGAATTAGCCAAATCCCTTGCATGCGACATCCTTAATCGGCGTCCCGATAATCGATATGTAGTGTACGGATTAGCTCAATTTCCCCCCTACTTGAAATTAAACCTTAGTGCCCTAAATTTAAAGTGAAAGATCCAGTGACGTGCGACATAGTTGAGTATATTTGAGGAATGTAAACAGGGTTATCAAGATAATTTTATGTTACATTGTCTACCTTTATATTGTGGGGGTTTCACGTGAGATTTTATTTTCAAATCACGACTATAATACCCAACCTAAATAAATACAACCTCTTACCTGCAGAAGCTGTTTCATGTTAGCACAAGCTAATTCTCAGTCCGGGATAAGCATCAATTAAATAATATTTAAATTTAACCCTATTCATTATATTAAGTTAAAAAAAAAAACCCAAATTTTATGCCTTTTTATTTTTCTGGCTTTTAGGCATATTAAGATTCTTCAAAACGGTAGCATGTGTAAGATCAATACAAAACCTCTATTGCGAATTATTATAATGAGAAAGTTGCTTTACATCTTCCCAGCTTCCTCGCACCTAATGTTATGGAGTCTGCCTTGTGCACACTATTGCAAATGCATGAATTAGAATCGACTTTCTATAAACGTTTATCATCTTCTACAAAAATACCATTAAAACCCATCATATAATCTTCATTAAACGCGCAGACCCGTCTAGATTTAGTACCTACGTTTAAACCAGCACCTTCATAAATATTGGTGAAGAGATTAAGTCTCTATGAAAGGCTCGTGACGTCATTGGTTCCTGATATGACCGACGCATGCACGTTCGAACCTGCTCGCCTGTATTGTGTGATTAATTAATTTGCCGTCGTTCACTGTACGTTGATGAGATTTGGTCGAGTTTGTATAGAGACCTGTATTCTGTAGGCAGACGTAAAGTACGTTTCGCCAGTTATGTTAGATCGCTTTTAAGGGGACGAGCCTATTGTCGGTAACGGCCGAAAATCAAAATCCAAACTACTGCCGGGACTTGGAGAAGCCTGATAACAAGTCACCCAAACAAAATGTTGAACTCAGGATTTGCCGGTTGGACCGTTGTCTAAAGGCTGCAAACACAGATGATGAAGACAGATTCCTTCACACAAATAGTCCAGTGGAATGGTAATCTGGACAGTGACATCTAGCACAGGACCAACTGCCCAATCACCACCGACATCCCAGACAGGTCCCAGTGTGAAAATAAATCGAAACCGACGAAGAAATCGAGTAAGTCGACTGTATTTCGAAATAATTCCTACTACGGGCGGCAAAATCAACCAACCGCAACGGGAGACTATACTGACATAAAACATGGCTACTTCATCAGTCTCGGATGGAGACAACAGGCTATAATTATACACGTGTCCATGTAGCTTAGAAATTCATGTCCGAAGTCTGGAAACATAAAGTATTATTTATCGATATTATTGTTCATACGGTTGAGATTATAGTTGACCCGCCACGGTGAACAATTTTTTTTTTTTTTTAAAACGTCGCCCCACACTAGGAATTTCTCCTGTATCGTGGGTGCGTTTTCACAAACATGAAATATCACATACATTGAACCCGCAACCCTTTGCGCAGCAGTCCAATCGCTTAGCCACTGCGCCAATCGGGTCGTCAAATTCGTTCGTCGTTGTTACTTGAATAATTATGTAGAACAAGATCGTGAAAATGTCAACAGAAAATGACAACAATATAGATATTGAAATGTTTTTGAATTTTGATAAAATGTAGGGTCCCTAGAAATGGAAATAACATAGAACGAAGAACCTGGTGTAAATTGTAGGAAATATACAAATGAACATCAAAATACGAGGACATAATTATGGCCATTTTCGTAATGATATAATATTTAGAAATATAAATATATTTCGACGACTGATTGGCGCAGTGACTAAGCAATTGGACTGCTGCGCTAAGGGTTGCAGGTTCGGTTCTCGCTCGGGACAAAAATTTGTGCGATCCGCAGATGTTTGTCCCGAGTCTGGGTGTTTGTGTATGATTGTGATATTTCATGTTTGTGAAACGCACCCACAATACAGGAGAAATAACTAGAGTGGGGCGATGTATTAAAAAAAAATCTTATTTTGAACAAAATCAAACCAAAAATATATTGAAATACAAAATTTATTTATTAAAATATTATGTACAAAGTCTTGTTTTATTGATCACTTTTTGACATAGTATTACATATTACATTTTATAGTACCTACTATTAACATATATTTTTGAGTTGAAGCATCTTTAGGAACCCAGCCTATGACCTAACTAAAATACCTTTAGGAATTTGATTAAAATTTAAAATGATTGAGGTTTTAATTACGCACAGATAGTTATCAAATTATTACAATTCAGACTAAAGGTCACAGCACAAATACCAACTCGGAAAAGGATCGTCAACGTATCAACTCGAGCCGTGCAGTATTCTTTGTATGAAACTCCCTACTGTAACGCACACTAATCGGATTCGTAACGTAATCGTCTCGCCTCGGGTTGACGCCTGTTTGACTGCGAGGCAAAAGGCGATACGGTGACGATCCTCTTCCGAGTTGATATGTGTGCTGTGACCTTAACTTTGTAATTTTCATTCATTCCCATTGATCGTGGTCATGAGAAGTTCTAATGTAATTATAATCTGTGTGCGAATGAAATCCTGAAAATATCTTAACCATGCTAATATAAGCGAAAGTTAAAAAATTTAGGAGTATTTTAGTTTGAGAAAACTATAGATTGATGCAGAAGCAAATTGTATTATATAAATAGTTTTTACTCTAGATAAAGAGCAACATTGACTCTTATGATCCCGTTATCACAAAAAACCTCCATTTTATCACTGACACTGAGTTGTCATTTTCTAAAAATATTTTAAACTTAAAAACTAATTTTCTAATATCTCAATGACAAACCCACATCTATTAAAAACCCTAACATCAGGAAAATATAAGCCAGATGTTTTAATACTAGATTCTTAGGCCTTACCAGTAAACGTTGCAAAGACGAATAGTTAGACATCGATTTCTATCTTTCTGTCATCTGTCATTTAACATTGGAATAAAGAAGACAAAGAATAGTTTATCCCTCAGAATACAGAACAAACCAGAAGCCGTGAACGCACACAAAAATGACACCACACCAATTACGCCGAAGTAGGGTATTTGAACGATTTGACATTTAGTTCACAAAGATCGCGCGCATCGCTGGAACGTTTTACACGCTGCACATTTAATTCAATTATGCCGAGCTGAGTAATGCAAATGTGCAAAACTGCGGACGGAATTATACAAAAATATGTTAGGATTATATTTAATTTGTAAATTTCACATAAATATGTCCTTTTATTTAAATATTGAATAATTTTAATTGTAGTGATTGTTAAATAAAACCAAGCGTCCATTTTGTCAGTGTTGCAAGTATTTGGTTGAGATTTTACCCCACGATTTTTTTATTAACTCATTTTTGCACAAATTTCTAAAAGGAGAACGAACTATGTTTTTGTGTGCGTTAGGTGTTGAGTTTGATTACCAGTTTGAGCAGTGTCATTGGATAGCAATACGGAGTCTAGAATTGTATCTAGTCCATGCTAATAGGCTCGCCCCCTATTACACGACTGTACTTCGTGTAATAGGGGGCGAGCCTATGCCACATTGTATGCATTTAATGTATTGACCTCACCTAGATTTTTTTGTCCTATTGGTCCCAGGACCTATAACATAAATTACGAAATGAGGGTATACAATATACCTAATGCCTTTTAGAAATACAGTTTATAAGAATACCCATTCGAGAAAAATACAGGCGTAATGTCATATCATGTTTATTGGTAGAATTTAAAACTATTGCATTATAATATATCTTTTTTAAATAAATATATATATAACCTCTTATAGAAATCATAAAATAACAATACCCAAAACATCGTCATTTACCCCAGAAGTAGTAACTGCCATTCCTAACCTAGCAACATTAAGCGGGTGTAAAGTGGCGGCAGGGGGGAGCGTACGTATTGTTGATGGACACAGTGCACGTAAAGGAAAAATGGCTGAACGCGGGGCCTGTGGTTTATCCATAGAACTGTTACACAACTTTTATTGGTAATGAATAGCCATAAAAGTCTTTTCTTCCTAAATATGAGTAGATACAGTGTTAACAGATACGTTGGAGATACCAGGCTTGACCTGGTTAGCGTTTGTGTCTTCTCTCTCCTTCGGTCTCCTCTTGGGGCCCAAGAGCAGTTTCTGGAGCTGACAGGCTGGAGCCTCGACGAAGAGATAGAGTGGGAGAGCGAAGAGATACGTTGTACTCACTATACCGGCGTATAACATTATCTGGAATTATAATAAAACTTTAATAATAAAGATTGACGACCTGTTGAAGACCTGTCACCACATGCAGCGCCCACTGACGAGCTAACGCACGGATCAGCCATCACCCCGTTCGCCATATTTGTGGGAAGGGTGAGACCCGACCGGTCACGAATGAATAAATTACATTAGTTACACGGAGACAAGTTGTTTGTATATTTCCTGAATGACGACAAAAGTAATGCAGCAGTTACTAAGATTGTTAAAATTGATAGTAAGTAAAGCTCCATAAATCCTTTATGACAAGACTTTAAAAATGAACATGACAATCGTGGTTTAGCAGTAAACGACGAAGGCAAATAATGAAATAAAAATGAAAAAAACAAATAAAGAGAAATGATAACATCATTGTACGATCATTTCAGTTATGAGGCTGACGAAGGAACAAAGAGACTGGCTCGAACAAAAATAATGCCTAGCTGTTGATTAAGTTGTGCTCTTCATAATGATGGCCAATTCTTAGTTAGGTTATTAAGAAGGATGGTATGAATAAACCCTTTTTCATCTGTGTGACTTAACACTATTATAAGCAGCTCCATTTTGTCTATACTTCATCATCAGCCGGAAGACGTCCACTGTTGGACAAAGGCCTCCCCCTTATAGAGGGGGGTTGCCATAAACCCCACGCTTGGCAAGCGGCTTGGGGATCGCAGTGTTGGTGGTCAAGTTAAAAAAGACGCTGCTGCCCATCTTCTGGTTTTTTCCCTTAATCGCCTCTTACGACACCCACGGGAGGAAAGAGGGTGGTCAATTCTAGGCCGGATACCACACGGCGCGGTCTATACTTACAGCAGTATAATCAGTAGCGTAGAATGATCTCCTCATTTGTCCTCCGTACGTCCTCAGAATTGTGGCGTGTAGCAACATAGCGCAGTATGACATTCTCCCTAGTGGCTGCAGAGGTCCCCATTCTACGGCGTTGACGTAGATCCCTAGAGAAAAGCAGTTCATTGTAATACAAGTTAGAAAATGATCATAATTTTTTGTGTGAAGCTTTACTGTGAAAGGATATAATGTTCTCCTGACCGAATTTCGGTCACGGCGGCCAGTCTCATCTAAGACTAGCGAACTACGTAGTAGATATTATAGTGCACAAGTATGCGCTCAAACACAGCGGCACTCCCTATTCCCCCACTCTCATAGTCCGATGGGACGGTAGATAGACACGACCGGAGAGATCAGGCGCAGGACCAGCAGTTTAACGTGCCTTCCGAAGCCAGGAGGGGTCTCAACATGTGAAAACGGTCACCCATCGCAAGACTGACCGCGGTGGTCTCTTTGGCGAGCGTGAAGTCTTGGGTCCTTCCATTTTCACAAAGACATGATTTGTGGCCGGTTAATAGCAATAGGCTTTTCGCACTACTTTGGGACCTATAATATAACTGGCAATATGCGTGTTTAATGCCTCTCTTCTTGCCTTTTCTTATGTTAATAGTTTTTTTTTAAAGAAAACGTCGTCCCGATCTAGGAACTTCTTGAGTGTGTTTCACAAATATGTATTATCACACACACAAACCGTCGCCAATCGCACAATAATGTTGGTCCCGTACCCGTGGGAAACGCACCCGTTACACTTAGCGCAGCAGTCCAATTGCTTAGCCACTGCGCCAATCAGGTCGTTAAAATTAATTGATATTTAAACTTTAAGCACAAGAGTGACTTCATCAAATTGCATGCATTTCGACTTACTGTTGCACTTATAGAAGTATCCCACGATGAATATACAGATGCATAGAGCGAAGAAGTTTTGGTTAAGCGCGTTGAACACTGCTGCTTCGAAGGCTGAGGCTTCACGGTGGTGGAGGTCCCATCCCATGAGGACAGTGCCCAAAGCTATGGGGATGGATACCAAGTTGAGGAATCTCATGATCTGGAATTCGGAAAAAAAGATCTTTTGAAATTCTTATAGTCTTTGGCAGAGAGCTGCCACTTCTAGAACCTTAAACTAGGTACATCAAAACGAAAAATGAGTGTAAAAAAAATGTTTATAAGGTCGTGTACAAATCTGACAAAATACAACGCGAGCTACACATTTGCTGCACACGTGTATTTCATGTTTGCGCGCTGCCACTGCACCAGCCGTGCACCGCCCACGCGCAAGCCTTAACACTATCTCCAAATTATTTCAATATTGTGTTTTTTGGGAGGAACGAACTAAGATCAAAAGATTGACAGCATTTTTTTTTCAATAAAACTGAGTCATGTTTCCTTTAAATCAATATTAGTTGTGCATATATGTAAACGTTGCCTCACACTAGATTTTTCTCCTGTATCGGGTGCGTTTCACAAAATACCCAGATTCGAGACAAACATCTGCGGATCACACCATTTTTTGTGCCGTGCGGGAATCGGACCCGTACGTGCGCAGCAATCCATTCGCGTAGCCACTGCGCCCATCAGGTCGTCAGAACTGAAGTTTGAAGAAATGAATCAACTTACCAAAGAATCTGCTATATCCCATTTCTTCTGTTGTGCCTTATGATAGAAGTAAGCTGTAAGCACTCCAAGATGATATCCAGCCCAATTGCCTTGAGCCGACACATACGCGTGGTAAAACGTGTCATTGTATCCGAATATGTCTCTTATCGACCTGAGAACAAGGTTCAAAATTAAAAGGCATAAAGTAGGTTTCTTAAGACGTTTCTAGTTTGTTTTCGAATGGAGTTATAAGGGTATTTTGGATATCGTTCGAAGTCACGTGCTAAAATAATGAGTGTCACGATTTCTATTATGGTGTACGTTTGTACATCGAGTTTCAAGTACTGTGTGCACTGCGCGAAATAGTTGGGTTTCTTGAAGTGCGAGGAAACCTATTCATTCGTAGTTTTGTTGGATAAATAGTAAATATGTGTAAAGAGCTAGAACTTTCGCTATTTTCGTGGAGATTTTTTGGACAAACATCAAAAAAGCTTCAACGCAAAGATTTTTTAGATTGTGCGTATGTATATGTGTCCTTGTGAGTATTTAGACATTTTTCTTCGATATGTATAGTTGGTGAACGACCTGGTGACAGATTTTACACCGACTGTAGGCCTCTGACATGGCTTTACACAGTGTTTAAAAATCTCTCAGGTGTACCGGCTTCCTCACAATGTTTTCCTTCAGCGTTTTTAGCAACTGATAACTAATTTATAGTACGCTTATGAATTCGAAAAGACATTAATGCGTGCTGGGGCTATCACTGCTATAAACATTAATAAGGCATCTTAAGAAACTATTTTTGTTAGTAATATCTCATCAGATCCTTTTCTTTTATCCTCTAGTTCAATTTCTTCTATATATTTGATCTCTAGTCACAATCAAAAAAATAATCGGACGATTTTATTGCAAATTCACAGTTTTTTTTTTCAACGATGCCTTTTCGCCAGGCCTTAGTATCTAGTGAGAGAAATCATCAACCAGCCGTGACAACCTTGTCCCAATTTTCCAACGTTACCTCAAATGTCTTAATTCTGAGCTATTTAATTGTTCGTTCTAGTTTTCTTAAGAGCAAAATAAGACTACAATCTAATGGAGGCTTCTCAGTGTGTAATACAACGCGCTACGTCGAGCCGAGCGAAGCGCCGTGGGAAATGGTTGCTCGATGGCTCTTGCTCGCTCGTGGTACCTATTTGCTGGCTCGTTGTAATACGCGCGGTATAAAACCACCATTGTGCATGATGAAATGATGAACAATAAAATACTAGCTTACAATCATGTTAATGTTATGAAAAAACGTCGTCCTATACTAAGTTTTTATCCTATAACATGGGTGCGTTTCACAAACACATGATGAGATACACTAAGGGTATCGAACCCGTAACCCTTAGCTCAGCAGTCCAATCGCTTAGCCACTGCATCAATCATCTAACCAAACAATTTCCTCACCTTTTATACATATATCCCGACCATATTCGGTCACAGCGACTTGGATTTTTTTTCCTCACTTTAATTATTTACTATCAATACTTACTCAGGGAATATGCTAACTCTAATCGGCAAGAGATTCATGAAGTAGCTCTGAAGGAACGGTATCAGGAGACTGATGATCATGACTGCTGTGAGCACTGGAACTCCACTCCTGGGCCACCTCCAGATGATGAGCAGAATCACCAGGGTAATGAGGAACAGTTGAGTGTCAGTGCCCAAGTACCTGAAACACACAGAGAATTAGAACTAGTATTAAGTATATCGGGAACGGGAAGACCTCGGCGAACATACTTGGACCAGTTCGGAGATGTTCTACAAAAGGGTCAAGTGAGGAGTACCCTTAACCAACGAGCGTGTATGAGGAATGTGATGCGAGTGAATGAGGCGAAAGAAGTATTTAAGATCGTAGCAAATCGAAATCCGTGGTCTCTTTCTACCCCTCTGGGAAATAGGCGTGACTTTATGTATGAATGTATTACCTAAATATAAAGATATTCTCTTTTTATGGATAATCTTACTTTAGAACAGCAAGTAATTAAAAATATAGAATGTAGGTACCTCTTAAATAAGTAATCACACAAAAACGGCTGAGAGGAAAAATATAAAAAAAAGATCCCGACGAATTGAGAACCTCCTCCTTTTTTTGAAGTCTGTTAAAAATAGCACACGGGTTTCTCAAAACGCATCGGTTATAAGTAAGAGGACTTGTAGGGTAAGAAAAAGACGGTTAAAATATTCACGTGAACGAATCTAGTTAATAATATTGATGCGATAATATTGAGAAGGCTATTTTGGTAATATCTCACCAAAATAGCCTTCTCAATATTATCGTCGTCCAAGATAGAGCCTTGTTTTGAAGGCAAAGCTCACTTCAGGTAATCTGGAGTTAAACCTTAGTACAACTAAAGATTAATCTTTTCTACTATCCAAATGCATCTGAAGGCATACCGAGCAACATGCATATACTACGCTGACATAAGATCTTTATCCTCAGTAACTTTCTTACGCAAAACCAAGACAAATGGTAAGCTAGAACCTTTTTTATTATTTTTACCCAGTTTACCTGTCATTTTTCATTATTACCAACTCTTTGAAGGCTAAAACACTTTCCATAGATCTCTACTGACCTCAAAACGCTGCTTATTTGTTTTTCATACGAAATTACGCCAAATATTTGAGATAACACATAATCTTCATCTGCAGTTACTGCAAATTGAGTCTTATTGCGTAAACGTTAAGGTTTATTTTTGAGGTGCGGTTGTCAACATTATTTAGTGTAAATATTGCCTTAAATAAGTTTGGGACTCGGTTTTAGGAGCTGTAATTAAAGTTGAGAAATTTTGTGAAAAAGGGCCGCTTGATTTGCTAAGAGCTTCAAGTTGTAATAAAGTAATGACTGTAGCCTTGACATAGATGGTAAGGCTGCTATCACACTGGCGAGCGCGCAGAGGAGGCACTACGCTCTGTCTGCGCACTCTCTTTGCTATGAACAATGTGTGAATAATGTAAGATTTTTTTTTCTCTATAATGTTCTCCTGACCGAATTTCGGTCACGGCGACTTCTCTCCGAGCGAAGACTAACCAGCTACGCAGGAGATAATTATTATAGTGCACAAGTATGCGCGTAAACATAGGTGCGCTTCCTATTCCCTCACTCTCATAGTCCGATAGGACGGTAGGCTGACTTGCCCGGTGAGAAATCAGGCGCAGGACCAACGGCTTAATGTGCCTTCCGAAGCACGGAAACGACACGGTTTTTTCTCTATAACATATGTCTGATAGTTTAAGTATCTCACGCGGCCTACCCAAATGTCCTGCAGATGGTACGAGACGGGGCGTCTGTCAGAACAGGTCAAGCCTCAACGCAAGCCTGTTTTGATTTTGTTAAAAAGTTATTTCTTAAAAAAAGCCATCTCGGGCGTCCTACATTGTACACCAACGTTACGTTTGTCTGGACTTGAAAAGAGACATTGACCCCTGAGTTTGTTTCAGCATTTCTACTTAGAGGTAGTCAGGAAATGCCGACGCCATCTAGCTTCTGTATTGAAATCTGACGTGTGACAGTGTTTGTGGCAACCTATTTACAGAAATATATCATGTATTCATTTAAAATCGCCAGTGTGATAGCAGCCTAAGTGGTGACGATATTATTCTGTTTACTCTAAATGGCGATTGTGTTCAAACTGGAGTGGAACTGAGCTACAATATTGAACTATATTGTTGTGTATCGATACAGAAAATAACCTTGATATACTTGAGAATTCAATTCTGAATTATCATTGAGCTTATGCCTTTTAATACAATTTTACAACTGATCGTGTGAATAGTTTGATAAATGATACCTGATTTTTATTTTGCAAATAGGTTTACAAGAAACACTTTTACACGTCATTCTTTTTTAAAAACTAGATAGCGTCGGCATTTCCTAATTGACTACCTCTGAGAAGAAACTTAGGGGTCAATGTCTCTTTTAAAGTCCAGATAAGTTCAGTTTTATGTAAAAAACAGGTCTGAGATGTGGTCTGTCGAAGAAAACAGCGAGTTTGAATTATCATTATACACAGCCCTCCATTAACTTCTCTCCGTCTTCTACTAACTTTGCCAGGAATTTGGTTAGGTTAGGTTAGTATGATGGGTAAAGGATTTTAAAAATGACGATGTAATTTTAAAATCTATCATTAGTTAGGTAATTTAATCGATGATAGTAAACTACCATTGCAATCTCCAAGTAACAATGAATTCACGATGATTTTAAATTAAAGGTTTTCTGCATTAATATTTGATCGAATTATAGTCCAAAGATTAAGTAATTACTAATTACCACGCAACACAACACAGACTAGTCGGAATCATAATTCATGTTTAAATTTCTTCGTAAAATTTCGGAAGATATTCATCAACTGTAAGACTAGGTGGCTGCACAAATTGTTACTTAACCAACTGTGGTTTCTAGTAAATACTAGTGGATCTGATTAGACTGTGTACTGGAATGAGAATGACAGGCTAAAGCTGGAAGGTGGACAGAAAACTTGCCACATTGAAGCAGGTAGCAAATATCGTTAGTAATTTTAGATAGTACTTGTATGGTACTTGGAAGTTAGCTGGATCCATACTATCCATACTTCATACTAATATTATAAATTTGAAAGTAACTCTGTCTGTCTGTCTGTCTGTGACACCTTTACAACTAAACCGCTGGACAGATTTTGATGACGGCCAAGAAAGGACATTGGCAACTTTTTTTAAATTCAACCCTCTAATGGGTTTAAATAGGGGTAAACGCGGGCACAGCCGCGGGCAAATGTGAGATCAAACCTAGTTTGCCGTTCAGTGAGACAGTTTCAGGGTAACATAACATAACATCACGCGTGTATTCCCCGAAGGGGTAGGCAGAGGTGAACATATAGTACACCCACATTTCGCCAGTTATGTTGTAAGTCCCAATGTAATAGGGGGCGAGCCTGTTGCCATCAACCGGGCACAAATCCAGACTCCGTGCTGCTGCTGAGAATTACCTAATGGAAAACTCAGTAACACTTTGCCCGACCCGGGATTTGAACCCAGGACCTCTTGCTCAGCAGTCGCGCTTAGCGACCACTAGACAAACGAGGCAGTCAGTTTCAGGGTGCCATTATTTTTTTCAGTTTCATATGAACTTTTCTTTTTGTTCTTCGAAAATGGTGAAATGAAACAATACAATTAGAAGGGTTATATTAGAAATAGTACACCCACATTTTACCAGTTATGTCATAGGGCCTAATGTAATAGGGCCCGAGCCTATTGCCATTAACCGAGAAAATAGAAAAAAAAACGTAATTAACTCCTCATCAAGGTTAATAATACCATAAAAGATTATCTATTTTCCGTTTCTCATCAAGCAATTGCATCAAAACTCACAATTTCACAGGCAATGCTAACAAATTGCGATATTCAGCGATCACGCGTCTCTGATCACCCTAATTGGTTTCCTTTTCCTTTGCGCTTAATTGTTGGATTGAAATGTTAATGTTTTATCATTGTATGAGTTTAATGACCGGGTAATTGATTTATATACGGGTTATAGGTCCTGGGTTCGAATCCCGGGTCGGGCAAAGTGTCACTAAGATTTTCCATTGGGTAATTCTCAGTAGCAGCACGGAGTCTGGATTTGTGCCTGGTTGATGGCAATAGGCTCGCCCCCTATCACATTGGGACCTATAACAAGACTGGTGAGATGAAGGTGTTACTATACACCTCTGCCTACCCCTTCGAGGAATACGGGCGTGATGTTATGTATGTTATGTTATTGATTTTGTAGTGTGATTACACAGTTTACGCAATTGGATATTAAACATAATTATTACACCAGCAATCAATTGACATATTTTTTATGAGCTGTCAAAACCCGATTCCACCATATAGTTTTGAATGGAAATGGAACCTATGACGTTACAATTTTGCCAACACAATTGACTTTTGGTGTCATTTTAGCATGTTGCCCATGCTAAGCTTGAATCTAAATTGATAAAGGAAATTTGAAAAAGGGGGCACGAGCGGGACTTAATCCCGCGACCTTCGCCATACCATAGCGCAGCTCTGCCAACTGAGCTATCGTGTCGCTGCTCGCACCCAACAAATTTCAAGTTCCCTTTTAGTATTCACGTCTTAAGTGTGACGTCAGGTATTGACTGACTATTGATTGATTTTTCTTTTTCATGATTTATACTGACACTTTAAGAATCAAATAGAATAGAATAACATTTACTCAGTGACTGTAGAAATAAGGTTACAAGTCTAAAAAGATAACGTAATAAAAATACCAGCATAGCACTAATAAAACAGGAGTGTGCTGTTAGCAAACCCTGTCAGAAGGGCTAAAAGATAAGCATAACATCACGGCTGTATTCCCCGAAGGAGTAGGCAGAAGTTAAAGTACCTTTAGTACACCCACATTTCGCCAGTTATGTTACAGGTTTCAATGTAATAGGGGGCGAACCTATTGCCATAACCGGGCACAAATCCAATTCCGTGCTGCTACTGAGAATTACCTAATGGTAAAAGCCAATAACTCTTTGAAAAAAAGGTTTAAACCTCAGCGTAATTCTGAGTGTGTAAAACTTAATGCTAATTTTAAGTTGGGACACAGAAATTTGATTGTATCTCTCACCACAGAGCAATTAATATTTATATTTAAATTAATTGAATTCCTAATTTAGATTTGGATTTAAAAAAGTAATTGTTTTCGACATTCTCATCACATTTTATGATGTTGGGTTTAAGTCATTATTGTCAAGATTGCGATTAACATCAAATATGAAATGAGAATGCATGTTAGGTTTTTATTTTTAAACATAAATTTATGACGGTGCATTTTTTATATTCTTTGTAAAAGTAAGGTCAGTCTTCTTTTAATACCTAAACTTAAATAAGCCCCTTTTTATAGCACATAATAAAATACATACTTCTTATCGTATGGTTGATGAACAACCTGGTGTCAGAGCTTAAACCGCCTGTAGGCCACTGACATGGCTTTACACACCGTTGAAAAATCACTCAGGTGTGCCGGTTTCCTCACGATGTTTTCCTTTACCGATTTAGCAACTAATAACTTATTTATAATACGCACATGATTTCAAAAAGACTTTGGTGCGTTTCGGTTGAACTTGCGACATCACCCGGCTATCAGTGCTAAATAGGATCGTAGCTAATAGAAATCCTTGGTCCTTATTATCCATCTGGGAAACCAGTGTAACTTTAGGTACCTATAGATATGTAAAATCTACTCACCAAGCTTGAGGAAGACAAAGATGCTCGAACGGGAACAGATTCGGGCTAAGAATCACTAGCTGCCACCAGTTCATGCGGCACATGTCCCGTTCTCTCTTCACAACGGCGTCCCACATAGGACCGGATCCCAAATGGGGGACCCAAGTCATCGCGAGGCCCATCACCACTAACACCGCTGGCATCAACCTGAAAAAAATGGTCATTTAGTCTGGAAATAATTATAATGTAAATTAATCTTGTAGACTGCATCGTTGGTCTAAAACTCGCTTTTCATAATTGCTAAGCTTAAGTTCCCATGGCCCTGGTTTCTATACTTGGGTCATGTAAAATGTTATAGAGTTTTGCCTATTAGGTCTACACTAGGAAAGGTCTAGGCACGTTAAGCCGTTGGTCCTGCGCCTGATCTCTCTCCGGTCGTGTCGGTCTGCCGTCCCATCGGACTATGAGAATGAGGGAATAGGGAGTGCACCTGTGTCTGCGCGCATACTTGTGCACTATAATGGTCCTGCGCCTGATCTCTCTCCGGTCGTGTCGGTCTGCCGTCCCATTGGACTATGAGAATGAGGGAATAGGGAGTGCACCTGTGTCTGCGCGCATACTTGTGCACTATAATATCTCCTGCGAAGTTGGCTAGTCTCAGCTGAGACAGGCCACCGTGACCGAAATTCGGTCAGGAGGACATTATTATTAGGAAAGGTCCGTGAAATGCCGAGCCAGCACATCCCCATTTCATCCCGTAGGTGTCGCAGGAGACAACCAAGGGAAATGATGAAACCAAAAAGATGGGCAGCAGCGTCTTCTGTTACTTTACCACCAATACTGCAATCCCCAAGCCGCTTTCCAAGAGTGGGGATTATGGTAACACCCCTCGTTAAATGGAGGAAACCTTTGTTCAACAGTGGACGTCGTCCGGCTGATGATGAGGAACACGTAATCTGAATTTTACCACAATTAATCTCAATGAGCTCAACCCTTATTAAATTACCTAAAACATCCGGTAAACGCGTTTGAGTACTTAAATATGCATTTCTGGGTTTTCCTCAAAGATTTATCGTGTTTTTATTTTATTTGCGTCCTAAGTTTAACAGACCATATTTAAAACATACAATACCAAGGGTCTGATCCTAAATATAAATGTTACATGACAATGACATTATGCATCCTAATTTAGGATGCAATTTTAAATAACAATCCTAATGGTTAAGGAAAAAAAATATGATTAATGTTTAATGTAATGTTCCAAGGTACGTGTGACGATTGCGATTAAGCGTACAATGCACGGAACTGAGGAGTCAGTTTACCAACGTCCCTAGTCATGGTAATACCATTACTTTTACCACATAATATCACGCTTGTATTCCCCTAAGGGATAGGCAGAGGTACACATATTATAGGACTTCCACTTTTCATCAGTTTTGTTATAGGTCTCAATGTAATAGGGGGCGAGCCTATTGCTATCAACCGGGCACAAATCCAGACTCCGTGCGGCCACTGAGAATTACCTAATGTAAAAACCTAGTAAAAATTTGCTCGTCCCAAATTTCAACTTAAGACCTCATGCTCAGGCTTCGCTGTTAGCGGCCACTAAACCAACGCGGCAGTCATACCACAATATTAGCTATGTCAATGTATAGTTCATGCTGACATGATAGAAGATGGAAATATACACCGTGATCATGCATAGCAACTAATGATCATTTCTTGTCATTTGAGAAGAGGCTTCTTGCCTTCTATAGAATAGTTTCAGAATCACCTATAACTGCATCATCTTCTTCTTTTTGAGTCGACCGTACTCTTGTATTTTAGTGCCCAGTCTGTTGCCACGTCGAT
The DNA here is from genome assembly GCA_905340225.1 of Abrostola tripartita. NCBI lineage: Eukaryota > Metazoa > Arthropoda > Insecta > Lepidoptera > Noctuidae > Abrostola > Abrostola tripartita. The sequence goes on along the minus strand of HG996510.1, from coordinate 1,493,816 downwards.
GGTGGCATCAGAAGCTTCGGTTAGGTCTTCCAGAGTGCAGATAAAGGACATTTAGGACACTCAAGCAAGTGGCGTATGTATCCTTCAAAGGGCCATCTGGCCCTTTGAAGGATATAAGGATTATAATTTATCAGCATCTCATATCAGCAGATGCTGATAAATTATAATCATTGACCATTTGCAACTCGATAGGTCTCTCGTATATCGTGCCGTGTGGTATCCGGCCTAGAATTGACCACCCCCTTTCCTCCTCGTTGTTCCGAGCAATGAGAAAAAACCCTGAGTGCAAAAACACAGCCTGCTTACCTTGTAAGCCAGTTAGGACCATTTTATTATTCTTTTAAGGTTACACACTTTTACGCAAATTAATTTCTCAATATAATAAAGACTGATCTCAAAATCGCTTAGTCTAACAGGGTTTTGTAAGGTGTTAGTATTTGAATCTTGTCTTGATAGTAAAATCATAAATATAGGTATGTTTGATAATGAATGTAATGAGAGTATGTTTGAGGTGAATGTCAATTAAATGAACATGCGTGGTCTCTCTGCTGTTTAATGAACATTCTGCCTATCTTGGAAACAGGCGTGACTTTGTGTATCGATATCTTTTATTCATCCTGCATTTTTCATAGGATACAGATATTTGCTACTGTACTATTTTTCGAATATTTTTGGCCGGGTCCATTAAGAACCAATTGGTTTTTATTTGGTACGAACGCAGGATGGCTTTTGCGCATTTTAATTATGAATCACAATACATTTACAGTTAGTCTGTTAATCAATAACAAAATATGACAGCATACAAAACGGCCGTATCATTACCCTCTCTTAGTGCAGTGACCTAAATATGGTACATGTCTGATAGTTACTATAATGTCTGCTTGTTTAGAGTTAACTTACCTGAACCATCGGTTCACAATAGCCATAGGAACGGTCTTCAGGGAGAAAGGGTGAGTCTCAGCGTACACCAGCATCTTGTAGGCCATGAGAAACCCTCCCATCACGAAGAAAATCTGCACTATGATGCGGGCGTTGAACAGGAGCGCTTTGAAGAAGTCATCGTAAGACTGGAAAAATAAATATTGTTAGTTTTCTTCTTACATACTAGCTCTTGCCTTCGACTTCGTTTGTGTAGAGAATTTTAATTTATTCTTGGATAAAAATTAGTTACCTATGTGTTATTCAAGGTAATAAACTATTTGAGTGCCAAATTGCAACCAAATCTGTTGAGCCGTTTCTGCGTTATTGATTAACATACTCGTACATACATCCAAACATACCAAAGTTGGTGATATGGTCAACAGGAGACTAAGTAGTGAGAGCAGCTCTATTTTAAGGCGTCTATACATTATCATCTCTCAACTTATTACATAAGATACATAATATATCCCAGATAGACGACCAGATTGGCGCAGTAGCTAAGCGATTCGACTGCTGCGCTAGCTTGCGGGGTCGATTAACGCACGGGACAAAAAATTGTATGATCCGCAGATGATTGTACCGAGTCTGGGTGTTTGTGAATGTGATTATTCATGATACAGGAGAAATTCTTAGTGCTATGTTTGTTACCTCTTCACGCGCAAACGGCTGGACCGATGTTGCTAAAATTTGGTATGGAAGTAGCTGACACCCTGGATTAACATATAGGCTAACTTTTTATCGGGAAGCGGGTAACACCGCTGGGCGCAGCTAGTTGTTTTCTAAATCCGATCCACAACTGACTAAAATAATAAATTATCGGGTATTACTGAATGATGAAGGCGGGCCTAACTGAATTGCAGCAAAATTAAACAAGCAGTCCCTTCGTGTCGTAATGTTGTGCGTACTAACTTGCGTAAACTGTGTTTATAATGCCTCTAACAGACGACACGCTATATTACGACAACTGTGTAAGTAAAAATGGACAAATAGACGTAAATTTAGATTAAACAACACATATCCACGTATTTGTAGCATTTTTGAGTGGTGACAAGAAGACTTATTAAACGTTTATTTTTAGTATCCCACGTAAAATAATAGTACTGATAGCCGAGTGGTATGACTGGACTGCCAAGTCAAAGGTCGCATTTCAAACGCACGCACCAATGTCTTTTCGAATTCATGTGCGTATTATTAATTAGTTATCAGTTGCTAAAAACGGTGAAGGAAAACATCGTGAGGAAATCGGCACACCTGATAGATTTTTCAACGGTGTGTAAAGCCATGTCAGAGGCCTACAGGCGGTTTAAACTCTGACACCTGGTTGTTCATCAACCATACGATAAGAAGAAGAAGTATCTCACGTTACTCTGCATCATCATCATCATCATCAGCCGGAAGACATCCACTGTTGAACAAATGCCTTCCCCATATAACGCCACAATGAACGACAACTTGCCATTACTCTGCATATTTGTGCGTTGAATAATAACGTGAAAATTATCGCAACTGTATTCCCCGAAGAGGCAGGCAGAGGTGTTTAGTGCACCCATATTTAGCCGGTTGTTTTATAGGACCGAGTTTCCAAAGTAATAGGGGGCGATCATATTGCTATTAACCAAAAACTCCAGATTCCATGTTGCTACTGAGAATGACCCGTTTCCACGTTGCCCTAACCGGGAATCGTACCCTGAAGCTTAGCAGGTGAGCTTTGCAGCCACTAGACCAGCGAGGCAGTCAATGTAAGATGCAGGAGTTTAACCGTCTCTTACACTATCAGCCCCCTTATTATGAACTCTTAAAGCAGGACAGTTTTGGACGTAGAAGCGAGACGCCACTCCGTGCTGTGTAATGCGGCGTCTCGCTTCCACAACGTAAACTGTCCTACTTTAAGAGTTCATGGTAAGAGGCTGTTGACATGCTCACTGGCTCGCAAGTATTGCGACAGGAATGCGTGTGTGTATTAATTAAATAGTCTAATTACCAACAGCCCTTCTATTTGATGATGATAATTAGCTTAATATTAACGCAACGTGTTTGTACGGTAAAGTATCTACAGTATTGTAATGTAATTGAATCCTTAATCAAGAATTTAATTATTTTTAGGCGCCGGAAAATCAACCATCTCAAAAATCTAAATTATTCAGCTATGTTATGGTCCCAATGTAGGTGATAGGAGACGAGCCTATTGCCATCAACCAGGCACAAATCTCGACTCCTTTCTGCTTTTGAAGATTACCTAATGAAAAACCCAATACTTTGCCCGACCCGGCATTCGAACCCAGGACCTGATGCTCAGCAGTTGCGCTTAGCGACCACTAGACCAACGAAGCAGTTTATGTAATTTATAAGTTAATATCTATTTATCCATACTTAATATTATAAATGTGAAAGTAACTCTGTCTGTCTGTCTGTCACACTACAACTGAACCGCTGGACGGATTTTGATGAAACTTGGCGTGTAGAAAGTTTAAGACCCTAGAAAGGAAATAGGCTACTTTTTTATATTAAACCTTCTAAGGGGTTTAAATAGGGGTTAACGCGGACGAAGCCGAAACAAAAGGTGGTTTCAAATAAAGGATAATAATAATACCTACCTAAAGTTATCTATATCAAACCTCATATAAACGTAACATTAATATTATCGCACTTATACTTAAAATTAAGTGTAACCTATTACTTTAAACGCACTTCATTGCCCACTTGACGGTAACCGCAATGATGATGAAATGCCGCAACAGTTTAATAAGGTGAATTGCTTCCGTTATGCTCACGCGCACGCCGCTACTGGCCACGTAAATGGAATATTATAATAATGTGTTACAATTGCTTATCAAGTTAGGCTTTTGTCGACTGTAATGTTGCCTGGTCTTCACACATGACAATATTAAAAAAAATTGTACTTTCTTTATAAAAACGTCGCCCAACAATGGATATTTCGTGGGTGCGTTTCACAAACATGAAATAATAATAATGTCCTCCTGACCGAATTTCGGTCACGGCGGCCTGCCTCAGCTGAGACTAGCCATCTGCGCAGGAGATACTATAGTGCACAAGTATGCGCGCAGACACAGGTGCACTCCCTATTCCCTCACTCTTATAATCCGATGGGACGGTAGACCGACACGATCGGAGAGAGATCAGGCGCAGGACCAACGGCTTAACGTGCCTACCAAAGCACGGTGGGGTCTCGACATGTGAAAACGGTCACCCATCACAAGACTGACCGCGGCGAGCACGGCTTAACCTCGCAGATCGACTGATCTGCCGGGTAGCCGCATAGCTACGAGCCCTACAAAAACAAATATGAAATCATCAATCACAAACACCCAGACTCGGGACAAACTTGTGCGCATCACAAAAAATTTTGTGCCGTGTCGGAATCGAAACCGCAACCCTAAGGGTCTAACCTCTGGGTAGTTTGTTGCACCGTTTCTTCTACCCAGCTATAGCACTAGGAAGCGGTGACGGGCGAGCGTTTTGGGGGCTGTCTTGATGTAATTTGACGTGTAAAAAGTATTTTATTTGAAGTTGCATTTTGAATAAATGATTTTTATCTTTATCTTTATCGAAGCGCAGTAGTCCAATCGCTTAACCACTGCATCAAAAACTACTCGATTTGGTAAAGTGATATTAAATGCTATGACGTCATTGGTATCGCAATACACTGCAGTAAGCCATTACGGAGGAGGTTGCTTAAACGTGTTTTTTTTTCCGTCAAAGTTGAGTAGCTCCAATTGTTGGTACTGCGTTACCCAATAGGCTAGCCTTTTTCTTTTCTATGTATAAGTATTACATACTTGTTTATCTATATACATACATACATTAAAAAAAAAAACGTCGCACCACACTAGGAATTTCTCCTGTGTCATGGGTGCGTTTCACAAACATGAAATAGGTATCACATACACGAAAACCCAGACTCGGGACAATCAAATGTGGATCGCACAAATTTTCGCCCCGTGCGGGAATCGCACCCGCAACCCTTAGCACAGCAGTCAAATCGCTTAGCCCCTACGCCAATCAGGTCGTCAAAAAACAAACATAAAGTCACGCCTATTTCCACGAGGGGTAGGCAGAGACCACGGATTTCCATTTGCTACGATCCCGACATACTTCTTTCGCCTTATTCACTCGCATCACATTCCTCATACACGCTCGTCGGTTTTTATCTATAAAGTGGAGAATAGGTATATTATAATAGTTTTATCAAATCAAATTAAGTCCCATCCCTAGTAGGTACCCCGAACATAACATAACATAACATCACGCCTGTATTCCCCGAAGGGGTAGGCAGAGGTGAACATATTGTACACCCACATTTCGCCAGTTGTGTTGTAAGTCCCAATGTAATAGGGGGCGAGCCTATTGCTATAAACCGGGCACAAATCCAGACTCCGTGCTGCTACTGAGAATTACCTAATGGAAAACTCAGTAACACTTTGCCCGGGATTTGAACCCAGGACCTCTTGCTCAGCAGTCGCGCTTAGCGACCACAACTAGTATAAATTTGTCCAGCCGTCCCTTGCTGTTCTGATTAGTCAGTAATGCACCAAGTCGAGGTTCCAGTCCCGCAGGGAACGCCCTTAGTAGCATATCATTATTGTATTATTTAGCTCCGGCTGAAGGCTCAAGCAGTATCGCCATATGGTTCAGTGACACCGAATAAGACCCTTCTCGGATAGATTATAAACCTCTTGTATGGCTGTAAAACGCATCAACGATTGGGGAGACATTATTTGTGTGGGGAAAAGTTAAAATAACAAAACAATATTCTTGTTTGAAATAAAAAAGATCGCAATCATTTAATATTTATGACCCGCAGACCCGCCATTTCTAATCCTTTTCAAGGTTCATGGTCAAGGCGTTTCGAAAGAAACTGGTTTATTTATATCGTCGACGAAAGCTTGTGGAATTCCAAACATTGGGATTTAAAGATTCCAATTTCAAGAAAAATATGAATTGGGTTGAGAATTTCTACCAAAAGATCAGGTAAGTGTTATATTTTTGTCTAAAATAATAATAACAGTCTAAAACTGTCCCACTGCAGGGCAAATGCCTCTTCTCGTATAGAGAGGATTGAGTATTGATCACCACGCTAGGTTACTGCAGGCGATTGCAGAGAATGAAATCCAGGTTTCCTCACGATGATTTCTGTCACCGTTAGTCACTAGTGTCCTGGAATATCTAAGAAAGTATTTATGACATTGAAACAGTCACATTGATACTTGCTAGGGTTTAAACCTCAAGCCATGTGCATCATCATCATCAGCCAGAAGACATCCACTGTTGAATAAAGGCCTCCCTCTTAGAACGTCACAATGACCGACAACTTGCCATTTGCATCCACCGGTTGCCCGAAACTCTGACAAATCCGGTATGTTAACCACTAGGCCAGCACGACACGACGAAAAATTCTTAATAAAAAGAAAATTTATAATCATCATCATCATCACCCGGAAGACTGTTGAACAAAGGCCTGCCCCTTATAAAGGGGGGGGGGGGGTGCCATAATCCCCACGCTTGGCAAGCGGGGGATCGCAGTATGGGTGGTGAAGATACAGAAGACGGTGCTGCTCATCTTCTGGATTTTCTCTTAGTCGCCTCTTACGACACCCACGGGAGGAAAGGGGGTGGTCAATTCTAGGCCGGATACCACACGGCGATAAAGTTATAATATACCAAAACAAACAAATAAACAGCTGTACCCATCCGTGACAATAGATATTACATAAACACTCGAGAACCGGTTCATATCTAGTCTGTATTTGTTTACCGGTTACACAAGAGGTCATTGACATCTCTAGGTCATCATATGTCGGTTAAGTATAGTTGTGTGACAATGTTTACACACCCTTTGAGAAAAGATGTATGCCTGTATGAGTCAAATATTATACTGTTTGGTTTAAATAAGGGTTCAAAAAAAACATTACGCCATGCCTGTAGCGGTAGGCAAAGGTAAATTAGGTAGGTATAGTTTTCGCCAGCTATGTTATAGGTCCTTGTGTAGGGGCGAGCCTATTGCCATTATGGGCACAAATCTAGACCCCGTGCTGTCACTGAGAATCACTTAATGGGACAACCCGGTAATAGTTTGCCCGTTCCAGAATATGAACCTAGAATCTCATGCTTAGCAGTTGTACTTAGCGACTACTTGAACAACGAGGCAGTCGCTAACTCGCTTTGTCGTTTGTATAGAGAACAACATAATATAAAAAGCTATCTTCAAAAAAAAATGTACAACCAATAATGGTGTAGCAACACGTTTAGAAATAGAGTATTTAACTATCAAGCGCTAACTTAAACATATTTTATATTATCTTCACGTTTATTATTTCGTATTGAGGTTGGCAGAAATGCTGCACTTATCAATTTGCTATAAATTTATTTAATTTTAGTAACCTACATCTATTTTTGATCGCAATGCCAACTTATTTTAATCAGCCCCCTTACAATGAACTCTTAAAACAGGACAGTTTACGATGTGGAAGCGAGACGCCGCTATGTGCAGTGCAATGCGGTGTCTCGCTTCCACAACGTAAATTGTCCTTTTTTAAGAGTTTATGGTAAGGGGGCTGGATCGAAAAATAAGCAAGAAAGTTTATTGACATTGAAAACGTCATATTTCTTGGTACTTTACCTCAATTCATATAACAACCTTGAACATGCACGAATCCGGTCTGCAAGTCTAGTCTTTCGTAAACTTTGTAATATTTTTTTGTAGGGCTCGTAGCGATGCGGCTACCCGGCAGATCGGTCGATCTGCGAGGTTAAGCCGTGCTCGGCGCGGTCAGTCTTCTGACCGGATGACCGTTTTCACATGTCGACACCCCACCGTACTTCGGAAGGCACGTTAAGCCGCTGGTCCTGCGCCTGATCTCTCTCCTGTCGTGTCGGTCTACCGTCCCATCGGATTATGAGTGTGAGGGAATAGGGAGTGCACCTGTGTCTGCGCGCATACTTGTGCACTATAATATCTCCTGCGCAGATGGCTCGCTGCTGACAGCTGCAGCTGAGACAGACCGCCGTGACCGCATTATTTACCAGTTTAATGGCGTGTATATTCTGGAATGCCAGTTTCGGACTCAGAGCCCTTATTCATGAGCTGGTTACACGACGAGTAATTACAAAATTACTATATACAATATGGATGTTTATAGCACTTTTTTGTCAGACTAGACACTGTCTACTAGTCCCTGTGACTTTGCCTGTGTGAAAACTTTTATCGTGTATTTTCCGGGATTTAAATAGCCTATGATACCCTGAAGGTCCATTCTAAATGTTGTGGAAATTAGATATTTTCGAAGTTACTACATACAACCTGTAGTACCTCTTAATAATATTGTTATTGAACATAACATAGTTATCACGTCTATATTATACCCTAAAGGGTAGGCAGAGGTGTGTAGTACACATATTTTGCCAATTAAGTTATAAGTCCAATGTAACATGGGACGAGCCTATTCCCATCAACCAGACGCAAATCCAGACAGACTCCTGCTACTGAGAACACTGCCCAGCGCGAGAATAGAACCCAGGACCTCATGCTCAGCACTCGCTTGCCTCGTGCTCGCATCACTGGACCAAAGAGGCAGTCCAAGTACCACGACACACGTCACGCAATTACTGCTAGACAAAATGTCTTTATCAAGACATATTCAAGTCTTCAAAATCAACGCTCTATACTTCCTTAATATAAATATAGATATTACCAAATAACTACATAAAAATTGATGTTTATGCACTTTATTGTAAGATTTAAAAGTAGGTCATACAGATTACTTTTGCTCGTTATAAAACTAAGATTAAAATAAATCGGTGAGTTATGATCGTTGCTAGATAGACTAGAATATGTTGTTACGAAATCTGTCTGTTTTTAGAATCACACTAATATTTTAAAAGCGAGTTGTGAGTGTGTTGTTACCTCTTCACGCTCAAACGGCTGGACGGATTTGGCTAAAATTTTGTGTGGAGGTAGCTGACACCCTGGATTAACAAATTGTCTACTGTTTTTAAAACCGGTAAAACCGGGGGATGCAGCTAGTTTTTATAATTCTGAAACATGCATCTTGCAATCAAATTTATATTAAGAGAGAAGTCGAAGTGGTTACAAAGCGGACCAGTAACACTTTTCCCGACCCGGGGTTTGAACTCAGGACCTCATGCTCAGCAGTCGTACTACTACCACTACACCAACAAGACAGTAAGTTACTATAAGAACCATTAAGTTAAGTAGCACTTTTATTTGTATAGCCACTTGATGGGTGGCCAATCTTACCACATAACGGAAAACCTGCAATTCACTGCTACCAGGTTAGCAATACTGCATAAACGGAAAGTAAGTCTATTGCGAAGCAGTTTAACCTGTTTTAGACCACAGTTCAATCCTGTTTGCACGGTAAGGCACGGTGATGCAAGTGGCAAGCTAGTTAATGTGCAAGCGTTTAATTGCATCTTGTATATTCCCGAAATAAAAGACAGGTGTGTACTCAGAACAAACCAGAATCCGCGAACGCGCACAAAAGTGAAGCAACACTAATTACTCTTAAACGGAGTAATTGTCTACTTGGACGATTTGACATTTAGTTAACAAATATCGCACATCTAATTCGAATGTCCTGCGTAATGTAATGCCAATATGCGAAACTGCGGTCGGAATTATTCTAAAAAGGATTAGAAACATCATAAAAGGGCAGGCAACGACTGGATGCATAAAGCAGCAGACCGGGCTTTGCGGCGTACATTGGGAGAGGCCTATGTCCAGCAGTGGACTGCAACGGGCTGATGATGATGTTAGGATTACATTTTATTTGTACATGGTCACAGTGTACGGAAAGGAATGGCTGAACGCGGGGCTTTTGGATGTGTGGCCTTCACCCAGTTATGCGCTGGATAGTAGGAACAAGTTGTAATCTATGATAGTAAGTACGAAGTATTGGTTAACAGATAACAGTAGTTCTATTATTTAGCCTTAAGATCTTCTTCCTATTGTATGCTTGATGAACAACCTGGTGTCACAGTTTAAACCACCTGTAGGCTTGACATGGTTTTACACACCGTTGAAAAATCTCAGTTGAAAGCCTTCGATTAAATATACTTATAGAAATGTCTTTCTAAAGTCAGGAAGAAGAACTAAGTTATATAATGATTAATGAATTATTGATAGTTTGATCATTAGACAAAGACTCATCAACGCTCTTAGCTCAATAGAAGCCAAAGAAAACGGTCCCCAGTTCCCGGTCGCCCCACTATTTCAGGGAACTGGTTATGACTGGGCGACAACGGGAGAGCAGGCCTTGTGGCGTACCCTGGGGGACGCCTACGTTCAGCAGTAGATGCTAATTATGGTGATGATGATGTAATTCGTTTTATACCCAAATTGTAAATGAGAGAATAACCGATCTATAATAATATTTTTTATTTGACTTATATGCTACTCGTATTCTTATTTTAGGTATATTGTGTAGCTCATTATTCTCTCATACTTGAAATGATTGTTAAACCATATTTTTAAAAGAGTAACTATGGAGTTTCTTGCCGGTTCTTCTCCATAGAAACGACTTTTTGGAACCGTGCAACTAGTTTGACGTTTTGTAAGTGCTCTTTTGTAGCCTATATGAAATAAAAACATTATGACTATGACTATAAAGATAGGTACTATTGTATTTTATAGTCGCTTGTTTATATCAAGTGGTCTTTGGCATTTACGATTATATGGCGTTTTGAAATGTACGAGACCTTTAGTTAGCTGTATGCACTATGCAGCTTTTATTATAAGCTTGGGAAGTTGAGAAATATTTGTTAAATGCTTTAACTGGTCGTAAACTGGAAATTATTTTATTATAGATACTCAAAGAGGATTTGTTGCAACGTTTCTAGTTGGTAGATTTATGATAATGGTGGAAAAGTGTTTTTTGTTGCAATACAATCCTAAGTATGTAAGGGTAAAAACTTAATCTAAGAATAATTGTAGAATTTTAGTTTTAAATAAAACTATTTTTATAAAAAAAATATAAAATCCGTAAAAATGGTTTTATTTAAATGCCTAATATTCGCGTAAGTGATAGAAATCATTATGTCAAATTTGAAATTTGAAAAATGATCGACACGAGCGGGATTCGAACCCACAAGAAGATCACCTTATAAGCTTAGTACGAAAAGACCGCCTATCTTACTAAGCTTATAAGATGTTCTCCTATATAAGGAGTATACCTACATTTCCAAAATAATAGTTAAGATTCAAATTGATGAGAGGTGCGCCACGGATCGGCGAGGATCGCGGGTGTGGATCCCGCTCGTGACGATAATTTTTCAAATTTCCTTCATCAATTTTAATTTAGGATATCAAAATATATCATGAATGACTTACTTGTCTTTAAATTTTAATAATCATGTTTATCAAAGTATCCTTATAAAATTTTAAAACAATCAAAATAAAAATAATTATTTTGTAAACATAGGTAAATAGGTTCTTAAAAAATAGGTTATTTAGGGCGCTATGTTTTGCCTATATTTGGCGCACATTATAAATTCATATAAATTTTCACATTGTGAGATTATGGTCTTAGAAACTACATTCAGGTAATAAAGTGGGTACTATAATAATGAGATCAATCAGATAACATTAAAATCTAAATATAATACTTATAAAAGTTGATCATGTTAAAAATTAAAAACATAAGACTTACCTGTTCAATGAACTCAGGGTTGGCGGTGTATCCATAGCCGATGAAGATCATAGAGTGAAGACCGAGGATCATAATCATAGTGTAGACTCTGAAACAATTATTTTTTTTAAATAAGTCGCCCCATCCTACGAATTTCTCCTGTATCGTGGGTGCGTTTCACAAACATGAAATATCACATACACAAACACCCAGACTCGTGACAAACATCTGCGGATCGAACCATTGTTTTGATACATTAGGAGAAAAGTTTCAGTTACGATATTATTCAAAATCGACCTAAATTGGAACGGTAAATAATTTTTACTAGTTTATGATTGAGTATATTTTTTAATGTTTATTTGTATAACTATAATAATTTACTTTTCAAGTCTTTACTCTGATGATTTCACCCTACAACTTTATCTTAAATTATTTTCTTTTAAAAGTACAGATTTGCCTGTATGCGTACCTGCCTGTGAAGAGATAGCACATACCATTAATTTCCCTTCGATTTTTTAACCACTTTTACAGAACATTCCTCATAATATTCTTCTCGATTTACGGTCCTCACTGCCAGGCCTTACGCAATGTCACTTGTAATTACCTTACCAAAATATGTTTATTAAATAAAGTCTTTCCCTTCTTATATTATCTTCTCATATAAGCTTAACTTATAGACTATCTACCATCAATCCCCTTAAGTTGCCAATCAGGACTTCATCGACTCGAAACAAACAGAATCGATTCGTACAGCTCGAATGCATCGATTACCGATGGCACACCGCAATCAGTGCGCTGTAATCATTCCCATTTTAATCGCTGAGTAATATACTGGAAAATGTTTTTCCTCTCGATTTCAATAGCTGATGAGGAGTTATTATGCTCGCGTTAAATAGAGATCGCTAATAAGGAAGGGTGGTTGATTAAAAAGTTATTGAAAAAGAAGTTGGATTTTTTTTATATACAATTTTTTTTAGCTTTGATTTCGATTTAATTTTAAACTCCATTTTTTTATACTACCTACATTAAAACTAAAAATATATACAACATAATATATACAACCAAAAAACATCTAAAAATTATGCATCTACATATTCCTCCTCATCACTGTTGACTGGTAGGGTGCCCAGAAGGCTGGCGGCATTGCCACGTTGAATGGCAATACTAACCGAAAAACAAACCATTAATTAGTTTTGAGCGTATGTCACTCGTAGGTGCAGCTGAAAAGCAGCGTTGGATGGCCAGTACTGCAGTCTGGTCACCCTGACAATATGCTGAGCTTGTGGCCTTGTTGACACAAAACAATTTGTAAATATTATGTTATTTTTTTTTTACTTCTAAATTGATAAAGGATATTTGAAAAATGATGGACATGAGCGGGATTTGAAACCGCGACCTTCGCCGATCCGTGGCGCTGCTTTAACCAACTGAGCCACCGTGCCGCTGCTCGCATTCATCGTATCTGAAGTTCCCTCTGAAGTTTCCCAAAGCTCGGGTTGGGAAAAGTGTTACTGGGTTTTTGCATTAAGTAATTCTCAGTAGCAGTATGGAGACTGATTTTTTGTCCAGTTGATGGCAATATCTTGGCCCTCTATTACATAGATTATACCATTATCGACATAGGTTGGGTGTACTTTACAGTAATATCTGATTACCCCTTCGGGTTATATACAATATTGGTATACAATGAAGCAATTATTCCATATTCTATCTATCTATTTACTAAGTTCTGTGTACCTAATACCCAAAGGTTTGACTGATAGAAAATGCCTAAGGCATTAAGTCCGTCTTGTTCTCAACTTACAAGGCCGACTTAGTATAAGGTATTTGCTTAGTACTTCAATATTAAAATGTATACATGAATATTATTATGATTCGTGAAGCCCTTCCAAAATGGTAGGTACTTTTAGCTACACTTTGAAGGCACTATTAGCTAGCTGATACTAAGAATTATACACAAGAAAAGCTAAATAAACTAAACCTTATTTGAAAATCTTCTACATGATCATAGAACGAATGATAGAGTGCAAGTAGAGAGCCTCCACGAGTGACGATACTTAAGTATGTCCGGCGCACCCTGGACGGTCAACCTCGCTACCATACTTGTTGACTGACCAATCTCTACATATTCCATGTGGCTATTTGCTCATGCCAATAAAAGAAGAAGACCATGGAATTGGTAAACTAAGGTAATTCTGGAATGTTCCTCACCTTAAAGCCTGGAAACATTTGAAGAGACCACCCTCAGCGCTGCCTCCGTGTTTCAAAGCCTTCCAGTTCTTCTGCACGCAGAACGCCAGCATGTATCTATTAGCTACAACAAATTATGAACAAATAATTTGGAATGACATAGCAGTCAATAAGTAATAAGCCCAAAGCTTTATGTAATTTTCTTACTTTTCCATAGAACTTAGATAGCCAGGACTTGAAGATCAACACATCTATACCTTCCAAAGGATTAGGCAGAGCCTTGCTATTGCATACATTTAGTATAAACAAGACCTTATAAAGTCCAAGACCAGTGATTTTAAGAGCAACTTTACCAAAAACTTTTCGATCAGATTGTCTTAAAATTATTCTTATAATGCAAGAAGACATAAAAATTAAAACAAGAATCAAATTTAACTGTTACCTTCTCCATTGTCTGTAGACCTAAAGAAGTAATAAGCTGTACAACCAAAGTTGACCAGCAATAGGGCTAGCAGCAGGACACCTATAACGTAGTCCAGGGTATCAGGTGGCTTGTAGTCATTTTGAGTCTTGCAATACCGCACTGACAATGTGTCTACCTGTTGGTCACAAATGTTGGCGTTATTGGATATTGGTGTAACGATGTTGCAGTTGAAATTATTTCGTCAAGACATGAAAGTAATTATGAAATCGTGTTGAAAAATAACAAGATATTAACTTAATTAAATCACGGTGAGAGTAAAATACTATATGAAGTAATATAATATGAAAATAGGTACGCTTTGCACAAAAAAATTAAATAGAAAGATGATGACGTATTCGCCAAAAGTTGGCCGAATCTTTTTATCTTATCCTCTAGTCCTGTACTTGCAGCATCGCCAAAACCTACACTGTTTTAGTTTTTCAAACTCTCACTATGCTCAATTAACCCAAGAACCGTGCAAAACTAAAAAGACTCTGAGAACCGTCGATTCTGAGGGGAACTGAGGAGCCACCCTAGTGAGGTGGCCTGGCCCGGCGCCGGCCGTGCTAGCAGGTTTGTCTAATTATACTTTAAAAGTGACTGCGCTTCGATCCCACATGGCTGACACCTACACTCTTTTGGTTCTTGGAATCCGTATTTGACCTCACAATTCTAAGAAGTATACGTTTAAGTGTCTTCCAAATCTTTACCTGCAATCCATAGCCTTGATGTATGCTAGCATTTAAGCATTCTCTCAGCGCGTCGGCGGTAGAATTTCCTGCATCAGCATGACTTATGTTCAGGCCACAGTGCTGAGAGCCACACACTCCTCGATGCAACTTCGAATGCTCGTAATTCTTGTAGGAGAGTGAGGAGAAGTTCTGTAAGAAAGTACTGGTTAGGTAGTTCATGTCTGATGAAGAAAATAGGTTAATCACCCGACGTAAATACTAAAAAAGGGAACTTGAAATTCGATGGGTGCGAGCAGCGACACGCTGGCTCAGTTGGTTAGAGCGGCGCCACGAGACGGCGAAGGTCACAGGTTCAAATCCAGTTCGTGTTCATCATTTTTCAAATTTTCTTTATCAATTTTGAGGTTAATCATGTTTTGTAGTTTATTACTAATGTTTAGAAGCTGAATTCTTCTTTGGTCTAGTGATCAATTAGCGTGTCTGAGCATGACTCACGAGGTTTTGGGTTTGATTGCCGTATCGGGAAAAGTATTATGGGGTTGTTCCATTAGGTAATTTTCTGCAGCGGTACAATAAGTTCGCCTCCTATTACATTTACCTATAACCTAATCAGCGAAATGAGGGTGTACCACACATCTCTACCTACAGGCGTGATGTTATGGTCAGTTATGTTACGGAAGAAGAAGTTCAAAAAAGCTGTCACCATCTAGCTACTAAATTAAATATTTTGTAAGCTATATATGAAATGATACATCACTTCTTGGTACTTAACTTTTAGTTGTGGTCTTTGTAATTGATTTTGACAGGTACGTACAATTTGCAGACGTCATCGGTTTGTATGATACTATAGAGCAGAATGCTAATTTCCATAAAAGTGATGAGCAAATAAGTATAGAAAACGGTTACTACGTTACACTTATTATGTATAAATAGGCGTGTTTTCGAAGGTTGATTAAATAAGTCAAAACATGTTTTTTTTTATGACTTTTGGTGCCATTTTAGTATGTTGCCCATGCTAAGCTTGAATCTAAATTGATAAAGGAAATTTGAAAAATGATGGACACGAGCGGGATTCGAACCCGCGACCTTCGCCGATCCGTGGCGCTGCTCTAACCAACTGAGCCACCGTGTCGCTGCTCGCATCCATCGAATTTCAAGTTCCCTTTTAGTATTTACGTCTTAAGGGTGACGTCAGGTATTATCTGTTGGAATCTATGATTACCAACTCAGTGTTATACTTTTACAGCTATAAATCACTGAAACGATAATACCAACCCAAATTTATATGACTTTTGGTGCCATTTTAGCATGTTGCCCATGCTAAGCTTGAATCTAAATTGATAAAGGAAATTTGAAAAATGATGGACACGAGCGGGATTCAAACCCGCGACCTTCGCCGATCCGTGGCGCTGCTCTAACCAACTAAGCCACCGTGTCATCATAGATTCCAACAGATAATACCTGACGTCACCCTTAAGACGTAAATACTAAAAGGGAACTTGAAATTCGATGGATGCGAGCAGCGACACGGTGGCTCAGTTGGTTAGAGCAGCGCCACGGATCGGCGAAGGTCGCGGGTACGAATCCCGCTCGTGTCCATCATTTTTCAAATTTCCTTTATCAATTTAGATGTTTTTTTTTATCGTTGCCCCACGCTAGGTATAACTCTGTCATCGTGGGTGCGTTTCACTAAATTGAAATATCACATACACAAACACCCATACTCCATACAAACATCTGCAGATCACACCAATTTTCGTCGAGTGTGGGAATCGATACCGTAACCCATAGCGCAGTAGTCCAATCGCTTAGCCACTGCTCCAAGCTGGTCGTCAAAATTTTCATAGATACGTGAACAGAGTGTACTTCAAACAACCTCATTTATTTCCATACAAGATTCCATCTTGTCATTAACGTAGGTATTACAAAAACAGCTATAAAGCTTATAAAATAAGTACATTGAAGAGACAAATAACACTACATAGTGTGTCAAGGCTGGACTCTAGAAACTGCTGTTCGTACGCAATTGAAGCGGTCAGGACAAACACATCGAGTGCATGATTCTGAGGTTTTGGCAAGGACTTTAATATCTGATGTATTTGCTCACCTGATGTATTTCCTTAACTAATGTCAGGCCACCCGATTTTTGTTACTAGTTTTAATTATTGTAGTCAAAGAGCTGTATGAGATCGAGAATACGCGCTGAGTCCTGTGGCATGTTTTATTTTAAGGAGTAATATGGAAGCTCATTGTCGAGGCATATGGTAAAAGCGAAAGTGAGGTCTTTAACCAGAAATGGGTATTACAAGACATGGGCAAGAAGATAAAAAATTGCCACGAAAGAAAAGCCTGACTAATATTAACAACACGAAAATTTGATTTGACGTTTTGGGAGATATTTTTCTGTTAAATGGTAAATTCCAATAACAATTTGCCTGACTAGGGATTCGAACCCAGGACCTCATGCTCAACAGTCACGCTTAATGACCACTAGACTAATGAGGCAGTTAGCTTCATCATCAGCCGGAAAACGTGTCATTTGCATCCACCGGTTGCCAACTCTTATGATATCGTCGGTCCACCTAGTAGGATTAAGATTGCCTGCCATAAATTACCTTGATAAACTGGTAGAGCGGCGTGTCGTCTTCCAAGAGCACCAGGTCTACTATGCAGTAGACGGCGTCAGGTTTCTTGAGGCAGAGGTCGAAGTCGTCCAGATCTGACAGCGCTGGCATCGAGTGGTAGTCAAATATGGACTGTGGTGGTTCTTCTGTTGATGGATAAAGTATTATTACTAGTGTATAATTGATTGAAATACCCGTTTCTAATAATAAAACAACAGATCACGCAAATACTATACAGGCGAAAGTTTGTGGGTGTGTTTGTATGTTTGTCACTGGGGCTCGTAGCTATGTGGCTACCCCGCAGATCAGTCGATCTGCGAGGTTAAGCCGTGCTCGCCGCGGTCAGTCTTGTGATGGGTGACCGTTTTCACATGTCGAGACCCCACCGTGCTTCGGAAGGCACGTTAAGCTGTTGGTCCTGCGCCCGATCTCTCTCCGGTCGTGTCGGTCTACCGTCCCATCGGAGTATGAGAGTGAGGGAATAGGGAGTGCACCTGTGTTTGCGCGCATACTTGTGCACTATAATATCTCCTGCGCAGATGGCTAGTCTCAGCTGAGACAGGCCGCCGTGACCGAAATTCGGTCAGGAGGACATTATGTTTGTCACTTCTTCAAACGGCTAGACCGATTTTGCTAAAATCTGGTATGGAGGTAGCTGACACTCTGAATTAACTTAAAGGCATTTTATCCCAAAAAAATGTAGCGGGTAATACCGCGGGGCGTAGATAGTTTTAAATAAATGCGTCTAAAAGTAAACATACTAATAAAGTTATAGTTAACAAAAAAATCAATTTAAACTTTTTGTCTGTCTGTTTGTTCCGGCAAATCTCTGACACGGCTACACCGATTTTTACGGGTCTTTCACTGGCAGATAGTTGATGTTGTAAGTAGTAACTTAGGGTTATATTTAATTATTATTCGAAAATATTTAGTTTATACGGGAAAAAAATAAAAAGGCGGAGGATGTTCGGGATAACAGCAAGTAAATGTTAAATTATAGGAGTTAACTCGTATCTAGTGGTCAAAATACAGGCAATAATGGAGATTAAATACTGATTGCAAAATTCGTTTTGAGAAGAAGTGATTAATGAGCAAAGAAACAGAAGAGCACAATAAAATAATAATAAATCATTTATTTGCACATGGTGGGTACACAAGATGTTATATTAAGTTATAGCACTTTATAACACACACTTCGAGATGTAGGTACACATTTATTATACAAACATAACACATAAACGTACTAAAAAACTTGTGACACATAGGTACGTCATATTTGCATATTGTTTAGTGTGCTCAATAAGTAATCCGAATACAAGGTTGATTAAGTTATGTTGTCTGTGCAACGTACATACGTACAGACTAGTGTATTCTGTACAATAGTGGACAGATGCGGTCAATATTGTTTTCTTTTTTATAAAAAAGTCGCTTCACACTAGGATTTGCTCCTGTATCGTGGGTGCGTTTCACAAGCATGAAATATCACATACAAAAATAACTAGACTCGGGAAAAACATCTGCGGATCGCACAATTTTTTGGGAAGCAAACCCGCAGCCCCTTAGCGCTGTGTCCAATCGTTTAGCCACTCTGCCAATCAGGTCGTTTGGATATAATTTGAAAATCAAATTTTCGTAGTGGCTATAGGGGTCAATCTACGATAATCTTAATCCGATGTTCAAAATTCTTAAACAATATTTAGAATGCAACTTCAGGAAGGACATACATATGGTGCTTTTAACCCGGAAAAAACCGTAAAACGTTTACCATGCCGAAAAAGTTGCGGGCATATGCTCGCAATATAATCATACCTGTAAAATTTATTTAAGAGGGTGAACAATACAAAAAAAATGCTTTATTCAGCCCCCTTACCATGAACTCTCAAAGCAGGAAATTTTGCACTGTGGAAGCGAGACGCCGCTACGTGCAGTGTAAAGCGGCATCTCGCGTCCACAACGGAAAATGTCCTGCTTTAAGAGTACATGGTAAGGGGGCAAGTATATTAAAATACCTCACAGTATTATACAATAATAACTTTCGTGTGTTTATCTATATTATTTACTATATACGCCGGTTTTAGTTTTAGTCAGCTAGCGACTCTGCCGCGTAACCAGCTCATGAATAAAGGCTCCGTTCGAGTTCGAAACTAGTCGGGCATTCCCGAATACACACGTGAGTAAAACCAGCGTATATAGTAAATAATACCTAGCAGTAGTATATCTTTTATGTCTATGGTTTAAATACATACTTAATACCCGTATTGCTCGTATACGTTCACTACTTCTGTCTATAAACCGTTTGAGAGCAACTTAAATGCAATAACGCGTAACAAGCCTTGCAGTTTAATCTCAAGATTGCACAAACTCTATCTACAGATCAAGAGGCGTTAAAAGCATTTAGAAGCTGTTACAGTTAAAATTCCAGTACGTTTACTCTATAGTATTAAAACTTGGCAAAGATACTGCTTACTGTGCTACTAAATTAAACGAACATTATAAAGAGCTTTTTAGATTGTTAAGAAAAACGTCGCCCCACACTAGAAATTTCTCTTGTATCGTGGGTGCGTTCCACAAACATGTAATATCAAATACACAAACATCCAGACTCGGGAAAAATATCTGCGGATCGCACAAATTTTTGTCTCGTGCGGGAATCGAAATCGCAACCTTTAGTGCAGCAGTCTAAACGCTTAACCACTGCACTAATCGAGTCATTATTCCGTTATTTCTTTGTTTGTTTGTATGTAGGGGTAATAGTCGAAACACTATACCCGATTTCTAAAATATATTATCGATATTTAGGATGGACTTTCAGAGTGGACAAAGGCTACTTTAATCCATAAAAACCCAAATAAGGGACATTTTATACTTTTATGCTGGTAATACGGTTTTAAGATTCTTTATTTCCCATAAAAATATATATTCACTTACAGAAACACACTATTGTTTCACTTTAGTGTCAGTTAAACGCACGCAGGCGCACACGAATAGAAAAACTACCATTACACAAAATGATATGTTTTTTGTCACCATCATTAGTTATAGTAATTAGTAGTACACCGTAGTTATAGTTGTGCCGTGTGTTATCCGGCCTAGAATTGACCACCCCCTTTCCTCCCGTGGGTGTCGTAAGAGGCGACTAAGGGTAATTCCAGAAGATGGGCAGCAGCGCCTTCTGCAACTTTTTCACCAATACTGCGATCCCCAAGCCGCTTGCCAAGCGTGGGGATTATGGCAACCCCCCCCCCCCTTTGTCCAACAGTGGACGTCTTCCGGCTGATGATGATGATGATCATTAGTTAGACCTATAAACTTTTATTTAAGTACTTTTAATTAAATACGGAGAGTGTGTATGTAAGGAAAGAGATTATAATAATTCCACGACAAAAGTCAGGGGCTCAAGCTAGTATTACTAATGTAATATTTCAATTCAATAAACGCAATCATTTTAAAAGTATTTCTGTACACTATAAAATGTCCAACAGAAATGTTATTGAAATAGTTTGTGAAAAACATAATCCTCCTTCTGGCGCAGTCGGGTAATAACGAATATGGCACAGGCAAAGTAATAGGTTCCAATTCTAAGCGGAATATTGGTGCATTAGAAAATTATTTTTGCTAATACAATTTAATTCTTCTTATCGTATGGTTGATGAACAACCTGGTGTCAGTGTTTAAACCGCCTGTAGGCCTCTGTCATGGCTTCGCACACCGTTGAAAAATCTCTCAGGTGTGCCGGTTTCCTCACCATGTTTTCCTTCGCCGTTTTAGCAACTGATAACTAATTTATAGTACGCACATGAATTCGAAAAGACATGTCATACCACTCGGCTTTCACTGCTATCTATATACATTTTAATGTAGGTTTATTATGGGATTAAGATCAGCCTATTGTCCAGCAGTGGATGGCTGATGATGATGATGGTGGTGATGAAGTATAATATCACACCTGTATACCTCGAAGGGGTAGGAAGAGGACAAGAGTTCTGTAGAGTCTGGACTGCCAGGTTGATGGCAATAGGCTCGACCCGAGGCCGCCCTATTACATTGGGACCTATAAATAACTAGCAATATGTGTACAATACACTTCTGCCTACCCCTTCAGGAAATACAGGCGTGATATTAAGTTATATTTAAGTAAGCAGTCCTAAATAAAGGTTAAATACGCATAATGAACAGTTAAAATTACGTTACTTATGTAAATTAAAGCCGATTATAAATAATTTACATAAATATTTTGTTACAATCTTCAAACATATGATTTCTACGAAACATTTTTCTTTGTATTGACAACGATTCACATAATAATGTTATTACCTAATATTTATTTTATAATATGATAGGTTCTTTGTAAGTGGTACAAGGTTACCCGAATTAATGAAAAAAAAAACGAAACTAAAGATAAATTACATAACGTGTATACAATAATGTTCTTCTGATCGAATTTCGGTCACGGCGGCCTATCTCATCTGAGACTAGCCAACTACGCAGGAGATATTATAGTGCACAAGTATGCGCAAACACAGGTGCACTCCCTATTCCCTCACTCTCATTTCGTGGGACGGTAGACCGACACGTTCGGAGAGATCAGGCGCAACGGCTTAACGTGCCTTTCGAAGCGTAGACGGTTCTCGACATGTGAAAACTGTCATACATCACAAGACTGACCACGGAGATCACTGCTTAAACGATCGACTGATCTACGAGGTAGCCACGTAGCTACGAGCTCTTCAACGTTTATATAAGATTAGAAAAGTAGCCTATATGTTAATCCAGCGTGTCAGCTACCTCCATACCATATTTTATCAAAATTGGTCCAGCCGTTTGAGCGTGCTGAGGTAACAAACATATTTACAAACTTTTGTCTTTATAATATTAGTGTGATACGTATAAAGAATGTGAGAGAATGAATGAGGCAAGGTGCTTATCCCTAAAAACCAGTCGCCAACGGCTTTATTTGGAGTCAAGAAACTAATAGAAAAAAATATATTCTGTAGTCTTTTTCTGACAGTTCAGTGATTGGGTTTCCAAATAAATAAAAAGGGTTTGTTACAAAATATTGGCATTCTTTTGTACAGCGATCATCTTGATTGCGCCGGATTTGATTCAAAAGAGATGTCATATAAACCAGGTATATTTTTGGCTTAGCAATTAAATTCGTGGATCCTTTGCCTATTTAGCCCCCATACCATGAACTCTTAAAACAGTTTACGATGATGAAGCGAGACGCCGCTACGAGCAGTGTAATACGGCGTCTCGCTTCCACGACTTAAACTGACCTGCTTTAAGAGTCATGGTAAGGGGGCTGATCTCTTTCTCTTCGGTTTATTTATTTTTTATGCACAAGAAATGTACAGAGGCGGACTTAATGCCTTAAGCATTTTCTCCCAGTCAACCTTAGGATGGTGCAGAAACAGACACGTGGTAGGTGCAATTAGGACATGTAAAGAGAAGAATAGTACCGTTACCGTGTCATCAAATTATGAGTGTAAGGAAAGAGTGTTGTGTGTTTTTAAAATACTGGTGCATAAGATTTTTTTCTGTGTAGTTGGCTGATCTTAGTTGACATTGGCCTCTAATGAAACCGAAAGTTCGAATGACGTAATTAAATCACTTCCATGTAATAGGGGGCGAGCCTTCTTTTTAGAGGTCCCGTGACCTCCGTTGTTCGTGAAGATGGTGACCACAGAGGTGGTTTTAGTGAGGTAAAAATCCCACAGTCCCCGGTCACTACCCCATGGCGACCGGGTACCTTTCAATGGTTTCCCCCGAAAAGAAAAGAAGGGGCGCGCCTATTGCCTTTCACAAGGCTTAGAAATCATATTTCATCGCGTCCTTCACAGGTTAAAATACGATTCCACGATCCGAGTTCGATTTAATTATTTGAATTTGACTTGACGACTTAATTAGCGCAGTGGCTAAGCGATTGTAAAGGTTGCGATCCGCAGATGTGTGTATGTGTAAGTGCTCTTTCTTTGTAAAACGTACATGATATAGGAGATTTTTTCTAAACACGCCCCACACTAAGACTCTCGCCTGTATCGTGGGTGCGTTACACAAACATGAACTTAGACTCGGGACAAACATCTGCAGATCGCACAAATTTCGAATCCGCAACCCTTAGCGCCACAGTCTAATTGCTTAACCGCTGCGCCAATCAGCCCCCGTACCGTGATCTCTTAAAGCAGGGCAGTTTACGTTGTGGAAGCTAGACGTCGCTATACGCTGCACGTAGCGGCATCTCGCTTACACATCTTAAATTGTTCAAGAAACACCGAGTAATTTTTTTTTGTGCCCTCTTCATGGCAAAACCTCTTACATTGAGTCTAAACTGACGAATTTTGGATGTATTATACACGTCTGCTTACACCTTAGGGGAATATAAGGCGTGATGTTATGTTATCATATCGTAATTCCTACTGTGATACATAAACGCGAAAGTTTGTGAGAAACGATGTTTGTAACTGCTTAAAGCAAAAACTACTAAACTAATTTGGATGAAATTTTAAAATAATATAGCTTATACATCAGAGTACACATAGGCTATAAATTATAACGATACTTGCTATGCTTTGCGGTTTCACCTGTGTAATACAAATTCAGCGCGTGAGACCGCGGGGCATAGGTAGCTAGTGCATAAATAAATAGATACATTTTTCACTAGATAATGTTTACGTTTCAACTATCCGCGCACTTGGTAAAGCCTATATGATTTTCTAATACTAAGCCGGTAATAACTAGCTAAGAGTAGATTACGAAAATACCTGTCTACTTCTACAGCTGCACTAATGCAATACCGGAGCTGCAACTTAAGAGTTACTTAGTAATAAAGTTAACGCCTGAACGCGTTTTATATTGTGTAAGATTTACAGAACTGTAGGATCTTGTGTTACTAATAAAGTATGTTGTCATTGAAAGCGTTACTGTATTTATTTTTGTATGAAAATACCTCGCTTCACACTAGGAATTGACAATCTGCCCCGTTACCATGAACTCTTAAAGCAGGGCAGAAGCTAGACGCCGCTATACGCTGCACGTAGCGGCGTCTCGCTTACACATCTTAAATTTATATTCTTATTTGTTTACTAGCCTATTATTCCTAAAATTTCCTTTATAATCCCTAAATCCCAACTATTACTGAAATTCAGGAAAACTTAATTATATTTCACTTGAAAAGGACATCAAACCTTGGACCACGCTCGGCAAGGGCGTCTGCAGCCTTTGTGCAATTATAGCATATTATTCAAAATAATGACTTCCTCTTTTCATAATGAGTGAGATTAAAATAATGATAAGAAAAAATGAAAACCTTTTTACATACGTCAAAGACGATCTTATAAAACATGACACAATTATGTTTATTACCTTTGTCGAGCTGGCTTAGTGGTTGTCAGGCCGGATTTGTATGCACAAGGTTGCAGCTTCAAACGCAGACAAGCATCAATGTGACTTTTTCAATGTCATAAATACTTATTTGACTTTTGGTGTCATTTTAGCATGTTGAAACTGGCAAGCTTGAATCAAAATTGATAAAGGAACTGGAAATTCGATGGGTGCGAGCAGCGACAAGATAGTTCAGTTGGTAAGATCAGCGCCACGGTACGGCGAAGTTCGCGGTATCAAATCCCGCTCGAGTCCATAATTTTTCGAATTTCCTTCAATTTAAATTCATAAATACTTAATGATTTTTATCACTTACGCGAATATTAGTCATTGAAATAAAACTATTTTTACGGATTTTATCGCGGTTTTAATTTTGTTTTTTGGTCCCGACGTTTCGAATCCTTTACAGCATTCATGGTCACGGGCAGACTGAGGTGTTAAACGTCTAATTTGAACAATTACTATCAACTACCTTACATTTTTAGTTATAGCGTAAAACTGCAAAACCGAATGACACAGTGAGCTCATTTTGCGTGAATCGGATTGTAAATAATAACTAAAAATGTAAGGTAATTGATAGTAATTGTTCAAATTAGACGTTTAACACCTCAGTCTGCCCATGACCATGGATGCTGTAAAGGATTCGAAACGTCGGGACCAAAAAACAAAATTAAAACCGCGATAAAATCCGTAAAAATAGTTTTATTTCAATCATAAATACTTTTTTAGATATTGTAAGAAACTACTAACGGTGACGGGAAACATCGTGAGGTAACCTCGTACTGTATTTGATCGGTTTCAGTTACGACTCGCTAGTGAGTACCCGGCTTAAGAAAGAACATTATAATTCTCAATAATCTGTATCCTATAACGAATGCAATAATTAAGTAGGTACAAGTTACAAAGTTGTAAAACCTTCACTTTGGTAAACATGCGTATTGCGCACTATAAATTAGTTATCAGTTGCTAAAAACGGTGAAGGAAAACATTGTGAGGAAGCCGGCACAGCTGAGAGATTCTTCAACGGTGTGTAAAGCCATGTCAGAGGCCTACACGTGGTTTAAACTCTGACATCAGGTTCTTCATAAATAATTAATCGATAAGAAGAAGAAGATTGGTAAACATTTACCCGGATTTAAATCAAACTGGAACCACACAACAATTAACACACTAAAAATTTAAGTTCATGATACCTAACTACCCCTCTTAGAAACAGCCGTGACATTATGCATATCCCTTTAATATAAACACATAAACATAACACGCAAGACTGTACGCACGAAAACGGCCATTTTTCATACCTACTGTATTTGCAATATCCGTTAATTAATAATAATTAGTTTAATGAGCTGTTATGTGTAATTATCGACTTTCTCAAAAAGTGATTTTGAAGGCAATACCTATGTTACAAATTATTTTACATAATTATGTTCTCCTGACCGAATCTCGGTCACGGCGGCCCTTCTCAGCTGAGACTAGCCAACTACGCAGGAGATATTATAGTGCACAAGTATGCGCGCAAACACAGGTGCACTCCCTATTCCCTCACTCTCATAGTCCGATGGGACGGAAGACCGACACGACCTACGACGACGATAAATTGTAGCAGGTGCCATTTATACATTACCACTTAATTACTGGGTTATCTAATTGTCACTGATAGCCGGGTGGCATAACCGTTGGATTACCAAGTCAAAGGTCGCTAGTCCAAACCCTAGCACGCACCAATATCTCTTCGAATTCATTTGCATATTTAAAATTAGATATCCGTTGCTAAAACAGTGTAGGAAAACATCGTTAGGAAGCCGGCACACCTGAGAGATTCTTCAACGGTGTGTAAAGCCATGTCAGAAGCCTACAGGCGGTTTAAACTCTGACACCAGGTTGTTCATCAACCATACGATAAGAAGTTGCGCTTAGTTATGCACGAGGCAGAAGATAGGTTCATCATCATCACATCAGCCTATTGCAGTCCACGGCTTGACGTAGGCCTCCTCCAGGGTAGCCCACAAGACTCGGTCAGGTAACGTATATAAGACCGATATAGGTTACTTTCTACAAAATACTTTTAATACTAAACAGGTTTTTGTTGTACATTGACCTTATTTATTTAAATACAACACACTTCGTACCCTTTTCTGTATTCGTGGCGAAAGGCAACCATAAAATTTAAAAATAAGATGCGACAAGAATTGTAAAACTAAAAATAGTTTTTTTTAAACAGGTTGCCAAAAGCCGTCTTAATTAATTTTTACATTATATATTTATCAAAAATATAATATAAACCTTAAAAAGGGGGAAAATGATAAACAGTTTTGTCCTACAGTGGAATAAAACATAACATAACATAACATCACGCCTGTATTCCCCGAAGGGGTAGGCAGAGGTGAACATATAGTACACCCACATTTCGCCAGTTATGTTGTAAGTCCCAATGTAATAGGGGGCGAGCCTATTGCCATCAACCGGGCACAAATCCAGACTCCGTGCTGCTACTGAGTATTACCTAATGGAAAACTCAAAAACACTTTGCCCGACCCGGGATTTGAACCCAGGACCTCTTGCTCAGCAGTCGCGCTTACAGTGGAATATATTGGGCTTTTAATGAAAATAGTAAAATATTTTATGAAAAACCTCATTAGATAGATCTAGATATTTTCCATGATATGCAATACCTAGTTATCAAGTATTCGTTCTTAAGTAATGTTGAAGTTAAAATTTATTGTTGTATATGACTTTTGGTGCCATTTTAGCATGTTGCCCATGCTAAGCTTGAATCTAAATTGATAAAGGAAATATGAAAAATGATGGACACGAGCGGGATTCGAACCCGGATAAAAGGGAACTTGAAATTCGATGGATGCGAGCAGCGACACGGTGGCTCAGTTGGTTAGAGCAGCGCCACGGATCGGCGAAGGTCGCGGGTTCGAATCATTCATCGTGTCCATCATTTTTCAAATTTCCTTTATCAATTTAGATTTATTGTTGTATGTTTAAATATGATAAGTGTAACAACTGTTTTTTTTTGTTTTGTAAAATGTTATTTGTTTTTAAATGTAAGTGTTTTGGTCGTATGTACTGTGAACTTATATTATAGATTTAATAAATAAATTATTCTCAGAATCATTGCATTTATAAATAAACACTATAATTTTCTATGTTCATGTAATTGACGACCCGATTTTCGCAGTGGCTAAGCGATTGGACTGCTGCGCAAAGGGTTGCGGTTTCGATTCCCGCACGGGACAAAAAATTGTGCGATCCGCAGATATTTGTCCCGAGTCTGGGTGTTGTGTATGTGATATTTCATGTTTGTAAAACGCACCCACGATACAGGAGAAATTCCTATTGTGGGGCGACGTTTTTATAAAAAAGATAAAAAAAAAAAAAAACAATATTATGACACAAAGCATCCTTCTTGATGCGATTGAGTGCATGTTAAAACCAAGTAGTATCTATCATATTAAGATTAGCATATAGATTCCATCGAACGTCGTTCATATTTTTTTAAATTCCAGTCTTACGTAAAGTAGGTACGTAATATAATGATGGCCTTTCCACTTACATAAATAAATGGATAAATGATTTATTTCAGTTAATAGATTTTTACAGGCTTCAATCAACAAGAAACGACTTAATAAAATACCCTATCAGATAACAAAAAAACAATTCGCAAGTTCAAGAAAACTTTACAGAAATTCTAATTAATAAATATTATTACACAGTTAATGAGTTCCTAAATGACTAATTTGATAATGTCTGTTAGCAATATTATGTTCTCTCTTTAAATGTTTGTATGTCTTACCATAGACAAAATACAGCGCTCTGTACACCTATCTGTAGGATCTGAATTTTTTCTACCTTTGTTTAACAGAGTGGTGGCCCAGGGGATTTAGTAGAGCCCCTGGCAGCCCTCCAGCCAGGTGGATTGACGATATTGCTGCTGTACAGGGAAAGACCTGGATGCAAAAGGCCCAAAACAGGACAGAGTGGCGTTTAAGGGAGGCTTATGCCCAGCAGTGGGTCACCTAAAAGCTGATGATGATGTTTAACAAATAATAAATGTTTCTGATTGATGATAAACCAATTAACCTCAATAGCTTAAGACTATAGGAAGCGACTATGACCCTGAGTTTGTTTCGGCATTTCATCTCAGAGGTAGTCAGTTAGGAAATGCCGACACCATCATTCTAACTGGTAGGTATATAATACAAAATCAATGTACGTTTTTCTATAACATTTGAGGAGTTCCCTCGAATTCGGCAATATACCATTATCAGATCCTAGACCTGATGACAATGGGACCATTTGGGAAGTCTACCCTTTCAAACAAAAAAAGAATTGTTCAAATCGGTTGGTAAACGACGGAGATATGCGTGAACAAACATAAAAAAATAAAAAAAATACAAACATCCGAATTGAGAACCTCCTCCTTTTTTTGGAAGTCGGTTAAAAATGACGTGTAAAAGTGTTTTTTAAAACCTATTTGCAGAAATAAAATCATTTATCATTTATATCCGAGTGCAAACACAGTCGCTGACTGTCATTCAGTGTTTTTTTAACGTGATGGGAACTAAACCTTACGAGATGCTTAATCTTTAATAATAACTGACTTCTTAGAATAATAATTTAATTAATAAGAGTACCAATTTGTTTCTGAATGTTTGTTTATATTTTTTAAAATCTCAACATTTTTATTTGTAAATTTTAATTGTATAAAGTGTTACTAATGTATGTATTAAGGGTTAACTGCCTGAAATAAACGTTATTTATCATTTTCCCTTCTTAAAAATATTAACTTATAAATAACATTTAAAAATATTTGTACTAAAAATGGCAAAAAAAATTAGAGAACAGTGTCCTAGCAAACGGCTGTTAGGAAACCAGAGAGAGGAACCTCCTCAATAGAATTATATTATTACCTTTTTCAGTGACATTTTGTCCATAAACGCCAAAAACACAGAACACTAATAACCACCACATGATACCCGAGCACTGAACACAACTGCCTCGGCAACCGACCGACTACAAGACTCTTAAGATTTTCGCAACGACTCGTGGGAAGGGAGCGTTACCATCAAACCCAGTGACTGCGAGATATCACTTAGTATTAATTAATCATAATTATTTAATTTGCATATTAAGTTATAGTGGCCCAGTGGTTAATCAAATGCGTATGCGCAAGGTTCCAGGTTTAAAAAACCGAATCTAAATTATCGTTTGTTAGTATTTTTATGTGTCTCGTTGGTGTTGTGATCGTTAAGAGCGCCTGCTGCAGCTGCTGAGCATGAGTTCCAGGGTTCGAATCTCAGGTCGGGAAAAGTGTTATTGGGTTTTTCCATTCAGCAATTCTGGCTGGAACGCAGGTGTGGAGACACACTAAAATAAAGTCTTAACTCCAGCAGTGGGTGAAGATGGGCTGCGGGTAATAGCACCGAGTCTATAATTATATGTGCCCATCATCATCATTATCATCGGCTGAAGACGTCCACTGTTGAACAAAGGCAGACCTACAAGGTCTACTTGTCCAATCGAAATATATAACTTATTTCGATTGCATAGGTTTTAAATTCCATCGATACAATTAAAATGATTGATGATGATACAATTAAAATCCTCTGCCGTCCCTTCTGGAGTTTGGCAGATGTAGGCCTACTAATTCCTTTTTTTTTTTTCTTCGATTGGATAAGTTTTTAATTCAATGGATACATTCAAAATTCTCTGCCGTCCTGTCCGATAGTCTGTGCAGGCGTTTAGACTGATTACCTGATTGGCGCAGTGGCTAAGTCATTGGACTGCTATACTAAGGGTTACAAGTTCGATCACTGCACGAGAAAAATATTTCTGTGATCCATAGATTTTTTTTAATAAAACGTCGCGCCACTTAAGTCGTTTCTCCTGCATCTGCGGATCACACAAATTTTTGTCCCCTGCGGGTACCGAACCACAACCCTTAGCGCAGCAGTCCAATCGCTTAGCTACTACGCCAATCAGGTCATCGATTTGTCTAGATTATCTGTCTAGATGTGTATGACATTTTGTGTTTGCGAAATGCGAAAAAATTAATTAAAGTAAGTATTAATAATAATAAAAATTAATTAATCTCATCACGTAAATATCAAACGTATTGATCAACAGCTTTTTATGTTCAGATTGTGAAAAATAATGCACTAACATTTCTATTGCGAAAGATCATTTCAGCATTTACAATCCAATATTTTGTAGAAATATCTTATATTTAATGGTCAATTATTAAAAGATGAAGGACTTTTGGAAGAGATGTATTGCCTATCCGGCACTATTACAACCGGGCACGAATCTAGACTGCGTGCTGCTACTAAGAATGACCGGGCTTACTCTCATATTTAATTAATAATAATTATAATCGTTCATTAGTCATACAATTTAAATTACAGGATTTAAATTGTATGACTAATAAATAGGATTTGTCGGCGGACCCAAACTAGGCAGTGCTTGTATCTTGGGGATTAGAGTTGCGGTATCATGAGTTGACACAACTTAAAATAACATAATTGTTGTTAAAATTAGACAATAATATCAAAATTAAAGTTAAAAATACTAAAGACTAGAAATAAAATAGGGTGTCAAAACAAAACAATGTTAAGATTTTTGGGTGAGTTGTGTGTATGTGCGTGTTTGCGTGACAGTGTGTGTGTGCGAGCATATGTGAGTGGGCGCGTGTGTGTATGTGAAATTGGAATTGTTTAGTTACTTAACACTGGCGCCGCATTGTTTAAATATTATAAGTCTTACTTATAAACGATGCTAACAAAAAAGGGGAGGCCTTTGTTCAACAGTGGACGTCTTCCGTCTGATGATGATGATGATGATGTCTTTTGGCATTCCTATTTTTTTAAACGACAGTGACAGGTATAATTTAACTTATTTAACAATTACGATTCTTGGTAAGGGGTTAGTGTGTATTGGGAAGAACTAACTGCGATAAATAATAATACGTTTAATTCAGATAAAAATCCATAATACAGATAAAATATACAATCTAGTCAGTCAAAAATACATTTTTTTTAAACCATCGCTAAAAATTACATTACACACAAAATAGGTCAAAATTACAATATAATTTAAATAAAATAAAAAATGTCAGTCATGTCCGGTAATAATCTTCATCCACTTATATTGGATCGGACAGTCTAAACGTGAGGCAATCATCCTGAGGATGCCGTTGCTGCTATCTCTCTATATCTCTATAAAAAGATTGACACCATTTTTTTCAATAAAACTAAATAATTTTTCCGTACAATTAATATTTAACATTTCATTGGCCTTGTGAAATAAAATAAAATTCAAGAGTCACCCTGATGGGAAACTAACTTTACTTTAACCCAGGAATCAGACCCGGGTTCTGAAAATTTAACCAACGAGGCAGTCATAATAAAATTGATAAATATTAATCTATCACACTTATATTATGACTAACGACCTGATTGGCTTAGTGGATAACCGATTAGACTGCTGCGCTAAGGGTTGCGGGTTCGATTCCCGCACGGGTCAATTTGTGCGTTCCACATTTGATTGTCCCGAGTCTGGGTGTTTGTGTATTTGATATTTCATGTTTGTGAAAAGCAGGTCTACGATACTGGAGAAATTCCTAGTGTGGGGCGACGTTTTATTAATAATAGAAAAAAAAATTAAAGTGAAAGTTTGTGTGTTTGTTACTTCTTCTCGCTTAAACGGCTGGACCAATTTTGATGAAATTTGGTGTGGAGGTAGCTGATACCCTGCATATAAACATAGGTTACTTTTTATTCTGAAAAAATGTAGCTGCGGGGCGTAGCTCGTAAATAATAATTCTGTATATTTTGCATCACAATATGGCAATGTAGAATACTGGAAAACATTTTGCAATATCCCTTTATCGCAATGCTCGATCATGCGCACAACCGATGTACCAACTCATTTGTTTACCCATGAACTTGGGGCTAACGAATTTATTCACAATTTAAATAAAATGGCTGGGTTTTTAATCCTTTTTTAGTATTCAAACTTTCGTGTGCCGTGTGGTATCCGGCCTAGAATTGACCACCCTCTTTCCTCCCGTGGGTGTGTAAAGTTCCCAATTTAATAAGGGCCAAGCCTATTGCCATCAACCAGGCTCAAGACTCCGTGCTGCTACTGAGAATTACCTAATGGAAAAACCCAATAACACTTTACTCGACCCAAGATTAGAACCCCAGGACGTCGTGCTCAGCAGTCGCATATAGCGACAACTAGACCAACGAGGCAGTCAAATGTTTCTAAACTATTTAGAATGCAGAACCAATACACATATGTGTGTTTACTCATGCGGAGTCGTTCTTGTGAAGTGACCGGTTTATGCTACTAGCTGTAAGTCGTATTACTAAGTAAAGTCCAGTATTATAGTTGATTCACACGGCACGTTAAATCACGGGCCGCGTTATCCGGAGCCGATTTCAACGGGTCAGTAAGGACAACGAACAATTACGAGTCACCCACAGAATTAGATAGACGTCGATAACGCAAGTATCATGATTTGCCCCCCTAGACAAGTGGCAAACCGCTTGACGAATAGAATGATAAATATATGGGTTTGACATCTGTCATCGATAACATAGTCGAAACATTATGTCATTCCTATAAATTTATCATTCTATTCGATTTCTATTCGTCAAGCGTTTTGTCTAGAGGGGCTGTATGGACACCAAGTGTGCCATTTTTTTATTACCTACTCTGATGTCACACGCACTGTTTAGTGATGGAAAACAAAATAGGATTAGACGACTTGATTGGCGCAGTGGCTAAGCAATTGGCCTGCTGCGCTAAGGGTTGCGGGCTCGATTCCCGCACGGGACAAAAATTTGTGCGATCCGCAGATGTTTGTCCCGAGTCTGGGTGTCTGTATGTGATATTATCCCGAGATTATCCCGAGTCTGTATGTGATATTTAATGTTTGTGAAACGCACTCATAATACAAGAGAAATTTCTAGTGTGGGGCGACGTTTAAAAAAAAAAGATTCACACACGCCACTGAATGCGGATCCCACCTGACCTCATTTTTCAAATTTCCTTAACCAATTTTGAATTTAAGCTTAGCATAATCAAGATGATGAAAGTGTGACAGTGGCCATGATAAGCTTTAATCCCTCAAGCTGGGCAGGCGAAATTGGTGCTCCTGCGATATCTACGTTTATCCATTACCGTGGCGTCACCTTTTCTTACGGCACGTTGCTCGGCTCGGTGCTGGCCCGGCCATGGTATCACGCGCCGTGTGATGCCACCTCTACTAAAGTATACTCCTATTGCTCAACTAGACTTGCAACTGACGTTCCAGTAGTTAGGTCGCCAGAGATACTTTTTAATGTTGAATGAAAAGTACAATAGAGAAAACAGAATCTGTGTCATTTTTCTTGTTTGTTAATATGGTAAGCGATGCTAAGTGTTTGTTTTGCCTAAAGAAACTAGTGAATACTAACACAAAGAGACACATTTATTTCATAATACCCAAAAAAAGAGACAGAGAAGACGTTTCTTCTCGAAACTGTTAAATTTTGCTGTTACTCTCTTACTGGACTGGGAAAAATATTATACGATAAAATATAATTAAAAACAAGACTGCCATGACAAAAACGAACTAAAAAGTCAATGTAGTAAAAGCGCTGGAACTTGTTTTTTACTTTTTAGTTCGTTTTAGTCACGGCAGTAGTGGTTTTTCATTTTTTCAAATTTTTATTTTTTTCATTCTTTATAGCCTTCTACATAATATATATATTTTAAAGATTCTAACGACACCATTCTTCAAAATCGGTTTAGGCATTCACAAGTTATGGTGAAATAAAGAAACTCATATACCATACATACATACATGAACCCTTTTTTGGGCAGTCGTGTAAAAAGGGCACTGGTGCCTATGGTAAAGCGGCTAAAAATAATAATTTTTAATAGAAAAAATCTAATTTGATCCCAAATACTTATATGGGTTAATAAACTATTGGAGTAAATTGGAAGTATTTTAATGCCATGTTATGGCAACAAGTATCATTTCTTTAACAAAACATTTGTCAGCAACTGAATGTTCAACAAACGTCACCAGCCTACTTAAAAGCTATAGCCGTGAAGTTAATTACTGATTGCGACCGACAATGTCCTCAAATCTAACGTTCTGATAACAATTGACCAGAAACCAGCCTTATTGTGTAGATAAAAAGAAGAAAAGTAAAACTAATAACGTTACATAATGTTGACACAGAATCCGATTGAATTCACCAATGGAGTGACACAGAAAACTCTTGTAAAGAAACCGTTACGTAAATATAGGTAGCCTATATTATACTAGTGTCCACAAGCAAGTAAGTTGCGCAAATTCTCGCAGAAGTCGATTTCGGACTTGTTTTCTTCGACTGCATTTATTCTAATGGAAGTTGCTGTCAGCCCCCTTACCAGGAACTCTTAAAGCAGGACAGTTTACGTTGTGGGAGTGAGACGCCGCATTACACTGCACCGGTGTCTCGCTTCCACATCTCAAACTGTCCTGCTCATGGTAAGGGGGCTGAAATGCGTGCATTTTAAAAAAAAAAAACGTCGCCCCACACTAGGAATTTCTCCTGTATCGTGGGTACGTTTCACAAACATGAAATATCACATAAGCAAACACCCAGACTCGGGACAATCAAATGTGGATCGCACAAATTTTTGCCCCGTGCGGGAATCGAACCGGCAACCCTAAGCGCAGCAGTCTAATCGCTTAACCACTGCGCCAATCAGGTCGTCAAAGTGTAAATTGATTTGCTGCAAGATCTTGCAGAAGATAACATAACTTAAGGTTCTCTGACGAATTTTGATCACGGCGGCCTGTCACGGCTAAAACTAGCCAACTACGCAGGAGATATTATAGTGCACAAGTATGCGCGCAGACACAGGTGCAATCCCTATTCCTCCACTCTCATAGTCCGATTATAAATAAAATAACATAACATCATGCCTGAGGTGTCTATAGTACATCCACATTTCACCAGTTATGTTATCGGTCCCAATGGAATAGAAGGTGACCGCATAGCTATCAACCAGGCACAAATCCAGACTCCAGGATTCAAACCCGGACCTAATTATTAGAAGTCGCGCTTAGCAACCGTATGCCTATATTAAAAGAAAATTGTCGAAGGAAGATTGTCTCATATTGGCCCTTATGTTTTCGTCTCCTTCGGATAGTCTTTAGACAGAAATAAACTGATCCCACGTACACAACGTTGCATCGGACAAGCACATCTCCAATTGATAAACATACAAAATCTATCGTCCAGGTGTCATAATGCGTTGCGTAACGTTGCGTATAAGGGTTTGTTTATACCGGTATTCATAACTTTGCAAATACGACCACCAATTAACATGACGTCTGACTTGACCTTTTCTTCGATAAATGCCTGTTTTTATGCTCTTAATAATTGTTTTCGGTTACCCTTTTTTCCACTACATCTTGTATTTTTCCACTAAGGTTATTGCACCGGAACTGATCTCTTTGGTACCTATATGGTTGACCTCATAAATGCATTAACTGTCGAATTGTAGGCACTGATTGTGAACATTTTATTGAACAGTGTTGTTTTGCGTCAAATATTTAAGAACTCCTAATCCTCTCACCTAGTCATAGTCATAATGTTTTTATTTCATATAGGCTACAAAAGAGCACTTACAAAACGTCAAAACTAGTTGCTCGGTTCCAAAAAGTCGTTTCTATGGAGAAGAACCGGCAAGAAACTCCATAGTTACTCTTTTAAAAGTATGTTGTAGTTATGTTTAACAATCATTTCAAGTATGAGAGAATAATGAGCTACACAATATACCTAAAATGAGAATACGAGTAGCCTCTAAGTCAAATAAAAAATATTAATATAGATCGGTGGACATTTCCAATTTGAGTAAAATACATGACGGTGAAAAGGTTCAATATAATCGGTAAAATAATATTAAATATCAAATTATGGTTGATTGGCAGTATGCCAGGGAAGCCACAAATGCAGGAAAAATCAGTGCCACACGTCCCTATCGTCAATATAACTATTAATACTATAGTAGGCTTTCTCAATTAGTACTCGTTTCACATAGGATTTAAACTTGCCTTCTGTAAGGTCAGTTATAGAATTTGGAATTTTATTATAAAACTGAACACAGTTTCCTAAGAACGACTTGTTGTTTTTGTTAGTTTAAATCTCGGTACAACTATCTTATGTTTGTTTCTAATATTTTTATCTTGGTGATCGCTTCTTATTTTAACCTTTTCATTAATTTAAGAGCTGCCGTCATGATGATGGATAATCATTTGTCTCTATTCTCTGCTTTATTAACTTCTTGATATGACAGACCTGCAGCTTTCTCTTTCACCTTTGTACGATTTTTTTTTGTCCTAAGCACACTCTTCCTTTAATTTTTCTTCTGCAGTGTTATTATTAAAAACGAGAATTAAAGTAGAAACCTAAGAGGCTACGAAATAAGCGTTTGCCAAGTGAATGGCATTAGCTTCGCTATTGGGACTTACATGACATGCAGAGAGATCTTCTTCTTCGTACCAACGTGAGCCATTGCTACATGGAAATAGGTCATGCCACGGTGTAGAGATAGGTCATTCAACAAGGATGGTAGCGAGGTTGACCGTCCAGGGTGCGTCCGACCTACTTAAGTATCGTCAGTCGTGGAGGCTTTATACTTGCACCCATGCATGGATGTAATGGCAGAGAATACGAATATCCATTCTCTACGATCCTGGAAAACCCCTTTTGCTTCATTGTTCATAATAGATATTCTATCTTTTACTTTAGCTATCGCAGTTGACGTCAACCTGTCCGCCCCTCTCGTTGAAGACAGGCACTTAGAAATATTAATTTTAGAAAGGCAAAACCTTTGCCAATCTGTTGGAAGTGCAACACATAATATTAGATTTAACTAGTGAAGTGGTTCTAGAAAACGTGGAAGAATAAAATGTAGATATTTTGGTTTGTTCGTGGGTGACATCTATGTAATTATTGCTCGTCTTTAGTGTTGTTTAGCCGGAAAATTCTGTATGCATAATATTTTCTATTTATTCACCTACCGATAAATAATTATACATTTTGTAAAATCTACCTCTGAAAGCTTTTGAATGGCCTTTATATGAATATTCTCACTCTCAGCATACTACGGTTTCCAACCCACCTGCACAGCATGGTGACTATAGGCCAAACCCCCCATGAACAGTAAGCCAAAGAAAAAGGGCCCCAGTTCCTGGTCCTGACTGGGCCCTAATATTCCAGGTAATGACTGGGTGGCAAAAAACGGTGAGCCCTGGGGGAGGCCTACGTCCAGCAGTGGACTGCAATAGGCTGGTAATGATGGAGAAGGTTTGATAGGCAGTCGCTTCGTCTCGAATACTGCATACAGTTGGGCTGGAAACCGAACCCAATGTAGTTGGAAATTGGCTTGGTAGACGACAATGATAGGTATAATTTTATGATTATGTAATTACTATAATAATATTAAGCAATAGGTACATTCTTGCTGTATTCTTGTAATTTCGTGAGTAGTTTTTTTATTTATTTTATCATGCAATCAGGGAAACCTTGACGTTCAGTCAGGCGACATATGTATATGATATTGCACGACATAGCTGACGACACATGTTTCGAAGCATAAGTGCTTGAACACGACTTTATTGTTCGTAAGTACACATACCGACTATTATACCTGAGGTTTGACAGATATGCCACTTAATGAGTGATACGTAAACAACTTTTTTGTGAACAAAAGAGTATGATACTATTTATAAATAAATAAGGGCCTGTTTCACCATCTACAAGTAAAGTGTTGAATAGTTACTTCTTGATTAACGCTAATCAGCAAGCAAAAGTTACGAGTATCTTCTATCGTATCTTAGTTACAGGCCAGTTTATCCCCTGATTATTGCTACTCAGATATTGTAAAATTCGTATAAGTTATGTACGGATGACTTTAAGTGGCGGTAACTCTACTTGTAGATGGTGAAACAGGCCCTAAATGATTTATTTCTGTAAATAGATTTTCAATAACACTTTTACACGTCAGATTTGAATAAACAAGAAACTTAAAATTGTCTGTAATCGCAGCTGTGTTTACATACATACATAGATATATGCAGCCTGTAATCGTTGCAGGGGTAGGCAGAGATTTAATACTTTTCTCTACACTACTTAACGCCGCTTAGTGGATGTCTTTTAAGGTCGTAGCACACATATCAAAAGGATCGTCGAAAGGTTCGGAAAGGGGTCGTCACCGTATTAACTCGAGCTGTGCAGTATTCTTTGTATGAAACTCTCGCTTGCAACGCACACTAATCGGAATCGTACCGTATTTGCCTCGCCTCGGGACCGGCGAGCCGTAAGCTTGGCGTCGCCTAGCCGTAGCTAAGTCGACGTTTCGGAGCAGCTGATCCGCTTTGGTTACGTGCTTTGGTTGACGCCTGTCTGACAGCAAGGCGAAAGGCGATACGGTGACGATCCCTTACCGATTTGATATGTGTGCCCTTAACCCTTATTCAGGTGTCTACAACTGCCGGTCTCAAAATCTAGCAAACTTTTAAAATCTAGCAATAGGTCTCTCGCAAGTAACAGTCATGATAAATTCACCAGTCTGCTTTAAGAGTTCGATGAATAGTACGGGTACGCGAACGCCAATTAACGATCGGGAAGGACCTAATAGACTTCAAAGCTGGTAGTAGCCAGCTGTATGATAACCATTATCATCATCATCATCATCAGCCGGAAGACGTCCACTGCTGGACAAAGGCCTCCCCCTTAGAACGCCACAATGAACGACAACATGCATGATAATGCGTCAAGGTAATAATAACAGCCTATAACTGTCCCACTGCAGGGCAAAGGGCTCTTCACGTATAGAGAAGGGATTAAGCATTGATCACCACGCTAGCTCACTGCGGGTTGGCGATTTCAGATAATTAAATCCAGGTTTCCTTACGATGTTTTCCGTCACCGTTAGTCAGTGGTGTCTTAGAATATCTAAGAAAGTATTTATGACATTGAAAAAGTCACATTGATACTTGCCTGGGTTTGAACCTGCAACATCGTGCATAGAAATTCGGTATGTCAACCACTAGGCCACCACGACCATTTGCGTCAAGGTAAAACATAAAAATTCTTAAAAACACAGTGAACTTACATTTGACCGAATATCTTTACGCAAGTAGGTAATCGCGCCGAGATCCGCGCTTATTGTCTTTGTGAGGCGGTTTAAGTGATAAGCGTATGCTTTTTAGAATTGTGAAAATATATTTATTATAAAGCGGGGAATAATGAAAACGAAATAAAATTATAATTGGATTTTCCAAGAGCTATATTTTTTTTAACAAGTTAATTAATTAATTATTATTTTTGGTTTAACAAATATTTTTTTCTTTGACTGCCTCGCTGGTATAGTGGTCGTTAAGCGCGACTGCTTAGTATGACGTCCGGGGTTTAAATCCCGGGTTGGGTTAAGTGTTACCAAGTTTTTCCATTCGGTAATTCTCAGTAGAAGCATGGTATCTGGATTTGTGCCCTGTTGATGGCAATAGGCTCGCCCCCTATTACATTGGGACCTGTAACATAACTGGCGAAATGTGGGTGTACTATAAGTGCATCTCAGCCCACCCCTTCGAGGAATACAGGCGTGATGTTATGTTAAAACACATTTATCCATTCTTTATAAGCAAGAGAGTATTATAGTAGGTGATAATTTTTTTTAAAGATAAAGCATACAATGTTGACAACCACCGTTTTTATAAAAGATTGAGGATATTGTATACAGTAGTTCTCCTAACACTTGTACCATACGCCAAACAGCTCACGTTTCCGCGAAGGTCACGTGGAACAGAGATGGAAGATTAGAAAGTGTAATTAGAGCGAGACGACGACAACGAGACACTTTGCGGCCTGCGTAATTGAATTATTGTATGTTAATAAATTAAGGCCCTTTCTTTATTGATTTTTAGAGGATAAGACAATTTGGCACTCTTTATGTAAACAGAAACAAATTATAATTTAATTCTTTTATCCTATAAACACTTTCGTAAGATTAAGAATCAATTTCATTATTTTTCTCTTTGCTCGGGCATTAGAATTTTAATTGGACGTGTTTGGGCCGATGAATGGCAATAGGCGACTGCACATATTAATATAGATTTTCTGATAAGAAAAATAAATAATATTCCAATACCGTAGTCGTAGGTTACAGATGTGATGGTCTGATGGGCGAAAACTCTACCGAGAATCAAGCTTTGTTTCGATCTCAAGTTTCGGAATAGCTTACTGAGTTTTTTTAGTTAGAAAATTTTGTGCCTGCGATCAAAAATTATAGTACACAAGTAATAAGTAACTTTGGTGCTCTCTCTATTTCCTCACTCATAATTATAATACGAAAGAGGAGCGCCTCCAAGGTCGGCAGGCTGCGACCGCCACCAACAGTTTCTTGAGCGTGTTCTCAGATCGGTGGGATTGCCCTGCTGCGCCACTGGGTAAGGGTCCACACCAGTAATTTTTTTATGTTAATCAATACTAACACTGGTCATTAAGTTATTTTGTTATACTAACACAATGGACTACATGTCTGAAATTAAGAATTTGAATTAGGAAATTTCAATAATCCGATGGGACAAGACACGGAAGCTACTGCACTAGTAGAACTGATGATCCGCAGCGTTTTTCGCAAGTCATTAGACCATAGAAGCTGTCTCTGTGTTTTATATTAGGTAGGTAAAAATCTTGATAAGTTGAACCTTGACCATAGCGCTAAATTGACGAAACTAACATATAAGTGGCAATGCCTCGGCAAATGTGACACACTGCAATGTTTACTTGAAGTAAATTACTTGGGCTCTTGCGCAGTCGCGACATACATTTTGTATGATTAAATACAAATTATAGATACTGATACTTCGTGGTTCTTCTTAAGCTTGTGAACCAGAGACGGCCAAAACATTGAGGCCAGATTGTAGGTCAAAATAGTTAGTAAATAAGATTTTCAGTCTTTTGGAAGCTATAGTATTCTTTACGAATGTAGTATTTGCATGTCATTCAATCATTATAAGATTTGTAGAACTAATTGACACATCATTGGACACCATTGTACAACATACTTTAGCAAATGAATTTGAATATTGTAAAACATTATTTTATTAATTTTTTGTCTCTAATAATTGTATATACAGGACTTTATACACTCTAAGGAAATTTATTACTCCTTGGTAGATGCCAGACCTAGTACAGCGCTTCATTATCACCCTCAGCCTATCTCAGTCCACTGCTGGACGTACACGTCCTTTTTGGTCAAAATTGAAGAGCTTTTCCCATTTTGACCGTTTGACTGCCGGTTGGAAAAAGATTTGCCAGTCATTATAAAAATACTTAAAGAAATTCTGTAAACGAGAAACTTAAACGGTGGCTCATTCCGTTTCGAAGGACCAAAATATTCAAAGTTGGGATAACAATATTTTGGAAAGTTTTCATAATCATATCCCGACATCAGCTCCGACGTCCACGAGATGATCGCAGCATCCTCACAAAGTTTTAATTCGGAGTTTTTCCACCTAAAGCTCTTATCGTGTGACTGCGTAACACCGTTAAGTTTGGTCCTGTCTTAATCCCCGTCTTTGGGTACGGACACAATTACAGCGGGGAAATCTTCAAGAACTTCCTGTCATTCTTTTAAATTATTATTATTTTTCATTTTTTTGATTGGAAGTAATCTTTAGCAATTACGAGATACTACTAGTTGATTTGATATTACAACCAATATAGATATGTGCTCG
This sequence comes from Abrostola tripartita, assembly GCA_905340225.1. Classification (NCBI taxonomy): domain Eukaryota; kingdom Metazoa; phylum Arthropoda; class Insecta; order Lepidoptera; family Noctuidae; genus Abrostola; species Abrostola tripartita. Next base: position 1,451,079 of record HG996510.1, on the reverse strand, counting down.
GAATTTTCCGTACATCCACAAGGTAAAACGTTGTGCAAATCGTAAACAATCAACAGAAAGATTTAATAAAGGAAAGTTCTGGATTAAATTGTTGTTGTTCTACAAAGAAGATCTATAAACAATTGTAAGTAGGTATCAATGTGTGGTGGGAGTTAAATTGACAAAAAACAAAGAAGCATAACGAGTATGGCAAAATTACAAAACAACTTCCTTAACACTGCGGAACGTAGGAAACATTCTTTGAATTTTTAATGGTAAAAGGACCAGTAATATTGTGGGTGATACTGTTAACCCGCTCCCACTCAGCCCATTTTCTAAGACCAAAAGTCCACGAACGTAAGCCGTTAGTTGAGCGCTATCTCACAACTTGCGGGAGGTATTAAGTGTTGGATGTAAATTAGACAAGGGTTGAAATCGGATTTTTCAAGTATTTTTAGTATATGTGGGTTAATACGTGCTCGGAATGGTGATTGCAGAATTGCTCTGGTCCAAAGGTATGTTGGGATTGTGTATTTAGATTTTTATTCTAGGTGCATAAAAATGGAAATATAAAATCCCAAGTATCGGAAGGTACAACAACAAAAACAATAAAGGTGCTTTGGTATTTCAAACCTGATTGTTGCGAAACTAGATATTTATAGCCTAGGGTTTTTTCTTGTATCAAAATCATAAAAAATGATATATTAAATATACACTTATACAGCCAAAATAAAGATGAGATAAGTACCTACTTAATGTTATTTGGAGAGCAAATCATTAAGCTTATGTTTTGAATCTTTCAATTAAATTTCTCCGTTAATTAGAATGAAGTTCTTTATTGTAAGGAGTAAATGCCAGATTATGGACCTTGTTCTTATGTGACAAAAGGACCCATGCCGGAACATTATTCTCTGATAACAGAGAAGAATCCTATATCAAAGACTGAAGTTGAGATGATGTGCTTGCGTAACTAACAATAACAAAAAATAGCGATCTTGCTTGTAAAATGTTGATATCTTACAAATAGCAAAAACTATGTTTAATAACTTCTTAAGTCTACAATCACTTTTATAGCCTAAAATGAAGATCTGTGTCAGGATCTAACAGTTAAGATGTCTGGTAAAACGGTAATGATGATCTTGGCCTCATTAACACAGATACCTAATCCCCGTACTCAGAGACATTTAATGATATTTAAACTATCACTTGCCAAGCGCCCCAAGCCGCTTGCCAAGCGTGGGGATTATGGCAAACCCGCTTAAACGGGGAGGCCTATGTTCAACAGTGGACGTCTTTTGGCTGATGATGATGATGATGAAACTATGAATTAGTAAAGGTTTTTTGTTCGTAAAATTTTTCCTTAGTGCCAGTTTAAGTAATCATTAACGTCTCTGAGTGCGGCGGTAAGAGGCAGTGATAGTATAGCAATAATGAAACAAAGAAATATTTTCAACAGTCCTGTTTGTTTTTTTGGCTAGTGCCTACATATATAATTACTAGCTTTTGCCCGCGGCTTCGCTCGTGTTAAGAAGCCATCTATTATCAACATTTAGAACTAAAAATTATTTTGTTCGTCTTAATTTATTCATTCCATTAGGTACTGATAGGTTCAAACTAATACATTTACATCCTCCATCATCCCTTATTTTATCCCCATGGGGATGAATTTATCAAAATCCTATTTAAGCGGACGTTTTCATCATAGTGGCTCCAATCTTTAATTTCAGTTCAATCAGTCGAAAATCTAAGAAGATTTATACAAACTTTCATCCCCTTAGGGGTGGAATTTATCAAAGTCCTTTCTTAAGGAATGCCTACGTCATAGTAGCTTTATGCATGCAAAGTCTCAGCCCGGTGGGTTTAGAATAAACAAAGTTTCATACAAACTTTCATCCCCTATTGTATCCCCTGGAGGGTGAAATTTACCAAAATCCTTTTTTAGAGGATGCCTATGTCATAGTATCAGTAGCTTTATGCATGCAAAGTCTCAGCCCGATCGGTTTAAAATTGACAAAGTTTCATACAAACTTTCATCCCCTATTTTATCCCTTTGGGGGTAGAATTGATCAAAATCCTTTCTTTTTGGATGCCTACGTCATAACATCTACCGGCATGCCAAATTTCAGCTTGATCCGTCCAGTGGTTTGGGCTGTGCGTGTGCGTTGATAGATCACCATGTAAGTCAGTCAGTCACCTTTGAGTTATATATATTTAGAATTATATATAGCAAACACAAAGACAACTCGATTTGCGAGGTAAAGCTGTGCTTGTTGCTTTGTCTTTGGATGAGTGACTGTTACCAGATCTTCCATGCCTCGGGGAGTATGCAGCCGTCGGTCATATGCCTGATTTCTCCTCTAAAATCGATTAGTTGTCCCATCTGACAGTGATGGTGAGCAGACAGTAAAACTTTGTGAGCACATATTAATGCTCCTGCAACTGTTTTTATTGCGTAGTGGACCATGATATCCGTTGATAGGCCGCTTTGAGTTCCAAAATTACACTAAAAGACAATTTTATTGAGCTTATTATCCTAGTGATCTGTGATCATCATCAGCTGGAAGACGTCCTCTGTCGAACAAAGGCCTCCCCCTTAGAACGCCACAATAAACGACAACTTACCATTTGCGTGTATTCTTTTGTTTAAGTAGGTTAATTACGTGCTCATTTATGTTTACATTATAATACTGTATTAATGGGAAAGATATATTGATGTTACAAAGTTTGGATGCTTGTTCATATGAGATTAATATTTGCTCCTCCCACGTTCTTAGACCAAATAAAATAAAGCTAAATATGTTTTGTATATTTGCATGACAGACGGAATTGAATATTAACAACCTCGACGATGCATTTCGAAAAAGAATCTCTTTTATAATGAAAATGTATAAGTCTTCAACAGTCTAGTGCACTTTGTCATAACTCGATGCAATTTTAAAGATGTTTGCATTGGCAATAATATTCTAACGTCACGTCTCAAAGTAATGAAAGCATTTTTTTTGTTCTAACTACTTTTATTTTAGATAGAAAAGTGACATTTTTAACTCTCTAGAGAAGGTGATATTTTTTCTTTGGCGAAGCTTTTTATGGGGAAAGATTTTTGATACGAATTTATGATTGACTCCGTGTTTGTTATCTTTTGTTAGGCCTGGATATTTTCTGTAACAGATTGGTGTATAAAATTATACCTATTTGCCCAATATATGGCTTTTTCTAGTGAATTTGATTTTCGATTCCATGAGATGACAGATAAAGACTTACAATTTTCATAGTTAAAATATTTTTGGTCCTTACATACGCACTGTTGTCCAGCTTTCTGATACCTATAAATAATGATGGTGGTGCACCTCAATATGCTTATAGTCAACGAGTGATCAAACAATGTCACCAAATCAACCTGATTGAATTACCTCTGTTTGTGAGTCCGTAAACAGATGCGAACTGAACCGATTGCGTTAATTGAACTAATTCCTGATCTGATTATAACGTAGGCGATTGTTGGTAAATTAGTAATGCTTGGTCCTATCTGTACGGAGACAGTAGTGAATAATACAATTCAGTTGCTACGGTAATCAATAGTGATTGGGATGACGTTCCTGAATAGCGACGAGTACAACTAAATGTAATTGCTCTTGTCTGTATCAGTGGTTCTGATTCTTTGTTTGGTCCTTGTATACGCAAAAAAACATCAAATTTTGAAACTGTCTTAGCATGATATTACAAAATGCTATGAAGACAAATAAAACATAAAATATCTTTTGCTTTATAATAATAAGCGTGACCAATTGACCACCAATCATACATACTTACATAGGTATTTTCAATCACACGAATTCTAAAAGCGTATTCTGCAAAATTTTCTAAATACATCTCCCGTAACAGTAATATAAACACTGCACCAATTCCCCCCTGATTAAAAACAACGCGAACGATTTTAAACAATTAAATAAATTGAAACAATATAATAATATACTTTAATCTCAATTCGGGGTTCAATTGCTTATCTGATCCGTTTCAGTTCGAACCCCTAAAAACTCGTTGTGAAGTGAAACCAATAAAGCGAAGATTGATTTCCCTTAGGCGCAATTATGTTGGACGAAATCAATGTAAGGAGGTCAGCTGGTTGTGTTAAATTTCTAATTGCAGCAGGGTGAAGCTTTTGATGGACCTGTAAAAGAATTTATGTGTATGTACTAACTATTCATGAATTGGAATCAATTATAGTAGGTAGTTTTTTTGCTTCATAACTTGGTTGGTGGTTTTATAATAGTTTTTCCTGTTTTCTATATCTTCTTCTTCTTCGTGTATCGCTCTTGTCAAAGCGGTCGTGGTCGCTATGTAGCAGTGGCTCGCTTCACCAGGCGTCTCCACTCCTTCGCACTGCTGCCTTTATATATAAAAGACAGTTAATACTGGCTTGGTATTTATGACTTAAATTCTTGCATGATAACTGTAACCCGCCTATAAGACCTACTGTACTATTATTTTAAGACAAGGTGCTATGTATAATCTTTTTTCAATAAAAAATATTTTTATTTTATTTTTATTATTATTTTAAGACCCGAAGAGGAAGGCAAGATGTTATCCTATAACAGTCTTTTATTTATTATGAAAAAACGTCGCCCCACACTAGGAATTTCTCTTGTATCGTGGGTGCGTGTCACAGACATGAAATATAATATACACAAACAGCCAGAATCGGGACAAACATCTGCGGATTGCATAATTTTTTGTCCCGTGCGGGAATCGAACCCAACAGCCTTTGCGCAGCAGTCCAATCGCTTAGCCACTGCGCCAATCGGGTCGATTATGTATTTCACCGTTCGAATCCCATGGTGTAACCAGCCTATCGCAGTATTCTTTCTATTTATTTTACTCGTTTACTATGAATCTAAAATAATAACATTATTACTTTTAAATCGGAGAGCAGTGTGATTTTTATAAACAATGAAAAGAAAAAGTGATTCTTTAGGGATTAAACTACCTCCATACCAAAATTCATTACAATTAGATTAACAGTTTAGTCGTAATGAGGTATCAAACTGACAGACAGTTTCTTTTGCATATAATATCCCGGATGAATAAAAAGTCGAGCGCCTGATACTTTTCCAAGTATTTTAATTCATATCGTCGTAACTATTTATGAATGAAATACGTGCACTGCATCAACATTCCTCTCCTTAATGTACATATCTATCTATCATATCTATCTATCTATCATATATAATGATAGTACATTAACCTGATAGAACGAAGAGATACTTTAAGAAGAAGATGGCTAGGATATAATAATTTAATAATCATCATCATATCAGCCCAGTATCACCCAATGCTGGGTATGGGCCTCCTTTTTTCTCTGCCATCACTCACTCATCCAGGTGTTCTTTACAGTTTATAAATGTAGGCAACCCAACGTGCTAATGGTCACCCTTGGTCCTTTGAACTAACCTTGACCACCATATCATCATCAGCCGGAAGAAGTCCACTGCTGAACAAAGGCCTCCCCCTTAGTAAGGGGAGGTGGGGTTTGTGCCATAATCCCCCACTTGGCAAGCGGCTTGGGGAGCGCATTATTGGTGGTCAAGTTACAGAAGACGCTGCTGCCCAACTTCTGGATTTTCCCTTAGTCGCCTCTTACGACACCCACGGGAGGAAAGGAGTTGGTCAATTCTAGGCCGGATACCACACAGTAGTAGTAGATACATTATTTAGCTACCCATGGCCACCATATAGTAAATTATTATTATTCTCCATAATAAGCTTGAAATGTGCTCATTTGAGTTCCCTTTTATAGAAAGCTTGCGTAAACCGCGAAAGGTTCATCCTTCAATATCACGCATATTGAACGAATATCAGAGTTACATAAACGATCTGGCCACTGTTATAATTATAATTCTCGCGGTAACCAAACCATAGCGTGATTCAGGAATTCATACAACGCCATCTATCAAGCTAAAAGAAAACTTTTTTGGAAATATAAATTTATTATTTAATTTACTTGTTAGAGAAAGATTTGTTCTAGTTTGTTGGAAATATTGAAATCTTCCCACAATGTTTACCTGGATTTCTAAAAATAAACTATAATGCTGCCACAAGTAGCTGGCAAGAATAAATTTGCATATAAATTGAAAAGCCCCTGTCTGTCGAAACTTTTATTAGAGAGTCGATAAAAAAAGTTATTCAAACTCGGTGCGAAATGAGAATGAGTTGAAAATCCTTTGAAGGTGGCGTTAGGAAAGTTTTCAATACTTCGATAAGGCTGATTAGGATCTAGATATTTTTCAGCTTGGAGATTTTTGTATTTTGCACGCTGGAACTTTGGATTTGCAAGGAAATCGCCTTGAATCTTAATGTCAGTGTGATTTAAATAAAATGAGTTTCTAATGCAATGCTTAGGAGCTGATGCCGTATTATGTAAGCTATTTTTTTTTTTTTTTTTTTAAAAAAAACGTCGCCCCACACTAGGAATTTCTCCTGTATCGTGGGTGCGTTTCACAAACATGAAATATCACATACACAAACACCCAGACTCGAGACAAACATCAGTGGATCACACAAATTTTTGTCCCGTGCGGGAATCGAACCCGCAACCCTTAGCGCAGCAGTCCAATCGCTTAGCCACTGCGCCAATCGGTCAGCGAGGATATATTTGGGAGGAGGACATGGTTATATAAGTAGTTTAGTTAGGGATCGCAGTATTGGTGGTGGAGTTACAGAAGACGCTGCTGCCCATCTTCTGAATTTTCCCTTAGTCGCCTGTTACGACACCCACAGGAGGAAAGGGGGTGGTCAATTCTAGGCCGGATACCACACGGCACACATAGACACAATACTATACAACAAACAAAAGACTAGATACTACCTTTGAATAACTGGCACGTGCCCAGCAATTTGAAGTCACAACATCAAAAAAACTCCAAAAAGGTAACTAACTATTTACTCCAAATTCGACAAAAAAGATAAATAAACCAAATAAAAGAAAAAAATATCAAACAGATCCCAATAATTGACATTTTCCTTTCCGAAACCATTATACGGGTGAACGGCTAAATTAACCAATTGCCATTATTGTCAAACGAAAAAGTTTGTGTACAATAAAGACATTTCTCTAACTTTTGTTCATCAATATGATACGGGATTCTAGCCCTTACAGCCTTTACCTTAGGGGATTGTATTCCGTAAATAATTAATTCCAAAAGGGAATCTTGATGTATTTCCCTTGAGTTTACACGAATTTGTTTTGTTAGGATAGCCTCTTGTATTTTTTTTCTAAAACTGTTTTTAACTAGAACAACCTTCTCCATCACTTACTAAAACCGCGTTTTTCTCTTAACATAAAGTAAAGTAAAATAAGCAAAAATCGTTTAGTTTTAACGACGACCCACTTGGCACAGTGGCTAAGCGATTGGACTGTTGCGCTAAGGGTTGCAGGTTCGATTCCCGCACGGGACAAACATTTGTGCGATCCACAGATGTTTGTCCCGAGTCTGGGTGTTTGTCTTTGTAATATTACGTGTTTGTGAAACGCACTCACAATACAGGAGAAATTAATAGTGAGGGGCGACGTTTAAAAAAAAAGAATTTCCTTATTCATTGGGTATTTTTTTCAGTAGGTATAAACTTACGACTCACAAAAATACTGGCATGGTAAATCAGTTTTGATTATAATCTGCTGTCAATGAAAGAAATACAATTGAAGTAACATTCAATTAAATAGCTTATAAGTAAGAGTTTTTTTCATATCTGATATCATTTGTAAAAGTCCTCGATGGACCAACGAAGCGAATTCAGTTTTTGTATGTGGGTGATAAGTAATATATGTATGTCGGATCCTCAAGATTTATTTGGTTAGACTCAGACATTATGTGGGCAGATGTTGGATCTGCAATAAAATACACTGGGTGCGGTACACGATTTATTTTTAATTACAAATTATAATTTAGGTACACTATTCACCGTTTCACAATAACTGGGCACAACGAATCGAGTACAGTTCCGGGATGTCTTCACTCTTTCGCGAACAGGCACTGAATGACCTCCTCGCTGTCAGCATGAAACATCACGACTCTGTAGAAGCGCGCGCTATCGTTGTGGGTAGTTGTGCAGGAACATCACGTGATGTACCTAGTGGCGCGCTTGCGATTCGTTTCATGTCCGTACTAATGACCGGATGCGACATGTATATGGTTTTAAGTATTCATTTTGTATCAATTTAAACTTCTTTATCAAGTCTAATCCAATCAAAAAATCATATTGAAATGAAATTGTCTTTATCAATAATGTACACTTCAACATTTTCCTCTATCTCAAATATTTTTGTTTTACTATTTGTCAAACCGCTCGTTTTCTTGACACCATTAATGGTTACTATTGATTTATTAATGATTTGCATTGTTCACACTGTTTCCTTTTAGTTTCAATAACTTAGAATTAATGAGAGAAACATTTGAAACTGAATCATAGATTCCATATACTTGTAATATATCGTTTAACGCCCTGTTTAAACGGGGAGGCCTATGTTCAACAGTGGACGTCTTTGGCCGATGATGATGAGGGTGATACGCTGTAAAGAGTCACGTAAAAATTAAACAACATACTCTCAGGTGATCGTTGTATTCCAGCAGCATAAAACCTGGTTCTAATAATAAGGTGCTTTTAAGAGCTACTTAAAACTTTTAAACGCTTCACTCGAAGCCACTTGCAAGTTGATAATGACGTCATCAGCCGCTAGTACAGTAGAAACAAACATGTCTCATGGCATAGAAATGATCTAAGTTACAAACTTACTCTAGTGAACACAACTTAGTTCATTACGACTGCCTTTGGGGTGCAAGTAGAGTATCCACGACTGATGGTAGCTACCGTCCGGCAACTTATTAAGTCATAATTGGATATCACACGTGGAAGCTCTTAAATTGTACCTTGATTGTTGGTTTATTGGGATCATTCCCAAGTCTAAGAGAAGTTGTGGTTGCTTAGGATTCGGATGGAATTTCTGTGCATTAGATTGCAGTTTCAAATTCAGGCCAAGTATCAAAATGACTTTTTTAATGTCATGTAAATTACTTCCTACATTGTTGGTACTAGAGGAAAACGTAGCAACAGCAACTGCTGACTGCGAAGTCCTGAGTTTGATTTCAGGGTTGGGCAAATCTAGTTTGTCCAATAACCCTTTAAAATTTTCAGTTGCAGCACAGTTTCCGAAATGTGCCTGGGCATAACAATAGGCTAGTCCCGGTACATGCAACTAATTACATAACCTGTTTAGACAATACAGGTGTAATGCGATATTTATAAAATGTATGTAAAAATCTGATGCGAAAAAATCCTTAATCTACATCTGTTAATGACCATCCCGCTCCCACTCGCACATTGCGCCGCTGCCAGAACGAGACGAGAGATAAGCCAGCTTCCGTTTCCTGTTGCCGTCTCGTAGGAGTCTTGACGCGTTGATATGTGGTGTTGCTGTGCAAATGACATCAGTTTTCGAAGTTAGTTTATCAGAGCACAATGATGATGCATGTTTTTAAATGTTTTCTTTTCTATATTAATACAAGAAAGGGATGATTAGTGAAAAACACAGCGGTCACGTGCCGCTGTGTACAGTGTATAGCAATGCTTAGAGGCGACTCTTTTACTGTCTCCCCAGGGATGTGCCTAATAGGCGCCGCATGTGAAGGTTCAGGAGTTGGTCTTTTTCTAGTTCGTGTAGATGGTGACCACTGGGGTGGTTTTAGTGAGGTAGAAATCCTACCCTCCCTGGCTCCTATCCCAGCGGCTGAGTGCTTTTTGGGTTTACCCCGAAAAAAAAGTTATGAAGTACATATTTATAACACAGGGAACATTTTTATGGGTCTAATAACCAAACCAATCCAAATCGAAATACTGTGGAAAAACTTACAGTGCCCCAGATTTTTTTTCTTAATATCAAAACGTCTCCCCACACTAGGAATTTCTCCTGTATCGTAAGTGCGTTTCACAAACATGATATATCATCACATACACAAACACCTAGACTCGGAACAATCAAATATGGATCGCATTTTTTATGCCCCGTGCGGGAATCGAACCCGCTACCTTTAGCGCAGCAGTCTAATCTAATCGCTTAGCCACTACGACAATCAGGTCATCGTGAAAATAATTCAAATCAATTAATACCCGTTAACTAAGTTAATCAAGAACAGAAATTGGAGGTGTAGAAATGTTAGGTTTCCACTATCCTCAATAGCAAATGTAAGATCGAAAAAGAGCCTATAAACAATAAGCATATAAGGAGGTTGAAAACAGTTTAATGTTTTATCCGAGTAGAGGCAAGTTCGCCAACTTAAAAATTTAAAACAATAGACTGGTCCAGACCTGTGCAAGTCCAGGACTTGCAGGGGTCTGGACCAGCATATGAATTCGGTCAACAAATCGTCATTGACTTGCCAACCTAATCTCTTCCCAATAATTTGAACGGCTACCTATATAAATAGACGGGATCAAATTTCTATAATTGAAAGACACCAATTACCGTTTGACCACAGCTACCCAATTACTGGGAAATATCCGATATTCTGCGGCTCTGTATTTATTAGGTAATGCTTTTTGAAGACGTAGCTCTCACTTGCTACGTCACCAATTTGTTTATTAACTGTATAAAAGGCCTTTGCCATAATTATAGTTTTTTATATTCAAAGAACTGTCCCCTTGCCAAGAACTGTTAAAGCTGGACAATTTTAGTAGTGGAAACGATACGCTACAATACACTGCACGCAGCGGCGTCTCGCTTCCACAACGGAAAATGTCCTGCTTTAAGAGTTCATGGTACGGGGGCTGATTGGAGTCTTGACTGAAGTGAAAGTACTATGGCAATATCAATTACAGACTCGATCTTTGTACGTAACAAATTTTTGTGTGTTTCGTATATATTTTTCTGAGTCTGGCTTTTCGTGCATTCATTCATTTCATTTCAGCAAAATTCACCTATGATTCAGAGATTCTGCGTCGGACTATTGAAACAAATAAAAGTTTTGAGAAGCGTTGTCCAAAAATCCAAATCCCTTTATGATACAGTTTTTTGGGGTAAACGTTAATTCAATTCCAAGTATTCGTCTCTATGACTATTGGTGTTTTTTTTATCAAAACACAGGAGATACACAATTTATACTATTACAGACTATTTCGTCGAAATTTCTTTGAGTGAAATAAAATTTGGAAGATTATTCTTTACGTGAAAATTGTTTAAGGTCCAAATTCTTTCTGTGTGCCTAGAAATAGCGAATAATAAAACTTCTCACTTCCGACTGGATACAAACGTTGGTGACGTAACGTTGGATTTCCTGCGGTAGGGTAAAAGCATCGTTTATCGGTAATAAGAAAATGGTGTGAAGAAAATGTTAAAAGGTTGACAATTTATGTGCTTCGTATCGGTAAGGAATTCACGTTAGTTGTTAGGTGAATTTAAAGTTATTGCTTTAGCGTAATCTTTTCATTGCCGAGGACAGTTTCCATCTCCACCGCTATCACAAAACATTTTCCTACCTTTTGTACCATAATTATCATCAATTAAGTGAATTGAGCCGTACAGTAAAACACATCGAAAAATGAAACAAAATGAACAAACTTAAGAGCATGCGAAAACATTGAATTGTGTCGATTTTGCAGAAAAAGTAAAACGCCATAACTCAACGCAGATAATATAAATAATGGACCCAGTAATGGGATTGAAATAAGCAAAGGCATAATCAACATTATTTGGAATCAAAGGATTCATTCACAATTTAAATATTTTTTCAAGGCGAGTTGAACTTACTAATTAATGCTTAACTGCATTACAGCGCACCTTTTGATGGTGTGTTTTTCATATATATGAAGCAGGTAAAAATCTAGTGACTAGTGGTAGGTGACTTTTAAATCTCGTAAATTTTTTGCCGTTTGAGTAAGACTTACTGCGTCGATGCGTAAAGTCAAAGATCTAAATCAGGTATTTTTAATCTTGCTTGAAAGGTAATTAAAATTCATCGAGTACGAGTGGATTATTTGTACAGTAGCTAAATTGGTATTTATTGTATTCTTATCTTGTTTGTTCATACTCGTATATATTTTCAGAAAGAGAACACCCAGCTTCAAACTTATTTCACATCCATTTTTCCCGACATTTGCAGTTCCAACATAGCGTAAGCCTATTGGGATAAATCGTTGGCAGTGAGTAAGAATAATTAAAAATGTAACAGGGAACAGTCATTTTATGCATATAAATCATGTCATGATACAGTTAATTAACACGATAGAGTAGAAATTACCAAAAGCAAAGAACAAAGCCATTAAACTTTCAATCATGCAGGATCAATAGCCGGAAAATCATGAAAACCAACCCAACGTAATTAAAATCCAGATTAAGTAATTTGTTTTGTACGAAATATCGAGCAAGTTAAACGAACAACGGTTTTAAGTGAAAAGGGTATTGAAAATTTCCGTATAATTGTTGAAATTTCAACTGCAAATATCCATTTAAAATTTTAAGTCTTTCTTAGAAGTGGGAGCGGTGAATGGGGTTCCAACCGCCTTTATATAACCAATAACGAGTCGTTTCAACTTACGTACAGTATTATTTGTTTTCCTATGTTTCTTTGTAATCTAAATTTATTGCCAAGAGTTTTGTTATCGGAACGCGATGAAGCATTTTCCAGAATTTGCTCTAACAAGTATTTATTTACGATTTTAAGTAACCCTTTGAGAGAAAATCCAAAATCTGGGTATAGTAGATTTGTAGCGTCCTCCATTCAGCCATAAAAAAACCTTTAAAATTTTGCTTTTCTACAAAATGTTGTCTTCCATCTAACCCATATTAATCTTCTTTGTATCTGCATGATGTAATGACTCATGGAAGCAGGTTATGCTATAGTCAAGAAATTGGTCAGTCAACAAGGATGGTGGCGAGGTTGACCGTCCAGGGTGCGCTGGGCGTGCATACGCAAAGCCTATGATGATACTGAATAATTATGCTACAATGGTTTTTACTTCCACCCCACTAGCTACATGACTAAGGTGGTCCAGTAGACGCAACCTTACCGTTTTTTAAAGGACCAATGATTTCCCTTCAAAAATATTAGGGTCGTTACCTAAAGAGCTTACACATGTAGCCATAACAAATTTTGTACCGGAAATTTTGCTGAAACCCTTAGAAAGTTGAGTGTACTCAAGTCTAACCTCATTAGAATCACGTTTTGCTAACAAGGGCTGCGCGTGTTCGATAATAAACAAAGTTTAATATTTTATTTTTAAAATTCGCATTCGGGAATTTTTACTATCGGTTGCGCTTACAAGATTTTTTTCTCAGTGATGGAGAATTCTTGCTTTGGGTGTTAAAAAGGTCCTATTAAGTTGTCGTATATTGTGCACGTTTTCAAAGTAATACTACTGAGAATTTTTATAATATCGTATCTTGGTGACATGTATGTTTAGGTATTCCTTATTGTTTATAACGATATTTGTCGTACAAATAATGATATGTATTATATTAACGGTTCACTTTATTCTTTCTTCATAGGTTTTTGGAATCATGGAATCCAAACAATAAGTTATTGCTCTCAAGATTCCTGAAATTTGCCTCTTATCAACAAGATGTGTTACAGAATTTAATATAGAATATAATATGGCAAATCCTTAGACTGTTTCGGTTTGTTTACTTGTATTTTCAAAATCAACACGTTCAAAATTGTAATGTAAAGTTAATCTTCAAGTGTCTGATTAGTTTTAGTTTTCATCAAAATCTATCCCCTAACTCCAAAGAGTTTACTTCTTGTACGTTTAGATTTGGCTATTTATGGACCAATATACATTTGGTACTGCCTCGTTGGTCTAGTGGTCGCTAAGCGCGACTGCTGAGCAAGAGGTCCTGGGTTCAAATCCCGGGTCGGGCAAAGCGTTACTAAGTTTTCCATTAGGTAATTCTCAGTAGCAGCACGGAGTCTGGATTTGTGCCCGGTTGATGGCAATAGGCTCGCCCCCTATTACATTGGAACTTACAACATAACAGGCGAAATGTGGGTGTACTATATGTACACCTCTGCCTACCCCTTCGGGGAATACAGGCATGATGTTATGTTATGTTTTATACATTTAGTGGAGGACTGATGAAGAGCTTTGGAAAAAAATCTTATTCCGTTAGTTTGCTTATAATTTGTTCCAAATACTTACCATTTAGTATAGTACCTTGGCTGACTGCTCAAGGTGCGCCAATCACAAATTTAAGTACCACCACGTTGGGAGGCTATTTTGATGCACCCAAAGAATCCAAATAAGGCCAAGCACAGTCAAGAAAGCAGACACAAAGTCCAATAACGACATCACATGTGCTCTGAAATTTGAAACGATTCTCAATTTCTTTCAAGAATTTCTCTCTTTCATTTATTGTTAGGGTTAGATTTGATGTTAACTTATTTTAAAAAAAATACAAGCAAGCAAACAATATAGTTACTAGTATCATGCCTATAATTTAAAAAGGGATGGACAGATTTCCACCTTCTGAGAAGACAGAGAAAAATTATATTACCTCTTTCGTCACAAGTCATTGGTAGGTGACAAGCAAAGCTCACATTATCGATAAGCATAACACGTTTTAAAAATATTCTTTGAATGTGTAGGCAAAGTTGTATAGTAAATCTACATTTCACCAGTTATGTTATAAGTCCCATGTAAAAAGGGGTGATCCCATCGGTATCAATCGGGCATAAACGGGACGACCTGATTGGCGCAGTGGCTAAGCGATTGGACTGCTGCGCTAAGGGTTGCGGGTTCGATTCCCGCACGAGACAAAAATTTGTGCGATCCGCAGATGTTTGTCCCGAGTCTGGGTGTTTGTGCATGTGATATTTCATGTTTGTGAAACTCACCCACGATACAGGAGAAGTTCCTAGTGTGGGGCGACGTTTAAAAAAAAAAAAAAAACAGACTCCGTGCTGCTACTGAAAATTATCTAATAGAAAAAGCCTACGCTTTGCAAGACCTGCTCCATATCCTTAGCAGTCGCACTTGTGACTAAAGCATGAACTAATTATTATAATAAATTACGCAAGTATTACATAACATGAATGTAAATATAATTTCCTATTCAACGTGATTTTATCTCAAAACAATAAATACTTCAGAGATGATTTGTATTTATCTAACGCTATATAAAATAGGGCTGTACCTCCCCACCCGAAAGCCGGAATAAAGGTTTATTGCGAACTCACAAAATTATAAATATATTTTGATTACAGCCATCCCTTTGTTAAGTCTATTGACCAATTACGCAATATGTATTTAGGGTTTGTGTAATAAATTATGGAAGCCTAAATAAATATTAAATGATTTGATTATGACAGCGGAAATCAGTTGGTCAGGCATTTATTAATGAACTGTCCGTGTATACATACATACATAAAGTTAATCCTCTTTCCTGGAAGGGTAAGTAGAGACCACGGATTTCCATTTGCTACGATCCTGCCCAAGCAAGACGCCGCATTACATTGCACATAGCGGCGTCTCGCTTCCACTCCGTAAATTGTCCTGTTTTAAGAGTTTATGGTAAGGGGGCTGGCCTACTTCTTTCACCTCATTCACTCGCATCACATTCCTCATACACGCTCGTCAGTTAAGGGTACTCCTCACTTGACCCTTTTGTAGAACATCTCCGATTTGGACCATATTACATACAACGTCTAAGATATGGGAAGGCAGACCATAACCATTTAAGAATCAGGAATAACCTGAAAACCTGATTAGAGCATTTGCTGAGCAATTGGACTGCTGCGCTAACGGACGGTCGCGGGTCCGATTGCCTAGGACAAAACTTTGTGTGATATTTCATGTTTGTGAAACGCACCTACGATACAATAGAAAATCAAAGGGTGTGGCGACGAAGTTTTTACAAAAAATTCCTCGTCTTCTCATAAAACAAAATACCTTATGAGATTACACGTGCAGTAAAAACGACTCATTCTATTTTTACTCTTTGATTTGACATAAAAAGGCAATATTCAGGTAAGATAATTACGCCTAGCTTTGAACCATAGGAATATTGGCTTCTTGAAAAAGCGTTCCGTCAAATTCACGTTACAACTCAATATCACTAACATCAAAAGACGCAATTTGCTTTTGGTAATAATTATAAGGCCCATAGCGATATTTTAAGCCACGATCTAAATTCTTTAATGTTGTAACTGTTTTCTATCCGTCCTTTTAACCTTATTACTCTCAGAATAATTAGCCCTTTGTGACTTAATTTGTTTGACGCTCCGATTCGGCTGTGGCTAAGTGAATAGCTTTCTGCCAAGGGATGGTGGGTTTGATTTTCGTACGGAACAAGAATTTTGTAGTATTGACACCAAAAACCTATCATCAGCAATGTATCATAGCTTATAATAAACTTAAAGGGACTAAATCGACGAACAAAAACGAACTAAAAAGTGAAAAACTAGTTCCATCGCAGTCTGGGTACCTCTTAAATAAGACAGTGTCTCACAGAATGGTCCCCCAACTGCGATGGAACTTGTTTTTCACTTTTTAGTTAGTTTTTTGTCATGGCAGTCGTGTTTTTTAATTTGTTTAATTATATTATATTAATTTGTTTCTTTTTTTTATATCCTATGTTACTCGCGATAGTGTAAGGATTTTAATGACACTCCATACATCAGAATCGGTTCAAGCATTCAGAAGTTATGGTGGAATAAATAAACTCACATACATACATGAACCCTGAAAACATTACACTCTTTTTCTTGGGCAGTCGTGTAAAAAGTAACACATCTTTTGTAGGCAGTTTTGTACACACGAATTGATTTAGGTACTTCTTTTTCTGAAATTTAAGACCTTTGCTCTGGTTGCTGGAGCAAAGGCTACTGTTTTCTATAATTTGAGAATTTGTTCCATTACCTCTTAAAATGTTACTTACATTCAAATGTATATAATATTACATACATTCATTTTGTATCCCAAAAAAGTAACAAAGGTTTATCAGGAGTCACTCTTTTTTATTAGGAGTCCACATGAAAATGTTAAAACGGAAATCTAAGAAGCTCACAACATAGCATAAAATAACCTTTATTAGAGAAGTATCTTCAAGGGAAAGGAGTGGAAAATAAACTTCCGTTTCTGTCTACGGATTTTGCGCCCTAGGCGATCGACAGGGTACGTCTTGCCGTTACTCCTAGTCTGTATTTGCATTCCGTATACTTTGGGATACAATATTTTCCTCCTTTTGAACGAGAGTAGTTAAAATACTATCTTTATAATATGAAAACATTTATCAATGTTTAACTAGAGAAGCATTCTTTGATTAGTTCATAACTATGGTTCTGCCTATATTTCTCCAGTTTATCAGTTTGACGAAGCAAAGCATGGCTCTGTTCATAATTATAGTGTTTCTTGTAAACCTATTTGCAAAGATAAAGTCATTAGACGACCTGATTAACGCAGTAGTTAGGCGATTAATCTGTTGTGCTAAGGATTGCAAGCTCGATTCCCGCACGGGACAAAAATTTATGCGCTCCGCAGATTTTTGACCGACCCGAGTCTAAGTGATAATTATTTCATATAACCCATGATACAGGAGAAAGCTCTAGATTAGGGCGACGTATTGATAATTAAAAAAAACAATACACCTTACCAGAGATTGCGCATACACTATGCACTTTTTGCGTGGTGGATATCCTCCATTGAGTTGTGCCTCTAATCATGGTGGGAGAAGGAAGTAGTAGGTACTCTTCTTTATCAGTAATCTTTACACCTAATTTCACTATTCATCTTAAGCCCGATGTAATGGATGGCGAGTGAAACCATTTACCACTCACACGTACCTATAAATATTGTAGGTATCCAACATACAATTTTTGTCAATCTCACTGTTATTTTACGGGCTTTATTTGAAGAGGAATATGAAATAATCAATCATTGTTATTGACTAAGGCTGAAGGTTTCAATTTTTGTATCGACCAATGTTTGTTTTGAGGGAAATTGTGCGAAATATCTGAAAGCCATACAAACGAAACCTCACATTTTCTCCGTATTTGTTTCGAGGCTTAGTCGCTTCTCGGAAATTAAATGCTCAGAACTTGTGTTGTAAATCCAGGACACAATAATATTCATGTTATTTGCGGATGTTTGTCATTTGCTTGTTATCCTGCAAAAAACCGATACACACGAGAAGCTGATTATTTTAACACATAGTCGCAGAAATACATATAAGCCTTCATTTCACAGTTCTACCGGTGCAGTCAAAATTCAAGAAAATTTAATGCACCTTCGATTTCTACCCACTATCTTGAACCGTCGCGTTTATAACCTTCTATACCTTCCACTGCTGGACTAAACATTTCCTTTCTATCCATAATTCTTTCTAACTAACACAGATTCTTGCCACATGACAGTATATCCTGCAAAACATCCACATAATCGTCATCAGCCGGAAGACACCCACTGTTGAACAAAAGTCTCTCCTTAGAACGCCACAATAAACGGCAACTTGTCAATTCCATCCACAAGCACATGCCAAGCTTAAAATATTATACCACGTTCCCTCAAAAACCAGCTGTTACTATGGCCAAAAATATCGTAAAAGTGCGTCTCCACAAACACTTCAACGAACATTTCGTAGTAACCGTAACAAAGCGACTTTTTTAATGTGGGGTCCATACCGTAACTCTCGAAGAAACTGAGTTACGGTCTAATATTCGGCGATTCCCGTGGAGTGCCGGACCAGAATAGCACCTCCCCATTTTGCCTTGGGGGTGTCATAGGAGGCGACTAAGGGAAAAGCCAGAAGATGAAGCGTCATCTGTAACATCACCCTCAATACTGCAATCTCCAAGCCGCTTGCCAAGCGTGGGGATTATGACAACCCTAAGAGGGGGAGCCTTTGTTCAACAGTGGACGTCTTCCGGCTGATGATGATGATTCGCCGAACAATTACGATAAAATGTTACAGTGTGGATGCACTTTAAGTCACTTTACCTTGGAATTTGCCCTTAGAATTGGTTCATTAATTTATTTCTTAAACATAATTTACATGTCAATCATATTTTAATACTTCAACATACACAGAGAACCTTGTGAAAATAGACTTCGAAAGTAACGATAAATAATATAAATATTAGGTACTTTGTATGAGGGAATATATTATAAAAATATAACATAATATTTACTGGTAATAAAATACATAAATACCTGCAGTCTCGCTGATTGTAAAAATGTTTCTGGGTCAGATTCTGTGACCTTTTTCTTCTTCTTATCGTATGGTTGATGAGCAACCTGGTGACAGAGTTTAAACTGCCTGACATGGCTTTACAGTCCAAAAGTCATAGTTCTCGGCTATCACTGCTGTTAATCCATTACCTGCTAACCAATGTATCTTTTTAAAGCTTGATTATGGCAAAATAATAGTTGAGGAAGACTCTTTGGGCTAGACCAAAGCTTTCAAAGGTTTCCTGCATTAAACGTTGCATGAGTTGTGACTGGCTAACCGTTTTTAGCAGGACCTAGCAAAAACCTCCAACCATGCCTTAGGGAGTGGAATTAAATTAGCTACACTATTCAGCTAAGGGCACTTCAAACTAAGCTTAAAACCTATGGAGTTGCTATAAAAGTAGCTGCTAAGGATCTGATAAGAAAGAAGAAAAAGCTACTTCCTCAGAACTGACAGCTTGAAGCAAGGGTTGCGAAAAATTTTCCCCGCTTATCTTAGGACTCTGCTTTTGTTATTATAACCTCCGTTAATCCCATCAAAACTCGTCTCGCAATTCACTGAAAATTCCGAGTAATTCAGCGTTTGAATATCCAGATCAGCAAAATATTTACACGCGCAAAACAAGTAATTTTCACGCAGCACCAATTACCTCGTAATTAAGTTACGCCTCAAATTAATGAATTCAAAACAATAATTTTGTGCACCGAAATAAGAGGAAAAGCATCGTCTGTGTTTGGTTGTTAACCATCATTAACTGGCTGATAATATAAGTAGAATACGGTACTGATGAAACGAAGATTGGCTACATAATACGAAAGACGACTTTAGAACAAATATGTAAAGAAACATAGAACCTTTGAGAATAAGAAAAAGACCAAAAATGTAAGCTACACAATAACATACTCACATAAAGTCACATCTGTTTCCCAGAGGGATAGGCGGTGACCACAGATTTTCATTTGCAACTATCCTGGTACACTCCTCCGCCTCTTTTTCATCACATTCTTCATACATATGTATTCGTTGGTATATACATAAAACTTAAATATTATAATAACAGTCGTTCCTTACTTAAGCTTCCATAAATTTCCATACCAACACTTCATAAGAAATTACTAGTTACTAAAAGCAAACAGTGCGAATAAGATTTGTTTCACAACTGTTCCCAAAGCCCAAATTCACGCCTAAGTAAGTAAACAATCAAACATCGTTACTTAGCTAACCACAGAATTTCCTCCATAATCTTTGAGTAGAAGAAAATAATACACTGTATTAGCAATACTTGGGATAAGTTTTAATGGAAGGTAATTGATTACTTTGGATCGTTAGTCGAAGTTTAACATGTTTGCTAAGCCGAGGTAATTATTTCACCTCGGATATTATAATAATCTCGAATGAGTTTCGATGAAAATTCAATGCTCAATATTCACAGTTTGGCGGCAATCTTGTGGTTCTTTTAATTAATTTTGAACAACATTTTTCGTGTTATGATTAAATAGATTAAGGAACGTTTTAAAGAAAAAAAGACTTTGTTGATATAATTATAATAAATTGTGTCAATAGTCCAGTATAAAAAAAGTGATAAGAACTGATGATGGATTTAAACGAAAAGTAAACGAAGATCAAGTACATTTGACAGAAAAACTGAAAAGATAATAAAAACAAAATTATATTTAAATACTTATTAACAGTAAGAAAGATACTTAAATCTTAAAGCCATCAATATATCACTATGAAGTAGTATAATAAAAAGGTTAATAAACCAAGGATTTAGACTATAATATGGACTCTAAAGCAACAAACAATTATCTTAAATCCATTCAGATTCAAACAAGAAACAGCTCAGCTTACAAGTACTAGACAAATCCTGGGATTAGTGCCTAAGATCCAAATAATTGCTCTTAATGTCTTTGACAAGAATTCGGATAATCTGGATACCATAATTATTACTAGCTGTTGGTACAATTCGTTTTGTGAGCACTGACAATTAGAGTAAGGATGAAAGTGAGGATCACCTTTTTCGTGCAGATTCATTTTACCATTAACATTGTTGTTATTATTTCTTTCTTCTTCATTGGTATTGCTAAAAACGATCATGGTATGTAGAGTTTCGGCTTCTATGACAAATTTGTCGTTACAGCTAAATGTACGATACCTTCAATCAATTCATTCCCTGTGAGTATAATTTGGCTTTTTCATCGAAGATAATTATTAAAGTCCTTTTAAATGGTTATTGGTTTTAAGTACTTTTTGAATGGTGATAATAGGATTACACTTCCATATAGGATTTTAATATTATTGGATTACACAAGATTTTGCCCGTAACTTTTCTGTGTAAAAGTAGCCTTTGTAGCGTTTTTGGGGCATTTAGCTCATTCCGTACGCGTTAAATCGGTTCAGTGGTGGTGTGAAATCGTAACAGACAAAGTTATTTTTAGATACAGTTTTGGTATGGATACCACGAGAACTATCTTGACACTCAGGTCAGTGGACTAAAGATGTGTTAGGGGCATCTACGCAGCTGTCACGTTCCTTTAAATATTGATGAGAGCCAACCTTCCAAAGGTCACAAACTCATCAGAAACGCAATGATCCCTAACCGACCGCGTTGTTCCCCAAAATTTATATACGAGCATTTTTCAGACCTCTAAAATCCTTTACTTGCTCTGTAAGTATTTTAACTGGCGGAGTAATCTCATTTAATGGTAGAAGTTCGCTCGTTAATGTCAAATAGCTACGATTGTTATGTGGGGACCGCGCCCGACCCGCCCCCTACCTTGAGGCACGGTCTGAATGTATAGGAGTACCGAAGGCTGCTATATCTTCTCAAGTTAAAAGATGTGAGTTTTACATGACTTTTAATGTCATTTTAGGATGTTGCCTATGGTAAGCTTAAATTTCACTTCCAATTTCCTTTATCAATTTGGATGTGTTTTTAAAAACTTCTTTATTTATATCTAAACTAGCTTTTGCCCGCGGCTTCGCTTGCGTTATGAAGCCATCTATTGTCAACATTTAGAACTAAAAATTATTTTGTTCGTCTTAATTTATTCGTTCCATTAGGTACTGATAGGTTCAAACTAATACATTTACATCCTCCATCAGGCCTTATTTTATCCCCATGGGGGTTGAATTTATCAAAATCCTATTTAAGCGGACGTCTTCATCATAGTAGCTCCAATCTTTAATTTCAGTTCAACCAGTCGAAAATCTAAGAAGATTTATACAAACTTCCATCCCCTATTTTATCCCAATCCTTTCTTAGGGGATGCCTACGTCATAGTAGCTTTATGCATGCAAGTCCGCGGGATACTCAGCTTTACTCTTTAACCCTGATCGATCGGTTATTACGGCTGATGCTAAACTTACATTTTTGGGTGATGATCAAAATTATCGTCTTCATACCATCACACTGGTAGGCCTCGTGGAACATGCAAATAATTCTCCATTAAATGAAGTTTATTAAATTAGACTCGCTTACCTGGTCACAGAACAGAAAATATTCTAAATTCGTCACCCCATGGACACTAATTTTGCTTTAGTTAAAAAAATCGCCACAACCTAAAGTTTAGACCAAACTCACATAGCACTGAGAGCGACGAATTTGTGAGATTAAAACTCCTAGTTTTGGAAATAGTTATCTATATTGCCAATGTTATATTAATAGCTATAATATAAACATTGATGTTGTATGTATGTTAATATTGGGTTCTCTTCTCTGGGTAGATAATGGTTGTTAGAGAACTCAAATCATCGACACTACATCGTGAGTTTGCGGGAATGACGTCGTTACCTACAATAGAATCGCTTTCTGTTTTCTTAGCTTTTGTTTCATATGTTCTGTCTCACGCTTACCTAACGAATTAGGTGTTTCACATCATCATCACATCATCAGTCGGAAGACGTCCACTGTTGAACAAAAGTCTCCTATTATTAGGAGGGGGGGTAGTGCCATAATCCCCATGCTTGGCAAGCGGCTTGGGGATCGCAGTTTTGGTGGTCAAGTTGCAGAAGACGCTGCTGCCCATCTTCTGGATATTCCCTTAGTCGCCTCTTACGACACCCACGGGAGGAAAGGGGGTGGTAAATTCTCGGATACCACACGGCATCAATTAGGTGTTTGCTTGTCTGAAACTCCACACAATACGATGTGATGCAAATTTTTTGACATCCCAAACCAGACCCGGCGTTCAAATCCAGGACCTTAAGCTCAGCACTTCGCAATCACCTGACCAACGAGGCAGTTATATTACAGATGTAGTGTACGAAGGTTAGGCAGAGACTACGGATTTCCAGGTGTAATGTATGCACATATAAATTATTGCCTTAATAAATGCTTGAAGTGTCGTAAAATTAAATATTTAGACTGAATACTTGAGTTCTCTGATCAGAATTTAATTTATGAAAGAAATGACTGCACTTAATAATTAACTAGAATACATACAGAAACAAAAGAACACAGCTGTTTACATTTTATTTTACTCATTTCAATACGCTTTTATTTCGAAATACAGCAAGCTTTTAATAAATTGTGTACTTTAAGTAATCAATGTTTAAGTTGTCGAAGGAATTCTGTAGAAATATCTCCAATCAATTTAATAAATATGAGAAATATTCTGTGTAGAGAAAATCTTGTGAGCTTGAGTAAAAATATTTTTATACTTTCGTGTGTTAGTATTCTTCAAAATGCTTAGGTTAAGTGAGTAGTTCCCTATCTACGTGTGACCAAACAGTCTTAATTTTTTACTTATAATAGCGGGTGAGCTGCTTCGACTGCCTCGTTGGTCTAGAGGTCGCCAAGCGTGACTACTGAGCAAGAGGTCCTGGGTTCAAATCCCGGGTCGGGCAAAGTGTTACTGAGTTTTCCATTAGGTAATTCTCAGTAGCAGGTCGGAGTCTGGATTTGTGACCGGTTGATGGCAATAGGCTCGCCCCCTATTACATTGGGACTTACAACATAACTGGCAAAATGTGGGTGTACTACATGTTCACCTCTGTCTACCCCTTCGGGGAATACAGGCGTGATGTTATGTTATGTTATGAGCAGCTTCCATCAGGGATAACTCTTAAAATTGTCTTAAAATCCCTGTTTCCCTTGGTCACGCCATAACTTGAACATAACTTGACGACCCGATTGCCGCAGTGGCTAAGCGATTGGACTGCTGCGCTAAGGGTTGCGGGTTCGATTCCCGCACGGTACAAACATTTGTGCGATCCACACAATATTTGTCCCGAGTCTGAGTGTTTGTGTATGTGATATTACATGTTTGTGAAACGCACCCACGATACAATTATTATTATTAACTTCTTAAGTTATGGATATAAGTCATGTAAACGACAGAGACAGGTACTTTTATCAGTTGTTTAACATTCACAATTTTTACAAGTAAAGTAAAATAGATAAGATGAATATCTTAAAAAAATATTTGACATTACATGACGCCTGTAGGCCTCTGACATGGCTTTATACACCGTTGAAAAATCTTTCAGGTGTGCAGGTTTCGTCACGATATTTCCTTCACAATTTATAGCAACTGATGACTAAATTATAGTACGCACATGAATTCGAAAAGACATTGGTGCGAGCCATGATTCGAACTTGCAGTCCAACGGTCATACCACTCGACTGTCAGTGCTATTTGATATCGAAAAAGTCACATTCATAAATTGGCACACGATCTCAAATCTTGCTAAGATCTCAAAATAGTTTATTACAAAAAACTGTATTAGCATACAGATAGAGATATTAACATAAAAAACTAAATCAAAGTTATTATGTAACAAACTACCATTGTCTATATCATCTAGAAATATTGTTGTAATTTAATAAACATTGAGTCTGAGTCGGTTGGAGGCATCACGAGCTGAA
Source organism: Abrostola tripartita (assembly GCA_905340225.1). NCBI lineage: Eukaryota > Metazoa > Arthropoda > Insecta > Lepidoptera > Noctuidae > Abrostola > Abrostola tripartita. The sequence goes on along the minus strand of HG996510.1, from coordinate 1,426,024 downwards.
TTGCCAAAGTTTGAATGACGGTCTATTCTTCAAGACAGCTTTACTGACGATGCTATAAATGATATTCAGAAGGGTAACTCTGTGCAATTCACGAAAAATATTCACCACACGAGAAGAGGCTTTTGCCCTGCAGTGGGAGAGGGGTTATTTATTTATTTGAATAGAATGATTCACCAATTAAACTATTCAACAAGTTAACGAATATAAATGTTAACAATATAAACAACTGCCTCGTTGGTCTAGTGGTCTCTAAGCGCGACTGCTGAGCAGGAGGTCCTGGGTTCAAATCCCGGGTCGGGCAAAGTGTTACTGAGTTTTCCATTTGGTAATTCCCAGTAGCAGCACGGAGTCTAGATTTGTGTCCGGTTGATGGCAATAGGCTCGCCCCCTATTACATTGGGACTTACAACATAACTGGCGAAATGTGGGTGTACTACATGTTCACCTCTGCCTACCCCTTCGGGGAATACAGGCGTGATGTTATGTTATGTTAATATAAACAATAATATACATAATAATCCTTACATTAAACTCTCTCACAGAACTTCAAACATTCTGACAAGAATAATAAGGTTAAGTTAAGTAAGTAATTGTTATTATTTTATTTTTACTTCAGCACGCACTAGGAATTGCTTTATCGTGGGTGCGTTTACTGGCATGAAATTATTCCATACAGAAATACACGTATTCTGTTAATTAACTCTCAAAACATGACGTTTTCCGTTGAGTAAGCGAGATGCCACACTAGCACGTAGTGGCGTCTCGCTCAAAGATAAATGTCCTGCTTTAAGGTTCATCTTCTTCTTATCGTATGGTTGATGAACAACCTGGTGTCAGAGTTTAAACCGCATGTAGGCCTCTGACATGGCTTTACACACCGTTGAAAAATCTCTCAGGTGTGCTGGTTTCCTCACGATGTTTTCCTTCACCGTTTTTAGCAACTGATAACTAATTTATAGTACGCACATGAATTCGAAAAGTCATTGGTGCGTGCCGGGGTTTGAACTTGCGACCTGTGACTTGGCAGTCCAACGGTCATCCATCATCAGCCGGAAGACGTCCACTGTTGAACGAAGGCCTCCTCCTTTTAGAAGGGGGGTGTTGCCATAATCCCCACGCTTGGCAAGCGGCTTGGGGATCGCAGTTTTGGTGGTTAAGTTAAAGAAAACGCTGCTGCCCATCTTCTAGATTTTCCCTTAGTCGCCTCTTACGACACCCACGGGAGGAAAGGGGGTGGTCAATTCTAGGCCGGATACCACACGGCACGGTCCAACGGTCATACCACTCGGCTATTAGTGCTTTAAGGTTCATGATAAGGGGTCTAAATTGTTATTCAGAGTAAACCTTCTGTATTCATTTGTGTATATTTATAGATAGGCTTTAAGCTTCACAAACTGATTTCATTCCAGTTATCTTTCATAGTTTCTATTGAATATTTGTTTTGTTTTTATTGAGTTTCATTATTGTCTGTTAGCGGATGATAGAAATCTATTCTGATTTTATATTTTTTATTAATTGTTTTGAAGGTGTATGTAACGACTTGTTCTCCAAAGAACTTACGTATAACGTAACATCACGCATGTACTTCCCGAAGGTGTAGGCAGAGGGGTATAATACACACATATTTCGCCGCTTATGATATAGGTCCCAATGTAATAGAGGGCCAGCCTACTGCCATTAACTGTGCATAAATCGTGACTCCATGTTGCTACTGAGATTTACCCAATAAAAGTGGGACCGATCCAGGATTCGAACCCAGGACCTCGTGCTCAGCAGTCGCGGTTAGCTACCACAAGACAAACGAGGCAGTCAATAAGAATTGTTGTAGTATTTTTAAATACCTATGTATATATAACTTTGTGGTCTTGCTGTCCGTACTTAAAAACTAAGAGGCACAGACTCCAGCGTTAACACAATATTTTCCTGAAAATAACTTTTATTTAATAATTATGAAACAGAAAGTTATGAATCCAAATAGAGCTCTAAAGAGAAAGGGGTGAAAACTACCCTTGTTCAGCATAAAATATGTAAAGAATAACGCTCTCAACTACATAATGCAATTATTAGGACCCTCATTTCCACCTAAAAGACAAAGAGGGAGCGATATAAACCGTATAACCCCATCCCCTTCTAACGTACTAACTTTTAGAAAATAAGGGGTAAACAACCAACGCGACTGCTTTATTTTAAATTCAAATTAAACCTATTTGTACGCTACAGATATGATGAAAATAAAAAGAAAAAATAAACAATTCTTTATTCAAATCACGGGTGGCGTATTTACATAATACCCAACATATTAACGGCGTTTAAAACAAATAACTTTTCAGTTTTTATTGTGGAGCTAATGTCAAAAAGTGACGCGCAATTTGTTTGGCGGTAGGATTTACAGCACAATTTCACGGAGGCTTTTTAAATTGTATAATTTGGTAATACGCGGCCTGTGATTCCCGTGACAAATAAAAAGAGTTCCCGGGATTATGTTTTTATGTTTTGACGCTTCTGTTTTTTTACTGAAATTGTGGAGATCAGGGTGTGAATGTGAATGACTTTTTTTTTGCAAAACGACGACTCTAGCAATTTCTCCTGTATCGTGGATGCGTTTCACAAACATGAATTATCACATACACAAAGATCCAGACTCGAGACGAACATCGGCGGATCGCACTAATTTTTGTCCCGTGCGGAAATCAAACCCGCAACCCCTAGCGCAGCAGTCCAATTGCTTAGCCACTGTACTAATGAGGTCGTAGTCGTGAAATGTCTTGGAAAATGTCTTTGGCTCGAGAAGAGACGACAAAGGGAATATTTTTTAAGTTTTACCTGTCACTACTGGGACATTGTATAGATGTAAAAAAAAAATGCAACGTTATTAAACAGAAATGAACTATATAACCTGTTGTAGAGACACAATGCTTAAACTAAATTATTAATAATAATTCAGTTTAAGTATTGTGTCTCTACAAAGTATATTTCATATACTTAAAAGGAGGTCCTTGCGTAAGATTGATTGTAAAAGTTTTAATGTGACAATGAAATAAATGTTTTTTTTATTTTTTTATTAATATACACACTTAATATAACCTAATCTAGACCAATCTCACTGATCGCTAGATCAATCTTGATCTAGCGATCAGTGAGATTGGTCTAGATAAGCAAAGCAAAAAATAAAATACGAAAATCAAACACCAATAGCTAAACAGACGGGCACCTGACACCGCCTCTTTTATGCCTACGTCCGTCCAAAACTGGAAAAGCTGAGCGAAAATAGAAAACGTCCGTCGACACTTCCATATGTTATATTTCGATCTCATAAACTATGCATTTCGACACGAAACGGGGTGCATAAAAAATACAGTTTGCGTCTACCGAAAATGAACGACAAATATTTGGACAGCGGGCTGGCAACATTGTCGAGTCGCGGTGTTGCCAGTTATCACACAATGTTGTGACATTTGTTGGACACTCGCTATTTTAGTTATAACGTTTTGTAATTGATTTTATGGATGCTGTTTTGATTACTTTTTAGATGATCCGATTGGTACGAGTGATCTGTATGCTCTGCTCAGGGCTGTGGCTTCGAGGTTCGTAGGACCCCCAGGACCACACTTTTGATCCCAAAAAATTAGTAATGATTTTCCACTTAGACGAAGTCATTGTGTCATAGTTGTCTGCTAGTATTAAAAACATAACATAACATCACGCCTGTATTCCCCGAAGGGGTAGGCAGAGGTGTACATATAGTACACCCACATTTCGCCAGTTATGTTGTAAGTCTCAATGTAATAGGGGGCGAGCCTATTGCCATCAACCGGGCACAAATCCAGACTTCGTGCTGCTACTGAGAATTACCTAATGGAAAACTCAGTAGCACTTTGCCCGACCTGGGTTTTGAACCCAGGACCTCTTGCTCAGCAGTCGCGCTTAGCGACCACTAGACCAACGAGGTAGTCTGCTAGTATTAACATAATATTATTTCGGGATTACCTCAAAAATACAACAAAAATGCCATTCCAAACAAAACAAAATCGGTTTTCAACTGTCGAAGATTTTGCTGAATACACAAAGAAAAACCAGTCGCTGATTAGAACGACTTTTTGAAGTCGGTTAAAATACTACTCAAGAACAAAGTAAAGCAGGGTCATACAAGGATTGTAATTAAAATGAGGCCCCTTGTGAAGATGAAAAACATTTGGTACCTAAAGTACCCTCGTTTGAAACTCATCAAGTACCAATGAAACATGACGTAAAAACTCATTGAGTTGGACTTACTTGAAAAACAAGTCAATCTAAGTAGTGTTTGGAATTTCAGTTTTTAGGGGTCCGTAGTAAAAATGTGAACATTAACACTTATAATATAAGAGCGAAAGTTAATGAATGATGTTTGTATGTTTGTTACACCTTCACGCTTAAACGGCTGGACCAATTTTGATACGGTTTGGTATGGAGCTAGCTGACACCCTGGATTAAGGCATAGGGTAGCTTTTATCCCGAAAAAAATGTACCTGGTAACACCGTGGGGCGCAGATAGTATAAGGTAATGTAGATAGTAGGTAGGTAATTCAAGGGTAGGTAGGAAGGTAAGGTAGTAGGTACTTAAATAATGATTCACACGATAGCTCGGCCGGCAGAGCTGCGCCACGGGTCATCGCGGCCATCGGTGAAGGTCGTGGGTTTGAGTCCCGCTCGTGTCTGTCATTTTGAAGCAATTTATTTTCAGAATTCAGGGCAAAAATGTCTCTTTTTAAATGTAATTTGTGTTTTTAACGTTCTATGCATAGCATCTCCATAATTATTCTTAACTTTCTCATCTCAATGGATTTTCTCTTGAAAACCTAAATGTAGCATTTAGGTTTTCAAGAGAAAACGCATATAAAGAACTAGGCAACCCAAACACTTTATATTATTATTTCCTTTATTTAAATTATTTTTCTTATAAATTACATTTTTAAATATCTATATAAAAATACAATATTAAAAATATAAAAAATAGAGGCAGATATTATAATTATTATATTATATTAAGATATTATTATTGAGTAGTTACCTATCTACGTGTGACCAAACAGTCTTAATTTTTTACTTATAATAGCGGGTGAGCTGCTTCAACTGCCTCGTTGGTCTAGTGGTCGCTAAGCGCGACTGCTGTGCAAGGGGTCCTGGGTTCAAATCCCGGGTCGGGCAATGTGTTACTGAGTTTTCCATTAGGTAATTCTCAGTAGCAGCACGGAGTCTGGATTTGTGCCCGGTTGATGGCAATAGGCTCGCCCCCTATTACATTGGGACTTACAACATAACTGGCGAAATGTGGGTGTACTATATGTTCACCTCTGCCTACCCCTTCGGGGAATACAGGCATGATGTTATGTTATGTTATTATTATTATAAGCCCGTATTATCCCACTGCAGGGCAAAGGCCTCCCTTCCCTCCTTCCACTTGTCTCTGTCTGCAACACTTTATAAAATAAACTATTTAAAAATTCCTTCTCTCATACTTATTAGAGAACATTTATCTTAGGCGCGAACCTTCTTGGCTTGTAAATGAGTTTCCAAAGTTGTAATTTAAAAGTTTTTTGCTACACATGTCTGAGAACATTTAATAAGCACGTTATTGATGAACTGAAACGAAATGGGAGATGAATTGCTTATTTTTGCGTTGTTCATCTACGAGTTCTCAGAATTTCAACAAAATTTACTTAAATAAAAGTCAGAAAAATTTTTACTTAAAAAAAAAATGAAAAATTATATGGCATTATCCATTTCTGTAAATGCCAATTAATTTCGCCGGTCCCATGATGGGCGGCAATAGTGGCAACCCTATTGCCACTTAACGGGTAGCGTTGAAAAAAACATGTAAAATACATGTATCTTTTAAACGGCCCTGTATTTTTCAATAAAATACAGTATCTTTCATTGCGGATCTTCGGTTGAATCTTTCGCAGGTTTGAGTGTTTTTCATGTATTTTTTGCATTAATACGTTACAATAGGGTAGTATCTTGAGAGTTTTATATTGACGTTAAATATACGTAATGAATAAAACCTGTATCATGTATTACTTCGTTGAATTAGCTAAATTGTCAAAAGTAGCTGAACAACATTACATTCAAATTCGACAATTAAATTGTTCAGTTAATAATAATAAGCAAGATCTTCTCTCTTTGTTTATTAAATATGAAAGATACACAGAATAAAACGAGTATTAAACGTGTATAATTGTATTTTTCATACAAAATGTTTTTTTCGAAAAATACATGTATTTTACAGGAAAGATACAAAGTTTCGTTAAAAACAAAATGTATCTTTCGCAATTTTCAACCCTATTATCGGGCCCATTCCTAGCCTCTAAAATCTCGTTTTCTGACAATAAAAAAGAATTGAATTCTCAATCTGTCATTTTATCGTTACGTAGCGTGAACAAAACAAACAGTGTGATACGCAAACTCTCAACGAAGTGGAAAATACATAAAAAGTTATAGGCACTCATATAAAACCCGGGTGACGTATGTCTGTAGGCTTTGATACAGTGATCTGAGAGGACACGTTATCTGCATTAAGCCGACTTCAAAAAAGGAGGTTCTCAATTTTACTATAATTTTTGTCGAAGTCCTTTTGATATCGTGTTCCTGACCATGATGATGTAAGGAAATAATTTTCAGATACATCACTATATCCAAGTCAAGCTCTAATGTTCCAATAATGTTCTCCTGACCGAATTTCGGCGGCCTGCCTCAGCTAAGACTAGCTAACTACGCAGGAGATATTATAGTGCACAAGTATGCGCGCAGACACAAGTGCACTCGAATCCCTCACTCTCATAGTCCGATGGGACGGTACACCGATACGAACGAAGAGAGATCAGGCGCAGGACCATTGGACTAACCTGCCTTCTGAAGCCGGATAGGTCTAGACATGTAAACGGTTACCCATCACAAGAACGACCGCGGCGAGCACGGCTTAACCTCGCAAATCGATCGATCTACGCGGTAGCCATCTAGCTCCGAGCCCCTTGTTTCACTTTCCCATAAATCAATTTCAATAGCAATTTAACAGGACTCAATAAATTCTTACTTAACCCTATCTCCGAAACAATATTATTACTTGTGACGTCATAAATCGTGTGCTCCTACAGAGTTTATTTTGCCCTCGCCCGTAACATATGCTCTCCAGTTCCTTAGCCTGATGTATTGAAATCGAATCACCTACTTACAAAATATGTTATTTGCATATGCTATTTATTTATGCGTGTTTTTCTTTCTGAGGAAAAGGTATGAGCAAAACTTTTGGTGATATCAATATTGATTACAAAGATATATTATGCTACAGTCTCGCCTTTAGGTAAATATCTTTTATTGCTTCTACCTAGGTACTAGAAAGTTTTAATACATGAAAGGACTTTTGAAAGAAAGAAGATATTTATTGAGAACACAAAACAAATTACAAATCTAAATATAAGTGATTCTTGTGCAGCGTGTCAATAAGGTTACCGCTCAGCTTATTGCTGGGCTTGTGATGTGAATCCCAAACTCGGCACTGATTTTAAATGGTTGCTTCATTTACTCTCGTGACATTGTCTTGTTCGTCATCTAAATATTGATACAATAAGCAAAGATCACTTTATTGTAGAAAGTTATTAAGCAGGCTAGTAGCTAGACTGACAGTCATAATCATCAGCCGGAAGACGTCCACTGTTGAACAAAGGCCTCCCCCTTAGAACGCCACAATGAACGACAACTTGCCATTTGCATCTGACTGACAGTCCAAGGCGAGTATTTTCACAAGGTTTTAATCGTCCTGCAATCTCTAAAAATCAAATCTGCGATCAAATCAATTTGACAACCTGATTGGCGCAGTAGCTAGGCGATTGGACTGCTGCGCTAAGGGCTGCGGGTTCAATTCCCGCACAAGACAAACAATTGTGCGATCCGCAGATGTTTGTCCAGTTGTCTGGGTGTTTATGTATGAGATATGTCATGTTTGTGAAACGCACCCACTATACAGGAGAAATTCGTACACAATACAGAAAGTGATATAAAGTATTCTATTGCACTGCTTCCTAGAACAAATCTTATTGAAAGCTTTCCATTGCCATGTGTCTAAATTCAATATATCTTGCACCTAAGTCCAAAAGATTCGCGTCGAGGGTGCAAAGCTCTCGAACAAGCAATATCTCAGTGTGTCCTCGCTTCTATACTCAAATTCCAAAATAGTAGTAGTTCCGAATGTACAAAGACAGAGCAAAAAGACAGAGGAATTATTTATTACCATGCTTTTGCCCGCGGATTCACTCGCATTAATTAAGTTGTTTAAATATGTTAGTTAGTATTATATATTAGGTGTATAAATATATAGCTTTTGCCCGCGGTATCGCCCACCTTAAACCCCATAGAGGGTTGAATTATAAAATAAGTAATCTATGTCCTTTCTCGGGAATTAAACTTACTGCGTGCCAAATTTCAAAAAAATCCGTCCAGTGGTTTAGACATGAAGGCGTAAAATGCAGACAGACAGAGTTACTTTCAAATAATATTAGTATGGATCAAAATCATTTGAAATTGTTTAAATTAGGCTAAGAATTGGGTGAGGTGTAACCAATGATCTGATTGGTGCAGTGGCTAAGTCATCGACTGATACTCTAAATTGGGACTAATATTTGTGTGATCTGCAGATGTTGGTCTTCACTCTGGATGTTTGAGTAAACGATATTTCATACGCATCCACGATATAGGAGACATTTTAGGTTAGGGTCAACCTCTATAAAAAAATAATCGACGGACAGTATAAACGTGAAAGAGGCAAGAGGTCAATTCATACACAAAAGTCATTGGCCTGAATTTAAATCTTCAAAACTGTACGTATTGATCCGTACGGCCCTAACATGGCTATAGTGTGGTACAATATTTGCGAGCATGGCCCACAGCCAGGTCTAGTGGCAAACAGAGTAAGCCGATCAAACCAGAAAAGTGGAATCGAATGTGAAAAAGTCGGGTAGAAAAAAACCTGTATTTTGCCAAAAATATTCCAATTTTAAATATTCGGAACCCAATTTAAAATATGACATAACACCTGTAGGCAGAGGTGCACATAAACGCCCGAGGTACACATAGTAAACCCACATTTCGCCAGTTATGTAATAGGTCCTAATGTAATAGGGGCGAGCCGATTGCCATTTAAGTTCATCACAACCGGGCACAAATCCAGAATCCGTACTACTACTCAGAATTACGTAATAGAAAAACCTACTAATACTTTGCTCGACCAAGGCTTCAATCCCAGAACCTCATGCTCAGCAGTCGCGCTTACCGACCACTAGCCCAACGAGGCAGTCAAAATCCAATATATCTGCTGCTAACTCCAAAGATTTGAGAGCGCATTTGAGGAGCGAAATGGATAAGCAATATGTCACCAAGAGAGTCGTAACTTAGATGCCTTTCCGTTCAGTTTTATAATTCTTTGATAGTTCATGATTCTTAGTTTATAGGGTCAGTATCTGGAAGTGCGATGTTGTTTATAGAGGTAATATATGGGGCTCGTAGCTATGCGGCTACCCGGCAGATCAGTCGATCTGCGAGATTAAGCCGTGCTCGCCGCGGTCAGTCTTGTGATGGGTGACCGTTTTCACATGTCGAGACCCCACCGTGCTTCGAAAGGCACGTTAAGCCGTTGGTCCTGCGCCTGATCTCTCTCCGGTCGTGTCGGTCTACCGTCCCATCGGATTATAAGAGTAAGGGAATAGGGAGTGCACCTGCGTCTGCGCGCATACTTGTGCACTATAATATCTCCTGCGCAGATGGCTAGTCTCAGCTGAGACCGGCCGCCGTGACCGAAATTTGGTCGGGAGGACATTATTATATGGGAAGCTTTGTATTATGACAGTGTTAACGGTTTTTAATGGTTTCCTATTTTTGCACTACCTATGGGATTTTTACGTTTACTCACCACAACTAACTAACTTTTCATAGGATCGCGTGATGTTTACGTGCGATTTTGCTTTTGGATTAAATACCTTCTTTAATATAATCAAAATTTTGACAGACAGATTGTGCTGATGTTTAATTTTTTGCGCCGTTTCTTCTTTACAGCCTTAGCACTAGGAAGCGGTGACGGGCGGGCGTTTTGGGAGCTGTCTTGATGTAATTTTACGTGCAAAAAGTACTTTTTTAGTCTATTTTTTTAATGATTTTTATCCCTACTTCATAGAATTTAAATAGAAGGAGACGTTTTGATGGCTTTAAAGTTTGCAGCCAGATACAAACACGGTGTTTTGGTTCAGAACCTGGAAGGGACTAATGTGATCAATCTGATAATAAAATCAACAACCAACAAACAAGAAAAAGACCTATAAGTAATAGAACAGAAACACTCATACGTATGTTTATTTCCTTTATAAAACATGACATAGGTATCATATCTTGTTTAATTTTCACACCCAACTACTCAAACAAGAAAATATAAAATAATCTAGTGCAAAATCTACAAAGGCTTTTATTACGTTCCAGTTTATGCGCGCTATGAAAAAAGCTTACACACATAATAAGACTTTAATGTATTTTTTCCCCAATCTAATGAGCCATTCACCTGTAGACGCCAGCAGTGTAATTTGTCACGAAACGCCATCAATGCTCCTGTCGCTAACACCGACATCTTTTACTGAAATCACCATTCTACCTTTTTAAAAGATTTATTGGAAGCCATTTTGAATAGAATGCGCTTTTGAACTCTGGATTTATTATACTTTGAAGACTGAGTTGCGAGCTATTGTTGGTGAGAATATTAGAATGGTTGTTGTATTCATAAACATGGATGAAAAGATGATGTAAACAGATTTGTTGATGATTCTAATTTTCAGATTTTCTAATCTACATAATATGGATGGATGGCTTTGATAATTAGGAATATGTATGTATTTATTATAATAATTAAGAATGTAAATAATCCTGCTCTTGCGAATAATATGGAAACAAAGAACTTTTTTAAATATAAGTTAACACAGACAGCTTAGATTTTAGCAAGGGTGTGATATAATTCAATTGATATAGTAAGACAAATAAATTGCAAAAGCGACATAACAGAATCCTGGTTGTGATAGGGTATAACATAGTTATTTAACACTTTGACTGCCATGCCGCAGACACAATTGATTTTTTATTGTTCGCGACTCAAATATGACCCGCGTGGCGCCCAAAGACTTAAAGAAAAAAGTATATTTTTGCACCGAACAGAAATATAAAAATAAATTTCGCTGAGTGTTACGATGAGTTGCAAGACATATAAGAAACATGAATAAAACCAAATATACATCAAAAAAGTAAAATTATAAAGCAAAATCTGGTAGATATGAGGAATCAAAATGAGAAGGTCAAAAAATAAATTATGCAAATGATCAAAACAACACTGACAGTCCCAGCGAATGAGTTGCAAGAGATTGAAAATGTTATGTATCAAGCAATTTAGATAAAAGGAATAAACGTAATGGGAAAAATGAAAGTAAAGACGAATGAAAAGGATAAAGGTGTTTTTGTGTATACAAATATCAAAGCGGAGGAAGTGAATCATAATATGAATGAAGTTTTATATTAGGAAAATTATTTCACCGAAGCATTTATACATATTGATGCAGATGTAGGAAGGTGAGTGGATTCATAAATTAAAGTAGATCCCTTAACATGAGTTTGAGATTCAACGATTCTTGGAAGAAATAGCATTTATTGCATAAAATAAGTTTCATTTTTTTTTCTAAGCCTGTGTTGTCCCACTGCAGGGCAAAGGCCTCCCTTTGACTCTTTCACTTTACTCGGTCGTGTGTTAAAGTGGTCCAGTCTCTCCTATACGCAAGCAGATCATTATGCCATCGTCGTCTGAGTCTGCCGCGATGACGTCGTAGATTTTGTGGGATCCAGTCGGTGCAAATTTTTGCCCATGAGTTATTGGTCATGCGGCAGACATGTCCAGCACAGTCCCATTTAAGCTTGGCAGCTTTTTAGGTGATATCGGCGATTCGTGTTTTGGAGCGCAGTTCTGTGTATAGCCAGCCCACCGTTTTACCTTTTATAGTTTCAGTCCAGTAAATAAATAAAATTTCAAGCAAAAATGTACATCGACGGTGGGACAGGAATTGGATAACATTACTAAGAACGGCACAAAACGAATTCGTGGTAGCCTAGTTAAAATACCGGATTTGTATGCGCAAGGTTGCAAAATAAACCCAGACAAGTATCAATGTGCCTTTTTAAATGTCATAAATGCTTTCCTAGATATTCTAAAACGCCACTAACTAACGGAGAAGGAAAACATTGTGAGGAAACCTGGATTTAATCATTTGAAATCGCCAACCCGCAGTGAACTAGCGAGGTGATCGAAGCTCATTTTTTCTCTATACGAGAAGAGGCCTTTGCCCTGCAGTAGGACAGTTATAGGCAGTTATTATACTATACCAGCTCCATACATACATACATACATACATAAAGTCACGCCTATTTCCACGAGGGGTAGGCAGAGACTACTAGGGATTTCCATTAGCTACGATCCTGACATACTTCTTTCGCCTCATTCACTCGCATCACATTCCTCATACACGCTCGTCGGTTAAGGGTACTCCTCACTTGACCCTTTTGTAGAACATCTCCGATCTGGTCCAAGTACCAGCTCCATTGGTTAAACAAAAGTACAGTCTTATATAGTCATGTATGGATGTATAATATATCTACGCAACTTTTATTCATCTACACATTTAAATGGAGCGTGACTCACAAGTTACCGCAGAAGCTATTAAAGTCACCGACGTGGGGTGCGGCCTGACTGATAGCGGTTTTTCGTTTAAAACCTTCAATTGTTGTGAATTTAATTACTTCTGTTTTAACATTTTTTTTTAAAACGTCGCCCCACACCAGGAATTTCTCCTATATCGTGGGTGCGTTTCACAAACATGAAATATCACATACACAAACACCCAGACTCGGGACAATCAAATGTGGATCGCACAAATTTTTGCCCCGTGCAGGACTCGAACCCGCAACCCTTAGCGCAGCAGTCCAATCGCTTAGCCACTGCGCCAATCAGGTCGTAAACTACTATACTATTAGAAGTTATTTAGTAGTTATTAAGTTGTCGCATGACTGAAACGTGAGATAATCACTTTGTTAGAACTTAAGAATATGTTTTTATTTATAATTTGTAGTGTGTATTCTGGTATTCTTGCATCATCATCATCAGCCAAAAGACGTCCACTGTTGAACATAGGCCTCCCCGTTTAAGCGGGGGGGTTTGCCATAATCCCCACGCTTGGCAAGCGGCTTGGGGATTGCAGTATTGGTGGTGGAGTTACAGAACACGCTGCTGCCCATCTTCTGAATTTTCCCGTAGTCGCCTCTTACGACACACACAGGAGGAAAGGGGGTGGTCAATTCTAGGCCGGATACCACACGGCACAATTTTTCATTCAATTTTATTCTTGCTTAGTTTATAATTATTTACAGAAATGATGAAAATGCGCTTAATTTAAAAACTAGAAACTACTAAAGACTATTCTATTACTTTAGTATACAATTTGCTTATTGCACGCTTTAGTTAGGTACCATATGGGATATACACTTGAAGGTACTACATACAGTATACACTTCGAAATTATTATCGTCTAGTCTATATAGTTGAGTACTTACACCTGTTTTATTTAACACAGTTTAGGTAAATAAAGGTACGCTCGGTGTGGCCCTCTCTCAGTGTGACCACACCCGAATTCCCGTTCAAATTATAGTGATGACAATGACAAATTAACTGTTCGAGTGTTAGTTAAAGTAGTTTGCGAAAACTTACGATTTGCGTAAGAAAGCGCCGCGCTAGGTGTTGTCATGTCTGCGAGAATTATTCTTTGACATGATTCACTTGACAAGATGAAATAAATTACCGTTAATAAAAATGTACAATTGGTTCTGTACGTTATCTAGTAAGATCGTCATCTAGCTTTTTACCTACAGTAGGTAACGTGTTGAGGTTGGTTTCCAGCCTAATCAAATGCTATCTGGTTACCATAACCCAGTGTCTGGACCATACGATACCTCTATGTTAGGCTGGGTCTTAGATTTTTAGGTTTGCTACTTAATGACTGACTTATCTGAAGAGTGCCAGGCTGGCTTTACTTTTCTTAATATAAAAGCCACCCATCTAAAACAGACCGAGACAAGAGCAATTTTACCTTGATCGACATCTGTCTTTACCATTTCAACAATCGCAAAAAATAAATTGTATTAAACGTTTCCTATTCTTTTGCAATTGACATTCCGACTTACTGCGGAATTACTGCAGAATTCGATCCTGACCCTTGACTCCAAAAGTTTCTTACTTGAGAATTGTCAAACTCCTTGAAACCTTATAAGAGGAACCTCCACGCTTTCATTGGCTCCTCACCCAATTCAACGTAGAAATTAAAGCGATGACAATGACAAATTAACAGTTCAAGTTGTACCTACAACAGTTTGGGAAACGTTCTCTTGCCAATGTGAACGAAATATATTTTGAGAGGAACAGATGCGTGTGCTTTTGTTTCATTTCGATGTGAGAATGCTTCGAGTTTTACGAACTTTGTTCAAGAAATAATTTGATTGTTGAAGCAATTTTTTCAACATGCCTGTTGTTTTAAATTGATAAACGAAATTTGAAAAATGATGGACACGAGCGGGATTTTAACCTGCAACCTTCGCCGTACCTTGGCGCTGCTCTAACCAACTGAGCCATCGTGTCTGGGGACACGAGCAGGACATGAATCTGCGACCTTCGCCGTACCGTGGCGGTGGTCTAACCAATTGAGCCATCGTGTCACTGCTCGCACCATAATTCGGGCCCATCATTTTTCAAATTTCCTTTATCAATTTAGATTCAAGCTTTAGCATGGGCAACATGCTATAATGACTCCGAAAGTCATATGCCTGTAGTTTCCTGGAAATTCTCTAGTGTGGTGCGTTTTATAGATATAAATATCCTATGCATCGATACCCAGTGCTCCTGTTGCAAAAGTATCCTTTGAACAAATACCATGATTAATGGTTTCTAGAACTTTTTTCTTGTGTCTTAGGTGCGATTTTTAGACATGCATATCATATGCATCAATACTCAGTGCTCTTGTTGGAAACTATCCTTTGGATAAGGAATATTTTTGTGTGCGCCAAGTGAAAACTTATGATGATAGTTAGTTATGAAAGTTTGCTGGTAGTATTAAACAAGGCGTCAACATTTTAATGATAGGTTGTATTTTATTTTCTGCTATAGAGCCTTAGGAGTATGTATAATCTTTTTAGATTTCCGCGGTTTGTATATCATACAATAAGAGTTAGCGTACGTGGTTAAGACCCGTTAAATCTTATTGTATGAAGAGTTTAATCTATATGACAATCCGGTTGCTTTCAGGCTCTTGTACTTAATTCTATGTTTTTAAAAGTAAGAAATCTGGGTAAAAGATGGTACTATGGTAGGTTTGCCATTTTAGATGGTAGACTAACAAATCCGAAAATCGTTTTTTTTAATTGACAGAATCATACATATAATATAAAGCCGAAAGTTTGTGAGTTGGTTAGAGCAGCGCCACGGTACGGCGAAGGTCGCAGGTTCAAGTCCTGCTCGTGTCCATCATTTTTCAAATTTCCTTTATCAATTTAGATTTAAGCTTAGCATGGGCAACATGCAAAAATGACACAAAATATCATATAAATTTGGGTTGGTATTATCGTTTCAGTGATTTATAGCTGTAAAGGTATAACACTGAGTTGGCAATCTTAGATTCCAACAGATAATACCTGACGTCACCCTTAAGACGTAAATACTAAAAGGGAACTTGAAATTCGATGGGTGCGAGCAGTGACACGATGGCTCAGTTGGTTAGAGCAGCGCCACGGTACGGCGAAGGTCGCAGGTTCAAGTCCTGCTCGTGTCCATCATTTTTCAAATTTCCTTTATCAATTTAGAATAACAATTCAATTTTACTTTTCTAACTCAACTATTTCAAAAATCTTTAGTACATTATCTGAAAGCACTACCATCTACTAATTGGTTCTCACAACACTAAAATAAAGAGGGGACCAACTGTAAGAGCTGGCAAGTTTGATACTACAAACACAAAAGTTTGCTTTCACAACAATGCCTCGGAAGTACAGCCGGGATCGGAAGTTGGGACTCGTTGAGAGCTCGTTACAATAAAGAATTCTCCGTCAAGAAGTGTAAAGGGTAAGCTCAAGATGTCTAATTTCCTTAATCACTTAAACGTGCACTTTGAAGCTGCTGTTAGTGAGTAGACTGGGAAGAATTTCGTCAGAAGTGGATCAGCTGATGTAGATGCATTACAGTTGAGAATTATTATTTCAGCCATGATCTTGCCTTCTCATTGCTGAGAAATACACAATGGAAAAACCCAATAGCACTTTGCCCGGCCCGGGATTCGAACCCAGGACCTCGTGCTCAGCAGTCGCACTTAGTGACCACTAGACCAACGAGGCAGTCTATTTATTCATTTAAACGTTGTTTTGCTGAGGTTTCCCTATTATAATTATGTTTATGTCCTTTTCATAAGCGATTTTATCAAGGCGCTGTAGTTAGGACAAACAGATGAAATCAGTCCATCAAATTCATAGAAACATAGATGGTTGTAAGAGTTCAAATTAAAGTCAGAACTAAGCCTTTTTAATAAACATTTAAAACACCCATTAATATTAAGATTTTTGCATTCTTATAATCATAAGAACAACATGAACAAAAGAACAATGTTGCATTATTCAAGCCATTTAAAGGAAAATCATGGAATCCTTACATTTTATACCCGCTCTTGACCGACTTTTTGCTGAAAACTTAGATGGCAATTAAGACTCGTCTTTATAGAATTCTCAGACAGACTTATGATTAATGCTCTGAACGTAATAAAAAATACTATGGATTCATATATTTTAAATGGAGACAATTGTTATAATTCTCCTTTATAATTCTCCTTACTACACTTGTGTTTTATTGTGTGTTACTGTAGTTTGCTAACTGAAAACCAGCGCTGGGTGTAGTTGGCGCCCTTTTCGGTATTGCATGTTTGATGGTACTACTGATAATATTTTCTCGTTGTTTCCCTTTTGTTTGTGCTGTCATATGTGCTGTCGAATAAATGATTTCTAATTCTGATACAAGCTGACAATGATGATTATAAATAAATTATAGAAGTGTAAAATTTGTTTTGTTTGTATGGAGGAGGTTTTCTCCGGAACTATTAATCGGATTTCCAATTTTTTTTACCGATATTTAAAATGGACTTTCAGAGTGGACATAAGGTACAGTTAGCAACATAAGTAGCTTAACATGTTAAGAAACCTTACGTAAAATAATTGATTGAAATAAACATAAATTCAAGTTACTGTTAGCCAAATGACGATCTGAGAAAACTGAAGACTTTTTACTATGTAAGAAGTAGCTCTGCAAATTAAGATATGTTAAAAAATTTAAATTTTCAGCTACTTAATGTTGCTGACTGTACTTAAATTCCTGAAAAAACACGGCACATGAAGTCGCGGGCTGAGTCTAGTAAAGGTTTATATACATATATATTACGTAATATATATACATTACGAGTTTTTGCCCGCGGCTTGGCCCGCGTTACCCCTTATCTAAACCCCATAGAGGGTTGAATTAATAAAAAAGCCTACGGCCTTTCTCGGGTCTTAAACTTGCTAATAACTACTCTCTACAACATGATCAACTCTATATGCCTTTCATCAAAATCCGTCAAGCGGTTTAACCGTGAAGGTGTAAAAGACAAACAGACAGACAGAGTTACTTTCACATTTATAATATTAGTATGGATGAAGGGTAAGCTATGTGTGCCAGAATTCTAACTAGCTCTCGCGTGAATCCATTTGGCTGTCAAATTGTAATGGATTTGGATTCGTGGAATCGTATCGAAAAGTAATATTTATAATTTTTAAGTAATGTATGTATATTAATCAAACCTGTATTTACTGAAGGTTGTGTAGTACTCGCACTCACACTTTGTGATTCAAAGTATCACACTAATATTATAAAAGCGACCGTTTGTGAGTGTGTTTGTATGTTTGCTACTTTTTCACGCTAAAACGCTAGACCGATTTTGCTAAAATTTGGTATGGAGATAGCTGACACGCTGGATTAACTTATAGGCTACATTTTATCTCGAAAAAATGTAGCGGTTAACACCGCGGGGCGCAGCTAGTTGTGTCATAATTATGTATTTAATCGGAAACCAGGCTCTTTAAATATATTATTGACGACCTGATTGGCGCAGTAGCTAAGCGATTGGACTGCTGCGCTAAGGGTTGCGGGTTGATTCCCGCACGGGGCGTAAATTCGTGTAAACCGCAGATGTTTGTCCCGAGTCTGGGTGTGTGTGTGTGTGATATTTCATGTTTGTGAAGCTCACCAACGACACAGGAGAAATTTCTAGTGTGGGGCGACGTTTCATAAAAAAAAAAGTAGGTAAGGCGCGAGCCTATTACCATCAACCGGGCACAAATCCAGACTCCCTGCTGCTACTAAGAATTACCTGATGGAAAAACCCTATAACACTTTGTCCGACCCGGGATTCGGACCCCGGACGGGATGCTCAGCAGTCACGCTTGGCGGCTACTAGATCAACGAGGCAGCAAATTATGAATACTTTGTAAGATAGGTACTTGATATTTTAACAATGTTGATATGCGCGATATTATTTTAACAAACCAGTTATCCAACTCGGTGTTTAATTGACGTCCCACGCTTGAATGAATTGCTATTGTAAATAATATTCGATAAAAATACTTAGAATCCGTACGCTACAGTAAGCATAACAAATATTTTTCTGATTACAGCTAGTTTAAAAATACTTATAATTCTTAATTAACGCTGCTTCAACAAAGCAGAAAAAGGACATATTTTTCTAAAAAATTCTGATAATTTTGCAATATTATCGTACAGACTGCCTCTTTAGTCTAGTGGTCTTCGACTTCTGAGCATGACGTCCTGGGTTTAAATCCTGAGTCGGGCAAAGTGTTATTAGGTTTTTCTTTAGGTAGTTCTCAGTAGCAGCAAAGAGTCTGAATTTGTACCAGGTTTTTTTTTCTTTTAATAAAACCGTCGCCCCACACTAGGAATTTCTTCAGTGTCGTGGTTTCACAAACATGAAATGTTATATACACAATCACCCAGACTCGGGACAAACATCTGCGGTTCGCACAAATTTTTGCCCCCTGCGGGAATCGAACCCGCAACCCTTTACCGAGCAGTCCAATCGCTTAGCCACTGCGCCATCAGGTCGTCTATAGGTTCATGGCAATAGGCTCGCCCCCTATGACATTCGGACCAATAACATAACTGGCGAAATATGGATGTTTACTATACACCTCTGCCTACCCCTTCGGAGAATACAGGCTTGATGTTATGTTTTTCTAACCGACTTCAAAAAAGGAGGAGGTTCTCAATTCGTCAGAATCTTTATTTTATTTGATGTATTATCATACAGTTTTGAACTGAAACATATTTTTCTAGGCAACAAAGTTATACAAATATGGCTGCATGAATAGTTACGAATGTATCGCTTCAGCTCGTCGTACCCCAAACCACAGTTCCGTAGTTTCAAATTCACGAACTCAAACCTAGATCTTCGTTTAACTTTGTGTGGGAAATAAAGTTTTGCTGGAAACGATAGCTATGCAAACAGGGATATTTCTTGTTACTTTTGCACCTACCATTAATTGGTAATGCAAGTAAGGGTACTTGGAGAAGTTTTGGTGGAAGGTCAGGTCAAAATAACCCTATCGATAATCCATAAAAATAACCAAGGATTCGAACTCTAAGTATTTAGAAGTATTTTTAATTCAAACTCAATTTCGTAAAAAAATCAGTTTCGTTCGGGTAACAGAAATTAAAGATCTATTAATAAACACCTTTTCAAGTATCCTTTCAACGTAATTGCTTAGCATTTCACTCGAATAATTTTATTTTTATACAACACGATTAAAAATTTTCAGCTATTTTCAATTTCAAGGTCTCTTCGTTTTCAAATGCCTTATATTCCGTCCCTTCAGGTAACCTGCTATAAATTACTGGATAAAGGTTATATAATCTCTGTTCAAGTTCAAGTTCTGACTCCTTAGACAAGTGGCAAAACGCTTGACGAATAGGAATAGAATAGAATGATAAATGTATGGGAATGACATCATGTTTCGACTATGTTATCGATGACATGTGTCATTCCCATACATTTTTCATTCCATTCCATTTGTCTAAGGGGTCTGGTTAGTCAAAGAATCAATCAGCCCCCTTACCATGAACTCTTAAAGCTGGCCAGCTTACGATGTGGAAGCGAGACGCCGCATTACACTGCACGTAGCGGCGTCTCGCTTGCACATCGTAAACCTGCTTTAAGAGTTCATGGTAAGCGGGCAGTTGTCTAAATTGTCCTACACAAAATATCCAAACACTTCTGGGTATTCACGTTACTGACATCCGTCTTGTTGCACCCACTTTGTGTCCAAGTTATTCCATAAAATAGAATATACTTATATAACATTTAAAAAGTCTATAATAATTGACTCTTGCCAAGATTCAAACCTGCAGGTCAGTTAAATGATAAATAGGTTTTACACGTCATTTTTAAAACTAGATGGCGTTAGAATTTCCTCTGAGAAGAAATGTCGAAACAAACTCAGGGGTTTAGGTCTCTTATAAGGTTCAGACTAGTACAATAATTTATGTGAGAACAGTGTAGGTGGATGAAAAAAGAAACACAGCGAGTTTGAGTCGACTTGTTCTGTCAGAAGCCTTGTTTCGTACCATCTGAAAGTTAACCCCTAAGCCGCCACGTCATTTATCTTTCTTATACAAAAATTTATACATTATTTATCATCACTACCAGTGGTCACCTCATCGCTTCTAGATCCTGTACATCTGGTAGTCGTATCCGGCGTCGCCTCAAGTTCGTCGGTTGCATTTTAATGCCCTGCTAAATAACACTACGACTTTGTGCCCCGCGGCCTCTTACATATAAATCAATTTATTAGCGCATCGATTCATGTTAATTTAGTATCCATGGAAACCTGTAATTATTTATTAGCGGCTGAATAAGTAATGATAATGAGTGTTAAGCCATTAGGAACATCAAAGTATAGCCAAGTTTTAAACTGAACGTTAAAATCATATTCTTTTATATATTTCCCGTCAAAACAATCTCAATGTGTAAATACAATGATTTTTTTGAATTTTGCTATTTTCGCTGTAATAATTTTTCCTTGTTTTCCAATCACGGAACATAGGCTAAACAATATTTTCATAACTATCAATTCTAAGAAACATCTGAAAAATGTTTAGCGGACCCTACGAAGAAAAGAGGTCAAATTCAATTTCATGATTTCTATGAATCAATCTACTAAAACATTGATTCTATCATAGGGAAACTGTTAAGTTTGTCTGTCAGTTCATTTAAATTGTTCAATTTAATAGGTCTGTTGCTAGGCGCGGCACCTAGCAACCGCCCATTAAATGTCAGATCGTTTTCTCATTACCAAAGATTTAATATTTTTATTATTTGTTTAAGTTTTGTTTGTGTAAAGGGTTTTGGTGGTTATTTAGAAGTAATATCGGCCGCCTAGCAGTGACATGGGCAGATGACATCGTAACCATAGTTGGTGGAGCCTAGATGAGGCTGGCACAGACGCTGGCATACAAAGGGAGAAGCCATCTCCCAGTAATGGGTAAAGTTGGGCTGCAGACATTAATTATAATTAAGATAATTTTATAGAAATACCAACATATTACATTTAATTGAATCCCATCAAACTGCAGAACGATTTGTGGCGGGATTAGCGCTGGATAATAACATTTTTTTTTTTTTAAAACGTCGCCCCACACTAGGAATTTCTCCTGTATCGTGGGCGCGTTTTACAAACATATGATACACATGATAATGATGATGTGACTAATCCTATGATCTACCTATGAACCTATCACTGCTGGCAATACGCCTTCCTTAACTTTGAGACAGGTGTTTCTCTGTTTTGAGCGTCTTTGGTATACGTTTTGAGACTTTGGCTATACCGTCAACCAAACTCAATTGTAGTTTCCAAAACTTGTTCCTGAATTGCCTTAATTGTAATTTCAGTCTTGTGTGTGCATTTACCATGGACTATGTTTGCCAGAAATGTTCAAAGATCCTATTGAATTGTTGTTGTGATTGAATGTCGGCAACCCTTATCAAAGGTGATAACTGATAACCCTCTTTGTGCGAGTCAATTGGGTGTTGATTTGGATTTACGGTTTCTTCTAATCAACACGCAGGAGACGCTTGTGTTTTATTTTCTCTTTTGTAATTGGGAAATAAATAAATACCGTTACGTATAAGGGTATTTAGAAAATTAGAACAAAAAGCTCCAGTTTCAAGCAATATGAACCATTCCAGTTGGTATAATCGTCAGAATGTTTGCGTCAGAACGCAGTGAAGTTGTGAAAAGTATAAGAAAGTCCTACAAGCAAACCCGCGGGTAATATATAGCAATCAATACGGATGTTTTTTCCCAATCAAAATTTCATTCGGTAATAGTGTCCGTAGGTTGTCCGGGCCACTCTCCAAATTGGATTCTGGGTTGGTCTGGCAGGCAAAATCAATTACGATTTGCCCTTACCGGGTTAGCACAGATCGCATTGATATACTTACAGAATGAAGTATTGCAGAACATTTTGAAAAAATAACAAACGCGGAATTATTATCGAAAAAGATTCTGAGAGATATTTTGGATTTTGATGTAATTTGGGTTTAAGAATTTGCGTACATAATTCCCAAATACAATAATATTGATTAACTCAACGTTTTGGAGAAGCTAAAGATTTCTTATGATAACGATATTTTTTTCACGTTGAATTGTAATAACCGAAAATTCAAATTTTGAAAGCATTTTTGTTTCTACCTTTATATGCTAAAGTTTGAAACCGGTTAATCATTAATCCGGTTTGAGCCTTATTTTCTTTATTCTAATAATGATAATGTTCTCTTGGCCGAATTACGGTCACGGCGACCTTTCTCAGCTGAAACTAGCCTACTAAGCAGAAGATATTATAGCACTCCACTTTCTCACTCTCATAGTCCGATGGAACGATAGACCCACACGACCGGCGAGACTCAGCGGCAAGGACAGAGGACCCTCGAAACGTGAAAACCGTCACCCATCACAAGACTGACCGCGGCAAGCACGGCTTAACCTTGCAGATCGACTGATATGCGCTGTAGCCAGCGTTGCTAAGAGCCCCTCAGTAGTACTAGCGATATGACGTTACTAATAAAATTAAATCTGGCCATTATTCATTTGCCAGAATCTAGAATATTAGTTTCAGTTCTAGCATTGCAATATATTTTCTATTGTACACGATTTAGCTTTTACACGTATTCAGTTTGGTACACACAACTTTCACGATAAATCCTGTATGGTAATCTGTTAGGAAAACTAAGACTATGTATTAGCCTTATTTATGCCACACTGAACCTGAGACTTTAATCCAGTAGTTGCGTTCAACGACCTTTGTAAGAGGGAATTATTTACTGATGGAAAATGCTTATTAAATGTTAAAGTCTCAAGATACCTAATAAGAAAAAGATACATACAAGATAAAGATGAATTCTTATGTATTTGTAATTTGAATTACTTTAATTTGTCACTTAAAATAATTAATAAAATTAAATATTCTTATGTAATATCACTAAGTATAACAATTTTTCAATTCAGAAAACTCTTTAACTGTTTGAATTGTGTTAATCCGACATGTACATCAAAAACCACTACATTTATATCGTTTTAGTTTATTTACGAGGATTGAAGATGAATAAACCCGTTGCAGAATGATGATTGTATAAATGTTGTAAGATCAGTAAATACTAAACTTTGTTTAAAATGCAGATTATTGTGTAAGCGCAGTGTTTATTGTGGTAAGGTGAAAAATGAGTGACAAGTAATTAAATATTTTGATTTCAATCCAGGGGTTTTATACCTCCTTTTTTCTGGTATTAATAGGCTAATATTGGCACTATGCACACATAATATCATTGCAATTGGTAAAATGAAGAAATTGAACGAGATTAAATTTATTACTGATACAAACCTTTCCATACAACCTAGTTTTACTCAACAAGCAAATTACACAGCAAAGCAAACACAATTCAAAGTGGCGCTGTTATCTTACCGAGGCTAGACTAAGTTAGTTCTCAGAAACAACTGGCTATAACGCTCAGACCTCAACGTTGAGACGCTATGGCTACTAACCATCTATTGTTAGATAACACAGTACTTGAAGAATTCATGTTAAGAGGTTGTTGGTAAAGTGACGTAGAAATTGGAGTAAGCTACTGTGTCGAGTGTATATGATATTGTGAACAATCTTGTTGCTCAAATGTTAGGTTATTAGCAACTAAAAAATGCAGCCCGCGTCCGCAAGACAATGCATAAATCGTATATATGTGGCAAAATCATGTCAAGATTATGAATTAATACCTACAACACCAAAGTGTATTAGATATTAATCCAAGATCCACCGATCTAGATATTTTTGGGACATATTGCTTCATTAGCGTGTTTGAGAAACACAATAGTTTATTTCCTTCTGTAGACGACGACACTGTCAACAATTTTAAAAATGTGCACCAGATCATAAAACCTCAACTTTTATCAAGGGATGTAGGAAATAAACTAGATTACTGTACTTTTTCTAGGGTAAGTAATAGCCCAAGATAACAATTATATCATACTTAGTTTAACCTCGGCATCGCTATTTATCCATCACAAAGAATCCATGTTTGAAAAAAATAGAACGTATAACTTGAGACGCGTAATAACCTATTCAATATCATTATGCAAAAATCGACGTCTAGCTACGGTAGTATGTTGCTCCATTAAAGAAAGACAGCACGATACACACTATCGCAATTTATATTATGTGGATAACAAACAGCTAATTCACCATCATCAGTAACAAATACCTCAATCTATCTAGCCTCAGACATAAACTTCTTACAGATACCAATGGTTAAACTTTCTCTAGATTCTAGAGCACTTTAAAAGCAATCGAAACTTTAATTAGAGCATCTGCGACGCGACTAACTCGTACCTGTACGCAACGAACGTCGGCAAACACATCAATCTCTAACTTGGTTCTGAACGAAAGTAGTTTCTATGTTGACGACATGATAGTTGGTGCTTAACTGCTCTAATTACCCAATTAGAGCGAAATGAGTTGTTTGGGAGTTCGATTAATCTAGTTGTAGATTGTACGGGAATTTTAGAAGTTTAGATTTTATGATGATATTTTCAAAACGTCAAATTAATCCAATTATTAAGGCCTTAATACTTACAGTAAACTCTCTTTTTTTTTGCTAAAAGCCAGAGGTCCATAATTAATGTTAAACTAAGCTCTTAGCCACTTAGATAAACGAACCGTACAATCGTTTGTAGTTAGGTCCAAGTTGAAGAATAATTCAAGGACTTTTTTATACTTAATTCATTTAATTTTTTTTATTTGTGTATATTGTTTTTAATGTTTGGTAGATTTAAGTTGTCAGTAAATGTGAATATGTCATATTATGTATATCATAATTATAAAGTCGATTAACAACAGTCACAAATCCTGATATTTTAAAATATCATATAGGTATAACAACTTCTAGAAAATTTGCATAATTATGACGGAGTGAGGCGGCTATGGCATGTAAATTAATTCCATCATCATCATCAGTCCCACCAGATCCACTGCTGGACATAGGCCTCTCTCAAGGTACCCAAAGAGCCCGATCTGCTGCTTAATGCTACCTATAAACTCTATAATGACAAGATGTAATTACAGTATCATGAAACACGCATGGAGCTTACAAAGGACTGAAAGCTTCAGTTGTAAGCGCCCAAATAATCCATATTCCTAATGCAATCCAACCAACCTGTAACCCACATTATGCAAACAGTTTCAAGTACCCAACTCTAATTGTACTAGTGTTCCCAGTTTGCGATCATTAGTGTCATGTTATCTAAATGTATTTCGTTCCAAACCTGGATGGATTTATTACAGCAACAGATTGCCTTTAGTTTTGCTCTGGGTAATTTTGGGTTGCTCTCAAATCCGTTCGTGGTGCTGTATTCACCTCTCAGAATGTGTTACATTAAGTTAGATGTTTGTTATTTTTATATTTGAATTACAACTTTGCCCTAGCTACAATTTTCTCGCAAGGAACCTTTTCAACACTCTTCAAACTCGAAACGTCTGTAAAAAATAGTTTTACCCGGGAAAAAATCTTATTTGCCCGTTAGGTCACATTTGAACGAGTTAATATCCTTCTTCTCTTACGTGCCGGCTAAAGAATTGGTACTGTCTGAAATAATACCAAAATAGGAATATTTTTTTTATATTTCATGCGTACGAAAATGTTCCCTAACGCAATTTAAATAACATCGGCCCAAGCTTTTTAAGCGTTCGATACAATTCACAAACAATAAAAGCCAAATCCAAAAGATGCTCATTTCTAAATCTCTTTTCCTTTTATTTACTATAACAATTACACAAAGATTTCTTCTCGATTTCTATCCTTACATTTTCCGGAATTTTCTATTTCAGTAACAGACAAAACAAATGAAAAAGTTATTGTTGCCGAAGAAAACTTAAAATACGAGGGTTAGAAGTTATGACAGGTCGGGGCAAATGTTCCCGGTAAGGTAAGAAGATTTTATACTAATGTTATGAAAGAGGTGATTATTTTAGCGGCATCGAGGTAGAAAATATAGCAATTTGTTTCTTATTGTACGAAGAAGGTTCTGTTGAAGAAATATGGAAAATATTTTGAAACAGGGACAAAGGTATAAATTGTTGTATTTTACCCCAACTTTACGCATGAATTATTCTTTAATTTGATGATGAAAAAGTTCATAAAATTTTGTAATTGTGATACAAGTTAAAAAAACTATATCAATGGAACTCTCAGAATATTTTTATGATTCAGAATTAAATTGCTTTTCTAGGAACTTGACATAAATTAAATGAAGCTCCTTTAAAAGAATGGTATGAATTTAAATAGATGTACCTAGATGAATATTTACAAAGGTTTATGTCATCCTTAGAAATGCTAGCACTGATAGCCGAGTGGTATGACCATTGGACTGCCAAGTCAAAGGTCGCAAGTTCAAATCCCGGCACGCACCAATGTCTTTTCAAATTCATGTGCGTACTAAAAATTAGTTATCAGTTGCTAAAAACGGTGAAGGAAAACATCGTGAGGAAACCGGCATACCTGAGAGATTTTTCAACGGTGTGTAAAGCCATGGCAGAAGCCTACAGGCGGTTTAAACTCTGACACCAGGTTGTTCATCACCCATACGATAAGAAAGAAGATCCTTAGAAATTAAATTAGAATTTTTAATTTTAATGCTTCTACTAAAATAATAAAACTTAATTTCAATATTCTTATCTATGTTCCATTGTTGTTGTAGTCATGAAAGGTTTAACATTTTCATCAGCCACAAAAGCAGAAAATGTGATGCAATTTCTGCGAACATTTTATTTTAAAGAGACAACACTTTATCTTCTCCTTGTTTTCTTTATAAAGATTGAAGTAAAAACAAACCATAGTTGAATAAAAACTTTACTTCTAAGTTAAGTAATACCAATGCATGCATTAGATGCTGCATCATATATCTTCTTCATTTCTTTATTTCAGCTTTTAGTCATCATATTTATAGCTTACTTATGTATTTTGACAGGCAAAAGGCACACTTGGGCTCACTAACATTGCCCAAAGGTTTTAAATCTTATCACAATTTTAAAGCTATTTCCTGCCTATGCATTTCATTATTATTATTTTTTTTAAGTAAAACGCCTCACTCTAGGAATTTCTCCTGTGTCGTGGGTGCGTTTTACCAAACAAGACAAACACCCAGACTCGGGACAAACATCAGCGATTCACACAATTTTTTGCCCCGTGCGGGAATCGAACCCGATACCCTATTTTGTTTCCCACTGCTAGGCTAGGGCTTCCCTTTTATTCTTCCAAAGCTCTCTATCATCACATTTTCTGACCACGTGCATCCCGAGAGTATGATGATCTAGCCAGATCATCACACCGCCATTGCTGCGATCCGTCTTTAGGCCAGTGAGTGACGATAATATGTATTATGACTGACAAAATGCTACGACTCACCATCATTTCCAATAGCACTTCACCCTAATCACAATCTTAAAAATGTTTTCTGCCTTTGTATTCAATATAAACACTTGAAAAGCCATAATTATACACTCAAAAATGTTACTTAAGCTTCAGCTTCGAACTCGCCTCCCTAAACCCGATAAAACCGAAAGCCTCATCTGTTTATCTTAACGTAACGCCGATACAAAGTTATCTGGTGCCCATGACACATGGTTCTATTCTTTATTGTATTATCAACCTACCCCTTTTTGTTACGTGAGCTTTAGATTACGAGTGTTTGTTTTGGAAGAAAGGTTTCATTTAGGACTGGATTTGGGAAGGTAACGTTAGGTGACTAATAAAAGAAAACAAGCATTGAGATTCTGGACGTGGATGAAAGAAAAACAATTTTAATTTTGCGGTGGATTTTTGGTCATGTGGGGGAGATTGGATTTGATGGTTGCTGTTATGGGAGAAAAATATTTTCATAAAAGAACGAATTTCCTTTTTACTCTTTTCTCTGTCCCAAAATACTGAATGAGATTTTAAAGTAACGTGTGTCCATAATCTAGCATCAACAGTAAAGTTTTCAAAGTCTAAGTTATCGCAAGTTACTTTAAGACACGACCTGATTAAAGTCGTAATAGCTTGAATCTAATGATTTGAAATCACCATCATGCAAAATGCAGGTATGAAAAAAAAGATTTACCAAAGGATTATAGTTTTCCAGCTGCAGTAAAATAATTGCAGGTTTGTAATTAAAAGTTCTGTCACATAATTTTCGACAGGATTTTATGGAGTCTGTCAAATATTAAAAAATATCTGAACCACTACTCAGATAATCCGTAAATTGACTAATACGTATAACTTATATCTAATTCCTTTATTATTTCTTGAGCTAACTAAATTTCCGCTCCTAACAATTACGTTGCTGCTCCTGTCTCATATTTTACAACGTCTAGTGCTTTCATAACAGCAATGGTTACGGCTCTATCATAAATTTACGCACAAAGACTTCCACAAGTTGTAAACTTTGATACGCCAGCTAAGCCATAAAAAATTAAAGTTCTACCATGATGCACTATCTTCAAGTTTAAGTAATTCACCGGCTTACTTCTAATGAGTTTTTAAGTAAGCTACAGTTTTTCCGTGTTATTAAAAATTACAATGCAGTGTACTTAGTGTCTTGTAGGGTATGTACAGTCAGCATCATAAGTAGCTGAACATTTAATTTTATAAACATACCATTAATTGAAGAACAACTAATTACACACTAAAAAGTCTTAAATATTTTAAGATCATCCATTGGACGCTCCTATAATTTGAAACAAAAACTTGAATTGGTTTTTGTTTCTTTCCATTATTTGACATAAGGTTTCGTAATATGTTAATCTACTTATGATGCTGACCGTACCGTCTTTAATATTATTATTTACATGAATTTGGTACCTTCAACTAAGTTTTTGATTGATGACTGTGATTTTGTAGCAAAGGTTGCGGTTTCAGGATGTAATACAGGTTTATATAAACCTACATCAAGCACTAGTCTCTCACAAAGTTGAATCTTTATCATGCATCATTGTTAATCTAGCAATAAGTTACTTGTGTGGAGAAAATAAAAGATTTAATCTGAGGAAAGCATATAATATTTATTTATATAATGGATTAAAGCAACCCTATTTTATTCTAAGACACTTTTGACTTTTTATCTGATTATCTTCCCTTATATCATGGTAAGATATTCATGAGCTATAGTACACACAAAAAGATGGACAAATCAAAAACCAATACATTTTATAACAATGCCGTAAAAAAACTTACTTCAAGATTGCTCTGCTAGTTGTGGGTATTATAGTGCAAGGAAGAACTTAACCTAATGATCCCTCTCGACTTTTTGTCTCGCTCCAACCGATGCGATGCTGCCATCTTCGCTATCAATTAGTTGCTTCATCTACATTGGCATTTGAAATTCTGGAGAGGTAAATTGTTTGTAGTTTCGCAATCTATCATATTATAATGTAAGCGTTCTTTGATCAAATAAATAATATGAGCTTAATAATCTATACATATAATAAAATCGTAAACGACCCGTGTCTGTACATTCAATATTAAAAAAGAAAACCAATTTATACACTCTGTATTTATGTAACCGAAGCCAAAAATATAGTTTTTGAAATTTTTGTCTGTTTGTCGGTTTGTCTGTTTGTCTGTGCGTTTGAACACGCTAATCTCAGAAACGACTGAACCGATTTGAATGCGGTTTTCACTGATGTATTGTGGCAAGCTTCCCATAACATTTAGTGTTTGTTTCATTTAAATCGGTTCACAAACAAAAAAGTTACGTCAATCTTTACATTACATACAAGTAATAAAACAGTACGGCTTTGCGTAAGTACTAATAGAATCTGCTCAAACTTGGCAAATATATTCTTTAAGGGCCGGCGGGTAACATAGGCTATATATTATCACGGTATTTGCAAAAGGGGATGAGCAATATTGCATTGTATCTTTGTTCGTCTACTATTCACTGCAGGATTAATAAAAGACAAAACCAATAGTAGAAATATGTAGATTAGTTACAGATGAACCTCTGAATTGGAAATCATCACGCTGTCACAAGGAACTCAGCAGTAAATCATGACATGTAGAGAAACGTCTATTTTGAACCAATTGTCAAATATCATCGTAGCGTGGCGGTTCAGCGATCGCCCTGCGTGTGATTAGTATAGTGTTCGATCCTTGGCAAAGGTTTTCTTTTTGCATTAGCTTTCATTTCTTTTTGCATGTTTTTGCACTTCAATAATTATAATAGACCTTTATTTATACTTTTCACATAACATTTCGGACTATTTACTATGTTTTAATTAATTTCAATTTTTAATTAGTTTTTCTACAAAATACATACGATAAGGTATTCGGAAACTAAATTTGCATTTGGATAGTAACTATAGGCCCCCATCACAAAGAATTTATACGAACGCATTAAGGGGGTACTAAATATGTTGCTGCCTTCCTCCGAAGAATATAGGCGTTAATTAGCGAAATTGTGGGAGTAGGTATAATATGTGCACCTCTGCCTACGCCTTTGGGGAATACAGGCGTGTCGTTATGGTATGTTTTATAGCAATATTTTTTTATAATAGTCAACTGCAATGGTTCCCTATTTTAACTAAATTACGAATAAACCGACAAACAGACAAAACATCCAAAATAATATAAATGGGTTGTATTGTATAGGTTTATTTTTTCTTAAATAAAACGTTTCTTAAATTTCGGTAGAATCGTGGGTGCGTTTCACAAACTTGAAATATCTCATACACGAACACCCAGACTCGGGACAAATATCTGCAGATCACACAATTTTTTGTCCCGTGCGGGAATCGAACCCGCAACCTCTAACACAGCAGTCCAATTGCTTAGCCACTGCGCCAATCAGTTCGTCAAGGTTGTCTTTATCCCTGGCATTTTTTTTCTACAGTAGTTTCAATGTACAGAAACTTAAAAACGCACGCAATGGATTTATTTATGTTCTCTTCTTCAGTTATATATTATTTTCAATAGACTTTTTGTAACTTCCGTAATTACCGTTCAAATTTTGCGGTTTTGTTAAAAAAATACCAGAAAGTATTCGTAGATAAATAAGTGTTTTCAAGATTTTTAACCTACTTCAAAAAGCCTGGTAGGTATTTTTTTCAGTTAAAAGTTCAATGTGCTACTGGTGTTTTATCCGAAATACACGCGGACGAAGTCGCAGGCAACAGATAGACATGTAATAAAATAGTATGGCTAGGCGTAAAAACTACTAAATAGAATCCAATTTTGCTGAGTCCGAATGTCCACGCAAACGGAGTCGCGGGCACAGCTATCAATAATATAACTATATCTTTACATATACATACATATAATAAAATCGTGAACGACCCGTGTCTGTACAATCAATATTAAAAAAGAAAAACAATTTATACACTCTGTATTTATGTTACCGAAGCCAATAATACAGTTTTTAAAATTTTTGTCTGTTTGTCGGTTTGTCTGTTTGTCTGTGCGTTTGAACGCGCTAATCTCAGAAACGGCTGAACCGCTTTGAATGCGGTTTTCACTGATGTATTCTGGCAAACTTTCCATAACATTGAGTGTGTGTTTCATTTAAATCGGTTCACAAACAAAGAAGTTACGTCAATCTTTACATACATGTAATAAAACAGTAGGGCTTGGCGTAAAAACTACTAAATAGAATCCAATTTTGCTGTTTCCGAATGTCCACGCGGACGGAGTCGCGGGCACCGCTAGTATTTATATAAATGTACTTTACTGCCTCATTGGTCTGGTGGTCGCTAAGTGTGACTATTGAGCATAAGATCCTGACTTTGAAGCCCGGGTCGGGTAAAGTGTTATTGCGTTTTTGGATTAAGTAATTATCAGTAGCCGAACGGATTTGTGTCCACATTAGGCTTTGCCTACATCATCACCATCATCATCAGCCCATCTCATTCCGCTGCTGGATATAGGCCTCTCCTATAGCGCGCCACTGAGCCTGATCTTCGGCCTTCCGCTTCCAACCACTGCCAGCCATTTTGCGTATATCGTCGCTCCACCTAGCTGGAGGACGTCCTACACTACGTTGCCTACTCCTACTAGGAATACAGGCGTCATATTATGTTTATGAGTGTAATTTTATGTTTATTTAATAATCCCACTGTGCACACAAAATATTCAAGAGTGGGTCATCGACAGAAAAACAGGAAGAAATAAATACATCATTACGTACCGCATCTTGCAATATTTCTGCACTACTCTTCTTGTTCAACTCGATACAACGCAAACTCTAAGTTGTGTAAGAGTTCTCCATTTTACATTATTCATGTATTTGTTTTGCACTACCTCGGCCCTCGAGAAACTATGCCTCGGATGTGAAGAGATAAAATATTTTCACAAATGTTAGAAATATCTATCGCTTTAGAGTTTAGATCTTGAAATCGTTTTTGTTATATGTGAATTTCGAATGCTGTACTGTATTATTTTGGGGATGTCGGGGTGGAAACTTGGTCCTTCGATCACTAGGTCAAAGGACCAGGTTTCTATGCACAAGGTTGCCGTTTTAAACGCAAAGGCAAGAATTAATGTCAGTATATTAATTGTATATTGTTCTTTGTTAAATATTCTAAACTGGATTCATTGGGTTAATGTTTTAGGTTGTTTACTAAGTTAGGGATTAATAAGAAAATTTCCATAAAACACCATCCTTTAGCTAATTACATCCATTTAAAATATAACGTACATTGATTCTTCAAAAAATTCATAAAACTTCTTCTCCATAGAAACAACACTGTTAAACCGAGTTAGTGTGTGCTCTTTTGTAGTCTTTATGAAATAATACCCATAATAATAATATGTTATGACTATTACTATAAAAATCCATAAACCAAAGCTTTGACGACAAACCTTGCCATAAATTCGACACCATCATACACGACCAATTTTAAAAAGAGAAAATCCCCGACAATCAAGAAAGCAATAAAAAAATAATGATGTTCTAAAGTGGGTCCCATTTTAAATTAACGGAATACGGTTGAAAACGGTCCCCATTTTTTTTCTTCAAACGAAGTTAGGGGCCAAACTTGGTGCTTGTGTAAGTTCTCGAAAGGAAATCGTGGTGTCCGGACTAGGGTGGCTATGAGATGGATTTTTATTTAAAATAGATGTGCAGCTCTGTACTGGGTTTTTAAGCAAAGAAAATAATAATAATGGTGTCTTTTTAATGAGTTTGTAAGCACTACAACAATGATAAGTGCAACCAGTTTCATTTGGTCTATCATATGCTATTCTAGAAGTCCAATCCATATCTCTATTCAAGATTCGAGAAACCTTTGTGCGTGCCGGGGTTTGAACTTGCGATCTTTGACTTGGCAGTCCAACGGTCATACCACTCGGTTATCACGTCTGTCAAATAATTATATTAATAGAAGATTTGATTATTTTTTGCATCTTAAATGTTAGTCACCCTATGTTCAAGACAAAGTTTTTGGAGAGAACGATCATGGGAACATTTTGCTAAAGTCAAGCACCCACATTGTTATTATGGGAAACATTTTAATATCATAAAGCATAGCTCCTATATGTAGGTAGTTGTATTTGTCTATCTAAAATAATTTTAACAACTTTTCTAAGTAAAAGAATTTTAACAATTGCAACCACTACGACTATGGTAAGTAGAAACCTACACTAGGAATTTCTCCCGTATCGTGAGTGCGTTTCACAAAATATCACATACACAGACACCAAGACTCGGGAAAATCACAAATTTTTGCCCCGTGCGGGAATCGAACCCGCAACCCTTAGCGCAGCAGTCTAATAGCTTAGCCACTGCGCTAATTAGGTCGTCGTTTAATTTCGCCTATCAACCACTAGGCCACCATGACATTGTAAAGATAAAAAAAATCCTCTGTATCTATTAAATTATTTATTATAATCTTTCTGCGTGAGAGCATGTTAAACTATTTCTTTAAGCACATCTATGATACATCGGTACAAGCTTTTAATATTTCACTTTAATTAAAAGCCGGCAGCCAATTACCTTAATTAAAAACTACGTAACGTACGTTTTAACGGCACGTAGCTAGAATAAAGACTGCGTCGAGAAAAATGCAATAGACATCAAAAGATCCCTCATGAGAGACGTACAGTCGTACACCTCTCCCTTAGGAAGTCAGCTCTGCTATCAATCTGCGGACTGGCTGATCTTTTTTACACTGTGCTCACTGCTCATAGACTTTATAATTTAACGTGATTGGCGCAGTGGCTAAGCGATTGGACTTCTGCGCTAACGGTTGAGTTTTCGATTGTAGATGTAGATACTATGTCCCGAGTCAGGGTATGCGATATTTTATGTATGTGAAACGCACCCATGATACAGGAAAAAATCTCAGACTAGGAATTTCTCCTGCAACGAGTGTGCGGGCGTTTAAAAAGTATGATGTTTGTATGAAAATATAAGGCTGTTTTATTTAGACTTGTTCGGCAACTTTAAACTCTTAGAAGACATCGCATAAATCATAAGGTTAGAGCAGAGACTCCAGAAAATCTCTAATTCGGTAAAGAATAAACAAAGTTCTACTTGCAGAAGATTAGATAGTTATCCATCGCTATAAATTATGCAAAGACTACGAACTGACATATAAAACAAATAGCAATATACTTGCATACATGGAACTATTATATTTCCGTCAGGCAAACAGCGTACTGTAGCCACTTCCAAAAATATATGTCATCATGAAATAGGTTCTATGGACTATATTTTGAATGGCATACTTTGAGGATCTAATGTTAAGCATCCATTTCGACTGAAAGCCGACCCAACATACTTGAGAAACCATTGCGGTGAAAATATTCATTACTATACCCCGGCCACTCCATACAGTGGTCACGTAATACGCCCAAAACTGCCTACATACACAAGCTTACGTCTGTACGTAACACACGTACATGAATCTTATAGGGTTGCTGGCCACTTGTATAGTCAAAGCACTTTTTAGTAGTTTTAAGAAATGGCACGTGGTTTTTGCTCCTGAAGACTCATGCCTGGTCTGACAGTTGACGTCCATTTGAATCGTTGCAGTCCATATGCCGGCAAACTATGTCCGCGCATGCGGTGCTCGTAAGGTGTTTTTGTTAGAGGAAGGCAGAGAGTGGCCGTTCTGTATATAGTATTTGATATTCTGTGGCATTTACTTTAATAGTTATTGTAATGGCGGATGGTGTAAGCCATTTATGAGGAGTTAGGGATGTAGGCAGCAGAATGACGTCATATTACTCGTTGTTATGACCTCTGTAAGATTCCGAGATGAATTAATGAGGGTTAGTTTTGGTCACTAATGCGTCGTGAGATGGGGTTCGTCCGTGTAATAATATTCTTGATATTACTTGGTGTTATAATTAATTAAGGTATAATTGGAATGGTGGAATTTCTCAATTTCAGTACTTCAGAAATTTTGAATTACTGCCTGAATTTTTTATGACATAATATTTTGTTCAACATCCAATGAAAAGGACGTTATTTATTAGTGCCAAAAAGCTTTACAAAGTAATAACAAAAGATAATATTAAAATTGTTTTTCGGGGCAACCATGTCCCGGTACAGCGCTAATTTTCCCTAGGTAATACAATGCAGGAATTTTAAAGCAAGATACACAAATATTCTGCCTAAAAACCTCTTCACGAGACAGTACACATACGAAATTTTATTGCATTAAAAATTTAAATCATAACCCCCGACACTATATAAATTATAGCTAAGAACCATCTCGATCACGTCAGCATTAAAACAAAAAAACCGCATCACAATAGGTCCATTTGTTTAGGAGCTACAAAGCCACAGACAGATACACAGACAGACACGTCAAACTTATAACACCCCTCTTTTTGCGTCGGGGGTTTAATAGGAACCATATTACCTACATCGTGTATCTTCTTCTTCTTCTTTTCGTATGGTTGATGAAGAACTTGGTGTCAGAGTTTAAACTGCCTGTAGGCCTCTGACATGGCTTTACACACCGTTGAAAAATCTCTCAGGCGTGCCGGTCTCCTCACGATGTTTTCCTTCACTGTGTATTAAAGTGCTTCTATACACAAGTCAAAGTTTGCGAGTTCAGTGTATTGTAATACAAAGATCTTTAGAGTGTAATAACCTTAATCGCTGAAGAAATCTACCTAACATATTGCGATCCGGGAAAAAGCCGTCTTAATTACCTACCCTCGGAGTCAAACTTTCGTATAATCTTTTATGAACAAATTTAATCACCGCCCTATTGGGAGCTCGTGTTTGAGTATTAATGAGACGAGGTTACAAATGTGATTATAGAATTATTTTAAAAACAAATGAAAATCTTTTTTTTTTTCACTTGGTGTTAGACGAGGTAGTTCAGTAGTTGCCGGACCGAATTCATTAGTGACATAAGGTACTTATTATTATGCTCAAGGCTATAGGTTCAAATCCAGGCAAGTAGCAATGTGACTCTTAATATGACACAAATTCAGCTTTTCTCTTCTCTTCTCCTTCGCTTGTTGATCATCTCTTTCAGTCTTATTATTCTTTATAAAACGGTGCAAACCAATGACATAACCCAACAATCATTATGATCACACTAATATTATAAAGGCAAAAGTTTGTGAGTGTGTTTGTATGTTTGTTACCTCTTCACGCTCAAACGGCTGGACCGATTTTGCTAAAATTTGGTATGCAGGTAGCTGACACCCTATATTAACATATAGGCTTTTTATCCAGAAAAAAATGTAACGGGTAATACCGCGGGGCGCAGCTAGCTTATTATATTATATAATGTGCAAATTTCGTATTACAAGAAAATAAAATTACTTACAATGTAACAATAACATGTAAGAACAATGTCTAATAACATCTAACGCCTATAACATTTTTGGTTGCTGTCCAAAAAATTCTTAAAGTAAAGACTTTCACTGAAAAAAATAATTAAACAAATACTATAGCTGGTCTTATTCATACTCAAACGCAATACTTCTGCATCATGTATCAGTCAAAGAGATCAGCTGGCTTTGTGTTTAGCGGATGTTTGAGTTCGGACGATCAAGTTCTTAGTTTTTAGTCGTATATTCGACGTAATTTGAATAAGTGGCTTAAGTTAGAAGCTTTTGGTATTAATATTCTACAAAAAAAACTTAACATTACGCCTGTATTTTCTGAATTAGTGAAACGAGTTGTATAGTAGGTACACCCACATTTCGCCAGCTATGTTATAGGTCCCAATGAAATAGGGGACGAGTTTATTGCTTTTCAAAACTCCGTGCTGCTATAGCAAATTATCATACGGTAATACTCAGTAACACAGCCTGACTCGATAATCGAATTTAGGATCTCACATTCAGCAATCGTGCTTTGCAGCCT
The DNA here is from genome assembly GCA_905340225.1 of Abrostola tripartita. NCBI lineage: Eukaryota > Metazoa > Arthropoda > Insecta > Lepidoptera > Noctuidae > Abrostola > Abrostola tripartita. The sequence goes on along the minus strand of HG996510.1, from coordinate 1,387,936 downwards.
CTTAACCAATGAGGTAATTACTGCTGGTAAAATGAGATTAAAAATTTGCACCTGAAGCCTAATTTTGATACTCCATGTAATAGGTGCGAGCCCATGCGATTTATCAGGCAATTACTGGTCAGCAGCGTATTAGAATATTAGTAATCTTAGGTCCTTTCTCACTGCAGGATTAAATCGTGTTCTCATATAAATAGAGAAGCTTTTGGAATAACAGAGAAAATTGTATTATTCTGACATTGTAATATCGAATAGCACGATTGTATTTACCTGGTTTTAAACTTACATACTTAGAATAAACTTAGACTCTAAGTTTAGAGCATACAACCCGGTCTATAAAAGGACGACAACAATTCTTTTTATTGGGTCAAGCCCACCACTCTTCCCCACTATTGTAACTCCTATAAGTCAGGATCTACAATGATAACCATTGAGAACCATCGAGGCAATAACACTCGATACGTCCCATAGAAACTCGCCTGTCACAGAACCCGCAACGAAATTTATCATAAAAGGATATATAGGAAGAGTAGGAATATAAAAAGTAATCCCCACTTCCCTCCATAGCAAGCGGGAGATACAAAGACTAATATGCCAAAAACAAAAAGGGATTCACAACTGTGATAAGCCCAGTCGCCAAGCACTACTAATATCTCAAATCACAATAAATCAACCGACGCTTTAACAAAATTTATTCCCACATTACAAGTCCGAAGCAGATGCTCATTATATTCAGATTCCAGCTGAGTCTAACTTCGATCTCATGACTTGCGCCTCACAAAACAAGAGTAAACTGTTTTGGAACTTGGACACCGTCCAGATCACGTTCCGTGGTTGCATTATAAAGTATTCAGGATATTTATCACTGCTCAGTTGCTGTAAGATTAAGGGGAACGATTTTTTTAATGTTTTGAATTTAGATGTCGATAAAAGAGATTTTTTTGACGGATTTAGAATAGTAATGACCGACAACCTGAAAAAACACACTAGAAAAAAAGAACATAGAAATACTTTTGTGTATTAAAACGTATACAAAGAAGAAAGATTACCACTGTTAACAAATAAATTGTATTACAAAACTACTGAAAATTATTTTACGACATGTGTTAAATCCTTAATTTTTTTTGCGAAAATCCAAGTCTGCGTTTCCAAAACCAATTGTTTTCACAAGACAAACAAATTACAGAACATAACTAATATTCTGAACTACCAACAGCCTTACTTGTATTCTCCATAATTTAACATTTCTTTCAAAGTATTTTCATTTTCACAGCATGACGCTGAAATGCAATATTGGACATTTCCAACAAGTCCCCTATTGAAACTTATTGCGACATGACTCGACAAGTCTAGCAGAATTATTCTTTTCGCTGCAATTGTCTACGTTATGCTGTTAAGGGTCGGGACACATAGACAGGAGATATTGCATTGTATTCTCTTCTTATATTTTTACTGAATTGACTAAATTCTTCAACAAATTTTCTGAAGAATTCCGAACGTGTTTCATGCAATAAAATTGGTGTGCAATTAGAGTCTCCAAGAATAATGATACCTTAATACTTCCGAGTGCCCTGAACCGCCAACCTTGTTAATTTGCCAATATTTTCGAAGCAACATGCTTTCATTTAAGTCACGCTCAACAAAGAAGGCTGCATACAATAAAGTAATGTTTTTAGTAGTGTTTTGTCTGATATTAAAACATTCTTAACATACGCCACTTGCTTGATTGTCCCAAATGTCTTTTAACTGCACACTGGAAGACCTAACCAAAGGCTCTAATAGCAATTAACGTGGCAACGTACTACACACTAAAAATATAAGAGTACCATCAACTTGATAAGAAGAAGATCCTTAACATTTTTATCAGACAAATTATGTAAGATCTTTATCATCCTCAATTGAAGCTACATTTCAACAACATCTATCCCATCCTATGTTTGTTGTTTCCAACCATTTTTATCTACTCGTCCTTCATTCAGATCTAAGAGTTTATTAGTCAAGCCCAATTACCAAAAAGTATTTAAAGGTTTCGCGTAGGTGTTAAGGTATGTCGCCTTACAAGTTGGGATTTAATACAACTTTTGACGGATCTATCGCTTTTGTTCTAGCATCTAAACTTAGCTTAACTTTGAAAATTGTGTAGGATGTTTTGGCAAACATAGTTGTTTTATACATTGCTGAAGCTTTTTAATATATTAAATTTGCTTTCGCTATAGAGTCGGGGTTTTGTTGCAAAAAAGTCTGTACCGAAGGATAGATGTAACAATGTTACTAAATCTCTGGCTTCATTTCGTCTGCGGGGAAAAGGACCACGAATATTTTAATTTCGGTTTTATAGTTATTTTGTAAGAAGTATATACTGTTTTTGATACTCGTAAAGCTAAAATACACTTGAGTAGGTAACGCTAGGGGTAAAAAATATTTTATTTTATACTAATTTATCTTACTCGCACTCATTATCCCTGAATACAACAATATTTAAAAACTAAACCATAAATAAAACCATATAATCAAAAAATACACAGGATTAATCTGCATAAAAACGTTGGAAACACAACCAAGAGCTAGATCTTATCGCCTCAAAAGACCAACTTTAAACATTTGATCCTTCTGTTCCGCACAAAATTTGGTCCTTACGAACACGCTTCATATCTACGTACAAACTACCAGCTGAAGTGTATAACAGTATCTTGTGTTTCGAACTCATGTCGCACCAGTCTAAACTTTATGACGACTGGGAAGTTAACTCGTAAACGGTTTACAGCGTTGCAACTTGACGGTAGATGCACTCACAATAGTGTTCGTAAATTGCTTGAATGTACCTTCGTTTAGTTTTATTGAAGACTCGGGATTTAAAGGAATGGTGAGGTATCTTAAGTGTTAAAAGCACTTCAATATTTTACTATTATTTTAGGGGGTTTCAAACCGTTACGATAATTTGTTTACTGTCGATAATATTTTATGATTTCTAAAATGTTTGACACTCCTTCGAGTCTGTCAATTTAATTTTGTTGGAGAAAAGAGATCTACATACCTTAACTAGTGACATATTTAGTGCAGTAGCAAAGTTAAGGCAAGTTGAGGGTTTAGTTTCTACCTTGTGAGAATAATATACAGCCGGAAGATGTCCACTGTTGAACAAAGGCCTGCCCCTTTTAGAAAAGGCGGGGGGGTAGCCATAATCCCCACGCTTGACAAGCGGCTTGGGGATTGCAGTGTTGGTGGTCAAGTTACAGAAGACGCTGCTGCCCATCTTCTGGATTTTCCCTTAGTCGCCTCTTACGAGACCCACGGGAGGAAAGGGGGTGGTCAATTCTAGGCCGGATACCACACGGCGAAGTGAGAATAATATTAGGGTAACTTTTGGACTTGTGCCTTTCGCATCTGCCTGTAAACTCAAATTCAACAATCCTATTTATTATTTATAAATCACTAAACTTTGCAAACTTGCTCACCTAATTAAAATGCTTTAAATAAGTTAAAGCATTTTTATATATGTCTAATTGTCTATCTATCTATACTGTCATTATTTTTTAATGATTCTGCATAATGATGATGATGATGGAACACCAAATTATTATCCACCCATAAGTAATTATTACCATTCTATAACTCGTGCAATGCAAAGACCTCCTCACATCACGCTTGATATCTGCGGCTTTTCAATCTATATCTATGCAGTAAAAATAATTGCGTATTCGTCATTTATAATTAACATTCCACACGCGCATTCTAACAGTCTGCTACTATTTCATCATCCATATCGCAAGCCATTACTTTGTAAAGCTCTCCTCACCTCATAACATATAAACAGCAATACATTATTTATGCACAAGCAGGCGCGATGTACGTGCCGACTTTTAATTATTAGTTAGGGGTGAGAACTACCCTCGTGCATAGTAAAATTAAGATGCCTGACTAAGGATCGTGACAGTCGTTTTATTGCTTAGGACAAAGTTCCGTTTATTGGAGTTGTTGTTAGCTCTTTCTTAGTAAAAAACGAACTAAATAGATGTGGGTTTATTTTTCTTTTGCGTGTCTGATTGAGTGGTGCCGTGGTGTATAAAATAGACAGTTTTTTTATTTGTTGAATTATTTTTTTTAAACTGTGGCTGTTGCTCAGCAGTGAATAACAAGATAGGCTATTAAAAAATATCATTTTTGGAGAGTATCATATCATATATAGGGGTAGGCAGGGACCACGGATTTCCATTTGCTACGATCCTGGCATACTTCTTTCGCCTCATTCACTCGCATCTTATTCCTCATACACGCTCGTCGGTTAAGGGTACTCCTCGAGTATCGATATTACAATTAATTATTTAAATAATAATTATTACTTATCATCACACTTTTAACTACTGATAAGGCAGGCAAAAGTGTTTTTCTTAATCAGGAGACTATATCTACACATTACACGCCCATTGTGTCGCACATCACAAATCCCATGTTAACATAAAACCCAGACAATATTACCTTAAAAATCAAACATGATATAAGTATCGAACACCATGCTAAAAACTATAAACAGCGACGCCATAATATATCACCCCGTGTCAACTCGTGCGCATAAGGCTGTTCCATCCATAAAATTTATTTAAGCCACGTTTCAGTTTCACAGATAAGATTAATTGAAAAGTTAGCGGAGACGAACAACACTTTGTTATGTCGAGCGGGGCGAACTCACGAATGCGTTATCTAACGCTCGAGTTTATCTAGTTGTGCCCGTGACTTCGTACGCGTATAATAATGTAATTTTTCAATCGTTACTTTAGCAATATTTATTTATAAATAGTGTTAAAACTTTCAACTGAGTAGCTAGAGAATTTGGTCGTTTAAATTCAACGATATTTTATGATTAAAATAAATTTTAAAATGAATGCATTTTGAATTTACTAGGATTAAACTAAATTATACTGCAACATAGTTATAATTAAGGCAAAATATTTGCGCTAGCTGGAGCAAACATATTATTATTACTTACGTAACACAGAACCTTAGGACCAAAAATATGTATAAAGTATCAAAAGACCAGGAACTCAATACATACGTTCCTAATATTATATTCCTTCCGTGTCTATGTATTTCTGTATGTGAATTGTGTAAAGCGTAAAATACAGGGAAATCCAAGAAGGTAATCTTTATTTATTACAAAAAAATGGTAAAAGCGAAATTTGTATGAACGTACGTACGTGTGAGACAGTTCAACTGGTAGACGTGAATAATAAACGGACAGATTATTCGTATGCGTAGAGCGATGCGAGAATATTAATCCATTTGTCTGTGGGTATGATGCTGTGGATAACCCTTCCTATATAGTTGTAAAACCGAATGAAATATACTCCAGCACTGTTAGTATATGCGCAAAAGTTTGATTGTTTGGCAACTCGAATGTTTGTTATGTAATTTAAATGGTCTTTGGTGTATTACGATGAGGCTCGTCATGGTATAGCTAGAGTGGTAATCACTCGATTTACGAGGTCTAGGTAAGTCCCCTATGTTAGTTCTTTGATGGGTGATATTTTGCATGATATTGTTTGTTGGTTTAGGTGTAAAACAGAAGAAATGTTCGAATTATTTGGATTTCTTGAAAAACAAAGCTTGTCTTCAACGTAGCGCGGAACCAAGGACCAAATCTTGTTAAATCAGAGAGGTGAAAGTGATTGATAATATATAATATGACATGACTGTGATTCATTATGAGAAGACAACACCGTCTATCCCTTCCGGGACACATTATATGTATTACAGGTGTGACTGTGTGTGTCTTCATAGGAAGCATGTGGACAAATTTTAAGTGATTACTGAAGGAAATTTATAGAAAGAAAAAATATACGAAGAAGGGGTCGATGATGTATGGCCAATCTTTTATGACCTCTAGAATGTGAAGTCTCTGCGCTTCGCTTGTATTTAGGAAATGAAATTGGCTCTCCAATGTTTTTGTAAAACTCTTACTTTGATGTCGCTGAAACACGCTAATATTGCGATGGAGTTATTCAATGTAGGAAGCTACCAATTTAGTATATTACTGACCCAAATAACAATAATTTATTTTTCTCTTCACAATAGGTCTTATAATTAAGTAACCAAGAGATCCTTTTAAAGTTTTACTGTTTAACATAACTGTATATTTTTTTTTTGATATTTATAACATAATCTCGTTGGTTGAGCGATTGCAAAGCGCGACAGCTCAGCGTGAAATCCTAGGTTCGATTTCCGGGTTATTCAATTCATTAGGTTATTCTAAGTAGCAGCACGAAGCCTGAACTAATGACCTATAAGGACAATAGGCTCGCCCGCTTAGAAAGAACCTTCAACATAACTTGCGAAATGTGGGTATGCCTTACACTTCTAGCAATACAAGCGTGTTGGTATGTATGCTTGTATGTATGTAAACCCAACTAGGTTTCATCAAGGTCTGTACTTGGTCAAAGCGAAATATAAAGCAAGAGTTGTACGAAGGTTAGTCATAATCGCGACAAGACTAGAATATGAACCCGCTTATTGTGGATGCGGAATGTTCGCACATTAATGTAATACTGAGTATGTAGGAAGTAAGTAGTTTGTGAGTTGCTTTCGAGAAGACTTACAAATTAACAAAACATTGTTAGCTACAATTTTATTCTTAGGGTCCGTTTCACCATCTACAAGTAAAATGTTAGATAGTTACTTCCTAAACGGTGAAGGAAAACATCGTGAGGAAACCGGCATACCTGAGAGATTTTTCAACGGTGTGTAAAGTCATGTCAGAGGCCTACAGGCGGTTTAAACTCTGACACCAGGTTGTTCATCAACCATACGATAAGAAGAAGAAGAAGAAGTTACTTCTTGATTAACGCTAATCGGCAAGTAAAAGTTACGAGTATCTTCTATTGTGTCTTAGTTACAGGCCAGTTTATCCCCTGATTAATGCTTCTCAGATATTGTGAAATTCGTATGAGTAGTTACAGGTATTTTAAGTGACGGTTAGTCTACTTGACTCTTTACTTGTAGATGGTGAAACAGGCCCTTAGACTAATAATTTTATCCTTAAGATTGTTATTTGGTTTTTTATCAGGAAATTTTCAGTAGAAGTCTTTTTCTGCCCGGTAAATGGCAGTACGCTCGCCCCCTATTACATTTAGAATTATAACATAACTGGCGATATGTGGGTGTGCTATACACTTAAATACCCCTTCTGGGAGTATTAGTGTTATGTTATAATTATATTATGTTATTTACAGTAGGTTATGTTATTTGCACAATCGTTTAAGAAATCCAATTTAATGTTTACACTATCCATAATTCAAAACCCCCTTATACATAAAAATTACAATTTTAAACCAAGGATTAAATTATACCTGATACTGTCGTTTGCATATCAAAGAATAGAGATGTCAATAGACTTAATACGGGGTTTAGTTAATGCCGGTATGATCCTTGTTTATGGATAAGATGGAGAATGTATCTGATACAATAAATGTAAATACGAATATAAGCATTTATATCTGTCACATTAAGTACAGAATGTAAAGAAATTTCTCTACATTAGTCAGCCCCATTGTGTGAGAGACAATTTTATCTTAATACGAGTTACACAACTCCACACGAGCAGCGTTTATCTTAGATCTTAGATAGAAAGTTCTGGAAGTAATCTGAGATTGCATTAGCGTAATAAAAGCTTATATTCTTTGTTGATCTAGCGATGTTTATCTTTTGTTTTACATGTTTTGACGACCTGATTGGCGCAGTGGCTAAGCGATTGGACTGCTGCGCTAGGGGTTGTGGGTTCGATTCCCGCACGGGACAAAAATTTGTGTGATCCACAGATGTTTGTCCCGAGTCTGGGTGTTTGTGTATGTGATATTTCATGTTTGTGAAACGCACCCACGATACAGGAGAAGTTCCTAGTGTGGGGCGACGTTTTTTTAAAAAAAGAAAAAAAAAATGTTTCTTTTTGTGTTGTGCTAAGAGGTTTTAGTTACGGTTTTTTAAGAGTTTGTTAGTTCGGGGCAAGTAGGAATCTTCAGTGTATCCAGCTGCCACAGTTGCGAGTTCGAACGCTCTGGTTAAAAAGCGTTATCTCATAACTACGTGAAGAAGAGTTGAATAAATTACATGAGGGCTAAGTCTGACGACCTAATTAGCGCTGTGGCTAAGCGATTGGACTGCTGCGCTAAGGGTTACGAGTACAATTCGAAAAAATATTGCGTGATCCGCACATTTTTGTCTCGAGTCTGGGTGTTTGTGTATGTGATATTTCATGTTTGTGAAACGCACCCACGACATAGGAGAAATTCCTAGTGTGGAGCGACGTTTTTTTCTAAAGAATAAGAAAAAAAAAGTCCAAGAGCAAACAAGCCAGCACCGGAATCGTTAAAAAAATATATATTTTATTTATTAAAAAAAAATTACATACAATTTGTTGAGGTGAATAGTATCTACAAACACATTTTGCTAATTATTATGGGTCCTAATGTAATCCAGACGCCATGCTGCCACTGAGAATTACCTAAAGAAAAAACCCATTAACACTTTACCCGACCCGGGATTCGAACCCAGGACCTCGTGCTCAGCAGTCACAATTAACGACCACTAGACCAAGGAGTCAGTCGATACCTATTAGGACTCGTTATCCCGAGAATTATATTCTTGAACAATATCCTTATCATCAGCCCTTTGCAGTCCACACTTTGATCTTCTTCTTATCGTATGGTTGATGAACAACCTGGTGTCAGAGTTTAAACCGCCTGTACACTTTAAACTAAATGCTATATATGCACGGTTATGATATCAAAACACAAACAAACCCGTAAACTTACCGTGTGCACAAGCAAAAAGCCAGGAAGATTTCATACCATAACTTGTTATTCAGTTGGCGCTCTTGTCAAATTTCCCAAGTTTGCAACATGCCGCGACTAGCCAACTTACGCATCGTTAGAGCTACAGCCATTTTGTTTTGTGTATGTTGCGATGTTATTCGACATCACATACATGTGGAAGACGGAATGGTTGGTTGAGTTTTGTTTTCTTACTGGAAGGCACTGATAGCCGAGTAGTATGATCGTTAGACTGCCAAGTCAAAGCTTGCAAGTTCAAATGTCAACACGGACCAATGTCTTTTCGAATTTATTAAAGAAATTAGTTATCAGTTGCTAAAAACGATGAAGGAAAACATCGTGAGGAAACCGGCACACCTGAGAGATTTTTCAAAGGTGTGTAAAGCAGTGTCAAAGGCCTACAGGCGGTTTAAACTCTGACACCAGGTTGTTCATCAACCATACGATAAGAAGAAGAAGACTGGAAGAAATTGCTTGATGTGAAAATAATGTTTGGATGAAATGGAGACTAACGGTTTACTGTTTAAAACTGGTTTTATGACAGAAGAATAGTCTGTTTCCCCGAAAGCAAAGCAGAGGTGAATAGTACACACACATATCGCCAGTTATGTAATAGGTCACTTGTAATAGGAGGCGAGCCTATTGCCATTCTTTGAACCCACACATGAGTCGTCGCCTATTGCAGCTCAAATTTCTTCCGAAAGAGAATTATATTCTACGTCACGCAAACGTATTAAATCATAACTTCTATGCTAGTCTGAAATAGTCAACATTTTTCGTTTTTTTTCGGGAGAAAACGTCAACACTTTAACTCAGTTTATAACTATATGACAGAAAATATCGTCAATTTCTACGAACCGTCGTGTCGAGTTAAAATATGAATTTTACAGTGAAATGTCCAACCCAGCTTTGCAACCTTTTTAATGGTAACAATTAATTATTTTCTCTTCAGAGCTTCCTACTTATCGTTAGCGAAAAAGCTTGGTTTAAAGCTATCTGTAACATTGCGACTTTATAATGCGATTTTTCTCGTTGCGATTGAACTCGTGATATTAGCTGACTGGCAAATTTCTACATGAATGACGATATGTTTTATACTATTTATCACATGATAAATAGCTTAAGCGAATAATGAAGATGACATAGTTATCATTTTAGATGTATAACATATTAATCATTTGATTTTGGTCCTAAGAGACGAAGTATTGAGTATTCTCGGCACAAAAAATTATAAGGACTATTTAATTTGGATACATTATGCAAGAGCCAACATGGAATAAGTAACCACTTATTCTATTTGTAACCAGGTTTTGTTAGAGCCATAGTCCACCCATAATCCCAGAAAGATTCAAAGCAAAGAGCACAACTGCGAAAACTTTTGATCGCGATAGAAACGAAAGCAAATCGCACCTTTGTCGGCAGTCCTTCATCTGATTTTCCACAGATACGCTGCTAAGCCGTGTTTGTTACGAGGCTTTTAAGGTATTAGCTGAAGCGGGTGGCGACTGGAAATAAAGATAAAAGTTGGAGCTGGACTGTTTTGATCTATTGTTTCATCATCAGATTGTGATTGTGGACTCTTATCCTACTTTTCCATGCCGTTCAGTGCCGTGTGGTATCCGGCCTAGAATGACCACCCCCTTTCCTCCCGTGGGTATCGTAAAAGGCGACTAAGGGAAAAAACCAAAAGATAGGCAGCAGCGTCTTACATAATTTGACCACCAATACTGCGATCCCCAAGCCGCTGAGGATTATGACAACCCCCCCCCCCCCCTCCCGTTCTAAAAGAGAGGCCTTTGTCCAACGGTGGACGTCTTCCGGCTGACGATGATGATGATCCTACTTTTCAGAGTCAGAAGATAGCAAAGAGGCAACCTCTTAGCTAAGTTAGCAAATAAGCGACAAAACCTATTTTTACGTCTGGTGTACACTTGGAAGGTCTGCAGGTGGCTTATAGCCCATAGCATGAACTATTCCTATGGAATAATATGTATATACTGAATTGCAAAGAAGATAGAACCATTCAGAAGTGCAATAGATGACAAGAGGCCACATACAGCATATCACGCTTTTAAATAATAACGAATGTTTACATCTTTGATGCAAAAAATTCAATTTTTCAAGTATTTTCGTGAAACAAACTGAGAAAAACTGCAACAAAATAAATACGCATTCTGCTATAGGTACCCAAAAATATGCTACAACAAAATACCTTGAATTTCGGCCAGACAACATACCAGTCAACCCACAAATTATTGTTTTGAACCAAAACTGATCGGTATGCAAAAGTACGATGAATATACGGGGTACGGCTCATCAAAAATGGAAAAATGCATACGTTTATCGCCAAAGGTATTTGCATACTGTTTGGACAGGCCCCATAAAGTGCGGTAAGCCGTGGAGCTTGATGGCTTGGTCGATGCGTAGACAGTGCTTTAATGTTCAGCTTAAAATTGTGCTTAAAAAACGGAGCGGGATCTGGATATTGTCATGCATGGTTTTGTCAAATAAGTTGTCAGGGATGTGTTGTTATTATTCTTTATTTTATGAACTACAATGGGTCTAGGGTAGTAAAAGAATATGATTTAACCTATATGTTTGGATGTGCAATACGCTTGATTGCACATCCTAATATTGCTGCACAGTGCACAATGAGCCTATGTCACGCGTCTTAGATTAACGAAGAAAGCCCGTAATAAAGCTACAAAATTCGTATTTATTTTTGGTTTGAACCTACGATCTTGTGCTACAGCTACATTTTGTTAATCATTGGGCCACAAGTGATTACCCAATATCAATATCAACATTACTAACAAGGTGAAAGCTTGTAACATCCTTTATCGTTGAACTCCCTTAAAAACCTTACAAAAGATATTTAACTAACAATAATCCTTTCTCGCCTCAACAATTTAAGAAAATAAGTACCTAAGCCCCGGAATCCGACACTTGGGTCATTTGTCCTTTTATGATGGATGATGACATATTGATGACGTAAATGGACTAGCCTTACGTGTAGTCCGGACCCTTTTGAAGTGAGGTCTTGTAGTGTAGGTATTCAAGGATTATACAAGAAATATTTACTCCTAAATGGAGGTATCAAGTTTTCAAGATTTATTTTTTGGTCCTTTGAGTCGTGATTGATTGTGGTCCTTTTTAAACCAATGTATGTTAAGGTTTATTATAATCTATTGAGGTATAGTGTTACTTGTTATTCTTGATTCAATAACATTACTTATAAACTTTACAATTTCTTATATAAAATTATCCCATTGTTCATATTTTGTTCTTAACTTGGTTTTTTTGGTCAAAAATTTCAACAGCTTGCAAAGCTTAATGTCTGTAGCAGCAATACACGACAATAACGGTTACCACATGCCATATAATGTCCAAAACCGTCCCAGTATGAATATTTGTTGTAAACTATTTCAGAAACTATAGAAACTCAACAACGCGTGTACGAACCTCGGACATCAACCACTTTAAATTCACCAAGAGTTTCCACGTCATAAACTTTATGACCAGAATTATTTTGGGCTAGAATAATTTAGATTAAAATGTAGCTCGGTCACAGATTTTAGTCCCTGGCGGAGTTCCAAAGGACAGGTTGAAACAAAAAGTCGTATTCCTAATTATTTACCAAGGAATTCTTGACTTTAAAATAGGGAAGTGAAGGTTTATTTTTGAATGTTTTTTTGTGTAAGTTTGTGAAAATTCCGCAATTAAAAGTCAGTAGGCTCTAACCCATTCATATATTTTCAAGGTGCGTATATTATGAGTGTCGGAATTTCGAAATGTAGTTCGGTTGGAGTGCTCTCGGTATGAATAATTTGTGTGATGCTTAATGTTTTTTTGCACCTTTATTAATTATTCCCATCATGGGTTTTCAACTTTCTTATCATTATTTTTAGGTTAATATAATTTAGGTTAAGCTTATCTACTTAATAAGAATCTATCATAGTGAATTATGGCGTTTGGTAATAAATTTTGCCTGAGCGGATACGGATGAAATCACGCAAGTTTTTCAAGACATGAGTTTTGACGTTGCGTTGTATAATTTTACTTGGACACCTACCTAAATGAATTTAAACAGTGGGCAACAACTTTGTTACGATGTAAATATCATTGCTACTGAAATTTTACTCAATATTTATTTTAGTAAGGGTATATTTTAATTTCAATAAGTATTTAAGGCTATCTAGATTTTATACATAATGCTAGAAATATTTAGTCTGCAAGCATTTTCGTCACATTTGCATTATTTACACTAAATACTCGGTCAAAATTTCCAGCCTGTTAGGTCTTTTAGGGATTCAAAGTTGTCTGCAAATGTTTCACAACATTTTGTAACAAGACTCAACTTGTTTTCACTGTAATTTCGGCTTTTGAATGTTTTGTTCATTCATATAACAAAATAAACGCCTTATTACGACTGAAATGTGAATTGCTTTTGATTTAAATCCCACATGTATTATGATGGCAAAACTTTTGGTGTTTATTACTTTTATGACGAATTTGCGTTTGATATTATAACTTCTGACCGAATTTCCGCAAAGACTAGTCTACGCAGAAAACATCATAGTAAACGACTGTCGAAAAATCAGGCGCAGGACTGCTACGGTGAGTTAGTAGTTAGTTAATCACTTAGTGACTATGATCTCAGATTGCTAGCACTCGCATTTATTTTTTTCAAAATATTTTTTACTATTTTAGCCCTGTCGTTCCACTGCAGGGCTAAAGCCTCCCTTTGCTTTCTCCATTCCTCCCGGTTATGAGCTGCAGTAGTCCATAATTTTGTATGATATCACAAAATTATGCAATTCGATCATTTTTACTCTAAAACAGATTGGAATGATCATCAGTTTTTGAAATATGAATGGTGAAACCTGGAACACTTTGCTGAAATATTATATATGGTTCACATGGGTCTGTCTCCTCCTCGCCAACATACTGAATCTATTCTGTCTACCACTCGACTTGATATCCTTCTAGTTAACATTATCTAAAACTTGCGCACAAATGAAAAAAGTAAGACAGTTTCAAATAATGAAACTTATTAATGAGTTATTTCATTTATATTTTTATTTCATGATAGCCAACGATTGCCAATCTGTCTAAGGGGTTGAAGAAGATAAATCAACTCATCTTAATTGGGGATCATATTGCAAGATTCATCGTTATGATTGAAACTGAAACCCGTTTTTAAAGGGACGCCAAAAGGAAAAGGTTCAATTAGGCCGATTTTATGCGATTTCTTATCTCTGGATTTTCAAAAAGGATGTGGAGTTTTCTATGTACTTTTAAAGGGTATTTTAAGTGCGGTCCCATACTAATTAATTATGATGTATCGTCATAATTTGATCAAGTACTTTGGAGATTTTAACGTACTTATATAAAAGCAAATTAAAGGTCCCATGATGTTCTTAACTAAATAAATTGGCCTACGGTTAGCACATAGTCACTAGCATATGGTAGTATTTAATTGTACCTACATCCAAGGATATTATTTTTTTATTTATTAATTATAATATATTTTATTGCTTAGGTCCGCGTTCTTTACAAAAACTGGTCCTTCCGTACAAAATTCACCAAAGGGCGAGAAATTTAAAATTAATAAAAATCTAGTTGGATATTGTTTTGAATCTGTACAATCTATTTAAGTTCACAATAGGTATGAATTTAAAAATCAACGGAACATTTACTTGTCACGCCATCTATAGCATGTCGATGTACAATCCTGTAGTATTTTATGACGGCCTGTCAGATATCGTAAAAATTCATGTTCGCTGTAAGCAGTAAAAAGAGGAAAACATTGGCGTGGGCCGTCCCGGGACGATATGAAAAAGATAATTAAATGGTTAGGATCTAAAAATAGTTTTTGTTATGTAACGTGAAAGGCAACTTTCATTTACTCTGATATTAGTAATAACTAAAATTTTTCGGGTTAAAAAGTAGCCAATGTGTTAATCCAGGGTGTCAGCTACCTCCACACCAAATTTTATATTACCGCACGGGACAAAAAATTCCGTGATCCGCAGATGTTTTTCCCGAGTCTAAGTGTTTGTGTATGTAATATTTCATGTTTGTGAAACATACTCACGATACAGGAGAATTTCCAAGTAAGTAAGCGACGTCAATTTTTTTAACGAAAATATCAAGTAGCTACATCCGTAAAAATACTAAGTAGAAGTCTAGAATCACAATTGACTTAACATTTTACGTAATAGTGTCTGAAAAAAGGTTTGCTAAATACTATATTCAGTCTGTAAAATCAGTAAACAGGACACACACTAAACAATACAAATCTATCTAACGGCCATGAAGATAAAATAGAAACGTTTAGCTCCTACAAAATAAAAGCTTGAATTGAGTCTGGGAGCCCGGAGTCAAACCGTATAGACTTATTAGTGTCAATCAAATGTATTGAAATTGACAGCCTATCAAAATGTCATCTCCATACATTTAGCGATCTAAATTTTCTTTAGCTCTTCAGTA
This sequence comes from Abrostola tripartita, assembly GCA_905340225.1. Taxonomy (NCBI): domain Eukaryota; kingdom Metazoa; phylum Arthropoda; class Insecta; order Lepidoptera; family Noctuidae; genus Abrostola; species Abrostola tripartita. Next base: position 1,372,628 of record HG996510.1, on the reverse strand, counting down.
AAATATTCGTCATTTTTCTTATGAAGAACATACATGTTGTGTGTGGGTTTTCTCTATAAAGACTTTTAGGTATGGTTCTATTTTCCCGAAAATTTATTTGTGATTGATGAATGATGTTTTTTAATCACTTCTTTCATTCATTGGTTCATGGCTGATTTAGTTTTGGTCAATTTGTTCATATTTTAATTGATTGGTAATTCATATATCATTATTTATTCGGTCCAAAAAATTATAATGCGGTGAATTATTCGTTGTTCATTAATTTGTGATTTATTCCGTTGTTGTTCATAGTTCAGTCGTTCAAAGTTCGTACTTTTTTCCTTCGCTCATTTCATCCCTTTAAAGGTTATTGCACGCACAGAGATGTGAGAGATTTGGCATAGTAAAAGATTACATGAAATAGAAGTGCAGGACACTCCTTCTTCTAATCGTATGGTTGTTAAACAACCTGGTGTCAGAGTTTAAACCGCCTGTAGGCCTCTGACATAGCTTTCAACACCGTTGAAAAATGTCTTAGGTGTGCCGGTTTTCTCACGATGTTTTCCTTCACCGTTTTTAGCAACTGATAACTAATTTATAATACGCTCATGAGTTCAAGAAGACATTGGTGCGTGCCGGGGTTTAAACTTGAGACCTTTGACTCGATAGTCCAATGTTCATACCACTCAGCTATCAGTGCTGTTGTAACATTTATGTAACATTACGAATCTTAATCTTTAGACGCCCACTAGTCAAAGTTCTTCTCTAACATGCGCCATACAATCAACTGTTTCATCAAGAAAGCTCTTTTAATACCCCTACCTCTAAAACCGCTATAAAAGGAGATCAAAGTCCTTGAAATTTCAACAAAATATTACGAAAAATGGAGGTTCACGAAATACATTTCCAAGGACGTAAAATTGTCCACATAAAAATCGGGACAGGATGTCGTCAGTGAGTACATCTCATAGCATTCCCATTCAGTTTACAACCATTTGATAGACGTGCAGACACAGGTGAGGGGAACATTTATGCTATATGTTCGTAGATTTGTTGGGCTGTTATTATGAGAGAAGTGTACACACCTGTTTGTAGCGATCAGGTGAGGTAGGTTTGTAAATGGACGTGTCATTGTTTTGTTGTCGTCACATTGCAATGTCGCTTGTTCACTTAGTTTATAGATAAATTCTAGGCTAGTTGTTATGCCATTATTCGAAAAAAATAATAGGAAAAGTATCAGCTTATAACTATCCCACTACTAATTCGTTGGTCTAGTCCTGGGTTCGAATTCCGGGTCGGACAAAGTGATATTGGCTTTTTCCATTAGGTAATTCTCAGTAGCAGCACGGAGTCTAGGTTGATGGCAATAGGCTCGCCCCCTATGACATTGGGACCTAGAACATTACTGACTCAATGTGGGTGTACTATAGGTTCACTTCTGCCTGCCTATTCAAGTAATACAAGCCTGAAGTTATGTTATGTTAGCCGTTCCACTGCAGTGTAAAAGCCTTCTTCATTTACAGAGAAGGATTTAGCATGCTATGATTGCTAACTGCTAGTTGGTGATTTTAAATTATGAAATTTAAGCTTAAACACGAATTTTCCTTTCGTCAGTGAGACAATTAAACGAGTTTTTTTTCTGCATATAAATTAAAATATAATTAAAACCGGCCAAATGCGAGTCGGATTCGCGCACAAAGGGTTCCGTACCAGTCTATAAAAACGGCATAAAAAATCGCGTTTGTTGTATGGGAGCCCTTAATTATTTATTTTATTTTGTTTTTAGTATTTGCTGTTATAGCGGCAACAGAAATACATAATTTGTAAAAATTTCAATTCAATTGTCTAGTTATCGCGGTTCTTGTGATACAGCCTGGTGACAGACAGACAGCGAAGTCTTAGTAATAGGGTCCCGTTTTTACCCTTTGGGTAAAGAAAAATATTTCTATACCTACACTAAAAATGTTAATTTGTCACCGCTTCAACCAGGCACGCGTTATGTAAGAGAACACACATCAGTATGTACACAAATTAGGTTAAAGGAAAACTCGAATTTTCTTCAAGTGTCTTATTTGTGTCACAGTTAAACGTATTCCATCGTCTTTCTTTATACATATTATTGGATTTTTGGGATTTTATTCTCAAATGCCTGTGAGAGAAAATTGTTTTATTTTATGTCTCTGGTGTGTGTTGAAATAGAATCTGGTCCTTTGTTTCGCTTTATAAGACACGGTTTAAAATTGTTTTACTAAAGAATATTGATCCAAAATAAAAATTACAATGAGCTGTCTATCCTATCTGTCCGCTCTGGTTATGAGTCATACATACATAAAATCACGCCTGTTTTCCCATAAGGGGTAGGCAGAGGTGCACTTTTAGAACACAAACATTTCGCCAATTATGTTATGGATCCCAATGTGATAGGGGGCGAGTCTATTGCCATCAACCGTTCACAACCCTAGACTCAGTGCTGCTACTGAGAATAACCTAATAGAAAAACCCAGTCACACATTGGCTAACCAGGATTTGAAGCCAGGACCTCATGTTCAGCAGGTGCGCTTAGGAACCACTAAACCAACGAGGGTCAAAAGCCCTAAGTTGTGATAGCAAATAAATGTGATACCTTCATAACCACCACTTACTTATATGTATATTGCACTCATACTGTTTTGTGATTTTCTGTGCAATCATTTCTGTATTTTTTTTGTAACTAGCCTTACTAAGGGATATACATAGTATGATCGGGCAGTTGTCCCGTGTCCATGTAGAATATTGTTAACCAGCTGCATCTGATTAGACTGGAAGCCGACCATAATATAGTTGAAAAGGCTAGCCTAGATCTTCTCATCGTGTCAATGGTTTCTTAATTATGTTTGATAAGCCCAATATATAGCCAGACTAATTGCTTTTTTGTTAGCCACTAGAAGGTCTTCCAGTGTAGCGCTCACTGCCAGCCTGGCAAGCCAGCAAGCAAGCAAGGCAGCCAGGGCAAACCAGCAGGTGGTCCATAGTTTAGGGGAAACCGCAGTCGAAACTGTCGTTATCGCGACATGATGATGATAGTATTATGGAACAAGATTAGATGTAACAAGAAAAGTTTAAGAAGCTAGATAAAATAGTAATACGCAATCCTAAAACACAATTTCCTATTTATCGACACAATAATAACCAATGACAGTTTCAAGAGGCTGGAAAAGCAATTTTCTTTAACAGATATTTAGCAATTTTCGCCTTAAATTGCTCTTAGAGACTGAAGTGTTTTATTGCTTCCAGAAGCTTGATAACTAAGACAAATTTAAGTTTCAGCACTCTTGTTTGAATTTCGACGTCTAGTTTTTGTAAACACAGCAATTTCTTATTTACACTTGTCTTATTTTTCGTAAGTTTTCTGTAAAGAACCTTCCTCTTAAGCAATTGTATTAACACACTATGAGCCCTAATGATGCCTGAAAATAAAAAAAAATAAATTTATTTTATTTTATTATTTTATTTTCCAAATATCACTCACCGGCACGGAATGTGGGCCAAACTTTTATGGCTATTATGGTTTATAATCAAAATTATATATAAATTACAACTTATTTGTTTTAAAAACTGGTGTTTGCTAGTTTACCACTTTTTTACCGACTTCAAAAAAAAGGAGGAGGTTCTCAATTCGTCGGGATCTTTTTTTTTAAGTGATAAATTTAAATGAAAACGTAAATTATAAATTAATAAATAATTATTATTTGTTTTCGGGGAAGACCTCGGCGAACATACTTTGACCAGATCGGAGATGTTCTACAAAAGGGTCAAGTGAGGAGTACCCTTAACCGACGAGCGTGTATAGGGAATGTGATGCGAGTGAATGAGGCGAAAGAAGTATGTCAGGATCGTAGCAAATGGAAATCTGTGGTCTCTGCCTACCCCTCGTGGAAATAGGCGTGACTTTATGTATGTATATATTATTTGTTTTCATAATGGCTAATCAAAATATTTATAATATGATAGAGACATATTTTGTGCTGGTGTGTGTATTTTTAAAACCATTACACACACTACCCCAGAGAAAACATTGTAAATTCTCTGTCCTATAAAGCCATAATCTCTACTAAAAGTAGGTCCAACTAAATTCAACAATTCCAGCGCACACAATGCCTTGTTAAAACAATGAGTATTACAGCATAAATAACTAATTATTTTCGTTCTAAATTGGTGATGTATTTGTGCCAATTATTTTTAATAACAATACTGCTAACTAAAATATAATTCTATGAATGTGAGTGTTAATTAGTTGATATTAAATAATAATAATTATGTGTACCGTCTAATATTATTGACTCTTATTTACGTGACCAAAGGGCTGGCTTGTTTTTCGGCCAAAGAATTAGCATTGCCATTTAACGTGACAATGCCGCCAGCCTTTTGGGCACCCTACCAGTCGACAGCGATGAGGAGGGATACTTGGATGTACAATTTTTGATTTTTAATTTATATATGTTATGATGTACCTATATATTATTTGTTTTTAATGTAGGTAGTATAAGTTATTGTAATGTACATATATAGAAAATATAATAAAATGAAGACTACTGTCTTAAGAATATAATTCCATTTCGTCGATAAAAAGCGAAGGAAACCCTAAATGTGTCCTCTGAGTAACAATTAGTTCGTCACCTATATTATAGGTCTTCTTATTATGAGCAGCGAAATATAGTTTTTTTAAAGAAGTATGATGTCATAACACTTCTGCATACCTTAACGGTTTACAAGCGTCATTTAAATTTAATAACCACTGTTAACTGGTATGTTCCTAACACGTCAGAAACGTAGGGTTGTCATATTAAATACTACGATTTTTAAATATCCTTTTTGCCTTAGCCACTATCAATGCCCAAAGTTGCACGCAGAAAATACCGTAGCAACTACGTCATGTATGACGTCACAGCTACGCCGTAGCAGGCATAAAGGTCCACAGCTCTATGCTACGCGAACATGTGCTCGAAATTGAAAATGGAAATTCTGAATTTAAAATCTTATAAGGTTCTATTTTCAAGTTAACAATATTCTTAGTTTTTTCTTTTTATGCTAAATTCTAGGGTATATTGTTTTTTTTTCTTCTATAAATAGCAAAAACATTTTATATTATAAAGTTGCGATTGACTCCAATGTCTCTTTCTAAAGATTACCATAATTATCTTACTTATGGGACCACCTCGTAAGAATATTCGGTAAAATAATTTATATAGACTGCCTCGTTGGTCTAGCGGTCGCAAAGCGCGACTGCTGAGCAAGAGGTCCTGGGTTCAAATCTTGGGTCGGGCAAAAGTGTTACTGAGTTTTCCATTAGGTAATTCTCAGTAGCAGCACGGAGTCTGGATTTGTGCCCGGTTGATGGCAATAGGCTCGCCCCCTATTATATTGGGACTTACAACATAACTGGCGAAATGTGGGTGTACTATATGTTCACCTCACCTCTGCCTACCCCTTCGGAGAATACAGGCGTGATGTTATGTTTATTTATATAGAATCGATTCATTCGACGACTAGATTGGCGCAGTGGCTAAGCGATTAAACTGCTACGTTAGGGGTTGCGGATTAACTTCCGTCGGGGATAAACTTATTGTGATCCGCTGATGTTTGTTCCGAGTCTGGGTGTTTGTGTATGTGATATTTCATGTTTGTGAAACGCACCCACGATACAGGAGAAATTCCTAGTGTGGAGCGATGTTTTTTAATATAAAAATTTACCTGAAAAAAGTAATCACTCTATTTGTAAAGTCGGTTAAAAATTCCAAGGTTTCGAGGATGACGGCACAGTTTATCCCTTAATCCCTCACAGGGTGATAAAACAAGGTTAATCCGATAAATCATTTGAGTTTTGTTTCCACTTGAAATTTTTGAAGTAATAATTTCTTAGGTTTACGAGATAAATCTTTTCTTTACATTTCTTTATATCTTGACAAATCCCACCTTTTTCTTGAGATTATCAGGGATTATATGTGACTTTCTCTTCGCTCGCTTCGATAAAATCTCTCTTGTCAAGCCAACAACGCATTCTTTCGTGTTTCGGCCATACAATGCACAGAGGTGACTAAAGTCTGGAGAAGCTAATTGTAGTCTTCTTCTTCTTATCATATGGTTGATAAACAACCTGGTGTCAAAATTCGAACCACCAGGCCACTGACATGGCGTTACACACCGTTGAAAAATCTCTCAGGTGTGCCGGTTCCTTCATGTTTTCCTTCACTGTTTTTAGCAACTGATAACTAATTTATAGTACGCCCATTAATTCGAAAAGACATTGGTGCGTGCCAGGTTCTGTACTTGCGACCTTTGGCTTGGCAGTCCAATGGTCATACCACTCGGCTATCAGCCCCCTTACCATGAACTCTTAAAACAGGACAGTTTACGATGTGCAGGCGAGACGCCGCTACGTGCAGTGTAATGCGGCGTCTCGCTTCCACGACGTAAATTGTCCTGCTTTAAGAGTTCATGGTAAGGGGGCTGTACTCAAACAATATCTATAGGTATCTATAGAATTTCAGCCAAAATTCGACTGCAGGCTTCCTTCTATTAATATAACGTTAATTATTCGATAATTATCACGACCCCTGTCAGACCTTTCGAGCATCGACGGGGACACAAAGTTTGAGGGATCAAGCAAGACAGTAACATTCCAAGGGTTGATCTTACTTCCTTGTTCACCACTCTCTTGATTTGACGAAAACTTGACTAATTGTCCCCTAAACTTTGTTGATGATGAAATCTTTATAATGATTAACCATTAACCACGGGCTAAGAAACAACTAAGATAACGCCTGTATTCCCAGAAGGGTTAGGCAGAAGTGTACATTTAGTACACCCACAATTCGCCAGTTATGTGAAACGTCCCAATGTAATAGAGGACAAGTCTATAGCCATCGACCGGGCACAAATCCAGACTTTGTGCTACTGAGGATTACCTAATGGAAAAACCCATTAACACTTTGCCCAAACCTGGATTCAAACCCAGGATCTCGTGCTCAGCAGTCGCGCTTAGCGACCACTAGACTAGCAAGGCAGCTGATGAGCATGATGATATTTGTAGAAAAACCAACTCCAAAAGCAATAAGCAAATATCAACACTCCACGCTCTAAGTTTCCTTCGAAGGATTTAAAATAAATAGTATAAAAAAAAATACGCGCCGAATTCATAACCTCCTCCTTTTTTGAAGCCGGTTAAAACGATGAGAAATATAATGATTTATTTACTTTAGCAATTTTCTAAACTTCTGATTTCTCTGACAGTTTGAATACTCTGCATTTTGGGATTCAATTGTTGTGAAAGCATTGGAATTAAAAAGATGAGTTTGTTTCATGAAATATTAATATGAGTCGAAAAATAAGTTTGTATAGAAAAATATCTGTTATGCACTAGGTTTGTAATTTAATAAAATAACTTAACATCACGCCTGTATTTCCCGAAGGGGTAGGCAAAGGTGTATAGAGGGTATAAAATAAAATAGGTTAATATATAACCAACATAATTAACTGGATTTTAATTATAGAAAAATTCTCGCAAGTTCTGATAATCAAGAGATTAAACAAACATTTCATTTCAACAAAAAGTATTTTGAGTGTGTTCTCAGATCGATGGGATTGCCCTCTGCTGCGCCATGGGGTAAGGATATTTTTCTTATATAGGATAGGACAGTATTTTTTCATGTTAATACTAACATTAGTCATTATGTTATTTTGTTATACTCACACTATAGATTAAAGACTACACTATAGACTACTAGTCTGAAATAAATAATTTGAATTCGAACTATGACATACCAGGACCAATAAAACCGCAATTCTCAATTGGACAACCCGCTCGTAAAAGAGCCATTAAAAACCAACATAACGCAAAACTGACCTAAAATAAAAACTGTTTGTTCACCCGGCCAATACACACCCGGTCCAAAAGGTATCTTAACCGGTTCAACGCTTGTCGATATCCGGATTATCCGAATTTAAGGGTTGACACTAACAAGGGTTAGATTTTCTACGCCGTCAAGGGTGGGAGCGGCTGGGGGTTAATTGGACACATTCACTCAATGTTTGAGACGCAGTCCGCAGCGAACGGTTAATAGAGTTTCAGGTTTCGATAACCGGACGATATATCCGGGCGTTTTGGACCGTATTACGCTTATTCGTGCGTTTGGACGCTGTGTTAAGAGAAAATTGAGATTTGAGAAGAATCCTAATAAGGCTTTTTATTTAAGTCGTAACAAAGTTTTTTGTGTCGTGCATAAAGTATAACGTACACAAACACCTAGCCTCGAGAATAACATCTGCGAATTTTACAATTTTAGTCTCCTGAGAGGATAAAACCTGCAACTCTAAGCGCAGCTGTCCAAATATTTTAGCCCGTGCCTCAATCTGTATCTTAACTCTTGCAAAAACCTAAAAATATTATAAGGCGCGGATCAATTTTTCTAATTCTTAACCTTTCGAGCGCTACGGCTTTTTACAGAAGACATTTTCGACTCGACTTTATTAGCATACAATAATTCACTCATCGTAACATTTATTACCATTATTGTTTGTTATTACATTACACAAATGTTACGATTAAATATTGTCTTATAATAAAGTTGTTGCGTGGAGAGTACGGAAACGTTTGTCTTCTATACAAGACCGTGGCACTCAAAAGTATATGAGGATGTTTATCAAGTTCTCGTATTATGGCTGATGATATTAGTGTATAAATAAACAAACAGTATTACAATACCTAAAATCATAAGTGTGGATTGAATGTGATCCCTTACACAAATAGATTAGGTAGGCTATCTTGTTAATCAGCGATGAATATTGAAATAGTAAACATCGATTGTTGTATTACGTACGCTAAATTAATCATATTCTGTTCTCCTGACTGACTCTCTGTCACAGTCGCCTGTCATCTGAGACTAGCCAACTACGCAGGAGATATTATAGTGCACGAGTATGCGCGCAAACACAGGTGCACTTCCAATCTCCTCTCTCTCATAATCCGATGGGACGGTAGACCGACACGACTAGAGAGAGATCAGGCGCAGGACCAACGGCTTAACGTGCCTTCCGAAGCACGGCGGGGTCTCGACATGTGAAAAGATACCTATCACAAGACTAACCACGGCGAGCACGGCTTATCCTCGCAGATCGACCGACCTGCGCGGTAGCCACCTAGCTACGAGTCTCTCTATGCTGAATTAGGGCACATTCAAAGAGCTTCGAGAACCAATAATTGTTTTTTATACTCTAGCCAGCTAGCCTCGCTGCTTACCTGACTGGCTAGTTAATTTTGTAATATTAAGATTTTTCATAAATAAATGGAGGGTTTCATACGAAGAGATTATTGTATTGACCCCGGAGGCTAAGGCATAGGAAAAGACCCACTGACAAAGACACTTGGGGCTTGATACATCAGATTGAGGGTAAAAATATCAATGTAAAGACAGCCTCGTTGGTCTAGTGGTCGCTAAGCGCAACTGCTGAGCAAGAGGTCATGGGTTAAAATCCCGGGTCGGGCAAAGTGATACTGAGTTTTCCATTAGGTAATACTCAGTAGCAGCACGGAGTCTGGATTTGTGCCCGGTTGATGGCAATAGGCTCGCCCCCTATTACATTGGGACTTACAACATAACTGGCGAAATGTGGGTGTACTATATGTACACCTCTGCCTACCCCTTCGGGGAATATAGGCGTGATGTTATGTTATGTCAATACGCCAGATAAACGAGAAACACACATGCTGCAGTGCTTACGCTATCGAGAATTATAAGGTTTTTTTAAATAAGTCGCCCCACACTACGAATTTCTCCTGTATCGTGGGTGCGTTTCACAAACATGAAATATCACATACACAAACACCCAAACCCACAAACCCGCATCGCACAAAATTTTGCCCCGTGCGGGAATTGCACCCCGCAAGCCTTAGCGTAGCAGTCCAATCGTTTAGCTAGTGCGCCAATCGGGTCGTCAAAATTATACTTGTTCATAAAAAAGTAAAAAATCCTTCCAATGGAAAAACGAAACAGTGAAATTGACCTGATTGCAAACCTATAGTGCTTAAAAAAGGTCAGACAACATGTGTGTGGACTAATGGACAACCGACAGCTTTGTAGACAAGTCCTGAATGTGGGAACATACGAAAATAACTAGCGAAGTGGGAGACGACATGAGAAAAAACAAAAGAGAATCGCTTGAAGTGGGTCGAAGGGTTGGAATGAAGGAAACGAAGCTTTTATCCAGCATTGGATAGCTATTATCGTCCGAAGTTTTGTTTTTGATATGCAATAGATAGATAGATAGATAGATAGATTTCTCTTTATTGTACACCAAATATAAGCTTAAGTACAGTCTAAGGATAATGTACAATGGGCGGTCTTATCGCACTAAGCAATCTCTTACAGACAACCTTAGGATGGACAGAGTTGTATTAACAAGAAGGCAAGGGTAGTGTGCGGTGTAGCAATCTTTAATATAATTAACTAAAGGCATATAAACATTACTTATATATTATACAGTGCATATATATTATATATATATATATATATATATACTATATACATATGTATAGATACCATAAACTATAAAGGAACATGTAGAGAAGATGAAATGACAAAATAACAAAGTATTATAAGGATAAATAGTGTTCTTTGACAGTTTTTTTAAATAATGAAATGGATTGAATGCGTCTGACAGAAACCGGTAAGGCATTCCATAAGCGCGCAGCTTGAACTGTAAACGACTTACTAAAGAAATCTTTGCAATGCGCTGGTATTTGCAAAGTCAGGTTCTCTGATGATCTTAGGGACCGTGAATGTGAGTCATGTAAGAATGTAAAGCGTTCTTTGAGGTAGATTGGTGTGGCAGGATTATACAGAACGTTGTACAAGAGGCAAAGGATGTGTGTATTCCGGCGAAGACGAATTGGAAGCCACTTGAGCTTAGTACGAAATTCTGAAACGTGATCATATTTACGCAAGCCAAATATGAACCTAATGCAAAAGTTTTGGAGGCGCTCAAGTTTGTCTAGTTGGTCCTCGGTTAAATCAAGATAGCTGGCGTCGGCATAGTCAAGAATAGGTAAAAGAAGAGATTGTGCTAGCGCAGTTTTAGTGGCAGTAGGAAGAAAGTTACGCAATCGCCTTAAGGCTCCGGCGGACGCATACATTTTACGACTGACTTCCTGTAGCTGAGATTGCCAAGAAAATGTATTGTCAATTAATATGCAATAATAGGCTTTATCACCTTGAACTTATGCCGTCTGAGGGAAATGTTGGTTTGCACTTTTTACTGCTCTTAGGGTATACATTAATGATAATAATAATATAATACACACCTATTTATTAACCTTTCATGAATAATTTTCTATTACTAATGCGAAAGCCTTGTAAAGTCTTGTCTGAATGTTTATTACCACCATACTATTAAACTACTAAATCTATAGTAATGAAATTTAATTTGGACTTAGTTTAAAACTCAGAAAATGACATAGGCTACGTTTAATTGCGAATTAGACAAAATAATATATGCAGACAAAGACGCGAAATACAGCTTCTTCTTCTTCTTATCGTATGGTTGATGAACATAATGAATATCAGAGTTTAAACCGCCTTTAGGCGTCAGCCGTGTGGTATCCGGCCTAGAATTGACCACCCCCTTTCCTCCCGTGGGTGTCGTAAGAGGCGACTAAGGAAAAATCTAGAAGATGGGCAGCAGCGTCTTCCGTAACTTGACCACCAACACTGCGATCCCCAAGCCGCTTGCCAAGCGTCGGGATTATGGCAATCCCCCCTTCTAAAAGGCAGAGGACTTTGTTCAACAGTGGACGTCTTCCGGCTGATGATGAGGCGTCTGACATGGCGTTACACACCGTTGAAAAATCTCTCAGGTGTGCCGGTTTCCTCACGATGTGTTCCTTTACCGTTTTTAGCAACTGGTTACTAATTTATAATACGCACATTAATTCGAAAAGACATTAATCATAATTATCAATAGCCCATTTTGCATATAACACTTAAAATTTCCACAAGAGATATTTTCCTAAAAAGCGCTTGTGGAAATCGTCTACATTTAAAAACACCGCAAAACAATCTCTACAATTGCAAACAAATAAAACTTTAGGTGCCACAATTTTAGTATTCAAGGTATAACCGGTTTTATCCGGTCGAAACTAGTTTAAAGCGGTATGTTCCCGTAATATCCGTAACTGGGTTGCTCAAAGTTTTTCGGTTACCCGGTTATCCGTATTGAATGAAGGTCGCATTGGTGTTTGATAACCGACCGGTGATTTGACATCCGTGCCGGAATTGTACGGAATTGCTTTTGATTTTGTCCTTTGATGTGTTTTGATATCTATAATTACAGAACATCACGCCTGTATTCCCCGAAGGGGTAAGCAGAGGTGTTCATATAGTACACCCACATTTTAGCAGTTATGTTTTAAGCATAGGTCCCGCGTTAAGCCATTTTTCCGTTCCGTGTACCGTGTCCTAAAATGTTTTTATGTAATTCCGACTGTAGTTATGCATATAAGCATTCCGCAAGATGGCATAGAACTAAATGCGCTGCATGTAAAACGTTTCGAAAACAGGCACGATCTTTGTAAACTAAATGTAAAATCGTCCAAATACGCAATTACTCCGTTTTAGAGTAATTGGTGTTGCCTCACTTTTGTGCGCGTTCGCGTGATTCTGGTTTATTGTGTATTCTGAGGTTATTGGTCCCAATGAAATAGGAGGCGAGCCTATCGCCATTAACCGGGCACAAATCCAGACTCTGTGCTACTTTCCACAGTTTTGTTTCTATTCACCCTTGAGTTTCGATACAGTCCGTATCACCGGTATATGATTGGACCGGTATTGATAGCCGAGTGGTATGACCGTTGGACTGCCAAGTCAAAGGTCACAAGTTCAAAACCCGGCACGCACCAATGTCTTTTCGAATTCATGTGCTTACTATAAATTAGTTATCAGTTGCTAAAAACGGTGAAGGAAAACATCGTGAGGAAACCGGCACACCTGAAATATTTTTCAACGGTGTGTAAAGCCATGTCAGAGGCCTACAGGCGGTTTAAACTCTGACAGCAGGTTGTTAATCAACCATACGATAAGAAGAAGAAGAACCGGTATATACATAGATACATACATAGATGTATCTAGCTGTCAGTATTATCGTCATTATGATCAATCTGCCTGCCAATTGAGGTGGTCATTGAATTATCTCCTTGACTGTGCGAAGTCGGGTAAGCTATGTTTAGTATACAAAGGTACAATACATAAGTGTCATCGCACATGTGTGTGTGTATGTCGTGTGTGTGTGTGTGTGTTGATACTCGCACGTTTGTATCTTTCATAGTAAGTTACGATATCTTCAAATCGTCTATAATGTAAGCGGTTAGTCTTAAAATAACGCTGAGCGTAAGGTCCTAGGTTGGATTCCCGGGTTGGGTGAGCTGTTGGGTTGGTTTATATTGTTATAGGTTTGTCTCTAATATTTCCATATAAGATTTGGAATGGAGGTAACTGACACCCTGGATTAAAACATAGGCTTGGCTGGATTAACACTTTTTATCCCGAAAAAGTTGCTGGTAACACAGCGGAGCGCAGCTAGTACAGGCATATAGATTTCTACCTGCCATCAAGTTTTTATGATGTTTTTCACTGTTTTTAAAAGACAGACAAAAAAAAGCCCTCAAGCAAAATCAAGTAACTAATGGCATTATTAAATACAAGTAAGAATTATTAAACCCTTCTTTCACCTCACAGCAGTAACAACATAGCCATCGATTGCAAACATTAATTTCGGGCTTGAAATATTTAAATTTAAATCGCCTTAAAGTTTAATTTCTTATCAGGAAAGTAATTTAAACTTCGTAGTCTTGGGTATGGCGATAGGCCGCCCCGTTATTACCGTGTATGCTTCACGCTTTTAAGGCGGATGGGGTGGGCAGATTTTCATGTGGTCGCGAAAAGTTGGTTAACGTATTAGAAAACTTTTAGTTGGAGTTAAGATTGTTTTGAGTGCTGATGGAGGCGTTTTAAAACTTACGTGAATTATAAATACTGCCTCGTTGATCTGCGACTGTTGAGCACGAGGTCCTGGGTTCGAATCCTGTCCAAGTTATACAGCTCTTCTCCATAGGCACAAGTGCATGGTAGGTTACACACACAATATGAAACTAAGTTTAATTGTTTATAGTCTATAGGTAACATAGAACTTACAAAAAAGTAATGAAACCTGTCAAAATTATTCAGTTTGTTTAATACCTCATCACGTCTAAACCACTAAACCAATCGTTATGAAATTTCAAACGGGTATAGCTTGAATATCACAATACCAATTCATTAGCATTATAGCCCGGTATCACCCTCTACTGGGTTATAGCCTCCCTTGTACTCTACCATCCTTCTCTGCTTTGAACGTGTCTCATCTAGGTGTTTCTCTCAACTTTATAAATGTCTGACTTTTGGTGCCATTATCGCGCGTTCATGTCCCGCTCGTGTCCATTGACACGGTGGCTCAGTTGGTTAGAGCAGCGCCACGGTATGGCGAAGGTCGCGGGTTCAAGTCCCGTTCGTGTCCATCATTTTTCAAATTTAATTTATCAATTTATAAATGTCGTCAACCCAACGTGCTATTGGCCTTTTTGTCCTAACTTTAGCCTTAGCCTATGGAAAATAATTGCTTATTTTTATTTCGGAAAGCGAGAATTTCCACGTAGGGATAAACATGTTAAATTCATATTCCAAAAACCAATTAAAACAAATTCCAAAGAATTTAAATACACGATTACCGTTTCTTAAGTCGCCAACATCCTAAACATATACATTGCCTTTAAGACCCTTTAAGCTGCGTTATTTCGTGTACAGAACTAAGTTTATCTCAGATAAGCCTTCCCTATTGGAAATCTCAATGGTATATGAACGTTGGGCTTAGCCAGAGTTTGGTACAAAGGGATGTTGGAAGATTCTTGTTGAAATATTGCCTTATAAAAGTATCTTTTTTTGTTTTCTTTTTGGCTTCTAGAATGTTCTTTTTTAGAAAGGAAACCAACTTTAACGTTGGTGGACCGGTACAGAAGAAATATACTTATATTTTTGACCATACACTTCGATGTAATGAGCTAAATATACTATACTACTTAAACGTGGGGCTCGTAGCTATGCGGCTACCCGGCAGATCAGTCGATCCGCGAGGTTAAGCCGTGCTCGCCGCGGTCAGTCTTGTGATGGGTGACCGTTTTCACATGTCGAGACCCCACCGTGCTTCGGAAGGCACGTTAAGCCGTTGGTCCTGCGCTAATCTCTCTCCGGTCGTGTCGGTCTACCGTCCCATCGGAATATGAGAGTGAGGGAATAGGGAGTGCACCTGTGTCTGCGCGCATACTTGTGCACTATAATATCTCCTGCGCAGATGGCTAGTCTTAGCTGAGACAGGCCGCCGTGACCGAAATTCGGTCAGGAGGACATTACATATATTACATTACTACTTAAAATTGAGTTTACTGCCCTTTCTGAATCTTTGAGTAGGTATTTGTCAGGAACATACATACATAACATCACGCCTGTATTCCCCGAAGGGGTAGGCAGAGGTGTACATATAGTACACCCACATTTCGCCAGTTATGTTGTAAGTCCCAATGTAATAGGGGGCGAGCCTATTGCCATCAACCGGGCACAAATCCAGACTCCGTGCTGCTACTGAGAATTACCTAATGGAAAACTCAGTAACACTTTGCCCGACCCGGGATTTAAACCCAGGACCTCTTGTTCAGCAGACCACTAGACCAACGAGGCAGTCAATTTGTCAGTAAGATGTAATTTAATGATTTCTATTATTTACGCGAATTTACATTGGAATAAAGTAACTGCAAGACCGAATGACACAGTGAGCTCATTTTGCGTAAATCGGATTGTAAATAAAAACTAAAAATGTAAGGTAGTTTTTTTTTTTTTTTTAAAACGTCGCCCCACACTAGGAATTTCTCCTGTATCGTGGGTGCGTTTCACAAACATGAAATTTCACATACACAAACACCCAGACTCGGGACAAACATCTGTGGAGCGCACAAATTTTTGTCCCGTGCGGGAATCGAACCCGCAACCCCAAGCGCAGCAGTCCAATTGCTTAGCCACTGCGCCAATCCGGTTGTCAAAGTTCGTTGATAGTAATTGTTCAAATTAGACGTTTAACACCTCAGACTGTCCGTGACCATGAATACTGTAAAGGATTCGAAACGTCGGGACCAAAAAAACACCTTAAAACCGCGATAAAATACGTAAAATAGTTTTATTTTAAGATGTAATTTATTTTAAATTAATTTTATCTCAGCATAATTTGGTTAGCAAGTATTAATGTGAATTTTTCAATGTCATAAAATGGTGATCTAAAATACTACTAATTACCAACGGTTACTGAAAACATTGTGAGGAAACCTGGATTTAATCTCTCCAACCCGCAGTGCGTTAGCGTGGTGATCAATACTCAATCTTTCTATACAAGAAGACGGCTTTTGCCCTACAGTGGGACAATGATATAGGTTGATATTACTACCTTTATTGTTTTTAAATTTTTTGTGACACGTTTGTCTGTGATGTCTGCTACTAGATAATATAGTTCAATCACTAGACAAAAAATGTTGTAAATATTTAATCCTTACTAAATCACGACTATTTAAGACCTTATACAAATATGAACTATCCTTGTGCAGCCAAGTAAAACCTATCAAGTGCAAAATACGTACGGAACTAGGTACAATTTTTTTTATTAAATCGGCCATGTTTAAAACTAAGCCGTTTCAAACGATACCCCGTTCCCTATTCAAATTCTAATTCTCTGTCCCCGGGCCTCTTGATAAAACGACTTTTTTCACTTCTGATGTTTAAATTCAAACAAGCCAGCAATTTTTGAGACTTTCACAGTTAAATATCTTTTAAAAATATTTAGTTAAAGTCTTCTGACAATGTCTGAAACAGCAAAAATAATCGTGTTAATTCACAAACCATTTTTACGTAAGTAAAACTACGCCTGTAATTAACAACTTGATTGGCGCAGTAACTAAGCGATTGGACTGCTGCGATAAGGGTTGCGGATTCATTTCCCTGGGTGTTTGTGTGTGTGATATTTCATATTTGTGAAACGCACCCACCATACAGCAAAAGTGGCGAGATGGAAGCGACGTTTCAATATTTTTTTACCATAATATCATCATAACACTGATTTAGTAATCGCTAAGAACGACTGCTGAGCATAAGGTCCTGGGTTCGAATTCCGTGTTGGGCAGAGTATAATTGGGTTTCCATCGGGTAATTCTCAGTAGCAGCACAGATACTGTTATTGTCCCCAGTCACCTAAATTACGCTAAAAGATAAGTTCGCAAATGGTAGGCCTATTTTTAAGAGAATTCCAAAAATCCGTAACATTCTGTGATCTGCACGAGTATTTAAACAACTAAGTCTAAGGATCTGCACCTAACTGAATTTTATACAGAATGACCTACCTATATTTCAATAGGTAAAATAATGACTTACAGAGGGCAAAAACCCTTTGTATACAGGTCTTAAACAGACATTGCACTAATGAAAACACTAGCGCAAATAATCAAATATAGTTGCGAGTGGTCAACACTCAAAGGATTTTATACAAAAACTTGTTTTACTTTAAAGTGAGGAAACAGCCCCGTTACCGTGAACCCTTATCGCAGTAGAGTTAACATTGTGGAAGCGAGACGCCGTTACGTGCAGTGTAATGCGGCGTCTCGCTTCCACAACGTAAACTGTCCTGCTTTAAGAGTTCAGGGTAAGGAGTCAGACGTAGTTTGTAGCAAGTTTACGAGGTTTGCATTAACAGAAATTATGAAATTGTGTTCTATGTTCAGTAAGAGAGAATAGCAAATACATTTCTTTGTTTTTTTAATATATAACTAAGAATCTATCATAAGTAAAGTGGTGAAAATGGTAGCGAGCTTCAAGAAGTCATAGTATTACTAGTCTTCTTCTTCTAATCGTATGGTTGATGAACAACCTGGTGTCACAGTTTAAACCACCTGTAGGCCTCTAACATGGCTTTACACACCGTTGAAAAATCTCTCAGGTGTATCGGTTTCTTCACGTTTTCCTTCACCGTTTTTAGCAACTGATAACTTATTTATAATCCGCACATGAATTCAAAAAGACATTGGCGCGTGCCGGGGTTTGAACTTGCGATCTTTGACTTGGCAGTCCAATGGTCATACCACTCTGCTATCAGCGTTGTAAAAACAAGAAAAAGATTAAAGTTTTACTAAGAACGCTGTATCTATCACTGGCAGTAACCACAACCACTCAAAATTACGAGTTCATCTTATTTAAGGTAAATTGTTAGTAAACGCTACGTCACGTTCAAGACTGCGTTAAGGCCTCTTAATTGGCTCTATAATTCAATTAAACTAAAACTTTGCCGGCGGTAACTCATTTAGAGGAACGTTGAAACAATAAAACAATTATATTCTAAGCAATACATTATTTAAATATACTTGAATAAGGTACTTTTGGACTTGTAAATTAATTTAGTGAAAGTATAATTACATTGTATTAATGAGGTGGAGGCCTCTTCTCGTGCAGAGAAGGAATGAGCATTAATCACCTTGCGACCTTTGACTGCCAAGTCAAAGGTCAAGAGTTCAAACCCGATGCACCAATGTCTTTTCGAATTCATGTGCGTACTATTAATTAGTTATCAGTTGCTAAAAACGGTGAAGGAAAACATTGTGAGAAAACCGGCACAGCTGAGAGATTTTTCAACGGTGTGTAAAGCCATGTCAGAGGCCTTCAGGCGGTTTGAACTTCTGACACCAGATTGTTCGTCAACCATACGATAAGAAGAAGATCATAAGCTAATAGGGATATTGACTGCGATTTTTTTTTTATGAATTCTGATAAACGTTTTAGTATTAACATAGTAACTATAAATACAAACAAATAACAACAATTACAAAGTCATAAGCATTTGGTGAGTTCTATGTCCAGCAGTGTACGAAGATAGGCTGATAATGTTGATAAGCATTTAATTTTTTTTGTAAGACTGGGATGACACTGTAGTGTGGTGACGTCAACGTCCTATACCTGCATATTTTTTTTTATTTTTTTTTTTTTTTTTTTTTAATAAAACGTCGCCCCACACTAGGAATTTCTCCTGTATCGTGGGTGCGTTTCACAAACATGAAATATCACATACACAAACACCCAGACTCGGGACAAACAAATGTGGATCGCACAAATTTTTGCCCCGTGCGGGAATCGAACCCGCAACCCTTAGCGCAGCAGTCTAATCGCTTAGCCACTACGCCAATCAGGTCGTCGAAATAGATGACTTTTTTAATTATTATTCTGAAAAGCTGGTCCAATTTCGCTAATTGTTTTTTTGTTGAGTTAGTTACTGTCATATGAAGGTTCGTATAAAATCAAAATTAAGAAAGTTGTGCGGGATATTAGAAAATTTAAGAAAACTTAACGACTATATAAACTTTTTTATTGTAACCTTCTTAACGCTTTTGTCAATATCAACTTTTATAATGTAACGTTATGGCGTTTGACATAACTGTCAGTCGAATTCAATGTTCATAGTAAGGACAGGACAACGTCTGTCGGGTCAGCTAGTATTTAATATTAATTAATTAATCTGGTTACAAAAGCGCCTTTCACAGACAGTTATGAAAGTTGTTGCTGATATTGTCTCATAATTATTTTAATATATTATTATCAAAGAGAATACAGAAGGCTTTTAAATGGCATTGCTGTGAGCGTTAATATTCCAATTCATTTCATTGAATGGTTTAACATAAAAATATGTTGTTCATGATTTTAATATTATTATTAAACTTTTCGCAAGTTTTATCCATACCACTTACTATATAAATGGATTTGTTATAATAGGGTTACAGTATAACAGTTTAGTATAAGTTCAAACCCCGGCACGCATCAACGTCTTCTCGAATTCTTCTTCTTCTTATCGTATGGTTGATGAACAACCTGGTGTCAGAGTTTAAACCGCCTGTAGGCCTCTGACATGGCTTTACACACCGTTGAAAAATCTCTCAGGTGTGCCGGTTTCCTCACGATGTTTTCCTTCACCATTTTTAGCAACTGATAACTAATTTATAGTGCGCACATGAATTCGAAAAGACATTGGTGCGTGCCGGGGTTTGAACTTGCGACCTTTGACTTGGCAGTCCAGCGGTCATACCACTCGGCTATCAGTGCTCTTAAATTTTCGAATTTATGCGCGTATTTTAAATTAGTTATCATTTGCTAAAAACGGTGAAGGAAAACATCGTGAGAAAATCGCCACACTCGAGAGACTTTTTAACGGTGTGTAAAGCCATGTCAGAGGCCTACAGGCGGTTTAAACTCTGGCATCAGGTTGTTCATCAACCATACGATAAGAAGAAGATAGGAGTAGGTGCCTATACGAAAAAAAAAACATTAGTAAGTGGAAGGATTATTCTTGCGTGACGTCAAACGTCAATAGTACATTCAAGTACGAAAATACGTTTGATCTCGACCTTCGAAGTCTTTGGCAAACTGCCAAAACGAGCAGGAAGAGTCAGGGAGAGTGGTAGTTATTGAAATCTTTCGTATCAAGTTTTTCCTACGATAAAATTATTACGACATGTCGTCTATTGATTTTATCTGTCGGCTACTTCTTAGGTGGAGAATTGGGAGTAAAATGTTTGTTAGTTTGGTTTTCCATTGACCTAAATAGATTGCACGCATGTGTTGTAATGTTATAATTGTATATTTAAGAAATATGTTAAAAAAAAACGTCATCCCACACTAGGACTTTCTTCTGTATCGTGGGTGCGTTTCACAAACATGAAATATCACATACACAAACACCCAGACTCGAGACAAAGATCTGCCCATCACACAAATTATTGCCCCGTGCGGGAATCACCCACAACCCTTGGCGCAGCAGTCCAATCGCTTAGCCACTGCGCCAATCAGGTCACCATATTTAAATAATGAAAGAGAGTGCGTTATACAAAAGAAAAATTACGCCCTGTTTTAGGCTACTTAGCTTTAAAAATCTTCTTTTTCTAGCCCAGTAGCCAACTGTTTCATTTTCTATAAGAATAGCAGGTTTAGATTGGAATATAAGTCTTCAAAAGAATATCTTTAAATGCCGCAGGATTCCCGCAGATTGACTTTATTTCCACTGGATTTTATTAACAACGGCTGACGAGAAAATTAAAAAAGATAATATTGTTAACATTCTTTAAAACAATCGAAGCTTATAATGTACTCGTATCTCCAAAATAAAGAAAAGAAGAAGGTATTTATACTAGAATAGGAAACTTTAATATAACCTCATCACGCAAGAGAATCCACACGCAAATATAGTATAGCATAAACGACAGCTGAGATAACATTTGGGAGCTCACATTTTGTGCTGTATCATCGCCCCATATACTATGTACTGCATGTATATACCCGGGGACGGATCTTCTCCGAAATATTATCCGGTGTAAGTTACGACCGGGTCACGTTCAGGTCATCTTCCAAAACTACGGATTTGGATAAGGCTTTTGATACGGTTCAGTTTTAAGGGCAGCTGTGTTTTGGAACTTGTCATGATCGGAATCACCTAGGATTTTAATATAAGATCTATAGTTTTTTTTAAACACACTCACAGTGTTTTAAACATATCAAAATAAGTTTATGTAACGTATAATAAACAATAAATAGTTCTACTAGAAATACAAAATGTTAATTTGAGAAGTATGACTAATATTTAGGATATTTGTATAATTCTAATTCGATTGGATTGTGAAAATATGTCATAGAAAGATGTCATAGAAGGTTACGAATTTTATTTATGTTTCTAGACCTCTAGACCTAAATTGGCGTAAACTTAAAGACATCCAAATATGAAAGATAAAAGTCCACAAAAATGTTCCGGAATGGAGAATAAATTTCTTCCGACATCAGAGACACGTCGTCCTTTTGTCCTAGACTCAATTTCCCATGAGACTGGAAGCGACAAGGACAATTATAGTGCACCTGCTCCCTCTCAATGTGATTTAATATGGGGGTCATAAAATGTGTGAGCTGTTTGTCTAGTTGCCATGGTGATTTGTGAGGACATTATGGTGGTTGCAGCATAAACAGACAAGAAATGATCGTAGAGGCTTTGAGGTTTTTTGAACTATATTCACGTGAATAATTTTAGTGGTTCTTATTAAAAGCAAATTTGGTGAATATTTAGAGGAGTTTATGAGAATTTGACGGTAGTGAGGGAATCAATTAATCAGAGAATTGTGACCATTTTTATTTTTAATATGTAGCAATGTTACATTTTTAATGTCGAACTATATTTTTATTATCCTCATTCTAAACTAAATTAAAATACCATAATATATGACGCCTGTATTCCCCGAAGGTTTAGGCAGAGTGAAACGTTGTGTCGTAGGTCCCAATGTAATAGGGGGCGAGCGGGCCATCTGTATCATTAACCGGTCACAAATTTGTTCTAAAGCAAACTTGACTGATTTGTAATTAAGTCTAATTAATAAATGGCTGGCCGCGGTTGGAAGCGAAAAGCTGAAGATCGAGCTCAGGGGCGTGCCATAGGAGAGGCCTATGTCCAGCAGTGGACTGAGATAGGCTGATAATGATGATAATTGGCAATAAACTCGCTCTTTTTTAGCCCAAATCGAAAGGCTCGTTCTTAAACCCAATAAAGCAGTTGATAGATGAACCGAGTTATCAAAAAACCATCGCGACTGCAACCGTTCATATTTTACTGCTTCATGACTTAAAAACACTCGTAAGAGAATATTTAGCACCTTTATTCCATTCTATACCTGAACCCTAAAGAAAATAATGAACTCATACATTTAAACGGCATCCATTTTACAGGAGGATCGCGCTCAACAAACCTCGAGTAGATTACCACAGTAATTTCGTCCTACCTCGAGAGTATTGTCTTTGTAATAGTAACTGGCTAGCTTGCCCCAAGTCTGAGCGTTTGTGCGTCTTATATTTCATACATTGCAGTAACGATATAAGATAAATACGTAGAGTAAGCAGATGTTCTCCAAAAAAATACTGTTTTTTATTTATTAGGATCACCATTAGTTGTTACAAAATAAACAAAACAATATTTAATAATAATATTCTCCTGACCAAATTTCAGTCACGGCGGCCGATCACATCTGAGACTAGCCAACTACATTACAGTGCACAAGTATGCGCGCGAACACAGGTGCACTCCCTATTCCCTCTCTCTGGGACTCCGATGGGACGGTAGACCCACACGATCGGAGAGAGATCAGGCGCAGGACCAACGGCTTAACGTGCCTTCCGAAGCACGGAGGGGTCTCGACATGTCAAAACGGTCACCCATCACAAGACTGGCCGCGGCGAGCACGGCTTACCCTCGAAAATCGATTTATCTGCGCGGTACCCAAGTTGCTACGAGACAATCAAAACAATAATTACGAAATACTCAATCAAGACCAATTGGCACAACTATTTTCTTTTAAAGGTGGACATAGCTTTAGAACAATTAATAAACTTATCTAAGTATCATAATGACTTAATAACGAATCAATGCTTATTGATTGCTCATATTAATCAAAGATCATTTACCAAGCTTCTTTCGAAATTGGGCTAACGAGTCAAAATTAACTGTCAACTGACTAGCTGCATGCATGCAATTTGGAGAATATTAATCATAGGATAACGTGGTCTTATCTTGAAGCTAGTTTTGTGAGATTTACCCTAGGGATAACGCAACACACATCCCTAAAACTATGCCTGTTTCGCGCAAGGCTATACAAAGATCATGGATTTCTACAATACCTATAAATAATCTGAACACATAATTATGTACATACATAATATTTTTTTCGCCTTTCTCTCTTACCTATTACACTCACACTTCGAATATGCTCATCGGTATAGGGAATATTTACTTGGAATTCTTCAAAAACATCTCCAATCTTCACTTAAGTCCAAAAAAAAATACAAAATAATAAACGCGACTTTTGCAATTTGAAAGAAAATTTTAAAAAGCAACAATACAACAAGTATAGCAAATCAAAAGACAGATAAAAAGTCACAGAAGTTAGCCATTCAAAAGACTGTCGTTACATAACTTAAGAAAAAAGTCAAGCACCCTAATAACATAAATAAAATAGCCATGAAAGAGCTATAAATGTCGTTTCTTGTATCTCTAACCGAAGTACAATGTAAAGTTGGAAGGCAGAAAATTAAATGAAACGTAATTTTTACACGACTGCCCAAAAAATGGAGTGTAATGTTTTTATTAAAACCTTGTTTAACAAAGGGCTGTTAGCTGCCGTATAGATTCTGATAATAGAAATCGAATAGTATAAAAGCTTTTATTTGTCTAGAATGTAGGTACTCGTTCGGTACTGCTATGAACACCGGCTGGTGGCTCCCATGCAAGTTTTATCAATGAAAGTTAGTTCATTTCTATAGATAGATATTTCACAGTCGAAAAATTATGACATCCCCATACATCTTTCATTTTATTCGATTTATATTCGCCAAGTGATTTGCCACTTGTCTAGGGCCTCTGCTGTCGGTATACCCTTAAGATTAAGATGGAATAGAGAGTGCAACTCTGATTGTATAAACTATTATACTAATGATGAGAACGACCGCCATAACAAAAAAAATCATCAAAACCTGAAACATCTTTATCATCAGCATACGGACATATTTTTAACCTTATTGAGGGAAACGAAAAATGAATACGATTAATTATGAAATAAGCTCAGTAAATCGGTCAAGTGGCAGTCAATCTTGATGGCTCAGTGACCCGCACGGGTATCGCCACGCTGTGCATACGGAAAACACTCAAGTATAGGATATGAGGCGTATTAATTACGCTCGGTTTATACATAGTCATGCTAGGTATAAGACCAAACCCGTATTTTCTGAGGAAGTACCTACACACCCTCTTCTTATAAAAAATTTTGAAGGAACTAGATTTTCTCCTGTATCGTAAAGTGAGTTTCGAGAATTTTTCTTTCATACGCTTAGGTTTTAGTTAAGTACCTGCGGATCACACAATTATTAGTCAAGTGTGGATATTTGTTGCAACCGAAAACTACACCAAGACTACTTGTGTACCTAGCCTTTTGCTAAAAAAAAATGAAAACATACATACATACATACATAAAGTCACGCCTATTTCCACGAGGGGTAGGCAGAGACTACGGATTTCCATTTGCTACGATCCTGACATACTTCTTTCGCCTCATTCACTCGCATCACATTCCTCATACACGCTCGTCGGTTAAGGGTACTCCTCACTTTTGACTCTTAAAAATGAAAAGATTATAATTATTATCTAGAATCAGTTTCATGATGCTTGTATCTTTTAGTCATAAAGGTTTTATTTGGTTTTAGCAATTTAACTATGGAATACTCTTTTCATACCCGGTCATAATTCAATAATGATACCTATTTTAACCATCCCCCATTTTTAACCCAATCTAAAAATGGGTCTGCTGCCCTTTCCTGTACAATGTCAAACAGACGCAATAGGAAACGGGTCACGCTCTCCCCTAATGACTTTCTCATTAAATGTTCTTAAGGACGCAATCATTTGTCCGTACCTGTGCTAATCTACACTAATTGTGGTCTGAAGAGGGCGTACGACTTTTTTGGACGACTGTTTGCGACGAAAAGGTTTCTGATTTGATATATTTCGTTTGTTGTAATCATTTGATTCTGTTTGCAGTTATTTTATTTTATTTTTATGAACTGTTATTGGAAAATTCTGAGTTGTATTTGGAATCATCATCAACAGTCTATCTCCGTCAACTGCTGGACATAGGCCTCTCGTATTTGGAATAGCTCTCGGTATTGGTTGAATTCGGTTTGGCGAAATTAGAACATGTACTGTCACTACTGCGTCATATTTGATCCTTTTCATTAATTAATTTTACAGACTTCGTTTCTTCAGTTAGGTTACACGTCACAAAATATCGTAACCTCTTTTGATTCTTCGACCTTGTGTTATTGAATATGCAGTCTGTTGAAAGACTTTGTGAATATTCAGGTAAATTGACGTCTTAGCCTTAAACTGCATGTGGAGGAGGTTCAGAATAGCTTAAACTGATTCATCATCATCATCAGCCCGTTGCAGTCCACTGCTGGACGTAGGCCTCTCCCAATTTATGCCACAAAGCCAGGTCTGCTGCTTTATGCATCCAGTCTCCTGTTCTAGACTGAAAGCATACGGGTTATTTGACATGTTGACTTTGATGCTCATTTGGTTAAATGAGTTTTATCAAAGCAGAATAGACCGTGCCGTAGTGTAGACCTCAAGGTTGCTGACAGGCTAATTCCTAGATTATTCTGTCAGCAATGTCGTTTTGGAGCTGCCTTTCCAGTTTTCGCTGGTCCTACAATTAGGTTTACTGTTGATCACTTGAGCCCCAGACACACACATAACTGGGCTCAAGTTATCAACAGTAAACCTAATTGGCAAACATATTATAGGTCCTGATTTAATAGGAGGTGAGCGTAGCTGCTATTGAGAGTTACCTAATGGAAAAACTCAGTAACACTTTGCCCGACCCGGGGTTCAAACCCAAGACCTCATGCACAGCAGTCATGCTTAGCGATCACTACACCAGTGAGGCAGCCCCAGAGAAAACTTAAATAATATTCAACAGCCAAATACAAAGGACAAAATAGTACACAATAAATCAAAAAGAAAATTACCTTAATTATCACGGCTATAAAATTAAGTTATTAC
Organism: Abrostola tripartita; assembly: GCA_905340225.1. Classification (NCBI taxonomy): domain Eukaryota; kingdom Metazoa; phylum Arthropoda; class Insecta; order Lepidoptera; family Noctuidae; genus Abrostola; species Abrostola tripartita. Next base: position 1,345,874 of record HG996510.1, on the reverse strand, counting down.
ACAGAATATAATTCCTAGCATTTACGAAATAATGACGACGACTAATACGTAATTAACAGCTGAAAAATCTACGCTAGGTGTTACAATTCACAGTTATGTAGCGAACAATAATAATGGTGAAATTATTTCATTATAATCAATAGAGGTGGGATCAAAAAAGGAAATGTCGATAAAAAATTTAAAGCATACCAAAGGAACTATTATTTATTTACGATAAGATAAACATAGTACAAAAAAAATGATCTTAAAAGCAAACTATGAGTATTAAAATTCTTTTGTTTAGACAATTCAAATCTTATTTTTGGCAGACTATATTTTGTCGCGCGTATTTTTTTACAATCATCCTATAAAAACACGAACTTATCATAACATCACGTAGTAGTAGTAGGCAGAGGCATATGGTACAATAACATATCGCCAGTGAATCATTTATAGGTCCCAATGTAATAGGGGATGAGCCTATTGCCATCAACCGGGCACGAATCCAGACCACTGAGAATTACCTAATGCAAAACCTCAATACGATTGACGACCTGATTAGCACAGTGGCTAAGCGATTGGACTGCTGCGCTAGAGGTTGCGGGTTCGATTTCCGCACGGGACAAAAATTTGTGTGATCCGCAGATGTTTGTCCCGAGTCTGGGTGTTTGTGTATATCTGTGTTTATAAAACACACCTACGATCAGGGGAAATTCCTAGTGTGTCGACGTTTTAAAAATAAAATAACACTGAGACCTAATGTTCAGTAGACGAACAAGGCACACACACATATTAAAATTATGTTCATCTAGCATTTTGCCACTTGTCTAGGGCCACTAGTATCCTAAAGTTAGACAGATTATACTTCAGACGAAAATCTAAAATTACTATACGTCACTGAACGCGACTGATTACAATATTAAATGTTCTCAGGCTTAAAGCAGATATCGTTTTCAGACCCACGTTTGAATAAATACGCGAGAATTTAAAAAATAAGTTTCCACGAGATTCCCGAAAATATTTTAATTAGAGACACGAAGTAAGGATTTATTGCTGAAGCTATAAATTATTCTCAAATATAACTTGTGATAAAACCTTAAGCGTGGAGTATTTTATGTTAATAATAAAATGTAAGTTATTTACGTCTAGACATAATCCATCACTTAGGTGCTTTTACTCTGATTTTATAATAACTTCACGGATTTCTCATAAAAGCATCACGGATTTCTCGTTCGGAATCGGATTTCTTTAGGTCTAGCCTACTACTATGATTCAAACCTACAGTCAGTAGCTCAGAAATCCAGTACAAAAGTAAATCGGAAATCAGCCCCCCTACCATGAACTCTTAAAACAGGACAGTTAACGATCGAAAAGCGAGATAGCGAGATGCCGCTACGTGAAGTGTAATGCGGCGTCTCAGTTCCACAACGTAAACTGTCTTGCTTTAAGAGTTCATGGTAAGGGGGCTGATTTCCGATTTACTTTTGTACTGGATTTCTGAGCTACTGACTGTAGGTTTGAATCATCATATTCCTGAGACGGTAGCCAGAGATGTTAATTTGTATACACATTTTGCCTATTAGTCTTATGTAGGTGATAAGGTAGATTTAACTAGACATAACAGTATAAAACTGGTATGTACATTTTTTGTGATGTTTTCATAAAATTCTTCTTGATATTGTATAGTTGATGTATAATCTGGTATCAGATACTACTCTACTACTGCTTGCCTGTTAAATAGCCTCTGACACGGCTTTACACCGTTGAAAAATCTCTCAGGTGTGACGGTTTCCTCAAGATGTTTCTTTACCGTGTTTAGCACTGATGCGTGCCAGGGTTTGAATTTGCATCCTTTGACTTGGCAGTCCAACGGTCATACCAATCGGCTGTCACTGCTAACATTGTCATAAAATAAAATGGCAAATGAAAAAGTAAAGCAAAATACAGAAAGTCAATTAAATAAATTGTAACCTTGAAACAGTTATTTGTTTGAGACTAAAGGCATTAGGTATACAGAAACCTATTCCATTTTACAACAGCGCCAATGGCGGGGATATAAAAAGTAGAAAGTTTCTAAATTCCCAACTTCCCGTGGATTTTAAGAATTATTCATCTCAACAATATTTTCATCAAGGTCTCTCTGGAAACCTAGCTATAATAAACCGTCGAAAATAGACGCGAATTTTTAGCAAAAGAATAGAGAAATAGTATTGAACTTCCTTTTTGAAACTTGAGCAGTCGAAATATGATGCAATTAATAATACCATAGGTATGGAAAACCTTTGTAATAATAATTTTAAACGTGCTCTCGATACTATAAAGAAGGTTGTTTGTTCCATAACAATTCACAAAAAAAACGATTCAAAATTAAAAGTAAAAAATGACAATAGGTTGAAGCTACTATTTCCAAAACTCTCATCTTAACTATATAGCATTCTTATTTTAAAGTTTTAATTTCCAAAATATTTTTCTTCAATATTTATTCCTGATGTCAACGGTACTCTTAAATTTTTTATGTCCAGTTTGTTGCCACGTCGATGACAGCATCAGAGGCTTTTGTTAGGTATGCAGTGTGTAAGTGACGGACATTTTGGATGCTCAAGAAAGTGACCCATGGGTTGGTCAGGAGTATCTTTGTTCTATCAGCAGCAGACCAGGCTCTATGGCGTACCTTGGGAGAGACCTATGTCCAGCAGTGGACTGCAACGAGCTGATGATGATGACGATCTTTGTTCTAATATAAAGGGATTCAAGGTCATCTTTTATTTTCATTCATCGTCGAAGCAATAAAATACGTCCAAGATAACAAATGTAGCAATCATAAATTATTGTCTGCCAATACGTGCGTCGTTGCATATCAAGCTTCGCATTCTACTTGAGAGACTGAAATTGATATTATTTCTACTTAGCATTCACTCAATAAAACCAAAAGTCTAATAACTAACATTCATCGGATTACAAGCTACAAGTTTTGAATTTTGAATCGGTTATCTATCAAGGTTTTTTTTAAAGTAAAATTTCTCGATGTTCTTGTCGACTTTTCCCACCCCTATTCTTTGAAACCACGCAATTATCTTCGCCTTTGGAAATGTGTAATAGGGATCGCATCATAATTCCAATCTGTTCTATCGAGTAGATCTGATAAAATGCTGAAAAATATTTTACAGAAATTGGAAAACCCAAAAAGGCCATTATTAGGGCCTAATGTTAACGCGTTAAAATTTTGGGGATTGTTACTGCCTAAAAATGTTATCAAGAAATATTTTTACATCACTATGCATATTTTGGTTACAGTATTTACCGCAACAGAGTATATCGACGTTTGGTTCGTAAAATCAGATATGAATCTGCTGCTCAACAACTTGAAAATAACAATGCTAGCCACAGTCAGTGTGGTTAAAGTGACGACATTTCTGTCCTGGCAAAAATATTGGAAAAGCATAATCGAGTACGTGACGAAAGCAGATCTCTATCAACGCAAGACTACCGACACGAAAAAACTAGAACTCATAAACGCCTTCACGAAGTACTGTAGAAAGATAACCTATCTGTACTGGTCGTTAATGTATACGACCGTTGTCATAGTGATGGTTCAACCGATCTTCAAATATATATCCTCTGAGCATTACAGAGAGAACGTAAAAAATGGTACGGAGACTTACTTGCAAGTTGTCAGCTCTTGGGTACCATTTGATAAGAGCACTTTGGTTGGATATTTTGCGGCATCAACCTACCAAAGCTATGCGGCCATTTACGGGGGAGGCTGGATAACATCTTTTGATACTAACGCGATGGTTATCATGGTTTTCTTTAGAGCTGAATTGGAGTTGTTAAGGATTGATTGTAAGGATATGTTAGGGAATGAAAGAATTGCTATTGAAGATGATGTTATTATGAGTCGGTTGAAGGATTGTCATAGAAGACACGTTGAATTGGTCAAGTAAGTACATTTGGATGTATATTTATTCGTAACTGAGTTTCTAAATACTATTACTCAGTAACATAAGGCAAACGTTGGTAAGTTCACAGCTAAACCAATATTTAGCAATATAAACTAGCCAACAAATACTTTAGTTGTTTATTCAGCAAAGTCGAAGAAACACTTTCACA